>CM061356.1:1021379-2221379 GCA_030867105.1 Liasis olivaceus
TGTGACCCTGGAGAGGGGAAAAGCCATCCCACCTCGTGGCATTTCACCGTAGGGTGCCCGGGCTCCCTTGGGACCAGGAATTCGAGCAAATTAATTGATTGGCCTCCCACCCACCCCGCCCCATCAGAATGAATCATCGGTGTGCCCTAAATGAAATTTTCCACCCATCGCCAACTGTGACTTCCTCCGAATTGCCCATTTAACATTACGGAGCATTACAAAATAAGGTAATTAGATTAGAAGAGAAAAGGAATATAGCGCGTTAACAGCCTTGGCCAAAGAAGCAGCACGCAAATGGTTCAGGGCAGGGCTGGGAATCGGAAGGGAAGAGGGAGGCCTCCAGTTTTGCCCTGGCTTGTCACGAAGGCATGGCATCGAAACGTGTTTCCCGAACAAGGCAGGCAGCTGCCATCTACACTGGCGGAATGCCCTCAGGGAAGGTCGTGTTCCTGGCGATCTGTGGCTGCCAGTTGGGTGAAAAAGTATTTCCGTTGGGTGACAGTTGCTGGGTGTCAGGTGAAGGAAAGTGGTTGGGTGCAAGCAGGGTGGGGACTTTAGGGAAGCCTTGCACTGGACAACCTGCAGTCTGAAGCAGGAAGGAAGCCCCCTGCTTTAGGGGACCCCCAAGTTGATCGTGGTGGTGGTGGGGTATATTTTACGTTAAGCATACTGTGTGCTGTGAGGCGGTGAAGAATATTTGTAGTCCTTCAGTTGCAGATCTGCAGCTTCTCTGGCTTCCATTCATTATTCCTTCCCCTTCCCCTTCTCCTTCTCTTGCTCCACCACTCCTACTCCTTCTCCTTCTCCTTCTCCTCCTTCACCTTCCCCTTCTCCTCCACCACTCCTTCTCCACCACTCTTCCTTCTCCTTCTCCTTCTCCTTCTCCTTCTCCTTCTCCTTCTCCTTCTCCTTCTCCTTCTCCTTCTCCTTCTCCTTCTCCTTCTCCTTCTCCTTCCCCTTCCCCTTCTCCTCCTTCCCCTTCTCCTTCTCTTGCTCCACCACTCCTTCTCCTTCTCCTTCTCCTTCTCCTTCTCCTTCTCCTTCTCCTTCTCCTTCTCCTTCTCCTGCACCACCTCCTTCTCCTTCTCCTTCTCCTTCTCCTCCTCCTCCTCCTCCTTGGAAAATTGGCAACTTTGCAATATTACATTTGCAACTCCTTTAGATTTTGAAGACACTAGAGGTAAAAATGAGTCTTTTAGTCAGAAGGCCTTAAATAAAGATATAATTGTAGCAAGTGGGTGTGTCTCCTCTTGATGTGTCACCCCTGGCTTTTCCTGTTTACAATAATTTAAGACTCTAGATGGTTTAATTGAATTAACTAGGCTCTTAACACTGAATTATATGAATCTTAATGTAGTCATTGCTATAGTTGTTTCAACAGTGTTTACGAGAAATTGTATTTTGTTCTCCATATGCAGTTCAGTTAAAAAAAATAAATGCATATGCCACCTTATAAATGGGGTAGAAATCTTGACCTTCCACTCCCAAAAAGGAATAAGTACCTGCAGCTAAGGAGGCTCTATGATATCTTGATTTCTTGTTCAGTTAGACGAGGCATCTAATTTGAACCATCTAGTTCAACTTGGCTGACATCAGAAGATTAAGCAGGGTTAGTTCTTGGGTGGGAGACAATCAGGACATCGGGCTTCAGGCAAGATGGGCCAGTCAAAAAAACCAACTTGGAAATAGCATTGGAAAAGCAGTTCATAATGTTGCTTTAAAAATGCAAGGACATGTCCATGAGGTCTTAAGGACATGCTCCAGCAGGACATCCCAGAATGGACACTTCTCCATTCTTACAGAAACTGAGACCAGAAAGAACAGTTATAAGTTGCAGCTACCTAAATTTCATTTAAATGTAAGAAAAACTTCCTGATGTTGAAATCTGTTCAACAGTGAAGAGTCTCCCTATGGAGGTTGCTGGATTCTCCATCTCTGGAGATTTTCAAGAAGAGCCTGAGATCCACCTCTCCAGGATGGCTCCTTGGGATGCCATCCAACTCCACAGTTATGTTATTCTATGATTTCATGGGAGTGGGGGTCAACTAAGAGGAGACCTGACTTTGTTGAATGAACTGATAGTGAGAACTATTAAGCAATGGAACAGCTGGCCTCCTGGAGTCACGGGGGCTCCATTGCTGGAGGTTTCCAAGAAACGATTTGGACAACCATTTGTCCAAGTTGGTATGAGGACTCCTGCCTTGGGCAGAGGGTTGGAATAGAAGACCTCCAAGGTCCCTTCCAACCCCAGGATTCTATGATGATTCTATGAACTTGCCAGCTTGACTTGGAAATCTGACTTAAGGGAATTGACTCTCCAGACTGAATAACCCCTTCTCCTAATGTACTCAAAGCTCGTTACAATTCACTGGATTCCTTCTGCCGCGTTGACTGTACGCCCACATCTCTCTGCTCTTCAAGATGATGCCTACGATGGCAATGGCAATGGAATATCAAGTTGGTTAATGTGAGATCCAGATGGCTGTACGCACATTGCCTTTACACTCAGCACATCACCAATTTGGATATTCCTTCTGTAACAGAAGAAATATCCTGTGGTTGCTCCTAAGGACCAAGTCTGTTGCTGCGGGAAGTGAATTACTGTTAAACAAATCATCTCCTTTTTGGACGCTGTCCTTGGTGGGAAAACTCTCAACCATCTGTTGACCATGATTTGCATTCTGTCCAATATCATACCTGACCGTAAATCCTCAGTGACTGCCACAAGCTCTGGTTTCCAATGCAAAGATCTCCCAGGGCTGGGAACGTTTGAAAAGAGTCAAGTGCAAAGATTTCAAAAGAACGACCCTTTGGGAAAAACAGAAGAACTTGGGCGTGGCGCTCGCATTTGTGAATTTCTGCTGGGCGGGCGGCCAGCCATTGGGGGCAATTCTTGTTCTCCCGTTGAGAACGGAAGGAGGTCACAGATGATCCACAAGAGGCATCAAGCGTGACCTAGTTAGCAAACTGAGGGCATGCAAAGCCACACCACCCATCAGGGCGTCATAAATATTCCTGGCTGCTATCATCAAACCTCCCCCTTTGAACAAGTAGGGAGAATCTGCTCTGTGCTGCTCACTTTCCCCCGGTTGTGCACAGAAGGCGTGTGCACGGCTGTGTTTGGGCTAGATGAAGCGAGGGAGTTCTTGGAAGGAGATCACAAGCCCATCCGAGGAGGACAGCAACCTCAGAAAGCAACTTTCTGAGAAAGCCACTTAGTGGTGGTCTTAAGGAGGAACACACCGAAGAGCTAAGAAGGTGCAGTGAAACACCTTGTCTTGTCTCCACGGAGAAGCAAAGGCACCATTGCACCAGCAGGAGAAGAGATGGGAAGAACAACTTTCATCCTGACCCTGGAGGCTTTGCCTGAATTCTCAGTGAAATCCAGAACTTGGGGAGGGGGGTGTCTTTGATCCCTCCTTCTAAGATGTTGCTAAAGAGGGAAATCTTGGACGTGTTTCTGGGCATGGAGGGGCTGGATCAGAACTGCTTCAATCCCATTCTGACCTTTAAAACAAACGCTAAATGTGTTTGAAAGGCCAGAATTGGCCCAATTGATTCAGAGCGACACGGCCTCATCTGTCAAATCGATTTGATGCCGTGAATGGATCCAGATCCATGTAGGGTGTCAAATCTTTGCCCAATCCTAAAACAAAAGCATTTTTGGAGGTTAAAATGAGCTAGCACAAACCAGAACCCCCCAAAAAACCACATCAAATCTGGGGTTTTTCAACCTGTCTTTGGGGTAGGAATGTTCTGAGTTGCTCCTTCCCATAATCTAGGGATCAATGAAGGTTAAATTTTACTTATTTCTGGCACTGTGTTTTATAAGGGATTGCTATTTGGGAACTTTTTAAATAGATGTCATCCCCATAAGGTAGACCAGACTGAGAAACAGACACAGTGTAGACCTAAGGCTACTTTTATTAGAACAGCTCTAGTAACAGGATCTTGCAAGTCTGAATGTGCTTCCCTTCCTCCCTCTTTTATCTTCGTGAGAAATGGGGATGGGGTCCTGTCTGAGTTCTTTTTGTAAACCAGTTTCTTGGTCTGGACTCAAGCCTTTTTTGTGTTATCTGAGCCTTGCCTTGGCCACAGATCTCCCCTCTGTCCTTCAAGGCCGTCCTCTATACTCACCACAATAGAATACATGAGCGGTTTCGCCTGGAGCAGCGTAGAAGCCAGGCAAATAAATCAATAATCCCACCAGTTGTGCTTCTTGGAAATGGCAGACTTGCAACTCTTTCGGGTCACCAGCAATTCCTGGTGACTAGACGGAGACATCCCTGCTGTTTTGCTGGCAAGAAAATGGAAGTGATTTCTTTGTGGTCTCCTTTCCAAATACAAACAAGATCCTATCCTGCTTGTTTTATTTATGTGTTTATTGATTGGCAACTAGCCAAGGTCCTCTAGTTGGATTATTTATATCTAGGCTGGTGAAACGAGAAGGGGATTCTAATTTAGGCTTTGCTGAATCCTAATTTATTTTGAGCCAACCCCAGCCCTGGAATGCAGTGAGCACCTTTCCTCTTGATTCGGGCCAAACTAGCTATTGTTCAGGGCAGCAGACCAAGTCAGATTGATTCTTTCTAGTCAGTTGGCAGTTCTAGGCCTCACTTGCAATGTGGGAGAAATGGATAGACTTCAGCCTTATGCAACCCATTTTTGTTTTCAGTTGATTCAAATCTTGCTTTGTTTGGGTTTTTCCCCCCCTCTCCACATGGAAAATGCAATTTGCAAGAAATGCAAAGTGCCAAAAAATTCCACTGCCTCGCAGTTTCACGGCGGTCCTGTTTTTCTAGGCACCCAATTAATTTGCTCCCCGCGAGCCCCTGGAGATGCTTCGTGTCATTCAGAAAAGACACGGTGCCAGGAAGGATCCGGGCTGGGCCGAATAACGATCATCTTTGCTTCCACGCCCCAAATAATCATCTCTGAATGGCAGCAGAGAGTGGGCAGAAAATAATCCCCTTTGATAATAGCTGGGGCGAGATGTGTCTCCTACATAAATACCAATTAACAGGAAAAAAATGTAATTAAGGCTTCACGGTGGCATAGGAAACATCTTCGCTATGACTGCGGATTCCTCCAGAGATATATGGGTAGCGCTGACCTCCCATTTTGCAACCACGCAAGGAGGTCTTTGGGGGGTACACTGTCCAAGAAGTTAAGAATGCCCCCCCCCCGGTTGTCTGCAGGGACCTATTGAGAATTGGGGTGCCAGGAGGCTGCACACAGGGGGGTGAAAAAATGGGATCGAGATGAAACTTTTAGAAAGGGGCTAATGTGAAGATTTCCTAGAGCTGAATTGACTTATGGCAGTGTTGTCCAAACTTGGCCACTTTAAGATGAGTGGACGTCAACTCCCAGAATTCCCCAGCCAGCCATGCTGGCTGGGGAATTCTGGGAGTTGACGTCCACTCATCTTAAAGTGGCCAAGTTTGGACAACACTGACTTATGGGATCCATTACATTAAAAAGGACACTTTGAATCAGGGGTCCCCCTCTCCATGTGGCTATGAACCCCCATTCCTGTTTCAGGCCAGAGGAGCGGTTGATGTCCACCTACGTGGTTGAGGGACCTCAGGCAGGGCTGTACCCCATAATCTTTCTCCAGTATCCAGATTGAAAGCAAGGCCTTTTCGGAGTTGAACTCGGCTCCCTCCCTCATCCCTGGAGTTTTCTTGGCAGGGCCAAAAAAAGCCGTTGCCAGCTGGGGTGATTTTTCAGATTCCCAACCCAACCTACAAGCTTGGGATCGCCGGGGGGATCCAAGCGCTAACCTCGCTCAACCGGCGTAGCTTTTTCAGATCAGCCGGTTCTGGCATCTCGCTGGCTAATATTCGGCTTATTATCTGGGAAGCGGCCCCGGCAATTTGGTTTCCAAACTGATGGGCTCTTCGCCCAATGTGCCTATTCCTGATTTAAAAGCTCGGCCCCCCTCTGCGTAGAGCCCACTGGAGTTGGGTGGCCAATAAACTTAAATAAATAAGTAAATAAATAATGCCAGATGCCCTGGAATTTAAGTACATTTAAGCAGACAGGGAAAACACACCCTCCTGCTAAGAGGTACACATGAGGACTAGTCACTTTGGCTACAATTTTACCACACTGTTCATTCTCCATTTTTATCTTCATCTATCCATCTATCTATCTATCCATCTCTCCGTCTATCTGTCCATCCATCCATCCATCCATCCATCCATCCACCTACCTACCTACCTACCTACCTATCATCTATCTATCTATCTATCTATCTATCTATCTATCTATCTATCTATCTATCATCTCTCTCTCTCTCTTGAAAAAGAATTTTATGCCAGATTAAAAAGGGACAGAAACATAAAGAAAAAAAGGAGGAAAAAAAAGTTACAAAAGAGATCAAAGAAAGAAGCGAGACACCGTAAAAGAGAAAGAAGAAGAAACATAACTACAGAGGTGACTTCCGATCTTCTTTGCAGCCGTGACCGACATGATCGTTGCCATCTCCACCCTCCCAAATTACACATCAGAGCGCCCTTCTTCCCATCAACGGCCCTTTTGAATCAGTATATCCTGAGGTCACCAATTCATTTTTGTCCGTCTCCAGCAAAAAGTCCATAAGGGGTTTCCAGTCTTTTATAAATGCCGGTATTGTTCTCTCCCTAATCGGACCCATCAATTTAGCCATTTTTTTTAAAACTTAACCTTCAAAAGAATAATCATAAAAAAAAAAAAGGCAGAGAGAGAAAAAGAAAGAGAGATGGAATATTTAGGGGAAGAAAGCAAAAAAGAGGGGGGGAAACGGGGCGTAAGGAAGAGAAAGGGCTTTCAGAACTGCCCTTCTTGCAAACAGAAAAACAGGACGAGTTTTTTCCCCAGCGGTTCTCCCTGGGATGAAAGAGGACTGGCTTCCTTTTCAAAGGAAAAATGCTTGCTCGAGAAAAGTGATAAACGGGGGGGTCTCCAAGGGTCCCGGCTCGTCTTCTGAGACTTTCGCGCCTCCTCCGTTCAGTGCAAGGGGAAATTCCTCCTGTCTCAGGAGAAATCCCAAATAAATACTCACCCCCAAACACAGAAATACAAAAAGCAGGACCCTCTTTTTCAAGAAAAACCAGAAGAACCTTTGAAACGTGGCAAAGCAGGGGTTGATGCTGTGTCTTCTCTGTCTCCTTGCAAGGAGCAATCTGTTATTTAAAAAAATTCCACCCCCCCCCCCAAAAAAAAAGACTTTGGCTACCTTGCGGCCGACCGTGGCAAATAATGTCATTTTTTATTCTTTCACCCACTGGCGCCCGAGCTGCAGACACCGTCTCGCTTTCACAGGCTGGGAGGGTGAGAATCAGAAGAGGATTTTTTAAACAAATAACTTTATAAAGACTGTAAACGAGACAGATCAAGACTAAGCGAGAGTAATATTTAGAAGAAAGAAAGAAAGAAGGAAAGAAAGGACGAAGCCAAACGTGCAGAGAGAAAGAAAAATAAAGAAGTAAATTCTGATTTTCTTTTACACCAGTTACAAGTGAAAATTAACCTCCTGCTCTGCGGTTATGGCATGACTTTAATACTTCCTATAATCTATATTTTTTTCTCTGATCATCGCAACCGCATATCGTAAGTTTATCTTTTTCTGTTTCTCGCAAGAAGTCTATGGGTCAGCATTAAATTTAGTTTAACGTCTTTTCTCTGATCAAAGATGTCAACCTGGCCATAGACTACAAATGACTTTTCAGGCCAGGACCCAAATAAACAGGATGGGTCGGCTCCAGAGAGCCTTCGCCGCCGAATCAAAAGTGGTTAAGAGGCCTCTTTTGAGTAGACTACACAGAGGCTTTCTCAGCCGTAATAAGGAAGTGGGCTTGCCCCCCTTTTCTCCCAGGATCTTTCTCACTTCCCACTCAGGGCTCTCCTTGTGGTCTCCCATCCAGATACTTTGACCCTGCTTAGCTGAGATGAAGCCGGAGATTGGCTGATCCGTCTGGCCAGTCTTAGAGAGCGCGCTCAGGGAAATTAATGGAAGGTATTTCATATCACGTTCGTTCCTCTTGATATTAGTTACACAACCCGAGTTCTGCCCAAGTTGGGTCTGAACTGTTTGGAAAACCAGACCCTGCCAGGGCTTGAAGATCCCGGGAGAGGGCGAGGCAGGGCACGCGTGGTAACCGTTGTAGACATTGGAACTCCCTGCCAATGGAAGTCAGGCCGGGTCCCGGTCCGTTATTCACCCCCTGGCCCAGCGACATATTTTTTACGCAGACCGATTCGGTCAGCGAAAAAAGCCACAGAAACTTTTCTGAAAGTATGGAAACCGTCTGTGGACTTTTGGCTGGAAGAAGAAGAAAAAAACGAACGGGTGGATTTGAAGATGAAGAAAGATGCAGAATAAACGAGGCTTCGAAGGGACTTTGAAGAGGGAGGGAGGATATTCCGATTGCACTAATCTGTCGACCGGAAGCTCGGAAGTCATTTCTATATTTCTTTCGTTTCCTTTTTCTGTTCTTGCACGTTTTTTCCCTTCCTTTTTGTTATACGAACGCTCCTGATCAATATACGTTTTTTAAAAATATGCAGATGGGTGCTAAGCTTACTGGGCAGGCGTTCTGATTTCTTAATAGATTTTAATTGGGCTTTAATCGCATTTTAATGGGCTTTGCAAAGGTTGACGTTTCATTTCTGCCAAGTCCCTTCACGGGATGCTCAGGAAGGGCCTCGATGAAATAAATTTCACCCGCTGCCAAGGTCCGCCCCGGCACGCGGCTACAAACTTTGACCATGAGTTTTGCACATGATTACTTCCCCTTTCCTCCTTTTCTTCTCTTCCTAACAGGATTCCATCGGTGAACCTGTAAAAAAAAAAAATTAAAACGAAGGGGGTGACCTATATCTACCATTTGTGTTTACTGACGGAAGACTGCAAAGCAACCAAATATATTTTTATATTTATATAAAAAAAAAAAAAAAGGAACTTGCCCCACCGTGCCGCGGATTGTTTTTCGAGGAGCGCATTATTTTTCATGCAAGAGGGAGGGCCTGGAGGAGCTCACACCACAAGGTGATCAAAGGAAGACGGCAGGAATCCAGACGGACGTCAGTCGGGGGACGTGTGAAGAGTCACCCTTTTTCTGAACCTGTGCCAATAATAACCATTATGTGCCATGCATTGTTGGGAAGGAGGGGACAGCTTGAGAAAAACAGATAAGGACACGTCAAAACTTACGGAGAGTAAGGGTGGGGCAAACTCTTCTAGTAAAGTCAGTATTTCTGGTTACTATACATATAATATATATATAGATCTATATATATATATATATATATATATATAAAACACACACAAACACATTTTGTACTGTAGCAAATTTTTGGAAAAACAATCTTAAATGTCTGGGTTTTTTTAAACAAGGAAATGGCTATTGTGGGTTATCAGTATGATTCCATTGAACAAGGTCAGTACCTGGACTTCAATAAATCAATGTTTTCTACTTCGGAAATGTAGTTTTCGCAGACCTGTAGACGTCCGTCTTCCCGTTCCCTTAAGAGCATGCCTGACGAGTCTCTGGGCCCCGCGGTTCCGCTTTCGCTAAACCATCCTGGTTGGTCCTGGTTTGTCGATGATCGCACGCCCAGCTGGAGACCCAACGGGCGGTTCCGCTTTCGCTAAACCATCCTGGTTGGTCCTGGTTTGTCGATGATCGCACGCCCAGCTGGAGACCCAACGGGGAGCTGGATTGCAGTAAGTGGCCCTGAACATACATAGTCAGTTTTTTCAGCAGCTGGGCAAAGTTTCCACCCGGTGTGTGGGCTGGGAAACTGAGGAAACTGTTTAGCCAACGTTCCTCGAGGAGGGGAGAAACCCTTCAACATTTTCTCAATGTTTCATCTCTCTGCTCCTCCTCGTTGGCCACCATGGCAGTTGGCAAGGGCCCCATAATCGTTGTCCTCTGCCGCGCCTTGATCAAAAAGCCCTTGTAAGGCATTGCAGAAAAGGAGAAAAAGTGGATAACAGCTAGTGTCTTTGGAAGTTTTGCAAGAATTCTTTTCAGGGGAGAGTGAAAAACGCGGCAGAAGCATTCCTGGAAGATACCTCTTGGATTCGCAGAGTCGATCTGCACAGCTGCAGGAAGAGCATGTAGGATACAGTCCGGGTGAAGGACACGCCAGTTATGCCCGAAAGCAATGCTCCCCAATTTAGCACTTTTGGAGCGAGCAGAAGCAATCCCAACCTCAGTTATCCTTCGGAAACATGCACCTTTCCAGGTGTGCGTTGCTGGTCAGAAGGCAGGAAACTGAAGATATATATAAGGGGAGAACACCCACCTCCCCCTAAGCCTCCTCTACGAGTAAAATATGTAGCACGCATAATAGTTGGGAAAAATCTTTGCAAAAATATCTGCCCCCTCTGTGCCACCCTGAAAGGTGTGCGCTAAACTTCGTTGCATCCAGAAATGCACCTCCCAGGAGAAAGGCGCCGAAAAATCCTGCAGACTTGCAGAGTCTCAGATTAATGAAGAAACGAAGCAAACCAGATTGAAGGCTGGTGAGATCTGAAACACAGAGGAAAGGTTTGCACATCTCTAGCGCGCACGAGGCAAGAAGATGCACGATGCCACGTAGAGAAACTGCCCGGGTTCCAGGTTGTTTGAAAATGGCACCCTGCAATAAAGTTGATCGGCAAGAGCTGAGAAAAACGAAAGCGAAGGACATCGAGCAAATCGCATTTAGATTTAGATTTTCGAAGGCGCTGCTTTGCAAAACCGTTTGGAAACGTCCCCCGCTTTCATGGTAGAGCAGCCAGGTTTTATCCAAATTTTTAAAAAATCTGAATAGTATCCTTGAATTTGATAGAGGGGGAAAACAAATCTCAGTTTTCTTTCCTTTTTTCCAAAGGAGGCAACGAAATGTGAAATTGTCCCGGGGTGCTCTGGCACGGATTTAGCAACAAGGAAGCCAGAGGAAGAGCGACCGAGCGTCCTGCTGCCTTCTCAGCCACTGTCTACAGCCTCCCTGGCTTTTCCCCGCGTCCCACAATGGCCAGGCGGGGCACCAGAGGGAACACCTCTGTGCTGCTTTTGCAGATGGGGAGGTTAAACGCGGCATTTGCTTAAAAGCATCCCTTTCTTTCCCCCGAGAAAACGATAAAGCCCAGCAGAGGATCGGTGAGAAGAATCAAAGCACAGCAAAACCCAGCCGTTTCCATCCTCTTTCGCGGTCCTAAAGTAAGCTCAGGAAAAAAAAAAAATGAAACAGAAGGAACTGCAAAGAAACTTTTAAACCACTCTGAGAATAAGGCGGAGCATTTATTCAGCGCAGGGACAAAAACGTGGAAGGCGGGAAGGTTTTCTCTCTCTCCATATGGATCAAAATGTGGGTGCTGCTTTTCGAAATCCACCAGCTATCGTGGGAAAACAGTCTTCCCCATAAAAAATCCCATTTTTTGGATGAGATTTGGCAAGCGAATATTTTGGACCGGCATCTCCCTGCTTCTGAATACAAGGGCCGGGCACGCAGGACTCGGCGGCATCAGCGTTTTCTTTTCGGCTGCACACAAAGTCCTTCTGCCTTCCTTCGCCCCATTTTTTTAGCCCTGGGGATCCCCCCCCTTCTTTTTATTCCTCTGCAATTGTTTTATTGATTTCAGATGCTGGGCTCTGCCCTCCCCTTTTTCCATTAATGTTTCTAAGCTAGTTTATTGATGGTATTGTTAGTTTTAAATTTTGTAAGCTGCCTCGAGCAGTTAGGAGAAACATGAGGGTGATTTATTTCCCTAAATAAAGAAATATACAGACAAAATCTCCTGTAACGTTGAGAAGGGCTAAAGAAGGGAGAATTCCTAAGGATGTGTTTTGTCTTGGCGTGAAGCTCCAAAAGGTAGTCCGGACCCACAAATGGGGGGAAAGAAAACGGATCAGTGCAGCATTAAAAAATCAGTCCTCCAGACTGGAAGCCTTCTGGTGGGTTCAGCTACAATTCCCATCAGCTCCAGGTTGGTGGATAATGGGAGCTTTAATCTAATACATTTGGGGGGGGGGGGTCTCAGGCAGGGGAAGCTGATCTGTTCCAAAATATTTTATTTCAGAAACAGCCAATCTCTGAATAGAGAACCTCCAAGGACTCATGGGCATATTTGGAATATGGACAGTATATTGGGGGCGCACTCACAAAATGGCTGCCATGTTGGGTGTGGCCTGTCCTGGGTTTTCTGTCAGCAAGATGACCTGTTCACATAAGATCACATAAGGTTTAGCTCTTTGCTCCTGGAGGAACTGAACCAATCTTAGAGACAATATAGATGGCTATATCAGGCCTAGCCCAAGGAACTCCAAGAGACCATGTAAATTCAGTCCAGCTATATTTATTAGCTACAACCTCTAGCAAGAATCTTCCCAGTTCCCAAAGTCCTCCAGCCACAACAGTGTGAATTCCTCAGGGAGGTGCCAGGCTCATCCTCTTGCTCTTCCCACGCAGTTCTGGTGAGCTAAGAAAATGCTTATCTCCCTGAGCTTGGCCTTCATAATTCCATTCCATCACAGGCTATAATACATCTAAATAATAATAACAACGACAACAATGATAATGATGATGATAATATTGAGCCCTCTCTCAGTCCTGCAGGGAAGATAAATGTGAAAAGATTTTATCAGAATTTTTCTTTTCCAAGCTGAAAGAGTTATAGCAGAGGCAGATTTCATAAAAGTATCTGTCTCTTCCCTCATCCTGTAAATCTGTTGCTCTTGTCAGACTACAACTCCCAAATTTCCTAATGAGTACAATCAACAATCTTATAATTAACAAAGAGAAATGCATATGCAAGTCTGGGAGCGATATCAGAGTGAGGGCGATGGTTCTAAATCTCAGGCTTCAAATCAGACTTAACGGTTAATTCTTGGCTCTTCAGGCACTTAACTCCTAATTCAGGAATTGACTTATTTGATCAAAGGTTCTCAGATGTGACTCAGTTTGATCAGTCTCTCCACTGTAGACAAATATAAAGCCCTCCACAGTACATAGGAATCAAAGCCATTATTTAGGTCAGTGCTCCAGGTTTAAATTCCAGCTTTTTTCCTTCTGCCTTTTCAAGGTAGTAGATATTTCACTGTTCTCTTGATGGCCTTAGGAGGCCCCTAATCTATGTTGACATGATGGTTCTCTCTGGCATTTCTTACACGTGAAGCTACATCAGAATGAGGGGAATGCTACTGGTCCTTAGATTTAAAAGAAAAAAAGAGTTTACATGGTACTATAGCATTTAAGCAGAGATACATTGAGCCCAATGTCTTCCCCTTGTGTGCAGTTTCATCAGATCACTGGAATGCAACCTGTAGCCTGAGGAAGAAGAAGGAGGGGAGAGAGAGAGAGAGAGAAGAAAAAGAAGGAAGGAAGGAAGGAAGGAAGGAAGGAAGGAAGGAAGGAAGGAAGGAAGGAAGGAAGGAAGGAAAGAGAGTGAGAAAGAAAGAAAGAGAGAGAGAGAAAGAGAGAAAGAAAGAAAGGAGAGGGAGGGAGGGAAGGAGGAGAAAGGGAGGAGAGATGGAGGGAAGGAAGGAAGGAAAAGGGAGGGAGGGAGGGAGGAAGGAGAGATGGAGAGAAAGAAAGAGGGAGGGAGGGAGGGAGGGAGGAAGGAAGGGAGGAGATGCAGAGGAATAATTTGAATGTGTTGTTTAGTCTCTGCTCAAAACGTAGAAAGTCCAAGCGAGCCATTTTTAGGAAGCCACACTCTTCCCACACCTCAAGAGCTGCTTCTCCAACTTTGCGCCCCATCATTTTCGAGGGGTACCGGAGCACCTCCGATTTGCAACACCGGCGGGCTGCATCGCTTTGCCGCCTGCCGGACTTCCTCCCACGTCTCTGGCTGCTCTCCTGCCCCGGATGACTTTAACACAAGGTATATCATTTCTCCTTCATTTACTGCTACTTACCTGCGTGCCACCGAGGGCTTGCTCTCCCCCATCCTCTTTCACTTGGTCATCCTCCATGCCGCGTTGACGTATTAGCCACGCAAGAGAATAAAGGTGCATCTTCCTTCCAGGAGCATCCCCAGTGGAGAATGAAGAAGGTCAAGATGGCGGGCCCGGCCCCCCAGCGGAAGCCCCGCCCCTTTTGGGCACATTCTAATGCCAGCAAAAGGGGGCGGGGCTTCAGAACTGCAGTTGCAACCCCTGCCTTGAGGTTTATCATTGCCTCTTGCTGATGCTTCTGCTCTGTTCAAAAACAGGGCAACTGCGAATTAATCTCGACTTATTTCCTTCCCCCAGCATCGGTGAAGGCCCACCTGCCAAATTTAGATCCGGATGCCGGAAGCGATAAAGACCAAGGTTTTTTCCTTCCTTTCTTTATTTCGTTTATGGGGGGAAACATTAATGCACGTGGTACTTCCGTTCCTCCTTCCCTCTTCCCTTCTTCAAACTTTTGGTGGAAACCTGAGGCGTGAATTCTTTTCAAGAGAGGGTATTTTGCAACGATGTCGTGAGGGGAAAACGGATAAGGCCAACTGGTTCCCCGTGCGTACATTCGTGGCTGCATAAAACTAAGGTCACCTCAGTGGGACAAAAAGAATTGGTTGCAAAATGGGGCAAGGAAGGTAAAACCAATTAAAAAAACAGGCTCTCATTTGCTTGCGTGTAAGAATCACTTTTGAGGATCGGGTGGGAACGTTTCCAATGGCTAATCAGGCCTTCCCACGAAAGCTAGAAGAAGGAGGTGAAGACATCACCTTTCCCTGATTGTTTGTCCCCAGCATCCCAAACTCAGCGTCCAAAAAATAGGATCCCTGATTGTTTAAGCCCACCCAGTTTTTAAATGCATCCTGTATTGCTGTGCTCCTATGTGTAAGTATTAAGAGCGTGGAAATGCCTGTAAGTTATTATCTCCGTAAAACAGGCTGTCTTTTGGAACTGGGGGGTTGGGGGGGGGATCAAAGATTCCTGCAAGTTCATCTCCCAGATTCGATGCAAAATGTAATAAAGTTTGATAGAACTTCCTAGCTCGCTGTGTTCACTAACCATCTGTACTTGTGCTAATTGCTGGTGCCGACAATTTCCTGCCATGCTGGAGCCATTTAAGGTTTGCTTTTCAGGAACAAAACACTTCCTGGTTGTATCCCAGCCCGATTTCCTATTTCGCATGCCACCTGCTTTCCAAATTCAGCATCTGCTGTTGCTAAGTTTTTCTCCACGGGAGCGGGGAGTCGAAAAAGGGGATGGGAAGATGGTCTACCACACAGTGGACTATAATGCCACGAAGCAGTTTTGACAACTGGAGCCCACCGACAGGGAGAGTGGTCTGAATCTCATCTCTTAAAGCCTGAAAATTCACATCCCATGAACTCTTCAGTCATGACAATCTCCTCCTGCTTGGTCTAAGTAGCTGTTCTTATTTAAGAATAAATAAACTCATTCAACTGCATCATCTCAGAGGATCTTTCAAGCTTCCCCACCCAATCAGCAGGTGGGGAAACTGGGTGGGTGGTTTCTCCAAAGGAAAAAAAGACCACAAAGCGATCTTGGATGAGTTCCGCTCTATCAAGGCTGGGCGATTCTGTTTTTCTGTCTGGGTTTGCTCAGAGGAAGTGGGTGGGGCAGAGCAAAACGTAGGTGGGGCTTCCCTCACTCTGTAATGTCTCCTTTGCCTTCTGCGGCACCTTGAAATCAAGTATTCAGTGCATATTCTAGAAACATGGCTCAAAGTCCAACATGTGGTCAGTCCTTCCTTGCTCAGTCCATCCACACAATGGGCTTCCAACCAGCTGCCTGGTTGTCCAAAAAAACCAAAAGGAAGGAAGATCTTCAAAAAAGTCCACAAGGATCCTTTTCCTTTTCCTTCCTTCCTTCCTTCCTTCCTTCCTTCCTTCCTTCCTTCCTTCCTTCCTTCCTTCCATCCATCCATCCATCCATCCTTACTAAACTCTGCTCAAGAAATTCCTTCTAGATTATCCTACCATGAGATAAGAAGAAAATCCTTCTTTGCAAGAATAGGAAATATTCAAAGGAGTCCCAGCAGAAGTTTGCCCAGCGTTAGGCTCAGCCAAGCCCCACCAAAATCCTCTGCACTGAGTGCAGATAGAGAAGATGGGCTGGAAAAATTCAGGCGGCAAAGAATCCTTATTCTCAGTGTGGGCGGTTCCTTCACTGCAGGCAGTGGGACTGAGTGGGGAAAACAGCAGATTTCAGGCCCTGGAGGAGAAAAATAATCCCGGAAAGGATGTAGAGTAAGCTGGTTTGGAGCAAGCTGAAGAAAAGTAGACGTCTGCTCCGGCTAATGCAAGTGGGCCTTCATGTAAATCTGAGGCCGTTTGCTCACAATGTTAGGGTTTTTAAAAGAAGTTTGTAAGTTGCCAAGCGTATGATTAATGAAGGGAGAAGGTCAAGCACAAGGTCAAGATGGCAAATTAGGACCTCAATTAATGGAGCCAGAGGGTAGTTGTGCCCAAGGGAGGTGCAACAAGGTCCATCAATCTCCATCACCAAGAGGGTGGCTTGTCTCCAAGTGTACACTTGGCAGGAAGTCGTAGACCTCTGATAGCCATCGAGAAGGCCAACTGATGAAAACCTAGAAGAACATAAGCTTTATTCTAGCCAGAAAAACAGCATTTGGACTTATCAATCTTAGACATTCGCTCCAGATTTCTTCTTTTTCTCTCTTTCAGTCTACACAGGCAGACCCCAACACATAATCAGTAGACTGGACTTCCTTGGACAATTAAGAGCTGGAGCTCCTAGAGAAGGTGCCCCCTCATTTTGTTCTCAGGAACCTCCTGCCCAAAGATGAATGGCACGGGTTCAAGAGAGGGTGGAGCAACGGGGCGGGGGGGGACTAAAGACAAAGAGGCTGTGGGGGCAGTCTGCCCAAAATTTATGAAAATATGCATCCCAGAGAAAATGGGGTCGATCTTTCCTCGGTGGAGATCTCATCCTTCTCTAGGGGACGAGCGAATGCTCCTCTTTCCTTCTCCAATCCTCTCCCCGAAGATTTGCAGCCAATTCACAACTTGGGGCGGAGGATTACAAGAAGCCCATTATGTTCATCTCTAATTATAATCCATTCTCCAGATGGTTTTCTTACACCCATAGATTAGTCAGGCGTTTGCTCACACAGATGCCCCAGGAACAGGCTTTTGTACACACGAGTGCATACACACACACAAACGTGTGCATGTATAGGACACCCAAACCCTCAACTTGTCTCAAAAAGACCCCCTTCTGTTTCAGTAGGGTTTTTCCCCCCAGCAAGGAGACCCAGACTGTGGAGAAAGCTCCATTTCCATTCAGATGTCTTCCAGCTTTACGGTGCACCACAAGGAAGGTCAGTGGGTTGCCTCTGACTTGGGCGTCCTCAATCTCCCACTGTTGGTCTAGAAGTAAGTGGGAAGGCTGTTGCACGTCCATCCCTTAAACGTTGGGGAGGAAGAGAAGTCAGCCAAAAACTCCTACAGAAAATGGAAAACGGTGCTCCTGTTCGTTCGGGGCAGGAGGCCGCCCAACATCGCTCTCGCTCTTGGCTCTCCGGCTTTCCAACTTGGGTCCACTCTTTCCTTGGCGTTGCTCTCCTTCCCCTGGGGGCCTGTGGCCAGATCCCATGAGGGCCTCCTTCAAAACGATGCAAACACCTTTCGATATGATTAACTTCCCCTAACCTTGCCAATAATCTTAAGATGAATTGGCCCTTGGGGGCTCATTGGCATGTCAGACTGGAGCAGACAGTATGTGTTTATGGCCCACAGACCAAACAATTCTCTTCCTTTTTTCTTCCTCCATTTCCTTCATTAGCAATACAATGCAGCATTGTTGCACTGAAGCAAATACCGAAAACCTTATTTAATTAGATTATCTAGGAACCTGACTTGGGTGGTAGACAACCGTTAGGTCTCTGTTGCATATCATTAATAAGTTTAAACCAGGTGAAGTAAAAAAACATCGCCGTTCTCTCTTTCATTTAGTCATTTTTTCCATGAGAGCGATCTTCCAGCGTATTTGCCACCCTCAAGAAATATGCAGATCCTTTCCCGTTTTCTGGGATCGTGTTAACCGTCTGCCTGTCTGGCGGCAACTCGTCAGGAAATTATCAAGAGAGGGTGGGCTCCCTTCTGTCTTGAGGCGGGGAGGGCGGGGATGCGCGGTGGCAGAATTGCCATCTCCCTGCAAACTAAAGTGAATGTAAGATTGAAAGTAACACAGTGCAAAAAAAGAGAATCCTGCATGTCCCCCCCCCCCCCCCCCCCGTTTTAATTCGGTTTGATGAGAGACGTCGCTGTTGAAATTTCTGGGAAAGAGGGCTGAGAAGAGTGACAAAGACCGTGAAGGTCTTGGAGCTTAAACCCCATGAGGAACAGTGAAAGGTATCTGGTGTGTTTTGCCTAAAGAAGAAAAAAGACGTGATTTCTATCCTTGAAGCAGGGGGGTGGATTTCTCCTCCATAGCTCCTACCTCCTCCTTGAAGGTAGGACAAGATGCAACAGGGGACAGCTTCACAGAGGAGATCCAAACTCCAAATGAGGAGGAACTTCCTGGCTGCGGGAGCTACGAAGCAGTGGGACCACCTCCCTCTTGGAGTTGTGGGGGCACCATGACTTTTCAAGCAAAGGTTGGACAGCCGCGTCTCTGGGAGGATCTGGAGATTCTCGCACTTCCAGCAAGATGATTCTCAGCCCATCTGACCTCCTGGAGCTGTTGTGGGGAACATGCTAGGCAGGAGCCTCAGGCAGGCTATGCAACAGAGATATGAATGAATCTAAGAGTGTGATGGAATGGTGTTGTGAAGGCCACACTCAGGGAGATAAGCGTTTGGAGAGACTGATGTCAGGTTCAGCCCAAAGAACTCCACGAGACAGTGCAAATATAGTTCTGTTGTGTTTATTAGCTTCCACCTCAAGCCAGAAAGCCACAACACCATGAATTCCTTAGGGTGGTGCCAGTCTCATCTTCTTAAACTTCCCACGCTCCTGTTGGGGGCTAAGAACATGCTTATCTCCCTGAGCGTGGCCTTCATAACACCATTCCATCGCAAAAGGGTGTCCAAAATTTCAGGAGCGTCATCGCTTTCCAAACCTTGTAATGCGGTCATGAATTTGGTCATATGAGATGTTTTTTTAGCAGGGTGTGGTCAACTCACAGCTCTGTGTTTGCCCCCACAGAAGGAAACGTGAAGACAGCGCAGGAGGACTCCAACTGAACCAGATCGGGTGGCTCTGAAATCAGAAAGCGAAACCATCTAAGCTTGGTCTAGAAGGGCAGGAAGGAGAACATTGTGTCTTTGTGGGTTTTTTTTGCTGGGGTGGGAGAATATTTCTCCATCCATTGGAGAAGACTAGATGGACAACCCCAAAACCAAACAAAAAAATTTGGGGGTCATTTGGGGGTCACCTTTGGTAGGACAATGAAGCAAAGTGGAGCGTTTCCCCCCCTTAGTTTGGGGATATTGGGGAAGTTTCTTAAAAACTACACAACTCAGCTGAAGGGCTTCTACTGCGGTCTCTACATGCCCCCACCTGAAAAGGATGCAAAATTGGGCCCCTAGTCTTCAGGATTAGTGGTCAAGGGAGGCTCTGGTGACCCAGTGAGGAAGCTTGGGGCACATTTATCTTATGAACCCACTCCAGAGGCACCTATGGTGGAGATGAATCTTCTGGACCTGATGTTCTTCTTTGCCCTCAGGCAAACTCTCTGTTTCTAACCCAAGAAAGTGAGAAAGAAGACCCAGTATCTAATTTCCACCACTGCTGTGATGCCTCCAACCTCACCTGTGGCATCGTAGCCCACCCGGGCCAATTTCTGCAGGCCCTTCACCTACCACTGGAAAAAGCCAGATTCTCGAGTGCCACCAGGGATGCAAAGGGAAGGGAATCAATACTCAGGCACATGAACCAATCCGTACAAAACTGCCCACACCCAAATCCTTCAGTCACGTTCCCTCTTTTCAGTCTCTCCTTCTTTCTTCTCCGTTTGGACTTTCTTCCAGTGAAACAGCAGCTCAGAAGCTTCCAGGAACTGCAAAGAAAAAAAGCAGGACGCCTTCTGTGTTGTTGTTCTGGGCTCACACGCACCACAAATGTTCCATTTCAGAGCTTTTTTTGCATTGGATGCTCTGGAGACGCTTCCTTCACCCCCTGCGTGTGGCAAAGGAGAGGCGGCATGTGCTGAGGAGAGAGGGTCAAAGGGGCAAGGGGAGTTTTATTAACCGTACGTAGTGGTTGATTATCTAAGTGGTGAGCGCAGCTTTCCAACACAGGGAACAACAGTATAAAGCCACTAAAAGCATCTGCCCTTTATAGCCTCAACCTCATTGACTCCAGGAAATTATAATAACCTGAAGGCCAGGGTCTCTTGTTTGAGAGATCAAAAAATTAAGAGAGCGAATTGCCGAGGGACGTATCTGTAGTTTCCCAGGGAAACACAGAAGCATGACAAGAGCAAGAAAAAAAGGATGATTGTGAAGTACGTTCACACTTAAGGCCCTTCTTAATCCAGCTTTTTGTACTCCCAATAGCCAACCAGGGGCCTCTGGGGAGACCACAAAGGGCCCTATCCTATTGTGGCTCCCCTACAATTGGGATTTGGAGCCCGGCTGCTCTCAAATGGAGATAACATGGAGTCTTCAAAGCCAATACATTTTGATAGGCCTGTCCTCCATGGATTCATTCAATTGTTTCTTAATAAGAGAAGGACATCCCTGGTGGATTCGACCAACACTCATTTTAGTCCAGCGTTTTGCTTTCACAATAGCCAACCAGATGCCTCTGGGGGGCTTGAAGGGACTACAAGAACAATCTAGCCTGAGCCTTTGACATGTGCAGGGAACCCAGTTCAACCATCCATGAGGGAAGACTGTCCAGCCTCTTAAAAACCTTCAGATGGAGAAGCCATCTTCACCATAAATTGACTGTTCCACTGTTGGGCAGACCTTACTATCCAGAAGTTTTTCTTTTTATTTGGGAGATGGAGACTTATCTCTCTCCCGCTGTTGTTCCCCCACATCTGAGATGTGGGGGCCTGCTGCTTTCAACTGGAGGTGTCTTCAAGACCTATAACCCTTGATAGATCATAAGTGCTCCATGAATCAAATCAAATGTTGATTACGGTCAAAGACCAGCATACACACCATGAATACATCCAGCCTCCTTGGAAAGCAATCCAAGTTAGGGCCTGTCAGCACATCTTAAGGAAATGAATTCCATAGATTCACACTGCTGTGAACAATGGTGAAGGTTCATTTCCTTTTCCATCTTCTTCTAGTCAGCTTTATTGATGACCTCTGGTCCTAGTGATTATGGTGAACAAGAAAAACTTCCCCGGCCACTGTTTTGGTGCCAGGCATGATTTTATAAACCTTGATCAAACCTTTGGTCAACTTTCTTCCAAGCTCAAGATCCCAGCCTTTCTTTGGGTGCCTTCTTCTGCACAATTTTCTCAGCTCTATTGTGTGTTTTTTTTCAAGTATGGCAACCAGGATTTGCATAAGGCTACATAACATTGGCAGTTTTATTTGCAATTAGCCTGATGATCCTAGCACAGATTTGTCCCTTTCTAAAGACAACAACTTAGTCAATAGACCCTTTTATGGGACCCTTAGTTGTTCACAGAAATGGCCACAGATCATAGACCACCTGGGAATGCCCACTTAGGTCCATCTCTAGTGATAATCTGGGGTTTAAAATGAATTAATGTCTGTTTTCAGGGAGATAAAGAACAAATCTATCTGACCAATAAAACACACTGGGAAAGGTTATTGTATAAGAGATGAGGCTGTGTGGTCAGATATATAATTAAAAAATAGCCTCGTCCATTATTTAAGTCCACATCAAGTTAAAACGTTTTGCTTCACTTCATAAATTTTTTAATAGAATCATAATCTGTTATGTATTGAGGATCCTTCTACCCACACAAAAAAGAAAAATGGCTTTGATACTGGAAGGATGGCAAGGTTGATGGTGCTGCCCTCTGATTTCACTTATTAAGAAGCAGTTGTGTTCCTGAGGATCGTATTTCTGAAAAAGAATGCAGTGAAAAGAGGAAACAGGCAGAGAAAGAAGAAGAAAGAGAGGAATTAAATGCTTCGGATAGGTATCAAGCAGCTCTGTTTAAAGTGACAGGGATGGGTCCCCAAAATCTACAAGACCACCATGAAGAATATTCTAGACATCTGATGGATAAAGTTATTCAGATCTGCTCTACGTTACACCTCAGATGGGTAGGTCCTGTTGTGGTGACCAAGGCGTGGTCTTGCCCCGTTATCTGGGAAGTGTTTGATCCTGTGACTCCTGAGGAAGTGGACAGGATCCTTGCAACCGTCAATCTAGACACTAGTTTAGTAGGTCCAGTCCCTCCTGTTTAGTCCAGATTAGTCAAACCAAGGTTAATACTAACCAAGACTGCATGAGCAAGCAAAGTCACTGTCCTCTGTATGCAACGTTTGTCAGACCACAGCTAGAGTATTGCCTCCAGGTCTGGCCATTGCATTTTAGAAAGACATGGACCAGCTAGGGCATGTCCAGAGGAGAGGAACCCAAAAGATAAAATCTGGAAGGGAAAACCCAGTAGGAACCATTGGGTATGTTTAGCCTGGAGAAAGTAGAAAACTGCTGGTTGTGATACTGTCCCAAGTATCTGAAGGGAGTCTTGGAAAAGATAAGGCAGAATTATTCAGAAAATCAGGATAAGAAACAATGGGTTTAAACCACAAAGACGTAGATTTCAGTTGGATATCAGGAGAAGTTCCTGAATGGAAAAAGCTGTCCCACAGCAGAACTGGCGTCTAAGGAGATGGTGTTCCTTCTTTTGCTAGAGGACTTTAACAGAGGCTGAATGGTGACCTCTTAAGGCAGGGTTTCTCATCCTTGGCAACTTTAAGATATGTGGACTCCAACTTAGTTCTGGGAGTTGAAGTCCACTTATCTTAAAGTTGCTAAGGTTGAGAAACACTGTCTTAGGGACACAGCGGTAGTGGCTTCTCGCATTGGACATGGTGTGGCCCCTTCCAATCCTTTGGGGGAGATGGACGGCATATAAATTTAATAAATAAATAAATAAATATTCAATAAGTCGATGCTGTTCAAATATTTGGTCTTTCCCTGGCCCAATTAAGCTTGTTGTATGACTACAGTCTTTAAGTCAGAAAATTTGACATCCTTAATTGAGTCTGTCCCCCAGATCCACCTCTTCCTCTACATTCAATATTTCTTATCAAGTGCAATTAAACCTCCTCTACATTTGCAATATCCAGAAAAACTCGGTCAGTGAATCAATTGTCTGGGGGGGAAGAAAGAATTAAAGCCCCATTGAGACCAGCTGCTTGATTGAAATTTTTGTCATCTAGATCATTTGGTAAATCAATACTCTGCTCAGAAACTAACAAGAGAAGATATGGGAGAAAAACTAATTACTAAGAAAGCAATCGGTAACAGCAAGATGAAGTGCTGATATCTTGATCATAATCTGTTTCTGTAGCTTAGAAAGAGTCCTGTTAATTAATTCCAAGGAAGGTACAATCTAACGTTGCAGACTGATTTCATATTCAGAACATCAAAGTCTTGTCTTCAGGACAGGAAAAACAATAAAGAATTCTGTGGTGCCTTAAAGACTAAGAAATATATCATCAGATGAATGTTTGTGGAGTGCAGTCCATCAGATGTATGGTCTATAATCTTGGGGAAAGAGTACTGAGGTGTTGCTGGGAGGGGATTCTGGTTAAAAGAGATGATTTTCATGGAGAAGAAATGTTGGGTCCTTGCAGTCTAATAAAGCCAAGTAGCAGTTGATGGGCAAGATATTTCCCAAGCTGTTGAGCTAGATGGTGACTCAGTAGCTGACCTAATCTATGATGACTTGGTTGTTCTTTTTCATGTCTTCATGTCCCAGGAGATTGGAAGCAGACAGAACAGAAGTAAACATAAAATGTAAATAATGGAGCTGAAGATAATTGAGGTGGATCGATTCCAACAATGAAGGATTGCATGACTTATTCAGCACCAACAGAATTTCACAGAAATAGGTCAGCCTCCCCACTTCTGTGCAGAGGCTTCTAACTTGGTTGGCATCAGCATCTTTCTCTGGACATGAAATGTTCAAGAGATGGTTCTCCAGCATGGATGGATGGCATTTACTCTAGTAGTTTTCTACGTTTTTCTCCAGCCTGGGAATTGAACAATCAGAATTGTTCTTGTGATGGGGAACTGCAGGTCCACATGATCCCCAGCATCCCCTTCCTTCGGGTGAAATGGAGGAGTGGACGTGGAATCCTAGCCAGTCCAGATATTGGCCTATTGTTTACATCATGGAGTAGACCTGTGGCCCTCAACAAGTTTTTTGCATCCTTGGCTGTTGGCCAGAGTAGTTAGAACTGCTTAATGGACTATGAGGAGAAAGCCCTTCCAGGAATATTCTAAAGTATCCTCCAGTGTTCAGAAGGGGTGTTTTTCTATCTAGATAGGGCAGGACCTTTGCTACTAAAATGTGTGTCCTATCACCAAACTTTGGTGGATCCTTAGGTTTTGAGGGGATCTTTCCAAACCAGTTCAATTTGGTGCAAGATTTGGGTTTGGCCAAATCAGGTGCAACCACTTAATACCATCCACCAGGAAGGAAAAGTTGTAAGATGCTTATTATACTCGATTACAGAGCTGACAGAAGATGCCTAAGAAGGTCTGGGTTCCAGTTCAAGTGCAGGGAGTGGGCAGGGCTGACTTAGGTCAGGCCCTGAAGCTATTTATCTGCTTCTCAGGATCCAGTTTGACCCAAGCTTTAGATATCCTTCTTTCAAGGACGCGGCCCTGTTGCTGAGCCCCTGTTCTCATCAAATGTTCTACAAGCCTTCCATTTCCACGTCACAGACGTTGGCACTGCTCTGAAAGTTCCTCCTCCCCATTGGACAGGCACACGTCTGACACACACACTTCCACACGCCCGTTCTACACCAGCTGCTTCCTCCGGGGAAAAGTGACGTGAGATGGCGCTCATTTGAAATCAAATTAATGTTTCACAATGGCAGCTGTAACTTGGTCAAAGAGAGTCAGCTGCCACCTGGCAAGTGTCCACCAAAGAGGGAGGGCCGAAGCAAGGGACAGTTTCCAAAGCTGAAAGAATAGCAAGCGATGAATGGGCCTGCTTGTCATTTGAGGAGACAAACTATGCTTTGAGGAGACAGGGGAAAAGAAAGGAAGAAAGAACAAATCAAAGGAGAGAAATGGGGAACTGGAATAAGGAGATACGGTGGTTATCCACCACCAAAGACACTCTCTTTCTAAGCCAGGGATGTGCAAGAGACAGATTTGTTTCCCAACAGGACAGCTTCTGTCAGTTGACTTATTATGAACGTATTATGGGCACAGGTCCACCAGTAGAGAGAAGTGCTGAAGGTTTCCTGGGGCCCACCACAGGACAATGCCAGAGGTCAGCAGGAAAGGACAGCCCCTTCAGCTTGAGAGGTTCAGCGATCTTATGGTGTGAACTACTGTATTGGATGAGAGCTGCATGGGGACAGAAGATTCGTCCTTCTCCCAAAAGGTTCAGATGCTCAGACCCTAGTCGAGGTAAAGGGGCATTTGCTTGTTTCCAAATAGTTTCCAAAAAATGCAATGCTGTTCAAGGAGATGGGGAAGCCCTCCAGATTCTCAACACGTCCATTTCCCCAGGCTTTATTATCCTGCTCTGTCCGAATCATAGGCGTGGTTTTTTTTCTCTTCACGAGGAGTGTCCACAGGATGTGGTCAAAAAAGTGAAAATGGTGGCCTCCACATTGTGATTGAAGCCCTGCCCGTGATGCACGTTAAAAAGGCTTCAATCATATTGTGGTGGCCACCATCTTGATATCCTGCTCTTACTCCTGCTTTGCTTGCAACTTCTACTATTCTACTACACGTAACTCTCTGTAATACCTGGAAATGTGATTTGTCTATCGGTATTAGAGCCGCCCATAACCAACGTTTTTAGGCCGGGGTGCCCAAAGTTTACCAAGATGCTGTGTTTTACTACAACTCCTGGATGTCGAGTAGTGTTGTTCCTCTTTGTATTAGGACCACTACTATCTTTACAGCCTACCATTCCTTTAGGAGGGCAAGGCAAGTAACGTTGCTCCTCAATTCATCCTCCCCACTAGAGTGACCTGCGAGGTGGGCACCTCTTTCAGCTCCATCTTGCCAAGGCGTCCCACTGCTCCAGCCTTCAACCTTGCCACCTCGAATTTAAGTCCTGAAATGCTTTGAATCTTGTTGTGCATCTAAGGAACATTGGATCTCCTCTTCTGAAGACTCTTAGTAGTCTTCCAGCCCTCTTCCTGCTGGTTCTGAAGAAGGCAATGCCACAGGGAGCTGTACCTGGGCTGCTATCCAGCTGGTAGAATTAAGCACCATGAAGTCCCAGTGATTCCGATGGGTGAATGTTGGGCACGGAGGCACAATACGATTGGAATACCTGGTATTTCTGTTCCATTCCAGAAATCCGCCTGCGTTGCAAAGAAATGGATTTGGCTAGATCCGATATCAGGAGAACGTGTCCGTCCGTGCCAAAGTCTTTTATCAACCTCCCACCATCTGTTTGTAGTTGTGGAAGGGAAAACGAACAGCCATTGTGTGTTGGTGGAGGGCCAGGACTCACCTTCCCCCCCACACCCCCATCCCCAGTGTGGTGCCAGCATTCACGGCTGCTTTCAATATCCCAAATCTTGGAAACTCAAGCAACCAGATGCCCACGTCGCCCGCCGTTGGACCCTGGTGGGACCAGGTGTCGCAAGTTGCTTTGACGCAACTCCTAGGCGTTAATTTCCAGCCGGGCATTGCCGATCCAATCCCAGCTTGCTCCTCGAACTGGGATATTGAAAAAAACCTCCCATCCGTGCCAAATGCCACGGATAACGGTTGAATGCCAGGACATGCCGCGGACGTGCCTGCTCCTTTCAGAAGAGCAGACGAAGTGCCCCTCGCCTCCCGAGCGAGCTTGCCAACCAAGTTTCCTGCACGTTCAGATGGTCGTCCATGACACGCAGAGGATGAATCTCATCTAGTGGTCTTCCGACTCCTGAACGCCGTTGGGATTTGTTCAGTCGGCTGGTTTCTCCTTCAAACAGAACTTGGGTGGGAATAATTGCATCTGCTACAAAGGGCTGGTGGGAGGGGGGAGAAAGTGAAACGGCACAAAATTAATATTGATTCCAATTAAGCCATTTATCTCCCCGTGTTTTCCAACTCCACATCAAATGCAGTTCTCACTCAAGCTGGGGCCGTAGCAAACGACATTATCTTCCGAAGCCTTTTACAGTCCTGTCCTATTTATTTAGTTCTCATCACGGAAAATAAACCCCCATCCACCCGAGAGGCTGTTGAGCTGTGACGGAAAGTAAGGGAGGCATTAAATAAGCTTTTCCGGGTGTTAAGCGAGGTCGACGTTTTGGAATAACAAAGGAGTTTGCAAACAGGGCAGAGATCCCTTTGCCTGTCTTTACAGCCCAGATATTTAGCGTTCCTCTGCCTCCATCGGCACGTTTCCCTCCTTCTTCCCTGAGTTGATCTCAGCCAATCTGGGATCATGTGGCCAGCAAATAACTGGGCCCTTAATCTGCTTCTCTTGCGGATATTATCAGCAAAATATGTAACTTCCTGGCCAGCTTGCTCTCCATATCTGAAAAGACACCCTACCAAGAAGCAATTAAATAGCTGAACACTGAAAGACAAACCTAGATCTCCTCCGTAACCACAAAGCCACAAGCCAATGGCTCTGTGTTGCACCAGCAGTGGGTCGTTGCCCCCTCCAAGCAATACGAGGACGCATTCAGGCATCGCCTTGCTGGCTGACTCCTTTTTCCACCCGCTGGTCCACCAGCAGTCTCCAATCTCAGATTGTCACCAAACGTCCGCCATTCATTCAGAGCTGTCCATGGTCAACGGAGAATCGACTTTGTACCAATTTTCACATTTCTGTTTTGCCTTGCTGGCACTTGCATGAGTCATGTGCAAAGTCATGACATTCAGATAGCCTTCTCTCTCTCTCTCTCTCTCTCTCTTTTTCCCCCCCTCTGCATTATCTTCCTAATAGGAACCAAGCAAGAGATAATGCGATGAGTTTCTTCCAACCTATTGGTTGAGCTTCAAGGGAAGAGAACACAGAAAGCTTATAATTCTCCCCCCACACAGAGAGACTGGGGTAAGCAACCCGCAAGACAATGCCAGACTCCCAATTCCCACTTTTTAAGCCCCCAAACCCCTCCAATCACCCCGGAAACCCAGTTGCAAAGCCAACCCCCTTCTGCTTTGCTGCAGACGCATTTGACGACGTTACCATTAAAATCCATAACTAAAGCTCCGGAAGGCTTAAGCAATCTTTGCTTTTTGGAAAATTGGGGAACGATGGGGGTCCTCAGCCACAAAAACATTTATTTCAGTCCTTAGCCAGAAACACTTGCCCGCTGCAATAACCTGGGGGGAGAAAGAAGGACGTTCTCAAGAGAGGACTGTGGACCAGTTGGGTGATGAGGTGACCAAGGGGTGGGTGGGTGTGTTTTTGCGTGTAAACATCTAGTCTTTCCTTGCACCACTCTTTCTCCAGTGGTCTGCACTTTCCCTGGCTTCTCACCCTTCTGTTAAACCTCAAGGGAGAACGTCAAGAGAGGACATCTCCCACAAGTCTTCTTCAGCCATGGTGCTTCCATGAGCAGGAAGGAGGCGTCCTACTCTTGAAATGTTATTGAAGACCATCTCCTACCCCTGAAGAAATTCAGGGAGCCCCTCAGTTTCTCTGCCCGCAAATTGGGTGAAGAAGTTCAAAAGGCTGCTGGTCCCCAGCTTTAACTCTGAATGCTCCTCTGCTCTCCATCTTTTCTCCATCGCTGGGGCTATTCTCCAGGCATCCCATTTCCCGCAGAGTTGCTTTGAAATCCGTCTTGGTACTCACGCAAACGCCAGCCCACCGTTCTCCAATCCTCTCTCCGTTCTCCCACGTTCTTCTCAATGATTTCTTCTGCAACTTACTCAACACCGCATTTCTCCTTCGGAAAAATTAGCGAACAGCTTTGAACATTGATTTTCACCTTGAGGCAAACATGCTATGTTGGGGAAACGGGGGTGGGAGGAAAATAAGGGTTTCATCTGCTTTCCTTTCGGTCTTTTTTAAAAATTAGCCTTGGTAGCTACAGAAACCAATCTCTCCCTCATTAGATTTTTTCCTCCCCTCCTGATCTTTTGGGGAATATATTAATTTTCATGGACAGAGAAGAGAACCCAATTCGTTCAGTTTTCAAAATTGCCACTTGCTCAAGCCACATCCCCGGCCAGCCGAGGGATGCAGACGACATCCCCGGGAGGGTGCAGGAAGTCACAGGAAGAAGCCGGGCACCAAAAATGTCAAATTTGGTTTGAAAAAGCGGGACTTGGCAATAGGCGAGGCTCTAGCGGGTCAAGCACATCCTTAGAAACCCGTCCTTTGCAGCTCAGTTTCAGGAGGGAAGGGAAAACCCTTGGCCTCCTTTATGTTCAATAAAAATATATAACTTTTCTCGAAAAGTTTTACATAGATAAAAAGATCAACAGGAAACGATGTAAAGAAAACTCAGAGGAAGAAAAAAGGTAAGAGGAGAGGTGAAGAAAGCAATACAGCTGAAGAAAGAGAAAAAATAATAATAATTAATAATAATTAAAGAATTAAAGTGACGTTTGATCTTTGCAGCAGTTACAAATAAAGTTATTGTCCCTCCTCCTCACTTCCATTTTTTCCCTTATTTTTAATTAATTAATTAATAATAATTAAAGAATTAAAGTGACGTTTGATCTTTGCAGCAGTTACAAATAAAGTTATTGTCCTTCCTCCTCACTTCCATTTTTTCCCCTTATTTTTTTAAACGTCATAGAAATGAACCCTCAGCCCAGAAGTGGCTGGAATAAAAACACGAGCCCCCCCAAACCAACCCCCCCCAATCTTTTTCAATCAGATTTTGTTCCCTCCCTCCCACCCCCCATTTGTCCTGCCTTTTCACATCCCTTAAGCTGGAATAGGCACTGCCGAGGCGGAAAACAATTGTGTTAAGGAATGCAGGAGTGCCAAGAAGGGGTGTGAAGAATAATTGAGAAAGCTAGATTCTTACAAGTTTTCAAAACTTTTTTTTTTTTTAATAAGAAAAGGAAAAGTTAGGTCACAAAAAGTTGGAAACTGGGCTGGGCGAGCGTTAAGTACATCAAGGTCGGTCCTTCTCAAAACGTTGATCTTCTTTCTAACTCTCTCCGCTTATGGGGGAGCTGGCTCAGGCAGGGAGAGACCAAGCAGATGTCCATTTTTTTTTTTTAATAAGAAAAGGAAAAGTTAAGTCACAAAAAGTTGGAAACTGGGCTGGGCGAGCGTTAAGTACATCAAGGTCGGTCCTTCTCAAAACTTTGATCTTCTTTCTAACTCTCTCCGCTTATGGGGGAGCTGGCTCAGGCAGGGAGAGACCAAGCAGATGTCCATTTTTTTTTTTTAATAAGAAAAGGAAAAGTTAGGTCACAAAAAGTTGGAAACTGGGCTGGGCGAGTGTTAAGTACATCAAGGTCGATCCTTCTCAAAACTTTGATCTTCTTTCTAACTCTCTCCGCTTATGGGGGAGCTGGCTCAGGCAGGGAGAGACCAAGCAGATGTCCATTTTTTTTTTTTAATAAGAAAAGGAAAAGTTAGGTCACAAAAAGTTGGAAACTGGGCTGGGCGAGTGTTAAGTACATCAAGGTCGATCCTTCTCAAAACTTTGATCTTCTTTCTAACTCTCTCCGCTTATGGGGGAGCTGGCTCAGGCAGGGAGAGACCAAGCAGATGTCCATTTTTTTTTTTTTAATAAGAAAAGGAAAAGTTAGGTCACAAAAAGTTGGAAACTGGGCTGGGCGAGCGTTAAGTACATCAAGGTCGGTCCTTCTCAAAACTTTGATCTTCTTTCTAACTCTCTCCGCTTATGGGGGAGCTGGCTCAGGCAGGGAGAGACCAAGCAGATGTCCATCTGCTCTCGTTCTGCAATGTCTTGCCCAACATTCTTCTCCTTCCCAGGCTCAAAGCATGAAGCATTCAGGAACAATGCTACAAAGTTCACCCCCTCCTCCATCGGGTTCCTGAATTAACACAATTTCTGAGTTCACGCAATCTCTCTAAGCTGAATACATTGTGCATCAAATCACCTGCTTAATGGATCTGGTTCCATCCATCAAAAAAGTCCTCATCAATTCCCTCCCGCTTTTTAATTTTTTGTTAAGAGTTGGCAAAAAAAAAACTGAATGAGGAAGGTTCAAAAGAATGACGTTGACGAATACTTATTGACCTCTTCCTTATCCTGGGCAATGGCTGAACCGGTCGTTCTTGAGATATTCATCTCAGATCCCAGGGGAAGGGGCAAAACCCAACCCAGGATGTCCTGAGAAAGCCACCTTTCATTCTTAGGTATGATTTAAAAGAAAAATGTGCAGTAGGGATAACTGATGACCATCAGATGAAGTCTTGCTTCCTGTCCTGCACACGTATTGGTGTGCCAGTTAGCACCTATTCGAGGAAAGAGGAAGGTTCTGAATGTTTCCAACCATCACCTGAGCTCCTGGTTGCAGTTCTGCCTCACCCTTAAGATTGAGAATCGGCCACCTGAACAGATTCATAGGAAATGAAGGGCTCCCCAGTGGCTGACAGGGCTGGAGGGATTCCTTGGCTAGGAACAGTTATATATTTTAGAGATCAAGGACATTCATGGTCCTATCTTAGAACAACAACAACTCCTCCTCCTCCTCCTCCTCCTCCTCCTCCTCCTCCTTTCTGTTCCATGCATACTAATACTCTCCTTAACTCTACCCTGCAATGGTCTTCCTCGGCAAAAGAGACACTCATCCTTCTGCCTTGGCCCCGTCAGGTTGAGAACATCTCTTCTGATTTTCTCGGTGGAGTCTTTTAGTTGCGTTTATCATCCAAGATAGCAGAAGGTACATAAGTCCGGGGGGGGGGGGTGCTCCTCCAGGACACCTCTTCCCACCCCTCTGCAGCCTCCCTGGCTGCTCCCCATCTAAATGAAAGTGTCCTCCAGAAGTCTTCTCTGCAGCTGCGGGTGGAGAGAGAGAGGATCATGCCACAGAAGACCAGACATTCACCTTCTCCTAAAATCAGAGCAACCAAACTAGCCTCCAGCCAGGAGAATTTTACTCAAATTTTATTCTTTGTTGGAATACATGCTCAGCAAATTCTATTTCATGAAAAGGAGGAGGAGGAGGAGAAGGAGAAGGAGAAGGAGAAGGAGAAGGAGAAGGAGACGGAGAAGGAGACGGAGAAGAAGAAGAAGAAGAAGAAGAAGAAGAAGAAGGAGAAGAAGAAGAAGAAGAAGAAGAAGAAGAAGAAGAAGAAGAAGAAGAAGAAGAAGAAGAAGAAGAAGAAGAAGAAGAAGAAGGAGAAGGAATAATTTCTCAGCACAGAACTAATTTATGCTGACACGTTGCTATTAATTGTGTCAGGTTTTTTTCATGACTCACCTAATGGCAAGGCAAGTGCGAAAGGCAATTTTGAGAACAGACAAGGACACCAACATCACAAGGGAGAGTCGAAAGCACAGATCCTCATGGCTGGTTTCTGGTGTGGACAAAATGCCTCTGGACCAACCTCCCAGTTATTCATCGCCTCAATAATCCATGTATTTGCACCTCTAGCAATAAACCATTTCGAAACCCCCAAAATAGTCTTTCTATTAGCGTCATCACTGTAGGTGGTAGACTAGGATTAATAGCAATTGATCTGGAAACATGGAGCACTTTGTTATTGTTGCTTTTAATTTTCTCCTTCTCTCAATTTGAAAGGATGCTTCTGGGAAGAAGAGGGAGGGAAGGAAGGAAGAGGAAGAGGAAGAGGAAGAGGAAGAGGAAGAGGAAGAGGAAGGAAGGAAGGAAGGAAGGAAGGGGAAGGGGAAGAGGAAGAGGAAGAGGAAGAGGAAGGAAGGAAGGGGAAGGGGAAGGGGAAGGGGAAGAGGAAGAGGAAGAGGAAGAGGAAGAGGAAGAGGAAGAGGAAGAGGAAGAGGAAGAGGAAGAGGAAGGAAGGAAGGAAGGAAGGAAGGAAGGGGAAGGGGAAGAGGAAGAGGAAGAGGAAGGGGGAGGGAGGGAGGGAGGGAGGGGAAGAGGAAGAGGAAGGAAGGGAGGGAGGGAGGGAGGGAGGAAGAAAAAAATCATGAGATGCATATGATTGAAGTGGTGTTAACATAATTAATTCACCTGCCCCACAAAACAGCAGAATTTAATTTCTTAGTTTCTCACCCACTAATCATCTTCATTGCTCTTCTCCAACCCTCTTCCAATTTGACACGATGCGCATAAAAGCCGGATGGAGCTTCCATCCTACGGTCGGTCGCAGTTGCCACTTTGATTTCGGAGACCCCCCTGCGCTCCCCCAGCTTCTTACCCACTGACCTTTCCCTGAGCTAAACTCTTCTCCCTCCTCTCTTTTCAGAAGCAATGTTCAGAAGCATTACAGGCAATGCAATTTCAAGATTTCTTTTTTTAAGGAAGAAGGAAAAAATCAGGACAGCCCAGACTATTGGCCTAATGAAACCCCCCAAGTCAAAAGCGTTGGACTTACACTTTTGGGAAGGATCCCAAGTGCAGAAAACGCCGCGTTGTTTGGGGCCAACTTCACAGGTTTCGATACTCCGACTTAGATGCTCTAAAGATGGTTTTGCAACCACGCCGCTGGAGGTATTTGGTTATTAACTTTGATCCTTGCCCAAATTAATAAGATCAACAGCTCCTTCCTTTCCCCCCTCTCTCTTTCACCTTCCGCTATAAGTTAACGGCAGGGTCACCTTCTCTGATATCTTCGATTTCATCTAATTCCAACGCTGGATTTATGCACTTAATTACCCAGCGTTTGCATCTGGAAGTTCATTGGTTAAGGCCTGAACAGATGTGTGTTTCTGTTTATTACAGATGATGTTTATGGCTCCCCTTCCTTGGTTTTAATTACAGCAGGAGAAAAGGGCAGCGCGTCCTTTCCAAGAGTTTCAAATGCTAGAGAGAACCGATCTGGAACAGAGTGTCTCCAACCAGCCGGACAATTGGCTTATTAATTCTCACAGGGGTGGCCCAGGGTGACGTCTCCCACCCTCGGAAACTGGGTTTAGTGCTCCAACCGGAAGGGGAATTTTGCTTGGAGCGTCATAGACGGACGACGGGGCTCGCTTTTCGGTACGTAACTATGAGATGCGGTCGGCTTCTCCAATGGATCTCATCTCCGGCAGGTATCCGAGGAACACAGCCCCATAAAACCCTACGATTTTGAGAAGCGCGGTCCAGGAGGACACGCAAGACAATAATCAAAATTGGAAAGTCGCGATTTTTTTTTCCTAATCATCAGAGCCACAGATCATGAGTTCATTTTTTCCTGTTTCATGCAAAAAGTCCATAAAGGGTTTCCAGTCAGCCATAAATGAAGATATTTTCTTTCCTCTGATCAAAGAAGTCAATTTAGCCGTCTCTGCAAGTTCCATCTTCTTCGCCAACCCTTCCTCCATTGAGTAGTGCCGAACCCTTCCACTTTTGAGCGTATAATAATCTCGCTGCAGTTGTTGTATATATATTTTGCAAGAGCTAAAACACCCCTGGGTCTCTCCCTGGCTGAAAATGAGCATCTCTAAGCCTCCTGTATGTTGAGAAGAAAGTGATGCAGGAGGAAAGACCACTTAAGTAAATTCATTCGCCCCCAGATTGGTGCATATCAGAGCTGCACCAACCATATGCAACCACTAGATGGCAGTGAAGAGAGACCGCCAACTACGCCTGCTGCCATCTAGTGGTCACTGAGAGTACTGCAGCCTTGAGGTGGAAGACTTCTATTTCAAGGGATGTTCAAGAGAAGAGAGCATTCGTCACGGCCTCTTCTGGTCTGCTGAAGTAGGAAAGTTTATCTTCACACACTAGCTATGGGTCAGCTGGTGGTTAAGGAGAAACCGTAGGAGAATGTGGTCAGAGGTGGAGGGAGACCAAGGGGGAGATTAGTTGGGAAGGACAACCCCCATTGAAGGAGATTGGTGTCTCCAGATATCCTCTCTCTCTCTCAAGAAGTCCTTGCTTTGGCCATGCTGATGGAAACTGGCCCCAAATAATTCTGAACTCCATTCCCCACCGTAATTGCCTTTGGTGGGACTCCCGGGTGTTGAAATGTCAGATAACCCCTCTTCTCATCTTTGGACCTTGGTCATGCTCCCTGCAGTGAACAGGAGCAGAAGTTGCAAACGCATGGAAGGGCCCAAATTGCCAGGTTACATCTTCGCTTTTCCGTAGACATCGATCGATGGACCATATCTGGCGATAGATGCCTTGTCTGGAAAGATGGCCCTGAACTGGGATGGAGACCCAACAACTTCACCATCTCTCGGTAGCATGAAGAAACACTCTGGGCCTCCTTTTAAGATGCTAAAAAACCAAAACAGCTGGATCTAGACAGGAATTGGGGGAAATCATTCTACTAAGTTAATTGAATTAATCAGCAAAATCTAAATGGCAGCTCCAGTGGGCTGAGAGGTTTCTGGCAGCCAAGCCAGCTGTCCAAAGCTAGTGGGGGATTAAGAACTGCCTTCCTAGCACAAGGGAGGCCTCGGGCTGGGGAGGGCCGATAGATCCAAGCAGGTTGCAAAGGGCTCTTGCCAAGGGAGGCGCCGTTTTGGAGCAGCAGAAGCAACTCTTGAAAATAATGATGTCAAGTGAAATGAATGACCGGGCATCCTTTGCACAAAGGAGGTATTCTTTGCTGCAAAGAACCACGGTTTGTTCGTCCAGCTCCTCCACCCAACGTTGCTCATCCCCGTTGGGAAGAGCAGAAAGGGAAGCGATTCGGTTACACCGCAGGGCGGAGGGGGAAGAATCCATGAAGCTGGTCTTTCCCGATGCTGACAATCTGATGGATGACAAACGAGCCGGAGAGGCTGTGCTTTTCGAATGACCCGGCTGAATGAAATGGAAACAGCCGAAGCTCGCAAAGAGGAGAGGATAAGAAAAGTGAAGTTGCATTCGTGACTATCCTAAACGCGGCTTGAGAGCCAGACTTCGTTTAATCAAATGGGAACGGATAGGGAAAGCAGAACACGTTGCCACCCTCTTCCACACCCGTGTGCTAGTTTAATCGAACCACAAAGACGCCCCAAGAAATTAACGCAGCAAAGCATTCACTTTTCTCGGGCGAGCTTCAGTGAGATCCACCTGTCCCGGAGGCGGTCCGTTGTATCTCTGCATGGGAGACCGTCCCAGCAAATTGCCATTTCTTCTCGGGGTGTTTAAACAACTTTTAACCAGAGCCCCCCATGTAAGTGAATTGTTCTGCCATCTCTTTGACTTGGGGGTAAACGGATGTGGATCTGCAAACCATCTCGCCCAGCTGACTGCTGGGTTCCAGTTTCCCCCCCTAAATGCCTCTGCACCCATCTTTATACCGCTAAGAATATAAATGGCCGGAGAACCGTTTTGTAAAAAGTGAGTGTCAGAACCTGCATCACCCATCTGTTGTTGTTCTCCATTATATTGCAGTCGTTGGGAGTTAGAGTGAATTGGTTCTGCCACTAGTAACTAAAGGGCGGGGGGTTCTGTTAATGGTCGTAATGGGAGCTGGGAAGCAGCTTAACCATATATGGGCAATTTCGCCTGGCTTGACAGCTGGGGCCCAAAGAGCCAGGAAGAGGCTCGGGGAGGAGGGGGGAGGAAGGAAAAAGGTCACCACCCGGTGGAGAAGACTCAAGACGCCAGGCAATCAAGGGAGGGGGGATAAATAGAGGGAAGTTTAACCAAGGCTTTAGTTTGAGCTATGTTCTGTTTACAAGCTACCTGTACCACTCAATAAAGAGTATTTTTCTGAACCAAGCCTGGTTGCATGAGAATACTTCGGAATTGGGAGTCAGGCGGGGAGGACTTGACAGTGAGATTGCAAAAGCTTTTGTGTGTTGGGAGGTACTTTTCCCTAGCGCGCTTAAAAAAAGGCACCCACAGATGGAAGCTCTTTTCTTCATTTTTAATGTAAGTGCCACTGTTTGTACATAACCTCTGTAGTACGTCTGATCCTGGTTGCATTTCATTCCAACTTAGGGGACTCGGGCATTGCCACCCTGTGCAGAATTATGTATTCCCCCCACCACCACCACTCCTTTCGGCTGAATGATCTGGCATTTCACATCCTCTCTCTCGAATTGCCAAATTGCAAACACTTGACTCTTTATCTGAGTGGTGACTTCGTTGTTAAGAGCTGTGTTTTCTCCAGGCTATATTGCAGAACCAGAAGCAAGTTGGTCTCTCTCAATGCCACTCTAATTTCTATCTTTGGGAGGCAAATGCGAGCAAACAGCTGGCACTGCTCAGCTGTTGGTTCTCAATGACCCTTATAATAGAGAAGTTTTCCTTTCCCCAGTTCACAGCCTTTGAGCCGAGCAATTCACAGCAGGGCACTTGGGCATTTTACATACCAAACCTCCAATGATGGCAAATGATTTGTTTTCAGAGAAGTTAACCACTGAGATCATTCAAGGGAATTAGCGATGGGTTGAAGACGGAGGAAAGAAAATACTTATTTACCCTTTGGGTCTTTGAGGGACATCTTTCTTCCATGTTGGAACGCCCAGCTATGCTCATAAATGTGGTGGATGGTCTTAGGGGCCCACGATGGTGGTTTTCTTCCACTTCTTCAGCTCTCTCTTGGAGCACACTGCTGAAGGTCACTGATTTCCCATCATCTCCAAGTGGGAAGGAGAGCATCAGCCTTAAACTACACCAAGCTGAGCTAAAAATGCAAAGAAACTAGTTGTTGTTGTTCAGTCGTTGTGTCCGACTCTTCGTGACCCCATGAACCATATTGCACCAGGCCTTCCTGTCCTTCCCTGCCTCCCTGAGTTTGCTCAGTTTCATGCTCATTGCTTCGGTGATGCTATCTAACCATCTCATCCTCTGCCGTCCCCTCCTCCTTTTGCCTTCCATCTTTCCCAGCATCAGGGTCTTTTCCAAAGAGTCCTCTCTCTCCTGAAGCTCAAGCTCAGATACTTTGGCCTCCTAATGTGAAGAGAGGATTCTTTGGAAAAGACCCTGATGCTAGGAAAGATGGAAGAGCCGGGGTCAAAGATCTCTTGAACTTCTGCACCAGCTATGCAGGCTAAGAAATAGAGTGAATCTCCAATTTTCTCCAGATCAAGCAGACATCCTCCCCCTCCCCCCCCCCCCACAATCATTTCTCAAGCCTGATGAGCTAGGGGTAACTGGAGGGTCTCCACTGTTTCAAACACCCATGTGGTGTCCCATCCTGATGTCCCTCTTGGAATTGACTGGAAGGGCTGGAATCCAGGGAGGCTGCAGATAGATGGAGAGAGGATTGTGCAAGGCAAGACAGACCATTCACACGGACATCCTCGGCTCCATAACTGTGCAGAGAAGGGTTAAGTTTTTTTTTAATTTGAGAACCACGTTTCAAAAAATGGAGAAGGCTGCTCTGCTGGCTTTGGGTCAGATCCTGCAAAGAAAAACAAGGAGAAGGATCAGAGGATGTGGAGGAAAACAGAAATAGGAAGAACAGTTAGGTAAGCTTCCACTTAGCCCTGGGAAGGAAAGAGGGAGTGAGAAACTCAAGGCGATACCATCTTCATTCTCCTTGGTATAAGAGGGGCAGAAGGAAACGCTGTCAGACTTTCAAGATTCTGTTGTTATACCCACCAACAATAGAGTTCCAGAAATCCTTGTGGAGTCTATTTTGGGATCTGGCTACCTTGAAGGGCTCACATTTGGGTGAAACATCAGCTTAGCTCTGGGGAAGAAGAGAGGGTGAGAAAGAAACTCAAAATTGCCCTGCCTTGATTCTCTTTGGTATAAGAGAGAGACTGGAGAGGAACTCTGTCAGGCTTTCGTGATTCCATTACACCCTACAACAATAACACAGGGCTCCAGTAGTCTTTGTGGTATCTCTTCCTTGATCTGGCCTACCTGAAAGGGCTGGCAGAGGATTAGGAACTGAATCCAGCGAACAGAGGTCGAAGAACCCAGACAGGGTTATCCATAAGAAGGGGGTTGTGATGGTCCTTTTCAAACTTCTGAAAGGAGAACATCAAGATCTGCTTCCTCATTCCAGGGGGTTGGACGTGAACTAAAGGATTGAAATTACAAGAAGGCAGATTCCAATTCAATGCTAGGAACCCCCTAATGGTCAGAGCAATTCCATCAATGACCGAGGGAGGTGGTGAACTCACTTTCTTTGGACATGCCCACACCACAGATAGCTGTCTGCTGGGGATGATGGATCTGGGATTCCAGCACTGCAGACTCAACGTCAATGTATTGAAATTTGAACTGCCCATATCTATAGCAATTTATCCTACCTTCCTCCCATCCTTCCTCTCCCCTCCCCTCCCCTCCCCTCCCCTCCCTTCCTCTCCCCTCCCCTCCCCTCCCCTCCTCTTCCCTCCCCTCCCCCCCCTCCTCCTTCCTTCCTTCCTTCTCTTTCTTCTCTTCTCTACCCTCTTCCCTCTTCTTTTCTTTCCCATTCTGCTGAGATGTTTCCAGAGCTCATGATCTCACCTTGGTGCAGATGCTCAGAGATAAAGTTTCTTCATATCTGCAATGTAGCTAATGGGAAAATTAGTCACCAACCTCATCTGATTTAAATAATGCAAATAGATACCAAAATGCTTCAATATTTTTTTTTCCTGACATTTTCTTATCTAAATATAATTACCTCTCATATTCAAATATTTTTAATTTAAAAAAAAAAGGCTTCTAACGCACCTTGTCTTCATGAATTATCTCTCTTTAATTCTATATACATTTATAAATAGCAGTTGGATTAGTCGTTTTATTAGAGCATATTAAAGGAAAGGAAGGTGTTATCTCACGAGCTAAAGTGTGGTTTTATTCTTATCAATTGGGACGTTTTCCAAAGGGGGCTACTCGGTCAGAGACGGCCAGCCGAAGCACAAAAGCAGCATCCTGGTTTCTAATGAGTCATGACAAGTGAATTCAGCTGATCTGCATTTCAAACACGTTTGACTTCCAGGCGTAAAATGAGGCAGACCAAACGGTCTGCTTCAGTTTGGCACAACTTTAGAGGGCAGCACCAAGGTGATTAATTATTTAAATTAGGGGACGAGGAAAGAGGGGAGGTTGACACCTGTTAAGTGTTAAGGGTTTCGTGGGCCACAATATAGGAGTGGCCGATAGCCTTGAGGTTTCTCTCATCCAAAGACCAGCTAGATCTGACCCTACTTAGCTCTAGCAAGGTTGCGAAGTGTCTATCTATATCTATCTATAGATATATAGATATACAGTAGATATAGATATATGGATAATTTGCCTAGGGGAATAAGAAGTTCTCCAATCATTTCCCATGTGAAAAAAAATCCCCATTAATGGAGAGGGGAGCACAGCTATGAAAACTAAACCTTGGAAGAAATGATGGAAAGATGGCCATTCAAGGAAGAGTAGGACCATCACTAATAATGGTCAACGGAGCAGAAGACCCATAAGATGTCCCCCTACGCTCCAGAACTTTGCCCTTCTTGATGTTCTCCTAAAATTGAGAAGCAGGACCTCGAGAACGTTGCCTTCTTCGTCTGATGGCATTTCTCTTGCCTGTCACCGCTTAGATAAGAAAATGACTGGCTTGCTGGTTAAGGAATGAGATCATAGAGGAGACAGTTTGATTCATAAACAAATTAATGCTAGGGTATATAGCTTCCTGGTCAGGATAAAGATGCTAATTTAGAATCTGAACTGAGTCTTAACGCAGCAAGAGATTGATTGGGCTATTGGAAGACGAAAGTCATAAACTCAGGAACTCGGAGAAAAAATGGAGTTCCCACCAAAAAGAATAAGAAAAAGCAATGGAAGCTGAATCAAGAAGCCTAATTGGGGCTGCAAACAAGGGATTCTGTTAGGGGGGAGGTCCAAAAAGTCAAGATGACTGCTGTGACTGCCTGGGGGACACGTGTAACTAGGGAGTGGGTCTTCAATCCTACTCTTGCAGCCATCACCTTGACTTTTTGATGGAATCAGGAAAATTGGCATTTGGGGTTGATTCGTTTCCAGATGAACGAAGAGAATGAAAAGATCAAGAGGAGCATCAAAGGCATTTTGGAACATAAAGTGGCAAGTCTTGGCAAGCATGTTCCTGGCCCAGGAAAAACTCAACAGTACTTCAACGGATCTCAAACACAAAGAGATCAAGATCTCTCTCTCATCCCAGGAGAAGGACCTACGCTGTTCAGCTACTAGAAGTCATTCCAACCGAATGTTAGAAAATGGATCTAGCTGTAAAAGTGGTTGGATAGACCATAGAGCCAGTGATCTAGAAAGGCAGTGACCTCTCCTTCATTGATGGTGTTCACATGAAGATGCTTTAACCTGGATTCTTGATCGAGCAGGGGATTGAACCTAATGGCCTGAGGGGCCCCTTCCCACTTGAGAAATATATGAAAACAAAATTAAGGGTGTGAAGGAGCAATGGGGTTGGATAGATCTATGGAAGCAACTCTCCCGATGGTGCAAATGAATTTCTGTTCCTTACGTGAAGATATCGTGGTGGTTAGAAGCTTGGACAGCCTGAGACCAGAATGAACGAACTCAAGGAGAAGAGGGTTATCTGGAGTTATTAGTCATGATGGCTACTAAATCCAGGCAAATCCTTCTCCCACATTGCACGCAACGGAAAGGGGAAAAAGGAATACTTGGTTAATGGTGAACTTTCTCCATATATATATATACACACATTCACTTGCATTCCTCCTTTCCCATCTTTTACGTCTTTCTGGTTTTGTCAATGAGAAATGAGGTTGGTGCCTCCTCAGTTTACACAGAATGATAAGCTGGGACATGAAAACATATTTTCATGTGCTAATTGGGGGCGATATATCGAACAACTGATCATTTACAATCCAACAATCAGAAAGAGAGAAACAATCTCTCTCTTGCTCCTTGGCACACACTGATTTTTACAAAGATGATAACTACCAGGCGTACAAACCTGTACTCTTGAGGAGCAGATAAACCTGGAGGTAATCAGGAGATGCTGTTTGGAAGCACGGATATTTATGCTGATCTCCGACAGATGCCTTTATCTCGGAGAATGTAAATTGGAGTAGGCCAGCTCCTCCTAGGAGCTAGGAAAATGACACGGCTTGGTCCAGTAGAAGCTTCACCTGAGCTAGAAAACCTGAAACCTGCTTGTTGATCCAGGACACTGTTATGATGCTGGTTCTGGAGACCTTGCTTTGGAAAACTCTTACTCTAGAAGGAAGACGTGGTAGAGTTCAAGGAGGAAGTGTCCTAATCCCCCCACTTCATGACGTTCCTTCTCATGGAAATCCCTCCAGGCCACTCCATTGCAGGGCACGACCTACGATAGACCCATTGTATGGATTAGTCTCAATTTCAGTGGGATGCCTGCTGAGATCAGTGTGTCTGTCTGGGGCTTAAGAGACATAGAATCCAACCCCCCTAAGATGGTCTCAAAGGGGAAAGACTGTCTCCAAAACCAGTCTCCATCATTTTAGAAGATGGAAATGCTACTTGTTACCCTCACTTGGTTTGCAAAGCCACCCTGCCATCATCTTTCTCTGGAGCACCATTATGTATACATTGAGTGTGGGGAGGTTATTCTAAAGGAGAGGTGCTAATGTCTGGCTGGAATATTTTCTTTCTAGATCTTTGATTGCATATAAAGCAGACACCAGATGGGTAGGTTTGTCCTCTAGGTCCTGAAGTTTTCAAGAAGCTAAAGAGCTTTTAGAACTTAGCATTCCCTACTAGCCCTGACCTGACCTGATAACCTCCAGGTTTGTTGGATATTCAGCTCCCAGAATTCCCCAGTGGGCTAATAGTTTTGCTGGGTGAAAATTCTGGAACACGCAATCCTATCTAAACCAGGTTAGATAGGGCTGATTGAGAAGTCCCTTGCAGATCAGCAGAAAGGTCCAGAGAGAGTGCGAAACCACCTTCCTTGTAACCGAAGAAGCTTTGCTTTCACCAGATGCCCCATTATTGTCTTGACACATTATTCTTCCAGTTCATTTCCAAGCCTTCAGCTCCAATTAAATTATAGCGAAACCAAGACCACCTTTTTGAACACTTACAGCCATAAGGGTTGATTAATAGTCATTTGAAGTGAGAATCAAGTTGGGAAAGTTCAAAGTCCCCAACTGCGAGGGCTGCAGGGAGGTGTCCCTCAGGCCCAAGCGAAGAATAGAGAGGGCAAGAAAACAGGGCACGTGACTTGGGCCTCGGGTGGGCAAGATCAGAGGAATCAAACTGGGCATGGGGCATTTGAACCAGCCACAGCTCAAAATATTTTCCGAAATGAAACCATGTTTCAGCGCCATCTCAATCCAGGAGTATCACGGCGGTGGAGCCACCACCCAAAAGACCTTCATCAACTTGGTTGGATCCAAAACCGTCTAAGGTTCAAAGAGCTCCCTGCAAACCCAACTGAGCTTCAGATAAGCTGGCGCCAGCCGAGTTAGGAAGCGTGCAAGCGGTTCTGCGTATTGCTGCAAAGGCGGACTGGTCGTCCTGTCTCCGTCAAGCGTGCCACCTGCTTGCACGCCAAGATTTACACTACTTCTGGGAGCAGGAGAGGAGCCCAACACATTTCTAAGGGGGAAGTTCCCCTTCAAGGTGAATTCTTAAAGAAGAACCTCGGTGTGGCTGGGTGCAAAACTGAGATGCCCAGCGATACGTCAGTTGTGTGGACACATTTGTTACCCAATGTGGGTCAGTGTGTGCTTCCTGGTTGTGTTTTCTCTTAAAGCGCAGATTCAGAATAACCACGGTGGCCCTTAATTTCATGGCTACAAAGCAGATATGGTCATCATCACCATTTTTTGGAAAGACACGCTTCCAACGTATCTGTTCTGAGTAATAATAATGTTAACTATTTTTGTGGTTTTTTTCCTTTTTGGTGATTAATTAAAAAGCAATACAAACATATATCTGTTCTGTGTAAAAACAGGGGGAAACGTTGAGTCCGCATTTCCGTATGAACTCAAAGTCGCATTTGCATTTTGGAACTGAGAGCGAGACCAAATTCAGAATTTGAAATTTGCACTTTTTGAATGTTTTTCTTTTTTCTTCGCTTTTCATGCCTTTTCTTCCGGCGCAGTTTTTTTCCCTTTAACTTCCATTTTAATTAGCCAATAATACAAATGCGCAAGAACAAATTGCATCAGGGAAAAGAGTTTGCAAAAGGTGTGCATCTTCAGCAAAATTGCAAAGAAAAATGCCCCGTGGCAGAATGAAAGACACTGCATTTATCCTAGCTTCTCATAAATAAGGTAAGGGTAAAAGCTACAAGACCTTTGTAATGCAAAGCCATCCATTTTCTCCTTTTGGGAAAAAAAAGGAAAAAAACCTCACATATTTTCTATTATACCGTGCCCGCCAGGGTGTAATGCTGACGTTCGCTGGCGTCCAGCACAGTGCACTGTGATCGTGTCCTGTGCATGGTGATGTCATCGTGAACATGACATCGTAATGTATATGATGTCACTTGCCCCCCCCCCCGCCCTCCTTCCCTACATTCAACCAAGTGGCGGGCAGTGAATTGGTTGAATATAGAGCCACAGGTCTTCGACTTAGAAACAGAATTGCAACTCTCATTAACCGACCCTAAATTAGCAGTTAAAGATGTAACAGCCGCACAGGTATGCTTTCTGCAAACTCCTAAACTGGGCTGATTCAGCAACAAGGTTAAGTACGTGCGTGTGAATGCAGCCGTAGAAACCTAGAGTTGGGAGGGACCAGGAAAGTTCCTCCTTCTTCGCTGGAGGTTTTCAAGAGAGATTGGACAGCTATTTGTCCGAGATGGTACGAGGACTCCTGCCTTGGGCAGAGGGTTGGACTAGAAGACCTCCAAGGTCCCTTCCAACCTGAAGATTGTGATTCTGTGATTCTAGGATTCTGTGATTCTAGGATTCTGTGAATCTGGGATTCTAGGATTCTGTGATTCTGTGATTTTGTGATTCTAGGATTCTGTGATTCTGTGATTTTGTGATTTTGTGATTCTAGGATTCTGTGATTCTGTGATTTTGTGATTCTGTGATTCTAGGATTCTGTGATTCTGTGATTTTGTGATTTTGTGATTCTGTGATTCTGTGATTCTGTGATTCTAGGATTCTAGGATTCTAGGATTGGACTAGAAGACCTCCAAGGTCCCTTCCAACCTGAAGATTGTGATTCTGTGATCCTAGGATTCTGTGAATCTGGGATTCTAGGATTCTGTGATTCTGTGATTTTGTGATTCTAGGATTCTGTGATTCTGTGATTCTAGGATTCTAGGATTGGACTAGAAGACCTCCAAGGTCCCTTCCAACCTGAAGATTGTGATTCTGTGATCCTAGGATTCTGTGAATCTGGGATTCTAGGATTCTGTGATTCTGTGAATCTGGGATTCTAGGATTCTGTGATTCTGTGATTCTGTGATTCTAGGATTCTGTGATTCTGTGATTCTGTGATTTTGTGATTCTAGGATTCTGTGATTCTGTGATTTTGTGATTCTAGGATTCAGTGATTCTGTGATTTTGTGATTCTGTGATTCTAGGATTCTGTGAATCTGGGATTCTAGAATTCTGTGATTTTGTGATTCTAGGATTCTGTGATTCTGTGATTTTGTGATTCTGTGATTCTAGGATTCTGTGAATCTGGGATTCTAGGATTCTGTGATTTTGTGATTCTGGGATTCTGGGATTCTGGGATTCTGGGATTTTGTGATTCTAGGATTCTGTGATTCTGTGATTCTGTGATTCTAGGATTCTAGGATTCTGTGATTTTGTGATTCTAGGATTCTGTGATTCTGTGATTTTGTGATTCTGTGATTCTAGGATTCTGTGAATCTGGGATTCTAGGATTCTGTGATTCTGGGATTTTGGGATTCTAGGATTCTGTGATTTTGTGACTCTAGGATTCTGTGATTTTGTGATTCTGTGATTCTGTGATTCTAGGATTCTGTGATTCTAGGATTCTGTGAATCTGGGATTCTAGGATTCTGTGATTTTGTGATTCTGTGATTCTGGGATTTTGTGATTCTAGGATTCTGTGATCCTAGGATTCTGTGAATCTGGGATTCTAGGATTCTGTGATTCTGTGATTCTGTGATTCTGTGATTCTGTGATTCTAGCATTCTAGGATTCTAGGATTCTAGGATTCTAGGATTCTGTGATTCTGTGATTTTGTGATTCTGTGATTCTAGGATTCTGTGAATCTGGGATTCTAGGATTCTGGGATTCTGGGGTTTTGGGATTCTAGGATTCTGGGATTCTGTGGTTCTGGGATTCTATGATCCCTAAGGGCAAGAATTCACGTGAAAGCAGCCTGGTTCAGCCTTGGCTTGACTGTCTCCAAGGGAAGGGAGCCTGCTGCCTCCTTAGCTCCTACCTTGCCCCGTCCTCTTGTTCTTTCCAGAGACTTGGTGAAGCCAGGTAGGAGGCAGAGAGTCAGTAGCTCCCACGGTCATTCCCCAAAGCGCTGCAGAGGAAACTTGGGAAGAGCTTCCGCCCTGCAGTATATTTTTTCCCCAATAAAAAGGAATAACCGTCCAAAAGCCCTGCCCTCCCCACCTTTTCAAAAGTGAACTGAGTTCCCTCCCCCAACCCTAAGAAGCCCAACTCCTACTTGAATTTTACTCACCAGGAGTGATAAAATCATCTCCCAGCACGATCCAGGGCAAAATTCTCTGAGCGAGGCCGGTTCTTGACGCCTTCCCTAACTCACGGCGAAGGGTTGCCTCTCAGCTGGCATCTCATGTTAAACTTGCACCTCTTTCTAGCTCGCGTGTCCAACCACCATCCTTGTCCGGCCCTGGCAGCGCATGCCAACAGCTGAGCTCCAACATCTGGAGGGCACCGAGTTGGGGAAGTCAGCAGCGAAGAATGAGACGGAGATTGGGCGCGGATCTGCATCTTTTTTTTTTTTTCTCCCCAAATGTTGGCAGTAGGAGATAGAAATTAAGAAGGCTAAATTGGGCAAAAAGTCAGCGCTGGCCCACCGCTTGCGGCCTCATCTGCCAAACAGTTTGCTGTAAGCAACTGCTATTTTTTTTTTGTTATATATCCTCTTCTGCCCTTTTAATCCCTGGATATTATTCACAGACGCAGGTAACAGGTGTGATTCTAACAAGCGAAATTAGGGATCATTCGGTGATTTGATTATGCCAATTAGCACTATGGTGTGAATGCCAAAATCCCTCCCCCCCCTCCAATTAAGGTAAAGTTACCAGCCTATAAAAACAATCCACTCGTCTGAAACAGCCCATAATACTCCATCATAAGGCCTGCCTGGGTAATAGTCTGTCTTGTCGGAAGAGGCCCCTGGAGATGGTGGAGAAAACTCTCTGCAAAGAACTCCAGGGGTGTGCAGAGGGTGCGAAGGTTAGAAGATGTTCTCCAACTTGCATGCTTTGGTTAGAAAGCACCCATCATCCCCAGCTGCCGAGGGAAAAGGCTGGGAGAAATCCAACAAGCCTTGACTCGTTCCACCTTGGCTGGGAATGTGTCCTATGACAAACTCTGCAGTTTTGAAACCGTTTTCCTCTTCTAAGGAAGAGGCGTTGATTTTTCTCAAGGTCTTTATGAGCTTCTTCTCAGCTTCTCCTTGGGGGGGTCCTGGGGCTGACTTTATTATTGGAAGCAGGGGTCTTTGACTCAACTCCTAAGCTTCCCTGAATCAGATGCTGATTTACTCTCCAACCTTCTGATTTTGCTCATCGGCCAAGGAAGGAGTTGAACTAGATGACCTCCGAGGCACCTTTCAACCTGGATGACCATTGCCAGATCCTGCACTAATCCTGCTGGACAATGAGGCCACCTTTTTCAAACTAGGCATGTGATTCTGGTAAAGGCAAAACAATGGATGCTCAAGGTATAAAATGCTTTGCATTTCTGTATTACAAACAAGAGGTATCTTCTTACGGGGAGCGCTGTTGACTAAAGGCCTAGGAAAAGATATTCAGATGCTGTGATGTGTCTAAACCTATGAAGATCAGAATAGTGCAGACTGTGCTATTCCCTGTGACCCTCTGCGGAAGTGAAAGCTGGACTTTGAAGAAGCAGGATAGGAAGAGTATTGACGCTTCTGAACTTTGGTGTTGGAGAAGACTCATGTTGGAGAAGATACCATGGACCGCCAAGAAAACGAACAATTTTATCACGGAATATATCAACCCAGAGGTTTCACTTGAGGCACCGATGACCAGACTCAAACTATCCTACTTCAGACACATGATGCAAAGACCCAGCTGTCTGGAGAAGTCCGTAACACTGGGAAAGGTGGAAGGAAGGAGAAGGAGAGGACCACCAGCAGCAAGGTGGATGGACTCAGCTACAGGGGCAATGGGGCATCGTTGGAAGATCTGAGGGACCACGTTAGGGACAGATACCCTAGAGAAGGTCTATCTATGTGATTGCTAACAGTTGACACAGACTTGATGGCACATAAGCAATTGATAATCAATGGGAAGAAAGAGAAGAAGACAACTAACAGTGAGCTTGGTGGACTCAATTAAAACGGCAATGGGTCCCTTGGAAGAACTGAAAGACCAGGTGAAGGGCAGAACGTCATGGAGCAAATCTATCTATGGGTTGGCTAAGAGTTGACCATGACTCAATGGCACATAGCCAATAAGCGTTTTTGCTCAGAAGGTGCTTCTGGTGAAGCTAAGAGGTAGGGGAGGAGGACACAGGAGGTCTGAACACAGGAACTGAATCGCTTGCAACGAACAATTATTTCTGGACAACGTTCGTTTCTTGCTCACTTTTGTCTTTCCCCAGAGAACCAGGCAAACAGCTGCTTCGGTTGCATTTCTGCTTGTGCGTTGCCTTTCTCGCTGCAGATCACATCTATCTTAGAGGGTCCGTCAGCAAACATTTCGCCCGAGGTACTCCGAGCCTGGTCAGAGGGTAATCATATGCATTAATATTAATCTCAAGGTTTCCCAAGGCCACCCCGCCATTATGCAAACGCAAAGGGGAGGAGGAGAGGTGCAAAAGGGAGGGGGGGAGGCACGGCTTGCCCCTTCCCACGTTCAGCCCTCGTGGGAGCAGGCTGGATACCTAAACAGGGTTATTGTGATGAGGGTGAATGCAACGTCAGGCGGGCAGGCCATTTTTCTGCCCCAGAAGGCAGCCCCAGAGCTCCTGGATTGCCCTGGAGTGAGCTGAGTGAATGGGGGGAGAGGTTGCTGGTAGTGGGGGCTTTAAGGGGGCATTAACACTTCCAGATGCTTAAGGCCTTAACCCTTAAAATCTCTCTCTCTCTCCATCATCTCTATCATGTCTCTATCTATCTATCTATCTATCTATCTATCTATCTATCTATCGTCATCCAGGGTCCTGCTAATCTACTTCTTCTGGGGCACTTGACAGCTGAGTTCAGCAACCTTCTCCAGAAAAGTCAAACTGGAGGAAAATGGCCAGATCCAAGGAGGATCTGAAATAGGGAGTGCACCAGAGGATCCTTCAAAGTGAAGATCCTTTCCCACAGGCACGTGACCTAGGAGGCGCTCCTAACTTTTTGCCCACTTTTTTTGCCCACTCCAAAAACCCTTTGCACACTTTTGAAAAGAGCGTTCCTCTTCACAAAGACACTCATGCACGCAGACGAATACACCCTGAGGACAGCAGAACCAAAAAGCGAAACGCGTCTGCCTTTCAAAATAAAGAAATAAATTTGCCTGCAGACACCCGGAGTGGTGGGGAGAGAAAGGGACTGTTCCTCACCCCCTTGGTGTCAAGAGAAGAGATGTAGCTGTTGGAGAAGGTGATTAATTTATCATCAAACATGAGCTATGCCAGCCCATATGTTCTCCTTCCTATTTGTCGAAAATTTGCTGTGACACTTGGACAGCGCAACCTGGAGTGGGGCGGGGGGGAGGGCAACTGCTCGATGGTCCCAGAGATACGACCTCTTCCTCTTTCCGCCAAACGTGGTCAACAGTCCTCGTTTGTCAACAGTCACCAGATCCACGTGCAAAACGTGGCGCGTGAGAGGTGGGCAAATTAACCCCAACAGGACTTGGCTGGGCGGATCGGAACAGATTTGATTTCAGGCTCACGGGGATCAAGAACCAATGGCACCCCACCCCAGGGATCGAAACAGTGAGATTTCTCAAGCTTTGCTTCCCTGAGGCTTAGAGTGAACGACTCATCCTTCACAAGGGTAGCTGAGCAATGATTTACAAGAATTTGCAATTCAACCACTTCTTCCTTTTGGTGGTGGGGAGAAGAGCCTACCATTTTTCTCTGCCTCTTCTTCTTTCCGCCTTGAGAAGATGGATTTGCTCCCCAAAAGTATTCCACAGGGGAAGAGAGAGCTGGTCAAATTCTCCGGCACGTTCTTCTCCAGCACTTCTAGAGTGACCAAGGAGGCCAAGACTTCCTGTTATTCCTGGATCGATCCGGCCCTCAGCGGCTTCTCCCACTTCCTCTGATTCGCCCAGTATCGAAACTCAGCAACGCTCCTGCAAGGAACAAATGGGAGGGTCATCAATCCAGCCTCAGTCCTTCACTGGGGTTGCCAGGGGCTAAGCCATCGCAGCTTCTACAGTCTTGATCCAACTAACTTGATCTAAGCCATCGCAGCTTCTACGGTCTTGATCCAACTAACTTGATCTAAGCCATCGCAGCTTCTACGGTCTTGATCCAACTAACTTGATCTAAGCCATCGCAGCTTCTACGGTCTTGATCCAACTAACTTGATCTAAGCCATCGCAGCTTCTACGGTCTTGATCCAACTAACTTGATCTAAGCCATCGCAGCTTCTACGGTCTTGATCCAACTAACTTGATCTAAGCCATCGCAGCTTCTACGGTCTTGATCCAACTAACTTGATCTAAGCCATCGCAGCTTCTACGGTCTTGATCCAACTAACTTGATCTAAGCCATCGCAGCTTCTACGGTCTTGATCCAACTAACTTGATCTAAGCCATCGCAGCTTCTACGGTCTTGATCCAACTAACTTGATCTAAGCCATCGCAGCTTCTACGGTCTTGATCCAACTAACTTGATCTAAGCCATCGCAGCTTCTACGGTCTTGATCCAACTAACTTGATCTAAGCCATCGCAGCTTCTACGGTCTTGATCTTCTACGGTCTTCTTTGGAGAAGATCCTGTCTTGTGCTTGGCCGGGCCCTGGCAATGGGGAGACCCTGAGAAACAAATCTTCCCCTTGGACTTCTTCTGATTTTACAAGGACCTGGAGCAGAGAAGACCGTGGACCATCATCTCCACAAATTCCTACTGGGTTAGAGCAGGAGTGACTTGACTTTCTGTGGCGAGGAAGCTGAAACAGAGAGAGGAGAAGCTGGAGAAGACCTTTGGTGGCTCTTGGCTCACCTAGCGTGGCCTCGTCTTTGAACGTGGCTCCGGAGCGATTGGATGGGGGTGGCGTCAACGGAGTTGGACTTTGGGAATGGCAGGCCCCGGTGGTTGGCATCAGTTCCCCCCCCCCACCTCGACCAGCCTGTGAAACGATTCCTTTATTTTAGTGCAAGTTTTAAAAAATGCACCAAAATCCAACCCCCCCCCCCCCCCGGAAAGAAAGAAACTCAAACCCCGACTAACTCCCCCAAAAAAGACCCGCTATAAACAAACCAAACCAAACCAAACCGAAGCCGTTTTGATTGTTATTAACGCAATGATGATGTTAACATATTTAATAACATCATTAATGTAATATATTAAGATAATGAACAACAAGCAAAACCAGAAAAGGAAAAAATATAGGAACCGTCCAGGCGCATCGGTTGTATTTCAGGTATGACTCAAGATGTAAAATGTTTCCAATTAAGGAAAAAACCCTCTCGATCTTCCACAGGACGCCGTCATAGATCGGTCTGCGACGCACATTAAAAACCAGATGGAGCTTTCACCCGCCATCACAGCCTCCATCTTGACTCTTTTGACCACCCGAGCATGCCCCCCTGCTGGCGTAGACTGCAACGGGAACAGGGGGAAGTCTGGCGAAGATCCTGCTGAGAGCAGAAAAAGCAACCCAAGCAGGGAAAGAAATATTAAAACGATGCTCTTGACAATTACGAACATAATATCTTATCCTGGCTGCTTTTCCAGGGGCAGGTGACCCCAGCAAATTAGGAGGCCAAGATTTTCGCCCTCCTGGCTTCCCTTCCTCCCTGGCAGACATCGGCAATCCCCAGGGCAGCCGAGGGCAAATCTCAGTCCTTCCAACACCAGCCAGGATGCCATGACATTTCCTCCCCCCTCCTCCTCCTCCCTCCCTTCCTTCTCTTCTTTCTTCTTTCTTCTCCTCCTCCTCTCCTTCCTTCCTTCTCCTTCTTTTTCTTCTTTCTCCTCCTCCTCCTCTCCTCCTCCTCTTTCTTTCTTTCTTTCTTTCTTTTCTTTCTTTCTTTCTCCTCCTCCTCTCCTTCTTCCTCTTCCTCTTCCTCCTTCCTCTTCTCCTCCTTTCTTTTTCTTCTTTCTCCTCCTCCTCCTCCTCTTTCTCTTTCTTTCTTTCTTTCTTTCTTTCTTTCTCCTCCTCCTCCTCTCCTTCTTCCTCTTCCTCTTCTTCCTCTTCCTCCCCTTCCTTCTTCCTCCTCCTTCTCCTTCTCCTCTTTTTCTTGACTCGTTGCCATTCGCAAGGCTGACATCAAGGAGCAAAGAAATTGAGGCAGCCCACTGTTAAGTGACCCACATATTTCTTCCCAGGCGGAGCCCACCCAGCAGGAGGGGTGGGAAAATTGGATAAGGAAAGGGAGGGGTGTCGTGCTTGGCAGTCACCTTCCAAAGTGTTACTGAGCTTCCCCGTTTGCAGAAGGGCCGAGGGCAAGACGTTGCCGGTTTCTGCAGGGATGAATTTGAGCAAATTGTAAAGGAAGGGGCTCTCCCTCTCTGAGACCACGGTTGCAAACTTGATCCGTGCCATGATCAATTTGTTCTTCTCTGATGCCGAATTCCTCCTGTCCACCTGAAAATTGTACTTTTCTCTTTTTCTCTTTCTAAGAGAGATGCTGCTGAGAAAGAAATTGCAGCACAGAATTGCGTGGAGCACCATCACCAAGGGATATGTTTAAAAAGGGAGCAAAGGACACAGCCGGTCAAGAGCAGGAAGAGGTGTCAGAGGAGGACATTTTCGGGGGGGCTTCCCCGATTTCCTGGGCCTCTTATCCTATCCCTCGGTCTTGTTTCAAAGCTCTATAAGTCATGGAAAGTCGGCCAATCAATTGCCAAGGCAAAATCCATCAACTCGATAGCTGCAAATGGAAGCAGAGAGCGCCAATTTTTTCAAGGTTTTTGATCAGGCATATCAGCTAGCCAGTCCCAAAGTGGCACTCTTCTGTTCCTTCCTCCGCTGTCCTTCATTTTTGTTCTTCTTGGGCATCTCCTGAGCCAGGTGGGGGTTTTATTTTTGTGCCAAAAGCCTCCAGCCACATTTACCTCTTCATTTCTTCTGTCGCATTTTCTTCTGCGCAATTGGGTACATTTTGGGCCATCGGTTCATTTCCATTCTCAAATACACCCATTTTTAGCACATCATTTCCCCCCCAGAAAACACATATTAAAGCGCACTATTTTTGGTCTTGGAGTACCAGGCAGAGGTCGCCACAGGGTGTGGTCAAAAAAGTCAAGATCGTGACTTTTTCGACCACCCCTGTGGACATCTCTACAACCAGGAGTTTAAAAACGGCTTTTTTCAGGGCAGAGAACTTTGTTTTGGGAAGCTGGACGGACAACATCATTAAACAAGCATTGGAACAAATTATGTGGCTGGTTTTGTAGCATCACGCAATGGCCAAGCTGATAGATCAGCGATGTTCCAAATTAGCCTCTCTCTCTTTTTCCCTTTCTGCAAATGCTTCTCTGCTTTCTGATGAGTAACTAGGGAACTGAGAGTTTTCCAGGACAATAACACTGTTGGAGCCGATTTGGACAAAAGAAATCACCGCCAAGTCCTTGCATTATTACCATATCTATCTTCACTGCGGCAGATTTTCCATCCTATCGTTTTATCTGAATTTGAAAAGGCCGTATTTCCATGAAAAGGAGGCCTGATCTCCCCCCCTCCCCAGCTTTTCCTTTGAGGAATAACCAGGCATAATATTTTCTTGTGCAAACAGAAATTGTACTGTTGCTGTGGCTGTTCCGCCGAAATTTGCCTGGTGGAGAAACCATTTTGCAGCACTGCTGGTGAAAACGGTTCTCTGCTCGTTTCCTTCTTGTTCGATCGGCTATATCGCTCTCGTAGTCTGTAACACCAAACCATCTGTGTTCCCTGATAGGTTCTCCTCCCTTGACCATGTAGCCCAAATGGACTTTTAAAAAATATTCTGGTTTTGTCCAGCGCGTGTTTCCTATTGGGCTGAATTATCCATCCGATTGATCCAGGAAAGAGAGGGAAACATTGATTAACTAATGGACATCTATATGTTTCAGTCAACGAACAGGCAAAGAAGGAAGAGATTGTCCTCCTAACAGGCCAGTTGGACTCACCAGTTACGGTTCATGCAAATAACAGTTTCCTTCCTTCCCACAAGACTGAGAGGTCATGAAGATGGAATAACCGCATAACCCTGGTTTGGAGTCGCACATTTCTTAAGGGAAGCAGGCGAGGGAAGATTAGCCTCTGGGTCTCCCCAGGAGTTTTAAGCAGGTTAAAAAAACCCCACCGTTATTTTGGGAGATTCCCCCCACGCTGCGGGCCGGCGCGCCACATTGCTGCTTTGCGGCTGCTGAAAAGAAAAAAAATCAGAAAACCAGTAGCCTATTCACATTAGGGTTGTAAAAATTGTGCAAGGACTGAAGTTGCCAAGAAAATGCAGATCTTTTGCGTCGCTTAAAAGCACAGCAGCCGAAGGGGAACCCGTCGCGCGGAACGCTTTTCTTCTAGCGCGGATTGGGAAAAGAAGCTGGGGAACCCTGGGTGGGCTTGGGAGGGTCCGGGATGCTGGAGAATGGGGAGGGGTCCTTCCCAGGGTGGAAACAGCTCAGGAGGCTAAATCCAGTGAGGAGTGGAGTGGATCTGGCGAGGAATCCAGCAGCTGGACGCCTTTGCTTTGCACAAGAGAAGAAGGCCAGGAGAGAGTGGGTGGTCCACCACGGATGTCCCCAAGGAGGCCCGAGAGGGTGGACTTGCTCTCTCCTGAAATCTGCAGGACGAGGACGGATGGGCTGAAATGGAAGGGGGAAGATTCAGGCTAAAGGGAGGAGGAGGAGGAGGAGGAGGAGGAGATGCCTGCATTGAACCGGGGTTGGACTAGATGGCCCCGAAAGTCCCTTCCCGCTCGCCTGTCTTGGGATCCCACGTCACGCAGACCTAAGGCAGCTTTTGGGTTTGAAACACGGCTTCCCCATCCATCCATCCATCCATCCATCCCTCCCCAGCTGCTTGAAAAACAGCCTCCCCAGGACCTGAGGAGGGGCGAAAAAGTCAAAGGGGCGGCCCCAACAGGGTGAGCAAAGCCCCGCCCCATAGTAGCTGCACAGGGAGGCTGGGATCGTGGCCCCGTGCCCCCCGGAGCCCCCCCGGAGCCCCCGAGCCAGGCCCCTTCAAAGCCCGGCTGAGGGTTTTGCTCTCCGGAACCCCCTCCCCGCTCTTCTCCCGGCAAAGTCGTTTTTCACACCCGCCTCTCCCCCGAGGGACCGACCGCATGCTTCCTTTCACACTCTGAGGGAAGACACATGGTTCCTCCAGCCCACAGGCAGGTCTCCAGCCGAGGAGGAGAGACGTGGGGCTGCAACCGCTGAGCTCTCGCGCTTTTCAAACGGGGCATCTGCAAAAGAAGGTGCGCGGAAGAGGCCCGCAGAGGAGGTTGGGGGCTTCCACCTCCTCCTCCATCTTCTCCTTCTCCCAATCTATATTATGATCAGAGACCAGCATACTTCTCCTCTTCCTCCTCCTTCTCCTTTTCTCCTCCTCCTCTCCTTCCTCTTCCTCCTCCTCCTCCTCCATCTTCTCCTTCTCCCAATCTATATTATGATCAGTCTAGCATATTTCTCCTCTTCCTCCTCCTCCTCCTCCTTTTCCTCCTCCTCTTCTCCCCCTCATGCTCCATCTCCTCCTCCTCCTCCTCCTCCTCCTCCTTCTCCCAATCTATATTATGATCAGAGACCAGCATATTTCTCCTCTTCCTCCTCCTCCTTTTCCTCCTCCTTCTCCTTTCCTCCTCCTCCTCCTCCTCCATCTTCTCCTTCTCCTCCTCTTCCTCCTCCATCTCCTCCTCCTCCTCTTCCTCCTTCTTTTCTCCTCCTCCTCCTCCTCCTCCTCCTCCTCCTCCTCCTCCTCCTCCTCTTTCTTCTTCTTCTCAAGCAACCGATTCCAGAACGGATCCCGCTCAGAGCAGCACATCCTCGCAAGCCGTTTTCCTCCCCGTGCTCCGAGTCGGCTGTTTCAAGAGGGGTGGAAAACAGCACGGGTTCCTTCCCGCTCCCTGCTCCGAATCGAAGCGCGTCCCCCGTTAAAACGACACCCAAAACAGAAGAGCCGCGGCCGTGCCTGGGCAATCCCGCTGCTTGTGCCCGGCGGACGGGCTTTCCTGAATCCCGGGCTGCTTTTTGCAAGCCCAGCAGGCCTCGGCAGAATCAGGGCAAAAGGCCAACTTCGTTCCTTGCCTCTGGGCCTCATTGTACATTAAACACAGCTATGGCAACCTTGCATTTCATAATTTCCCCCGGCGGACCCATCCAGAATAATACTTGGATTGCAACTTTTAGCGGTTGGTCTGGAGGCCTCCCCCCCTCCCTCCTTTCCCTTCTGCAATTTAATCAAGAACAGCAAAGGGAAGGTATTTTTTTACTCTCACCATATCCCTGCGAAGTAGGTTAGGCGAAGAGATGCCAACTGGCTGGTTGAGTTTGCAAATTGGTGGAAATTTGAACCTGAGGCTCCTTGATGCCAGCTGGTCTCTCCACCCACTGCCCTGGCTGGCTATTTCCTTCCTCGTCCCAACCAGATGGAGAGTTGCATCGAGAAACCATCATTTTCCAAAAACCTAAATGCATTACTTTCAGGAATAGCTACGACTTTCCATCTCTAGCCAAAAATAGGGGTGTCGTCCCAAGATGATCCAACAGTCCCCAAATTCAGTATTTCTAAGCCTTGCACCACCGACGGACTGTTTATTTTTCCCCAATACATTTATTTATCGCCGCAATTTGTGTGCTGACCGTTCACTGGCGGCGCTGAACGGAAAAGAAAAGGGGAGGAAGAAACTCATCCTATGTTTTTTTCCTACCCGTTTTCATCCCATCCGATGAGAGAATTTGCTTGCAACATTTCTTCCAAAAGAAAGGAGAATCTGGGGAAAGTTTGGTCTCTGTTGTGAACCGTAAGCAAAGCAGGAAAGGAAAAAAAAAAAAACAATTTTGCAGTGATTGCCAAATGACTGTCTTCTCAAGCTTTTTATTCTTCCTTTAGTAGTTAAACCATATCAATTTTATAATGCACAGCGCTTTATAATTGATTGCTTTCTTTTAAGCAGAATATTTTCCTCCTTTTTTCCCCCATCAGTTCTTATTCAACTGAATAAAAGAGAATTTGCTTTCAAAATTCCAAACCAGAAACAAGTTAGCAAAATTCTCTTATAAAGTTCCGGCACTTGGTTAGTGCCCAAGTCTTTTCACGGTCCATCCTCCTTTCTGCGTTTCAGTGGTTTTGCCGCATTTTGAAATTGGGAAGGGAAGGAAACGTGCAACAGGAAAACGGACAAACAAGAAAACGGAAAAGTCAAGACGTCCTCAAAAGAAATGCTGAAGAAATTTTCAAGCGTTCCGAGAACAAGGCAGAAAAACGGAAGCCTTTTCCTTAGAGGCTACTTCCGAGAAATTGCAAGGCAGATTTTAGCACCGCCGTAACTTTGCCAATGTATCTGAGTCACATCACGGTTTGGATCCAGGTCACTTAAGGACTCGGGTCCTTGTTAAATATTATTATTCTGGGACGTTGCCATCGCCGTGGTTTGAGGAGCAAGGGAGGGAGGGGTATCATCCGGGTGATCCGTAACACGAGGCCATCTGCGAGGGGGAAAAAAAGTAGAAATCTATAAAGTTAAAGTTTGTGGCATCTTCTGTAACAGTAAATGTTTGGAGGATGTTTTCAAGGGGGAGAATAGCAGAGATATTGCACAGCTCAGTAAGAACGTGCAGGGTGAGTCAGGAGGGAGGATCTGGCTGAACCGGGAAGTTACATTCACGTGGAGACTCACTTATCAGCTTTAATGCCAGGAGAAGTGCCAGGAATCGTAGACAGGACTTAAGGGTCCCCTGGCTTATTGGCCATTATATTAAGGCAGGGTCTCTGTGAGCCGTTTCTTACCCAGACCCGGACGGATGGACAGACGCCTCACTTAGATAAGGCTGAAACTGGTCGCCGCCGTCTTGCCTTTTCTGACCCTCCCCTGCAGACACCCCTGTGCCAACCAGTTCCCCCTCTGAGAAACCAGTGGATCTTGGTCCGTTAGCAAGGAACAAGGTGGGGAACTTGGGGTTGCTATGATGCATAATCTATCTATCCATCCATCATCTATCTGTCTGTCTGTGTCTGTCTGTCTGTCTGTCTATCATCATCTACATCTATCTATCCATTCTATCTATCTATCCATCCATCATCTATCTATCCATCCATCATCTATCTATCTATCTGTCTGTCTGTCTGTCTGTCTGTCTGTCTGTCTGTCTGTCTATCTTCATCTACATCTATCTATCCATTCTATCTATCTATCCATCCATCCATCATCTATCTATCCAGCCAGCCAGCCAGCCAGCCTCTATCTATTATGTATCCATCATCTATTAACGGAGACCCCCTGAGGCACATACCTCACCCTGCCAGGTCTTAAACTGGACCAGAATATCCACTGGGGGAGGAGGTCGGGGGCTGGAGACTCAACATCTTTAATGAGCTCCTTCTGGTCCTAATTCCATGTTTGCCCCTAAAAAAAGTATTTTGGAAAAAGACAGGCCCCCAAATGAATTTCTTCCCAAGGCATGCTTGTCGCCCCTCTCCGAATGGGCCCCATCAACATCTCCTTTGGGTTCTTCTGCTGCCTTTTATGACACAGCAGATGCAAACCGCTTGGTATCCCTAGCGCAATAGCACAGCTGTCATTTCAGTCACCAGAGAAGACAGCCAGATGCCCACACGCTCGTGCTTTGCGGAAGTCACAGCTACTTGTTCTGTTTTAGTTCCATCTCTCCTTCCAGGCATCGTTTCATAACCTGGAAGGGAGGACAACCTCAGAGAATGACCATGGCGAGGTTTGCTGTTGCCTGAGCGGGGATTTGAATCCGAGACTCCCCGGCACTTGGCTCCCCAAGTCGGTAAGCCAAGGACCAAATGTGGTCCTCCTTGATTATTCACCGTCTCCCCTGCCTCATGGGGCACCCTGACCTTTCCCAACACAGCATCTTCTGCAAGAACGAGAGGGGACAATGGGTTTGAAGACAAAACCATAGAGGAAACTAGCTAGAGCGGCCTAACTTTCTTCAGAAAGCCACTCTGCTCCCCACGCTCTGTGGTCAGGACCCCGAGCTTGACTTTCTTCAGCTCGTCTTCCAGCCTTTCTCTCTCCGCCCTCATGCCAGCAGAACAGAAGGAAGAGGGGCTAAATTGAAAACCCCAAAAGAGCCTTTGCACCCCTCTTGCGAAGGCAACGTGGAAGTTAAATGGGATGTATGGCAAAATCAAATATTCAGCAAATATTCAACGTTGACATTTTGCAAGGAGAATCTTGCCCGACTTCCATTAATGTCAGCTCGGCTCCTGATTGGAAGAAGAAGCGGGGGGAGCTGTCAAAATTTTGCAGAGGAAGGGGGGAAAGAGACTGACACATTGCAAGACAGGACGTGAAGTCCCTGCTAAGAATTTTTGGCTTATAAAAACCAAACCTGCCTTCTTTTGCGCGAGGGAGATGGAATAATATTGATCGATACTTACCGCATTTCGGGTTCCATAAAGTCACGTAGCATAATATGATGGGGAACAGCGGGCCATTCTCAACCATCAGCATAAACGCTTTCAAGACATAAATTACAAGATCCCAGTCATAAAAATGTAACTGCTAGGGAGAAAAACTTCCCTTTTTTAAAAACGCTTTGTCGCTTTTACAAATTTAACTGTGCGGTTTAGGACTGACAGATGTCCCTTAATTGGACATTAAGTGGGGAAAAAATATCACTCCTGCATCACGTCGGGGAAGAATTGTACAAACTAGTTTTACCATTTAGTTGGAGGGGTGGGGGTGGACACCTTTCCCGTTATACAGCATCCAAAACTATTTGGAACTGCAATTTTTTTTTAAAGGGAAATCCCCCAACCGCTTAATTTACAAATCCGTCCTCTGTATTGATTGGTTAAACCTCACCACTTCCTCAGTTTAGTTTAACTCCTGTAAAGGCTTCAATTCAAAATAGCAAAAATAGAGACATTTGCATGGAAAGGCGAACTCTGCCCCTTCCTCGCCCATCCCCAGCTCTGGTGCAGGCCAGGCTGTGAGACCTGTTTTCAGGCTGGACGACCTGAGTATCGATAGAAATTGGCCTGCCTCTGCGCTGCTGGCATTTGTGGTGGAAATAGCAAGGGAGGAAGGGAGGAAGGGAGGAGAGAGGAAGGGGGAGAGGAAGGGAGGGAGGGAGGGAGACAGGAATGAAAGAGGAAGGAAGGGAGGAAGAAAGACTGGAATGAAAGAGAGGGAGGGAGGGAGGGAGGGAGGAAGAGAGGAAGAGAGGAAGAGAGGAATGAAAGGGAGGGAGGGAGGGAGGAAGGAGGAATGAAAGAGAGGGAGGGAGGAAGGGAGGGAGGGAGGGAGGAAAGAAGGAAGAGAGGAAGAGACGAATGAAAGAGACGAATGAAAGGGAGGGAGGGAGGGAGACAGGAATGAAAGAGGAAGGAAGGGAGGAAGACAGGAATGAAAGAGAGGGAGGGAGGGAGGAAGAGAGGAATGAAAGGGAGGGAGACAGGAATGAAAGAGAGAGAGGGAGGGAGGGAGGAAGGAAGGAAGGGAGGAAGAGAGGAATGAAAGAGAGGGGGGAGGGAGGAAGGAAGGAAGAGTTGAAGAGAGGAATGAAAGAGAGGAAGGAAGGAAGGGAGGGAGGGAGGGAAGGAGGGAGAGAGGAAGAGAGGAATGAAAGAGAGGAAGGAAGGAAGGAAGGGAGGGAGGGAGGGTGTTGAGTGCTGGCAGGAGGGAGGAGGACACAATCATGCTCCTCGCAACATCCCAAACACATCTGTGTCCTTTTCTTGGAGAAAATACAGAGGTATTTTTCCACCGCTTCCTTCAGGGGTGGATTTTGGACATCCCGGGCGAAGCTGATGTGTCCTGGTGGTCTCCCATCCACGTGCTCACCCGAAGCAAAGCAAAAACGGAACAGCGCCTGCTCCCAGCACAAAAGAGCAGCTCCAGGCTTGGGGGGGTCACACAACGTGCCCAGCCAGGAGTAGCTTGTCCCCAGACTTGTGCTGCTTTCTAAAAAGGCAGCCAAAGTGTGTGCCCCGTTTCTTGGCCCATTAATCATCATCATCATCATCATCATCATCATCATCATCACTTGAAGACCATCAGCATTGACAAAATCACCATCAGTCCATTGCAAAAGGCAGCTTTACTTGGAACAGCTGCCATCCTGCCACGACACCTTTATTATTATTAAACAACATCTGCCCATCCCAGGTCCTTGGGAAGGACTCGATCGGTGGATCCAAAGGCCAAATCCAGTCGAAACATCTGGCTGACGGTGCGACCCACATCATAATAATATCATATTAAACGTGCATGCCGCCAACTCTCAATGACTCCGGGCAGCCCTCGACCCTCAGACAAAGAAATTGCAACGAAATATAAAAAATAACGTGGTGAATTTCAAACATCTGGCTGTGCTTTGCTTCCCCCGGATTCAGCGACTCGGACACTCAGTTCCTCATAACGCAAAGCACTTAAACTCAAAACACGCCCACATCTCACCAACTTTTTTACTAAAAAGAGACGGACTTCTCCGAATCGGCCCCATCTAAACCTTGGGAAAAATGCAACTTTTCTTTGAGGACCATCGAAAAGATTTTTGCTTGTCGCCTCTGAATTCTGAATTTGGAATAGTGCCCCAAAGCTTCACTGGCTGCTTTTCCAAATTTCATCTCACTCGCAGGATGGCGTGGCCCTAAAGCAGAGTCGTGCAAGTTTTGCACACTTGGGGCCATGTGCGAGCTTTGAATGACAGGCGACGGAGGAGCAAAGTTTGAGCAGTCAGCAGGCCACGCCCACCCATCCCAAGTGGGCGTGGTCTGATCAATCCCCAAGCACAGCTGAATTTTAAAGTCTGTGGCTTGCTAATATATTTAGGGGAAAGTTAATTCATTTTAAATTGAATGCTTTAAATGAATCAAGTTAAGTGTAGGATGGGATCAAACCCCATCTACTGAAGGAAAGTTCTCCCGTCTCATTAAAAAAACAACATAGTTTGGACGGAGGTCGATCCAGTATTTTCCAGCAACAATTTTCTCGTCTTTTTTCAGACGCACCATCTCAGATGGGCCACATTTTCCTAACTCACCCAACATCCGATGTAGTCCTTTCCCAAGACTTTTCCTTCTTTATTCACCGTATTCTGACGTTGCCACATTCCTGAAGGTTGGTTTACACCTGAAACAGACCAGCAATGAACATTTGAATCCCACATTCAAATCATCAGCTCATTATTCAAGGAGGAAAAAGTTCTTCTCAGGGGTCCCACCTGCACATCACTGACCCTTCCAGCAGGGGCATTCATCCATGGTGAGGAGGGCAAAAACATCAAGATGGTGGCCCCGGCTGCGGGTTAGAAGCCCCTCCCCTTTTTTACGGGCATCGCCCATTTCCAAAGTCCAAGAGAGACCTTTCTTGGAAGAATCAGGTCCTCTTTTAAGGCCCCAAACTCCACCAAATTGGAGAATTGCCCGGACGTGTTTCATCCGTTTGAAGATTTCTTGAACCCTTGGCCGTGCCTCTGATGCGTCCTCAGAGCAGGAAAATATTTGATTTCTTTCGGATAGATCTGTCACCTCCCACCCAGGGTGTGGTCCCCACACCCCCCCAAGACCCAATATGCCATATGATGCTCCAGCGAACACAACCAACTTTGGGGGGTTAAATTGTTCCCCCATCCCCTCGTCTTGCACAAGCATCCCCACCTCCAAACGTCGGAGAGCAGATGGGTGAAGAAAGGGAGCCAGCCCGCAAAAAGAGCTTTCTCTCTCATTTTATGGTGACAGTTTCTCTGTTCCACGGCCTCTCCCGAAGGCACATAAATCGTATCTCATAAGCTGCAGTTTGGGAGGGAGGGAACCGAAGCTGTGTTTACAGAAGACATCTGCCATTGACTGATAAAATGCAAAGATGGGATGTTTCCCAGCACACAACATGTGGCTTTCAATGGACGGCCGAGGATACATCCTTCTCCCGTTCAGCTGAAGGGAGCGTGATGACTCGCCGTATTTATTGGCATCCTTGTTTTCATTCCATCTGGGAGCCAAACGGGTTCATCGAGGGGCCTGTGTAGCCTCAGTACAGATAAAACCATCCCTGCAGCTTAAAATAAGCCTAAGAGGAAAGACAGGTGGGGAGGGTAGAGGAAAAAGAGCCAGAGAAAAATCATGAGAGAGGATAAACCTTGGATGAAGAAAACGAGAAAGCAACCTCTGCTGTTAAAAATAGCAGTTTTTAATAATAACCACCCAAAGTGGAGAAAGGAAAGAGCTGATTTTTCTGGACGGCGGGAGACAATGTTTTCCCACACTGTTTTAATTCCTGCTGACAGTTTAAGGCAGAACCTAGAATCAGAAAATAGGGCATTTTGGATCCACACGTATTTCATCGCTTTCCTCCTCTCTCTTGTTAAAACTTGAGAAGAATTTGCAGCCTTGAAGCCCTCCCAGCTACTATTTAGCAAGTCCGGGAAAATGAGGATTGCGCAGCCACAGCATGCAGAAACTTTGCCGGCGCTCTCGGAGTTAGAGATTTGGTCCAAGAACCGTGCCCGGAGGGGCCCAGAAATGGGACTCCCCTTTTTCAGTTGCATTTCCTGCACCAAAGGGGCCCTCCCCAAACCCCCCAGCTCCGTTTCCAAAATCAAGACACCCGATTCTTAAACCCATCCAGGTCCTTGTTTTGCTTTGATCCAAAATCCGGAGAAAAGAGACGTCCGACGGGAAGTCACATTCAGCAGAGAGCTCAGCTCCGTGTCCGTGTTTGGAAAAAACCGGATTCGCCCCAAACTCAAAACGAGCCAGGGATGAAAGAAAGAAACATTTGCCCCTTGGCTTGGAGAACAGACGGGAGGACGAGATGAACCCCAGCTTGAAACAGAACCCAGAGGCAGCCTTATAAATAATCTAAAATGTTGACGGTTTTACCCCTCGCATACCAATTTGCTGTCTCACCTCTGTCTCTCTCTTTTTTGGAAAAGCACAATCTTCGGATTTCATCCGAAAAGATTAAAAAAAAACTTCAGAGGATCTCAGCTTGGTGCCAGGAAGACTCTGGCAAACGTTTCTCTTTCAACATCCTGTCTACCCCACTTTCTTTGGTCTGCCTCATTTTACAACTGGTTTGGGCAGATACGTCGGGAGTGGGGCAGCTTTCAGGAAGAGAGATTGTGGGACCTCCCCGTTCTGAGTTTTTTCCTGCACCCTGCAGAGGGTTGGATTAGATCAGTGTTTCTCAACCTTGGCCACTTTAAGAGATGCGGACTTCAACTCCCAGAGTTCCCCAGCCAGCCTGGCTGGCTGGGGAACTCTGGGAGTTGAAGTCCGCATCTCTTAAAGTGGCCAAGGTTGAGAACACTGCACTAGATGGTCCTTGGGGCGTCCCAATTCCACCGTTCTACAAGTTGCATTGTGGTGTGGCCAAGGAGACTTACCCTATTGTAAAAAATCTCCCATCTTACTTGTCACCAGGATCAGGTGTCCTCAGTCCAAATGGCTCGAAACCTCCTCCAAAGGTTTACACCCCTGCAAACCTGCTCACCCATCTGCCAGGTAGGCTCCAAACTGTGTCTTCCTGGAACCCACAGCCATCACTAGACTTGTTTGAGAAGTATGTTCTCTCCCTTTTTCCACAGGCTCATCCAACATGGACAAGGTGGTTTCTCCTAAGAAGGTGAGGAAGACTCATTTTCCCCCCAAAAAGAGATCACTCTTGTAGGTCTCATATCTGGGGTAGGTTGGGAGATACCTACAAGATGGATGGATCTTCATTGGTCTTTTCCATGGATGGATGGATCTTCATTGGCCTGTCCCGATGGATGGATGGATCTTCGCTGGCCTTTCCCATGGATGGATGGACCTTCGCTGGCTTTCCCATGGATGGATGGATCTTCATTGGCCTGTCCCAATGGATGGATGGATCTTCGCTGGCCTTTCCCATGGATGGATGGATCTTCATTGGCCTGTCCCAATGGATGGGTGGATCTTCGCTGGCCTTTCCCATGGATGGATGGATCTTCATTGGACTTTTCCAATGGATGGATGAATCTTCGTTGGCCTTTCCCATGGATGGATGGCCCTTCGCTGGCCTTTTCCAATGGATGGATGGATCTTCATTGGCCTGTCCCAATGGATGGATGGATCTTTGCTGGCCTTTCCCATGGATGGATGGATCTTCATTGGCCTGTCCCAATGGATGGATGGATCTTCGCTGGCCTTTCCCACAGATGGATGGATCTTCATTGGCCTGTCCCAATGGATGGATGGATCTTCGCTGGCTTTTCCCATGAATGGATGGCTCTTCATTGGCCTTTTCCAGAAGAGTGAAACAAATGTTCTCTACAATGGGTTCATCGAAATAGGTAGCTCCTCTTTCCAGCAACAGTAAGATGGTCTCCAGGCTGAAGACTTCTTCTGTCCTCCTTTATAAGTGCAGTGTTTGTGTCATTCATTTGTTTGCAGAAGTGTCCCCTGTTCAGGAAGTCAGCTGCTGAACAAAAACAATTAAATTCCTTCTCCAGAGCTCGCTAGGGCTGAAGTGGAATTTTCTTGTAGGACAATGAGAGCAATTTTAATTACAATTTGGTGGGAGGGTGGGGGATGAATAATCCAAGGCCAGCATTCGCAAGAAGGCAGCTTGAAGTGGGGGAATGTTATCAGGTTGTTCACAGTCTGCACCGCGCAGGATTTGAGAAAGTGGGAAGGATATTCATCCAGGCATAGCTACCAGGCAGAATAAGCTACTTGAGAAGAACAAGAAAACAGGGGCAAACGTGCCTAGAACCACCAAAATTTATTTTCTTCTGTTGCAGAAGCAAAGGAGAGAGAGATGGGCACAGGCTGGTGTTAAGAACCACTGAGTTTTGTTAATCCAGGCTTAGGGTTCAACATCTGCAAAATCCCAGCCAGAGGAATCAGAAACACCCTAGTTTTTATTGGTGTTGGTGGTGGTTGCAAACCATCTTCTGTGCTGCCTTGATGTCCTCCAACCATGGTTACATAATCTCATCCTGCTATTTCAGTCACTGGTTTCTTGGCTGCTCCACTTGGGGCCGGGACATCCCTGGGCAAACAAATAAGAGTTGCATTTACTCTAGAGTAAGGGCAGATCAGACCAGCGGTATCATTTTCTCTTCATCTGACTTTCTCTCCAACTTGGAGGAAGAATTGAGGGAAGGGTCGTGAGATCTGTCAAGGGATGCTCGGCTCTGGTTTAGACAATGTCTCCCATTGCCTTCTCCCCCCTTGACACACAATGTAGCTGATGACTGAGGAAGAAAGAATGAGTAGAGCCCAAGCAAGGCAATGGCTGTTTCAAGGGGGTCTACTCTTGAGGAAACCATAGCCTGGCAGAGGAGAGAAAACATCACGTTTACGGGACAATGAGTAGACTCCTGGAGCTGTCCAAGGTCCTGAAAGTCCAGCCTGCTGTGTACGTACGCTGGTGAGGAGACTCCAGGTTTACTAGGGGAGTAGCTATAGGATTTCCAGAGTGTTTACCCCGTGCACGATGGGGAAAAAGTCAGGTTTTCCTTGGAAAGCCATTTCAAGTTTTCCTTGGAAAGCCAGTTTCCCTTCTCTTCCAAAAGCAATTGTCAGGAGACATTCTCAGGTTTCCTTCCAAGGACACGAGAAATGGAGAGCAGAGAAATGCCAGACCATTTATCGGCGCAGTTCAAAGCGGGGTATCAGCCAGGAGGGCAGAAAAGGGTCGTCAGATCCAAGAGCTGAAGCATTTCAAAGTCCACCTGGAGGATCACGGGGGGCATAGAGGGGGTGGCCTCCATCTGCTTCTGGAAAGTAGAGCAGGTTGGATTTATTCTACAAAATACAGGATGGATGGATGGATGGATGGATGGATGGATGGATGGATGGATGGAGCTCCTCTGAGAGTTAACAGCAGCTGGGGGGGCAATAACTCTGCAAGATGGAGCTGATCATTCAAGTTCTCTCCCCCAGGGGCTTAATGTTTCCATCCCTTTTGGAAGGTGCTTCCAACGCCAGCCGCATGTCCTAGCCCGAGACGATGATGCTCCCTGCTTCAGGGGCCACGGTGGAGAAGGACTTGTGATGGACAATGCAGATCGGATGGGTTCGGGTTTTAAAAACAGTTGCCTGGTGATTTCTGACCTGGAAATGTTTCTGTGTTTTAGGCCCATCTCCCACCCCAATGCGCTTGGTCCTCCTTTTGGAAGAGCCCTGAAGGTCAAGTCAAATGAAGGTTGCCCGTCCAGTCTCTAGCTCCTGATCCTAGCCGACCTGCGCAATCAACACGCATCCCCATCTCACTTCTAGGATAGACTACTGCACTGCACTTTATGTGGGGCTGCCCTTGAAAACGACCCAGAAATTCTAGTTCAGTGTTTCTCAACCTTGGCGACTTTAAGACCTGTGGACTTCAACTCCCAGAATTCCCCAGCCAGCCTTGCAGCCATTTAATGCATATTAGGTGGGCATTTGATTTCTGTATGATTCAGCTTCAGATTAATGTCTAAAGCACTGTAAGGTTCAGCCCCCCCCAGCACCTTTAGGACTATTTCTTTGAACTGTTGATGCCTGGTGAAGATGCTTAAGACCTCCTTGAGACACATGAGATTGATGGAAAGGGGACCAACAGGTGCTTTCTCTGCTATTGCTAGCCCTTCCCCCCCTGCAGATTCAGATGGTACCTTCTGTGTTTGCATTTAGAAAGCCTATCGTAACAGTTACTATTAAAAATATATATATCTTTTTTCTGTAAGGCAGCTCTCACTGATTATGTGGGGTTTTTATTTTATTGATTTATGCCTTTATTTCACATTATTGATTTGCAAACTTCCAGGGGTCACTTAGAAATGCAGGGCTATGTACAGATTGCCTATAAATACATAAATGCACCCGAGACTTGCTAAACCTGGCTGGTCTCAAGAAATCTAAAGCAAAGTGCTTAGAATGTGGATGGGAGATCACCAGGAATTCTCCAGGTTGGAAACTCTCGTAGGCACCAAAAAAAAAAAAAAACTGAATTAAAAATGAACAAATCACTCAAAAAAACCTCTTGGTCATGGCCTCATCCAAAAAGGGACTGGGCTGGTGTGAAGGCTAAATTTGATTTAATTTCAAATGTAATTCATATGAAATGGAAACAAAATGAGGTGGATGAAACACAGCCAGGAGAATCCATCGGTTTTATCCTCCTCTGGTTGCAAGAAAGATTACAAAAACGGGGTGACCACCAGAGGGCTCCCAAGGGACTCAGGTGGCCCCCTTGTTGCTGCCCCCTACTGGTGGTCTGGAGAGGTGCAGCCCGTTGGAAAAGCACCGGATTTGCCGAGATGTTCATTGTAGGAAGCAAAAGTCAAGGAAAAGCCTTTAAAAAATGCAGTTTCTGTCTCAGACCGACTTGGTAAGAAGGATGGAAATTAAGATGGGCCTTTCTGCCTCCTGTAGGGAACTGGATCCAAATTCCCCAAAAGAATAAAGGCTAAATGACTGAGAAACATCTCTTTGGAGAGCAGGAGAGGGTTTTATTAAAAAAAACTTTTTTTAAGGTTCCCATTTCTGAAGAAAGATGCACACGCCCCCTTAGAATCAGGACGACAGGGTGCAGATGGACAAATACCATTTATTCTGACTCACGTCATTCCTGCACTGGTAAAATTTGTTCCACTCCATTTCCAAACCGAACTGTGATTTCAAGAGGAGGGGAAACAACACATCTGCAGAAAGATTTACATTTCAATGTCTTTCCTAAATACACATTCTCTTTAACCCCATCATTGCACTGGAACCATTGGGAGAAACTCTTCTCTAGGGGGTTCTTCCTCGCTAGTGCAGGTGAAGGGTGTGCTAATGGTGGCACGTTTGGGGGGCATTTGTGACACACCTTTCCATCACTGAAATCTCTCTGGCTGTTCACAAACGTCCTAGCCCGAGGCTCTCTTTCGGTTCTCTTGGAAAGCACTTCCACTCTGATGGTGCTTTCAAAGAAGATGTTGGGCCCCTTAACAAGGAATGGGTTTCAGCATCCTTCCTCCATGGTCTTGGAAGCCATCAAAGTAGAATCTCAGAATCCTTGTCAAGAACAAATTAAACACCAGCCACCAGGGTGTTGCAGATGCAAAAAAGGCAAATCGTTTCTTAGCACACACTAACAGGAACAATGAGTCCAGAACATAAGAGGTGGTCATTCTACTATTCTCTGCTCTAGTCAGGTCTCACCTGGAGTCCTGTCTCCAGATCTGGACATCACCACTCAAGCTGGAGCAAGTTCAGAGAAGGACCATCAAGATGGTGAAGAAAACTATGGTCTATGAGGAACCATGAAAGGATCTGGAGATGTTTGGCCTACAGAAAAGACGACTGAGTCTTCGAACGTCTAAAATTACAAAGGAGGAGGTTCAGGCTAGACGTCAGGAAGAACTTACTGACAATATGAGTCATCAGCCTGGGAACAGGCTGACCCATGAAGTGATGACTTCTCTCTTGTAGGAGGTCTTCAAAGCAGAGGACGGATTTTGGAAATGGTATTCCTCTTCCATTTTTAGTCCTGCTGCCATTTCCTAAGAATTTCTTGTTTCTTTCTCAGCTTCTCAGTGAAATGGAATCCATTTTTCCTTCTCATTTGTGCCTGTACCTTCAGCACATCCTTTTTCAGGATTACCCATCCTCTTTAGGGCTTCAGCTCACTTTTCTCCTGCCTGCATTAAAATCTCCCTTCCTGAAGGCCAAGTTACATGACCCACTTCACTTGGCCTTTCCTCCTTCTCTTGAACCTCAGTGTTGCATCCTTGTTTTTGCCCCCAGGGACCTCCAGCCCACCAACCATTTCCTCTTTCCTGGTCAGGACGAGATCTAGGACACCTGCCCCCTTGATTCTTCTTCCAACTTCTGACCTACAAGATGGTCCTCAAGAGAGACAAGAAATCTCTTGGATCCTAGTTGAGTTCTTTTCCAGCAGATCTCGGGGACACTGAAATCTCCCATTCCCCTGATTGCCACCATTGTCCTTGGGAGAATGCGTAGAGTCTAGAAAAGTCCACATTCTCTGGTGGCCCGTTGGACCTCCAACACAGCGTCCATTTCGTCCTTTTCATGCCATGAAGACGTCCTCCCTCGCCGTCTTTTCTCTCCTTCTATAATAGCTTGGATTCCCTCAAAGTGGATGCTGGTAAATGCTACCCTGAGGTTGGAATCCCCACACCTTCAGAAGCTTAATAAAGAGACAAAAAAGATTATGTAATTACAAGCACTCGGTTTCCCCTTAAGCAGTCACTAAGCCACTGTGACGTGCTGGTGCCACGTTACAATTACTTGCGGCCGCAGCAGAGGAGGCCAGCTGTCCCCTTGGCACAACGCTGTCTCGTCTGAGTGGGCATTCAGTCACTTCCTTTTTTGCATTACAATGCAGTCACTTAGGCTGGACCGTCCAATGCCAAATTTTAATGGATGTTTGGGGAACCTAGGGGTCATTTCTGCATTTCTGTAGTGCCAGAGTCACGTCTGGCATATCAAGGGCAGGGAAAAGTCTAGGAGGGGAGATACGTTCATCGAAGCTGGTCCTCCCCAGGTCACAAACAGCTTCACGGGCTTCCCAAAATTTCACTGATCCATTTGGAAAGATCCCCAATAATCCGTTCCTTATGAAGCTGGGGCACCTGATGCCCAGACATGAACGTCATGGAAATGGGTTGCCCTGAAGTGCAGCTTTGGGTGAGTAGAAAGGCTCATTATTTTTAAAGACTGAAATATATTTATTTGAAAATGTTGCTTTCAGCTGAGAACTTTATTTTAAGGTTCGGAAAAGAGTGGTAAGGAAAAAAAAACTTGCATTCCAATTTGTCTATTTTTGCTAGAGCTGCCGAGCAGTTTGGTGCACTTAAAATGCATTTATAGATGTGTGAAATGGAACTATAAATTAGGAAACATTCATATATTCTACATGCAAGCTTCTTTGTTTTCATATATAAGTAGTCCTCACTTAACAACCATTCATTTAGTGACCGTTCGAAGTTACAACGGTGCTGAACAAAGGGACTTACAACCAGTCCTCATACTTGCAACTGTCACAGCACTCCCACAGTTACACGATCACGATCCGGGCACTTGGCAACCAGCTTGCACTTACGACTGTTGCAGCATCCTGGGGTCACGTGATCGTCATTTGCAACCCTCCCAGCTGGCTTCCGGCAAGCAAAATCAATGGAGAACTGCGTGATTCACTTAACAACCACATGATTCATTTAACGGCCATGGTGATTCACTTAATGACTGCTGCAAAACAGTTCATAAAATCAGGTGCAACTTGCTTAACAACCGCCCTGCTTAACAACAAATTTTCTGGTCCCTACTGTGGCCGTTAAGTGAGGACTACCTGTATACAGCGGGCTGCATATAGAAAACAAACAGATAAAATTTTAAAAATCCCAAGGGGGAATGTTTAGAAGCATGGGAAGCCAGCGGGGCTGCAGACTGCCGCATTGGCCCATGAGCAAAAAACTGTTTGCACCCTGAGTCCTCTTGCCTTCAACCAATGCACCCTTTTTTTTTTTGGTCTGCGCTCAGTCATTACTGACCCTGCAGTGACTGCCTGGATGAATCCTTGCAGTTTTCAAGGCAATTGTTTTTTGGAAGTGGTTTGCCAGAACCTCCTTCCTAGAGCAGAGCCCAGCTGGCGAGCGCAGGAGCCAGGGTTTCCGTTGCTTCGCGCCCTTTTCGGGCGAGCGCGGTTTCGCGCTTACCGGCAACTGGTCCCGTCTCTCTGTGCAAGGCGCCGCCAGCATTTTTCCTCCCACCGGAGTGAGAGTCCCCATTTATCTACTCACGTGAGTTTTCGACCTGTTGGGTTGACAGGAGCTGGGGAGGAAACGAGAGCTCACCCTGTTAACGCGAAGGCTGGACCCGAACCGCCAAAGCATCAGCCATTTCTGGCCGGCAACTTTCAGCGTCATTAAGCCGCTGCGCCACCGCGTCCCATACCCCACCCCAAATTTCTCTCCTTCTGTGCAAGACATTTCAGAGGAAAATTCTCTTTCATAGATAAGAATGAGAACAACTGGGAGGGGGGGAGAAATGCAGGCGTCCTTTTCAATATGCCATGAGACAGTCTGGAGAAAGGCCAGTGTCAAGGAGAAATCCAAGGTTACGCCAAAGGGCAATAGCAGACACACCACGCAAACACAATTCCCAAGTGTCCTGGCTCACGTGTGTCTGAGAAATTGTTTTCCATTAAAACCACATCTGTTAATACAACTGAGATGAATATGGGCACGATTGTTTCCACCTTGTGTTAGCGAAACACATTAGCCAAAAACAAAGCCATCTGCCTTTTAAAAAAAAGGGGAGACAAACAACATGATTTATTATTCATCATGACCAGAACTTAATTGATGGAAAAATCATTGTGATAAAACCTCTTTTGTGGGAGGGAAGAGAAGAGAGGAGGAGGAGAGACGCCAACATATTTGAGGATTGGAAGATGCTGGGAGATTCAACATTTTGTTCGCTCGTTGGCATGTATTCGTGCAGAGATGCTGTCGAAAAACATCAAGGCATCAAGCTGGCTCTTCTGAGGTTCTGCCTTAAGGGGTATGTGGGAAAGACCTTGGGAGATGAGGCAAAGAGAGGCTGCCTAGGGAACGGTCAGATAAGAGAGGGCATAGCCTCCAGCTGCATAATGGGTGGAGAAAGAGGCTCAGAAGAGGCTCTCCCTAGTTTCTCGGGCTGTAAAGGAGATGGCAGGAGATTTGTGCTTTCAGACTTGCAAGATTGATGTCAGCCTTCCCAGGTATACCAGACAGGAAGCACAACCAGAGAAACTAATTCTACTTTATTGTAAGGCTACATCAACAGAATCTTGCAAGTTTGAGAGCACAACTCTCCCACCCTCTCCTTTACAGCCCGAGAAACTAAGGAGGGTCTCTTTCTCCACCCATTATGCAGCTGCGGGCTATGCCCTCTCTTATCTAACCTTCCCTAGACAGCCTCTTTTGCCATGTCTCCCAAGGTCTTTCCCATGTAACATTACAGTATTTTCCTCATGTAGCCCTCTTTGCAAAGAGCCCCTTTCAGATGTTTTGCACAACCCAACGGAATAGCTGTTAAATGCCCAGGATAATCTACAACATGGAGCATTCACATTTTGAGATTCAATCACTTGGTATAAAGGCACCAGCCAAAATTGCTCCCTGGCTTGGCTGTTAACTGTGATGTTTCTCCCCCTGCCCATCCAGGAGCCTCTGTGCTTCATTCTCAGGAGAAGGCACTTGAGGCCTAACAGCTTTTGGGTGCCTTTCACCTTGGACAATCAGACCTATGACCTTCGAACTGCAGGTTCGACAGCTACACCAGTGGGCTAAATTTGGGGAATTGCTGGCTTCTTCCCCAAGATTGCCTCCTTTTCATAAGATCGCTGGCCCCATTCCAGCCAGACCCATAGACCCGTGCAGAGTAACAGCAAAGATGTTTGACCAGGACTGATAAACCTTGGTTCAGTTCCATCCTTAGCCATGGAAACTCCATGGGTGACTTTGGGCTAGGCGTTTCACCTCATCCCAGCTTACCTTATAAGGATGTTGTGGAGATAAAATGAAGGGAGAAACCCACGTAAGCTGCTCCTGGAGAAAAGAAGGGCTATGATATTAATAATAAAATCAGTAACAACTTGGATAATTCCTAGGTTCTTGGCTTGAATTTCCAAAGAACACCAGTGAAACATGTAATTCTTTTTGCTGGTTTCTGTACGGTGTTATTCCTTGATGGAAACCATCATCATCATCTTCATCTTCATCTTCATCTTACCTACATAGTCAGAAAATATTCAGTCCAAAGTCTGCAATGAATCCAGTTCTTATGCTCCCCAAAAGACTTGGCTCTTGGTGGACTTGGTCCGCCACACTGGCAAGCGCAAACATTGAGCAACATTTGAAACCCCCCACTCTTTCATCTGCACTTCTTCTATCATCTCTGGCCCCTGAACAGCTCCCCAGATTATTTGGGGCAGAAGGAAGAGGACACAATAAGTTAATCATGAAAGCTTCAGACCTTTCCATCCGCCCTCTTAACTTTTGTCAAATTACTCCCCTGGTTTTCCCAGGCGCACGAAGACGTAGAGTCTCCCTGCCTCCGAGTCACGCTCCCCCCCAAAAAAGAACTTGTTTGGTAGACCCAAAGTTGTTGCGATCGCAGGAAAATCGCTTGCATCAGGGATTCGTCCAGACAAAGATTGGCATCGGGAAAAGAAAAAAAAAACAGATTAAGAAAAGCTTCTCGGGGAATTTACATTAAAAGCCTTACACAACAGTGTGTAAAGCAAAATTGGAAGCAGGAATATATCTCTACTAATGAGTAGCTGAAATATAATTAGTGTCTCTGCTGGGAAATTTTATTAAGTATATTAATTAGGAAAAGTTGCTTAGAAGAAAAAGGGAAGGTATTTAGGCTCAGCTCCCCAGTTACATGTACATGGTGAGAGGTGCATTAAAAATGTGTTCTCTCTCTCTCTCTCTCTCTCTCTCTCTCTCTCTCTCTCTCTCTCTCTCTCTATATATATATATATATATATATATATATATATATATAATTCTAGTATTTGATGAAATGAAGCAACCTTTAAGAGCAAACTCTGCAGGAAACAGAAAATGGCCAAAGACACACCGAAACTCAAACCTCGTTAGGATTCTGGAGCAAACATGCCGACGTGCGTCAGATGTTGAGAGCCAAATCATCTCCCTGCACGGACATCTCGCTCGGCCGACCTGCTGCCCACTGTAAGCCTCCAACCGAGCCGGCTTACAAATGCCGAAAGGTGCCCTTTTGGGTTCCTTTTCCAAAAGCTGACATCCTACCCTCTTTTGGGCCACAAAAACAAGCGGAGATGGAGCCAAGGCGTTACAGGCTGTCGTCTCCGAACACGGCTTGTCCTGCTGGATGGGCACTGTAGTCACTTTGTCAGAAAACAGGCTCAAAGTGCCGGATCCAGGGCGCCTGCAGGATACGGTCAAAAATTCAGGATGGTGCCACAACTGTGCAATTGAAGTTCTGCCTCGTTTGGGGGCACGTTGCCTAAAAAACAGGCTAACATTTGGGAATGGGGGAAGATATTTTGCCTCTAAAATATGGATCCTTTTTGCATTCGGCGCCAGGCTCAGCAAAGCAGCGTCCCACCATCTTTCCCCAAGTTAAGTACAAAATGCAAAAACCTGATTAGGGATTTACCTTTTTGAATATTTTCAGAGCATCTTTGCCGAGGGAAGGCAGGAGGCGAAATCCACAGAGCCCTGCAAGCAACTTTACGTGCAGCGCACGTAGGAAGGCCGGTAAAAATATACCGGAGTCCACCTTGGGGAAAGTGGGCATTTTTGTCTGGTTGAGAAGGGAGCCCAATTCTCTGAAAGAATGGTGAAAAAGAAAGGATGGAGAACGGCCAGTGTGATCCTTATTGAGGAAAGAAGTGAAAAGCACCGTGCTCCATCCGGGGGAATTTCACCCAAATTCTCCATGAATGCGATGTGGGGAAAATGCAGGAGAATTTTCCTGCTGCACGGGCCATGCAGGTTCTCATTACGCAGCATTGTATGACCGCCATCCTTTTTTTTTTTAATGGTTTTGTATAGTTTTGTTGGCCGCGTCTCTGCTGTGTCAGGGCACAGCTGTTTGCCTGGGGCACCAAACTCGTGCTGATCTCACTTGGTCCAGGTTTCTGCCCAGGGAGGTTGGCTCAACTTTTTGAAACCGCAGCTTTGTTGTTCTGAATCTGCAGTGTTGGCGGAAGCAAGCAACATTTCAGGTATGGCCTGGAAAAGAAGGGAAGGGAAGGGAAGAGAGGAGAGGAGAGGAGAGGACGAAGGGAAGGGAAGGGAAGGGAAGGGAAGGGAAGGGAAGGGAAGTTGTTCCTAAACTGAATATCTTGAGACAAGTGTCTTATTCTATCCCTTCCCTGTCTCCAAATCTCTACATCCCGTATACCTTCCCAGCCACCGCAGACTCTGCAGACCGAAATGCACCCTCTGTGGCATGAAGCCAGCATGGAAAACCTAGCATGGTGGCTTCAGTTTCACTAGCCTGTCCGTCTCTTAAAATAAAACAATTAGAGCGGACGCTAACAGTGATTTATGACGCTTCGTCTCCATAAATTCCAGCAGGCGCTGAGGAAGACAAAGAGATTTCTGGCTAATGGCTCCCACGTTGACTTGGACCCAGAAGCCAGCTGGCAGCCCATGGAGCGCCCACCATCGACTCAGAAGGGACCTCAGAGGCCATCTAGTCCACCCCTGCTCCGTGCTCCCCTGCCGACATTGCTCCTCCTGCCAGCAAAGGGGCAACTCGATTTTGCACCCGCTGGAGCTACCAAGTCATTTTCAAGGGCAGGCCCTTCAAGATCGGGGTATGAGACGCTGGTAACCCTCTGATCCACTTTTTCCTTTTAATTGGGGGAACGTGGCAGCCATTTTGAGAAAGGTCAAGTACTGCTCAGGACACTGAAGGTAGGTCCTCAACATGGTCTCCTAACTCTCCACCAGACCCCTGCGCCAAATGTCTCCAGATTCCTTTAGCAATGATGCACTTCCCTCAACGCCACCCATTGCCTGCCATTTCCACCCCCAACTCCAAGGACCAGCTCCATCTTCCCTTCCCTGCTCTCTTTCCTCCCCAACGTGGTGTCCCTGGCACCCTGACGACGCGGAGCCATCTCGATTCCACACCAATAAATCTCAAGGCACCATCTTTCATCTTGCAAAGGTTACGTCCTGTCCGATGACTCGTCTGGCTACCGGCTCTGGAGTGTGAGCTTGGAAAGAAGGGGAAAAATAAATCTTGCGAGATGTAGCCTCATTATCTGTGTGGCATTTAAGGATAATTTATGCCCAGCATCTTACCACTTCACTCAGTGGGAAATTACACCAGAGATACTCTGAGTCTCTGCCAGTACAGCAACGGTGTCAAAAGCATTGAAATAAATTGATTTAGCTACAGTCTCCTGTGAATTTTTATAGCCTATTTATCAATGTGGGTGAGGCATAATACACACTAAATTACTTATCTATCAAGAAGAAGAGGAAGGAGCATTAAGGCCCTCAAATATTTTTAAGGGGCAAGCCATTTTGTGGGTGGAACATCTCTCCAAAATCTTGCTTGGAGTTGCAAAACAGTGAGATGAACAAATGCGGGGGCCATCAAAATGACTCTTTGCCCGGTGGGAAATTCTGACAATTTCTGAAAAGTCTGCCCGAATATTCACTGGTTATTTAGAGGTTGGTGTCTTACGGGGTTTGAGTTCTTTATTTTGATAGTCCACCCGAAGATTGAATGCAAACCTGCCACAAGTTTTAGAAGTGATGGCAACGAAAAACGGTTAGGATGAACCATTCCAAACTGGTTCTACAGCTGGTTTGGAGATGGAGGTAAAGCTTGATTTGGAAAAGATTCTTGGTTATTATGGGGGAGAAAATGTTGTAAAGAACCAGCTTTGGGTGGAACTTTTATTATTCAGCCAATTCTGAATTGACAACATTTCACCTGGGTGGTCCATCAGGAGCTCTTCCCTGAGTCCTCATAAATTCTTCCTTGAGTTATCAGTGACGGTATCTCATCACCTTGTCTTCTAATGGCCTCCTTCAATTGCCTTCTGTCTTTCCAAGGATCATGGTCTTCACCAAAGACTCTTCCCTTTGCATTATCTTTCCAAAATACCTAAGAAATCGGTGGATAGTTGAGAAACTGGACAAAAATAAAGAAACCACTTGAGCACGGAGATACAGTTTCAAAGTCAGCATTTTAAGCTTGGACGTGGCAACAGAAAAATGGGACTTGGGAAAGAGGTATGGTTCAATGTGTCAGCTTTACAAACGATGTCATGAAATCTCAGGATTTGGGATAGAAATGACTCTGAGGTATATATTAGGAATGTGGGTAAATGCTGTCCAGCCAAAACTTTCCATTTCTGCTCTAAATCACATTGATTGGCCTGTTCCGTAGATGGTCCAGCAATCTTCAAGAAGTAAATCTTCCAAACAAGGTGTAGTGTTTGGCACGTGGTCCGAATGGACTTCTGGAAAATTGTCGATGAGCTTGAATTCACTTCCCCTTAAATGACGGATTGGCCTCCATTACTGAATTCTCTACCAGTCCAAAGTGGGCCTGCTTTTTGAAGGTAAATTATTTCAATTAGAGGCTTTCAGTCTGTACAACAGATTCAGCTTGTTAGCGATTCAGCACGGTGTATGAAGCAGCTCATTGTGGTAAGCCACCGTTAATTGCCTTTGGGCATCTGAACTTCTGTGAAAGGAGCAACTGAAGGTTGTTAACCCAAGTTTAGGATTTACCTTGGTATGTGAAACAATCTAATCATTGGGTATATTTCTAGATCACACAAAGGAATCTTCCTGTGTCTTCTGGTAAAGGAGTATTTTATGACCAGGCATGTCTACCGTGGTATCTACTTTGTTAGTGCATCCATGATTTATGCTCAAATTTTCAAACACGTCCTTCACTCCTAATCCATCAGGGCCACTTAAGACTCCAGTGGCCTTGGAGACACTACATAAATAAAATAAATACATGTGCTAGATTCATCTCCAGCTTTTATTCCAGGAGCCCAAGATGGTGTTTCCTCTTCTAATTCTCCCCACGACACCAACCCCATGGAAGGTAGATAGGGCTGAGAGGAAGTGGCTGGCCTCAAGTCATTAAGAGTAGACCTGAACTTGAATCTCCGTAGTCCTAGTCCAACATAGCTTCCCTGACTCACCATCTCAGATTGTTCCTGGCCAGAATTTCTCATAAATATGGTTTTAAGCTTACTTCATTGATGGACATGGTAGAAGATGCAAGAGTCATGCGCTTCTGTTTTCTAGGACACATCTTCCCATAACTTCTCACACTTCCAAATTTCAACCCTCCACCATCACCACCACCAGGAGAAACCAAGAACTCTGGAGAAAGACCAACCAGATATTCCTACACACCCCTCAGCCACCTTGTCACTGAATAAATCCTAGAACTTCACTAGAAATTTCTCCAGAATTCTCTCACCTTTCAAAAGCCAACGCTTTTAATTGAACGCAATGAGAACAACAGGAAAAGAAATGGAAGAGAAATTCTCCACTCAGCTAGATGGGTAAATTTAAAACGCATGAAAATTTGCTTTCTTCTTTCACCCCGCAGATCGGCAAAATAAAACCAGGCAATTTTTGAGGGAAGTTTGCCATAAAAAAAGCACAATTACCCAGTCATTTTGTAATGCAACATAGCAACAGTTCAAAGGGACACCAGTTTCTTTGAATTATCACACAGTGGAACCGTTGAAAATTGCTGACAAAATAGGGAAGATCAATCAGTCCAACACAGAAATCAACTGATATTATTTCTTAGTTGTATGTTGGTGTCTGTGTGTTTTAAAAAGCTGTCACATCAAAATCGGCTACGAAAAAAAGTCCCCAGTGTAATCAAATAACTCAAAAATTGCTAAGTGTGGCTCGACTTCTTGCCTTTGTTATTGACACTGAAATATCAAACTGTTCTTCTTTCACACATGCAGAAGAACACAAGGTGGCAAGCATTTCTAAATAGCATCAAGTAGTAGAAAAATCTGGGTTTTTTCCCCCTATTGTTCTCATCTCCAAAAAAGGATGTTGGTGAAATTGTGGAGTCCTTGGGGTTCTCTAAGCTTGGTGGTTTTCTTGCAAACGTTTCATTACCTGGTTAGGTCATATCTTCGGTGCTAGAAGCTTCTAGCATTTCAGTGAAACATTTGCCACCAGAAAACCACCAAGCTCAGAGAACCTCAAAGACTCCACACTTCAACCTTGAGCTACACATATTCGCCTCTATTGGTGGGTGACATTCTCATGGAAGGGTCTGGAGATATTGACACTTCTTTCATGACAAAATGACCTTCCTGTTGGGCAGATGTTTCTTCCACAGCTGCATGTCTGGCTTCCCACCTTTCGGTTCAACCTCAACTTCTCCAAGGGTATCCAATGCAGCCAAATTCTGCCTGGCAATTTTCTCAGAGATTTTGTTCCCTGCGGCCTTCTATTTTACAGTCTCATTCCAGAAGTCCCTGAAATGTGGCATCAAAAATTATTTCGCTGCTATTTCCAAGCTTACTTCGGTGTCTCTGCTCTTGCGGTTTTGATTTTCCAGCCCCCAATTCTTTACCAAGGACCTTGGTGGAGGAGAAAAAGCCACAGAGAGCGAATCCGACTCAAAGAAAGGATTGCGCAACTAAAGGTAGGCCTTGAGATCCATTGGCACCTTGATCCTAATGTAAATGCAGATCCTGATCTCCCATTTAAGAGACAGGCATTTTTTTCTACCATAGAACCCTAGTTTTGGAAGGGAAGGGGTCTTAGGGCAGGTATCTTCCCAGACTTTTCCAGCCTTAGCTTGAAAGCTTCCAGTGATGGAGCCCTCACAACTTCAGGAGACAGGTTCTTCCATTGCTTCATAGCTTTCACAGTCAGGACATTTCTCCTTATTTTAAGTCTGGATCTCCTCTATAAAACAAGACCACCAGTAGTATCTTGTCCTACCTTCAGGCACTCCAGAGAATAAATCCACACACTCTTCCTTCTGACAGCCCTTCAAGGATTGGAAGACTGCTATCGTGTCTCTTCTCTTCTTTAGCCGAAAGAGCTCCAGTTCCTCTAAACTGTGCTTCATAAAATTCAGCCTCCTAGGATTCAGCATCAAGAGGTCCCAAGCTTCACATGTACATGGGGGTGTTCTTTTATTAGATGTTTGTTTGTTTTGAGCAAGGATGGTCAGCAGATTCCATTGTGTTTGCTCACTTTCTAGAAATGTAGAAACACTGAGAAGATGGGTTGGGGGAGATGAGGAACCTTGGTTGTGCTTCAAATTTTAAGAAAGATTAACGGGCAGTGGCAAACGAGAAGATTTCTCCTCTGCCTTAAACAGAAATCAAGATAATGAAGTTCAGAATCGAAAATGGGGTTCCCCAACTTGGGGGCTTCCAGAGGGCTTCAGTTAATGATTCTGGCTGGGAATTATGGAAGTCTTAGTCCAACTTAAATAGAGCATATTAGCTTGGGGAAAACAGTGGGGCATTGGAGTAGCAAAGGGTGGTTTCTGAAGGTCAACAGGGGCTTCCTGACTCAAGAGAACTCATGGACCCCAGGGCTTATCCACTTGATGGCATCTAGAGAGCTTTCTAAGCCTTTTTTTTTTTTTTTTCATTTCTAGAAGATTAGAAGTGGCCCAAAGTAATCACATCCTGAAAGGAAAGCAAAACTGGAACTTTTCACTGATGGGCTACAGTTCTTCTTCTCTGGCCAAGAGGAATTGTATCTGACATGATACGCCCCAGACATTTAATTTAAATGCTCAAATTCAGCTAGGACTTCACATTAAAATGATCTTAGGACTACATGAATAGATAACTACTTTTAGATCTAAGCTTTCTAAACAGAGTTGCTGAAATGGGCTGAAGGCTCTGATGGATGGAGCAAATCATTAGAGGAGAGCATGGTCCAAAGACAGTTTTTAATAGTAGGCTTCATAAATCAGAAGCTAATCAGGCCTTCACAATTTTCTGGTTCCCATATGAGCCTGAACCTTAACCGATCCAGTGGATCCAGTTAGATCACTGAATTAAGAAATCCTCAAATTCCATGCTATATGGTTATCCTTAGAAGTCCCAGCTCTCACCTCATCTTCTCTACCCAGAGGTTGGGTAGCTCTTCTACCCCACGTTGCCCCTTTCCTTGGCTTTCAGGCCCCCCCCCCAATCCAAAGAAATGTGGGGGTGTATATCACTGGGCCTACTTGTGGTCCTCTTGTCCTGCTCAGCTTTCTATAGAGCCAAAGTCAACATTTCTGGAAGAAGGGGAGGAATATGAGAAAAGGAAGTCCCTTCTCTCTTCTCCTCCATCCCCCATCTGTGCCAGCAGGACAAGTGAGAAGTTTGGAGCCCATCAAAGAGACGTTCCGAGCCTTGCAGGGAACTGGCATCCTGAAGTGAACAGTTGTGTGTGTGACAATTCCTTCATATCCCAGGAGCTTTATAAACTCAGCTCAGCAACAACACACATCTCTCGCTCTTTCTCTGCCAGTAGAAGTTGAGCGTGGTGCTTTGTTAGCAGCTGGTGAATGCCCAAATACTCATTATGATTGAGGAATGAGCAACTAATAATTTATACAAATCATATGCATAGCTCAGTGGATTAGCCAACATGTGATTAGCTAAGGATTATAAATACTCATTCCCTTCTCCTTCTCCTTCTCCTCTTTCTCCTTCTCCTCCTCCTCCTTCTTCCTCCTTACATATATTTATATATAGAAACTATATTTCAACCCACCTTTCAGATGAAAAAATGCAATTCTATTTGCGTTTGTCCGGAAAGGATACCACCGATCGTGGAAATACTCACCTTAGTATAAATCCAATGAAATGCTTTCTTTCCTCCTCAACTGGTCACATGATTGGTCTCAGCCAATCAGGGAAGGTGTGGTCAACTAGCATGACATGCTAATGCCATCCAAAGCAATCCAATTTGACTATATGGGGATGTCAGCCCAGACAAGCCAAGACAAGCCAATTCAGAGCGAGGATGAGGGCAGAGGATTCAAGTCAACTTCAACGTTGTCAAAGAAGGGGAGGGATCGGAGATGCAGAACAGCGGCATGAATGAAGTCTGCGGACATTTAGTCCTGGCGATGCAGTTCTCTCAACAGCAGTGTAGACGTGCCATGGCCTTCTGGGATGATCTGGGAAGAGGATGAACTTTCCTAGTGGTCTCTTTTCCAAGCCCTGATTAGATCCAACCTGTTTTATCTTTATGAGATCACCTGTGGTTGGCTAGAAGACAACAATGGATAACATGAGTGGAGAGGATCAAAAGAGTTCTGGATTGTCCTTAGAGGAGTTCAGGCAGAGGCCAGACAGCCACCTGTTCTTCCCTAAGCAGGGGTTAGTCTAGCTGGCCTTTTAGGATCCCCCTAAATCTAGGGTTCTGGACCTCTGTGAAGGCCAGTCCCTCCTTGGATAGTAAACACCAACAGCAAAAATATTCACATGGGAAGGTGGGGGAGACACACCATTTTTCCCACGAGTTCTAAACCTGCCAGATTTTCTCGCTTTTGCCGTGGTGCCTGGAAACAAAACGGGATGGAAAAGCAGGATCTTTTGTCCAAATATTGTTTAAATATTTCATTGGGGAAATGTGGGACTGAAGGAGGCGGCAGACAATTGCTGGCCTGACGCAAGATTTATTAGAGGAAGTTGGCACTGATAGATTTGTAAGGAATGAAAATCTGTTTGTAGGGATTATAACAGATTTATGGTGATTAATAAGGAATCGGACATGCCAAACATCAGAGACGGGTGACGTTCCTTCCCATTTGCAGGGCTGATGGAGGAGGAAAGTCAGATTAACTTCAATGTTTTCAAAATGTCTTAAAATTAAACACGCCAGGGGAGGAGGGAGAGAAGAGAAAATAAGGATTTTTTTTCCCCCAGCCAAAAGACGACAACATCACATCTCACAACAGCTGGTTGCTGAAGCTGTTCAGGGAGAGTGGCAAGATGGAAAATGAACTGACGTTACAGAAAAGAAGAGGGCTGAACGCAAAGTACTTGATGTATTTCCTGGGGATATTTTTGGCCGCCTTGAAAAATGTAAAGGGCGGATGTTCCTCCAAGGATATATGAAGAGATCTTCATTGCCTTCCCTTGCTCCGTCTCAGACGGGGCGTTTCCCGTTGTGGCCCATGTTGCAAAGCCAGCTCAGAGTGACGGCACACGCCATGACAAACAGAGAGAGAGCATTGCCCTCTCTCCTAACTGGCTTTGTTCGCCTTGAGGTCACCCCAGGGCCAAATCTGAGTTTAGGAAGTCCCTGAGGAGCTGGGGGTTCCCTTGGGTGGGCAGCCTGGAGGCTGGGTGGGTCCATCAAGGCACTTTCCTACTTGACACCAGGGTTGTTGTGTGGATCGAATTAGATTGGCCTTGGAAGGATTCTGAGAGGGCATCTAGTCCAGCCCCTGCTTAAGGCAGGATTTCAGTTCAATTCTTTAAAAATGGTATACTTCTTTCATGTCCAAACCGAACACCATTAGTTCGATCATTTACAGTTTTATTGGGGGGGCCCACATATATTAATTTGTCACGGGAGAACCCTTGCTTTAAAGGTCGCCATTTTAATCCCATTCGCCAAAGGACCCCCCAGATTAAGTACCTCTTTGCTTATGGCCAATTCTTTTGCTCTTACTCTGTGTTTCGGACTCCCTTCAAACTGTAAACTTGAATCCCCAATTCTGATTAATCACAGAACTGTCCAGTTGGACAGGAACCTAAGTCTCGTCAGCCCAAGTTGCCTCAAGGCTGATTCACACAATGTAGGTTGCAAGGCTAGAAAGAAAGCCCATCTCCTTGATGTTAACGGGGACGACGTGCCGTTGCCTTCAAGCGGGGCCTCACACAGGCCTACTAGGAAGTCCATTGAACTCCACACAACTTATGAGTCAACGCGTACCTTTTTGCGCTAGACGTCCAGTCCGCAACGTCTTTCCCTTTCGAGAAGCGACCACCCCTACTCCATCATTCCCACATCTTTACTGGCTGAACTTCCATACTCTTCTTTCTCCCATGAATTTTCCTTGAATCTAAATGCTCCTTTTCCAGATGAAAATATGGAACTGAAGTCTCTCTGAGCAGTGTGGGAAAGGGCCCCAGGTCTCCTATTCAGCATCCTCCCCTTCCATCCAAAATTAAACACCCACTCGGAAATGATCAGGAAAGGAAGATGCACAACCAAGGGGGGGGGATGCACTAAATTCTCCCTTTGGGGTTGTTAGCTTTGCGCTGGAGAGAGAAAATCAAGAAGAGATTTGCTGCTTCTATGACAATCAAAGCACACACACAGACACCCCCCCCCCCCTTTGATGAAGACAAATGGTTGGGATTATTAAAACAGGTGAACGAAGCTTGTGTAATAGATCTCTCCACAATGGGCCACTGGACACACTTTGACACAACCTGCTCATTAGCAGCTTCCTACCTGAGCTGATCGGCGTTCTATCACCCCGAGGCCTTCTGTCTCTGAAATATGCTGCATCCTGCCCCGAATTGGGATTAAAAAAAAATCCCCCCTGGATCTTCCTGGCCTGGATCTGGGATGGATCCACGGTGGACGGAATTCCAATGGGAATGAAAGCTGGGAGATCTTTATTCAACCTTTCCTACAAGATCCAACACACTTCTGAAAATAAATGAGACAGCGAGATGCTTTTTCACTCTTTTTTAGAAAAGCAACCCCACACACACAAAAATTGCCCTCTGCACTTCCTGGAATGACCATGCAACCCCTCGCCACCATGATCGCACACATGGACATTCCAAGAAATGCCACCAAGAGGAAGCAGATGCTGAAGAGAACATTCTTGCGAGCCCACGGGGGCATTTTCCCCCCTATGGAAAGAAAAACACTCAACTACTCCACACAGCTTTAAAAAAAGCAAGCTTACCCTTTTCCCAAAACCCTAATATTTTATTAAAACCCCAGGCATGAATCCCCCTTGAAGAACTGGCAGCACACCAGATCAGACACTTACCAGTTGGTGTATCTCTAACCTGGAACGAAATCTCTGTCTACTAAAAGTAGCTTGGTGGAAGATCTGTTGCCTTTTTGGGGCTATCAGCTGGATATTTTGCCCACTGGACTTTTAGACTGCCGAACAGCCCATTGGGGATACGTTTGTCACTGGCAATGTTTCCTGAGGGTTTAGCCATTCATTTTTATCTTGCTGATTCAATACAGCACAGTTGAAAATATCTCCCATAGAGTTGAAAGGATTGTTAGACACCCCACAGAGTTTGTAAATAGAAGGGTTGGATATCAGGAGTGGAATAAGTAACACTTCTCCACTCACAGGAAGCTGCCCGATCCTGAATCCAACTACTGTCAGTGACTTTTTGAGGTATGGGGCAAAGGATCCACTTTGTGACGTTATCATAACATATTGGATGATGCTGCTTGATCCAAAATGGCAGACTATAACTTAGGTTACAAGATTTGGGGGGGTAAAAATTCAGATAATGACAAGATGGCCTTCAAAAGTTTAGGTTGTCATCTCTCTCTGCTGCAGCCACTTCCTGACCAGGCCTGGTGGCCTTCTCAGAATTCCCATTATCCCGTCAAGCCGAGCGTTGTCAACACCACCAAAGTCTGGAGATTTGTAGCAGAATTCAGCTAGTGGCCACCAAGGGGGAAAGCAGATGTTTTGAAGCCTTCTCCTCTATTGAAAAACTCTTCATAACTTCTCCATTTCATTCTTCCTTCCTTTTTCCATCTTGTTCATGCAAGAGGGGAGCATTCTGGCAAAAGTGGGTGAAGATCTTTTCTCACCCTTCTGTCTTCTCTATGCCTCTTCTTCCTTCTGCTGCCCATTTCTTCCTCCATTTTGTCTTGTCGAGAACTTGGACAACTGATCTTTTGTAGAGGCCTCCTCCAAATTAGGTCAAAACTTCAGGCAGTGCTTATGATGCTGGTTGACCAGCATCCTTTCCACCAGACTCATGGTTTTTAGATCAGATGTCTTCTCCTTCCTCACCTGCCTTGATATTTTAAATCATTTGGTGATGCCAATGAAGCTGGGAAAGGCGGAAGGAAAGAGAAGAGGATGACCAGCAGCAAAGTGGATGGACTCAATTGGAGTGATGACAGAGGCACCTTTGGGAGACCTGAAGGACCAGGTTAGGGATAGATTATCATGGAGAAGTTCTATCTATACGATTGCTAAGAGTTGGCCAGATTTGATGGAACATAATTGAATAATCAGTGGGAAGAAAGAGAAGACCATCACCAGCAGTGGGTGGAGGACTCAGTTACAGTGGCAATGAGTGCACCATTGGAAGATCTGAAGGACCAGTTTTGGGGCAGATCATCTTGCAGAAGGTCTATCTGTGTGGTTGTTAAGAGTTGATACATAATCAGTCCATCAATCCAAGCTGCCAACATCACAGTGCCTAAAATGCAAACCAGAAGGAGACATCTCCTTAGGGATGCTCTGAAAAAATGTTGACGGGAGGGATTTGAAGATGGAAACGGCCTTTCTCTTGGTTATATCCTCAGATCTGGTCTAGGAGAGTGTATGGATGGAGGGAGCTGAAGGGAAGACGGTGCACTCAGTTTAGATCAAGAACCTATTTACTAATACAGTTACCTTTGGTCTTCTCCAAGAAGAACACTCAACACTAATGACGAATTTCCTGGTTGTGAGAACTATGAAGCAGTGGAACAATCACCTTCCTGGAGTCATGGGTGGTCCATCACTGGAGGGTTTCAAACCAAGGTTGGACAGTCTGGATGGTCTGAGGTGGACCAGATGACCTCCAAGAGAGCCGGTTGGGTCTAGGGGTTAAGGCACCAGGCTAGAAAGCAGGAGATGATGAGTTCTAGTCCCGCCTTCGGCAGGAAAGCCAACTGGGTGACTTTGGGCCCGTCCCTCTCTCTCAGCTCAACTCACCTCACAGGGTTGTTGTGGGGAAAATAGGAGGAGGAGGAAGGAGTGTTAGGTATTTTTGCTGCCTTGAGTTATTTATAAAAATAATAAAGGTGGGATAAAGAAAAAATCTAAATAAAGAGATCTCTCCCAGCCCTGGGATTCTAGGATTTTAATTGTGAAGCTTCATGGCATCGTCTTAGGAATTCCTCAACCTAAACGCCTTCTTTCTACCTGTCATAACGGCCCGTGTTCCTTTCCTGATTAATGTGAGCCGAACACTCTCCGTCCTGCTTCCCCCAAACCGCCCGCATCCCCTTGTTGTAGTTGTTATTCTCTCCCTTCAAGCTTCAGCATTTGTCAGCCTTGGTTAGAAAACCCACGCAATGGCTGAGCTGCCTAATTAACCCACAGGAAGCTGACAGCCACCGAAACGCATCTCATCAGTGACAGATGCTCAATATTAATCAAACATTATTATACGTTATGGCTGGAAGGCAGTTGTAGCTAATGAAGTTATGAGTACGTTGGGTGTTTCTCGATGGGTGTGTGTCTCCATGTGTCCCCCCCCCCCCACCTCCTTTTTCTCTCGGTGCTCCAGCAAAAGGCCTCCCTCAGCTTCCAAGCACAGGTTTTTCTAGGAACTCCCAGAAGTCCCTGTTGCCATGGAAATTTTTAATACATCAACGTGAATTCCTCCCTGGAGTTTTCCTCTGACTAGTTGGACTCGGGGTAGTGTAATCTTCCAGCTGTCGTCACATCCTTGATTGATTGAGCATTGCTGCAGCATGGAGCAAGCCACTGTTCTCAGCGCAGCATGTGGTAGAACAAGGAGATACCAGAGCCTGAGAGATGCAAAGACATAAAACTGTTCTTCTCCATGCTGGAAATCAGTGTCCTCAAAGTGGTTCACAGCCTTGTCAATATTCCGGGGTCTCGTCCATGCTAAGGGTCTCCCCATCCTGCTTCTAGAAAACCAAATCTCTATCCAACTATCTCCTTCTGGATGGAGAAGTGTCCCAGTTCTGAGTGGAAGAAAAAGATCCAGGGTAGAAAGTAGATTTCTTGGAAGAATGAGATGGCTTTATTCTTGGCCATGCCGCTCAGGGAAACCAGCCCTTCCCATTCTCCTTTCCTCCCCACGCATCAGATTCCAATGATGTCCATCAGAATTTCCACAATGTCTCCATCTTCCAAGTGTCTGTAAGGATGCAGCTTCATGTAGTCTCTCCTGCTTGTTGGCAACCTCTCTATGCAATCTTGCGACATGCTTTCCTTGGAGGAAGCTTCTTCCAAACAGGCCATGACAGATTATGGCATCACCTTCCAATAAGAAATGTCCTAGGGTTGGCTTGGGCCAAAGACCCATCTGGTCCAGCTTCCTGAGTCACCACACAATGATCAACGGGTGCATCCAGGAAGCCACAACCATGGACAAGTCACTAGGATCAGGGGTCTTCTCCAGTTATGAAAGTGCTGGAGGAGACCTCAGAAGCAGAACCTCTCTCTCTACACATCTTGCTTTCATGGATGATCCTGAATTTGAAAGTAGAGTAAGAATATGATAGAAAGTAGTTTATCTGAATCCATATTTTCCACCCCATGCATAACTTGATTTGCCTCCATAATACATCTCCCCTGATTCTATCAAAGATAGTCAGTCTCCCTGGGCCCCACAATGAGGGGGTGTAGCAAGTTCAATAGAAGGCAAGTCTTACAAGAAATGGTCAAAGGATCTGGATATGTTTGGCCTACAGAACAGAAGACTGAGGGTAGATGTGCCATGAGTCTTCAGATATCTGAAGGGTTGTCACACAGAGGGCAGAACCAGGACCAGTGCATTAAAACTGCAAGGAAGGAAGCTCAGGTTGAACACCAGGAGGAACTTCCAGACTGTAGGAGCTGTCAGCCCGTGGAAGAGGCTGCCACATGAAGTGGTAGGTTCTCCAACACTGGAGGTCTTCAAGGCTGGATGGTCCCCTGTCAGAAATGTAGTAGTGAGCAGGAGTTTGGCCTACAAACTCTTGACCTCTAAGATCTCTCTTAACTCTATGAATCCATGACTCCATGAATTTGCTCATTCTGATATCACACTCATCTCCAAGAAAACCCACCAGGTTGTCCCCAGAGCCGCCTCTTCTAATCGGCTGGCAGGTTTTTTTACGGTGTGAATATATCATCTGCCGTATCTTATCTCCTGTCTCGTCATGTCTCTAAATTATATCTGGTTCTATAAATAAAATGAGACTTCTCTTGCAATGCCGTTCTCTCTAAATTAACATGCATCCAGCGATAATTAAATTGGATCGAAATTAAACATATATTTACTTTCTCATCAATGCGTTCCATGGTGTAGCATGGGAGAAGAGAGGGAGCGAGGAAGACAAAAGCTGCAAAAAAAAAAAAGAATAAATTAAAATAAAATAAAAATGCTCATGTTGACATTTGTGCAACACCCTTTCAAGCTGATAAGAAAGTATGAATGATTCATAAAGAAATAAAGGAACAAAGAAGTTCTAATTAATCATCCCAGGAAATATGTAATTTCCTTATGCAAATTACAATATGAGTTTATTGCGAGGTTTTAGCGGTCCCTCCTTCAAACAGAAATTTCCTTTGCCAAATTCATCTTGGGACCATCTGGGAGCAGATAAAACATGTCCCAGGGTCCTGGAGATTTCTCTTCCTCCTAACCAAGAGAGCTGACACAGAAACCCATCCTGGGGCATTCAACCTGTGGAGGAAACATCTCTTCCATAATGTCGGAGGAGAACAGAAGAGGAGCCACATTGGTAAGACAATCACAACTGTTGGAGACCACTATACTTCTCCAGCATCTCTCCAAGCCTCTTTGGATGTGTATGTATCATGGGAAGAAGACTTCAACGTTCTCAACAAGAAGAACCAAATTATGGCTTGGTTTGTCAACCCGGGGTGCCCTTTCTCCAATCTGATGCCAAGATCGATGTCAAACTCAAAGCAACTGGGGGTTGTTGACCAAATGGACATTTCTGTCCTGAGAAATGTTGATTCCCACTGTCACTCCCACACTAGATGTGATGGGATTACACCTCCCAGAATTTCCACCCAACATGGCTACTGTAACCCAACGGCTTCTGGAGGAGGCCAAGCTGGAGAAGCTGGGAATGGCAGGTTGTCCAAGCCATCTCAGGATGATTAAGAGTTCTGGGAAGTGTCCTTCAACAGAGGACACCATTTGCAGTAAGCTAGCATCGAGCTACTGTGGTTTCATAAAATGATTGAATTGGAAGAGGTGATCTGGTCCAACCCCCCTGCTTAATGCAGAATCTGCTAAAGCATTTCTGACAGATGGTGATCCAGGCTTCGTTTGAAAACCTCCACTGAAGGGCTATCGCATATTTTCTACTTTTTTCCTCCCCTCTAGATCACTTCCTTTTCGTTTTCCTTAAATGGCATAAAGTGTAATTTTAAGACTTCCACTTCAGGGAAGGTCTTCTGTCTGTGTGTTTCTCACCTTAACATGTCAGAGGACCAAGCACCCAACCATTGTTAATTATAATAAGGAAAATTGATTATGTGCCATCAAGTCAGCATTGACTCTTAGTGATCACACAGAAAAATTTTCTCCATAACAATCTGTCCCTAACCTGGTCCTTCAGATCTTCCAGTGGTGTGCCCCCATTGCCCCATGACTGATTCCATCTACCTTGCTGCTGGTCATCCTCTTCTTCACTTTCCTTCCATCTTTCCCAGCATTAGAACCTTCTCCAGAGAGCTGGGTCTTCGCATCATGTGTCTGAACTAGCATAATTTGAGCCTCGTCACTGGTGCCTCTAGTGACAACTCTAGGTTGATTTGTTTGATGATCCATTGGTTTGTTTTCTTGGCTGTCCATGGTCTTCTCAGGAGTCTTCTCCAACACCAAAGTTCAAAGGTGTTGATATTCTTCCTATCCTGCTTCTTTGGGGTCCAACTTCCACTTCCATAAGGGAATATCATGTCTCGCAGGAGTCTGATCTTTGTAGGTAATAGACACATCACAGCATCTGAATATTTTTTTCCAAGGTCTCCATGGCTGCTCTACCAAGGGCTAATCTGCGGTGTATTTCTTCTGATTTAGTTGATGTTCTCCAGACCTTCTAGAGATACCTGTTTACTCTGAAGACTTTCCAAAACCATCTCCAAGGGGGGAGAGTTCCATCTCTTCAATTCCTGTGTGGTGGCCCATTTCCTACTCCTATTCTGTCCTATCGATGGACAGAATCCTGCAAGGAAACCCAAGCTGAACATGAAAAGTGCCCATCACTGCATTGTGATTCTTCTCTTATAGTGTTTAGCCAGCCTTCAGAAGCACTTGGTAGAATGCTACACAGAACTAATGCTGCCATAGGCACAATGAAATGGAGCGATCATTAACAGACCTTTTAATCCAACTGTATGGATTTGTCAATAGATACTATAACAACAACAAAAGGATGTTTAGAATATCTGTGACAGATGGCCCTTTGGGAAGGAAAACCAAATTTCTCATTTGATTGCAAAAGCATCACTGAGAATTAGAAGCTTGTAATCTATATTTGGGGAAAATGGATTTTTCTCCTTCATCCTTCAGCATCTTAGAACAGTGTTTCTCAACCTTGGCCACTTGAAGACGTGTGGACTTCAACTCCCAGAATTCCCCAGCCAGCCATGCTGGCTGGGGAATTCTGGGAGTTGAAGTCCACACGTCTTCAAGTGGCCAAGGTTGAGAAGCACTGTCTTAGAAGAATGCCTCTTTTCCAAAGAGCTGTCTCTTTCAATCCATCACTGGTAGGAGAAAACTATCCTAATTTTTCCAAGTGGACCCTACAATTAATAAATACCTTATTAAATCCATCATTGGCCTCCACTAATTTCAGTACCAGAGCCATTGTGGAGAATAATCTGCTCACCACATTTGATTGTTCTGCCTTCTGCAGATGGGGGAGAGGGGTCTAAACCCCATATGATTTCAGCATAACTGCCTTTCATCTAAGTGGATTGGGATCAAGGACATAATGCCTGTTGCAAATTTAGACAGAGACCTCTTCCCTGTTAACACAATTATCTAATGGCCCAGAAAATGTAATTAAGCAGAGAGCCTCCACTCGCGTAGGAGAACACTGTCAGTTGCATCCTGGTGATGTGGGCTTCTAAGCTGAATACTCACCAGTCAACCGATTCTCCATCCTCACTGGGCATCTGAACAGGACCTCCATATGGAAATACTAGACATCTGACTTCTGATATCAACTGCCAACTTCTTTGAACCACTTAGATCTTCAAATCCATCATGAGTCTTATGGCTAAATCCAAAATAATCCATCCTTAGTGGAGGCAAGCCAACATCTTGAACCTGAATTTGTCCAGGGCATCTGAACAGAGCTCAACATGGAAATACCAAGGACCTCTGACTTCTGATGTCCATCTAAAACTCACTGCCAACTTCTCCAAACCCACTGAGATCTTCAAATCCATCACACGTCTTGTTGCTAAATCCAAAATAATCTCTCTCTAATAGAGGCTAGCCAACATATTCTCAAACTTGTCCAGGAACGGGGAACAGACCATCTCCCATGGAAATCTGAGACTGAAACCATGGGGCTGTTTCTGCACAGCTTCAAGCTTCATCCAGCCATCGCTGTGGGCATGTATAAGCCATAAAGACAGGTTTCACATCCTCAGTGATGCCCAGAAGATGCTTCAAGATGAGTTGGACATGGGCCATCAGAACAGAGGCAGACCTGTAGGTCCTGGGGTGTGTGCGCATGTGTGTCTGTGTGTGTGTATGAGAGAGAGAGAGAGAGAGAGAGAGACTCTCCCTGCACTGATTTACTCATTCCTCTTCTATTTTCCTACAACCCCTAATTCAATTTTCTTTACATCTTTTTCTCCTGCATGGTATATTTTTCAATTGGCACAAGAAATGGTTGTTAATGGTGCACAAGATTTATTCTGCTACTCCGGTCCTGAATAATGGATTTCGGAGATAAAGTATGACTAAGTCACACACAGCCCAATTGCTTGCTTTATATTTCTCCAATTTTTCAGGTTGTCGGGCTGAAAAACAGCCACAGACTTGTCGATTCATCCCGAGATGGAGTTTTCGGGGATCTCAAATGTATTTCCTTCTTGATTTTGGGATAGATCCTGGAACCGTGTTTCATAATGACAGTAGCTTGGGAGGGTTGAGGGCCACGGTGCCTTCTAGCCATGTGACCTGCAGTGATTTGAGGTCCATGAATGTAAATCCAGGGAATGAAGACTTTCAACAATTCATGGAATCCAAGGATGGAAAGCTGGAAGGGTTCTTGAAGATCATCCAATCCAACCCCCTGGCAAAGGTAGGATTTCACCACTACAGCAGCCCTGACAGATGGCAACTCCATCATCTTCCAAGGCTGCCTCTTCCAATGCTGAATAGCTGTTACCAGTGTTTCTCAACCTTGGTGGCTTGAGGATGCTTGGACTTCAACTCCTAGAATTCCACTAGAGAATGCATGGAAGACACACATTTGGGGTCTGGGTCTAGACAAAACACATGGGCTTCATTCCATCCATGGACCTCCTGATGCTACCCAAACTATGCACAGAAGGTTTTCCTTCTCCTACTTTTATGGGTCAAGAAACAGAGGAGCCTGGGATTCTGCTATGCCATGAAACAGCCCAGCCTAAGAGAGCTACTCAGGAGTAGCCTAGAAGAAGTCAGACACGCTCGGGACAGACCAGACCGTACTGGAATTTAAGAGGCAATCTGGACTCAGCATGGTCCCTGCAACGCCACTGTAGATTCCTGTCCCAGATCTCAAGATCTTTCCATGAAATGTGACTTGGTTTTGTCAACTAGGCTACCTATTTCCTTGGAAGTTGTCTGCTAACGCATGGATGAAACCTGGACTGAATAGATGTCATCGAGGTCAGCCCGAGAGATTTATGACAACCTTAAACATGATAAGGACTACCATCGGTGAGGCCACAACAGTTCTATGGATCATTAGACAGATTCACTGCAGCTTCGTAGGCAGCAAACAAAATGCAAAACCTTGCATTTCAGGGTGAAGAACATCAAATAACCAAGAGTGTTTTTCAGCACAGCTGATGGAAAAGCAATTGACTTCCATCCTGAGGGCCAGCTGGTGAATATGAAGGTTCAGATTCCTGAATTGCACTTCAATGGATTAAGCAAATCCATCATATTAATTGATTAATCAAATTAATTGATTAAATCGATTGATCAAATTGATTGATCAAATTGATCAATTAATATAATTGAGCAAACTAATCACACTTTTGATTAAGCCCTAAATTAAATTAGGCATCATCCAGATCAATCTGAGGCCCATCAGACTGTTCTCCAGGCACTGAACTGGAGACCAAACCAAGTTTTCGCTGGTGGTACCTACGTTGATGAAAGGGTCCCTTCTGTTGATCTTCCATGGTCTTCCCTTCAGGAGTAGAGGGACATCCAAACCATGTTTGATGCCTGTTGAGGATATATTAAGAATGACTTAAAATCCTCTGGATCCAAAACGCTCGCATTTCCAACCAAAGGGCACGCATGTAAACAGAAACAGATGCCACAAAGAAAAACCTCAGAAAAAAGGAGAGAAGGAAAACAGTTATTTTGGATAGAAGATACTGAGAAAAGTCTTCCATTATATATTTTATAATCCTCCAATCCTATTTCATTTTCTGCTCCAGACATTCACTTGTTCCTTTGTCCAAATTCCCACCTTTTGCTGGCAACATCTCAATGCTTCCCTTTTGATCCAAGAGCCCCAGCAACTTTATAAATTGATTGATTGATTGATTGATTGATTGATTTACCATCTCCCACCCCTTTCCCATGTCCTTGCTCATTCAGGACTGGAAACCAAATAGACTTTGGAGGAAATAATGTGAACCTTCAGCAAAAAAACATTCACGCGAGGGTATTTTCAGCCTCCGAAACCCTTGATAAAACTTTGGTATCTCTTCTGATTGAGCGGGTCGCAAATCCAATTGCCTGCAAAAAAACAAAGGATGATGACAAGCAAAAGATTGTGAAAGGAGAGGGGAGGAAATTAACCTCAAATCAGAAGAAATTAGCCAAATAAGCCTAAATTCAAGAGATGGGTGGGAAGGATCACCCCAGGCCGGCTGAGTAAAAGAAAGACTGTTCCCAGCCAAGCCATTTTTTCCCCCATTCATAGAATCGTAGACTTTGATGGTCTCACTGAGGTCATCTAGTCCAACCCACGGTCGGAGAAGAATCCATCAGAGCAACGTTTCTCAAACTTGTCCCCTTTAAGATGGGTGGATGTCAACTCCCAGAAATTGGCTGGGGAATTCTGGGAGTTGAAGTCCACCCATCTTAAAGGGGCCAAGTTTGAGAAACTCTGCCTTAGAGCATTTCTAAGGGGTGAACATCCAGGCCAAGGAGAACATGCTATTTCACGTGGCAGGAGGTTCCACCGGTTGGCAGCTCATACAATCTCCTGATATTCATTTTCCTCCTCGCCACGGCAGCCTCATTTCAAGAGGGCAAGCTTGAGTCACGGGATCCTCTTGCAACAACTAGAGCCCACCTTAAAACCGGGCTCTGATTAAACCAAGCATGAAAAAGTCTGCCCATTTTTCCCCTTTGTTTCTGAGTTTGCTGAATGGTTTTTGGGCTCGAGCAGGATTTTTGCAGGGGAGAGAGAAGAGGGGGATGCCAAGGGGGCCATCGACGTTACGCGGGCATTCACCCAAAGCGTCTGCAAGATTTTGGCAAGGCAGGCACCCCGGTTCCTGTTAAGGGAGCTCCCTGCCCTGGAAAAATTAAACAGCATTCCTCCAAACCCGATCAGAGACATTTTCCACGCAACGTCTCTGACCGTAAATCCGGCAGAGCGATTCCAAATGCCACCGGTGGTCAGCTCTGCTAAACAGAGGTTGTGAGAAAGGAGATCTGGAACCTCTGTCTGGGCCTGCGAGAGCAAGAGACGTGTCCCCGAGGAACCCGAACCCTTGTTAATGGAGCAAACGTTATTTACGAGGAGCCGTCGCCAAAAGGTGACCTTTCTTTTGGGGTAAATGAGCCATTCGCTGAAGTCTTCCGAATCTGACAGACGGCCTTCCACAACTCTATTAAAAGGTTTGAGCGTGCAGCACCTGTGAGAAATGGTGCCAGAACACACATTCCCAGCTTTTAAGAGATGGGCATTTTGGGGGGCAGAGACCCAAAGTCAGCAACGCGGAGCCAGGTTCTGGAAATCTGCAAAATGCAGTCGCAGTTTGCCGCCTTGACTAATGAGAAAGTTTTATAAAAGAGAGAGAAGGGGGGAAAAGACTCAGGAAGAGAGTTGAGAAAGATAAGGCTCTTTTGACATCTTCCATGAAGTTTCCTTCTGCAAAAGAGGCTTCTGTTTTTCCACTTTGATCTCAGGAAGCTTGAGAATTCCTTTCACATTTCTCTGAGGGCTGTTTTGAGCAGAGGGGAGGCTGTCCTCTTTTTCCCCCGGTTGCTTTTTGTTCCTGTATGAAGTTCATAACCCAGCTCAAACTTTAGGCAGCAGAACTGCAAATGTTTCTGTCATTGCTTGTCCATTGTGAGGTGGGTGGGAAACCAGAGTGGTTGCAGGCTGCTGGAAAAACGATGCTGTGGTTGGCTTTGTTTGGGCTGTGCGCGAACAGAGCCACGGTGTTTTACAAATCATGGTTTCTAGCTTCATGCACTCTGCAAACTCAACCAAATGTGGCTTATTCAATAAACTATATTTTTATTTCTTTATTTGTTTGGTAAATTTATATAGCCAGACATCTCACACAAAATATGTGCAGATGGGAGAAAGGAAGGACGCTGGGAAAGGAAGAAGGGAAGAGGAAGAAGAAGGGAGGGAGGGAGGGAGGAAGACAGGAATGAAAGAGAGGAAGGGAGGGAGGGAGGGAGGAAGGAAGACAGGAATGAAAGAGGGAAGGAAGGGAGGGAGGGGAAGAGGAAGGGAGAAAGGAAGGAAGGGAGGGGAAGAGGAAGGGAGAAAGGAAGGGAGGGGAAGAAGAAGGGAGAAAGGAAGGAAGGAAGGGGAAGAGGAAGGGAGAAAGGAAGAGGAAGAGAGAAAGCAAGGGAGGGGAAGAGGAAGGAAGGAAGGAAGGAAGGAGTCTGAGTTTAGGACAGACCTCTCCCCTATTTTCATGCTCCCCAGCCCTAAATTTGAAACCCATCTAAAAAATTAAAGAAACCCGAAACCTAAGCTTGAATTCAATCCTAAAATTGGGGCCGTTCAGATGGCTCAGCGGCTTGGAAAGGGAGGGAGGGAGGAAAGTTAAGTCTGAGCCACTGGAAAGGGACCCCAGGCCTAAAAGCCAGGGGGCCATTAAAAGGGAACTGAAGCGGCGCTCAGGCCCTTTCTGTTTCATTGCTGAAGTGACTTGCCCGGGGCCGTTGGAGGCAGAGAGAGAAGGAAACGGCAGAACGAAGAGTTGGCCTGGACCGCCCCCAGCCCACCTCTGCTCATCTTCTGCATAAAACCCGCATCACTCCCAGCTCAGGGGCGGAAGGTAGAGCCGGGACTCCTGGTGCAAAATACAAGCCAACTTCATTAACCTGCCGTAATTAAATCAGGGCTCGCTTCCCCTCGGCTGTGATTAAAATGTTAACGTTTGCTAAAATTAGACAGTCTGGGGGGGCCACTTTGGCCGGAGAGCGTCGCCGGTGCTGCGGAAGGATGGATCCCGCCCGAGCCCCGAGCCCCCACAACCAGGAGCCCCCAGGGGACGAGACCGAGCGCAAAGGGCTGGCCGGCCACATCCCCGAAGGGCCTCCGTTCAATCACTCCATCAGCCGAGCAGCGAGGGCGAGACGCGCAGAGAGCTGGCCGACATCTCCGTGATTAATCAGGCTGCCGATGAAGGGCGACAGTTTGCTCGGATGGCCGTAATAGAGTCAGCCTTTTCTCTCCACCGAGGACCCGATGCGAGGAGGAAGGCCAGGGTCCGATCTGGCTTCGTTAAGCACGACTTGGCTGAGTCAGTTGAAAACTCCCCAGCACGCTCTGCACAACCCCGGCTCATTTTTTTCCCCCGGTACTTTTTTCCCCCCTCCCTGTAGTATCAAAGAGCAGGAAAGAGACCTTAGTGGTCATCTAGTCCAACCCAACCCCCTGCTTTTTTTGCACGCACAGTTGAAACTAAATGACCCTATCCCATTTAGTTACTTGAGGTCGCTATGGATTGCACAATACCAGAAGGTCCACCTGTCGGTTGGTCCGCTGGTCCATCTGTCTGTCTACCAATCTGTCTGTCCATCTACCTGTCTGTCTGTCCATCCAGCCATCTGTCCACCTGTCCACCTTCTGTCCATCTGTCCCTGTCCATCTGACCACCTGTCTGCCTGTCCATCCATCTGTCCATCCATCCATTTGTCTGCCCATCCATCCATCCATCCGTCTGTCTGTCCGTGTCCATCCATCCGTCCATCCATCTATCAATTCTGGGAGTGGGAGCCCACAGCTCTTAAAGTTGCCAAGTTTGAAAAACCCTCATCTATGTCTGCTCCGCAGCCCCCACTCCATGGCCGGGAGCCTGCTCCCCACTCTGCAAAGATGCCTTTCACCTCCCTCCCCAGGCACCTCACGTGATGGGTTGATGGGTCTCTTGGGGATCTAACCTCACTTCTGCATAGTGGCATCTCGTCTCCTCATCCGCTTGCCGCTCTCTTCCCTCCTCCCCCTGAAGACCCTGCTTCCATCTTCTCCTTTTCTTCAGCTTCCCGTCTCCGCCTCCAAGCCCTTGTCCTCGCCACCTTCTGGGTCTCTCTGCCCTCGTGCAGTTAGCGGCTTGCCCATCTCATTGCTCCTCCGGCTGATGCCTGAATCGAACCGTGGGTGTCATGTCCACCGCCCGTCTCCGAGCAAAGAACGGGGGGGGGGGGGGGGGGAGGCCGCTCAAGACAAGCTGAACCCAAATCAACTTTGCCCACTTTCTACCCTTCCAAAGGAGGCTTCTGTTGCTCAAGATGCGCCCCAAGCAGCTGGACGGGACCAGGACCGAGACCAAGGAAGCAGAGAGGCACAGATCTCAGGAAGAGGCCTTTCCTGTTACTTTGGGGAAAGCACAAACTCTTGAAAACTTCACAAGATACTCCCCACTCTCATTTATCGTCCAATCAAGCCTTTATTACGGCCGATGGGCCCGAAAGCACCACAATAAAAAGCAGAGACCTGCAATTATGAGTAAAGCTTTAAAAAAATTGCAGTAAAATTACATAAAATACAGGATTACAGTAACTGTAGTACAAACAGCAGCGGCCATCGCCAAATTTTGTTGCTAAAGTTCAGCCGTAGATAGGACGGAGACCACAAACAGTGGCAAAAAAACCGGGCAACCTGGAAAGATCGGGCAGGGTCCTGGCCAGATAGAAAGTGTCGTTCTTTAAAATGGGATAAATATATCCTTGAGAGAGCAACAGAGGAGCAAGTGGCATAGGGATTCCACAGAGCCATCTCCCCATGGACCTAACACTCATTTATACTGAGTCTGTTAAGGTGGTCTTCTCTTAGAAGAACGTGAAACGCTTCTCCCCGGATTTCTCTCCACCCGGGCTAAGTTCCTGAGATCAGCTGTCCTCTGTTTCTTAATGTCTGCGTTGTCTTTCCCCAGCTTAGCCACCATCTCCAAGCTCCCATTTCAACAGGAAAATCTTCCCAACCCTAAAATCTGCCCGACGATGCACCAGCCTCCTTCCAAAGGTGGAGGGCTGCCCACCTCTGGAGATTCTCCAGAAAAAGTTGCACAGCTACTTCTGAAAGATATTCCGACGGGTTTTCCTACCCATTGCAGGGGGTCGAGATGGAAGCCCAACTCCGTGATTTTATGATGCCCGCGCAGGGCAGAGAATGTGGGGTCTGACTACGGCGTCACTCAACGTTTTTATCTGCCTTTATCTGCCTTGGATCTCCAGTCTGAAGGTAAATAGGTGACAAAACCCTCTGGGAAATATGCCCACGGAAGCCTGGGGAGCAGAGAAATTGTAAGCTGGCCGAGAGATCACGGTGCAAGGAAAGAGGACGCGTTCGAACACACCCCTTTGCTCTTGGAGGAATGTTATTTCGGTCACCGACCAGCATATCGCGAAATAAAAGTGTAAAATATAATAAAGCACCCACAGGGCTCTGAACACAATAAACAGGCTTAAAGAAGAGCGCCACGCTTCGCAGAGATCTTCTCTTTGATCCAATTTGACGAGAACTGGTATTTTTAAAATGTCATTTTTCCCCCCTGCAGGGTGTTCATCCAGAACCAGCTTCCTCGGGGTTCAGGCTGTTGGCGTCGAGGAGGAGAACAGGGTGGAAGGTTTATCCCTGATGGGAAAAAAATATGTTTCTGTTTGAGGTTAGGCATCAGGCAGAAATAGGTTTTAAAAGGGCCCCACCACTGAACCCAGAGCAGATCCTGGTGGCCGGTAGGCAGCTGGGGGGGAAACAGGGCCAGATCTGACCCAGTCGGGCCATTTTCGCTCTCATTCTTCAACCCATTTTGCAGAATTCCAGGAGAACTGAGGTTGATGCTCTCGGCCAAGGCAGGGCGCCAAATCTTTGAACTTGCTGAAAAAGGAGACCCTCCTTCTCGGCCTCACTTCTGGGGCACATCGAGCCAGTTTTCCACTTTTCCAGTGGTTTGCACGGAAGCCACACACCAGATGTGGTGGCGAGTCGCTCACCTCTTAAGTACGCGGCTCCGCTGGAGTCCTTCATCACTAATGACCAGAAATCTTTTTTTCAAAGCCATCTTCTCCTCCGTTTCCGCACCATCCTTTTCCAGCACGTTTTCTTCTTCTGATCTGACAACTGAAGAGAAGCCAGCGAAGGGAGAACTGCACAGCCTGGAGTGGGAAAAGCTAAAACACACTTGTTTTCTATTATTTCAATCCACATCTTGAGATTAAAGTTTTTTCCCACAGGCCTGTTGATGTCTGAAGACCAACCAGGAGGCGGCTGTGATGCCAGAGGAGATGTGGCGATGGATTGGGGTGTTTTCTCTTTTTCCTTGATCTGCTTTATTTATTCAGAACCCAGCATGAGTCAGCTGGAGTTGGCGGTCTAGAAATATGGTAAAATACAATTAAAATAAACATATAGACAGCTGTGTAGGCCTGTAGGCTGTGCAGTGTTTTGAAGCAACAAATGGAATTGTCAATAGAAACTCCATCAAACGTGGCATCCATGGGGCGGGGGAGTGACATCACAACGCAGCATGGTGTCATCCATGCCATGATGTCATTGCAGCTTCTATCAAACGGCGCTGAGGTCAAACCCGGTTGGCCAATTGAGGACCCCACCAGGAAGCCATGAATTAAATCAGGGGGCTGAAAAGCCATATGGGGGAAGATCTGGCCAGGGTCTTCTCATAGTGTTGATCACATTAAGACAAAATATAGTTTACTGGGGTGGAGTCACAGTTTTGTGAATACAGCAGTTGAATTTTGTTAAGAGGGTTTAGTGCATTGAGTGAATCCGAATTTCCATGAGTCAAAATAGACCTGGAGGAGGAGGAAGAGGAGATAGATGGATGGATGGATGGATGGATGGATGGATGGAAGGAAGGAAGGAAGGAAGGAAGGAAGGAAGGAAGGAAGGAAGGTAGGAGATGTGGGAAGGAGGAGGAGAATCTCCATTATCTTATCTGAACCTTCTTTCATTCCTTCTGTCCCTTTTCCTCCATAACAACAATCTGGGAGATAGGTTGGGTTGAAAGAGAGCATAGAGACATCTTCTAACCTTCCATGACTGGGTGTGGCCTACAACCTGGGTCTCTCCAGTCCTACTCCAACATCTTCACCAGTAAACCCCACTGGTTCTTCTGTCCTTGGAGCAGTCTTCCAGCTTCCATTTTTGGTGGCCACTGGATCTCCCATGCCCACCACCAAGGAATCCTGGTGGCATTCCGAGACAACACAACCCACTGAAAACACCACTGAAGCCTGAAAAATGGGTTTTGTGCTGTTTTTCAAATCCTTCTCTTCTAAGACAAGGGGGAATCTGAAAATTCAGCCTCACTCCACCCACTTGGCACTTGTTCTTCTCAGTTCTGCCCCTACTTTCTCCCCCAGATTTTGAGCTCGCTGACTTCTGAGTTATAGACTCAAGAGAAAGATAGGAAAGTAAAAATTAATAATAATGCCACATGCATTTATAATAGATATCCTCTTCAATTATGAACAGGCTGAGAATTCATAGGCTGGAAACTCAGCTTGGAAGACATTTGGGCTGAGAAAAATTTACATTTTAAGCCTCTTATTCTTGGGTTTTCAATTCCCAGGAAAAATGGATGCCTTGCTGCTTATATTCAGTATTAAATGGCACAGACAAGAATTGCATTTTTGAGGCTATTGACTATGCATTGGGTTTGATATGTATCTTGGATCCTGGAATCAACTAGATCATTTCTCCATCATCATCTCTCTTACATGACTAGCCTTCATGACTAGCCTTCATTATAAAGACTAGCTCTTTATAAATGTTGCTGCAAAGATATGCCAATATCTAGCTAGAAGTTTTAACAAGATTGGACCCAAATCTTTCCATTGGAGAAGCAATTCAGAAAATGGACTGTTGACTCATATTGTTTGGGCTTGTCCTACTCATCATATTGTTTGGGCTTGTCCCAACCTTTGCACAGGCCCACTTGGACTACAGGAGGGAGAAATAAACTACAGCAAGATCTCAGTCCCAACCGGAACACACCGCAAAATACTGAACAAAACAGTTGTTGAAGTTGTTACTTCAAGTATCAATGCTCTCTGGATGAATACCGCAGTAGAGGGCTAAAGCGAAGTGTCCTGCTTGTAACAGGTTTGCATCAGACTTAAGCAACGGCAAAAAGATATATTTAGATTTATATGGCAAGGGAATATATCTAGATTTATATGGCAAGAATGTGGAACATATTTTTAATGTATTTATTGACTGATTTTAGCTCTGTTGTATGACACCCAGAGTTGCCTGTGGTGAGACAGGAGACTATATGAATTGGTTTAATGAATGAATAAATAAATAAACAGACATAAACCCAGACTGTGCCCCAAAATGGTTTCAGCACAAGGAGTATGCTATAGAAAAGAAACAACAGGCAAAGAGAACAGGTTAACATATCAAGATTTGCTGATACAAGAACACGGGGAGCTTAAAAAGAAGATGAGAAAACAATTGACTGCAGAGAGATTTAGCCTGCAATAGTTTCCATGTGCACAATTAAGAGGTTGATTTAATATAGATAAAAAAAGTAATTGGAATTGAAAAACATCAAATGGAATTTGAAACTGGGTTGCGTACCGCTGATGAAGATGTGATTGCTGAAGTGTACAAACTTTTGCTGAGATTTGAAACGGAAGAAGAGCAAGTTAAAGAGGGCATGATAAAACGGGCTAAAAATGTTGGTTATATCCTACAGATGGGCCAATGGGGGGGAGTGCAGTTGAAAGGACTGAAATTCACCTTGTGTTACGATGTAAGAGAGAACGTTTACAGAATAACGCACTGTTGGTATAAGACACCAGAGAAATTAGCTAAGACATATAAATTTACTTCTAATCAGGGTTAGAAATGGGGAAAACATGAAGAGTCATTTACCATGCCTGGTGGACTTGCGAAAAAGCAAAAAAATACGATGCAAATACAAAGGATATGGAAGACCAACCACCCGATGAAACCAGGTGTTTATTGAGACTTCTGGATAACCAGTTAAAAAAGACAACTGGTTTTATATACAGTAACCGCAGCAAGACGACGGTACGCCCAAAGATGAAAAAATGCTGGAATGCCCACAACGGAGGAACGGATTGCAAAATTGATGGAATTTGCAGAAATGGCAAAATGGGCTCGCTCGATCAGAGATAAGACCACACGTCCTTTTACAAAAGACTAGAAACTCCAGATGGAGCTGAAAACAGGGGGGAAAAAATGAACTGTTGATTTATGCATTTGCTGATGAAAAAGGATCGAATGCGGGAAGAAGAGAATTAGGATGTAATTTTAATGAGGGCGGAGAGAAGACAAAGACGATCAGAAGTCGCTTCTTTATATCTCTTTTTCTTTTCTCTTTTTCTTCGTATTCCTTCTCACCCTTTTCTTACTTTCTCGCTTCGCGTTTTTCTTTTTTCGTTTTCTTTTCTATAATCTGTGATTTCATGCTTTTATCGCTATGAAATTCTTTAATAAAATTCTTTAATAAAAATCAGGCATCCGTATATTCCTCAGCATGACCAACGTTGCTTCTGATCGAGGATGTCTACGTTCTTCTCAGTTACGTCCTCATTCGGGGAATTCTTCCAATTGTCGAGAATTTATCCACTTCGGAAAAATCAATGTACACCCTACTTGGTCAGATATTGAAAGAAAGTATATTTTCCACTGTTCTCTCCCCAATACAAATATCCAGACCAATTATTTTTGGTTTCCTTTTTTAAGCCTCCTATCGTACACGGCGTTCAGAGGGACCCATCCTGTTCATTCGAATGTTGGAAATGGCTGGCAATTCATTTCTTCTGTGCTGGAAGAAATTAAAACGAGCCAATCGACCCGCACAAATAAAGCAACGATTTTTGCAAGGGCCACGAAAGACCCGGCGCTTTCATCCCGGAATGGCATCGACGATCAAAGGTTGGGTAGCTTTGGAGAAGTAGGCCCGGACAATGGGGAAGGTTTTTTAATTGCATATTGCATGAAAATTGCTGCCATTGATCGATCGGGGGAAAGTTTGCTCCAGGGCACAGCTCCTTCCCCGAAAGTGGGAAATGGAAACGATTGTTTTCTAATTATTCTATATTGCAGGAAATTCTAAGGTTAATGGTGATGATTTAGGGACGTGCTTCCCCTCATTAGCCACATAGTTAACGCTTTTTGGAAGGACGGCGGAACAGAAAGAAAGAAAGAAACTTGAAATGTAACATTAGCAGTCTTGTAATTTCAGGGTTTATCCTGGAAATTGATGGCATCCGTAATGGTCGATCGGCGTCGAAGGTCCAGATGAGTTCCAGGCTCACCCCCTTCCATATATCATTACTAATAGAATATTTTAATAGCTTGGATGTCATCGGGCTGAGATGAAGCCCTGAATATAGGCAGAAAACATCTTCCATCAGAGGAGATAACTAAATTATTCAGCTCCGGGGATTAAAAATACCTGAAGTTGGGGAAGAGTCGCAAAAGGGGAGTGAGTGAAAAATGTCCCCCTCCAGTTCTTTCAAGAAGCGCCCAGGCTTTGCCTCGCAAAAGTCACTCCGGTGGATTTCAAGGTGCTGAGCAGGGGAAAACAGGGGTGAGTCAAAGGAGGGCTGGAGAGAAGCCGGAAAGATGTGATTCGCAAGCGCAAGAGAAGATCTCCTTCAGGAACGTTGCCGGAAGCAAAGCAATTGATCGCTGCAGCTTCGGAACTCCTGAAAACAAAAAATAAATATGCCTTCTTCTACTTTTCTGTTCTTTGCAGATCTGGGGCAAATTACAGTACCCATGGAGCCCCACTGAGCTTAACTGGCCAGATAGCCTTTGGGCTTGGATGGGGGCCACTAGGAAATCCGTCTGTCTCTATCCATCTCTGCCAATCCGTCTGTCTGTCCATCTGTCTGTCCATCTGTCTGTCCATCTGTCTCCCTGTGTGTCTGTGTCCATCACTGTGTCTCTGTCTGTCTTGTCCATCTCTCTGCCTCTTCATCTGTCCACCTGTCTGCCCATCTCTCTGCCCATATGTCCGCCTGTGTGTCCATCACTCTGTGTCTCCATCTGTCTCTGTCCATCTCTGTCAGTCCATCTGTCCAGCCATCTGTCTGTCTGTCCATCTGTCTGCCTGTCCATTTGTCCATCCATCTATCTCTCCATTTGTCTGTCCGTCTGTCCATCCATCTGCCGCCTGTCAGTCTGTCCATCTGCCCACCTTAATGTCTGTCTGTCCATCTGTCCATCTATCCATCCATCTTTCTATCGAATAACCAACTGGCCTTTGGTTATTCCAACCCGAACCCTTTTATTACACAACAGGAGAAGAATAGAGATGGAAAGTAGGACACCAGGTGGTCCCCCTCTATTTGGAATCAAGCTGGTGGACAGAGAGTGATGTATCCAGTGAAGAGGACCTGTTGGGGAAAGATTTCTGGCCACTTGTAATAGCACGATCATTTTACGGCTTCTTTCTTATCCGCCTTCCATCTTAAGAGGAAATCTACATATCCCAGATGCTATCAAATCTAACTGTAGCAGAGAATCCGTTCCCTAAGAGAAAGCTACTGGAATTAATATCTGTGAGATTTAATGAAGATAAGGGCATCTAAGCACATAAAATATATTTTAAAAAGAATTACTACCTTGCCAATATCCCAGCAATCAAAGGATAAACAGAAGGAGCGTGGGGAAAAGAAATCTATTTATCTTTAACCCCGGTTCGTAACTCTTGCAATTGGACTGATAAGGAAGATGCATCATTGTGACTGATGAATGTATATCAAATTATATCTTGTGAAGAGGTAGTTATTTAACTGGATTTAGGATGCTGTCCCTCACTCTATATGCACAAATTCAATTTGCTTGGCTTAATAACAGATGTAAATATGATATACTGAGCGCGTCTACCAGCTTTGGAAAAGTAGTTACGGTTGAGATGAGCTGATTCGCCCCACTTCGGGGGGGAAAAAACATAGATATCACCAAACACGTAGATCTCTTCCTAAATACCCACAGGACTCCTGGTCATTTGATATTTTGTGCTTGGCCACGCCCATCCCGGCAGCCATTTTGTGAGAGTGCCCACAAAAGGTGTCCCACAGCCCATGGAAATAACATATAACAAGGTGGGGAGAATCTCTTAAGGTTTTTTTTTCCTCCCGACGGTTGAAGAAACTCAAAATAAAAGGGGCTGAGATGTGAAGCTGTCGACTGGCATAAATCACGTTCGAATCACGGGATTAAATGAATTGAATTAAGGGCTCGGATTAAGGGATTAAATTAATTTGTAGAAAGGACGTCTCCTTCCACAGACGGAGGGCCAGGCTTTCCATAAAACATCTGGATCTTATTTAGAGCCAGAGAAGGGTTAATCTTTTGCCTGAAAGCATCCAATTTTTTATCAATATCATATTTAGCATTAATCGCACAACTTGGGCAACCATATGCTCGTTAACATTTTAGAAGTCATTTGCAACATTGATATAATTTTTTTCTCCTCTTTACAGATGTAGTTGATCACATCGCAGGGTTAACAGATGCCAGTTTCTATTGTACAAAGACCACTGTACTCAGTTATTACTTGTACTCCATTATGAATTATTCGTATTTTATAATGCAATAAAAGAATGAACTGGGGCAGGGGGGAGGAACAGGGCTACGGACATTTCCCTTCCCCTCCTAGCAAAAAATGCAATTGTTCACAGCAATCGGCCAGGGAACCGTTTCTGCAATTTCGTGTGCTTACACGATCATTCCAGGAAGTGCTGCAAAAGTGCTACAAAACCTTCAGGGATAGGCTGGCACCGGGCCACCAAATTAACTAAGATTAAATAATTATCTCAGGATTAACTACGAGAATTAACCGAGGATCCACTCACGGATTTCCCAAAACGAGGCATTTTTGCCGGGAAGGAAGGAAGGAAGGAAGGAGCCGTCCGGAGTCACCTTGAGTGAGTTGGGCAGCCTTATAAACTGTTTAAATAAATACATACATACATAGGGCTGCTTCTACTTTGTTGTTCATCCAATAACTCCTTTTGAGCCAAAAAGATCCCCCTTCCAATACATTCACAGCAAGAAACGTTGCAAGTTTCTTTCCTACCCTAGTTGGGGGCAAACTTTATACGCGACGTGCCCGTTCTCCCCCCCCCCCCCCGCATCTCAGCTCACATCTGGGCTTTTTAAATATTTCTAATCCAGAAAGAACGGGGTTCCTGCAGGCCCTCCAACACCCAACTCGGTCAGATCTTCTTTTCGAATCCAGATGATCCTGCTGCATCGGTTCCTTCCAGAAAAATCCGAAGGCTGCCCGGGCAGAGTCCGATTCTGTGCGGGGAACTTGGCGAGCTTCAAATTGCAATGCTAATTTGCTTTGATTTGCTTCTCCCATCAATACCTTCCTGCAGGGTAACCCTCCCAGCCGTCAACGCCTGGCATAAAATGCCGCCGCACGTTAAGAATCCTCGCCCCATCTTATATGACATCTGCGTTCATGGTTTCCATTTCCCCTTCTAGATAAACACAATTCACGTTTCCAACGCCGTGGATGCGAATGGAAGTGGGGATGGGGGGGAGTCAACTTTTTTAGATGCCAGGAGCAGTTGGCAATGACAACTGGCCGTCGCTGCCAGGTTTTATGGGCCCTTCCGGGCACAAATCCCTGCCAAGGAGCACCAACATCTGCCCATCTTCCACATCCATGGTTGGAGAATATAGGCGATCACAGACAGGATAGCTGTAAGTGGGGGGTAATGGCGAAGAAAGCGGAAAACGCTACAGTTGGTGAATAATTCAGGCTAGGACTGAAAACATGGCAGTGGTTGGCGTGTACAAACCTTTTGCCCGTGCCAAGATATCTCAGGGGATGGAGGGATGGAGGAGAAAGTCCAACGGGTAAGAGTTAAGCTGAGAACTAGCACGTTTCAGGACAGAGATGCCAGTTGTGTCAACAACCGTTGGGCTTCAAGGCCACGAAGCACAGGGGAAAGGCTCTTGTGAAGCCCAGAAAAGCAGGCCAAACCATGGTTTAAACTGCCCTGGGTTTAAAATAAAGAGAGCTGCACCCTTTCCTTGACCTCACTGTTTAAGTGGCTACCCTCGAGGGTGCAGTGAAGAACTTCATCTAACTGCCCCACGTCTGAGTGGAAGCCTATCAGCCCGGCTGGTCTGTTCAGGGTCTCAAATTTGGAAAGGAAAGGGTTTAGCCTGCCCCTAGCTTAGGGGCAGGTAGCGTTTTTTCTGTCCAGGACACCCCTTTTTTTTGGCACCCTCCAAGGAACAGGCAGAGGACACCAAGCAATCCTTTGAGTGGGTGGGCCAAATTTTCTGCTGCTTTGGGGGAGGGTGGGGGGCTCTTACAGGAGATATGGGTGTGCAAAGCCTCGTGGGGAAAAACCCTTGCACTAAGTGGAAAGTTAATCCTTCCTAGCTTGTTTTTCACCCACGTGTCCTCCTCCTGGCATTCTGGTTTTCTGAATGCAGGACAGCTTGTGGATCAATTCTCACTAGGAATTCTCACCCACAAAATCCAGTTATATCTCAAACTTCCAGGGCAGGCAGGAACAAGCTAATGTTAGTGTTTTTGAACGCCGTTTGGAAATGTCCTCTAGTGTGACACAGGGTTGTGGGTTTTCGCCAAGCTCAGTGCCCTTTAATGGGGTGGCCCCCAAGACAGATGGCTGGAAAAGCACGGAGGGCCAATGACAACTTTGCTTCACCAAGTGGGACTCCGCTGACATGATGGGGGGATTCCCCCCCCTTGCTTTTCTAATTGTCATATTGTGGCTTCAGAGGAGAAAGGCATAAAGTTGACACCTGAAGCTCTGGAGATGTTTGGCTGCTGGAGGGGAGGAAGACAAGGAAGAGGCGAAAGACGCTTGATAATAATATGATTGCGCCCTGCAACTTAACCCTAGAGACATTTGCATGGATCTTCTTCCCAAAATAGAAATCCAAGCACCCTGGATCTTCAATCCGAACCAACTCCTGGATCTCCAAGCCAAAATAACTCCACAAACCAGGTTTGTTGGCTTGCTGGCTGGGACACCCAAAAGGCTGGTCCGTCTGAGCCAGCTTTGCTAAGCGTGGCTGGCGAAGGACGTCTCTTCAACACCCCGACTCTTCGGGCAACTTTGCGAGCCGCGGCGTCTTGAGTTATGAACTGTTTCTCACCTATTAAACAGAAGTAATAAAGGTCTTGTTTGTAAAGCCGTTCCCGGACCGGGGACAGCCAGACCAACGCGTCGTAAATTAAGAATCCTATCTCGCTGGATAATAATAATGCTTGGAGTTATTTCTCAACACACAAGATAAACTGTTATCTGGCCCCATCCATTGCGCTGATTTGTCACAAGGGATATTGTTTGTCCTTCCTCTGATCGTACATTTATAATGTGCACCTTCTGAAAAGTCGGGGAAGGGGGGAACGGGCCCTCTTATCTTGCTACGAGATCAATTCCTTCTTTCTTTTTTCCCCACCCCCTTCTCCGACGAAGACCAAGGAAGCCGCAGAAACGCCTGGAATTTCCAACCTCTGAATTAGGAAAGTCTTGGAGCATTGCTAGGTTTTGTTTGGTGCTAAGACTGGCATTGCAAGACGGGCGTGTGAGCATTGGCATCAACCTCAAGGGAGGTTGCTTGGGGGGGGAGTTCAGGGCATGAACCGAGTCACCCCTTCGATTGGTCATCGGCAACGGAGAAAGACTCGGAGCGTGGAATTTGAAAAAAAAATCAGAAAGTCACGCCGTGGCCGGCAAGGGTTGGGATCCAGCCCCAAAGCTTTGCAATCTTCAGATATGCAATTTAACTGGATTTTTTTTTAAAAGGGGGGGCTTCACAAATGACTTTCAAAAGTGGGGCCCGCTAATGATGCTAGTTTTGGCCTTGATGGGGAGCGTTGCCCTCCAACTCAAGGGGAGGCCTCATTCCGGACTGAAGCAGGACAATTTGGGAGAAATTTGACAGGCAATGAGCTGAGATCTGTCCAGCTGACTTTTGGCCCCTTATTCTAACTCTGTCCAGCCTACCTCACAGGGTTGTTGTAGGGAGGGGATTAAATGGAGGCAGACCTCCAGGCCCATACCTTTCCTATATTTCTAGAGATAATAATGCTAAAAACAACCATTTCTGTCCTATAGTTTTACTTTCACTCAATTCTTGGCACCACAGCAAATTAAAAGCCCATCACCATTGCTGCCCTTTCATTAAAGCCATGAGACGTCACTCTTTCTTTTAGATTAATTTCACTTTGATGCTCAGCCTGGGCTGGGGGCTGGACTAGATGACCTTCAGGTCCTTTTCCAACCTTTGCATTCTTTGATTCTACCGTTCTGTGATGATAAACCACCATTTTGTGGGGAGAAAAAGCTTGCCAGTTTGAGGTCATTCCTTCGGTGGCCCCTCACAAGGTTCCTGCGAATCTGAAGCACCCCTACACAACATCTTCCCGCAAAACTTTATCAAAAAGTGCCTGTCCACTCAACCTACTACAACACAGTGTAAGGACTGTAACAGCCACTATGTAGGACAGACAGGCAGAAGACTGGCAGAGCGCGTCCATGAACACCAACTAGCAGTCAGAAGACACGATGGAAACTCCTTAATCTCACAACGCATGGACGGACTCAACCATGGCCTCAACTGGGAAACTGTCAGTGTCTTAGACCAAGCTAAATCCAAAAACACAAGGGAATTCCTGGAAGCTTGGCATTCAGACAAGCCAGCCCTCAATAGACACATAGAGATAAACCACATTGACACACACCATTCAGAAGAGGTAATAAAGAAGCTAAGAAGGGAGCCAGAAGACCAGAACGCAGCTTCTCCAGAAGACCAGAACGCAGCTTCTCCAGCAGCCTGCACTGAGATAAGCAGGGATTAAGACCAGACAAACCATCAAGCAGAAAACAACACCCTAATCAAGGAACTACCAAGGAGAAACCCACATCCCCCCAACACTGGCAGGGCAACTACTGTATATAAACAGGCAGCAAACCCCACACTCACTAGCCCTGATGGTGTTACCTAGTGGGGTGATGAGACGTCTGCAGTCAAAGCTCGGAGAACATCAAGGACTCCACATTTCTATTTCCTGGAGTCCTATGTAGAAGTCTGAAAATCGCATTTACTTATACTGCTCTTTCCAAGTTGCATTTCAGTACCGTGGATGTATGAGAGGGAGAGAGAGAATGTACAAATCATTTTTTTAAACATTTAAATCATATCTAATCTCTACAAAAAAAAAACCCACACCCTTCTATCTGAAATTATTCATCCTCGCTAGTCAAAATCTGAGCCAAAAGCCCAGGGAAAAAAAAATTCTCTGGGTCACTGATAGCAATAAAAAAAAGAGCATTATGCATACCAAGCATTAATTTACTAGGAAGGGGGCTGAATGTGAATTTTCAGGAAAGGAAGAACCTAAAGCCACAATACGTCATTGGCATTATCATCATAAACTGCACTGAGACACTAGAAGAATATTCAGCCAAACGTGCCTAATCGATCAATAAATTCCCGGCACCACCCTGTGTCCATCTTGCTACGAGCAAGTAAGTTAAAATGTGTTTGCTGGGGGGGAGGATCAATTAAAAATAAAAAAAGCCTTCTTAATGATTATGTTTTCACTAGGATTTGGACAAGCATCGCCTCGGGCTCACGAGAGCAAAGAGGAGAAAGAAAGATGCCCATTTTTGAGTCTGCAAGTACAGAGGACAAGCCTGGTATCTTCCAGATATTTTCGATTACAAGTCCCATGAGCCCCAGCCAGCGCAGACCGTCATTCGGGCTCATGGGAGTTGTAACCCCAAACCTTTGGACGGCCCCAATATGTCTGCTCTCCTATCTATTTCAGGTATTGATTGATTATCTATTTCAGGTATTGATTTATTTGATTGATTTTTTAGTTCCCTTAGGAAATTCGAGGGAGTGTACCGAGTGCTCCCTCTTCCTACGTTTCCCCACAACAACCCCGCAAGGTGGGTCGGGCCGAGAGGGAGCAACTGGCCCAGATCCCCCTGGCTGGAGGGGGGGGACTTGAACCCACATCTTCCTGCCCGTATTCCAGCACCTTGGCCACCCCTCCACCCTGGTTCTCTATCCTTTCTGCAAAAACAAGGGGAGGAATTGATGTGTTGCCTAGTGTTGGAGCAAAGCAAGAAATCACCCGACTGATAGAAATCCAAGATGCAGAGAACGGGCACGTCACTGGAGAGGACAGGGAGTGTTCAAGCATCTGTTTCTTCATGTTTCTGGCAGTGCCAGATAGCCCGGTATTAAGCGAGCAGATTGCAGCTAACATCGCTCGCCAAGATACCGTACAAGAAAATTAACTTTCCTATCTGAGCTGGACCATCAGCCCAAATTCTGAACCGGGTAGGAAAAGGAGGCGGGGGAGAAGGGGGAGAAACCGGACTGCATGTCGAGTTCAACGTGGTTAACCCTGGGTTCTCCTGGGCAGACATTTGGGAAAAGGGGCCCATTGAGTTGGGTGAGTGGTCAGCACCATGGACAGCTCCCCGAAGGGTTGGATGGGAGACCAAAAGGGGCTCTCCGTTAAGCATCAAGCAAGGACCAAGGATGGCTGGAGTGTTTGGCAAGGAGGCAAAAGTTGCAGAGAGGCCCCAGTGTTTTTAAGGGCCTCTACGTGAAAATTAAAAGTCCCCATAGAGAGGCCCTAGAGCATATGAAATTGCTGGAGTTGCAGGGTTTATTATGGGGTGCTACCAAGAGACAGCGACATCTGAATGAGGCCTCGATGAAGAGACTAGAGCAGGCCCATCCTTGGCGTGGGCCAGGAGGCCAGACCACGCGCCCCAGAACTCCAAGTGGTGGACCACAACTCCAGGCAGGAAAGGAGTCAGCTTCAAGGAGCTGGACCTACTCCCAGGGCCCTCACCAGGCATGGCTTGAGTCAAGGTTGGAGACTCTGAGACTGAAGCCTACAACCTTCCTTTGGGAGGAGTCAGCACTGAAATAACTTTGGTGCCCAACTCATCCTGAGGTTGTCCTCTTTTCAAATTGTCTGTCCTCAGCGTTCCTCCTGCCCATCCTTGGTTCTGATTTCTGGGTTCTTGGTCTTCGGGGTCAAAGAAACCTTCAGGGACTGTGTAAGCTACCAGCCAGTGAAACCAGCTGCCACATGAAGCACCAAGTCCCGTTTTGCTGGAGATCTTCAAACAGGCTGGATGGTCACTTGTCCAAGATGCTCTGCTGGTTCCTCACCAAGCAGGGGTTGGCCTAGATGTCCTCTGAGGTTCCTTCCAACTCTAGGATGCTATGACAGTCACACTCTAGCGCTTCATCCTTTCTTCTCCTTTCTTCATCCTTTCCACTGTTGGTCCTAGCTCCAGTTATCTCACCTGTCCTTTCCCCCACAACTCTCATGGGGCAAAACTCTTTTACTCTTCTGGTCCTGCAGGCTGCCGTTCACACGGGGCAGCATTTTAGAATGAAACAGACTTGTTTAGATTTGCCAGAATTGGAGGGGGAACATAGACCAAGACCAGCATCCTAATAAAAGCAGAAAGGCTTGAGGCCATGATGGATTCGGCAGTGGCCGACCGACGCTTCTGCTCCTGTCTCTTCTGAAGTGGGGTCTCTGTTGAGCATCTAAGATGCTAAGCCACTTCAGTGCCCATTTTAAGGTTTTCTGGTTAGAGCAACAATAATTGGAGAAGACAATCATTGCTACCAGGGGTTTGGAGAACATCCAGATGTTTGGCCATCTGAATGCAGAGGAAGATGGAGAGAATCTGCTTCTGGGTTTCCAGCTGGGGAGGGGAACAGCAGTCCTGTTCGTGACATCACAGCAACCTAAAGTTGGAAGGACGTTTGCTTGTCGTGTCCTTTCATCTCGGCTCAATTTCACTGGGTTATTTTCAGGGCATCTCTCTAACCCATCCCCAAATCGTGCCAACGTGGGCTTCGCGCTTTTGGCCTTCAAGACATCACTGAGAAGGTCTGACAGGCAGATTTTTTCCAGGAATATCTGACGCTTTGTCACCAAGAGGCTTGAAAATCACCCTGGATGGAAGGATGGATGGAAGGAAAGGAAAACAAAAAGGGAGGGAGGGAAAGAAAAGAGGGAAGGGGAAGGGGAAGGGGGGAGGGAGGAAGGAAGGAGGGAAAAAAAGAGGGAGGGAAGGAAGGAAGGACCAGAGGAAGGAAAGGAAAACAAAAAGGGAGGGAGGGAGGGAGGGAGGGAGGAAAGGAAAGGAAAGGAAAGGAAAGATGGAGGGAGGGAGGGAGGGAGGGAGGGAGGGAGGAATCACTTGAAACTGATAAGTTTTTTCAGAACTGCAAATCTGCCAATTTTTGATGTTTTGTAGAGATTGCATTAATAGAGGGATCAGCCATCTGGCATGAGCAGGATTAAAATTTTTAGGGGGGTGGTGTGTGTGTTCATTTAGGGAGGACATAGGGACTTTTAAGGAACAAAGGAGGGGCCTTAATCATCACACCTTAAGCTTCCACTTCAACCTTTAGAAACACCCTCTCGGCCTGATTTCCCCCATTTTGCAGGACAAAAGAGATGCTGTTTGAACCTGCAAGTTTGAAGGGACTCTTAAAAATGCCCCGATTCCCCCAAACCTGCAGAAAAATGGATCTCACACTGTTTCCTTTTTTTCCCCAGTCACAAAAGCAGAACAGGAAACAACACCTTCCTCTACTCCAGAGCATCCAGTCAGCTCCAAAACCTTCCCTGGAGGAATCCAAAAGAAATCCTCAAGCTTACTGAGAATAAGACAGAAAACCAGGAGCGGTTCTCCCAGTCAAAGAAAGAGATCGATTTGCAAGGCTTGGCATTAACGCGGAGCTGCGGCATTGATGGCAATTCTCCCAGGCCGTGATTCCAGCCCCAGAGCCCCCCGCCCCCAGAGCCCCCCCCCCCACCCCGCTTTCTGGAGGAAGAAACTTATCTTTTTCAGTTTAAATCCAAAAAATCAGTTCTGACACCCGCCCGAATGAAACAAGGCCATTAAGCAAATGATCGAAAACAGCATCTCTCTCTCAGGGGAGCATCAACACCCACGTCATTCTCTTTGCATTCTCGCTTCTCACGGTGTGGGGGGGGGGGGGGGAGAACTTGTGCATGAACACACTGCAACAGTTGTGTGGCTTGAGGACATTTTCCTGGGCGTGCAAGAGATGAAAACACGATTTATCCTCCCTTTGCAAAGCAGAATTTAGAAAGAGGGAGAGACAGGGGAACATAACCGAACAGGCAGATCAAAAATATCTAAGAGGCGTAGAAAGATGACGAGGCTATCTTGGGAAGATGAATTTGAGTTTGGCGCAAGGGCCTCGTAAACTAGGGACCCACGTGGCCCCCACCTCCAGCCACGGAGGACCGAGAAGCTGTGACAATAACCCACATGGGGAATATAGGGGGGTCGTTTGAGATACGGACAGCAACATTGTGTTGCAGACCCTGTGGATGAAACCGATCGCCCCCCCCCGCCACCACCACCCCGAGCAGACACCTGGAGCTGCCGAGATGAGGCGAGGAGGAGGAACAAAAGCAGAGGAACAAGACGGCGAGGTGGGTTAATTGCAGGCCCCTGACCTGATTCCAGACTCGCTTTCTTCATTAACCTAGATGCACAAGCCGGCATTGAGGAGAGACGGAGCGCGGGGAGTCCTCGAGGATGGCGAAATGTACAGGAATGATTTTGTCCTGTCTTGCACGGTTTGGAATTCACACTCAGGAGAGGGGTTTACTGGCATTATTAAAACCCACCATGTTTCAGCAAAGTGGGGTGACTGGGGGTGCAGGCCCCCCCTTTTCTGGGGCCCTCCCCACCCTCCCAAAATGTTCTAACGCAGCATTTTGTCCCTGGACGTAGGCAGGAAATGAAGGGTCCCCCAAGGCCGTTGGTCCAGGAAACCAAATCAGAGCATCCCAAGGAGATGAGTGGTCCAGCCTTGGCTTGAAGACATCCAATGAACTCCCCATCTCTGGGTCATTGGCCCCCATGTTGACCTGCTCCAACTGTTAGGAAGTTGCTCCTAACGTTCCTCGGGATCTGCCTCCTTCTAACTTCAATCCATCGTCCGTGTCCTGCACTCTGAAATGGTGGTGACCTTCTTCTCCAAGACATCTCTTCGGGGAGTTGAAGAACCCATCCCATCTCCCTCCAGCCCCATCTTTTCCCAAGGTCATTCATGCTCACCTGTACGAAGGTGAACACAGCTATCAGGTCTCCCCTCTGTCTTTTCTCCAGACTGGACATCCCCAATTCCTTCATCTTCTCTTCCAAGATGAGGTCCTCCAGGCCCTGAATCCTTGTTACTGTCCTCCTCGGGACTTGTTCTAACTTGTGAAGATCCTGCTGAAAACGCGGTGGGGGGCCCAGGATCACACATCAGCCGTCCATTTCATTCATCCTAACATATTTCTAAATCTGTTCAATCAATTGCTCTACCGCTTCCAACGTCTAAAGATGCCCTGAAACCAAATTGTGCAGAAATATCTCAAAATGCCACGGGGAAAAGCCTTTAAATCTTGAATTGTTGATGGGCTCAAGCCATCTACAGCAACCCGTGAAAATGCCAAATCAGTTGCAAAGAGAAATTCAGAGGAAATTCTCAAGCCCCCCGAGAATCTGGGAGATGAACAGAGGCCTCTTTCTCAAGGATAGTAATCTTTTTTACAAAAAAAGAGAGAGAGAGAGAGACAGAAATTGAAATTGAAACTCAACCCAGCATTAATCCATACTGCAGGGAGGATAAAACCCAGTTACTCCAACCCCCACAGGAAGCTCAGTTTGCCAACAGCCTTGATGCCAACTTTTTCCATCGTTCAAAAAACTAGAGTGAGGGGCAAGGGTTCATACAACAGACCGTGGTTTGCTTAGGCACGGTTAGTTGGACAAACCACTCTCGGGTCTGTTTGGACAACCCTAAGCCATCCCATGTGGCTTACAAAACAGATTCCTAATTCTGCAAAAGCTCTTTTAAATGACACACAGTTGAAAGGAAAGATGTTCACCAAAAAGATGAAAAGACACGATCAAACAGAATTGATGAATGAAACGGGTTTTAAAAGGCACGTGTCTTTTCACTTACACTCAGCTCTTGGCTTTAAAACATGCTGAATAATAATAATAATAATAACAACAACAACAACAGCAGCTCTTCTTCCCTTGGAACCACACATGCTTTTTAATTTATTGTTGATGAGAAGATGTACGCTCTCCTTCCAATTTTCAGCCCCATTAGTCGAGTAGCAGCGACAACAAACCAATTTTGCCAGCTTCCTCCTAATTACAACTTAGGCCCAATTTGCAATAAGGAGGGGAAATGAGTTTCTTACGTCAACCCACGACTAGAACTAGATGTTTTCCCCCGGTGGCTTCTTGCCAACCTTGCTCTGCCACGCCTGGAATCCACAGATCCAGATGTGGCTGGTCTTCTGAGGTTGGTTTACCAGCTGGCCTCGTGCCCCGAGCCAAAACGCGGCTTTTTTTCCCCTTCCTTGATGTCTGCCAGGAATCCAGCGACGTGATTCTCAGACCATGGTTTACGGCCCAGGTGCTCATTCCTGATTTTTTGCACCTCTCTTCGAAGCAGAAATTGCTGAAATGCAAACATTGACTCAGCTCAAGATTCTTTCCTCTCGTGGTCTGGAAAGAAAAGAGGACAGGAGGGAGATTGACACGCCACAAGCTGTAAATGTTTGGTTTGATAGGGATCCCTAGACTAGGGGTACGCTACCTGAGGGGGACTCCCTGGGCCTTTGTGGCCTTGCTGCTTAAATTGTAAATCTAACGCAGAATCGCTCAATGAGAGCTTACGACCGAACGCCCAAGGAGCGAGGCTTTTGCAAAAGGTGGTTCAGTGTGCAAACGTTACTCTTGAAAGCAGCTACCTCTTTTTTGGGCCCAGGCTTTCTTGCTTGCTTGCTCTCTGCAGTTGCCACGGAAAGATGCGGCTGTTTTCAAGAGTTGCAAGGCGGGCTCTGTTCTTGCCTCCGCGGCTTTCCGCAGCAACGTCTGAACTTGAATCCAGAGCATGGCACAGCCTTCCGGGAACAAAACCGAATGCGATTTAAGTTCAGTTGAAATTTCAGTTCCGTCAAGTTTTGTTCCGATCCTGGCCTCCCTCGCTGTTCAGAACGAAGCATTTACATCCGACGGATATTGCAGTTTTCCAAGAGGTTACAACGGGATTGGAGAGCCAACTTTCTGAAATGCTTTAGCGGCTTCTGCTCTAAGCCGGGAGATTGGACTAGATGACCTCTGAGACCCCTTCCGACTTGTAAAAGACCCTTTTTCAAATTCTAAACAAGCCCAAGATGCTAGTTTCCTGCTGGATTCCTAAAAATGGGCTGTTTAATTCATTAGCCCACTTATTTATATCCAAATCCATCTGTCAGGGAACATGAAATGCTGGAATTTATGAAGCAGACGAGTGTTTGGATTCTGGTGGTAAACTACGCATCTGTTTGCGAAAGACACAATTAACATGCGCTAATTGGAGTTCTCCAGCAAGGTCAGCGAGTTGCCGCGAGGGGCGTCCGGCCAGGCGCCAGGCTTCTGCCCCACCCAGGCGGACATCCCGGGGGGAAAAGCTAGCATGTCCTTCAATCAATTTCTTGAAATTAATTCAAGAATCAGTCCATCGAGAACTTGATTCAGTTCCATTCAATCCACTGAATTTTGATCCTTGCCCAAAGCCGGAAAGCAATGCTTCAAATGCTTATTCCGGCTCCCCAAAAAATCCAAACTGCTGGGAAGGATTCTCAAGGTCATCTAGTCTGACCCGTGCGCTGTGCAAGAATGAAAATTAAAACCCACCCCCAGTCGATTGAGGATATTCAGCCCAGGGGACCCTTCCCACCTCCATGGGTCACCGTTTCCAAAGAGCTACACCATTTCCTCTTAACACAATGTTTTTGCAACTTGGCCCCTTTCAGACGGGTGGACTTCAACTCCCAGAATCCCCTACCCAGCATGGAATTCTGGGAGTTGAAGTCCACCCATCTTAAAGGGGCCACGTTGGAGAATCTCATCGGCACCTTCCTCCCTGGCATTACCCTTGTGGTACCCGGCGAAAAATCTCTCTGGGCTAGATGTTGTTCCCGTGCTTGGAAAAACAGCAGCCAGAAGAGAGGGCAAACTTCACTTTTTGCAAAGAATTTAGAACTGAGCCCACCTTTTGTGAGCAAGCCCACGCCTTCCTCTCTAGTTGTGTTTTGGGGAAGGGGGGTTTTAGGGGAAAAGTTGCAAACCTCCCTTGTGCAACAGGCTGGAATGAAATCACCCCCAAGTGTGACCCCCCCCATCCGTGCAAAAACAGAGCCTAGATTCCTAGTTTGGCGTTCTCCCACAACCTTCCCTTTCATTGCTGGATTTATTATTTAAATCCTCAGCTTCTATAATTCATGGGCTGCAGTTTGAGCGATGACGAAGGGGTGGGTGGGGGGAGAAAGCTAAGCCATCTGCCCCTTGTGCTCCCGAATGAGACCCCCAAAGGAAAAATGGCCATCGTCTTCAGAGGTTGTCCCCTCTGGGCCAAAGCAGAGGCCACGGGAGGGGCGGGAGGGGACGATGGACCATGCACAGCGAACCATCGAACGTTTCAGGACAGCCAAAAGAAATTAAAAGCAATTACGAAACAGCAGAGTCGTTCCTCTGCAGAAATTTCAGAGGAAGTGGGGCGGCGGTGGGGGGATAGCAGGGAATGAAATATTTAGGGGGAAAAATCCATCTTGGTTCTCAATTACGGAGCCGCATCTGCATATTGCATGGACTCGACGTCGGGGTCTCGGAGCGATCAAAAACCCGTCAGCAGTTTTGGAGAAAGGTTCAAAGACGCCTCCCCCCCACCCCGCTGCATTTATTTACGGATTTGCATTGCTGAGGGACCTGCAAAGCAAATCCTTGACATCGTGCAATTAAAGTCAAACCATCTTGCAACGCCAAAGGAAGGCCGGGGAAAGGAAAGAGCTAAACTTAAAAACGACGCTGCAGGTAATAAGGGGGGGAAAAACAGACTGAGAAATCCAAAGTCCTGGAATTCGGGTGGGGAAAAAAACTACAAATCTGTTTTCCCTAACCTCGAACCGAAGTTAGCTTTTCATTCAATAAGGAATGCAAGTCACAAAGTCATTTATGGCCTCTGGACTCCAAAAGTGTTTGTGAACTTCAATAAACCTCACTATATAAAATTCTTACCCCCTGAAAAAGCAAATCTGGAATTTATTTGGTTGCATGAAGTACATTTATATAGTATATATATAGTATACATATTAGTGTGCGTGTGTGTAGTATATTACTATACTACATACTGGTTATTTTTTAAAATTATTTTTATAACTTTTTGGAGCATGGCGGGTTTCCTTTGGAATACAATCTACGTCTTTTGTTTGACGCATTTACAGCCATTTCTGTAGCTTTTCCCAGACTGTCAAAGAAATTCACGGCACAAAAAAGTTAAGAGGGGCAGCATATAAATTCAATAAATCAATCAAATAGTCCAGATTTTACAAGGTCGGGAGGATGGAATCCTAGAACCATGGAGGCACCTTCAAGGTCATGTAGTTCAACTCCTGCTCAGGGCACAATCCACTCTACAACATCTGTAATCGATGGCCATCCAGCTGTTGAAGCCCTCCAGTGAATGGTCCGAGTGCAGAAGGTAGGATCACTGAATCTCATGGATTCAGAGGAGCAGGTGAAGAGATCCAGTAGAAGAAAATCTCTGTAGCTCCAGGTTGAACTGTGGAGTCCTTGGGGCTCTCTGAGCCTGCTGATTGGTCTGCAAATGTTTCACCACCCAACTAGGGAACTTCATCAGTGCCCTATCAGGTCATCACCCTAGTTGGGTGATCAAACGTCTGCAGACCAATCACCAAGCTCAGAGAGCCCCAAGGACTCCACAGAGGAAGAAATCCACAGCCACGTCATCCGATCTGATCTGATGTGATCTGATGTGATCTCCACCGCTGACCTTGAAACCTGGATGTGGAAGTTCTTCTTCTCTGAAGTAACTGTGGAAGAACAGGGAAGGACCTCAAAAGTTTCACTAAAACTAACTTCCAAATCCCCAACAGGCTTGGTTAGCTTCAGAAGCTGGGCAGAAGAACAATGGTGGTCGGGGGGCGGGGGGGGGGGGATTGGCCATACGTGTGCGTGTTTTCCAGTCCTCCCGTTTAGCATCTGAAGCGTGTCTAAATTCCCCCAGCTGTGACAGAGACAATGAAGGATTTGAGACGCTTCTAAGACATCCACCCAGACAATAGTTCATTACCTAGGCCCAGATCGTCAGCAAACAATGATTCATTACCATTTTCTCCTTTTCATCCTGCCTTTAATTTCCTGCTCCTGAAATGCACACTTTTTTAAAAGCAGGTTGCAGATGATGACGAGTTCGCTCTGGGGCTGACACAGCGCCCTACTTACCCGTTCACTGGTCAGCCGGGACAATCATCTGCTTCAGAAGCCCAGTATTACAATTCCCATCACTGGGATGCTATTCTTGGCTGCGTCGAGACCCACTAAGTTCCCTAATTTTCAAGAGATATGGAAAAAAAAGATAGTAGGAATGTTCGACCAACATTCATCTGATCCACTTGATCAGCTGAGTCTAGCAGCCTTCTGACTTTTTTTAAAAAAATCCTCGCTTTGCTGTTCACAGACTTCCCGAACAGAGAGAGGTTTTGAACGCAACCTCTCCTAAACGACTTTGCTTTTAACCCAAATTCCCCATGAAACCTTTTCCTAAAGCATAAATTCATTTTTTTGCAAAGTGCATTTCTCTGGGTTACGCTTCTTTTTTTAAATTAAATTGCCCAGATGAGAAGGAACGGCCTCTGAGGAAAGGAACAACCTCTTATTCTCCGTTGCTTGCACACACTGTCCAAAATATGCCTTCTCCTTGGGTGCGGCTCAAAAAAGACGATTTTGTGCAGATTTTGGCCGGTGAAAGAGGGATAACCCAGACTCGTTGCCATGTTCACACCTGTCCCAGGGTAGCATCCATGTTGGCAGATCTCGGAAAAACAAGCTAATGTAGAAATTCCTGGTGGATTATTTCCACATCTCATCATCACCTTCGCTTGGAAACCTTCTTTTCTAATAAAAAAACCCCTCTGGGCCAACGTGATGGCTTCGTGGCCATATCACCTGTCCCAAACTATTAGCTAGATGAAGGAATCTATTCCAGATTATTAACTACAAGGTAGACTGCAGAAGGCCACACCCAGGCTATGCAAGACGCAGAATAATTCAGCTTAATTACTTGGAATTAAGAATTCAAAATAATTGGATCCTGTTTTGTTAGCAGAGGCAGAGTTGACCCAAGGCAACCAGAAGTGGTTGGCCGTTCGGGGCTGAGGAGCCTAGTTAAAAAAAAAAACTAGAGTAGGCTTAAATAGGTGTGGCCATTGGGGGGCTCCACCCTGATTTGGCCTCTTGCGGTGAACCAGATCACCATGGCAAGACATCATGCACTTGATTTGGGGGGGGGGGGGTTCCCACTGTTGCATTTGTTAACCCAGGGTTAGGGTCTGATATGCTGAGTGAAGTGAGCTAGAGTGTGGGCTGCATTATCCCAAAGAGAAAGCTGAGGGAGAAACAATAAAGAATCTAGGCTAGCCAAGCGAAGTCCATCTTCAGAGGTCTCGGATAGGCGATCAAATGAGAGCATCTTAGAATCTAAGATCTGAACTACAACGTCCAAGAGACAGAAGGAATCAACGCTCCCCAGGTCTCAGACGTAGACATGGTTCTTCACAAGGCCCTCTTCCCAAGCTTCTTGAATGCATTGTGACTTTGACCAGACAACGCATCCATGCTAAGTGCAAAGCTTGGTTAATTCTCCTCTTGGGATTTTGTATCATTAGCACCAAAGGTTATGCAGACCAAGCTGTCGATTAGTTTATGGTGCAACTACCTAAAGTGGGTTAAGCCTCCCCATGTTGTAGGACTCAAACCTTCTTCCCCCACGCAGATCCCATCTATTTCAAGAGTGATCTCTGAACTCTCTGAAGAGGCATACAAAAAAGAGATCCTCAGGACTTTAGGACTGCTCGGAAAGGAAATGGGGTTACCCAGACCTTGAGTAGAGTTTCACAAAAGGAAGCATGAACCAAGAAAAAACCAAGAATGAGGCCAACTGAGTTTGCCAATGTTTAAATCAGAGGACCACATTGCTTACTGCTGATAGGGGAGCCGTTCTAAGGTAGAACCAAGGAAGGTTACCAAATAAGGTAGTGACTGTAGGAATGTAGCGAGATGACCATATAAGGCTAGGAAGGTAGAAATAGGAGAAGATGCCATATAAGGAAAGGAATGAAAGAGAATACCAAATAAGGTAAAACTGGGAGATAGTTCCAAATAAGGAGAAATGCCAGGATGCCACACACTGATTCGCTGGTACAATCCCTAAGGAAACAGGGGAGTGGGCACCAAGACCCCTGGGATCAAATGTATAAAAAGCATGTGCCAAGAACCCTTCGGGGTTCAGACTTTCTGCTGCCTATGCTGAACCTTTGCGCAAATAAACTCCTCTCCTGAATGAAGACCTGAGCGTCCTGTCTCTAAATTTTCTGCAACAGTTCCCTTCGCATCAAATGAGGTCAAATCAGAGGGCAATCAAATCTAGAAATTACTTCTCTATATATAGATATATACAGATATAGATATATTCATTCTTCTGAAGCCTTGACGATCTCTCCATCGTTCATTTGCATCTGTCAAGGGAAAACCGGCATATATAAATTGAACTGGAAAAAATGTTCAGATCATCACCGGTTCCGTCCGCTAAACCGTGTGCTTCTAGATGGCATTCATTCACACATCCGTTTGAACTCCTGTAGTAAAACCACGTGTGAGCGAGGACTAAGAGACACCCCGTTTTAGTTTCACACCCGGCACGTACTGCTCTGAAGATCCCAGGAGATGCAGACTCCGGGAGATCCCTTTGCCATAACTCCTGACGGGCTTTCTCATGCTTCAAGAGGCTTGCAAAGAGAATTCAAGTTTATTGGTAGTGAAAATACAATCGATTTGCTGTAAGGCCGTATTAAAGCCAGGAAAACTCTTGTGGCTCATGCGCCACTGAATTATCATTAGCATCTTTTTTGTTTAATTAGAAACATGTCTGTGCCCGTTCAGGGAAAATTAGTGAATGAACTGTGTCGCTTTCGTTATAAAGGAATGAGCTATTCATTTATAAATATATATTTTTATAAACGAATATAAAATAAATATATAACAATATTTTTAAAAGCTGTACGTTCACTTCCTTGCACGTATCCATCAACTCCTATCCACCAAGTCACACTTCATTCATTCATTCATTCGTAAGACAGTTGTAGACTAAACCAGGTTTATTCAAACTAGCACAACCAATTTTCCTTCACTAGAGGTTCTGCCTCTTCATCAGGAGTTTCAGGAAGTATTATTATTCTTATTAATAAGAATAATAATGAACAGGTTCTGCAACCTGAACAAGTTTGGAAGCCCCTGGCCTAGATCACCAACCGTAGCCAACTCATGACACACACCACTTTCCCTGCTTATCGGTAAGGGTGGAACCAAACAGTTTGGGCCCACTTTGGCCTCAGGTCCATAAACACCTCAAGGCTCAGTTTTATCCCCCAAATCCTTACGCTATCCTATACAAGCCAGGATCACTGATCTGGAGGCCACCAGCCCATTGTCTGCCTCCCACCCCATTGGAAGTCTATGCAATGCCTAGATACCCACTCAACCATTCTTTGTAAGAATGCAAAGAGATCGTGACAAGGAGGACGAATTCAGGGAACAGCTCTTGCTGTCAAACAAGCAATATTCTTGCAAAATGTGATGCGAATACACCCCCTCGCTGCCAGCGTGCACGCCCATAAACGCATTAAGCTGCAGCAGCCAGCCTCAATCTTCCACTATTTTCTCGCCCGATAAACCAAATAATGAAACAGCCAAATCACAGATGGATCCCTCCCAACCAGAATTAAGAACAACCACACTCACACCCTCCTTTTTTTAAGCTGGGAGAAGGGAAACAGAGGTGTCTCTGAAACCATGGTTGGCTGCAGCTCCATTGTCCAATGGATCTTCTACCTGGAGAGAGAAACCACCTTGTTTTCTGCTTCCAAAAAGTACAGAGCCATTCCCCTCTTCCTTACAAGCTCTCCAGTTTCTGAAAATAAACCATATTTGGTCTCTTAGTTATGATAGATCAAAGCATCTCTCCTCCCAATGTGGAGACAACATTGGGGCATCACCTCATCTGACCTCATGGAGATGTGTGTGACATTTGCTTGGCAACAATACAGAAGTGGTTTCTTTGGGCCTCTAAAAACATTTAATTTTTTAAAGTATTTCCCTGTCTAGTTTACAGCGTGTCTATACTTGCAAAGATCAGAATCGTGCAAGCCATGCTATTCCCTGTGACCCTCTATGGAAGTGGGACTTTGAAGGAGCAGGATGGGAAGAATATTGACATTTTTGAACTTTGGTGCTGGAGAAGACTCTGGAGAAGACCATGGACTGCCAGGAAAGGAAACTGATGAATCATCAAAAAAACCAATTCTCACCAAGGCAACAATGATCAGGCTTAAACTATCCTGACGCAAAGACCCAGCTCTCTGGAGAAGGCTCTGATGCTGGGAAAGGTGGAAGGAAAGAGAAGAAGAGGACGACCAGCAGCAAGGTGGATGGACTCAGTTACAGAGGTGACGGGGTCACCATTGGAAGATCTGAAGGACCATGTTAGGGATAGATGGAGAAGGTCTATCTGTGTGATTGCTGGAGAAGGTCTATCTATGTGATTGCTGGAGAAGGTCTATCTATGTGATTGCTGGAGAAGGTCTATCTATGTGATTGCTAAGAGTTGACACACATTTGATGGCACAAAATGAATTGATTAATCAATGGGAAGAAAGAGAAGACGACAACCGACAGTGAGGTGGATGGACTCAATTAAAGTGGCAGTGGGGCCCTGTTGGAAGAACTGAAAGACCAGGTGAAGGACAAGACTTCATGGAGAAAATCTATATGTGGTGGCTAAGAGTTGGCAATGACTTGATAGCACATAATCCATCAAACCTAGTTTACAAGTCTGGGATACCTCCCCTCCAACTACCAGCCAGATGTGGCCCTATCTGAGATCAGCCAAGCTTGGTAGATATTGCTATCAAGCTGGAAACACCATGTATTCCCTGATGCAGTCTAACATCAGGACTCAGCTTGTAAACCAGAGTTGCCTAACCTGAGTTTCTAATTCAACATCAGATTGGAGCAAGTGGTACGAATGCAGCCCCCCTTCACCGGCCTTTTCACTTAAATCTTCCATCACATTAAGATTTGTGATCCTCTACCGGGTATGGAGGACTGCACGCTGCCCCAATGTAAGCTCTTTTGAAAGCACAAAAGCCACTGTTTGTTTGTGACTTTCAACAGCATTTTTTTTTCAGATATCTTTTGTTTTGGGGAGGTTGGCTCTGCAGACCTCGGCTGCCCACCAGCTAAAATTTTTGAGCGATTGACTCACAACGGAGTTCTTAGTCGTCTACCTACGGCTTAATTTATGGGCCCAACAAACCCTAATTGGAAGATACGGAGGCCACGTTGATAGCTGAACTGCAATTCTGGGTTTTGTGGGAACGTTAACGTAATCTGTCCATCTTTAAATCAGTCTGTTCTGCTGCCGAGGAGGCCCTGTGCTTGGAGAAAACTGACAACGAATCTAAGGGTTGGATTATTAACATGTTTTCGGAGAGGGGCTAAGAATGGCAGGAATTCGTCCCGTTATGAGATACGCAAACGGAAGAATACAATATCACAAGGCACGCGCTTCACGAACGAAGATGAACTCAACCGCAAATTAAAGAAAGATGGCGTCGTTAACAGGACTTGCAAACGAAGACTAAAAATAAACTTTGGGAATAGTCCACGAAGCCCTGTGACCTTCACTTTCCTCTTCCAAATGGGACATTTTGGGGAGGGGGATAATCTTGTCAAATACAGCCTCCTTCCTCGAAACCCATCTTCCCCCTTCCCCCTTTTCTAAATGGGTCACACGTCCCTGCCTTTAACTTTTTTAAACCATTAAACATCCCCATCTTCATTTTTGTCACAATCCCCTCCGTTGCGTCTCTTTTCCGCCAGAAAACCGATCGAGAGAAATAAGGAAAATACAAATCGGCGAACGAGGGACCCAAAAACGTCTCAGCGGCTTTAATTTCCTGGCCTAGCGTGAATTAATTAGGCACAGTTGCTCTAAGCCAGGATGGATCTCAAGAACACCTTCAACACACAACGAATCGCCTCTTAATGATGGCTTATTTCTTAACCATAGTTTCTCACTGTGCTTTGAAACTGTGCGGTCTCCTCGCCAGAGAGTCGATATGCGCGGCTCCCCCCCAAGAGCAACTGACCCATTTAAACGCACATCATTTTCAAGCACAGCTCGGCGTTAAGACACGATCACCAGCAGAGTTCACCACGAGCTTGTCTTAAAACAAGATTTCTTCCTTGCCTGCGCTTTCATGTAGGACATTTTTCATCCGGGGAAGAAACGGCCGACAAACGTGTCCCTGATAGGCCGTTGTAGCTTGACAATGATCAGCCTTCCTTTGCTGGCTAAGGTGACTAGCTATAACCAAGGACAAAGGCGAGAAGAAAAACAGACAGGAAAAAATTAGCCGAATATTAAAAGTATAAAAGCAGTCCATTAATCATCATTTGGTAGCAAAGTGCTTGGCAGACAGGCTGCAAACGTCTTGCAACGAACAGCAAATACAGAGCAAGCCTTTTTGTGCACCGCAAATTTCTTGAGATGAGATCAGTGCTGAAGTTGGGCGTTCACCAACTCCACCCCCCATGGAAGAAATCCGTTCTTCACTCCCCCAGAGGAGGAGGAGAATCTAAATATGACCGCAGTTCAGACAAAATCTGACTTGCAAGCTCTACATTTTTCATCCCTGGAGAAAGAGGTGTCTGTTTTTCTACCGATTCCCAGGAAGCTTGAAAATTCCATTCTGATTTCTCTAACTGGTTCATTCAGACCTTAATTGTGGGTGGTAATGGAAGGAGGTGCTTCTGCTGGTGGTGTTTTTGATTCGGTAGCCACTCTTCCCAATCTGAAAATCTCCCTTCTCGTGGGATTGAATGAAAGTGGGGGGAGCCAGGCTGCCTGCAGACCCCTGGGGAAACAATGGGGCAATGCAAGACACCTCATAACCACTCCCCCAAACCCCAAAACGATATACCAGTCAGGAGAAAGTGAACAGCTTTGCAAAACTTGCAAAAAACTTTGCAAAAGCTTTGCCGCCCAGAGTCCCCCATTGTAGGGGAGATGGGCGGGGACAAGTCGAATAAATAAATAAATAAAATAAATAAAACACTTTCACTGCACATTTTCTTTCATCCAACGCAAAGTGCTGGAGCAAAATGGACAAGGCTGAAGAACTGGATCCACCCCACCAAACTGGATCCATGAGATTTGGGTGCTGGGGGAGGATCCAAAGTTTGGATCCCTCTGGAGTAGCCTCCATCTTCCTGAATGGTACCTTACTGGCCTTTAGAGGGGCAGTTAGGATGAAGCTTTTCTGCAGAGTTTTTAAATCTACGATGCTAAGACGTTGGCACGGATGGTTGAATTACATTCTGGATTATTGCATGCTCTTCAGCTGACGTTGTCTTACTCAAAGTTGAAATCCCACAAATAAAGACACCATTTAAGAAAAGAAAGGCTCAGGCACTGGGAGTGGATTTGCAGCCCCCCAAAGACATCATCTGAACAGGCTGTCATTGGTTCACTTTTGAATTTTGATTGAAATCCGCCAAGATTCGATTTCTGGGGTCCTCAACTTTCTGAGAGTATTTGAAGCCCATGTCTTCCTCTACCAATCTGTGGATGGAAATATCTGGACTGTGATGGACAGGCAGGTTCTGGTCCTCCTAGAATCCTCCTAGAACAGTGAGATGGGCAGTGACGTATTTGAAATATAAATAAAATAGAAAATCAACAAGTTGGAAGGGACCTCCGAGATCATCCAGTCCAACCCCTTACCTAGTGCAGGACCTGCTAAAGCAAGCTTCCCATTCCTCAATCATTTACGGCAATTCAACTGTGAGGATTTTCTTCCACCTCAAAGGCCCCCAGCAGCTTTTGCACCCTGGGGAGAAACCAGGAGCTGGCATTTAATTATCCTCTTCTTAGCACTTGGCCCGACAATCTGTCGATCTCTAAGATAGCTCCATCCCCCTTTGACAGCTCTCGCGCTAAACCAACTCACAGAAAGCAGCCCCGGGTCACCCATTCAACGTCTGCATGGGGGAAGCCATTCTGAGCCGGGTCGCAGCAATTTTTTCTTCTTGCAGTCTTCCCTATCATGAAGAGATTAGAGATTGCAAATAACTCCGGGGAAGACAGCAATTTAAATACGTCTTCCCGGCCTGTCAGGCTTTCTCCTGAATACAAGATAACAGCCAGTTAAGTAGATAATCTTACGAGACCATCACACAGCACTGCCGAGTGGCTAGAAAGAAAACAATACTAATATGATCGTCATAACGTATGAAACTTGTATGCCTTCAGCTTATAAGGGGTTGTTCGTGAAGTCACCCCCAGCAAACGCTCAGAACAGTCTTTCCAAGATGAGAAAAATCAGAAGTCAAACAGGCACAGGTGTCCTCATCTCAGGCAGGGGTACCAAATGTTCCATTTGTTTTCTTGCTCTTCTCATGTAGGGCCACATCGCCAGCCGTGGACGCGGGGTCCTTTGCTTCTGAAACACCACCCTTAAGAAGTCCCAAATTTTCCAACAAACTGCTGCAGAAATCAAATTCAGCCTAACCAACTGTTGCATCAGGCTATCCAGATTTTTATTTGTCACGTCCTTTGTTTCAGGTGTCCTCGTCCTCTTCATCAATCCACCCCCAGTTTGCTGGATCCTCCCTCCTCCTCATTTCTGTAGCACATGCTGCACGTTCTTTCCTTCCAGGCCTCATCCCCATCCAGTTTAATTCCCCCCTTTTCTCTGCTTTTCCCTTCCTTTTTTTGCAATGCTAAATTGCCCACCTCGTGGGCATCAAGCTGCCTGCCGTAAGCAAGTTGCTTCAGTAAACTTGGCAAGGGCTGTTTGCTTTCACCAGCATCTTAAAAAGCATCCACCTCAAATCTGCAACTATGAGACGTTCCCCAGGTCAAAAGTAATTATTTTAGAGGTGGGAGGAACACCTCTACACCTTTTGAATAAATATAGAACTAAATGCATCCCGTGATCAGCCACAGAGAGAAAGAAGAGATTCTAAATCAGTGTTTTCCAAACTTGGCAACTTTAAGATGTGTGGACTTCAACTCCCAGAATTCCCCAGCCAGCATTAGCATTCTGGGAGTTGAAGTCCACACATCTTAAAGTTGTCAAGTTTGGAAAACACCGTTCTAAATCATTTTCAGGTCAGCCCCCTTGAAGCAGTTATCTGTTAGCAAGACAGAGAAATAAATATGGATTATGCTGCAGGCAAGAAAGGATAAGAGTGTGGTGTAACTAGCCACGTTTGCTACACAAGAAAGACAATGCTGTGATGGCTAAGAGCCAGCATGGCTTTGTCAAAAACAGGTCACGCCAAACAAATCTCGTCTCCTTCTTTGACAAGGTAACGACTTTAGTGGACAAGGGGAATGCGGTGGATATAATCTACCTTGATTTCAGCAAAGCTTTGGACAAGGTTCCACATGGCATTCTCATTGACAAGCTGTTAAAGATTGGTTTGGATGGCCCTACAGTAAGGTGGGTCCACAATTGGCTATCTAACCGCACACAGAGAGTCAGCATTGACGGGTCAACATCGAGTTGGAGAGCAGTAACCAGTGGCGTCCCACAGGGATCGGTCTTGGGGCCGGTATTATTCAACATTTTTATTAATGATCTGGATAATGGGGTTGATGGGCTACTCATCAAATCTGCAGATGACACAAAATTGGGAGGTCTGGCAAACACCCAGGATGAAAGAATGACATTGCCATCTAACCTGGACAGGTTGGAAGACTGGGCTGAAAGGAACAAGATGCCCTTCAACAGGGAGAAATGTAAGGTAGTACATTTGGGGAGGAAAAATGTAGGGCACACATACAGGATGGGGGACTCATGGCTTGGAAGCTCGACATCGGAGAAAGACTTGGGTGTGGTCATAGACACCAAGCTGAACATGAGCCAGCAGTGGGAGACAGCTGCTAGGAGGGCCAATGCAGTTTTGGGCTGCATTAGGAAAAGCATTATATCAAAGACGCGGGAAGTCATTATTCCCCTCTACTCTGCACTAGTGAGACCACACCTGGAGTACTGTGTACAATTCTGGGCACCATATTTCCAGAAGGATATTGACAGGCTAGAACAGGTTCAGAGGACGGCAACAAAGATGATACAGGGACTTCAGGACATGTCCTATGAGGACCGGCTGAAGGAACTGGGGCTGTTCAGTCTGGAGAAAAGAAGACTGAGGGGAGACATGATAGCAGTGTTCAGGTACATAAAGGGGTGCCATAGGGACGATGGTCAGGAACTCTTTTCCATGGCCACAGAAACTAGGACCAGAAATAATGGGTACAAACTGCAGCTACCTAGACTTCACTTAAATATAAGGAGAAACTTCCTGACGGTTAGATCTGTACAACAGTGGAACAGTCTACCTACGGAGGTTGTGGGTTCTCCATCTCTGGAGGTTTTTAAGAAGAGGCTGGACAGTCACCTCTCGGGGATGGTTTAATTGGTTTCCTGCATATTGCAGGGGGTTGGACTAGATGATCCATGTGGTCCCTTCCAACTCCGAAATCCTATGATTCTATGATTCTATAAGAGCAACTCCAGAGTGTAACTGAAAGCAAGCAAGAGCAGGCACAGGACGAGCTGCCCTGATTTTTCCAGGGAATTTCAAGGGGAGGCCGATTGAGCAATTTAGAAAAATCATATTAAAAAAAAACATCTCTCAACATGAGGACAGAGGTCAGAGACACTCAGACCTAGATTTGATCTTGCTCGATTTTTTGCAAACTGAGTTGGCTTGCGATGTGCCTGTATGTGCTCCACTCTCTTTCCCCACCACAGCCATCTCTTCTGCTCCCCAAAGCACCAGCCTCTTTCCCCCGCATGGGCGGCGGCCTCAACTCTCTGCAGAAGCCGACAATGAGGACACGGAGCATGACCTTCCGCGTGACTGCGCATTGAGGTTTTAAAAAGTTCCCTGCCCTGCACATTTGAAGGGGAGTGTTTTTTTAAAAATTATTATTATTTCCCGTCCGGAGCGTGGGTTGCGTGTCGGCAGCACCCAGGCCCGGCTGTCCAAGGACTCGGTTCTTCTCGTAACGAGGCCATGTTTCCCCGAACGTCAATTAAATGCTTTGTCGGAGCCTCGGCTTAATGCTCAGCAAAGCGCTTCCTTTGCATGAATCAAGGTGACTTTGAGAGTGCTCGGCAAGGCGCATGGGCGCACCCAGGGCAGGTGGTTGAAAAAAACACCACCGACCTATTGAGATACCAGATTTCCTTCTTAGGATTTTTGGCCTTCCCATCCGGCTTCCACAGAGCGTGATCTGAGAAGTCTGGATCCGGTCGATCGCATCCTTCGTATCCGGCTGTGCTCTTTAATTAGCAAGCTTGATTCACTCGGATGCAAATCATCCCGAGGAACAACTGAGTGGCCATCTTCTTTCTCTCAAATTTCTCTCTTCCCAGCTCTCCATGTTGAAAGAGAGACTCCAAACACCCTTTTCGCCCCAAGAGTTGGCACCCTTCTTCACCATCTTTAGGGCTGGCCTCCGGAATCAGTGAGAATGACATGAGCCCCCCTCGGTATCGGCTAGCTCAGGAGCACCCCTGCAACGAATACAAAAAGGAGAATATTTGGCCTCTGCTGTTCCAGAAGGCAGAACCATTATTATAACCGTGAATTAAAAGGAGGTTTAGGCCAGACATCGGGGGGGTCTTCCTGATATACCAGCTGGCAGCCGGCGGAACAGGCCGCCCCGTGATGTGGTGAGTCGTCTTTCGCTGGAGGTCTTCGGACACAGGCTGGAGGGTTGTCGGTCAAAAATAGCCTAGTCTACGCTGAGAGGGGCTGGACTAGGTGGCCTTCCAACCACTATGAGTCTAAATCAAACCACGGCTGAGTCGTAGAGGTCTTCTTGGGGGAGAGGCCCCCACACCTTCTACCTCCCTCCTTCCGATGTTCTCTACTCACTCATCTTTTCCTCTTTTGGGGGCATCTAATTCAACCTTGTTCACACAACCCTGTTACGACCACACGCACCAAACCACACATTCCCCAAGCCCATTTTCGCCAGGTCTATTGCGCACGTTCGGCCACCTTGGGCTCCGTGAAATGGCTGGATGGAGAAGAGGGTAAATGGGAGAGCTGCTGGACACCAATTCTCAGTCTACAACCAAACGCACGTTAAGCCAAGCGGAGAGGTCTCTTCCGTATCGTTTCATTACACAGAAAAAATGCCTGCCCTACATTGCTCCATTTTTTCCCCTGCTTTTGGAGATGCGGCTCAAACTGCCCATGAGCCAAGCAGCTCGTCTTTGGGCTGAACGTTCATCCAGAAAAGGTGGCTAAGGAATCTCTCAGCTGCAGGAGAAACTGAACCGTCGCCTCGAACAAAAGGGTATCATGGCCCCTTCAGGGTCTCATGATTCCATCGGGGGAATGAGATCCTCTCTTTGTGGACGGGATCCACCCAGTCGGTCCTCGGACCCTCCATGGAAGCCAACCCCCTCCAAAAGAGAGCAAGGCTCGTTTAAATGAAGGGAGCTCTCACTCCCGGCGTGGAAGAAACAGGTGCGAATCCCGCTCCCAGCAGCTCCGTCCCCTCCGCCGTCCCTCTGCGGGCTTGTCACTCCACCACAATTAGAAATATTTTTTCGACTCTGGAGACAGGGCTTAAAAATAACTCCACCACAGATGCTGCTTACCCAAATATTCACATTTTTGTTTGCAAATGTGCAAAGCGTTCCCAATGCGCTCGCGACGGGCAGGACGCAGTGTCAACAGGCCCGCTTGCCACGCACACGCCCCCCCCCCCCCGCCAAATTTATGCCTTTCAAACGGTGAAGATTCAGTTGCGTTTTACAAAGTTGCTTTCTCTGGAGACTCATTCGCGAGCTGGACTTGTTCGATCAGCGACAGTACAGAAGTTTACTGCAATTTGGCCGAGGTGGGTTCACTGGGGGGTGTCACCTGCTGGGGGATGGAAGTATGGAAACGGATGGAAAGCCGGCATGCTCAGAGCAGGGATTCACGCAGAGAGGGAACAGGCAACCTCTTCTCTACCTTGCTCCTTCAGGATCCTTTAACACTGCAGGTCTTTCTTACTCGAGACGTCCGCCCGGACCCAGAAGGTGGGAATGGCGACTCCCGTTTTGAACGCTTCCATTCCACAGCTGGGGCCCCCAATGCCACGGGGTCTGTTTAAAGAGAGAACATCTGGCATCACCCTACAAAGTGGGGGGCACTGGAAGCCACTGTTGCAAATCTTATTGCCCCCCATTGGTTTCTGCTGGTGGATTATACAAGCCTTTTCAAGGCTGTTGTCTAATACATCGTTCCACTTGGTCATTTTAGCTCAGTGTGTGTCAGCCTCGGCCACTTGGAGAGGTCTGGACTTCAACTCCCAGAATTCCCCAGCCTGGGGAATTCTGGGAGTTGAACTCCACACTTCTTCAAGTGGCCGAGGCTGACAAACACCGCATTAGAGGGAAAATATCTTTCCTAGCAAGGAGACAGGAGGCGTCCAGAGCTGGTAAAATTTCCTTCTCCGTTCTGAGTGTGGGAGAAAACTCATCTGTTTGGTCCCCAGTTTGCAAAGAGAAAGAGAAATTTATCCAATTGCTGGTTGGTTGGTGTCTCCTCGGCATATTTCTCTCCGGATTAAACAAGAAAAGGCATCTGTCCTGGGCAGTTCACCGCAGAAAAATCATTCAGACAGATGTCATAAAAATCGTGGCCATGGATCCTCGTTGATCGCAACGCAACATCAAAACCCGTGGCCTCGTCCCGAAAGAGCAGGAAGACCCAGGTGCAAAATACCCACAACTTCCACCTTAAAATTTAACCTGCAAATCAAAACTCCATTTTTGGGGACCACAATCGAACCTCTTCTGGGAATCGGACTGACCGTGAGAGATTTCCTAGTGGTCTCCTATCCAGAACAAGCCAACTCCAGTTCGTTTTCCAAAAACTGTCAAAGCCAGCTCGGGGCGCGCTCTCCTTCGAGAGCATCACGGGGAAAGATGGATGTGGAAACGAACTTAAAAAATGGGCAAAATATCATATATTTTTTTTCCAGCTTCACGCTCACGGAGTCTACAATTTCTTTTCAATCCTTTGGGCTTTTTCATTTAGCAGGCTTGTCTCCGTAATTGCAACGCGCAGGAAGAGGCGCGGGAATATTGCCTGTTAGAAAATCTTTCCTTCTGGGGGGAAATAAAATTGGGCAGCCATTAAAGAGGGCAGCGCTCCCCCCCCAAAGAAGAGCGCAGCCGAGACAATAATCTCCTTGCTGAACAACGCTAGACGCATATCTAAGTTCTGATTTCTCAAGCATTAATCTTGCGTTCTTCCCTGGGAAATTGGGCCACAATCGATCTTTATTAAAACTGGCAGCCCATCACGAAAAATAAAGATTTCATCCAAAAAACTAGTGTCTGGTGCAGAAGCACTGAGTTTGGGAAATAGGAAGGGGGGGGGGTCTCTCCTTTGCACAGTCAGCAGCAGCCGCGGGCGGGGGGGGGTGTGATTTCCCATTTTCCAGCTGGAAAGGCTGGCCCGTCAAACTGAAAAAAAAATGATTTTCCAGGGAAGATTAAGCAGCCTGTTGCAAAGGCCTAGATGAAGTGGTTCTTTAAGTATGCCCGGCAGTTGAAAAATCACCTTGTTGTAAAGTGGGGAAGGGTCCCTGCTTCAAAATAGCCCATCCTTTGGTTAGGTTGGGAAGGAACAGCTCCTCCAACTCCTGGGGGCTACAAATAGCTGGCTGTTACCTTTTCCTAAGGAATTTTTCCAGTTCTTAGCCTAGACTACGGCTCTAGGATTTCCTGGTGGTGTCCCATCCAAGTATGAACCAGATCCAACCCTGCTGAGCCTTCTCAAACTCACTCAGGGTCAGGCAGGTGCCGTCCCCCACCCAATGCCCATTTGTTCTCATCAACGGGCGAGCCCACGCTAAAACTCCCCGCAGGTAAGCAAGTAGCTCTTCAGGGAAGAAAACTAGAAATGCAATATTTGCCCCCTGGAGGAGAGAGATGACAGCGCAGGTGAATTGTCGAGGCTAGAAGTCACAGAGCGGCGTCGGCTTCACCTCCCCAGCCAGGCAGAGGAGAAATTTCCTTTTTGCACAACAGCGTAGCTCAATTATTCTCTGATTCGGCGAGTAATTTATTTATTTTTTATTTATAATTAAATTTATATGCTGCCCATTCAGATGCAAAAGAAAAATTTGCTTTTTTTTCTTCAATTCCTCTTTTTATGGAAAAAGAAGAAGAAATAAACTGCCATGTTCGGGAGGGAGCGGAACTGGAAAGTTCTTTCTGTCCCAGCCCGGTGGGTGGAGCCACGGTGAGTAGGCGGGGCTCTCAAGATGCAAGCTCCGCCCCCAAATCTCGAGCCAAGAGAAAATGTATACATCTTTGCTTCATGATAGTAAATGTGGTTTTTCTATTTTTCGTGTTGTTTTGATACTTGTTTTTTATCTGATGGTTGTGTGCTGCCCTGAGTCGCTTTTGGTGAGGTGGGTGGCTATATAAATGTGCTTAATAATAAAATGTGCATTTCCTTTCTTCCTTCTTCCTTCTTCCTCCCTCCCTTCCTTCTTTTCCTTCCTTCCCCTTCCTCCCTTCTTTCCTCCTTTTCCTCCCTTCTTTCTCCTTCCTCCCTTCCTCCCTCTTCCTTCCTTCCTATCCTTCCTTACTTCCTCCCTTCCTTTTCCTTTCTTCCTTCCCTCCCTCCCTCCCTCCCTTCCTTCCTCCCTTCTTTTCCTTCCTTCCTTCCTCCCTCCCCCTTCCTCCCTCCCTTCCCCTCTTCCTTCCTTCCTTCCTCCCTTCCTTCTTTTCCTTTCTTCCTTCCCTTCCTTCCTCCCTCCCTCCCCCTCCCTCCCTTCCCCTCTTCCTTCCTTCCTTCCTCCCTCCCCCTTCCTCCCTCCCTTCCCCTCTTCCTTCCTTCCTTCCTCCCTTCCTTCTTTTCCTTTCTTCCTTCCCTTCCTTCCTCCCTCCCTCCCCCTCCCTCCCTTCCCCTCTTCCTTCCTTCCTTCCTTCCTCCCTTCCTTCCTCCCTTCCTTCTTTTCCTTTCTTCCTTCCCTTCCTCCCTCCCTCCCTCCCCCTCCCTCCCTTCCCCTCTTCCTTCCTTCCTTCCTTCCTCCCTTCCTTCCTCCCTTCCTTCTTTTCCTTTCTTCCTTCCCTTCCTCCCTCCCTCCCCCTCCCTCCCTTCCCCTCTTCCTTCCTTCCTTCCTTCCTTCCTTCCTTCCTTCCTTCCTTCCTTCCTTCCTTCCTTCCTTCCTTCCTCCCTTCCTTCTTTTCCTTTCTTCCTTCCCTTCCTTCCTCCCTCCCTCCCTCCCTTCCTTCCCAAAGTTTTGGAACTGACACTATGCTCCTAGTTATGCCTTCATGCAAATTGGGTGGAAAATCAAGTCGAATCCCGCAGGCCTATGTGCAATCTTGCAAACACCAACTAGTGCTTAAGGAGAAAATCTCTATATATTCATTCGCATTGCTGTATGAAAAGACTACACCTGCCCGAAATTGCATTTTTCCCGTCTGCCTTGCGCACAATGTCGGCACCGAACAACGCCGCAACGTCACACGGAGAATTCTACCCACCCGCACGTCTTCATTTCCTCTTCCGGCATTTCGCAGAGATCTCACAACCGAAGATGCTCTGATTCTCCCTCGAAACTCGGCGCTGGGGTCAAAGTAAGGGTTCATCTTTGAACAACGGCGCTCCCAGCGTCCCTTTGCTCCCTTTCCGATTCTTCCAGGCAGGGATCCCACTGGAAAATATGCCAATGCTGTGGAGGTGGCCTTGGAAAAAGCAGGTTTGCCCTAAGAGGAGGCCCCAGATATCTCGATCAGAGGGTCACCCCAAGCCGGTGCAAATTTAGAGCGGATCTCGAGGAAGGTAGAAGCAAGCCGTGCAGGATTTTGGAGAAAGATGATCCAGAGTTTCTGACGTTCAAAGTGCCCTGTCTTGGTTCTGTTTGATATAATTCAGAAAAGAGAAATATGGAATTTCCAGATTCTTGTTGTTATACCCTACTACGATAAAGTAACGTTCCTAGAACCCCAACAGGTCCGTTTCTTCACTTGGGCTGATAGGTAGCAAGAGAAACTTTCTACCTTACCTCCAGAAACTGGAGAAACTCATCTCGCCTTGGAATCTAAACGGGGTCCCCTCCTTGGATGGGAGACCACTCAGAAATCTTGGGGATAGGCTTGACTTAACAGAGGAGTGACCTTGCAGCGTGCTTCCCCTCCTTCCTGACCCTCAGACCCCAGAATCAGGAGCTGAATTGGGCTTCCAACTTAGGGGGATAATATGTTTGGAGTCTCCCCCAAACCTTGTAAAATCTGGAGAAGTCCTCGTGCAAGTTCTGCTGCCTTCAGACGGGGGGAGAACTTCAAACGGCAGCCCGGAGGGACACCCCATCTCCAAGATGACCGTCTAAATCAGGAGTTTTCCAACTTTTTCAGGCTGCAGGAGGAAGCAGGTCTTCCTTGCAGGTGGTCTTCAAAACAGGCTTCGATGGCCACATCTAGCGGATTCTGCACTGAGCAGAGGGTCAGACTACAGGACCTCAAAGGCCCCTTCCAACTCGGATTCTCCGATTATATGACCGCTACCAGAGCGTTCAGTGTGGTGCTCAAATATATATATATAATCAGAAGGCCAAGCTGCTTTTTGATCTCCATTAAGATGAAGTGGAAAGACACCTATTTCCATCGCAGGCCGCTGGTGGAAAAACGGTGTTAACACCCTACGTGACGGTCCTAATCTTTTCCCGGCTTCCAAGCAATTTCCTTCCCCCGAAAAGCAGCCGTTCCCTCTGAAGTGAAATTTCAGAGCCACTGGAAGCTGTCCCCTGGCGGGAATATAATCTAACATTTCGTTAATGCCGCATAATGCTTCCCGGGGAACATTTGCTTGCAATACTGAAGCGACGCATTAATGCGACAAGACGGGTGGACGGTTGGCGAGAAGGTAGCGGGGCGTGTTATGTGCCAACCAGCCACCCTCCTTTATCTGTGCACAGTGCAAGTGGAATACGAAGAGGCGCTAACTGGAAGTCCAGATCTTGAAGGGGAAGACCCCGACAGGCTCTTGAATCTCCGTTTCGCGACGTTGCAAACTTGGGTTTAATTCTTCCTCCTTCGCCACTCACGTGCAGAGCTCTCAGGCAGCCAGGAGGTGAGGTTCCATCCAGAACAAGGCCCGATTTCTTTCATGCCAGTCCCAAACCAGCTCAAAGAGCTACAGAGATCCAAAGCTGGCTAGGCCGTGGAGAGGAGACCACCCGGCGATCCCGGGGCTGTCGGCTAGGACAAGAAGTCGAAAAATCCATCCTCAAAGCAAGCAGTGGGAAATCATTTCTGGAGCGTGGGCCAAAGTCATCGGCAGCTGAGCACTTCGTGGAGGTTTTTCCTTAGCTGCCTAAGTTTTTTTTACAAAATGCCCCCCAGTAATATTATTATACTGCCGCTACGCCATAAATCTCAGCTGGAAAAAGATTGCTGCCGGAGAACAAAATCCCTGTCTTCCAACAGCCTGCATCCGGCAATCAAGATTCATGGCTTATAGTGAATTTTCTTTCCTCTCTCCCCTTCAATCCAAGGGGGATCTTGACCTCGAGATCTCAGTTTTATGCGACTCTAGTTGTCTTATAGCAACCAAGTTCTCTGGAGAAGTCTATAAATGCTGGGAAAGTGGAAGGAAAGATAAAAAGAGGACAATCCTATCGGAGGAAAACTCTGGCTTTGGAAAACTTTTCTGTTTGTGGAGGTACATTTCCAACTGGGCCAGGCTCCCGCAAAGTCTTCCTCCGCCGTGAAAAGAGCTTCCGTTTTTCTGCCTCATTTTCCCAACAGCCTTGCAACGTCCTGCCTTCACCGCTTTGCCTGCTGCTTTTGAGTTGTCCCACCATGAAAAGTTGCTGTTGGTTTTTCAATCTTTCTATTATATCTCTCACCGTTGCCTGTGAGCAAGACCCACGGGCGGTGGGACTTCGTAGCGTCTCCCTGGGGACTTCATTGGGAGCGAACAGTCAGTTAACGGGACAGTTATGGCAGAGTTCACCGATCAATGAAGCCAAACTCCAATAATTTACGTTATCGGCTAGCACAAAGCCTACACGTATCTGTGCATGAAGACGTTTGTATCCTTTTAGGTCCTTCTATCCGAAGTCATGGAGAGACACACCGGGCAACCTCCTTTTTGAAACAGGTAACGGCACGGCGGCTTTACCTCCACGGAACGACTCCCGTTGTGCTCAATGCAGCAACCGTACAAGATCATCGTACCTTCCAAGACGCAACCAGAACAGGGACTCGCGCAGAGGTCCAACAGGTGGCCTTCTGGACGGACATATAAGATCCTAGTCTGCCTTCCTGTTGTCTATCCCAAGCACGCCCCGACTGCAAGGCTCAAGATGTATTAATCGCTACACGTCGAGCGCACAACTGCATTAAGGCCAAACAAGCTTGCCGTGATTATGGGTATTACGGTAATTAGCCACGATGAACCACGCTAAGGAGCGAGCAACGGAGGCTGAGACGCTGCCCTGCACAAAATCACATTTATTTATTTATTTATTGGCTGTCAATCACGCCCACCGAGCTGAATTCTCGGGGGAAATCCGTTCTTTTGACGCGGGCAGCTCTCAACTTGGGGCATCTCTCCATTTCCCCTCTTTGGAAAGGCGTCAGATTCGGCTCATCCTAACCGACGTGCTTTTAAAAAGGCTTTGCATTTTGTGCGCTTCCGATCCCCGTTTTGCTTAACGCGCAGCTTTGCAGAGTCACAGGGGCAAGATGGAAGACTCAATCTGATAAATAAAATAAAATTTTTTTAAAAATCGTGCACGCCTTCTCCGAAATACCTTGTTTCTTGGGGCCGAACGGCATCGCAAAACTCAGTAAACAGCGCATTTCCGACGATCGCTGAATTTCAGGGATCCAAAAGCTGTGAAATCTTTTAATTCTGCGCGTCAGGGAGGTTAAATACATTTCCCCCTGCAGTCCCCACGATACGATCTTGCTGCTGACCAAATTAATAGGAATTCAGATCTGTCAGGCCTGTTATTTCCAAAATCCTGTTATCCCAACAAATGACCAGAATCTGGCTGATGAGAATAAGTGGATAACCAAAAAGGAATGCTAAATCTTTCTTCTTTTTCTTCTTCTTCTCGCCAATAGATTCGAAAACGGGGCAGAGATTGCTCTCCGCTCTTTCGGACACGCTGGCATCGTGTTGCCAGGAAATCCGTAACGGCTTGGACGTGCCTTGACAAGCACCTTGGCCACGAGAAGGCGAAAAAAAATTAACACCCTCCAGAAAAAAAGGCAGCATTTAAGCAAAACGTTTTAAACTCTGGGCTGCTCGAGGCCCAGAATTTTAATCGCCCGCTTGCCATTTTATATTCTTCAACGAACAGCCGTTTAAAGCTCCTCGGCTGGATTTAATGGGGTTATAAATTCAATATATTCTGTCCCCTCGCAGGGCCCGGTGCGAATTCCAGGGTGTCTCAGCCCCCTGACCTTGCATGCCGGTTAAGGGGAGTTGTGCAAGCAAGTTCAATTAGCACTTCCACTCTTGGCGAACTTCGTGTGAAAATGTTTCCTCGGTCATTTGCAAAGCCCCAACCTTCGAGCCCCGCGGGGGTTGCCCTCCCCAATCAGCCTGCTGCTCCAGGCAGATGTTCATGCTGGGATCCCTAATTGGGTGGGATCACCATCCGACGGAGGTAACGCTTGGCTGAACGCCGCGCACAGCTCCTGTTCAAACCAGAGGGAGGGTGGATGAAACCAAGACGCTTCCCTACGGCGTATTTTCTGTGCTGCGCACACGCCAGCTAATGCAGAACCCCCAAACCAAAGACGACATTTGGAAACGTTGAAGGTGAGGAGCACCCTTGCGAGAGGGAAAACAGCCGGCTTTGCTTATTTTCCTATTTTTTTTAAGCATCTATTTCAGGGCAGAAGTCACTGAAATAGCCAAGCAACAATGCGGACACCCCAAACCATGCTGCTGGGATGAGATTCACTGCATTGGGCTGAACGGAACCGTTCCTTCCTTCTTTGAAGTTGCAGCGCAACGGGATGGAGTTCATCAACATGGACCCGCCCCAGGTTTCCAAAGATTGCGTGCCTCTGTTCACCAGCCACAATGCTGGGGGGTGTATCTTCCACCTTGGCCCCAGAAAGAGTTCCCGACAGAGGACTGAGAGCCGTGGAAGAGGTGGAATTGAGTTTTTCCACCAGCTTCTGGCCAAACTCATCTTGTTCTCATGCAATCTGGTGAAGAAGACCCAGCAAGGTTGGGATGAGTTTAGTCGGGCTGACAAAACAAGTCTTTCATGATTCAGGGGCTTCCAGAATGGAAATGTTGGTCATGAATAATGGACAGAAAAAGGAGTCTATCTTATTTCTAAGGTATAAGCCAACTCCTCAAAAGCTGAGATAGTCACAGGAGCAATATCTCAGAACTACGTTCTTAGGATAGCTCCCTCTCTCTTCTCGGGAAGTTCTCCATTGACGGAATTATACTTCTTTTGGTCTTGTAGACCCACCCATTCCTGCCTTTCTTGCTGGACACTAAGTTCAGAACACACATTGGACTGCGAATGGATCCATCATTTAAAGGCTGTTCTGGGCTTCGAAATAATGTATTGAATGTGTTGAATACTATTATGGGTCAGTTAGGAGGAAAAGAGTCTGCAAAAGGTGCATATTAGGAGAAATGGGGTATGTAGACATTGGATGGAGTAAGCATGATATGCAAGGGTGCTCGTCATGGGTAACGTTCACCCAGACCAGATATATCTTCATTGTTTCTTCCTGAGAAAAGCTAACATTTCTCAGGTTCCATGTGAACTTGCATTAATCTACGTGGATGTTAGAATCACAGAATGTAAAGCTTGGAAGGAACCTTGGAGATCCTTCAAGGTTCAAGATAGGACCTTAGATATTCCTCAAGATTCAGGTTGGGACCTTGGAGATTCTTCAAGATTCAGGTTGGGACCTTGGAGATCCTTCAAGATTCAGGTTGGGACCTTGGAGATCCTTCAAGATTCAGGTTGGGACCTTGGAGGTTCTTCAAGGTTCAGGTTGGGACCTTGGAGATCCTTCAAGATTCAAGATGGGACCTTGGAGATTCTTCTTAATTTCTTCAACAACCCTGCTCCAGCTTCCTTGATTCTAACATGCTGAAAGAAGAAGAAAATAGTCCTCTTTCTCCATGTTAACTATCCCATCTGTGATTTGAGAAACCTTCTCTCCAAGCCAAAGAGCTCCCATTCCTTGTAGGAGAACTCTTCCAGCCCTCCAATTGCTTTTTTTCAAGTCTCAGTGGGCAACTACCTGCTCTTCCAGTTCAGTGCTCCATACCTCCAGGTAAGGCTGTGAAAGTACCTAAAAACTCAGAAATCTGCTGCCAGTCAGTGTTGACAATATTAAGTTCCATGGAGGAAAGTTATGAAGGTTATGAAGAAGCAGCATGGACAGCTTCTTCTGCTGCTAAAATACTGAAGGTGCCCTATTTAAAAAAAAAAACTTGGGGGAAAGTTCATTCTCTGAGATCTTGGAGAAACTGCGCTGGTCAATAGTGTCCATTCATCTGTGAAACTCCCTGCCTCAGGGAACCCAAATGCATTTATCCCTTTAGAAAAGTAGTTGTTCCATAGACAGTATACATTTTACTTTGCTGATAGGTTCTCTATTGCCTGCTTTTAATGTATATTATGGAACACACATAGTATCTAAGCTTCTGACCTGGAATTTTCCTTTTCTTTTCTCATGGCTTATGTTCTTTTGAACATTATTTCAAGCAATTAGATGATTTAAATGGCTTTTGACATGCACCGAGGGCAAACGCACCAGAAGGGTGGAATATCTGTTGATTGATCTCTCTATCAATCATTCCAACTACTAGGAAAAAAGGCTTACTCTAAAAAAAAAAAAGCAAAGGGGTCTTTTGCTCTGTATCAAGGTTTTGGCAGATACAGAGTCTCCCATTTTCAATTCTGTTGGCCTCTAGCGTGATGGAAGAAAGCCAATCTGAAGTCCTTCCAACGTGCTGAGGTACAACTCCCATCGTCACCATCCAGGGCTGGGCTAGATAGACCACAGGTTTATCTAAGTCAAAACTAGTTTCCTGTGATCTTTGAGGAGAAACAGGTTCCCCCATTCTGTTCTTTTTCAACCTCTGCTTCTCCAAATTCTGCTCCAGATGAGAGGATGATCGGGGCAGGTTGCCCCCAAACTGCGTTGCCTCTTCTCTGTGAGAATTGCCCAGTCCAGTTGGGTTTCCATCATGTGTTTGGACAACAGAAAGCAGCAAAATCTGATTCATTGGTAAGAAAGAAGGATCGGCAGGTTTTGGATGTCACCAAAGGCCTATGTCTCTAGTTGGGACAGATTCAGCTCAAAAACCAGATCTCATTTCTATTAGAGTTGGCTTTCTACTCCCTTCACTCCTGGTTTGGGCTCTACAACCCTCAGCCTCCCCTTTTATCCTGAGGCTGGAGCAAGGAATCCAAGACTCCATCATGAATGGATGAGGCTGTGAAATGGTCTTCCACACCAAAGGGTTCCACCACCCTTTTGATCTTCTCTTCCTGCCTGGGATTTGAACTTCAGCTTCTAAGCAGCTTAAAGCATGAGAGATCTAGTTCCGGCTGAAACATGACCACCTCACCATGGCTGGTGGAATAAATCACACTGAGCAGGTTCATCCAACCATCTCTGGCAACCAACTTGGGTAGGCAATCAGCATTGCCAGGCCCATCTTGGCCCTCAAAGCTGTTTTAGGTTCCCTCTCTCCCATTTCAGAGGCCCATTTCAGCCAGGTGGTTGTTGCAAATCACAAACATGGATGCCTGATCTTGTAGAGAGCCAAGAAGATGGCCTTGAAGCAAGACTGACGTCAACCTTTCCAGAGAGATCCAGAGACACTCCACTGGAAGAGCAGAACTCTACTTTATTGAGTTAGGCTATAACAGTGTTTCTCAACCTTGGCAGCTTCAACTCCCAGAATTCCCCATCCAGCATGCTTTAAGATGGGTGGACTTCAACTCCCAGAATTCCCCAGCCAGCATCAATTCTGAGAGTTGAAGTCCACCCATCTTAAAGTGGCCAAGGTTGAGAAACACTGCTCTATAGGAACTGTTTTTATTTATTTTGAACAAATTCACTTGTCCAGTTATAAGTCCTTCTGGATCCATTATAATTTCTTTGATCTGAGCCGTTTTTCAAGACCTGCCTGCAGTCCCCTTAAAAATGAAATGTCCGATTTTTAAGACTTGGTGGAATTAATGGGTTGGCTGCTAAGCCAAGAATTGTACAGAACTGATCTATCCCACTTCTATTTTCTAATCAAAGGCGAAGACATCTGCAAGAAAAATATTAATATGGGGGAAGAGGAAGAAGGTATTTTCTTCACGCTAGTAAGAATCCGAGCCAAAGTGAATTTTATCGCAGTTGGAAGAAACAAGGTACAGAAAGTTCTTCAGATGCTCCTAAAGGAAAAGTGAAAACCTGACTTAAAAAATCTTCAAAATTTGCAGGATTAGTGGTTAAAAACTCCACGGTAGGCGATGTTTGGGGGGAAGAAGCAGCAAATGTTCTCTCTGAACCCCCGCGTGGAGTGTCACCAACTCCAGGAAATTAATGTCTTCGGATACACAGATCAAACAGAGCGAGGGGACCTGGAAGGAAGAAAGGAATCTCTTTCTTAAGATATTGCTGCTAATATTATGTGCTGTGAATGAATAAGCAAATATAATTTAAGTACTGTTGGAAGTCCCCGTGTTAGCTTTAGCAGAGCTGGGTAAACGAACAGTGAATCTCAAAGCAGAGACCAGAGAAGGAAAGGACGACCAGATTTTGCAACGCCGAATTTATGCACGGTGGCAGGACGCGGCTCTCAGAAGCCGTGTTCCCCATCCCGGAGCAAACCCAGTTTGCATTTCGGGAGCTCCAGCTGCCAGAGGTGCAACACGGCTCATGCTTTGCAAAGCTCGGTCAAGTGAAATGCATCTGATGAGATCTTCCTGGTGGACTTCAGAGGCTATACTGGACAAGCAGCCACAGATCGTCACGTAGACGCGACAGCAGGAAGGTGAGGCCAGGCCAAACACTGCAAGGATTCTGGCATTACTAAATTAAGATCTATCTTACCTACCTTATAATGGACCCTTTCATTAGCTGGCTGAGCAAAACAAGATGTGAGATGGGCCGAAGGGCACTACCAGCGCTGGTCTCTGTCTATAAATAAATAAATTTCTCATCATCATTTCTAGAACAGAGAACCGGTTCATTCTGGCCAGCTGCCCTCTGTAAGCCTCTTTATTTATTTATTGGCCAAGCTGCCTTCAAAGCAGCCTCCGGGCTGACTTTGAAGGTGCAAGGCTTGCCCTGAAGATGATCTCCCCTTCAAAACTACCGTTTGCCAAATGGGATTCAAGGTCTACCTCGATGGACGGAGGCATCTAAAAATCACAAAGGTTCTGAGTTGCCCCAACACTGCCTCAGCAGAGGTAGACTGTCCCTAACCCTGGAGGCTTCATTACAGTGGGCCATCCCTCGACTGAAAGGCTTTAAAATGCAGGAATGAGTGGGCCAATAGAAATAATAATAGGAAGGGGGAGGGGAGGAAGAGGAGGAGGAGGAGGAAATCTAATCCATTGTAGCCACCATATTTATTTTTGCAAGTGGGGTGGCTACTGGATGGAGGGGCACATGAAACAGCTCAGGAAAAACATCTGGGGCAAATTTGTTATCCGAGAAGATTCCTCTGTCCAGGCTCTCTGGTTCTGGCCTCAAACCACAGCCCCAAAATCTTAACCCTGGGTTGATCATCATCGCAAGGTGACGATGCCAAGGACTGTCCTAAAGTCAACCACCTTTTGAGAAATTCAGGCCCAGAAGGTTTTAATATTTCAGCACAGGGCTCCAAATATTTGCGGTCAGGGGTCCCCTGGGCCGGTGGGCTTCTGAAAACTTCTCTCTTTGGCCTTTTCCCCTACAGCAAAGGTGTGACATTTCCTTTCCAGAGGTGTTTAGGGGTGAGGCTCAACTTTTCAGCCTGTTTCGAGGTGCGGGGGCAAAGCTGGGTCCTCGTCCTCTTCTTCCTCCCTCCTCCCTCGTGAAACCAAATATGCTCTTTTATGCAGGGCTATGGTGTGAATCCAGGCATTTGGAAACCATTTTTAGTTCTTCCTGCAGCACGCATCCCAGATAGAAAGACGCCCAGCCTTCTTGACATCTCGGAGAAAAAGTTGGGAGAAAGACAGCCAGGCACCCAAAATCTTGCTAGTTTCTATGACAACGGCGTGGGGAAGGAGGCAGCGGTGGAACAGAAGTTGCAAACACAACCCAGAGCTGAATTATTCCGACGCTTCCCAGCGGGGCCTGCAAAATATGATGAAATCCTCTATTTTCAGACAGTTCTTCAAGGGCTTCCTAAGAGCCCCACCAGAACCATTCTCTTTCCCAAGTCAGAAGGGCACCGAGAAGCAAAAGAGGGAAAAACCGATGCCCTTGAAATCTGAACGAGGATGAATCTCCAGGTCGGCATTTAGACTGCAGTTCTTCACCCACCGTGAATACGTCGGTGCAAAAACCAGGAGGGTCCTCAAGATCCAGCCAAAGCTGAGTTCCTCGTGCAAGGATTGAGTAGAGGAGAGAAGAACCTTAACCTAACAATAAAGATGGGCCAGTATTTTCCACCCCTGGTTATTAAATCAGCAGGATTCTCCACCAACAGCAGGAGATCTTGGGTGGAGACCATAGGACGTTGGTGGAGAAGGCCCCCAGCTTGATATTCTGAAGCTAAGGCGGGCTCTCACATTTGATTCGTGCAAAACATTTGAGATTATTTTTGAACTTCAGAAACCCTTTCCCCGGTAGCCTCACTGGCCAGAGGCGTGCAGATCTGAGCGCTGATCTGGTGCTACCGCCTACGAGAAAGACCCCCACATCTGCTGCCCCATCTCAACGCCTTGAAGAAGACCATCAGCTGGCCTGGTCTCCTTCTCCGTGGAGAAAGAGATGCTCTGCCATTAGATATGGGCATCTCTTCGCCTCTGGCTCGCACGTGGGGATCAAAACCCTTAAATATTCGCAAGCTACTTCCATCCCACGGGGAAACCAGGCGGGGAGGAACATTTTGCAAAGGAGGTGCCGAGAAGGGAGCAGCAATAGAAAGCAGGACCTTTAAACCCATTTGCGGCACTTTTATTCATTCATTTATTTTTAAAGTAGGAGTCGCTGTTATTATTTACTCCCCTGGCAACTGATTATGAGAGATTCTGGGTGCTCTACGAAACTCCGTAAGCCCCAAGGCATATGTATCTTCTGACAGATATTGGTTCGCGGCTTTGTCTTGCATATCTAATCCAGGTTTATTAAATGGGTAGCCACGGGGTATTGCACAAGGTTTACAAGAAGGATGCCAAAACACAGCCCGAGCCAAGGTTTCATCGGAGACCAAGAATTCCTTCACACTAAATCTATTTCGCTTCCGTGAACAGCAACGAACTCATTATGCATCTATGATTCTGTACTTGGAGAGACAGCAACTATTTTTCATTATCCTTAAAGAAATTCCAGAGGTTTCACAACAGGCACTGGCAAATTTTATTTCCCCTTCCTGCACCAAGTGGCTGTGTGCATCGATTAAAAATCCAAGTATATAAAAGCAAATTGTACACTTGCCCCCGTCTTGCTTTATTGCCTAGTGTTTTCCTGGTGCTTTCGTGTCCTCTGAAAAAAGGAAGGCGTACATTTCCGGCAACTTGGTGTAGTTTGCAATTTTCCTGTCAACGATATGGAAGTAATTCACTACTGCCTTCTTCCACGACGAAGTGTTGACTTCCCATTTCAGAGCTACAAGGCTGGTGAGTTCCCAGATACGATCTAACTCAGTTCAACTTCTTAGTTTGGCAAGATCAGCCAAGTACAGTTATAAGAAGCCAGCTAGCTGGACCATGGAGGTTGGTAAACACCACACAACTCACGAGGTCCATATCTCCTAGTGATCCCCTTTGACCTCTGTGCTATAATTCACGTGCAGGTTTGCCAGCACTCTAAGAAAAGCAGTCTAAATATTATGATTAAATCAACTGAATCGAGGATATACTCGATCTGGTGCATTTCCAGTGTACTTCATCACTGTGAAGACGTGTTGGAATCAGTCATGATCTCTGGTTTTATGTAAAATATTGTAAGAAAGCAAAGGAGGAAATGAATGTATGCATCAAGAGGAGGAGGAGGAGGAGGAGTGGAAAATGAGAAGGGGAAGAAGATGGAGGAGGAGGAGGAGAAATATGCTGGTCTATGAACATAATATAGATTGGGAGGAGGAGGAGAAGGAGAAGGAGAAGGAGAAGAAGAAGGAGATCTAGATGACATCATAGCTATGATCCTACAGAAACAGCTTTTTCCTCCTATGGAGATACAATGCAGAGAAAAAGGAGTTCTCTCAATGAATGGAGTTGAATAAAGAACGCATAATCTCGCCCAGCACAGTAGAAGACGCTCAAATAAGTACAAAGTTGAGTAGTCCATCATTTATCATTCAGCCGACTGTGGGAACGCTGCCATTCCCTAAGCATTTTTGTAGAGACAGCAGGCCATCTTGATTACAGCTGCCATATTGACTTCTTTGACCTGCCCTCTCCCCCCAAGGCAGGCCTGGAAGCAGACAATCCCCAAGAACCATAACGAGGTGGGTAGGTTGGTTGGTCGGTCAGGGCATTGCACGATGCCCAAGCCCAGCATTTGTGTTTTGCTCATCTGGATTCCGGGCTGTGCTGGGTGGACCCGATCATAGTTAATGTGGAATTCTGAATTAATGGGAAGCAGAGGGGAAAAAGGGGGGCTAAAATGCACGGGAAGGTCTTTTCCCCCAAATGTACGTGGTCTAGTGTTCAACGGGAACAAGATGTACTTTTTTAGAGCAACTGCATTTTTCGTACTTGTATCCGTGTGCGTCTGCGTGTATGTCCGTGGGTGTAATTGACTTCTAAAGCATACATAACCAAAATAAATTCCCCTCTCTTTCCCCCTTTTTCTCATAGCTCCTGTGATCTGTTTGCCTTTTGAGAGATTAAAACAGCAGCCACCGGGAGAGACGCATCTAAGCAATGACACTTCAACAACTCTGTCTTGTTCCCCAGTCATGCCCTCAACAAGACCGGATTGCCCCCTTCTCTGTAGCTACTTTAACCCACACCCAAAGGCCAGGGGGGTTGCATGAGTCAACACATCCCCTGGACCAAGCCTTGTTGGGGGGGGGGGGAAGAAACTGCCCATTGCATCTTGCAAAATAAATCACCGTTGGCTTAATCTGCTTTGAAACCTTCCCTGACGCAGAAAAGTTCAGAACATCAACATCTCCCACTGTGGACAGCTCCCTGGTGCTGAATCCCCACCAGGTGGTTTCTCCAACTCCAGTTGGGAATTCATGCTGGTGGAAGAGGCCGAGTGAGCAACATTTACAGGCAAGGATCGCCTTTGTTAGATCCATAAACATGTCCCAATAGAAGAGAATATCTGTAGTTCAGACTTGAACGGTGGGGTCCCTGGTGTTCTCCGAGCTTGTAGATGTTTCATTACCCAACTAGGTTACATCATCAGTGCTAGTGAGTGTGGGGTTTGCTCCCCATTGATATACAGAAGCTTACCTTGCCAATGTTGATGGGGGTGTGGTTTTCTCGGTAGTTCCTTGGTTAGGGTATTGTTCTCTGCTTGGTTGTTTGTCTGGGGCTAATCCCTGCTTATCTGGGTGTTGGCTGCTGGAGAGGATGTGTTCTGGGTTTTTCGCCCACAATGAAAACTCCTTAATCTCACAACACATGGAGAGACTCAACCACAGTTTCAACTGGGATACAGCCAGCATCCTAGACCAAGCTAAATCCAAAAATGTGAGGGAATTCCTGGAAGCTTGGCATTCAGACAAATCAGCCATCAATACACACATAGAAGCAAACCATATATACATACCATTCAAAAGAGGCAATTAAAAAGCTAAGAAGGGGACAAAAGGATTCTGTTAATGTAACCTTACAATAAGGAACTAGGATTCATTGTTTCCTTCTTGTCTGGACTACTCCGCAGGGCTAACACATAGTTAATATCACAGAGACTTACAATTGCTGCTTCTAAATGCTGCAATTGTTGACTTACGACCCTAGTTGGAAAGCGGCCTTGCCCCATGCCTCTTGCATCTCTTGCTTTCCTCCAGAGTATAAACCAGGACATCCAACTGCTAACTAGTTCGTAGTTACAAAGGTGGGTTCAAGAAGAGAAGCCCAAATGGGCAGGTGAGGGATCAAACTGCTCCCCACTGACTCTTCACAGAGGTCTCGTGGACCTTGCATCGTAAAGCAGGCAGTTAAAGAAGAATGAATTAATGGATGGATGGATGGATGAATGGATGGATGGATGGATGGATTAATTGATTTTTCAGCCAGAAGGAAGGATCCTGAATCAGTTAGGGCGGGTTAGCCAGCTCTGGACTGCAAAACGTCCCAAAACCACTAGGGGGCAGGAAGGAGATCAGCAAGCGATCCCACTGCCACCTGATGATCAACTGGATCATCAACTCTGACCCCAGAAAATTACCTAGAGTGCTTTGACGCTGCTGCAATACTTTTGCACGTCCCCGTCTTCTTCCCAATGGAGAGACCAATATTCTTATTTCTGCGACACCAAGACCATTTGACAGTTTTAAACACAAACATTAGAAAACAAGGCCCTACGGGGAATAAGGAAATGAGAAAACACTGTAATAAAAAACACAAGATGTCAATCTGCACCCCAGGAAGGAGGATTTAAAAAAAGAAAGAAAAGAATATCTATAAACCTGCCAGAGGGATATTTCCTGCTAAAATATGCTGCTTGCTCTTTGAGCTTCAAATGAAGCCTTGCAACAGAATCCTATGGTTCTTGATATTCTCTCTTTGCTTTGGGACTTATAATGGTGTGTGGGACAGACCTTGGGAGACAGGGCAAAGAGACGCTGTCTAGGGAATGGCCAGATAAGAGAGGGCATAGCCCACAGCTGCATAATGGAAGGGGAAAGAGGCTCAGAAGGGGAAAGAGGCTCAGAAGGGACCCTCCCTAGTTTCTCAGGCTGTAAAGGAGATGGTGGGAGAATTGAACTTTCAGACTTGCAAGATTCTGTCAAGGTAGCTTTACAATAAAGTAGAATTAGCTCATCTGGTCGTGTTTCTTGTCTGGCCCACCTGGGAACAGTCAGATAAGAGAGGGCACAGCCCTCAGCTGCATAATGGATGGAGAAAGAGGCTCAGAAGGGACCCTCCCTAGTTTCTCAGACTGTAAAGGAGACAGGGGGAGAATTGTACGTTCAGACTTGCAAGATTCTGTCAATGCAGCTTTACAATAAAGTAGAATTCGCTCATCTGGTTGTGTTTTCTGGCTGGTCTACCTGGGAAGGCTGACAGGTGGCTCTTTCCTTCCAAGGAGCAGACATAGGATCACGGAATGGGTTGATTATAAATATTAAGCTGGGCGCAAGGGGGTGCATCACAACTCCTTGGCGTGACAGTTGTGATTTTTTTCTCTTTTTTTAATTGCATCAATGCATTGGACCTGCTGGGTCTTGAGACCTTCAAGAGATGCTCCACCCATTGCATAGTGTTGCAGCCAAGCCAGGCGTTGATCAATCTCGCCAGGCTGGAAGGAGGCCCAGCTGTTGAACCCCTCTCCCCAGCTGAGAAATGGGCCTATTAGAGGGGCTTTAAATCTCAGCTCCCAGATCAGATAGCCACCTTGCACTCACAACATGAATTTGTTTCTTGTGGGACAAAATATTGCGGATGTGGAAAATGGAACATGAGTCTTATTATCTTGCAAACTGTTTTCAGCTTCTGTGTTCTGGGGGGCCTGACATGTTCCTCACCACAGCTAGATAAAACAGTCAATCAGCTTGTTGCATGGTTTCATCAACACAATTGCTAAAAAAAAAAATGTGGATATTCACCCAAAGTGAGTCTGGGTGGAGAACGCGGATTGCCAAATGCAATCTGCCGCTGAGAGAGGAAATTCTTCCAGGCCTGACACAGAGTAGAACAAGCAAAAAGCAAGAATTTGATGGAAATTCTCTGCTTTCCCAAAGAGATTATTTTATACCAATAGAAGAGAATGTACAGGTGAAACTCAAAAAATTAGAATATCGTGCAAATGTTCATTTATGTCAGTATGGCAACTCAAAAGGTGAAACCAATATATGAGAGAGACGCATTACATGCAAAGCGAGATATGTCAAGCCTTACTTTGGTATAATTGTGATGATTATGGCGTACAGCTTATGAAAACCCCAAATTCACAATCTCAGAAAATTAGAATATTACGTGACATCAATAACACAAGGATTGGAAATAGAACGATATCGGACCTCTGCAAAGTATAAGCATGCATATGTACTCAGTACTTGGTTTGGGCCCCTTTTGCAGCAATGACTGCCGCAATGCAGCCTAGCATGGATGCTATCAGCCTGTGGCACTGCTGAGGCGTTATGGAAGACCAGGATGCTTCAATAGCGGCCTTCAGCTCCACTGCATTGTTCGGTCTCATGTCCCTCATCTTTCTCTTGGCAATGCCCCATAGATTCTCTATGGGGTTCAGGTCAGGCCAGTTTGCTGGCCAATCAAGCAGAGTAATCCCATGGCCACTGAACCAGGTTTTGGTACTTTTGGCAGTGTGGGCAGGTGCCAAGTCCTGCTGGAAAATGAAGTCAGCATCCCCATAAAGCTCGTCTGCGGAAGGAAGCATGAAGTGCTCCAAAATCTCCTGGTAGACGGCTGCGTTGACCCTGGACTTAATGAAGCACAGTGGACCAACACCAGCAGATGACATGGCTCCCCAAATCAACACAGACTGTGGAAACTTCACACCGGACTTCAAGCATCGTGCATTGTGTGCCTCTCCATTCTTCCTCCAGACTCTGGGTCCTTGGTTCCCAAATGAGATGCAAAAGTTGCTCTCATCAGAAAAGAGGACTTTGGACCACTGGGCAACAGACCAGTTCTTTTTTCCTGTAGCCCAGGTAAGACGCTTCTGACGTTGTTTGTTGTTCAGGAGCGGCTTGACAAGAGGAATACGACATTTGAAGCCCATGTCCGGGATCTGTCTGTGTGTGGTGGCTCTTGATGCACTAACTCCAGCCTCAGTCCACTCCTTGTGAAAGTCCCCAACACTTGAATGGCCTTTTCCTGACAATCCTTTCCGGGCTGTGGTCATCCCTGCTGCTTGTGCACCTTTTTCTACCACACCTTTCCCTTCCACATAACCTTCTATTGATGTGCTTTGATACAGCACTTTGGGAACATCCAACTTCTTTTGCAATTACCTCTTGGGGCTTTCCCTCCTTATGGAGGGTGTCAATGATGGTTTTCTGCACAACTGTCAGGTCAGCAGTCTTTCCCATGCTTGTGATTCCTACTGAACCAGCCTGAGAGACCATTGAAAGGCTCAGGAACCCTTTGCAGGTGTTATGGATTCATTAGCTGCTTAGAGTGGGACACTTTGAGCCTAGAATATTGAACCTTTTCACACTATTCTAATTTTCTGAGATTGTGAATTTGGGGTTTTCGTAAGCTGTACGCCATAATCATCACAATTATACCAAAGTAAGGCTTGACGTATCTCGCTTTGCATGTAATGCGTCTATCTATATATTGGTTTCACCTTTTGAGTTGCCATACTGACATAAATGAACATTTGCACGATATTCTAATTTTTCGAGTTTCACCTGTATGTAGCTCAGGGTTGAACTGATGGTCTCCTGATGTTCTCTGAGCTTCGTTTTCTTGCAGATGTTTTGTTACCAGGCTAACAACACATCGTCACCAATGTATGTAAGGAGAGTGGAGTTTGATAGTGGTTTATTCTTTAGACCTTGCCGTGCCCATCTTGGTTGGGGGTGTGGAGTCTTCCTCGAGAGTCCCTTAATTGGAATATTGTGAATATTCTACCAAGTCTTAATTTCGTTTTTCAAATGATTCCAATGCATATTGAAAACAAGCTTTATGCGACTGGTATAAATAACACACAAACCAGATACATTCCAATAAAAATCAAGATCCTACAGGACTCGAAAGAGTGAGGCAGATTAGGGCCTCCAAACATTAAACAGTGTGCCCATGTTCGCTATCTAGCATGGACTTCAGAGTATCTGGCACAACATTCAGATAAGCAGGAAAAAATCAGAGAAACTGAGAACCCAACATTTTCTTCCAGCTCTGTGAAAAGGGCCTCCGTTTTTCTGCTTTGTTCCCAGAGAGCTTGAAAACTCCTTTCAAATTTCTCTAGGTCTTCTGGAGCTGTCCGCCTCAATGGCGACAGAAGCTCAGCTTCTGCTGAGCCTTTGCCTATTACTCTGACCGTCTCCGGAAAAATTTATCCTGAGGAATAAATGGAGACATTGGGGGCTAGGTGGAGAGATAGAGAGAGGATTCTCCAGTGAAAAAGAGGCCACACAGAGACCTTTAGTGAGGCCGCTTCTGCAATGCGTAAGTGAAAGGACCCCTTTTGCACCCAAAAGAATGTTTTGAAAGCAACTGAAAAGCAACTTCTTCCAACGGAACGGAGAACAGGTAGGGAAAAAGGGGGAAGAAGGCCCGCCCGACACGAGTGCAAAACCCCCAGATTTCTTCTCAAACAGCGTGTGAAAAAAGGCTGCATTCAGCCGGACCTCGAAAACCACATTTTCAATTGGCAGAGAGACCAGGGGGGGTGCATTGGGGAGAGACCCTTCGATTGTGCCCAGATTGCTTGCAACCCCCACGCCCCTTGCCTTCAAACTTCCCATCCCCACAGCAATGCACGCCTTCTTCCCCACGCACTTTGCAATCTTTTTCCATCCGCGTTCCCCCCACCCTGCCTTGGGGGTCTTTTTCTCCAGATTAATCCATGGCATAATGCCGAAGGCCTGCAGGATCTCCTCTTCCTCTCTGAAATCCCCAAGCGTCGAGACTTGGCCGGAGGAAATATATCCTTTAGTTACTAGGCAACTGGAAAAGTGCTTCTCCTCCCTTGCTAGGGATCAGCCCTTATTTCTATGGGAAGTGATCCATTCGCACGATCGTTTGGAGTCCCTCAGTGTCCAAACCACATTCATGCAGGGTTTAGAATAGGCCCTTTTAAAACCAGGGTTTTTTTTTAATCTCTCGCACGCGCATCCCCTCGCTCTCCCACACTCCTCCTCCAAACCTCTCGTGCTTGCAATGTGCTTTTTGAGAAATGCCAGAGACCCCTTGCCATCAAGCCGACATATCATAAAAAATCCAGTGGGCTTCGAGAAACAATTTCTGGCCCAAGGAAAGGCGCATTTGGGGAGCTGCGGAAATTGGATTACTCGCAACCAACCTTTCCAACCACAAACGTCTCAGAATATGTAAAATACGCTTCTCCCCAACCTGGTAAAGCTAATGCGCGATATTTCATAGAAATGAGGTGTTGGGAGTGGGGGGGAGAATTATCACGAGACCCATCATCAGCTCACCCACATAAACCTCGGTTCCTGCCGCAGACGTTCAGCAACGCATTAAAAATTCAGCAGCTGCACCAGCCAAGGGAAGCGTTCAGGCTTTTGCCCGTGAAAAGGGGAGGAAACCCGAAATTTACGAACCCGCTTTTGGAAAACGCAGGCTCCGTTGGGCGGCGTTGGAGGAGGCGAAACATAATGACCCCCCTCCCCAAAGTGAAGTAGGTTCAGCCATGCACACTCACACACACGCACAAACACACTTCTTCACTGCAATTATACGTATTTCTGGGGAAAGTGTTGAGCTATCCGACCCATGTCTTGAAATGCGTAGAGCAGTGTTTCTCAACCTTGGCCACTTTAAGACGCGTGGACTTCAACTCCCAGAATTCCCCAGCCAGCCACCCTAACCCTAACCCTAACCCAGCATGGCTGGCTGGGGAATTCTGGGAGTTGAAGTCCACGCATCTTAAAGTGGCCAAGGTTGAGAAACACCGGTGCAGAGGAAGAACACCTCCTCCTACGCTCCTCGAATGACTTTACCCATCTTCGGGGTTTGCCACACAAACCTTCCGGCGTCTCCTTGAAAAGGGGCCTTGTCTTCAAGGGGTCTTACACCTCCATTTGCCACGGAGAAAAATGAAACCTCAGTTGGCCTCGGAAACCCATTTGTCCAGCTGTCCGGGAACCCGCGCAACACCCGGCCAATTTGCTCCTTTATCAGTCCACGTGGCCCGACTCACAATTCTGGGCAGCGTCCAGATGGGAGAATCCTAACACCTAAATTTCTATTTTTTTTTTTTCCTTTGGGGCATGGAACCAGTCAAAAGCTGAATATCAAGCTACGTCTTGGGTTACAAACGGCAGCGGGGAGCCCGCGTAAAGCCTCAAGGTGATGTGTTCAGAGGCATTTATTGACGGTACATTTATTTTGTTAGATAGGAATTCAAGGCAGTTTCCATGGGGGTCCCCTTTCGTTTTAGCCACGCAACCACCACCCTGAGAGGTAGAATGGGCCGGGGAAAAGCAACAGGCCCAAATTCACCCAGGAAGATCCTCGAATGAGGATCGACTTGGGGTTCCCTCATCGGATTCGCGCAATGTAAGCACCACAGTCACACCACAGCGCTCTATTTTGTGAACTCAGCCTCTCCAGTGTCCATGCAGACTCCCATGAAGGATGGGGTAGCCCAACAGTTTTTTCCCCACTTTCATCTCTGCCCTGTTGGAGCAGTGAAATCCGAGAAGGTGTTTTCATTATTGTGGGGCCACCACTGAGAAGACCATCCTTCTAAGTATTGTCCTATATGTCCACCCCATGGTGGGACTGTGACCCTAATTCTAGCCCCAGCTAGTCTTAGTGTAAAAGCTAAGGATCTACAGGTAGTCCTCACTTAACAACCATCCATTTAGTGACTGTTCGAAGTTACAACGGTGCTGAACAAAGGGACTTACAACCAGTCCTCACACTTACAACCATTGCAGCAGCCCCACGGTCACGTGATCCCAATCTGAGCACTTGGCAACCAGCTGGCACTTATGATGGTTATAGCATCCCAGGGTCACATGATCGCCACTTGTGACCTTCCCAGTTGGCTTTTGGCAAGCAAAATCAATGGGGAACCGTGTGATTCACTTAATGACCACTGCAAAAAAGGTCATAAAATTGGGCACAACTCGCTTAACAACCGCCCCGCGGTTGCTAGGAACAAGTTTTCCGGTCTCTATTGTGGTCATTAAGCAAGGACTACCTGTATTTCACTTGGACCCCGAGCTATTTTAGGCCTTTTAGATGATTGACATCAAAGAACCAAGACCTGGATGGAGTCTGGAGTAATAGCAGCAATAGAAGGTTGAAGGTTGACAGTTGTGGAACAGAGTTAGCAACCACGATGGACAGACCAGAGAACTACTAAATACAGGACCTGCTCCATCAGGAGGATTAATTTTATGCAGAAACTGAGCTTCACATTTTTCCTCTGCTTCCGGTTTTATTCCCCAAAGAATTCCCCAATTCTTTCCAATTTCTCTTGGGGCTGATTTTGGATAGAGTAGCAAACCCTGGCCACTATTGTCAAAGACCGACGAGGCCCACCCCTCATGAGAAGGTCTCCAAAACTCTCTTCTCCCCCTGAAAGAAATGTCTAAACACATTTTTTTTTTTTTTTTCATTTCACGGTGGAACCAAAATCCAGGAGACATTTTCTGTCCTGCTCCGGTCAGATCCATCAGCGATCCATCTGCCAGTTTTCAGGGTGACCGTGCTCTGCATGTCAGGACGGAGAAGCAGAGAAATTATATGCTTGTAACTGCTGCAAAGGAGATCGCTTCTTTAGCGATCTTTCTCTTTTCTTCTTCGTTATCTTCCACTTTTTCTTTTACTCTTTTATATCTTCTTTCTTTCCCTACTGTCTCTTCTAGGTTTCTGTCTTTTTTTAAACCTATGTAAAATCTTCTTCTAATAAAAATTATTTTTCAAAAAACAAAACAACACAGCTTTCTAATCAGCCCTTCCGGGCTGTGAAGGCAACTTCTTCCAAGCTTCCATGGCAGGAATTAAGTTTCTAGTGTTTTTTTTGGGGGGGGGGCCTTAAATTATGTGCAAGAAAAATGAAGGAGGCTTTCTGAGCTAACACAGAGTTATTAATTTATTGCTGCCAGGCCCTGTTTATTAACACTTTCCCCAAGCGGTCCAGGGCATGAAATATTGATGCATTCATACTTTAACACTTACCTCATATTGTCCACACTTCAAGGTAGACAAGACTAGGAAACCAACGTTATGAATGCTAATACTTTTTATTTTGGGGTTATAGTAACAGAGTCTTGCAAGTCTGATTATGCTTCCTCCCTCCCTTTCTCTTCATGAGAACTAGGGAGGGTCCTGCCTGAGACGCTTTCTCAGGTTACAGTTCGGGCCTGGACTCAGATTTCTTTTATCAGACCATCACCTTGGTTGCGGCCCTTCCTCCTGTTCCTCAAGGTCGTTCCTCCTTCCCATTGCAAATATTCAGGGCATAATATGGCATAATAGAAGGAATTGAAATAGTCCTGTGAGAGAGGCTGAAGGAGTTGGGTATGTTTAGCCTGGAGACAAGAAAACTAAGAGGAGATAATATGGCACCTTCCAATATTTGAAGAACGTCAAACTCTGTCTTGTTCCAAAGGCCAGGAAAGGATAATGAATTTAAGTTACAGGAAGTTAAGTTCCCCTTCCCTGGTGTGTTCAAGAAGAGGGGGGACAGCCATCAATTTATGATGCTGTCCTTGGATTGATTGATTGATTGATTGATTGGATTTCTCCACCGCCCATCTCCCCCACAATAGGGGGGAGCAGGACTTGATGGTCTCCAGGATTCCCGGATTCTAATATCCCCAGATCCATTTTTCTAGGGCCTTTCCCCAGCAATTAAAAAGTGCACTTATTAAACTGGTTTCAAAACAACAGGGCACCTCATGTTCTGTGGGAGTGTAGCCAAAGCCAGAACATGAAAAAGGATCAAGTCTGCTGGAGATCAGAGAGAGAAAGGGCAAACAATTTCAGAAACGAAATTGCTTTCTTGCCTGTTCCATTCTGATTTTCCCAATCTTCCATCATGTGGTTTATGCAATTATTTTGTATCCACCATCACCTGAGTCCCCTCTATGTACCTGCCTTATAATCGTCTTCCCTACAGTTCTCCCTATTATTCCTTGGAGGTCTACTAGGATCTCCCTAAGTCATGGGGTGAAATGGAGTCATCTGCCTTCAAACCCTTCCTGTTGCAAAAATGGGTCTGGATAAATGATTAAGAGGCCATACGACGTCTCATTGAGGAGTCCTGAACCTCAGGCCTCCCTTATCAAAACTCCCTGTGGGTAGAAAAGTTGCCCTAGATCCAAGCTTGGAAGCCTCTTGCTTTGGCAAGGCGAACGGTTGACTGGTTAAGCAAGGAATCAGACCAACACCAGCTTCCCTGTTGGGTTAATACCTTTAACATATGCTTCCCAGTTAAGAAAAGCTGCCACACTGACTATTCCTGTCGCTCAAAACAAATACAGCTAGAGGACAAATAACAGATCAGACGCGCAAATGAAATAGACACGCTGATGATAAGGTAGCATTTCCATCGCCCAACAAAGAATGGAATTGAGGGGGAGCTGTCCAGTGCCTAGTGCTGAAAGAAGGCATCAGAAGAGACCTTAATATCAAATATCCGTTACAGCCCCTGATCAATGCAATGTACAATTTTAGAACAAATCCCCCATAATCATATGCAAAACCTTTCTATGAAATAAGTCACAGTCAAGGTGGGTGCTATTTGCAAGTCAACAGGGAGAAGACTCCTGCAGGAAAGCCGACGTTAAAATACAAATGTGGCATTGAGAAGCCCCAAGGCTAGTTGGGGGTAATCAAATACTTCTGCACTAAAATACTCTTTTAATTTACCACTATTTTAACATGCTACTCACAGTTTAACCTTTGAAACATGGACATATTTAAGGCCTTAGGAGCCTCTGATCAGAAACTGGGGGCAGGGGGTGGGTGGGATGGTCGTCCTGCCCTGTCTTTTCCTGCCACATGATTCTCCATCATGAAAGCGCTACACCTTCAGAGTTGGCCTTTCAACTCTCGCACTGATTGGCTTCTCCCTTCAATTCTGCTCAGACCTCTCCAAGCCAGACATCATAGCAAACTGTTGCACAGGAAGCCACTAACTCAACTAGCAAGAGGGGAAAGAGAAGCAAGCTAGGAGTTTGGCAGCACTTGACTCATTCTTCTGTCATCATCAGGACGTGACGGATTAGGACAAATCCTATTTTTAAAAAAAAATTAGAAAGCATTCCAGCTTTAGACACAGAAAATAAGTTGGGCTTCTCTCCTTGTTTTCAGTTCCAGTGTTTCGACAAGCTTAATTAATCCCCTAACTGATCAAATCTCTTATCCTAAAAATAAGGTCTCAAATATGGCACCCTGTTCACCCCATTAAGGGCCAATCAACCAATACACTGCAGCCAGAATGGGATCGTCATCAGGAAATATATTGATTTGAATTTATTAGCTGTTCAACTTCCTTGTATCCCTATCTTCCCTCCACACACCCCTTTCTTTTACATTTCACATTCATAGTTTGATTTCTTTGTTTAAAGCATGTGCACTCAGGAAATAACCAAGAACTGTCCCTGGTTTGTATTTAGTAAAAAGAGATTAGTCTAAAGCAGTGTTTCTCAATCTCAACAATTTTAAGACATATGGACTTCAGCTCCCAGAATTCCCCAACCAGCATGTCTTTGGTCTTTGCCCAAGGACCCCTACTGTAAGGTAGGTACCAGCAGGGATTTGAACCCCGGTCTCCTGCATCAAAGGCGGTGTTCTAACCACTACGCTATCCAGCCGCTTCTATAGATATAGATATAGATATAGATATAGATATAGATATAGATATAGATAGATATAACTATATATAGATATAGATATAGACATAGATATAGATATAACTATATATATATATCGTGTCTATCTATCATCTATCAATCTTGTAGTGGTTAGAACACCATCTTTGACTCAGGAGACGGGTTCAAATCCTGACTGGTACCTATCTTACTGGTAGAAATCCTTGGGCAAAGACCCCCTAATGCTTCACCTGCCCACCCCAAATATGAGAGTGACACGAACTAAGAGAGTCAGCCGGCTCGGACGTCGCCCGGATTAACAAGGTCCACGTCAGATGTTGGGGAACCAGGACAATCTGACGTTAAGTGGGCTACTGGAACAAACCATACATGGACGAGACAAGAGAACTTGGAATTGATGGAATGCTAATGCAACAGCAGACCTAATGAGAGGGGATATATGAAACGTATGAGGGAACTATGGATTGACAGAAGGCCTACATCCACACTAACTGAGAAACAACTAGTTACCCAGCGCTTCAACATAGTGAAGAGGAAGCTGCTCTCACAACTTGAGATAGACCAACCCCACATTGCAACCCCGACTCAAGCAGACTTGGAAGAACAACTGGATGGGCAGTCAACATTTGAAGCTGGAACGTCACTGCCATCTCCTCCATTACAGAGCACAGCAGCTGCTTTGAGGCAGAAGATCATGGATAAACTAGCTACAGTCAACCCTCGAGACCGATTACCAAGGCTCAGTGGAGAACTACCATCAGATAGGATGCTAGAAGATGCTAACAGAGCCCTCCAGACAATCCCTACTGCCTCCATAACTCAAACCAATGAACTGGTATATGCTATAGCTGCTGTAATACTGGAGATGCTTGGCTACACGATCAAGAAGAGCAGCAGTACCTACTCCCCCTGGAAAATGAGATTGGAGGCTAAGATCAAGGCAACTTGGAGAGAAGTCAGTCAGCTGGTGGAACTACAGAAGGGTGTGGAGATTAAGGGCAAGACTCGGCTACTGAAAAATACATGGGCCTGACTCCATCTGAAGCCCTAGAGACTGCTAAACAAAGGCTCACAGCACTGGCTGCCAGGCTAAGGAGATACACCAGAGAAGCAGAGGCCAGAAGATAAATGTCCTCTTCTCCAAAGAACCATCCAAGGTGTACTCCCAACTGCAGTGCAACCACACAGTCACAGCAGAGCCACCCACAGCGGAAACTGAACAATACTGGAAGAACATATGGGAGAAGGAGAAGACACATAATACCAGTGCAAAGTGGCTGCAGGACCTGAGAGCAGACCACAGCGATCTCCCAGAACAGGAACCAGTCACCATCACAGTAGCAGACATCCAACAGCGGGTCAACAACATGAAGAGCTGGACAGCACCTGGCCCGGACATGATCCGCACCTACTGGCTAAAGAAACTAACAGCAGTGCATGAACGCCTAGCAGCACAGATGAACCAACTGCTAGCAGCAGGCTCCCACCCAGATGGGCTAACACAAGGAAGGACAGTGCTGATCATGAAAGACCCTCACAAAGCACCATCCAACTACCGGCCAATAACCTGCCTCCCCACAACATGGAAAGTCCTATCAGGCATCCTAGCCACCAAGCTACAAGACCATGTGGGCCAGTACATGAGCACAGCTCAGAAGGGCATTGGGAACACCACCAGAGGCTCAAAACACCAGCTGCTCATAAATAGAGCAGTCAGCTGAGATTCAAGGTCTAGGCAGACCAATCTGAGCACAGCCTGGATTGACTACAGGAAAGCCTATGACTCAATGCCACACACATGGATCTGTGAATGGCTGGCACTGTACAAAGTCAACAGGACACTAAGGACCTTCCTCAAGCACTCAATGGGACTGTGGAAGACAACACTGGAAGTCAACTCAAGACAGCTCGCACAAGTGGCCATCAAGTGCGGCATATACCAAGGTGATGCACTGTCCCCACTGCTCTGCATAGGCTTAAACCCCCTCAGTCAGATAATCACAAGGACTGGATACGGGTGCAAGTTCAAGAGTGGAATCACCATCAGCCACCTCCTCTACATGGATGACATCAAGTTGTATGCTAAGAGTGAACGAGACAGCAACTCACTGATCCACCTGGCACAGATCTACAGTGAGGACATGGGGATGTCATTCGGACTGGAGGTGTGTGGCAGGAAGGTAGTTAAGACCGATGGAGTGGAACTACCAGTGGGCCACATAGCAGACATAGAGACCAGCTATAAATACCTTGGTGTCCCACAGTCACATGGGAACCATGATGAGGAGGCAAGGAAGACAGCAACATCCAAGTACCACCAAAGGAGAAGACAGGTCCTGAAGAGCCAGCTCAATGGGAAGAACAAGATCCATGCCATCAACATGTATGCCCTGGCAGTCATCAGATACCCTGCCGGTATAGTGAGCTGGCCAAAGGAAGACATGGAGGCTGCTGATGTGAAGACCCGGAAGCTCCTCACAATGTATGGAGGTTTCCACCCCAAGTCCAACACCCAGAGACTGTACACCAGGCGCAAAGAGGGCGGGTGGGGCCTGATGAGTGTCAAAGCCACTGTTCTGGACGAAACCCGAAGTATCCAGGAGTACATCAGTAAGATGGCACCCAAAGATGAGCTGCTGAAAGAATGCCTCAGCAGCAGACAAGGCAGGAGGTTCAAGCAGAGGAAGTGCCATGGCAAGACAAGCCCCTGCATGGGATGGACCATCGACAGATAGCTGAGCTGGCTGACATTGGGAAATCCTATCAGTGGCTGGAAAGGGCCGGACTAAAAGACAGCACTGAGGCCCTGATCACAGCAGCACAAGAACAGGCACTGAGCACCAGATCCACAGAAGCAGGGGTCTACCACACTAGACAGGACCAAGGTGCAGATTGTGCAAAGAGGCCTCAGAGACAGTCCAACACATAGCGGCAGGGTGTAAGACGCAGGCAGGAACAGCATACACTGAACGGCACAAGCAAGTAGCTGGCATTGTGTACAGGAACATCTGCACAGCGTATGGGCTAGACCCCCCCCAAGTCCAGATGGGAGATGCCACAGAAGGTCGTGGAGAATAACAGGGCCAAGATCCTGTGGGACTTCCAGATCCAGACGGACAGGCAGGGACTGGCCGATCAACCAGACATCGTGGTAGTAGACAAAGACCAGAAGACGGCGGTAGTGATCGAGGTAGCAGTGCCAAGTGACAGCAACATCAGGAAGAAGGAGCAGGAGAAGCTGGAGAAGGACCAGGCCCTGAAGGAGGAAATCGAGAGGATGTGGAAAGTCAAGGCCAAAGGGGTCCCGGTGGTGGTCGGAGCACTCGGGGCTGGGACTCCTAAGCTGGGTGAGGGGCTCCAACAGATCCAGGAGCCCCATCAGAGCTCTCTGTCCAGAAGAGCGCAGGGCGAGGAACAGCCAAGATCCTGCAGAGGACCCGAGATCGAGGAAGACACAGACCACCCATAGGGGTGAGAGGGGAATTCTTATTTGGGGTATGTATATGCATAAATATGGTTAAGAGAAAATCTTACCAAGGAATGTCCAAAGGTGTCAAACGAGTAAGAAAGTGTTTGGAAGAAAATGGCAACCAGCTGAAAGATTTAACGTAATTTATATAATAAATTTTTCGTGGGCCCTGGCTTGATCCATGAGGCCTGACATTTGGTCCCCCTTTGTCTATATTAAAACTTAACTATATTTTCATCTCCGCTTCTCCAAAGGGAGGCATTTCTCCTTCCCTTTTTACCTAACCAGCTTTTGTCAACACTTTCCCCTAATAATTATATGGTTTTGCACGTTCTTTTGATGAAAGGGGTGGATTTGGGCAGATTTTCCTCTCACGCACGCTGTATTTTTGAGGGGCTGATTGCACTGGAAAAATTAGAAGTGAGCCATTTTTCAAGCAAAAAAAACCCCTGAGGCTCAGTGCATGGGCCGGGTTGAAAATGTGGAATTAGGACATTTTCATATTCAAAGGGAAACCTGGTTAATGTCTTCTTCCCCGTGCCCTGAGAAGTTTTGTCTTGAGATTTTTGGGGAAGGGGTACCTTCATTGCTCTCCCCCAAACGGGATGGTTAGAAGTGATGGTTGGCTCACGATTGTGCCAATGACTGTAAGGTTTCAGGGGAAAAAACATGAAATAGGTTGGCATGGACGTATCTGAGCAGAACTGACTTGCCGCAGAGAGAGGAGATTTTTCTCCATCTTTCTCTAGAGGCAGAAAATCTAGAATTCTCGCCTTTACTCTAAAAAGTAGAAGAGACAGCTGAACCTTCTGCTTTTCTCCATTCTTCCTGCTGCCCAAGTTTTGATCCGGTGAGAACTTCACAAGGGTGTAATTCAGTGTTTTTCACACTTGGCAACTCTAAGAGGAGTGGACATCAACTCCCAGAATTCCCCAGCTGGCTGGGGAATTCTGGGAGTTGAAGTCCAGTCCTCTTAAAATTGCCAAGTTTGAAAAACACTGGCATAATTGATATAATTATATGGGTGAGCTTCTCAATAGACATTTGGGCCTGTAGTAGAGTCTCTACTATAAACGGTTTTTTGCATGAATAAGCACATCATTCAACCTCCCCAAAGTCTAGATGGGAGGATTAAGACATCCAGGCCCCCAAAGACGTCTCAGGGAGAACTTCAGAAGCATCTGTGACCCACAAACATGGACACCGACGTCCTAGCTTCAGAGGATTCTGCAGAGAGGTCTTCTCCACGAGTCAAGAACCCGACGTCTTCAAGAGCACCTCCTTCGTAAAAGACCTGCTCAAAGCTCGCCCGCCTCAATTTCTCCATATTAAATGCATCAATCAGGCAACTTCCAGAGGAGCAGAGCAAGGCTGAACCCTTTTCTGAAATGAATTTTTTCCTCCAGGGATGGCTAGCCACCATGCAGCCAGAGAGAGTGCTGTTCAAGGCTTTTGTGTTCTCCAGGGCATGGATTAAATAGGGACCTGGGGAAGGGCCTCGCTGTTTTCCCGAAGTCTCCCTCGGTTTCCGCATCAATAAATTATTGAAGCAAATTACTTGGGCTACTAGAAAATGCCAGTTAAGTGTAAAGAGATTCAGCGGTGAGGCCATTAAAAAGACGCAGGGAAACAGGCATTCAGATGTCCAATTAAGCCAAACTGTTCCAACAGAGGATGAGCCAACTGGTGTTGAGTTGCTAAACATCCTTAGATTACTAGTCGCTATCGGTGGCCGGAGTTCAATGCCCTTCCCCAAGCTGGTTACCTGGTAGGTGAGCTGGGGCCAAAAATGCTCCTCTACTTTTGGAAGAAAAAGTGAGGTTGGGGGCCAGGAAATTAAGGACCCCAGAACTAACCCCAACCCTGCCTGAGACGAAGCATAGGAAGATGTTCTTCCTGGAGGAAGCGACAGCTCAGAAGGAACATCTGCCTCACATCTGCAGCTTTGCTCTGCTTAAATAGTAAGGCTGGTCCTCAAGAATCATCCTGGAAATTTTTGACTTTACCCACCATGGAGGGCGAAGATGATGGAACTTGCTGAGATGGCCAAGCTTTGATTAGAGAGAAGATATTGTCCAGGTTTAATGTTGGCTTGTGGACTCCTTATGGACTTTTTGCATGAAACGGGAAAAAAATGAAATTATGGTTCTGGTGATTAGGAAAAAAATAGATTATAGAAAAAATGGAAATAATCACAGAGTTAATTTACATTTATTCTTACAACTGCTGTAAAAGAACATCAGAAGTCACTTAATATTTTCTTTTTCTTTTTCTGCACTTTTCGCTTTGTTCTTTACTTCCTTCCTTCTTTTCCTCCTTTTCATTCTAAATATTAGTTCTTGTTAGTTTTTATCTTCTTAAAAGTTTAATAAAGATAGATGTAAGAATCATCTTGGAAATCCTCTTTCTCACATTGGGTTCTGCCCCAATAGCATTCAACTCAGTTTTGGCAGAGGGGGAGATTAGATGTAAAAATGGATCATTCTCAAAGTCTTTGGTGCTTTAGACCAGTGTTTCTTGACCTCAGCAACATTTAAGACATGAGGACTTCAACTCCCTTGCATCTTACACCCTGCCGCTATGTGTTGGACTGTCTCTGAGGCCTCTTTGCACAACCTGCACCTTGGTCCTGTCTAGTGTGGTAGACCCCTGCTTCTGTGGATCTGGTGCTCAGTGCCTGTTCTTGTGCCGCTGTGATCAGGGCCTCAGTGCTGTCTTTTAGTCCGGCCCTTTCCAGCCACTGATAGGATTTCCCAATGTCAGCCAGCTCAGCTATCTGTCGATGGTCCATCCCGTGCAGCGGCTTGTCTTGCCGTGGCACTTCCTCTGCTTGAACCTCCTGCCTTGTCTGCTGCTGCCTGAGGCATTCTCTCAGCAGCTCATCTTTGGGTGCCATCTTACTGATGTACTCCTGGATACTTCGGGTTTCGTCCAGGACAGTGGCTTTGACACTCATCAGGCCCTGCCCACCCTCTTTGTGCCTGGTGTATATATAGATATATAGATAGATAGATATAGTTATACATATAGTTATATCTATACAGTTATATATATAAATAACAAGAGTCACTTGTTTGTGAGATGGGCAACTCCCTAAATTTGACAAGTAAATAAAATAAATAAAACTAACATTGTGATTGGCCTACAGGACCTGACTTTTGGTACACCCTACACACACACACACAGACACAAATATGGACGTGTACATAAACATTTACATATGCTTGCATGCGTTTATGCAGGCGAGCGTGCTTCTGCATGTATAAAAACTAGCGCTTAGCTAACCTTTGCTGACATAGAAGATGCTAAGCTGGTTTGGAGCTGGTTCATCGCTGGATAGGAGCCTACCTCCCAATTATCCCTGGATGGTGGGCCAGACTAGAAAGTTTAAAAAAAAATCCAGGAGAAGACAAGAACAAACTACGTCCACTTCCCTACCAAGACCGCGACACAGCCACATCCATGAAGCCCAACTCAACGACCAAGAAGGAGACCAACGAAATTTGCAGATGGAAGAAGCAGCCATTGAGACAACCCAACTTGGTTAGTTTGAGAAAGTCGACTCAAGATGTTCTCCCGTCTGGAGCTCGGAAAGAGCAGTTTGCTTTGACAAGACCACGGGTGGTGGGGGGGCCAACTAATTTCTTCAGCTATTGATTAATCAAATTGAAATGGCCTGATCATCTTGCAAAAAAGATGCCACGTGGTGCCCCAAAGCCCGAGAGAGAAAGGAGGAGGAGAACCATGGGGTGGGGGGGGGAAGAAATCCGCAGAAACCTTTTTTCGGAGACAAAGAGAAGAAGAAACGGGGGGACCCTTTGTGTCCTCGAAGGCCGCCTTGCAGGAGACGTCTCCTCTGTCGTGCCCTGGAGGCTGCGCCAAAAGACAAAGAGAGAAATCCCCAGCAATTATTCCTCGGATCTGACAACGGAGAACCCATTTCCCCTTTCTCTAAATACCAAGGAAGGTAACCGCATTAACCTTATCTTGATCTAAATTGTAATTACATGAAGTCTGGCTTCCGAGCAAATGAGTGCATTAATAACAATTTTGCTCCTATAATTACTATCATTTCTGAGATCTCAAAGCTATTTACTAATTTAGCCACCCGCCCTGAGATAATACCTCCTGCAAAATCTCTTTCCCGGGACACACAAAGCATGGATCAAGCTCTTTAATTTGTGGCAAAAACTATTATTTATTTTTCAATGGCGATGATTGCTTTTCGTGTCTCTTTTTTTAGGAGGAGGAGGAGGAGGAGGAACGCACCATGCTTTTCAGGCGCCGTGGCGGGGTTGGGCCCCCCGTGACTTAGGGAAACCCTTGCGGGCTGTGGAGTCAGCGAGAAACCGCTGCTGGTTCAAAAGGGGTTGTACAGACACACGCGCGCGTGCAACTCGGCTGCCGCAACTGTACGGAGATGGGGATTTACGTCCATCTTCTTGCTAGCTAGATCTCCTTTTATTTTTCCCCACTCCAACCCTGTGAGGTAGGCTGGGCCGAGGGGAGATTCGCACCTGAGCCTCCCAAGGCTTAATCCAGCCCTTTAACACCTCCAAACCCAAAGCACTAGAAAACCACCAACAGGATGTGTCTGGAATCTGGTGCTTTGGGAACTACAATTCCCAGCATCCATCAGGCCAGCTGTCAATCAATCCATCAGCCCAGCTGTCAGCTTACTTCTCCCAGGGTCTTTAAGGCACCCTAGAAGACGCCTAACCAGGCCCCCAAATGATGTCCTGTCATGCGCTCGCGCTAGCAACCAGCCCCTGGAAATAGAAATTTGAAGGATCCAATATCTTTAAAATGGTTTATGGGCTTCTTTCGTATCCACACGTGTCCCCAGTTTGCACACACACACACACACAAACCTGCACATGGCAACACAACAGAGCACAAAGCATGAGAAGCAATGAGACAGAGATTGCTTTGCGGCGAGAAATGAACATTGATGCATTTGAGAATTCTCTTTTCCTCCTGCTCTCTTGGGGGCGAGGATAAAGCGAGGCTGGAGAGGAGAATGGATGGAAAATATGCTTCTTATTAGGAATGGGATGCAAAGCAAGAAGGGTTCGGTTCGAGATAGGAGGAACCTGAGGTCTGGATTTCTCCCCTCTAAAATGCCCCTTGCACCGTGCGAAGTAGCTCAAAGTCTGGATTTCTCCCCTAAAAATGCCCCTTGCACCATGCGAAGTAGCTCCTCAAGGTCTGGATTTCTCCCCTCTCTAAAAATGCCCCTTGCACCGTGCAAAGTAGGTCCTCAAGGTCTGGATTTCTCCCCTAAAAATGCCCCTTGCACCGTGCGAAGTAGCTCCTCAAGGTCTGGATTTCTCCCCTCTCTAAAAATGCCCCTTGCAAAGTAGCTCCTCAAGGAGACGGCTTAGCAAGACGATGGCCAGTGGAGATCCACGCTTGACCACCGTTTCCTAAGCGAGGGGGAAGATCAGCTTCGATCGAAGGACGGGGACTGCCCTTCGCCAGAACTTCGGCCCAGAGTTGGAGCTTGATGGCCCCCCATGTAGAGATGGGGGAGCAAGGTTCTCTTCCAACCCTCAGAGGAGACCGAGGGGCAGAAGTGATCCCAATGGAAACTCTCTGCGGAAGATCTTCCTCTTGACGTCCTCCTGGGCCTGGGCACGGAGATGGAGGATCATACGACAGAAGAGAGAAGAGGCACGTGGCCACCCCGTGGCTGAATCCGCAAGGATGCTCGCGCCCTTGGAAAACCCCCACCCTGCCCACCCGCTCCTTCCAAAGAAATCCCAAAACTTACTGTCTTTTCATGGAACTGAATGAGGACTGGGCGTGAAGAACGCACGCAAATCCTAGGAAACGTTTGCACCGTTACCCTCGGATATTTTAACAGCTGTTCAGACAGGCTTTTAAAAGTATTATTGGTAAATGGTCCTCCTGAAAAACACAGTGGAGGGGAAATCCTGCAGTGCTTCCCCCCTCTTCCCGGTCTCCTAGGTAGCCTTCAAGGGCCACCCCACTTGAGCGCGGTACAGCAGTCCAACTCAGAAGCTAGAGAATGACAAAGCGAGGCTAGCATGGATTTCTCGGGGCGGGGGAGATGCGCTGAGCAAGTCTGCTAGCAACAGGCGCTCCTTGTAAGAGATTAACCTGTCTGAACTCTTCTCTTAATACAGCTTGTCTAACCAAGTTATTTTCCAAAACAGGAAAGAAAATAACAGAATGCCTCAGAGAGCCCATCACAGAGCCAGCCGCGCTGTTCATAAAAGAATTCCGAGGAAGAGGAGAGGGAGAAGAGGAGAAGGAGGAGAGGGAGAAGAGGAGAAGGAGGAGGAGGGGAGGACGAGAAGGAGAGGTGGAGAAGGAGGAGAAGGAGAAGGAGGAGAAGAGGGAGGAGGAGAAGAGGAGGGAGGAGGAGGAGGAGGAGGGGAGAACGAGAAGGAGAGGTGGAGAAGGAGGAGAAGGAGAAGGAGGAGAAGAGGGAGGAGGAGAAGAGGAGGGAGGAGGAGGAGGAGGAGGGGAGAACGAGAAGGAGAGGTGGAGAAGGAGAAGGAGGAGAAGAGGGAGGAGGAGAAGAGGGAGGAGGAGAAGAGGAGGGAGGAGGGAGGAGGAGGAGGAGGAGGGGAGGACGAGAAGGAGAGGTGGAGAAGGAGAAGGAGGAGAAGCCGGAGAAGGAGGAGAAGAGGGAGGAGGAGGGAGGAGGAGGAGGGGAGGATGAGAAGGAGAGGAGGAGAAGGAGGAGAAGAAGGAGAAGGAGAAGAAGAGGGAAGAGGAGAAGAGGAGGGAGGAGGAGGAGGGGAGGACGAGAAGGAGAGGTGGAGAAGGAGAAGGAGGAGAAGGAGGAGAAGAGGGAGGAGGAGGAGGAGTGGTGGAGAAAGAGAAGGAGAGGTGGAGAAGGAGGAGGAGGAGTGGTGGAGAAGGAGAAGAGGGAGGAGGAGAGGAAGAAGGAGGAAAGGGAGAAGGAGAAGGTGGAGAAAGAGGAGGAGAGGAGGGAGGAGGAGTGGAGAAGGAAAAGAATGGTGGAGAAGGGGGTTTGCAACATTTCAAAGATCTACTCATGGTTTCACTCCACTTCTTTAACAGACCTGATCGTCTGCAAGGATCCAAGCAGCCAGGAATTTCTCCAGCCCCACTTCCGAGCCCCCCAAGCCAACAGCCCCGTGTTCCACCCTCTCTCTCAACCTTAGCTGTTCTTCTCCAACCAACCCCAGCTATTCCCCAGCTGTTCCAAAAGCTGTTTTGTTTTCCAGCCGGGGGATGTGGGGTGGGGTGGGGTGGGGGGAATAATTCCCACCTCCCCTTCCTAGGGCCGCACTTCCGCTGCCTCCTTAGCTGCTCACCGCCTCCCTCGAAGACGCCGTGGCCCGCTCTACCCTTCGGACTGTCCTACGGTACAACTCATTTGATTCTCCAGGCTGCCTTGAGCATGCACGACGCCTGATGCAAACCTCAAAACAAATGAATTAGGCTGGAAGAGGTTTGCAGTACGAAGATGGATTACTCAGAAAACCAAGATTTGCTCAACCAGCCTTTAGTTGAGCAAATAACTTCATTTGCACTCCCTGAGTTTGCTGGCTGTGTTATATATAAAGAGGCTTTCTCTTCCTCCAGAAGAGTGGGGGACTTAATTTGGGGGGCAGAGGCATTATTTTAAAAATATTTTTGTTTTCCAGAGCACGGCCAGGGCTGCCATGGAGGCAGCAGAGGCAAGGGGAATGTCTTTAATCCAATTTGGGGGGACTTAAAAGGTAAAAGGTATCCCCTTGGCCCTCTCCCCCCACTCAGGAACAATCTCACTGCCCCACACGCAACATCTGGGGTTTTTAGAGCTGGACCCACACAGCCAAGCAACATCAGGAGCAAGCCAAAGGGGAAATGGATTTTTTTTTTTAAATAAAATAAAATAAAAACCAGCCGTAGAGCTGAACACACCAAAACATATCCTGGGGAATTAAACAAGATCATCAAAAACATTAGCTTATTCCTGGGAAAAAATCCAAAGCGAGGCCGATGGGAAATGCCCCGTTTCTTGCAACGATGATAGCATTTCTTCGTTTCTGCGAGCGTCAAACAGGCCTGCTTTGGGAAATCCTCCTCCTCCGATTCCGGAGAAACAAAACAAAATTGCGTGCAACATTTGCTCGAGTGGAGCAAGGCGGCCGTCTTGCCCCCTTCTAGTTAAACACACATTGCTTCTCCAAACTGGAAAGCGATGGCTAGATATTTCCTTCCCTTTCCCAATCCTAGGACGTTCCCACTGGGATCACGTGTGGCTCACGGGATGGAACCGACGTGGCTGGTCTTTTTGGCAAACCAAGTCCTGAGTCTGCATTCAGCCACTTTGTCTGTAGTGGAAGAAGAGACATGGGATACTGGCTCAGCTTTCGACATCTAACCAATCATGAACACCAACTGGGAAGGAGCCAAAACTAGGGGTGAAGGCCCACTCTACGTATGGCACGGTTTTTCTATCTCCAACCTTGCGTTCCTCCTCCAGCTCCAACCTCATGTGCTTCCTCGGCCCCAAATCAGCCTTGCAACTCCTCCAGTTTTTCAACCAGATCCTCAAGGGGATTTGAGGACGCCTTCCACAAATCTCTCAGTGGAGCCCATCTCGCGGTTGGAGGAGGAAAATGGTGCCTCTGCACTTATCATGGCCTTGGGTGGCCCTTCCTTCCATGGAGAAGGTCCCCTGGATTATCTTCCTTGGAACTGACCAGGAGGTGGGGAAACCAAGGGAACCTGCTATTTGAGAGAGGCACGACCAGAGTTTGGTCTTCATCCTTTGGCCACCTGGTTGATAACTAAGCTTAAGGACACCAGCCATTGACTCCTGGCCATTTGACCAGGATTCTCCCCTCCTTGGGAAGAAAGCTCCCAACCAAATTAGATAAAAATTAGATAAAAATTCATTGCGGGGGGGAGAATACCAAAAACTCTTTCCCTCCCCAGTCCTAGACTTCTTCAACGTCTACTCATCAGACATTCATCCTCATCCTCTCGCTCGGCTTTGACCTGTTGGACAAGCATCATCTTTGACGTTGCCGATTTCTTGCTTCAGTTCAAATGCTCTGATGTTTCTGGACTGGGAGCTAATGGTTGCCCCCTCTTCTTGCAAGTTCTCCCCCCCTCCCCGTTGATGAATTGGTGCTCCTTTAAGAAAATTGCCTTGTCGCTGGCTGCGGCTTCTCTGCCTCCAGACCCAACCGAGGAATTTACAGACACCAGCACAAATTTTATTTGCCCAGAAACCCTTTTCTTGCTGAGTCTCTGTTACCCTCCCAGTATGAATTCGTATCCCCAAGACTTGATTGTTTGGATTAAAGGTATAATATGAGCAAAAGAAATAAAACACTAATTAAAATTCTACTGGTGTGAGCAAATTGCCTACAAATTAGATCGTTCACGAAGGAACTAAGTGCTTGTTCCAAGACATTCTCCCACCCTGATGAACCCGCCTTCTCCCTCTGGGTTTGAACATTTCACGGTTTCACTCCCTCGAGCACGGGAAAAAAATCCACCTCAAATCTGACCTTCTCAAGATGGAAGCTGACGAGATATTTTTACAAGAATTGCAGCGTAGGGCTCCCCGTTGGGGCAGCAGTTTTTTTCCCCCCCTCTCCATTCAGGACAAAATAAAATAAAATTCTCTCCTCAAATGGGGCTGCCACTCTCAATGGGAAGAAAGGTGATGCAAAACCTGAGTTCTACAACAACACCCATGAGTCACAGCAAGAATGACAGAGTGGGAAGGTCATCCCTTCTCCGACCCTTAAGCTGAACTTAAAATTATGAATGCTCTAATTCTGAAAATAACGTCTGAGAGAAGTCAAATAGATGGTTGGCTGAGATGTCTAGGTGTTGGGTTCTCCAAGCGACTTTCCTTCAAGAATTCTTGTGGTTACAGCTTTCAGAAGAAGTGGCATCTAAATATTTTTAAAAATAAACACAGAAAGTGGTGATCCATGGAAACGAAAAAAAAAAGGGAGGGGGGAGAAAATCCACTTGAGATTGGTTTTTATGTAATGGCCCAACCCAGAATTTCTCAACCTTGGCCACTTGAAGATGTATGGACTTCAAGTGGCCAAGGTTGAGAGACACTGCCTTACAATAAAGGTAGTACTCATAGTTTGTTCCTCTCATCTGACCTCAAAGGCCTAACAGAGTGCCCAACTGATTGGAAGGAAACGGGGTGAAGTTACGGAATCTTGGACACCACATATGCGGATTTTGGCCACTCTGACAGCCTCTCAAAAAGATGTGGCTGCCCATTTTCTTGAGGAACATACAGATGCTTCGGTGCTACGACATTTTGCAAAATGCCATTCCTACTCCCGCACTCAGCAAACTCCATTGCACCCCTCTTAACAACCTCGAGCAACGGTTCTCCAAGCGTGGCCCCAGAGGTCTCCAAGACCCTTTCAGGAGGTCCACGAAGTCCAATCAATAAAGATTTTAACATTTCTCAGGTTTAATTTCTGATACAGTAACTATGGAGGGTTCTAAGCCCCATGAACCAAAGTTCTTTGGGGACCTCAATCGTTTTGAAGAACGCAAAGGGGTCCTGAGACCAAAACATTTGAGCGCTGCTGACCTAGATAATCAACGTCTAGGTCATCCATCCTTGGCCATCAAGTCACACCGTGGCCTCAAAGGAGGATCTCATCATCACAGCAGGTCTCTTGCACGGCATAGCCTGCATTTCTGCATTCTCTCCCAACGCCCATCAGCAACTGCTACAGAAAATGCTCCCCTAATGAAAACTTCTCTTGGCGGTGAAGTTGCTGAAGAAAGATGCCCCGTGTACATAGAAGAGAGGGCGATGCAGCCGTGGCCTTCAATCTCCATAGCAACTCAGGAGCAAAAAAAAAAAGGCTTTAATTTTGTACAGCTTATTTGGGTACAGACCTGGGAGTAATCAAGAAGAAATTGAATCCATTACGTCTCAGCAGGACGACCCACAGCTATGAGAAGTGAAGCCACCAGAGATGCTAGGAAGCGGTTGCTTGCAATGGACCAAGGAAAGTGGGGAGGGGAGCAAAGTAACATCATGATAGCCAGTTTATCTCTGAACAGATGCAGACTAGCATTAGCAGGGATAATTTCTAGCTAGGAGGCATCCTTTCCCAGGGGGTGGGGAGGAGGGAGATGAATTCTGAAAATACATGAGGTGACCACGGCTCTTTGAATTTGCTTGTTGTGGGTTTATTGTTATTTGTACAATGCCCCCTATGCTCATGACAGTGGGACTCTCTGCGGGGGAGGCTGCTTCCTTCTTGGAGCGCTTCTTGGAATGCCCATGGAACCCAGCACTGTTGGAGAACGAGAAGACCAGGAATGCTACTCTTGCTGTTCATGAAGTCTAGGTATTTGATATCTATCTGGGCCCGTAGCTGCTGACCCAAAGTAGAAAGGACAATGGGTCAGATTCCCCCCACTCCAATTCCCTCCCTTCAGAAGACACTAAGGCTGAGCTGTTCTTGGAACCTCACCAACCAGCCGCCCAACCTTCCACTTTGCACTGAGCACCCATGGTTCTCAGAAAGGTTGAGAGAGGACCTCTCTTTTAAGTCTACATTCTGTGATGTTCCAATGCATGTGATCTTCTGATACATGAAGGGATGTCAAAGGGCAGAGGGGGGTGGCTTGATCCTCCAGAGCACCCAAAGATAAGGGGAAAAAAACTATGGGTAGAAGCTTTACAGAAGAAGATCCAAACTTAAATAAGGAGGAATTTCCTGCTCAGGAGAGCTATGAAGCAGTGGACCAGCCTACCTCCTGGAGCTGTAGATGCTCCATCACTGGAGGACTTCAAGAAAAGATTGAATAGCTATTTATCCAGGATGATATGAGGATTCCTGCCCTGGGTGGGGGGTTGCAGTACATGACCTTCCAATCCTACAATTCTATGACCTCCTAAATAATCCTCAACCATTGTGTTAGGCTTCCATTCGCAGCTTGGCCCATATTCTTGTTGGCTGAGAATGATCGGAGTTGAAATTCAGTGCCCTGAGCTGGGGAAGATTATCCAAAACTCCCCATCTCATGAGTCTCCAAGGTGTGAAGGCATATCTTAACTAGGTCGCTGTGTTCTCCAGCACCCTCTTTTCCAACTCATTAGGTGGTCAAACACAGCCAAATACCTCATCTTCCACCATCATCCAGCATCTATATCAGAGAAATAATACCTCTGTAGTATTCTTAAACACCATAAAATCCACTGCTGTCTTATGTTACACCTATAAAATTCATCCATCTTTTTTTTTTGCCCTGAAACATCTTCAGTGTTGTTGAAGAACCATGAAGGTCATTTGGTTGAAGGACTTCTATCTCTTCCTTCAAGGGAATGTCTTGGGGTTTTCAGAACAGAATCTTTACTGCAGTCAGTGACCAGTCCATAACACACCTGGATTTGGTGTTTTCATCTTTCAACCCAAATCCTCTGCCCTCCCCCATTCTGTGCCAGACTGCTGCCCACTTTGCCCCTCTCCTACAAAAAACATCTAAAATCCTAACCTTCCATCAATGAACTGTTACTGACATCTACTGTTAAGAATTAAGCAGCACCTTCTGGTGGAAGAACAAATATTCAAAATGTCTGAAGTGTTCTGTGCTTAATTGGTGTCAGGCAAAGTTAGTTCTTGGATGGGACACCACTAGGAAATCCCAGGGGGGAGCAGAGGGTGGACAGTTGAAAAACCATCTCCCTAAAGTTGCTAACAAAACAATGTGGGCTGATCCACAAAGTTATGAATCACTTCTACCCATGTTTTCATCTATTATTCTTTCCCATGGCTTGGGAGGACAGCTTTTAACAAGACAGTGCTCACAAGAAACCCTCTGAGATGCCTTCTAGACCAGTGATGGAAAAACCATGACCCTTGGATCATATCTGCTTCCTCTCTGTCCCCACGTTCTGGAGCTGGGGAAAGGAGAAGAAGGGAGGGAGGTCTCCTCTTCAATGGAATATGAGAACTTCTTGGGGATCTGGGGTGGAGAGCAAGCATCTGAACCTGGGATTGGTCTTCTGGTCCTCATTAAATGAGAAGGAGAGGAAGCTAGGGCTGATCAATGTTCCTCCCATTTTGGAGCAAGCACCCATGCCTGTATGGCTGTGAAGCTGCTAGAGGTTGTTCAACCAGACCACCCTTGGCTTTGCATGAGGTGAGAATCCAGCAAACCATCACTGACTGCAACGTATGGATCCAACCATTCTCACATTCTGCTAAGCCATGTTGTCGCTTAGCTTTGGCTTTGCAAGATAGGCTCACCTGGTCGATTGTGGCTCATGCAACAAAAATGTGATAGTGAATTCCTGGGCAGGGGGTTCGACTAGGTGGTCTCCAAGTTCCCTTCCATGATTCCATGAGTCTGTGAAATCCTGGGGACATAACCCCTGTATAAACAGATGAAAACCAGGCAATTGCTTGATTGTCTCAAGTTTGGGTCTTGGGTTACTCCTCTTGGGTTATGTTTTGTGTTCCTGCATAAAGAAGGATCACCTGAAATGCATCAGGAATTTGAAAACAGGATTTGGAAATTACATGCCAGCTGCTTTATCTTTCTGGCAGTTTAAACCTTGGCTAATATATGTGGCTTAGTGTAATGGGTTCACAGACTTCACCCTAATGTGGTTTATTTAATTTTTGCTTCGCCTCTTACTTGGGGAGCATTTTTCTGACTTGAGTTGTTCGGCAGCCCGAACACATTAGAGTGCTCTGATTTAATCCAACTTTCCCCGAAACCTTGCAGAAATGGATCGCGTCTTGCACGATTTGGGATGAGAACGCCAACATCTCATTAGCTTTTGAGACGAAAATGCTAAAAATCCCATTTCGGAGTGAGAATATTAAAACCTTGCCACTCGTGAGACTTCAACCAATTTTCAGAACTGCTTTTTAAAAAGTTTTGGGCCAGGTGCCCCCACCTTTGCACAAAATCATCGCCGATCTCCGATTTAATAGCGAGCAGCGCTCCCTTCTTGGACAATCCGATGGGGAAACCTTGGAAATTAATCTAGCCGAGCTTCACTTCTCCAGTCTTCACCCATAGAACATCTTTTTGCTTCCTTAATGTCATGAGGAAAAGCCATCTTTTAATTATGTGTGGGTCTACAACCCTGCACTGCTTTTGCAAACTGGGGCCCTTTTCATGGATACGGTTTAAAATTATCCTGTTTTTCTATACCAAGCAGCTATAAAAGTCGTGAGAAGCCATATTAGGGAGAAAGGAGAAGATCAAATCCAATCATTTCATTGAAAATCAATATTTGGGGCCTTTATACTAATCAGAGGGCTAGAATTAAGGGAGGAGAAAAATCTAGGCAAGCTTTTTCAGTTCTCATTTCAATTATCTCCAGGTTGGGAAAGTTCGAAGTTTGCATCCAAATTTTTCCTGAGGAAGAACGGTCTTTATGAATTTCAGCCCTTCTGTTTCTAAATGCTGCCCAGAGAACAATGTAATTCAGCAGACATGGAATTGTAGCACCACAGAAATACCCAGAATTGCCCTCCCCAGAATTATTTTGAAATAAGGATTTACCGGCAGTTACTTAAAATATCGTGGGTTGAATGTGGATGACATGAGCAGAGGATAGGCCAAGTTAGATCAAGTGTGAGCACCATCAAGAAAAGGAAACTGGACAATTTAGGACACATGATGTGCAACAAGAAATGTGAATTACTTTTGTTAAATGCCCAAGGAAAGGTTCAAGGTACAATAACACTGGAAGATGACACAGATCCTGATGAAAAAGAAGGCTTAGCCAAAAAATAGGATGTCTTTGTTCCTGACATCACATCCAAAGAACAAATAGGATTGATGGTGGCCAAGCATGAGGAAGAGGAGGAGGAGGAGGAGGAGGAGGAAGGAGAAGATGGAGGAAGAGGAGGAGGAATAAAAGGAGGAAACACTGAGGAGGAGAACAAGAAGAAGAGTGAGCAGGAGAGGAAGAAGAAGGAGAGGAAGAAGAAGGAGGAGGAAAAGAAGAAGAGAAGAGGAGCAGAAAGGAGGAAAACAAGAAGAGGCAGGAGGAGGAAGAGGATAAGAAAGGAGGAGGGGAAGAGGAAGAGGAAAAGGAAAAGGAAAAGGAAAAGGAAGGTGGAGGAGGAAAAGAGGAAGAAGAGGAGGAAGAAGAGGAGGAGAGGAGGAGGAGGACTTGTTTCCATGACAGAACTTTCTAGAAATCCTCCAATGATCCTTCTCTTTCCTAATTGGGTATAACATACATAAGTGTGAATTCCCGCTGCTGCCTCCTGCCCATCTTACACTTCATCAAGGGCAGGGTCAACACTGATTAAACCAGACAAAGAGAGTACAACCCTGATGTGGACTAACCAAAAAAGCATCCACGTGTTAAAAACAAAAGTCCTGAGGCTGGTCCTAGCCCAGCATCCTGGGTCACACAATGGTGGGCCAGTGCATCTGAGAAACCAGGATAGGAGGCTGGTGGACCACCTCTGCTCTCTCTCTCCAGCTGCTGGTTTTACAGCATCTGGTACGTAGAGATAAAACGCAACTATTTAAGACTGGCATCTAATCTCTGGGGGTGCAAAACACGTTGGGTGGATTCACGTTCTACCAAGAGCACACTGATAAAGCCCCACAGGAGAAGATTACCTTGAGTCCCATCAAGGTGGCCCTTTTGGACTTATGGGCAATTAGAAGACAAAGATCATGAGAAGAAGAAATGAATACTCTGGACTGGAGCCAGAACGTAGACATTTTGCTTGGACAAAAACCAAACTAGGGTTACTCCAAACCTACTTGCATACCCTTGACCAGAAATTCGTGACAGAAGGATTGAAAAAGTTAGTCCGACCTTTCCCATTCACTGGAGGAATCGATCGGGCAATGTTACTAATTCCATTAAAAGGTCCTCCACTGACTCTTTAAGTCAAAAAGTCATCTGCCCAATGTTGGAAGAAAATACATTTCTAGGAAACCATGTTAAGCTTAAAGCTACTTTCCAGAAACCCCAGCCTCTTGATCCTAAATTCCTCAGCTCTCAAACTCTTTAAACCAGAATAAAAAGTTTTGGAAGATACATACCAAGCTACCTTCCCTTCACTTCATCATCTCCCCACCATTGACCGTTTTAAAACACCGCATAACATTTTATGAATCAACATATACTTTTAAGCTTGCTTTACACACTCCTTCCCCCCCCCCCCCATTTTCTTCCACATTTTTTCTCCAGCTTTTATTTTCAACAACACTGCAAAAGTCATGTAGGCAACTGAGGGAAACTGTCATCAAGTTCAAATATAACTGACTCGGATGCAAAGAATTACCAAAACATGCAATTAGTTGCTTTCCCAGCAAGTAAATTAAATCACAGAACAGAGAAAGTCTTCATCTTGATGTTTTACAACAGCATACCCATACATCCGGCCTATTTTACTCACAGTTGATTAAAGAGTTATTAATAGACGATATGGTGTTACACATAACAATTTCACAGATTTCTCTGTCACACGCATAGGTTGTTGCATATATAGGAAGCTTAATATAGGCATATATCAGGGTTTTTCAACCTTGGCAACTTGAAGATATATGGACTTCAACTCCCAGAATTCCCCAACCAGCATGGAGAATTCTGGGAGTTGAAGTCCACACATCTTCAAGTTGCCAGGGTTGAAAAACACTGGTGTATATTAAACCTAGACACCTATATTAAACTTCCAAATTTAAATCCAACCACCAGAGTTATAAGGTGACAAAACTAGCTATCTCCCCAATCAAAAATATCAATTATCAAATCCTAAAATATATGAACTTTTACCCAGATTGAGTTTGTTTAAAATGCTCTGTACTTACCCATCTTCAAATTAGCCTTCTCTTGTATTAAAGATTCCCAAAGCTTCCAAAACTTCAATCTTCTTGAGATGCCCAAACACAGGCAGAGCTACATAGAACCCCAGAATTGTAGGGCTGAAAGGGACCTTCAAGGTTTTCTAGTCCAACCCCCTGCCCAGGGCAGAAGTCCTCAGACCATCCCAGACAAATGGCCATCCAACCTTGGCTTGAAGACCTCCAGGGATGGATCCCTCATGACTCTAAAAGCCAGACTGGTCCACAGGCAGAAAATTCCTCCTTATTTCCAGCTGGAACTCCCTCTGTAAACTTCCCCCATGCAGATGGAGCCAAAGATACAATGGGAAAATCAAAATTAGAAGCCACGAGTTACAATGAATGGGAAGCAGACAATGTCATATGAAGCTGAGATTTGCAAGAGGTGAAGTCCATAGGAGGTTAAGCCAGGATTCACAAGAGATAGACTCTATAGTAGGTGGAGCCAGGAGACACTGTTGGTAGGCCCAGGATCCAACACAGAATGGAGCCAACAGTAGGTGAAGCAAGGAATCACAAGAGGTGGAGTCAAAATCACACACAGCTGAGTTTTACAACAGGTGGAGCCCATAACAGCTTCAACAAAGAATCCCATTGGATGCAGACCAGTGAGATGGAGACCATGATGGGAGGAGTCAGGAGGACATAAGATGGAGCTTAGAATCTCAGTACTGTAGATACAGCTGATTCTTCTTTATTGCCAACTACCTGTGGCTGGTAGAATCCAATCTGCTCTAGCTGTAGACCAGAAGATGTGCCAAACTCTTACAGACCAATGCCAGACCTGTGGTTCTTCATCTGCTGGCCCATAGCTTCACCATAATAGTGGACAAGACAGCGGGGAGGGCCCTAGTCTGGTTGTCAGGAATTCTCCAAGCATTGGCCCAAATAGCACGTCATCTTCCCAGCACATTGATGACACGCAAGAAGCTTTTCCCACCAAGAAAGCATGGGAGATCCATTCTCCAGCCCCCAACATGATCTTCAGCTACAGTTTGTTGGGCAAAAGGCACCAACAAACCAAGAAAGAAGGATAGATGTCTAATTGCAGGCATGTGACATGCTGATTTTATATTGGAAAGGAATTATTCGTGCAGGTCTAATCAGACAATCTGAGATCTGGTCTGCAGCAAAGGAGAGTTACGTCACTTCCAAATCGCACAACTGCTTTTCTCCCTAGTGACAGGTGCAAATGTTTAATCTTTCATCCCAGTGGGTGCCCAGATTTGCAATAAAAAAGGAGGATCACGCTTTTTTTTTTTAATGTTCAATTTTATTTTAGTTTTTTTCAGTCAGGAAACTTGAGCCATGGCCCAGCACCACCAGTAAGCAAGGGGACAGGAAGGAAAATCCTCAGCCCAGTTTAAGACATTTTCAGTCATTAAAGGGAGCCCATAAAACAGCTGCACATCCATTATATGGTTATAAAAGGGTTTATCTTCAGAGGCTGAAAATAAGAATTTTGGTGCAAGATCCTTGCTATTTCTAAAAATCCAGAAGAAACGCAGCGGTCGATCTTTTCTCTCTCTTATTTCTGAAATTTCTTTTTTTCTTTCTACAGTCTTCTCTTAATACTAGTTTTTATTAGTTTTTTTATTGTTCTTCTTTTTAAAAAAATTAAATAAAGTTGTTATAAAAAAAAAGAAATGCAACTGTTTTCAGATTTTGGCCTACTGCAGAAGTACCAGAAGAAGCCTTTAAAAATTCTCCATTCATGTTTGAAACTCAATTTTTCTTTTCTTTTTTCAGTCATATTTCTTAGGAACGGGTGAAGATTCTATTCTGAAATTCAATGCAAGTGACGTTCGTTTCAACCACCAAATAGGAACGGATTAATTGCATCCACCTGGTTCCGAACATCCGATCGATTTGAAAATAATTGGGTTTTGCACGCAGAATTTCCCCCGTTGGAATCGATTTTTTAAATCAGATTGACTCGATGCACAGATGGGATTCAGTGGCAGCTGGATCGTGAATCTGGGTCAGATTTCAGCTGATTCACACACTCCGAACTTCAAATTATTTCTCATCAAAGAAGGTTTATCATCATTATTTCTCATCAAAGAAGGCTTCCTTTATTAAGGAAATAATACTAGGCACCAATATTATTTCACTCTTCCCCTTTCTGTAACAGTCATCTAGGACAGCATTGCCCCCAAAACGTTCTCCAGATATCATGGGACTACTATCTCCAGAAACTCCAGCCAGCCGGGAATCATGGGCTTTGCAATCCTGACCCACCAGGGAGAGACAACCCAGCCAGCCGGGAATCATGGGCTTTGCAATCCTGACCCACCAGGGAGAGACAACCCAGCCAGCCGGGAATCATGGGCTTTGCAATCCTGACCCACCAGGGAGAGACAACCCAATACGAACATTCCTACATTGCACGAATGAAGTCCATAAAGTTTTGAAAACTGATTCGATCGATGAAGGCAAAGGAGAGTGAGGGCAAAACGAATCTATCCATTGATTTTTTTTTCTCCCAAAACACACCCAAAGACCCAAAAAGGGAAACAGTTTTAAAACAACTAGAGCGTGCTTACCCCCACCCAGGCACGAGAGAAATTTTGGCTCAGACATCAAGGCTGGGGTTTTATGGAAATTTCCAAGAATTCATCAGCAAACCAATGTTCTTTGTCAAGCTAGCAAGCATAGCTTTGCAACGGAGCATGAGATGGGCTTTGCATTCATTTGCATGATAAGCAGGCTGGGAGCAAAAACTGCCATTCGACAGGAAGAGTGGGCTGGCAAGCCGTGCCCGATTCAGACCAATTCAATTAAAACGGACAAGTTGTGCAGACGGAGAAAAAACTGGAGAAGCACAGATGCTCCTCCATGATGGAAACACACTGCAGGGAGGCTGCTTGGCCTAGACCAGAGGCAGGAGAAGACCAATCATTTGGACATCAACAGCGGTCAGCCAAAGAGAGGGCCAAGGGCAAGGCTCTCCTGCTTGTGAATTCCCAGGGGCATCTGGTTGGCCATGGTGAGAGCAAAATGAAGTCAAGAGGAGCCTGGTCCAGATGCAGCAAAGCTACTGTGATGTTCTTCTTAAAAGAAGATTGGATGAATTCATGGAGGATACTCCATCACATCTAGTGGTCTTGAAGTCTCCATGATACCTCCAGGTTGAGGGCAGCAGACCTCCCAAGACCAGCTGCAGAGGATTGAAGGTGGGAGAGGACCTTATCCCCACCTCCTGCTTCAGACCTCCCCAGGATCTCTGGTTGGCCACTGCAAGCCATAATGCTGGACGGAGATGAGCGTTGACCTGATCCCCAGGTCTGTTCATATGACCACAAGCCCAAATAGGATTCTCCCACTTATTTTTTTTCCAACTTCCGAGTGAACACAGCTGCCTCCATATTATCCTCAAGGCAGCCAATATAAAACCACACTGGGGGGAAACACAGCAAACCCCTCCTGTCTTTCTCCCCCTCCAAACAAAGGCCAACTTTTCTATCCCCTCCTAGAAGTTGAGATTCAGATCCATTTCAGACACGGCGTATTCGCCTCCCTCTTCCCTCCCGGTGCTTGTTGGTTTAATCTAAACGCCCAGGCAGAGACTACTGCAAATATTTTTAGAAAAAAGGATAAATAACTTTTAAATTAAGGCCTAGTTAGCATCATTACATATTTATAAGCCGCGCAGGGAGAGAAGAATTGGGTGTTTGCACACAGTCATTTAATTGCTCTGGATTAACCCGTAGAAGGTCCACAACTGGTTCGGCTTTTTTTCTACACGTTGCTGAGCATCCTGCCAAAATCCAAGAGTTTTTTTTATTTTTCCGGGTGTTGGGGCGACCCATCGTATTTATTTATTTATTTATTAAATTTGTATGCTGCCCATCTCCCCCAACGGGTGAGTCTAACTTATTAAATAATTTAATAAATTTATATGCTGCCCAGCTCCCAGCGATTTTGGGTAGTTAAGCTTCATCTTAGCCTGTTGGCTGAACCAAGCTATCATTAAGCCATGATATGGTTGCTTGGTTTATTTGCAAAGGCAGAGCATTGCAAGAAACCAGCCCCATTTTGCTTCTCCTCCCTTTCATTTTGCTATGGTGTTTTTCCTCTAAACTCTACCCCAAAACTCCATGGCCCCAACCACATCTCCATTTAACAGCTCTCTCCTTCTTAGACCCTAATTCTAAAAATGTTCTGCCCTTCTCAAAAGCGTCGAGCGCTCCAAGCTAACAGATTCCTCCACTGTCCGCATAAGCAGTGCATTTCTGGCTAGTGAAGGAATCTCCACTCACTGGCTAATTTCAAAAAGTTACACACTGATCAAAAGAGGATAGATAAATAAGGCTGTGTTTGCACAAGACAGTTAAATTGGATTATGGAGTTCACTTACGCTCTGGCTTGGCAGAAGAGGCTGAATCGGAAATGGCTTGCGCGCCATTCTAATCCACAAAGTCACTAACCACATTGAAATCTGGGTTTTGGCAAGAGGATTTGGTGCCTTCTCCTGCCTGAGCATGGAAACACACACCACACACCCCTTGTAGCCCAATGGCCCAATTGCATCTGATCTAGATGGAGAAGAAACTTAGTTGACTTTATCGGCTTAAAAAAAAGGATTACTCTACAGTGGCATTTCTCAGCCTTGGCCACTTTAAGACGGGTGGACTTCAACTCCCAGGATTTATCACAGATTTATATTTGTGGTCCAAAGCCATTAAACAAGGAACATAAGCAAATTGAAATGCCCCGTGCAAAAACTGAATCACCAAGGAGTCTTTTGCTATTAGCTTCAGATGCACAAAATGGGCTTTCGTCCAAGAAAGCAAATGCTCGGGTGAATTGGTTAGCATTTAAACCCCGGGAGATCCCTCCTCTGCTGCTTTTGCTACAGTTGACTTATCGGGGACCCTGTTTTGCCCCCGGGAGCATTTCTGGGCTCCGATTCCTCGTCTGCAGGCTTCGAAGATCGAGAAGCAAGAAGAGCAGAAGAGGCAAAATCAAAAAAATCTGCATTTCTCACCTGCATTTAGTAGCGAGGTCCTGAGATAACCTTCCTCAACCTGTCCTTTCGGTGGCCACATTTGCTCTGTTTTCTATAATGTTCTGCTGCAATCTGCAATTCAATTTCTCCAAGATTTCCTTCAGCCTCCAGAAAAGAGACTTCTAGGTTTTTTCCCAGTTGTCTTCTCGGGGAGCTTGAGAATTTCCTCCAAATTTCTCTCGAGATGTTTCCAAACTACCTTTCCAATTGGCAGCAGCAGAAAGCAAGCTCCACGGGCTGTTTTCCAGCATTCATCCAAGTGCCCCCATTTCTCAATCTGCCAAAAAAGTCCCTTGGAAGGTGTTGACCTCTCAGATCCTGGGATTGAATGAAAGGGAAGGAAGTCAAAGAGATGGTGAGAATCTTGGACCATGAAAGTAGGACATTTGGCCCAGCCCTGGGCCACCTGGTGGTGAAATAAGTATATAAGAACACCCCATTCCCCTTGTGAGAAATTCACCAACATTTTGGCAGGAGTGGCACTAATTCTATACTATCTCCAATGGGGCCAACCAATCAGGAATCATCTAGTGATGTTACCAAGAAGCTCTCTACTCAATCCCAACATCATGGCTTTGGAGAAGTCCAACAGAACATGAAGCCTGTTGGAGTACGGGTCACTGTTTCATGAATCTATCATACTGGAGATTGTGGCTAGTCAGGGACCCCTGCAAAACTTAGTTTTTCAGCCCATTTCCCCCAATAATCCCAAATTTGCTCAAAGCAATGTTGGCTTGTTTTGGTTTTTAATGAGAATACTCCCCTTGTTAAATTGGGTTCATCGACAGTTACGACACACTCACCAGCAATTTATTATTATTTTTTTCCTAAAGGCAGCAAAAATAGCATTGGGGAGGGGTAAACCACCTTCTGATAAAATTCTATCCATCGTGGTTTGTTCAAAACGTATCCTCCAGATACAGTATCTCTCTGTATCTGGAGGATATTGCAGCTCTCGATGTAGTTAACCAGTTTTTTTAACCTACAGCCACTGAATTGGTTGATGTCTTAACGGCATGCCCTGGGTCCTGTTTATTCAGGAATGTCTTTGGGGGGGCAGGAAGACAGCCTTTTCTGTTAGGGTGCCCCCCTTTGAAACATCATACCCCCACCCCAAGATTGCATTGGCCCCGACCCTAGTGGTTTTTCACAAGCTGTAAAGATGTGGCTTTGCCAACAAACTTGGACATCTGAGTGTGTGGTAGAGCTCATACAGTGGTTATGTTGACTGTTCTTAACTCTTTTCTGTACCTCGCTGCAGATTGTGTTCTATGGTTTTATATGTATTCTGGTTTTTATAAGATTTTTAATTGCTGTAAGCTGCCCAGAGTCATGTATTGGAGATGGGTGGTTATATAAATCGAAATAATAAGTAAACAGCCCCTGAGAAAGTGGATAAGGGAGGTCAATAATTAGAGGAGGAAACAGGATTGCTACAGGAAAGGTTCCTAAATCCAAGGGAGTGGGGAAGCATGAGAGAGAGACTCAGAGTCACTCTGTCTTAAATACGCAAGGTATAAGTCGAGCTAGAGGATTATTTTGGCGGGCTTCCAAGATTCAGTTACAATACCCTACTCGCAATAAAGATCTTTTCAGAAATGCAAGTGGTTCTCTTTCCTGAGTTGGCCAGCCTCACCCCATCATGTTTTCACACTGTACAATCCCTGAAAACTGGGTGAATTGGAGAAACTGCGGTTAAACCTAACCTTTCAGAAATATGGAATGCGAACAGCGTCCAAGAGAGACAGATTCACTACGTCAGATTGTCTTGAGGATCCATCGCACTCATTTACATAACACTGAACATCTAGAGATTATAAAATTGAATGAGAGAACAAGCAAAGGTGAAGATGGTTTTTCAGAACTTGTTCATCAATAACCAGATAACCCAGAATGAAATTTCGTGATCAAATGCTACCTAGTTAGGCTTCACCTCTCAGCTTTGTACGTGAAGCCAAAGAAAACCTGTATGAAATATCTGGGGTTTTGCAGCCCAGACATTCTGTTGGCTAATATCTGCAGTCCAGAAATTGCAAGGAAGGACGTTCAGCCTAGACACCAGGAGAAATTTCCTAACTGTATGAATTGTCAGCCAGGGAATACCAGCTGCCAATAAGTGGGGAATGTCCTCCCTGGAGATCTTCATTTCAACCTGTGGGTTGAAATGGCAGAATAGTAGATGAAGGTTAGATACCAGGAGGCACTGCCTGGTGTAAGGACTTTCAGCCATTGAAACAAGCTGACTCATGAAGTGGTCCCTTCCCCTTCACTGGAGGTCTTCAAAGAGAAACTGAATGGTTACCTGTCTCAAATGCTGTAGCAGATCCTGCACCAAGCAGAGGATTTAGATGTCCTCTGAGGTTCATCCAACTCTAGGACTCTCTGAAATAAAGTCCTTACTCATCCGTGTCTCCCAGGGATGGGAGACAGGCTAACAAAGTTGCCTCAGAAGATGAATCCATCTCTTTGGCCACTGTTCCAAAGAACAGGTTGGATTGAATCAATCTTCCACAAAGTTTAGCTACAACTCCCATGATCCTCAGTCAGAATGTCCTAAATCTCTGGAAGAATCCATCGTAAAAATACTTGGACAGACTCTTTTAAAAAGTGTCTTGTAGCTTTAATTGAAGTTGGTGGCTTCTGATCCCAGGCAAGAAACTACATTGTCAGAAATGTACAATTTCTGACACCGATCAATGGGAAATATTTCTATGATTCAACCTGTCACCACCATCATCCCCCCAGCTCATACAGTGACACGAAACCCCCTAAGGAAAGGACACCAAACTCAGAAAATGAATCCATCTCTTTGTCCACTGTTGACAGCTACAATGAATTTAAGAACGATTTCGCTTCTTGTAGGGAGCCATTGAACGTCCTTTGAACGCATGGAAATCAACTAGGGGTACTTGGCCTGTCTGAATCTCCCTTCAGGGCTCATCCATCTTCTGGATGAATGGGTTTCTTCTCCTACCCATTTCTAATTTGATCCCCTTGAGGTCCTCCAGCATAACATTTGCTGCTTACCACTCGCTCTTCTTGCACCAATGTATGTCCCACGTACTCTCTAGTCCAGTGCTTCTCAACCTCAGCAACTTTAAGCTGGGTGGACTTCAACTCCCAGAATTCCCCAGCCAGCATGTCTGGCTGGGGAATTCTGGGAGTTGAAGTCCACCCAGCTTAAAGTGCTGAGGTTGAGAAACACTGCTAGTGATTCTTCTGTTGCTTAACTAAGCAGATATGTTTAAGAGGTGGGAAAGTCAAGGAAGGGGAGATGGGTACCTATGATCTTCTTGACCCACATTGCTGGGACAAAGACAATCTTTTCTACTTTAGCACAGAGGTCCTTCAGTCCTGATGACTACAGTTTTGCATTCTTTTCTCCTGCATTTTCTTTTCCAACCTGACCTGGCCATTTTCCTGCAACCCTCTTCCAGTGTCACCTGTTGAATCCGAGTGGTTCTGGTGGAGGATCTGGAGGCCCAACCAGACTTTCCCCCCATCTATTATGAATGGAACCTGCCAGTTTAGACATGGAGATAACACTGCTCATCACTTGATTCCTCGATACTGCTGGCTCCTGGGCAAATTTGAAGACGTGCTCCAGAGCTGATGGCATTTGTGAACCCTTGCCAAGAAAGGAGGTATATGGAAGTGAGTGAAAAAGAGAAGGACAAAGAGGTGACAGTGGAACAAAACTGGTCCTGGTGAAGCATCATAGAATCTTAGAGTTAGAGGAACCTCAGAGGACATCTGATAAATCAGGCTCTGCTAAGGCATTTGGGACAGATGACCACCCAACCTCTCTTTGAAAACCTCCAGTGAAGGGGAAGGTATCACTTCATGAGACAGCTTATTTCAACAGTTGACAGCTCTTACACCAAGAAAAGCCTCCTGGTATCTAACCTTCATCTACTATTCTGCCATTTCAACCCACAGGTTCTGGTCCCACCCTCCAAGCCAAGCCCACTCCCTCTAAATATGACAACCCTTACAATATCTGAAGACTGCTCACATCTCTCCCCTCAGGTCTTCTCTTCTGCAGGCTAGAGAAGATCCTTCAAAGCATTCCTTGTAGGACTTGGTTTCCAGACCCTTCACCATCTGGGTGAACTTGTTTCCAATTTGTCATGTTAGACCCAGGTTTGGCACTGGACCCAGGTCTCCATGTGGAGGTCCAGCCAGGCCAGAGAAGAATGGGATGTGATCTGGACTCTCACTCCTGTTAATAATCTCCAAATACTGTTTGCCTCTTTAGCATCAGGAGCAGAAGACAGGACGTACCTTCAAAGAGGAAGATGAGGATGGAGAAAAATGTGGGATGGATGATATAGGGAATAGGTGGGGAGTTGGGGAAGAAAAGGGGCAGAAAGCAGACTGCATGGGTCTTCCACCCTCTGCCAACCAGCATTTGTGTGCTCTGGGACAATTACCTTTCATTGCTTCTCAGGAAGGGAGCTGTCTCTTTGGGTGGCCCGAAGTAAATTGGAAGGAGCAGAGACTCCATTTAATCACAAAACTGGGCCCTTCTTGTCAGTCCCGTGAATTGGATGTGCGTTGTCCTTTCGTCTTCATTTAGGAAAGTACAAACCTTAGCAAAGGAGGAAGAGAAGGGAGGGGGGAAACACTAGAAGGGAGGGGAAAAAACCCAGAATAGTTGCCTTGGAGAACCTATCAGAACGTGGACAACCCAACATGATCCAGGAGGTCCGTCCCAACCGTTCTCCTGTGAAGATCCTCTGGATTCCTCTAACGGGAAATCCTTTAGAGATTTTTTTTTTTTTTCTGCAAAGGAAAACAATTTAAAAAAGTGTTTCAAAGACAGAACATGATCTCTGAATCTTCGGAAGGGATGAAGACACGGTGGTGCATGCTAAAAGCCTTGTCTGGAAGGATTCTGATGCTATCAGCCAAAAATTTTCTGTACGCAAGGAAGAATTTACACCCTGTTCTTATATTTACGGTTTGGAAGTTCCCGTCCCTGGTATTTGTTCTAGCGCTAAATATTCTGGGCAGCGAATTGGAGGGGGCAATTTAGAACCAGATGCCCTCTTTGGTCTGATCCGGAGGAGAGCAGAGTTTTTGCAAGAAGCGGTTTTTAAAAAGGGAGTAAAAAAATGACAGAAAGGGGAAAGCACAGAAGCTGGGACAACTTAATCGATGGCTGTCACCCAGGTCTGTCTCATTCCAGAAGGTGAATTGGGGAGCTAAGGCTGAGGCCCTTTTCAAATGGCACCTCTTTGAGCCAGATCCAATTTTCCAACCATCAAAACCTAAAACCTCAATTCTTCCCTCCTGCAAACAACAAAGAGTAAAATCACCCCCACCCAGAGGTGGGTGAAAAATAAAGCCGGCACCCGGTGAAATGAAATGCCTCTCTGGTCCCGAAAATCTCTTCATCATCTTCTCGGCAAACCCAGCTATATATCAAAGGCTGGTTCCTGCTGCTGGAACGAGGCCGACGCTCTCAGCTCCAAAGCTTTGGCTAGCAGGGGATCAGAAAGCCATGATTAATGAAAAGACGATCAAGGGGAGGTCAACAGCCTCCAGAAAATTGAGCTGGCATCAGCAATGGGGCTGCCATGGCCAGACCCCAGGTCCCGCTTCAGAACGAGCTAGCCACAAAGCCCCCCCCCCCCATTCAGTGGCACACTTACACGCATGCGCACACACCTCTCTCTCTCTAAGCAGAGATCTGGCCACTTCTCCTGGTCCTTCTCTGTTAGCCCTGCAAGGTAGTCCAGACCAGAAGCACACCCAGGAGTACTAGCTCTATCTTTATTGTAAGGTTACATTAACAGAATCTTGCAAGACTGAAAGTATTTCTCCCCTCCTTTCCTTTTACTCTCCAGAAAACTACGGAGGGTCCCTTCCGAGATGCTTCCCACATCCTTCCTCCTTCTGCGGGCTCAGCTCCCTGTTATCTGACCATTGTCTAGTCTCCCACAGTCATTCCCACAGACCATTACATTCTTCCTTCCCCTGCTCCAGTGTCCTGGGGACATGAAGAAGCTGGACTGAACCATCCCTCTCCTTTCAAGAAAGTGGGGAAAACACGTTTAGCCTAGTTACTATCCCTGCTTAACCAAGTTATTTCCTGGGTTTGCCCAATAAGTGGGTCTAGAAACCAAAGAAATGGATTTACACAAATGGATGGAGGGCACAGGAAATAACTGTCCCCAGAGTTTGTGCCAGTACCACAAATTTGTAGTTGGTTCTGATGAGAAGATGTCATCGTCTGTGGGGACGACCTTGGAAGGCGGGAGGAAGAGCCATAGACAAGACAATGGTCAGATAAGAGGGAGCTGAGCCCACAAAAGGAGAGAGGCTGTGGGAAGCATCTCAGAAGGGACTCTCCCTAGTTTTCCGGAGAGTAAAAGGAGGTGAGAAGTACTTTCAGACTTGCAAGATTCTTATTAATGTAACCTTACAATAAAGAGGAGCAGGATTTTATTCATTCATTCATTCAATTTATATAGCTTCCCATCTCACATATGTGACTCTGGGCAGCTCCTACAGGCTGTGCTTCTTACTCTGATCAGGTTGGCTTCACAAATTGCTCTGACCCAGGGTTTGCCTACCCAGTATTGAATAAACCAGGTTGGGCTGGTTTCTCACAACCCCCAAATCATAGTTTACAACTCAGAAGGGCTGGAGTTTTGCAACACAGTGTGCTCAAGTCACCCCAACTTCCATTGTGAGACAGAGAGAAGCACAACCTCCTTATACTTTTGGACTACAACTCCCAAACTCTTCACTTACAGGCCCGTTGGGTGGGCAGGATTGAAGGATTGAAGGAAGTCATTTGGATAATCCAGGAGAGGCTGGTTTTAGGGCAATTTTTTTCGGTGCCTGCAAGAAACAAAACCCTAATTAAAAAATAAAACACAGTTCCATCGTGATTTTTGAGGAGGCTGGCAACCGTTGGCCTGTCTGCTCATCCTACCCTGCTTTGTTTCTTCCAAGAATGATTCCAACCCCAAACAGCTTCACGTCTACAGGTCATCTCTTTTAGGAATTGGCCTTTACAATGTAAAGTGTCTCTCTTTTTCATCAGGACAGAGTGCATAAACACTGCCAACATTCCTTTTGCAATTTTTGGTGTACTTTTTGGAAATCCAAACTTTTGGGAATCTTCTCCATTCTTCAAACACAAATACATTCAAAGCCTTGAGCTATTGACCTTCATCTCTTCAAAAAAAACACGTCAGAGCCAGTTCGCCTCTGTGTTTACTCCATCTTAAAAAAGTTTTGAGAAGAGCATCCACTCTGTTTAAAACCAGAGGACCAGCTAAAGTCTTGGGAGCTAGAAACGTGCCTCTATGGAGTGTCCATCTGAGGGAAGATTTCTGATTTAGCAAGTTTGGGAAGGATTTTTAAAATTAAAAATGCATAGAAAAATCCATTAAATTGGACTTCTGGGGAAGAAATAGTGGATGGAAGACAGTTCCACAAAAAGTAAAGTTGACCACCAGAGCAGAATAAAGAGCCAGCAAGTAGACCAGCTCTTCGTAATTCCTCTCCAGACAAGGAGAGAACTTGAGATCACCCACAAGTGCTCCAGACAGTTGCTCCATGTGAAGACTCTGCAAGGTAGCAATCTCTAGCAGATTCAGAGCTCTAGAATATGAGCGAATAGCCATCTTGCTCAAATCATGGTCAGCACCTTGGAAAGGACACTAAACTTGCATACTTCCTTTTCTAATCACTTTTGGAAATTGCTTGTTAACTGTCTTTCAGCTATTAGGAATCTTTGGATCAACACGTTTTACAAGATCGGGTGAGGTTCCTTCAATCCTTGGCGAAATAATTCTTAACTACAAGTTTAAGAACTTAAACGTTTGTTTTTTTTTTAATAAACAGCAAAAGGGTGATTAAAACTTTGATTTTAGAAAGTTACAAATGGACTAAGGGTCCAGATAAATTTGAAATAAAATTTTGGAATTAATTATAAAGAATCCTTTCCGTGAGAAAATGCCTTCCTTTTGAATTAAGAAAAAAAGTAAGATAAGGCTTTAAGAATTGGACACTAGAGGGAACTAGAAGGAACTAAAGATTACAATTAAAGAAGGAGGACACTCAAACTCGACTTACAATTACATAATGAAGCAAAATATTTTAACAGTGGACATATTGAAGGATATTTTTGTACAACGGATCCAGTAGTTAGTTTTAAGATATAAACCTCTATAGACAAACTGTGTTTAAAAGATGTTATGGAAGAGGAACAAGTTTTACTGGACAAGACTGAGACATACAAATGAAACCGGTTGATGGTTCAATCATTAAAAGGATATACAAACAACAAACCCCCCAAGAGTGACCTGGATAATTTCCCTATATTGGATTCACAAAAGAGACTTGTTTTGGTGAATTTTGTGAGGAGGGATAAAGAAAAAATGAAAAGAAATCAAGTTTTACCACATTATTTGAAGGGACTAAAGATCAAGATTGTTAGAAGTAAAAGAAAGGAATGTAAAGTTGCTTTATTTGATCAAGGTTAAAATAGATATGTTATTTCTTAATGGACATTTACTGACCAAGACAGAATGACGAGATTTTAAGGATCTGTGTACAGATAAGAGATGATATATGGGGATAAGAGATCATTTGTCGTATTTTAAGAGAAGGTACGAAGTTACTAAAATTGTTTATACTTGTGATGAAGTTAGGAATACTATATTCTTATTTTTTCTTTCTTTTCTATTTCTCTATTTTTCCCTCTCTTTCTTTTCTGCGCCTTCCACTCTTTCTTTTTATTCTTTTGTTTTTTTCAGTGTCCGTTCGTCATTATGGCTGTAATGATAACCTTGACGAAAACGGCTATTCAAAAAAAGAAAGAAAATCCATTAAATGGGACCTTGCAAGCGATCGGTTCTATCATTTTCTTTCTATTTTAAAAATCATCGTAATAATACATCTGCAACGTTGCACGGTTGCGTGGTCGTTCCAGGAAGCGCCGGGAAAGAAGCATCAACTTCCCAAAAGGATTAGGGCTGCTAACACGGAGGTGAGTTTTTGATTTTTTTTAATATAAAAAAAGCCCCTTGTCCACTTTATAAATCCGATGCTATGCTAGCGTGTCCTCCCCATGTTGTTTTTTTTCCCTTGGTCCGGAGAACAAACACTAATCAGATTTAATTCCCATTAGCATTCAACCTCCCACTGATTCGCTTAGAGCAACATATTCAAAATTTGTTCTCAGCAAGAATCATGGTGAAACTCCTTTTAATCCCTCACCTTCATTTGCCATTACATTTGGGTGGAATTACTTTTTGCTCTCAGTTGCAGCCCCCTAGGGATGCGCGAATTGGGGGGGGGGAAAACTTTATTGATTTTCGTCCACATTAGCCGGGCAGCGTTCTGGTTGGGAGAGTCATTTTTATATCTATATATTCACATACGCGCGCACACACACCCTTTTGTAACCATTTATTGCTGATTGTCTTCCAACATACCAGCTTTTCAGAGAAGAGCAGGATTGGAAAGGAGATGGAAAGTTCTCTTGAGGTCATCAAGTCCACCCCCTTACAGGGTTTAGGAATGTGAATAAAATCTTGCATTCTTTTGCAATCAGACAGAGCACCTCTAGATTACTGAACACGTCCAGTAAATGCAACATCAAACTATACAAGGATATACTGTATTTTTTTTCCAAACCCTGAATCGGAGTCAGCCTTCCTGGAATGTGCATGCTTTCGTCGCCCGCCTTCCCCTAAATCCCCTAACCATTAATGTAAATGGATCAAGCAGCTTGAAAAATGCCTGCAAATTTCCCAGAGATAGGATTTGAAAGGCAAATTCCCTGGGCCATAAGCTTCGCAACTGGCAACATTGGTGCTTAATTTTCTTCTTGCAGAAGGTGAGGGGAGATCTTTAATCCCGGTAAGGCCCAACTCTAGCTGGACTTGGGTTCGGGTTCGCATTTGTGCCACTGAAAAATCCAGGTTGGAATAGAAGGGCCCGATCTCTTCCTGTTGGAATCCACCCGGAAATCCTTTAACGTCTTTAATTCCTCCTGTTCCAAGGAGACACACATTTCCCTTGCCTTTGATCCTAAATTGGTAGACAACAGTCAACCACAGGGCAAAAGATGGCTGAAATGGATCTTGCAATGTGCTCAAAGGCTTCTTCCCCCACAGTGGAGGTCTTTTCAAGGGGCTGGAGAATTTGTTCAGGGCATAACTCTTTCCCCATCCTTTGTTTCCCCCAGGACGTTCTCCTTCCTGTTGAAATAGGACAATGTTTCTCAACGTCAGCAACTTTAAGGTGTGTGGACTTCAACTCCCAGAATTCCCCAACCAGCATGAATTCTGGGAGTTGAAATCCACCCATCTTCAAGTTGCTGAGGTTGAGAAACACAGTCCTAGAGAATTAATGGACAGGAGAAGCTAAACAGCGCTGGAAAAAAGATGGCCGTTAAAAGATGGGATCTCCACAGATATATCAGCTCAAGACCATTGCCTTTTCTTCCAACAACATTTTAGAAGCATGTTCTCTTTGGTCAAATTCAATGAGAAATCAAGAAGGAACCATCATTCCTCTCCATTCTGCCTTGGTTAGACATCCCTGAAGATACCATGTCTAGTTCCGAGTCCCACACTGGGGGAAAGATCTGGACAAACTAGAAGAAGGTCCAGAGGAGAGCCACCAAGATGCTAAGGCAGCTAGAAGTGGGGAAACACTCAAGAGGAAATTGTGTTGGAGACATTTCACCTTGAGAAGAGAAGACCATGAGGAGACATGATTGTCATCTTCAGGTATTGGGCAGATCTCGTGGAATCAGAGCAGACAAGACAAGGAACCAGGAGTTTAAATTGCAAAGGGGTAGGTTTTGATTGGACATCAGGAAGGGTTTCTAATGGGAAGAGCTGTTCTGCAACAGAAGAACTTCCTTAGGGAGGGACAACCTCTCCTTCATTGGGGATGCTCAAACTGAAACTGGACAGCCATCTGTCAGGGGTGTGGAAGTGATAGGACCACAGGGACTTCAAGCTTCTTTCCAGCCCTTATATTCAATTATTCTAGGATCAGTGGCTACTTCAGGTAATTGCTGATCAATCTTCCCCATAATTAACTTGTCTGCATTGTAGCTAAGCTCTCTCCCCACCCATATTCCCTTTCCCCCATTGCAACAGCTCTTTCCTTCAACAGAGTCAGCAACGTGGAGCTAAGAATCCCACCAACGTATGCCTGAAACCATCCGTGATCAGCTTCAAGTCTTTTCTCCCAACCCCAAAATCACAGTCAAAGAGAGATTTCAAGAGGGAAGGGCTCAAAATATTCCTTTCCCCAATTCTCCCTTTTAAAGGTTGGGGACCAGGCTGGGAAAGAGTCAGATGAACCGAGTAGGGCTTCCTTTGATGGACTTCCAAACCCATCTCCAGTTGGGAGTCTCCTCTCAACCAGCTCTCCTCTACGGCTGCCCAACTCCAGCGTTTTGTGGCAGGTGATTTCATTTCAATGCACGTTGGGCTCCTGAAGTCTAGGGCGCTTCGTCAAAACAAGGAGGACTGCCACGTATTTTGTCTCAGAGGGAACCCATACCCTTTCCTGAAACGTTAAGCTTTGATTTTAAAAAAGAAAGAAATGAGAAATATGCCTCCAGACCTTTTTCTTGCAGAAAGATGACAGCAATTCTTAACTAAAAAGCAGAAGCATTTCTGACTTTGAAATGTCTGTTCATTCATTCATTTTCGTTTCTATGTTGCCAAATTCTCCTGCAGTTTAGATCCCTCAATAGGCAGGTCTCTGCCTCAAGCAGTCTACAGTTGTGATGCGGGGGGGGGGGGGGGGGAGATGGAAGCCAAACTGGAAATGGATGTCAAATACAGTTCTTGAAGCAAAGGGGTCAGTTGGGGAGGATGAGTAGAGATGGCCCTCTGAGATGATCCATTGTGGTCCTCAGAACCTCCTGATAGGTTTTGTTGTTGGGGAAAAGCCCTTGCAGATTTAGTATTTAGTATTTTTCCATTCATTCTAGCTCCTTTGATGCCATGGCTACCTCCCTAATGATGTCACCACCCTACCCAGTTTGACATCTTGGGCATACCATCCACAACGCCTTTCCCCATCCCCTGTTGACATCAGCTGCAGCCAGACTGTGCAACATTGACCAGCCTTGGATCCTGAGACCATCTGAAAAGTGGGTGGGTCACGTGTGAAAGGATGGAGAAGCATCAAAATGGCAGCCAAAGTCACCGTTTGGGAGTTATGAGCCCGTTACTCAAGACCTGGAAGATGTCAAAGATGGAACATCAGAAGTCTCAAGAGTGGAGAACTTGCAAGGAAGCAAGAGTCTTTTCCTTCTAGAACATCATCCTTTCCATGCTAGTGGAATAAACATTTCCAGTATAGAGATATTCCGCTTGCAATACCCCATCAGTAAAGAGTGGAGAAAGGGGGTATGTCCAAGAACATGCAAAGATATATTATGTCCAAATCTCTTTGTTTCCTGGTCAGAACCACCAAAATGGTGCTGCTCAATGGTAGGCTTCTTTCCAGCCCCCTCAACCGTCCCCCAAGGAACATTGAGGTTCTGTCAGTACTGGATTTTAACCTTTCCTTTTTAAAAGAATTAGCAGCTTATGACTGGAAGCTTAACACCAGGGCCACATGAAGCTTTGATCGGAAGGGGCGATTCCAAGCCACTTTCAACGTTTCCCGACTCAATCCAAAACATAGAATCAGCTGCTTTTGAGTCAGTTTGGCAAACCTTTGCACATTGGATGACCCCTGCTCCTCCAACCACGATGCTACAGCTGGCAAGGAGATGTGGAAGTTTGCTCTGCGGATGGTTGGGCGGCTCAGTTCAACCACTGGAAAGACTGCTCTCTCTAAACTTTTGATGTCAAGCGTCTTGTTTCCTTCCTCCTTTTGGTTCCAGTCCTGGATTTCATTTCCTCTCTCTGCTTTTTTTTTTTTTTAATTGATAGCATTAACCGCTTTTAATTGCACCTCACTTTGGTAATCAAGCAAGATTACAATTGAGCTAAAATGAACCTACGGAAGCACAGGAACAACCAGCTTGTCAAGGGGGGAGGTGGAGGAAGAGAAAACCAGGGGGAACAAGGAGAAATGTGTTTCCCTGTGGCTAAATAATCTTCCCCTTCTCTCCAAGAGATCATGTTAGCTCACTTTAGCTGGCTGGGGGATTCTGGGAGTTGAAGTCCACCCATCTTAAAGTCACCAAGGTTGAGAAACACTACAATGCCACCAGTTAAGAGCAAATCATCCAGGGTTTTGGAGATGCAACTGACGCAAGACATCACTGGGCCAGTCTTTGTCCACTGTCTCTCTGCCACAGTCCTGGCCTACCTTACAGGGTTCTTCTAGACATCATGGACAAAGGGAGATGCCTAGCTCTCTGTTACCATCTCAGGTGCCCTTCTAGAGGCTGGGAAGATGGATATGAATGCCTCCCTCTCCGTGAGCAGGAAACGCAGGATGCCAGGAAGGGCTGGAAAAGGGAAAGGAAAGATCTCCAAAAGGAATTCTCCAGTGAGAATGAGGTAGAAAAACAGAAGCCTCTCGCTCACTCAAGGGACGTTCTAGGACAAGGATCCTTCCTCTCTCTATGTACTCAACAGGTTTGGCAGCATTCCTGATTCATTTTTTTTAAACAGCTCTGTTAATATTTAATCTTTCGAAGCATTTACCATCTGTGCAAGAAACTCTAGTTATCAGGATGATGATGATGATGATGATTTTCACACTTAGGAAGACAGATCGAGCCTTAAGTTGTTTTTTTTCCAGACTGTCAGAGCAAGTAGTAGTAGATGAAACTACTAGGTGCAAAGCTTAACATAAAGGCTTCTCCTCTTCCTCTTGGTCATTTCAGGCAGCCAGGGTGGTGTCATGGGGAAGGTGTCAAGGGGTGGTCAAAAAAGTCAAGATGGCACAAAAAAACCCCAGACAGAGCCTCAATCTCACCCTCGTAGCCACCATTTTGACTTTTTTGACCACACCCTGAAGACTCCCTTGCTGCATGCCTCTCCTTCAGCCCAGCCTACCTCACAGGGTTGTGGGGGGAGGAAAATAGGAGGAAGAAACCCTAAACTCCTCTGCAAGCCTTCAGCGGATTGCTTAATATTGACATCTCTGTTGTAAGATTGCTTTATATATAGGCACACATTGTTTTATGGGTTAATACGGCTTTCAGATGTCCTCCGATCCCTAATGGAGGAGGACTGGGGTTAAACATCCCAACATAAAGACCGAGGTGCCATTTCAAAGATTGAATCCCAGATCCAAAAGACGTTCGTTTCGCCGTTCTTGGCAAACAGTCCATCTTGCAGACAAAATGCATTCTCGCTGCTGGAGAAAGCTAGACAGATCGCTCTAACGGCAGCCAGGCCTGCCAGAAAGCGAGACCAACATAAAATCAATGGCATTGAGACAACCTGTGATCACAAAGGCCTTTTTTGCCCGTGACAGCATCAAAAACCCAAGTTTTTTTTTCTTCCAGAAACCCATCCAGTGGTGTTCATAGGGCCGACAGGGTTCAGGTAGATGTCTCACCTGGATATTTTGTCCCGCAAATGCACCGAGAGGCCGGCCCCAAGCCGGACAGGTCAGCTACTTCTCGCGGGTGGATGCGCATGGGGTCCCTTGCACCCCCAAACAGCTCTGCTTGTGCAAAGGCCCACGAGCAGCGCTTGCGAGCTCCTTCGGCACGGGCCCGCATCCATATTGCCCATTGATTTTTCTCAGCCGAGATCGTCCTTCTCCCATCTTTTAGCAAAGGGTTTTTGCATTTCCCAACCCCTTCGTGCCGACGTCTCCCCACTTCGCTCCAAGGCGCCTGGTGGTCTCATTTGTGAAACTCCAGGCTGGGTTTCCTCGCTGTTTGCTACAGAAAAGTGTTTTTTGGGGGGGTCAATCATTAGAAATTCATCTCAAGAGCCTCTTCCTTAAAGGCAACCAGGACGTCAAGGCAGGTTTGCCCCTCGACAGTGCAGAGCGATGCTCTTGGTGGCTGACCATTACACGCTTCTCCAGGGAGCACGAAACCCTCGCGGAGGAGGCAGAGAAGACGCAGGGCTGTCGTTCTGGCGGCAAAGCTATTTGCATTTTCAGTGGCTCCGTGGCTGTTTGGGGGGTCCCAGGGCAGGGATTTCCCCCTTACCCTTCGCAATCACCCGTTATTTCTGTGCCTGGGGCCGACCTCCCACTTGACATCCTTCATCTGCCTTCTGAGAAATGTGGTTGTGCGAAATACAGATTTTGCAGCCCTGGCCTGTTCTGCCCGGCAGCCTTGGAAGTCAAAAGGCATTAAAAGAAAAAGCAAGCAAATTCTTCCTATGCAGTATTGATTTTCTCCCCCATCAGCCATGCTGTTGAACCCCTGGATGAAGAGCTGAAGGGGGATGCTGAAGGCTATCCAAACTGACCCCCGGCTTGATAAGTAAAACCACCTGGCCTGTTGCTTTCTCCAGCCAATCTCTTTTTGCAATTTGTTCCATTTCATGGATTACATTGTGTGGGTTTTTATTCTGGGGAGCCCCCCCAGCTGGAGTCAGGCAGCCCCAAAACTGAATTTAAAAAAAACTAATAAATCTGTATCTGGCTTGCCATCCATCATGTTTAACAACTCCAGAATGGGAGAACAGGCATTGCACAGTATCCACTTATATTAATAAGTGATGTTACAGTTCCTCCAAGGAAGGGGCTTTGGATTTCTAACCCCCTTTTTCTCCTTCTGGGTTCAGAGCATTCATGGGCTCTTCTAGACACTTGCAAATTGCCACGTTTTAAAACACTTGCCCTTTTTTCTGTGAAAGATGCAAAAAAAGAAAAAAGTCCTCTCCATAATGCAACCAGAAAAAAACATGGAATATTCCAAATATTCTTGCAAGGGGCAAAAAAATCTTATTTTTCTTTCTCTATAACCCCAGAAAGGAACATTCCAGCCCTCTTCTATCCATGTTCCACAGCAAATTGCTAATAAGGGAGGTGTGATTTTTCCAAAAAGGGCTTAAAAATGTGCATTCCCCCCCCCCACCACACAGTGGAGACCCCACTGCCTGGACCTTTTCAAGCCTCAGACATTTTTAAGGATGAATGAAATGCAGCCTTCAGCCACCAAAAGGTTCTTGTCTTTGTCTAACACTTTCCAGCTCAAGATCTTGAGGTCCGCTGTGATCCCACAGGTACCAAATCGCCAACTTGTTCCCCCCCCCCCAATCTCCGGGGGAGATGGGTGGCATACAAATTTAATAAATAAATAAATCAACTTGTCCATGAAAAGACAATTGGCCAAATTAAGGGGGGCTGCATGACCTTTGTCCACCGCCCAGCTTTTGAGCATGGCTCCTGATCTCCACCAGCTTGCATACGCATAATATAATGTAACATATATATATTATTATAATTATTACAATTATGAATAATTCATATTTATTAATATTATTTGAATGTGTTAGCCACCCAACTCCAATGAACTCAATAAATGGGTTATTAAGTGACTTATTGAGTTGGGTTAGTAAGTGGTGAAAACCAGTGTTCAGAGGATTTCTGTTTCTTACAGGAAAAATTCCAAACTGGTTTCCCGGTTGTAGCCCATGATCCATCCATGAGGTCTGCCTTGCTGATGGTCCACCAGAAAGAAGGATGATGGTGAAATTGAGGATGAGGAGGATCAGCCATTTGAGTCAACCTTGGTTCTAGTGGGCAAACGTTCCCACCCTGCATTTGCGCTGGGTTTTCAAGCCACCCAACCCAGGAGCCAAGTCAATGAATCTTTGAAAAAGCAATCAAATAAATAAATTAAAACCACTCCATCCATCTAGACACGTGGAAGACCAGGAACCGCTTCAAGCTTTGAGAAGAGGAGCACGGTATCTCTTGGACAGTTGCTGTAGGCTTATCATCTTCAGCAATCATCCACCGGCGTCTGGTATAAGTCATGGTGATGTCACTTGCATAATGACATCATCTCATAGAGGACGCAACTCCGGGACTGCCAGTTTGGAGCGTTGGCAGCACGACATCATGATGCCACTGTGGCTTCTCACAGGCTTGGTCTCCCAATGCCCATTTGGCACAAAAGCCATCCTCTCAAAAGTCTAAATTTCTCCAAACGCTTGACTCGGTCTCCCTTCTGGACGAGCTGAAGGTCTTTTGCTGCCTCTGTTGATGTCCGTCAACATAATTACTCTTCCTTCAGTCTCTTCTAAGGCGCACTTAGGAGTCTTACAAAGTTACAAATCTCATTAGCCGAGAGGAAACGCATTTGCTTCTGACCACTCTGCTTTCTCTAAGTAAGCCTGTCATCATTCAATTTGGCACCAAGTCTAAATATTCATCTTAACTAATAAAGATCCCGTTTGGCGACATGTCATTAGACAGCTGGCAAGCAGCCAAGACAATGCGATCAGCGTCTTTTGTTTAATTAGGGGTTTCTCGTGCAAACGCTGCTTCATTCTGACATGATGACAGAAGAAACACACCTCCCTGCTTTTCTTGGAATGAAAAAGGGCGGGAGGAGGAGGAGGAGGAGGAGGAGGAGGAGAAGGAGAAGGAGAAGGAGAAGGAGAAGGAGAAGGAGAAGGAGAAGGAGAAGGAGAAGGAGAAGGAGAAGGAGAAGGAGAAGGAGAAGGAGAAGGAGAAGAAACAATTCGATCTTCTTCAGGACTCCCTTGTCTATTAGAGAACACTGGAACTATTCCCAGTTTCCATTGTTCAAAGGATTTGCTAACATTGCACGTCGAGGTTCATCCCTCCTCCACGTCTCTCAAAATTAAGTGGAGATGCTCTGCATTTTTGAAGTCCGACACTCCCAAGCTTAGGACATACTGGAGGAACACACTCTCGAAATTTCAGCCAGAGAATGGCTAGCCCAATGTTTCTCAACCTCAGCAACTTTAAGATGCGTGGACTTCAACTCCCAGAATTCCCCAGCCAGATCTTAAAATTGCCGAGGTTGAAAAACACTGGGCTAGACCATACTGCCCTTTTTAACCATGTTAGAGCAGCGTAAACTTTGGGGGAGTTTCATTCCATCGGTCGCCTCTTCTTGACCCCAGGTTTGTCCTTGGATCACTTGAGAATTACTGAGGGTTTTAGTAGACATCTTAAAAAAAAAAAAATTTTTTTTTGTCCTAGAAATCAAGCCACATGCATAATTCATATTTTAATTACGTTTTAAAGAAATCTTCAGCGCTCCAGATCATTATTCAAAGCAGCCTAGTATTATAAGAACTGTGCACCATAGGGCACTAAGACAATACTCCTTTGTCTGATCCACTTTTGGGGGAAACAAGTAGTTTGGACACTGTGACTTAAGAGCCATAGAACTGTGAGTTGGAAGGGACCACAAGGAACATCTAGTCTAACCCTCTGCAATGTGCAGGAAACCCAGTTCAACGCTCCATGAGTGATGGCTGTCCAGCCTTCTTCTTCAGAACCTCCAGAGATGGACAACCCACCACCTCTGAATGTTGACTGTCCCACTGTTGGACACATCTTATCATCTGGCACTTTTGCCTTACATATAAACAAAATCCAGGTAACTACAACTTATGCCTCTTATTTCTGGTCCTAGTTCCTGTGGTCACGGGAAAGAATTCTTGACCATCTTCACTATAGCCATCCTGTCTCCCTTCAGCCTTCTTTTCTCCAGTTTGAAGATCCCTGGTTCTTTCAGCCTGTCCTCTCCTGTGTCATCTTGGTCATCCTCTTCTAAATCTATTCCAACCTATCAAGTTTATTCTGAAATGTGGTGCCCAGAATTGTAATAGGAATCCAGTGTGGTCTCATCAGTGCAAGTAGAGAGATATAATAACTTCATGTATCTTTGATATAGTGTTTCATCTGATGCAGCTTAGAAGTGTGTTAGCCCTTCTAGCAGCTGTCTCACACACTGCTGACTCATTTTCAGCTTGTTCTCAATCACCACTTCCAAGTCCTTCTCCGATGTGATGCTTTCAAGCCATCTTATACACATTCTACATTTTGTTCTCCCTAAATGCATCTGGAAACCAACCAATGACCATCTCCATTGTTGAAGATCGTGAAACACTAAGAACACTATCATGGAGTGTGCAAGGAATACCATTTAACAATTTCTCACCCGCCTTCCACGTTTTTGTTTCACGTTGTGTTCATTTCTCTGGTAATTTCCCAAAAAATCAGAACAGTGGCAATGAGGGGAGCTGCAAAGCTACCAAGGCATGATTCCTCCATTGCATTTAAAAGACCTACAAAACTTGCCTTCACCCAAATCTGCAGAAGGAAACTGATTTCAAGAGATTTTCAATACCCCTTAGCTTATCTGGAAATAGATTCACTGCCAACATAGACGATGGCATGAGATGGCACGGATGTAGGGGTGGTACGGAAGATTGGGAGTGGAAATTCCTTGAGATGTGATTTCCTCTGTATCCCACTTGTATACAGTAGTGAGTATTTATGTGGTTCATAACATGCCCTTGTTCCTTCTTCATTAATTTCATGCTATTCATTGTTATAAGGCTTTTAAAAATTTAGAAACTTAGTACATTCCCAGTGCTTCAGTTATAACACACAAATAAATCAGGATAAAGGCAGAATCCAGCTTGGTTGACCCACAATCTGGCCCATTTCCATAAGGGAGAAAAGCAGTAAGACTGAATACTCGACCGTCGGTTTTGTCACGGGAGACAGATGAGGCAGAAATGTAAAAACAAGAAAATCAGATCTGAACCAAACTGTTTCTATGTACAGAATTACTGGCTCTTTGCTGATTTCTCCTGACCCTAAAAATGCACGATCAATTCTGCGTGTTGCCTGCATTTAAACATGACACGACTCGCTCTGGCCCTTGGCACTTTGTAATTTTCCCTCTCTGAAAGGGAGAGATGTAAGCAAAGAAGGTGGAATGCAGAGGGGCTAAACATGAAGCTGTTTAGATGGAGTTTTGAAGAAGGTGGTCCATGAACCCAACGTTGCTTTCTTCCACGGAAACATATCTCTCCCAATCCAGAGCTTGTGGGTGGTCAAAACTCATCAAGAAACAAAGGGGTGATGGGAGAAGGGAGAAGACTTTCAATTAAGATTTTCACCTTCCTCCGGCGGGCAAGAAAGCTCTTCCACTGGGCGTGGGGTGGGCTGCCGTTCTTGGCATGTGAACTCATCCTGTTCTCCAGATGTTTAAGGTGCACAATCTTTCATCCTGGGTGCAATGCAATGAGTGTGAAATGGCTGGGGGAGAGGGGGGATGGCAGACGAATATTTGCACTTGTACTGGAAGAATGGAAAATGGCCTAGGTCACCCAAGTGATATACAAGGGCTAGCAACTTTCCTCGTGGCTCCAGGCCTAGATGAGTGTGTCTCCCCATCACACAACCTCTCTGTTGTCATGATGACTGTCGTTTGGGAGGGTGAGCACATTCCACAGCTCCAGAAAGCAAAATTATTTTGCACGGCCGTAGCTGTTTTATCTTCCCGATGGTCGATCCCTACCAATCAGGAACCCCACCAGCCATCCTGCCAATCAGGGAACACAGAACAAACCAGAATGGGCTCTTTTCCACTATAGAATAAATGAGACAACCGTGTCCTGCCATTAGGTAGCGACACCTCAACACTGCTTAGGGACCTCAAGAGAGGAAGGAGCAAATGCATCTCCTCCAGATGTACTGGGAAAAAAAAGTTCAACTCTGTTGATTGCCAAAAATCTGTGTTTTGGAGAATCCTTGGCTCATGCAGAGGAGAATTGTAGAGAATTGACAGCGATAGGGCCAGATCTTTTACCAAAGTGACAAGGTGAAAAACTTGGTTTAAATCCAAAACAAGCAGAAATTCTGTGCAAGCAACTTAGGCTGACAACTAGGGAACGGTCAGATAAGAGGGGGCATAGCCCACAGCTGCATAATGGGCAGAGAAAAAGTCCCAGAAGGGACCCTCCCTAACTTCTCAGGCTGTAAAGGGGATGGTGGGAGATCTGTACCTTCAGACGTGCAAGATTCTGTTAATGCAGCTTTACAATAAAGTCTTATTAGCTCATCTGGTCGTGTTTCCTGTCTGGTGTATTTGGGAAGGGCACTCCAAGCCCCTTTCCAACCTAAGGGTCAAAGCGCTAAGCTAGGTTCACCCGTGAGGCCAGGCATCGTTTTTCTTTGCAAACATTCATCAGCAGGTGGACTAAAATCAAATTCCTCCCAAGCACCGCCAGGAGGTTGGGGCTGTTCCCCTGGCAAGCAACTTGGCACGGTCTGCAAGACAGAGCAAACATTCAAATACGTTGCAAATGGATGCCCTTCGGCTCTGCGCAAAACGCACACTGGTGTTTCCATCCTGGGGGTCGGCGGGGGGTGGGACGAGCCAGCAGAAACAGAGCTGTGGGATTCATTTTCTGGAACAGCGGCTCGGGAATTAAAAGCGTCTGCCCGCACCCCAATGGCATGAAATCTCTTGCATTGGAAACGTGGGTTTCTCTTCCCATTTCAGTTTTGCAGGATTTGTTAAAGATTAGATTGCTTATCTTGATTTATCAGTCCTTCTGGGCTGATTACCGTTGTTGATACTTGCAGCTTAACTTGATTTCAATCATGATCTAAAATGACACGTGAAGGGTTCAGCAGATCAGGGATCTGGCGGGGGCCAGACGGAGAAGATGCCGTCTTCCCACGACGGGAGGCCAAAGCCAAATGGGGCTGGCCCCCTCCCGTTTTATAAACTCAGTTCCCGGCTTTGTCGGTTTTATTCATTGTTTCTCTACTTTGGCAACTTTAAGGGATGCGGACTTCAACTCCCAGAATCCCCCCAATAAGCTTCCCCTTCTCTTCTCCAAGAGATCATCTTGGCTCACTTTAGCACAGTGTTTCTCAACCTTGGTGATTTTAAGAGATGTGGACTTCAACTCCCAGAATTCCCCAGCCAGCATGCTGGCTGGGGAATTCTGGGAATTGAAGACCACATCTTTTAAAGTCATCAAGGTTGAGAAATGCTGATCTAGATGGACAGGTTTGAGTTTTCATTAGTTAACCCTTTTGTATCTGATCTCCCTGGCACGTTTTCTCCTCCTCCACAACAGAAGGAAAAGAGGAACAACGTTGGGAAGAATTTGTCAACTGTATTATAGCTTGGAGGCTTCCAGAATCCCAAAACATAGCTGATGATTTATCTGGGATGCAGTCAAATATATTTGCATTTGTAGGTAAAGCTGCAAGCCATCTGCGGCAAGACCTTCTTTAAACACCACGCTGCATCCCACTGGGGTCACGATTAATATCTCCTTGTCCTTGTGGAAGTGACCGAAAACAAGTCACTGCTGTAAAAGTTAATGAGTAATTTAAACTTGCCTACCCCGATGACAGGAAAATCCATACATCAGTTAAAAGACCGGGTGGTTGCAAAGCTCTTCTGATGACGTTGCTTCTGGCAAGCCGGCAGGAGAAGCGGTCGAGCCAGCGAGGGGTTGTTCAGATCGCACCAGGCTGCTGGAGGGGCCTGCAACCGATTTGCACCATCTTAGGGATGAAGCAACCGAAGACGTGGAATTTCAGGTGCCCCTGGACATTTATGGGCTGGTGAACGCTCAGCATCTTAGCCTAGAAACCCAGCGGTGCAGGAGAAAAAATCAGAACAAAACCCATTTCTTGCATTTGTGTTCTATTAAGTGTCACTCCGATGGGGCAAAGAGAGTTTACTTTCACGGGAAGAAAGGATTTTAGTGACATTTGCAGGGGTGCAGCAAAGTGTCCACATGCTAATTTGGGGGGGGGGGGTTAAATGTCTTGTGAATGTTCTACCTTCCTTTCTCCAAAGTTTGCAGCTGCTCACACTTCTCGCGCTTCCATGAAATACCAAGGAAAGGGTTCCAAGCACAGCCTTTTTCAGCCTGGGATAAATGGGCAGCTGGGGAGGTGCAACTGAAAAGAACACCACCAGGAATAGCAGGCCTTCCATTGCGCCAGCAAGAAAAACACCCTCAAGAGGAACGCCAAAGAAATTATCAAGCATGTGGCAGAAAAACGGAAGCCAGTTTCCTAGGGAAGACACCTTTCTGAAATACCAAGGGATCTGAAGTTACTCGTGAGTAGAGATTTAGCCAACCGGACACGCTCTGTGCAAAGAGGGAAACGGGTGGATCGATTCGGGGCAGAGATGCCAGGGAGAAAAAGGTTGCCACACTAAAGGTGGTCTTCAACACCTTGCGTTACCTCCAAGGGGGGTCAGCAGACCCCCCAGGACCAGCTTTAGAGGAACCATGGTGGGAGAGGACTGCTTGTGAGCTCCCAGAGGCATCTGGTTGGCCATGGTAAAAGCAAAATGAAGTCAAGAGGAGCCTGAACCTGATGGAGCAAAGCTACTGTGATGTTCTTCTTAAAAGAAGGTTAGATGAATTCATGGAAGGCACTCCATTGTATGTCTTGATGTCTCCATGATACCTCCAGGTTGAAGGCAGCAGATCTCCTAGGACTGATGGTGGGAGAGGACTTTATCCCCATCTCCTGCTTCAGATCTCCCCAGGATCTCTGGGTGGTCATGATAAGAGCGTTGGCCTGACACAGCAAGGTTGTTATGATGTTCTTCTCAAAAGAAGATTGGATGAATTCATGGAGGACATTCCATTGTATCTACTCATCTTGAAGTCTAGTGGTCTTGAAGTCTCCATGTTGAGGGCAGCACCAGCTGCAGAGGAACAATGGTGGGAGAGGGCTTATTCCCATCTCCTGCAGTGATCTCCCCGGGGCAACTAGTTGGCCACAGTGAGAGCCAAATGCTGGACTAGGTTGAGCTTTGCCCTGATCCTCCAGCAATGTTCTTCTCTTATGAAAAGATAATTGAATCGATCCTGGGAGAACAGGTCTATCAAGGTTTATTGGTCTTGAAGACTCCCCGTCACTCCCGGTTGAAGGCAGCGGGAGAGGGGCAGGTCTCCACCCACTCCTTGTGAACTCCCCAGAGCTCTGGTTGACCCCAATGCTGGCTTAAAACAGGTCTTAGCTTGATCCCGCAGGCTGTCCTTCTCTTCTTCTCCTCCCCCCGTAGCAGTGCTCATCATGCTGTTCTACTTTGTTGGTCCTTTGAAGGCCCCCATTATTACACCCAACAATAGAAGTCTTTCCCCCCACAACCTCTTTTTTCCCTCTTATCTTTTTAATAGCTGTTGACGCTTAATATGCCACATTAGAATGTCGAATGCCAAAAAGAGCTTGATGGCGTGCCTCGCATTGCACAAAAACAAGCTTTATTGTCGTGGTCTTTTGACTTGATAGGCCTTGCATTAGAGGAAGAGGGCAATAAATCCCCCTCTTGCATTGCAGGCGAGCAAAAGAGGGCTCCAGAAAAGGAGGTTTGTGCGTTCTCTCCTGACAATCACCACTTCAAGGAAATAACATTGATGGGGAACTTGTAAAAGTGTCCAAAAAAAATGAAGGGAATTTACAGCCGCAGGTGAGTCTGGAGGGAGAAACAGTGGGCCTTTAATGGGAAAAAAGAGAATTAAATCTATAGAAAAGCATTTCTGCTTGGAATACAAGACGTCTCTTTGCTTCTTTAGCGGGGCCGAAGTTGGAACACAACGTCTCTCTCCGGCCTTGGCCACGCAGCCCTATCAAATGAAATGTGGCGTGTGGTTTTTCTCTTGACAGCTTTCGCTAGCTTTGTGCCAATTAAAGGCCTGGGTTGATTATGCCCAAGACTTTAAGATGAATTGGCGGAAGGAAGCGGTGCCCGGGAGAGACATTTGCCTCCGGTACTCTTTCCCATCTCTTTTCAATGCGCTTCTTGAAAAGGAATTTGCTTCTGAAATGGCTTTCGGGTGATGTCGACGCAATCCCCGTAGGTGAGGAACGGTGTTCTTGCAAGGAGACAGCCAGGAGTGTGTGCGAGTGGGTGTCCCCAAGTCTTTGGCTGAGCTTTGCAGAGGCAAAGACCTCCCTTCCACTTGACCCCAAGGGAGGACATCTCAAGGAGCCACCTCTTCCTACGGTTTTTTTTTTTTCAAGTGGTGTTGGAGTGGAGGACCTCTTGAGAAGTTTGGAGAAATCATCCAGACAATGTCTTGGTCCATCACTGAAGAACTTGGAAAGGTCATCTGCAACTGCTTTCAAAGGAGGTGTTTTAAAAGGCAGAGAGGAGATACGGTAGCTTCTCAAAAGATGTCCCTCCAGAAGATCGAGATGGAGATGTTCTTCACTTTCAATGGTCCTTCCTTGGGCCAGAGGAAAGGGTCCAAGAACCAAACAATGATTCCAGGCGCTATCAACTACACCAATCCTGGGAACACTCCACCATCTTTGTCTGGCCCCAACAGAGCTTGATCCAGACCAGGAATCCTTGCCACCAAGCTCTCAGAAGCATCGTTGCCTGTGGGTCAAAAGTTGAGGTGACAAAGAGCCGTGGGAGTGGTGAACTACAAACGATGTCAAAAAATAGGGCTGCCGAGAGGAGCTTGTTGAAGGAAACCAGACCTAAGCAGGGCCAGCTATGAAGAAGATGGAATGAAGTCACTTCTGGGTGGCTTTTGGCTAAGTCCTTCTCTCCCAGCCCAGCCCACCTCACAGGGTTGCTGTGGGGCAGAAAAATAGGAGGGGGGAGTGCTCCATACACTGCCTTGGGTCCGTGCACAACAGGTGGGATAGAAATCAAATGAATAAGTGAGTAACTCAGTGACCAAATTTTCAAGCTAAAAGGCAATTGATTAAAAAGAGCCAATGAACAGATTCCTTCGGTAGCCAGGAAGGGATCAGAGCCACCTCCATCACACACACACACACACACACACACACACAAACAAACACACAACACACTCATGCTCACACAGCCTCACTCCCCGTCCTCAAGATGGGAGCTGAGATGAGAGGACAATTTAATTCTTTCATTACTGGAATCCAATTTTCCTCCTGACGGGAACGAAATGGAGAGACAATAAGCCGTGCGTTGGGTGCGGGCCCGGTTCCTGCATCCGACCACGTCATTAATAGGGACAACTTCATTAACAAGAGAGGCTGCAATAACAAGGAGAATGGGAGCAGGAGGGAGGGAGGGAGGTTGCGCTGTGCAAGCCAAGCCGCTCGCCCACCAGAGCACTGGAGCAAGCAGCAGCTCTTGGTGGCCATTGGTGGGGGTGGGGTTACTCCCTTTCTAATTCTAGCCTTGTGATGGATGGAAGGATGGATACATACATGTGTGATAGATGGATACAGACAGACAGACATGGATGGACAGAAGGATGGATGGATAAATACAGACATGATGAATGGATGGATACAAACATGATGGATGGATAGATACAGACATGAGATGGATACATGCATGCAGACATGATAGGTACATACACACTTGATGGATGGATGGATAGATATATACATGATGGATGGTTACAGACAGACAGACATGACAGATGGATAGATACAGACATGAGTTGGATACCTGCATGCAGACACGATGGATAGATGGACAGACAGACATATGTGATGGTTGGATACAGATAGACGTGATGGATGGGTAGACATGAGATGGTTACATGGATACAGACATGATAGCTACATACAGACATGATGGATAGACAGATGGACAGATACAGACTTGATAGATGGACAGATGGATAGATATATACACGATGGATGGATACAGACAGACAGACGTGAAGGATGGATAGATGGATACACACATGTATGATGGATACATGCATATGGACATGATGGATAGAAACATACATACAGTACATGCTACATACGCACTTGATGGATGGATATATACATGATGGATGGTTACAGACAGACAGACATGACAGATGGATAGATACAGACATGAGTTGGATACATGCATGCAGACACGATGGATAGATGGATAGACATATGTGATGGTTGGATACAGATAGACGTGATGGATGGATAGATGGATAGATACACACATGTATGATGGATACATACATATGGACATGATGGATGGAAACATACATACAGTACATACATGATGGACGGACGGATGGATGATCAACCAGTTTATTACGACTTCTGGTTGCATTGCATCAAGCAGAGCACTCTTTGGCGCCATTAACGACCATGCCTAACGCCATGTACAGGGGCATCCAAGGAGTGAGCGATCTCTCCCGCATCACTCACTCCTGTGACGTCTGCCCAGGCGGCCACAACGCGCAGAACCTCGCCGCGGCCCCTCCTGAATGCTCACAGCCCTGTTGGTCTCTCTCTTGCAGCCAACCTGTTCTTACAGAGCGTTACTGGACACGCTGCGCTGGCATCTGAATCCTCTTCCCTCGCCCCAAACAAGATTCATCCCATCGGCAAGAAAACGGAACGCCCTAACGTGCGTCTTAGTTTTAGCGATGCCACGAGAGTGTTTACGACGTGGGACAGAGCGTGCCGCTTCTCCCCTAAAGGAATCGTCCAAGATTGACCCCTGCTGCCCCGCGACCCAAGTCCTCTCGCCAGGGTTGATAAATTAAAAAAAATGCTGAGAAATACCCCTGCTAAACCCAGTCTCCCAAAGAGCCCGAAGCCTAAACAAAGGGATCTAAAAGGAAGTGGAATTGCGTTTATGGCATGGAATCGTGGCTTGAGCGTGTGGGGGACCACGGGCACGCTGCAAATCCGCACCCCAGTTTTCGACTCCGGCTCGAAACCCTCCCCTAACCAGGCCCCTGGAGGAGTTCCCAGGCCCCCTCCGTGAGCCTCGCGCAGCAAAAGCTGCCAAGGCTCTTGCACATATTGAAAACGAGAGATCCATGCGTCAGCTTTTCAAAGACATGTCTCTGGTGCCGCCACTGTGGCGGCTGCTGTTGGAGCAGCAAGGATCTCTCCTTCACGCTGGAAGGGGACTCCCAGGCAGGCCAACCCAAGTTGCGACCGGTCGTTTGCCGAGCCCCACACAGCGTCAGCACATTCCCAAAGTAACAAAGGCGAGCAAATACCCATAGACGGTACCGCTGTATCCAAGGAACCGTTTGCAGCACACTGAATTCTACAAGCAGCCTTATGTGCCGCTCAACCGCATCCCCCCGGCCCCCCTTGCTCCCCTCGGCTTTATCGCTTTATCGCTCCCTTCTAAGAGTCCCGGCGCTATTTTGCAAACGTTGCTGATCAACGCAGCCCTCTGTAAACGGGGTTCTGCCTTTAAGGTGGGGGGAGCAAACCCACACGCCCAAAGTTAATTGCTTTAATTAAAGCTAATGTAATGAAAACCGACGAATAAGCACTAAGGTGTGTGGATAGAACGGGGCCGGCGTGGGTCTATCGCACCCCAGTGGGTTGTGGTGCAACAGTGACTGTGCCCCAGCCTGGGGGGGGGGGGGGAGAGACAAAAGTGTGTGTTTGTGCCAAGTTTTAGGTCTCATTATTAGTCCCGTGTGCAAAAATGACTTTAGCCAAGGGGGGGGGGGGGGTTGCCCATCCCGTTTTGAGGAATTTTTCCAATTCGGTGTGTGGGATTTGAGAACGTGGGTTTAAGGTCACAAAAACGCGGCCGCATTCTTCACTCGCGCCCGTCTTCAAAGACACGCGTCGTTTCGCTTTCAATTTTGCCCCCCAATTTTTGCAGGCGGTCTCCTGTAATGTCCGTCCTTTGTTTACCAAAGGAGTTATTTTTATATATAAAAAAAAAAAATCCCCTCTCACCCCTATGAGTGGTCTGTGTCTTCCTCAATCTCGGGTCCTCCACCAGAGGCCTGGGAGTTGGAGGGTTCTGCGCAGTATCTGAGCTGTTCCTAGCACTGCACTCTTCTGCACAGAGAGCTCGGATGTTGTTCCTGGGATCTGTTGGAGACACTCTCCCAGCTTAGGAGTCACGGCCCCAAGTGCTCCCACCACCACTGGGACCACTTTGGCCTTGACTTTCCACATCCTCTCGATTTCCTCCTTCAGGGCCTGGTCCTTCTCCAGCTTCTCCTGCTCCTTCTTCCTGATGTTGCTGTCACTTGGCACTGCTACCTCTATCACTACCGCCGTCTTCTGGTCTTTGTCTACTACCACGATGTCTGGTTGATTAGCCGGTACCTGCCTGTCCGTCTGGATCTGGAAGTCCCACAGGATCTTAGCCCTGTTATTCTCCACGACCTTCTGTGGCATCTCCCATCTGGACTTGGGGGGGGGTCTAGCCCATACGCTGTGCAGATGTTCCCGTACACAATGCCAGCTACTTGCTTGTGCCGTTCAGTGTATGCTGTTCCTGCCTGCGTCTTACACCCTGCCGCTATGTGTTGGACTGTCTCTGAGGCCTCTTTGCACAATCTGCACCTTGGTCCTGTCTAGTGTGGTAGACCCCTGCTTCTATGGATCTGGTGCTCAGTGCCTGTTCTTGTGCTGCTGTGATCAGTGCCTCAGTGCTGTCTTTTAGTCCGGCCCTTTCCAGCCACTGATAGGATTTCCCAATGTCAGCCAGCTCAGCTATCTGTCGATGGTCCATCCCATGCAGGGGCTTGTCTTGCCATGGCACCTCCTCTGCTTGAACCTCCTGCCTTGTCTGCTGCTGCCTGAGGCATTCTCTCAACAGCTCATCTTTGGATGCTCCGGGTTTCATCCAGGCTTTGACACTCATCAGACCCTGCCCCTCTTTGCGGTTGATGTACAATCTCTGGGTGTTGGACTTGGGGTGGAAACCTCCATACATTGTGAGGAGCTTCCGGGTCTTCACATCAGTAGCATCCATGTCCTCCTCTGGCCAGCTCACTATACCAGCAGGGTATCTGATGACTGGCAGGGCGAACATGTTGATGGCATGGATCTTGTTCTTCCCATTGAGCTGGCTCTTCAGGACCTGTCTTCTACTTTGGTGGTACTTGGATGTTGCTGTCTTCCTTGCCTCCTCATCATAGTTCCCATGTGACTGTGGGACACCAAGGTATTTATAGCTGGTCTCTATGTCTGCTATGTGGCCCACTGGTAGTTCCACTCCATCGGTCTTAACTACCTTCCTGCCACACACCTCCAGTCCGAATGACATCCCCATGTCCTCACTGTAGATCTGTGTCAGGTGGATCAGTGAGTTGATGTCTCGTTCACTCTTAGCATACAACTTGATGTCATCCATGTAGAGGAGGTGGCTGATGGTGATTCCACTCTTGAACTTGCACCCGTATCCAGTCCTTGTGATTATCTGACTGAGGGGGTTTAAGCCTATGCAGAGCAGTGGGGACAGTGCATCACCTTGGTATATGCCGCACTTGATGGCCACTTGTGCGAGCTGTCTTGAGTTGACTTCCAGTGTTGTCTTCCACAGTCCCATTGAGTGCTTGAGGAAGGTCCTTAGTGTCCTGTTGACTTTGTACAGTGCCAGCCATTCACAGATCCATGTGTGTGGCATTGAGTCATAGGCTTTCCTGTAGTCAATCCAGGCTGTGCTCAGATTGGTCTGCCTAGACCTTGAGTCTTGGGCGACTGCCCTATCTATGAGTAACGGGTGTTTTGAGCCTCTGGTGTTGTTCCCAATGCCCTTCTGAGCTGTGCTCATGTACTGGCCCACATGGTCTTGTAGCTTGGTGGCTAGGATGCCTGATAGGACTTTCCATGTTGTGGGGAGGCAGGTTATTGGCCGGTAGTTGGATGGTGCTGTTCCTTTGTGAGGTCTTTCATGATCAGCACTGTCCTTCCTTGTGTTAGCCCATCTGGGTGGGAGCCTGCTGCTAACAGCTGGTTCATCTGTGCTGCTAGGCGTTCATGCACTGCTGTTAGTTTCTTTAGCCAGTAGGTGCGGATCATGTCCGGGCCAGGTGCTGTCCAGCTCTTCATGTTCTTGACCCGCTGTTGGATGTCTGCTACTGTGATGGTGACTGGTTCCTGTTCTGGGAGATCGCTGTGGTCTGCTCTCAGGTCCTGCAGCCACTTTGCACTGGTGTTATGTGTCTTCTCCTTCTCCCATATGTTCTTCCAGTACTGTTCAGTTTCCGCTGTGGGTGGCTCTGCTGTGACTGTGTGGTTGCACTGCAGTTGGGAGTACACCTTGGATGGTTCTTTGGAGAAGAGGACATTTATCTTCTGGCCTCTGCTTCTCTGGTGTATCTCCTTAGCCTGGCAGCCAGTGCTGTGAGCCTTTGTTTAGCAGTCTCTAGGGCTTCAGATGGAGTCAGGCCCATGTATTTTTCAGTAGCCGAGTCTTGTCCTTAATCTCCACACCCTTCTGTAGTTCCACCAGCTGACTGACTTCTCTCCGAGTTGCCTTGATCTTAGCCTCCAATCTCATTTTCCAGGGGGAGTAGGTACTGCTGCTCTTCTTGATCGTGTAGCCAAGCATCTCCAGTATTACAGCAGCTATAGCATATACCAGTTCATTGGTTTGAGTTATGGAGGCAGTAGGGATTGTCTGGAGGGCTCTGTTGGCATCTTCTAGCATCCTATCTGATGGTAGTTCTCCACTGAGCCTTGGTAATCGGTCTCGAGGGTTGACTGTAGCTAGTTTATCCATGATCTTCTGCCTCAAAGCAGCTGCTGTGCTCTGTAATGGAGGAGATGGCAGTGACGTTCCAGCTTCAAGTGTTGACTGCCCATCCAGTTGTTCTTCCAAGTCTGCTTGAGTCGGGGTTGCAATGTGGGGTTGGTCTATCTCAAGTTGTGAGAGCAGCTTCCTCTTCACTATGTTGAAGCGCTGGGTAACTAGTTGTTTCTCAGTTAGTGTGGATGTAGGCCTTCTGTCAATCCATAGTTCCCTCATACGTTTCATATATCCCCTCTCATTAGGTCTGCTGTTGTAGTAGCATTCCATCAATTCCAAGTTCTCTTGTCTCGTCCATGTATGGTTTGTTCCAGTAGCCCACTTAACGTCAGATTGTCCTGGTTCCCCAACATCTGACACGGACCTTGTTAATCCGGGCGACGTCCGAGCCGGCATGACTCTTAGTTCGTGTCACTCTCATAGGTGAGGTAGGCAGGTGAAACGTTAGGGGGTCTTTGCCCAAGGACCCCTCCTGGTAAGGTAGGTGCCAGCCGGGATTTGAACCCATCTCCTGCATCAAAGGCGGTGTTCTAACCACTACTCTATCCAGCTGCTATCATATATATATATTACATGAAATATAATAATAATAATAAAATAATAATAATAATAATAATAATATTATTATTATTGCTATGAGTTGTTTTCCCCCCCCTCTGTAGAAATGCACCATCTTCAATTGTGAAAGATCGTCAGGTTGACCGTTGGGTGCAGAAACCCAATTTAAACCCCCATTTTTGCTCTTTGGGTATTTAACTGGCCAGCTGCCTTGCAAAAATCAGAGGAGTGCGCTTTGTAAAAGATTGGGCTTTACGGTAGCTTGAAAATACCCATTTCAAAGAAGTTGCATTTCTCGCCTTTTCTTTGCTGCTGTTCCTCTTCCCATTGCATCTTTCTGTCCCGTTAAGCATCGCCTACCCAACATGGCTGGCCTTGAGAAACCTAACTGGGATCAGACCTGCTTGGTCCTTGGATGGGAGACCACCCAGAGATCCCAGGACTAAACAGGAAGTGAAAAACCAAAGAGTTTCTGCACCGTTGACCAGAAAACAACACAGATGCCTCAGACGGTCACTAAGCTTGACCCAAAAGAGATTTTAAATTTACTTGGGTCCCTGTGGAGTTACTCAGGAGTTACTCACAGTTGCTGCTGGAGCATCTTCCACCTTTCAGCAGGCCCTTTGCGTCACCGCCTGCATTCTCCCAAAGCTGAAGGACCTTCTCAGCCAGCATCAGCCTTTGCTAAAGCCCATGAAACAAACCAGATTCTGACTGGTCTTTTCACTCCTCTAGTGCTTGCTGGCATCCTGGTTCCCCCTTAACCAGTTGAAGGTTGCCCAAGCTGGGAGTGATGGGAGCTGTAGTCCACCCACCTTCCAGATTTGGAAAGCCTGCCTTAGCCAGCAGGGTAGTATGCCCACAAGGAAATACCAGCTGGGCCTCTTTTGACTTATGGGGCGCTGCCTTTTCCTTCTGGGCAGGATTGGAAGATGTTGCAACTCCTACAGCTTTGCTTTGTTCCTCTTCCCTCCCCATCTCCTTTCCTTTTGCGCTGTTTCTTTTCATTTGTGAGATTATGGGGTTTGATCTGGATCTTTGCAAATTGCCAAGGGAACTTGATAGACGACAGACAGATAGGCAGACAGATAGATACGATGGATGGATGGATGGATGCAGAGATAAATGAGAGAGAGAGAGAGGATAGATGATAGACAGACAGCAAAATTCTTCCCACGCCCATTATCCTGATGAATACCCCCGAACCAAGAGTTCCATCTAGCTGGGCTTGCCAACAGCCAAGCTTTATAGGTTTCTGATCCCCTGCTAAACCTTCTAACCGAACAGACGTGTCACATTTCTCACGCCACTGATTTACGACACCGACGTGCTGCCGGCAGAAGTAGCTTCCCATCTTCCATTCCAATCAGCTTCCTTCCACTGCCTCCTTTCTCTTGCCCACAGGAGCAAAGCCAAAGGCCAGGAACTGTGGGAGAAATCCCCAGAGGGCACCACGTTGGGGAAGCATGACTAACATCACACGACCTCTGGTGATCATTCCTTCCCTTCCGATATTTCTTCAGCACCTGGTCTTGGGTCTTAGGAGGAAGCCCTCCAAAACAAATCTCTTTTTGGGGTACCTTCTTTAAGGATTTTACTTATTATTAAAATGAGCCTGTCAAACCTGAACACTTTAGTACGCACCACCTGGATTCACATCTCCGAATGAAGCTTTGCGCACGGTCACGTACGCAGGCAAACGTTCCTCTTTTGAATCTTCCCAAACCAGAGAAAAAGTCTGCGGATCATGGTTGACAAGAGTTTTGAGTCTTGCGATTCTTAGGGTTCGTACCCCATTGCCTGCCAAAGTCTCCCTGTGTTTTACAATAAAAGCATAAAACTGGGAAACGAAAAATACTGATCGACGAATTGACGTACTCCTTAAAAGATGACCGGCAATTAAAAGTCACCGATAACAAGGGATGTTCAGAAAAGGGAAATCGAAGTTGGTATCCTGCTTCTAGAACAGGGCATGTGATATTCTAGAAGCAAAATGCCAAATTTGATTTCTTTCTGGTGCCCGCACGGGGTGTGCGCGTGCCCACGCAGAGAACTCATTGTAACAATCCGATCGAAGGGCCTCCAAAAATTTCAGCTATATCAACCTGTTCTGGTTTGGCTTCTGCAGATCTCGGAGAACGATGACAGAACGAAAACAATAAAATGTTAAAATAATAAAGGGAAGCATCGGCTGCTTAAAAAATACAGGAGGTGAGAAATAGAGATTTTCACCTGGGTGACAGCCTCCCCCCCACGTTCTTGTCAATCCAAGAGGCAAATAAATGTGTCTTTGGGATTATGACCCCCGAGGACTAAAACAGGAGGGGGGAATGCTGTCACTGGATCAATTGAACTGGGACACATGACAGCGTTTACACGGAGAGAAATCCTGGCAACGCCAAGTTTGGGACTATCTCGGATCACGCAGAATCGGAGCCCTTGAACACAACTCCGCTTATTCCCTGGCCACACCATCTGACAAAGCCACCGGCTATAGGGAGCCTTAATGTGACGGCTGTAATTAGATTCTTAAAAATCAAATCAAATCAAACCCACATGCCAATTAATGGGAAGCAAAGCCTGGCGCCAGGATTTACAGCTGACCTCGAGACAAGGACCTCGCCGCCTGGAAGGAAGGAAATGAATGTTCCTACAGAGTGGTTTTTACAGCTGCGTTTCCCCTTCACAGAGAAGTAGCACTGAGCTGGTGTCGATTAAGGGCTCTCAGCTCTAGAAGAAAAGTGTGGCCTTCGAGATGCTGCTGAATTACAACTCCTGTCACCCCATCACCATTGCTACTTGACTGGCTCTACTGGCATTGCAACTCGGAAGCGTGTGGAGGGCCACCAGTTCACTACCCCTGCTCTAGAATCACTACCAGGGCAGGCTGGGGATGATGGGAGTTTCCGGGGAGCATGCTTCCACAGTGAGCGAGGAGGGCAGTGAACTGGAGGTTGCCAGAGAGGTTTGACAGGGTGCAGGTACAAGGAAGAAGAGTGGAGAGAAGAAGAAGAGGAGAAGAGCTGTCTTCTGAAGCATTGTGTGAGGATGAAAAGGTCATTTCCTGAAAAGTTGCTTATTGCAAATGGTGTGTCCTGAAAGTGACGGATTGCCCACTGTGGGTGACTGAATAAGTGCTTCCTGCTGAGTAAGCAGAGACACAGAGTACATAAAGAACATAAAGTAGTCCAATTCCAGGGCATGGCCTCAGTAAGTGACTACAAGACTTCATTAAGAAAGTAGCTATCAATTGTTTTCCTTCCAAGTCAACAGTTGGCTAACCTGATAAGGGAACGAGAAGAAATAAAAGTCTTCTACTAGTGATTTTCAGAAACAAAAATGAAGATTAATGGTTAGAATACTGCAGTGGTGACCTGCACTGTTTTTGGCACATTCGTGTTTCTGCCTGAAAACAACTTGCTTGATCAAAAAGGCAGAGGATTCGATCAGTAAATGCCGCGCTAGCTGATTTTCAGATCAAATGGAGACATTACAACGTGAACTAAGGAAGCAATTATCCATAAGGAAGACAGTAACAAATAATAAGCAACAAACTCAGTGGGCAAGAATGGCAGCTAGAAGCAAGATATCATGGATCACGAAGAAGCAGTGTTTGGGGCCTTGAAGAATAAAGTCTCTAGGCTTTCAGGGGAAGACAGAGACAAACTATAGAACAAAAAGGAGGACACTGGATCACTGGAAGCTACAAATCTTGGTGGTTCTATACCAAACTGAAATAAATTTATGCCAACTGGACTCATCAGCTAACGATGCATATTATCAGATCAGAACTACTTCCAGAGTTTATCAATCCCTTGCTGCTGCTAATCTACAGTACGTGAGATATTCCACATGGAGATAAATGCATTCGTCCTAAGAAGGAAGTTCAAGGAATTGGGGGCCGAAGGTTGGCATAGACAAGACCGTCAAGTCCAACCCTTGATCAGTTTTTGTCGTGCTGTGGCTTCCAACCCTTCCTGATACAGCCATCATTTTGCCAGGACTGTCTGTCAGGAATGCTTCGGGAAGACTGTTTTGAGTTTTATATCTGCCTTCTAGGCCATTCACCAACCCAACCAGTTTTGTATCATTTGCAAATATAATCATTCCCTCTACCTCTTCATACCCCTCTCCAGTTTGATGAGGATACATGGATCACGCTTTTGGGTATGATCTTTGAGTATCCACTTAACTGTCATGTCATCCAGCCTACTAATCAATATCAATTACCTTACTGAAGTCAAGACATATTACAACTACAGCATTCCCACAATCTATTAACAAAGTTACCTGATGAAAATATGAGATAAAGACAGCGTGGTAAGATCTGTTCTTGACAAATCCATGCTGACATCTGGTAATTATCACATTATTTTCATGGTCCTCACAGGTCGATCTCTACTGGATCTGCTCTAGAATCTTCCCAGGTATGAGGACAGGCTGAGTGATCTGTCATTACCAGAATTGTCCTTTTTCATCTTTTCAGAGACGTGGTTCCTCCAGGAGTTTTAAAGGTAATAATAAAGGTTTAGCTAATTCCTCTATTATTCAAGAATCAACCTGTCTAAGAATGCATCCAAGTTAGTGGTCATCACAACTTCTAGTTGCAAGTTTCATAAATTAATTATGGTTCTCCTGGAGGAGAAAGTATATAAAACTATACCTTATTATGTCTTGAAATTCAAGCAATTTTGTTGTGCCCTCTTTTTAATATTCTGGGGCAGACAGGAAAATATCATTCTCAACTCTCTAGACCATTGTTGCTTCTATAGGCCTCTAATCTTTCAAGTCATCTTTCTTTTTGCTAAATCTTTAAGTTTCACGCTACTCCTTCCTTCTAATCCCGATCTCCGATCCTTGATCATCTTGTAAACTATTTTTTCATCTTTAATGGCCTTTCCAATGCAATATCCTGAATTGTTCACTACATTCCAAGTCTGTCCACACCATTAATGGATTCTTTAAAATGCATTTGGGTACTTGTCATTTTAACTTCAGTTCTTTTCCCCCACCCAGCTTGCACAGCTCTTTCCAAAGCTTTGTGAAGTCTCCTTAGATTTGCCAGCAGCCAACCCGGTTTCCAGTCGTTCCTCATGGGAAACTAAGAGCTTCTTCCATCTGATGTGTCCATCACTGCCAGCAAATCCTGGATGTCAGTGAAAACTTCCAAAAAGCGAGGGCCGCAATCCACCTTGGGCGACATGTGGTTTGCAGGGTCAGCAAACTCACCCCCCGTTGGCTCTTAATCCTGAAGAAATGTTTGGAGAAAAGGGGATGAACATTATTCAGCTAATCTGCTTTAATAACCTGAGCAAGGGAGGCATTTGCATACACTGGACGGACTCATAATTCCACCAAAATATGAGCTGTCGCTTTCAATCAGTTGCAAGGCAGAGCTGCTAATACATCAGGCTCAACTGCCACAAAAATGGGACACCAGTTGCTCAGATGGGGGCGGGGGGTCCTCTGCTAGACAGTAAAACGAAAACGGGCATCTCGCTGAGGACACGCTAAATAAGCACTGCCAATCGCTGAGCAAATACCAGTTTTTGCTTAGGGATTCTGCTTCTCCAGAGGCACCTGACCCCCACTTGAGCACGAACTGAGCCTCTCCCCCTTCCAAAAAGGGCCAGCTTCTCCGATCAGAAGAGCAGGTCCAACCAGTCAGGTCCTGATCGTGAGAATGGGTCCAACCAGTCAGGTCCCAACCTATCTGCAAGCGAAGCTGTACACCGAATAAAACTCAAGGCAAGCGCCTTCATTCTGTTCATTTCAACACTGCTCTGCCATAAAACAGGAATGTGTAAATGCGGGTGTACTTAAGAAATATAGTTTGCCTTCCATTTTCCCTAACGTCTGCGCTTTTTGTGAGCAGGTTCCCGTAATGTTCCCGTGTGGGTACCCCGTTTTTCAGCCAACAAAAGTGGCCGACAGAATCTGAAGAGGGCTATTCAGTGAACTGATCCACGCTATAATCCAGGAAATGGGAATTAAGTCAGTAAACTAAAAGGACAGGCCAAGCAAACATTGCCCAGCAAATCAAGGAGAATGCCCATCCTTGTTCTGCTGTCATTTAGAAAGAATTGTCAGAGTTTGCGGTGGGAGGGCAAACTAAATAACTCTCCCATTGCCAATCAAGAGTGAAGGGAAGGAAGGAAGGAAGGAAGGAAGGAAGGAAGGAAGGAAGGAAGGAAGGAAGGAAGGAAGGAAGGAAGGGAGTCAATGCATTTAGAGATTCCATTAGCAATTGCCTATCTTTTCCCTATACAGACAAAGTTCTGTTCCAGGGATGGGACATTTGAGGATCTCCAGAACACTCTGCTCTTCTTCCAGATCACCCTGATTCAGCCACTCCAGGGTGGCCTTTTGGTTTTTCTGGAAGTTACTCTTCCACAACAGAAAGAAGGCGGTGGAGGGCAAGGGGGTCATTTCTTCTGGTCAACAATCAGCTTGCCGCTGAAGTAAAACACGAACACAACTCCCAACTAAACATCCTGGCTCCACGAGAGATGTTTCACAACCCAACGAGTGGCAACTGACACCGAGAGGGGCCCATTGAGACAATATCAGGAGGAAGATCAGATAATAGATAATACAGATATTATCATCAATCTTCCCACCTGGGATTCTCCAGAGAGTAGGATAAATCGGCTGAGGCCGCCAATCCCTGTTGGCAACAGATCATTATCCGACTTCATGGGGTGGTCCAGAAGAAGAACGAAGTATAGTTAGTCTTAACTTCGCTCCCCTCCCCACCCCGCAAATCCCTGGTTTTTATCTCTTCAGCTAGTTCAAGAAAGAACAACTAGGCAGCAAAAGTTTTACTATCTATCCGTCAAGCAAGACCCGATGGTAAATTGAACACTTGTCTTTCAACACGCTTTTATCAAAGTTTTAATCTGTACTGAAATTGCATAGCATGTGCATCGAGGTCATGTTAACAATGACTGTCAAAATACAAAATACAAAAAGGTGGCTGCGTTATCCAGAAGACCGGGCTGTCTTTTCTCCGCCTCCAACTCAAGGGGCTTCAAAAGAGAGAAATCCCAAATTTGCCTTGTCTCAGAAAAGATCCGCACTCCTGGTATAAAGTAGAAATATTTAGAGAAAGGGCTGCAGATTGACAGCTTCCTTGGACCGTGGTTTGATTTTTGCATTTCGTTCGCCCGCATTTGGTCCCTGCTTTGATATTCTAATTCACCCAAATAGTCTTGATCAGGAGAAAAGGTGGGGTGCTGGGTACAAATGGGTAAAATTGAATTTAGTCCAGGACAAAGCTAATAATTATAGGGAAACCTGTCCTGTAAGCCCACCATTAAGAGCTAGGAAAGGTTAATTTGCGAAGTGGGGGAGCATCAGCATAGCTGGGGGCGAAAGGCCACCACGGTGTGTGTGTGGGCACCCGCGTACCCATACCCGTGCTTTTAATTAAGGGATCCCAGCTACACAAGGTCAAGAGGTCAAGTTCATCACAAGGCCTTAAAAGGCAAGAGAGGGGGTTCAAAAGCTGTTCTTCTTCTGATCCTGGACTTTCAACCCCGAAGCGAAATGCGCTGTGCCCGGAGGGAGGAGACAGCAAGGCCTGAAGGTTCGGCAGCGTTAGAAAAGGAGCTTTTAAAGGTTTCTTTGGAGCTGACCAAAGAGAACGTCTGTCCTGCGCCTGTTTGATCATCCCGAGCTCCAGGATTAATTGAAGCGAGCTGCAAAGCCTGCGAAGGATGGTTAGCCAAAAAAACCCAGCGCCCGGGGCCTGAACGGTCTTTGCAGAGGGGTGGCCCCGGCTGTGGGAAACACGACCAATATTTTTTTAACACCCCACTCCAAGCAAATGTCTGGTTCGTCCAGAAAGATGCAGAGGACCTCTTCTATTGGGGATACAAAATGCTCTGAACCGGTTAAAGAGGGAATTCAGGCCGGGTGGATGGGCACGGCGTTTCTCTATCCGTCGTGCTCAGATTGAGGAAAGGGAGGTGCAAAAGAGCCCGAATTGAACACTCGCACCGACACTGTTCACTTTCAATCCAAGTGCCTTAAGGCGGTGGGAGGGCGGCTGCTCCTCACTCCCCCAGTGGATTTTGTTCCACTGGAGGACGTTATCCAGCTTTAAACAGGCAATGCCCACCTGCACAAACACGCACAACGTGCCAAGGAAACAGGTGGGTTTCCCATGACGCGCCGGCCTGCAAACTACTCCGGCTCGCTTTTGCAGCCCCCGGTGGGCCATTTCATCAAGGGGTGACGGCTCGCCTCTATCAGCACCTTAAAAAAAGGAGTCTTTGTTGAGGCCCAAAGTAATCTGCAGACATGCTGCGGTCCGTTAAGGGGGCACCATAAAGGCCCCTTCCGGTCTCAAATGTTGTGGAAGCAGGTTGGCGCGGAGCTCACACTCTGGGGCAGTGTTTCTCAACCTTGGCCACTTGAAGATGGGTAGACTTCAACTCCCAGAATTCCCCAGGCTAGGGAATTCTGGGAGTTGAAGTCCACCCATCTTCAAGTGGCCAAGGTTGAGAAACTCTGCTCCGGGGTGTCACGGCTGCATCGCAAGCATGCCCCGTTGGCATCCCAGAGAAGGCTGGTCTTTGAGGGAGCCACTGCGGAAACCAAACCGGTTGAATTCGGACAAGAGAGATGGACCTTCTTTAAGATAGCAAGTTCAACCTTATGCCGCTGGACTGAGACACTTGAGCATAGCGGCGGGTGCTTTTCTGGACCCGCTTGCAGCCAAGACAGCAGTTATGGGGACCTTGGTCCACCAACCTCTGAAGCCTGATTGTTGCCTCCTCAGTCCAAGTCTGAACATCCCACCCCAAGGGGAAGCAGCCTCTGAACCATGGTTTACTCAGCCTACCTGTGGCTCTTGGTTACGGTCTGGCCCACCGAGTCAGAGAGTGGGATTTAAGCCCGGGAAAGGCCTGGCTTTAAATCTAATTCAACCTGTATTTCTTCTGCCTTTCACGCTTAGAATCCTTTTTAACAGGGAACCGAAAGCCAATCTCCTCACCGCTGTGCTTAAAAGCCCAAGATTGGGCCCACGTTACGCTTGCCCGGAAAGTAAATGCTTTTGCTTCAGAAATTGACTTTCCCATTAACTTCTCTGGCCCCGTGCCGTTTCGCAAGATAAAATTATTACTGTTTTTATGTATGAGGTTTCTAATCCAGCCCAAGGTTTCCCTGTAGATTAGTCAATTAAATGTCGCCTCTACAGGAGGGGCCCTTTTTTTCCTTGACAATTCTGCCTCCATTAATTTGTATAAAGAGCCGCCTTAGGTCTGGAGATGGTGTTGGACTACAACAACCATCTTCCCTTGAACTGGCTGGAGATGCCGGGAATACAGGAAAGGAAACCCATCTTTTCTTTCCCCTGTGACTTAAGGAATAAAAATTGCATGTGGCTTGTGCTGGGTGGAAAAAGTCACTGCTGTTTGTCTCCTGAGTTCTGAACAGGCCGTTTAATAAAGAAATCTTGCCCCCCCACCTTTGGAATCGCCCGGCTGCTCTGTAAAAGCCAACACTTTTCCAGGGTGCTGACCTAACAAACAGGCCTGACCCCTCCGAGGAGGAAGCACGGTCCTGGGTAACCGGGATAGACCTCCCTTCCTCAGGTCCCCCTACCCCCATCAGACCGGGATCTTCCTGGCACCAAGCCGAGGTGTCCTCTTAGGCCCAGTTTGCATCTCTGGAATTAAATTTGCTGCTGGGGATCAAAGCTCGCTGTTGCTTCCCATCGCCTTGTTGGCAGAGAGATTTTCAGCCTCCAATTAATTCCCCCACTTGGTTTCTGCCTGCTTGAGGTTTAATATTTAGGGATTTTTAAAAAATTGCCCTTAAGCCTTTTACCGGCTTCATCTCAATTTAGCCTTCAGCCTGATTTTCTCAACCGCTATCCTTTCGTCATTAACTAACGGAGGCCGCCTCGTTTTACAGTCCACCAGTTTCTTTGCGAGTGAGATGCACCAACCCCGGTTCATTTGGGGAGGATTAGCCCACCTGGTCTTTAAGGAGTTTCTGCTTGAGAGATTTTCGGCTACCTCCAGGAGCTCTGTTTCAAGGGTCATCATTTTTCACCCAATAATTTAACAAATGCCCTCCCCACCCCAGAGAGTCAGAGTTTTTCCAACCTTCACTGCAAGAGCTGAAACCCAGGTTTTAACTACTTTAGCCTGATCCTGGCCAGTTCGGGGGCTGGGTGAGGTTTTGAATCCTCTCCCCGCAAAGGCAAATGCTTCCAAGGAGTGGGGTGCAACCCCACACAGGGAGCAGCTCCTTCCAAAAACTGCCACTGAGCTCAACTGTTTCAGGGAACAGAAGGGGAACGCTATTAAATATGTGGGCAGCAAACAGATTCTGGGTATTTAATTAATTTAATTCAAATAGGATCAAAATATGCTTCTGCCCCAGCTGTGTGTGTGTGTGTGTGTGTGCGCGTGCGCGCGCCCCACTACTTTTTGAAAAATGACCCCCAAACGGCCAAATGTGGCTTCAGCAAATCATGGATAGATAAATCTGGCAGAGGGAAAGATATCTCTGGTTTCAACCCCAGTAAACAAAGGGTAGAAAGTTGCAGAAAATGCTGCCTTAGATAGAAACTTCTGAAAAAGTCGATCCTCCTGTTGTTTTTTTTAAAAGGTGATCTGCAGATCCCAACCTGGCGCAGACCCCCTTTTCCCTTATAATGTGCATCCCCTTTTCCTTCTGTGCGGCAAAAGAGGTTAGTGGAGCATTATGTACTTGCACCCAGAGGTGCTATTCAGGCCAGAGCAGCAGAGCGAGCGAGCCAGAGGAATAAAAACTCGAGCTTGAACTTGCTGCAATCTGACTCAACGCCCCTGGAGATGCGCCCATCTATTAACTAAGAGGTGCAAAGGGACACCCCGAGGACACGCCACGGATTCGAAAATGTGCCATCCGGCCATACGTGGGAAAACCTGTGGACCGGATCGTGCTCCTCTGCTAGAATCGCGAGTCCTGTTCAGAATAAACTCTGGTGCGAAGGAACGTCTTTTTCAAAAGACAGACCACCTCTTTTCCCCAAACCTTCCAGCTTGAAAAACTGCCCCGGCAGGGACGGCTGGGCTCGAGGCCCCCAGGATCTCTAGGAGCTGCGGGCGATGGCGTGAGGGCCTGAATCCCCGATCGCCAGGCAGGAGGGCGGATCAGACTCGGCTGCAAGGAATCCGCTCGGGCTATCCATCAGAAGGCCTGGCAGCAGTTTGACTGGATGCAGGAAGGAACACAATCCGAGAGGGGCCGTGTGCGCCGAGGAGCGGGGGTCTCCGCAGACCGTGCTGGGGCAGCCGGGAATAACAAAGGCTAGGTCTCGAGGGACGTTTGATGGATGGCCGGCAGAAGAAAAACAACCCTGCCGAGGACACGCGTCCAGCCCGGCCCTCCATTACTGGTAGGTGACCTTCACGCAGAACGTCTCTTCGTTCTTGCCTTCGCAGTCGTTGATGTAAATCAGGACCTCCTCCTCGCCGGCATTTTGGCTCGGGGCAAAACGCAAGCCGATGGTGTATGTCTCCCCTCCGCCAACCTGGAGGGACAGCAGGAAGGAGGGTGAGAAGGCTCGGAGCCGGGCCGGCTCGGGCGTGCAAAGAGGTGGCACAGGGAGAGGCCTCTTCGCGAGGCAATCACTCTGCTCTAGAGCCAGAGCAGCGCCCAGCTGAGCTGGCCCCCAAAGGGCTAAGGAAGGCCAGGGGTGCTTAGTATTTGGATGGGAGACCACTAGGAAGCTCAGGGTGGCAATTACAAATATGCCAGAAGAAGGTGATGGCCAACCACTTGACAGAGGCTGCTGAGAAGGCCCCAGGCAGGAGTTTCAGACAAGGGCTGGCTCTCTTTTCTTCACCCCTCCGAGCCTTCAGCAACGGGGCAGTTTCCCACCTTTCTGAGCCCACTGGGAACCCCATAAAATTGACAGCAAGCCCTAAAATAGGTTGACCCTGCTTAAATATCCAAAGGTGGAGTCCACCCGCTTTGCCTCCTCCCTCCTTCATGCCCAGGACGGCTTTGCACCCCCCAAAGCTTGTCCCCTTGGGATTATCCTCCACCTATGTAACTCTTTGGGGGTGCCAACCTCCCCCCTGCTTTGTCTGAGCCTCTGAGATAACCCCACTGCCCCCACATAAATAGCACTGAAATATCTCAGATTAAAAGAAGAACGCTGTAATGCCAACCCTAGGGCAACCCTGCCCTGACCCTGAAAAAGAATGCCGCCCCGTGGCTCTGAGTCACAGCACCCACTCCGCTTAAGCCCTTACCTCAAAGGAATCTTCCTTGAAGTGCAGCAAATCTGGATGGTTGGTGTGCAGGAAATACACCCGCCGAGACGGGTAGGAGTTGGTGTAGGTGATCTTCTTGTTCGAGCCTTTCCCTCCCCCAGAAGGGAGGGCGATTTCAAATGCCTGGCAGTAGCAAAAGGACAGCGTGTGCCCCAAATTATTCTGTGACCAGCCAGCTGAATGGTCAGGGTCCCCTTGCTTTTCGCTTCGAGAAAGAGGCAGCCCGGGGGCTGCGGAGAGGGCCAGCAAAACACCCCCATGAGGAGCATCTGGAGAGATCCAATGTTTGCCCCCTGCCCTGATTAAATTGCCCCCCTCCCCACGGGCTGCTCTTGGCCCCAGTGGCTGCAGAGGTGCTGAGCACGAACTCCTTGGCCAGTTCACTCAACCCCCAGCAGCTCTCATTCGGGGTGAGAGTGGGGTGCATTGGGGATGGTGGAAGCAGATGGCTGGAGGGACCCCCAAGGAGACAAGGTGGAAATCGGGAAAGGGAAAGACGAGGAAGCAGAGTTCAAGCAGGGAATCCCCGCAGATATATCTGGAGGCCATTTGCAGCAAGGTCATTCCGTGCAACGTGGTGCCGCGTTGGGGAGGGAACCCCTAGCTATCAGCAGGCAAGGGAAATTAACGCCGCCTGGGTCCTGGCCTTGCTGCACCGGGTCTGTCCCCAGCACCAAAGTTGGGGGAAGACGACGTCCTGCAGAAGTCCACGACGGATTACCTTGGAGATGAAGGGCTGCCGGCAGGATGCAGACACCACCCAGGAGCAGACCAGCTGGTGAAATTCCACATCCACCAGGTTGAGGTAGATGAAGCGGCTGCCGGCGCTCTGAGGCCTCAATCTGAGGTGCAGGTCCTGGACCCCGTTAGCCGGGAGGACGAAGACCCCTTCGGGCTCCAGCTGACACAGGGGGGAAGAGAGAAGATGGAGCCCAGCCCTGTGACTCCAGCGGGCCCGGAAAACTGCCCTGCGTTTTGTTTCTTCCAGGACCCACATCTCTCATAGGTGTTAAACTTGGTTGAGAAATGGAAGCAGCTTCCATGGGAGACAGAAAAAAATGGCTTTTCTGGAAGGCGGGCATGAGATGGCAACTGCATCCAGCCAAGGGTGCCCCAGTGAGGGCAACATTAACCCGTCTGCATTGACTCAATGGTAAAACTTGGGTGCATCGTCCATCTCTTGCCCACCTTCTGTCTGGCTGTACAATCAGTCCAAGGTAGAACCTCTCAGCTTGGGTCTGCTTGTCAAGCAGTGTTTCTCAACCCTGGCCACTTTAAGACGGGTGGACTACAACTCCCAGAATTCCCCAGCCAGCATGGCTGGCTGGGGAATTCTGGGAGTTGAAGTCCACCCGTTTTGAAGTGGCCAAGGTTGAGAAACACTGCTCTAGAGGATACACAGACTTATATTTGTAGTCCAAAGCCATTAAACAAGGAACATAAGCAAATTGAAATGCCCCGTGCAAAAACTGAATCACCAAGGAGTCTTTTGCTATTAGCTTCAGATGCACAAAATGGGCTTTCGTCCAAGAAAGCAAATGCTCGGGTGAATTGGTTAGCATTTAAACCCCGGGAGATCCCTCCTCTGCTGCTTTTGCTACAGTTGACTTATCGGGGACCCTGTTTTGCCCCCGGGAGCATTTCTGGGCTCCGATTCCTCGTCTGCAGGCTTCGAAGATCGAGAAGCAAGAAGAGCAGAAGAGGCAAAATCAAAAAAATCTGCATTTCTCACCTGCATTTAGTAGCGAGGTCCTGAAATAACCTTCCTCAGCCTGTCCTTGCTCTGTTTTATATAATACACACTTGCTCTGTTTCATACGTAAAGCAAGCTGGCTGGGGAATTCTGGGAGTTGAAGTCCACCCCCCTTCAAGTCGCCAAGGCTGAGAAACGCGGCTTGACAAGCAGGCCCTCCCCTACTCCATCACCATTCCCTACACACCTTTCACATCCTTCCCACCCTGCTGCCCTCATACGGCGTTAGGACTCCATTTCTCAGCCAGGGTGGCCAAAGGAATCCTGGGAGCTGTAGTCCTCAACTCATGATCCAGAACAGAGATGGGGAAAATCAGGCCTCCAAATTGAGTCAACTTCCTAGTTAAGCCAGGGCTGGACTCCAAATTAAAACATTTCTGGCAGATGCCCATCCAACCTTTGCTCATATACCTTCCAAAATAACGTGGCCTCCCCCAGACTAACCATGCTCGGACTGTAATGAATGCCTGAGTCTTTAAGCTTGACCACAAAGCTCTGTGTTTCAGCTGGAACGGGCCAACGTGGACGCCTCTCTGAGGGACCGAATTTTGTTCGTGCTGCTCTTTTCTGACGGCCCCGCGGTTCCCTAAGTTTTGAACGTTTTCTCCCATCTGGGGGGGTAATCGAGTTTGTGTTTCTCTTTATTATTCACATTTATAATTATGACTAAACGCACTCTAACGAAATCATTTCTCCCCGGATAGCCTCGTTAATTCAGAGAGCTGGCCCAGCCGAGTTTAGGGCTGCTGATCTCTCTGTGGGATGGTTTTAATCAAAAGACAATTACGGGGCAGCTTTGCCGCAACAAATCCTTAACAGATTCTTGCATCAAAGTGGATGGCCTTTTGGACAGAGAGGACCGTTCAAAGTCATTTGCAAACTCTGAACCCAAATCCCTTGCAAACTACCGGTGACGCTTTCGTACTAACGGAGTTTAGTCAACCTCCCCCCTTAATATTTCAGTAATTGCTCATGAAAAGGTTTGTCTATTCCTCTTTCTCTCTCGGCGACTTTTATTTATCCCTAGTTTACTGTGAAATGTATTTCCAAGCCCAAGTTAGCCCGAACTAAACCCCATCGCTCTCCGAACTGCTATCACTCCAGAACAGCAGAGGGGAGACATACACTGTCGGCTTGCATCGAAGCCGAAAGCTGGTGGAAAAGAAATCCTGATCTATAGCAATGATCACGAAGACAAGAATGAAGAGACGTTCTGTGTGAAGGTCATCTGGCAGTAATTTGTGTCCTTGGTCGTCGTGAGATCCCTAATTGGCTAGGACTAACCTCAACCAGAAAAGATCCACCTTGGAGATGCAGAAGTTGGCCTGCTTTTCAGGTCTACAGAGAAGATCCTTCTCTGTATTCCAGAGACAGAAAAGATGCAATTGTTTGGAGTGCAGGAGAAGGTCTGAATTTAAACTGTGAGATTCCCTTTCTTAGAACATTGGCCTGATTCCTCTCCTTTCACCTTCGGTCAAGACGAAGGATTATTTTCCCTTGATGAAAAGACGGCAAGGTGAGTTGAGATGCTTCTGCAAACTGATTTTTTTTGTTTTCCGTTTCTCTGCCTCAGATTTTGAAAGTTTTAAGGTAGTTTAATCGATACTTTCTATGTATATACTTTTTATCACAAGCAGCTTCTAGCATTATGATGCAGTAGCCAAGGTGGGGTAAACATTTTATTATAAATCGCACCAGGGGAGCAAATGAGAACGTTGAACCAATTAAAAAAAATAAGTGTATTTTTCAGGAGATATTTCTCCTGAAATATTTTCAGGAGATATTTCGCCTCCACAAAACCTTCTTCCCATGGGAAAAAAAAATATTTACAATACAAAAATATTGTATACAGGCACAATCATATCTGTATTTAACTGCAAACAGGCAGCACTAAACTGATGCCTTGCCACTATTCCAGAAATGTGTGGGTACAATTTTCTACACTACATTAGAAATGATTCATTTCATGTCCCTTTAATGGTGTTACCAAATTTAGCTTTGATAAGAAACTAAGCAGTTGCCTCAATTCCAATTTCTCAGGGAAAAAAGGCAACAGTTCACACTGAAACTGCATCACTTATTTCGATTCTCTAGGTCTAGAGAAACTCCAGAAAAATCTTTGTTTGAAAAGGCAAATTTTACTGTACAGGTAGTCCCCAGTTTAAGAACGAGTTCCATTCCCAAAGTCTGTCCTTAACTCGAATTTGTACGTGAGCCGGAACAGTACTATTGTATAATATGGTATAAGTAGGATTGTGTAACCAACTCAACCCATTGAGTATTTAACTCGAATCATTGTGTATTTAACTCAAATTTTGCTACAACGGGCTCTGTTCTTAACTATGAGTCGTCCGTAAACTGGGTGTTCTTAGCCCGGGGACTACCTGTAATTGCTAGTATAATCAAATGCAGCTACGGCACTCGTGAAAATAATCTCATCTCTTCTATTGTTAGCCCATCCTCTTCGCTATCCATTTGGGGAAAGAGTGTTGTGACAACCATCCACTAGTTCCCAACTCGGACGATTCAGGAAAACCACATCCGCGAGCCAGGCTCAGGGAGACCCTTACCTGCATCTCTTGCGGGTGGGAGCTAAAGGCCTTCACCTTGCGGGTCGCGTGCGTCCCTCGGAGCACCAACGAGAGCCGTGTCAGTTGCCCCAGGATGCAACTGGCCTCGACCCACTGCAGACAGTGGAGGTGGAACTGCCAGGTCTGGATAGGAGCGGCCAGCCAGGGGTCTCTGCAGAAAGGAAGAGAATGACAAAGGGCCCTGAGAAGCAGAAAGGAGTCACTTGAGGACATCTCCCCCCATTGAGGCCACTGTCAAGAAGAACAGCACCTAGCAGGCAGCAAAACACGAATTGCAAAGGAACCAAATTTGCAATCGATCAATCAATCAAAAATGTCCCCATATTTCCTCTCTACCCTAGAGTGGTCTATATGCCAGAAGCTGTTTCCTTAAGGACTACAGAATCACATAAACCATCAGCTGTCAATTCACAGATCGAAACAGCAGCGCAGATAGGAGGAAAGCGTTTGGGGGTTCTTAATACAGGCCCCATCGGTGCCAAAGCAGCTTCTAACGGGCAGGGGAGCAGAACAGGCAACCCAGGCAGAGAAGGAAGAGAATTCTACAGCTTCGTAAGTTTGAGTCTGGCTTTCTTCTCCTGGGTTCTGGATCTCTGGCTGTAACAAATAAAAATTAAATAATAATAAAAATTCACTATCAGAAGCACTGCTTAAGATTTTGATCTCCTTCGGGCCGAAACCCAACTTTCAACCGCCAAGTTCCTGGCAAGAGAATGATGGGTGGAAAGTAGGCAGCAATGCTATCTTAGTAACACCCACAACATTCAGAGACAACATCAGAAACTGCCAATCATGAGTGAAGGCAGCTGATTTTTTTTTTTACTTCTCCCTAAAAGCAAGAAACTTCACCTAGTCCTTCTCCATGAATTTTACAAGGTTCGTCAAGCAAGCTGCGGAGAGTCCCCAAGGTGACCTTGGAGAAGGAACGGGATGGCAAAAATGTGATTTAAGCCCAGAAAAAGAAGAGAATGCTAGAAAGAAACGCAAGCTTAAACTGGTTCTAGTCTCTTTGGTATAAGAGAGAGGGAGGGAAAACGAGGTCCAACTTTCAAGATTCTGTCATTATAAAATAGAGTTTTAGGATTTCTTGCGGTGTCTGTTTCCTGACTTGAAAGGCTGACCCAAGCCTCTTTGGCTGCTATCGATGATCTGGTTTGCATAAGAATGTTGAACGAGAAGACAGTTTGCCCTATTTCGGCTTAGCTCAAGGGTGGTTTTGAATTCCAGGCTGATGGTTTAGCATGGGGTGAGATGCCAACCCCGTCAGCTCAATAAACCAGGGTAAAAGTAAATCTTAGCTTCACGCAAAACTTTGGGGTACAGCAAGCAGCCCCATAAATGGTAAATGAACCTGCGTGCTCCCTTCGGGCAAATGAATACAGGTAATGATTTCACTGGCATTAGGGATGGGCAAGAAAAAAAAAAAAGTTACTTTAATAATCTGTATATTACTAAAACTCTCATTGTGTTTATCTGTTTGTCTGTATCTTCACGTTAGCCCGAACGGTGCATTATACTGCAAAAAGTTTTGAATCAAGGTACCTAAAATCCACTAACTTAAAGGATGTGTAAAAAATCCGGGACCCGTTACTCCTGCCAAACTGAAATTTCCATGATGCTCAGGCCAGTTTGATTCACAAAGTTGTGGCTGTTGCAACATTCCCACGGTCACGTGACCATGATTCCAATGCTCCCTGCCAGCTTCCCACAAGCAAAGTCAATGGGGAAGCCAGCAGGAAGTCGGAAGTCGCTCCCACTCCTGCTTTTTGGCCCGCCCGTGGCCATTCTGTTTCTCTAAGTAAGTACATATTGACTTATTATTGAAGTTTGTTTGCCATTACAATCATTTTTCTATTTCTGATATATACCAGTGTTTCTCACCCTTGGCAATTTGAAGATGTGTGAACTTCAACTCCCAGAATGTCAAAAAAGAAGGAATCCAAATTTTCACATCAGATGTGCTCTCACATTATGTTGAATTTAGGGGGTTTAAAAAGGGGTCAGTTTAGGGCAGTATTTCTCAGCCTTGGCAACTTGAAAATCTTCAAGCTGCTAAGGCTGAGAAACACTGATACATACTCTTCTTAGATGATCATGGGACTGTCCAGCATTGGGTCAAAAAAATACGGTCAGCCTAAAATGTAACGTTCCTTCTGGTGACATCAGACCGCCCTTCCTTTCTCTCAGAGGATGACCCAGCAGGTCACAGTGTAGTCTAGTTAAATTTAAATCTCACCCTCCATTTAATACACACAGATTAGCCAGCTTAGTTGCAACAAGCCTGATTCTTTGCTAACTTCTGATTCGAGTTTGTATCATAACCCTGGAGAGCCAGCCCCCTTTCAGCACATTGCACTTACGTGTAAATCAACACGAAGAACCTCTGAATGTGTGGACTCGGACCTGCGGCGACTTTCAAAAAGATATCCTGTGGCTCCCCGGGTCCCTGGGTGAGAATACCAAGACCAGATTTAAAGTCACAACCTTCTGGATGCAATGGAACTAACGCTCCTGAGCTTCTAATTCCAAAATCCCAGCTGTGCTGGCTATGAATTCGAGGAGTTATGGTCCCCAAAGACCCAGATGCACAGGGTTGTGGGGACAGCTAAATCCACACTGACAGACATTGCTCTTCCAAGTTCTTGGACAGATCCCACCAAGACATGCATGGAGACGCTACAGGCTGAATCCATGAACTAAGTTAACACCAAGCTGGTTCTCCTCCCCTGCCCTTTGCTCTGGCATCTAGAATGGCTGGGTTTTGATAAGGGTAAGACTAGGCATTGCCCATCCTCAGTGGAGGCTACCTGCTAGGCCTCTGCATGAAGCTACGCTCTGGAGATGCCTACAGAGAGTTCTGGGATACACATTCATGCCCACAACTTAGGCACGTTGAGCTGAGTCTGATCTGCACCTTTAAAAATGAATCCACTCCTCTCCCTTTATCAAATACAATTTCAAGGGAATAACAGCCTCGACAAGGTCACTGTCTGTCAGCAGACCGAAGAAAAAAATTCTCCTATTTGGGGTTTACATTTGAGGAAGCAAAACAGCCAATTTCGCAGACAGAAGCCCAAACCCTATCTCTTTCTTACGGCCATCTCCTTTCCCCAGAACCTTTTGGAGTAACATAATATAAGGATATCAGGTATCTTTTATCCCAAGTTTTAGAAAACGACATTGCTGCATTCACACAACCGGTTCTGAGTTAAAGTGATGGCTTTGTTCACAGGCCGGGTCAAGGCAATGGGAAACTACACAATTGCATTTTAGCATGCTGTAGTCTGTTCCCTCTGCAGGCTCTGCTTCCTGCCCTGATCGCTTGCACCAACCGCGCCCACAAAGCTTGTCGCGGCCAATGTTACCATCTTCTTGGTTTCACAGATGATGTTGGGGTCACTGCAGCGCACAAACATCTCTGGTTCTCCCCCAGGAACACCTACGGGCGCCCCTGCCAAGGACAAACAGGAGGCTCTTATTAGCTATAGATCTCCTAGGACTTGGAATCAAACATCCCTCTTCGTATCAACAATGGCATTATGACCCTGTCAGAACCTGCAGCAATCGAAGGAATAGCCAAAAGAGGACTGATTTATTGGGGATAATAAATGCTGGGTTTGCTTGCTTTGATTCTGCCATTTGTAACAAGGGGTGGGGGGATGAAAGAAGACAGACTCGGTGCCATCTCGAAGGCCAGGAAGGAGAGGTGTTATCAGGGTGAGGAATTCACAAGGCCACGACTTGGTGAGAAAGAAATCTGGCGCCAAAGAAGGGGGAGAGGGGGTAAAAGTAGGGGAAAGTTACGCGGGCTTTAGTTTTAGCAATGCTTTGCTTAGAGCTGCATGTACTATTCAGTAAAGGAGTTTTTATCTGAACCAGGCCTGGTTTCATGAGCATTCTTCTGGATTGGGATTTGGACATTGTAGACTGGACATTTTGCTAAAACTCCCTGAATACTGGACTTTACCCGAGAGCACAACTCACTGGGGAAACTCCAGCAAACTACAATGGCCTCAGAGGAGCAGGAGAAACATTTGCCCGAACAACCGACCAAGGAGGACCCGGAGTTGCAGCAACTGGAAGCGGACATTGCAGGGTTGGACCTTGGAGCTGTTGGGGGAGGCGAGTTGGCACGCTCCCCTCGGATAGAGGCTGAGGAGATGTACATCCCTCCTCAGCCCATCGAGGCACAATTTGTCGTCAGGCAGTAAGACCCAGCCAGGCATCTGGCTTAGCAATGGGGTCCGCAGAGTGACCTGAGTTTTTGGGATGCTCCTGAAGGAACCCTGGAGATACTTGACCGTCCCAGGTGGTCAAGAGCCATGGGAGGAGTGACCGGGTTCACAGCACCGTGGGATGAGGGTCAACGGGTGCGGGAGTTAGAGGGCGAAGTTCGTGCTTTAAGGGAGCATATATAACTTCTCAAGCATACCTGCTCAACTAAAAACCCAACTATGGCCTACAGTACTTCTAAAAAAATAGCAAGTAAATCCACTGGAGAAAGAATCTCTTGAGGTGACCAGCCCACAGGGGGCTAGATCTACAGGCCTTCCAGGAGCAAGGAGCAATGAATCCCCACCTTCCAGCCGCTTCCATTTGTCTATTGGATACTGGAGACCACACCCTTCCAAGACCAGTTCTGCCCAGCAACCAACCTTCTAACAGGTGCGCATGTTTCTCTAGTTTCACCCAGGACTGGCTTCTTAAGACCATCAACAACTCTGCAAGTTTCAGGCAGGGGAACATCTTTCCAACCCTTTGAAGCAAAGGCTGAGCAGTGAACCCCCCTGTGTTTTTGCCTCCTAGCTCTCATTCCATTGGATGAAACAGAAGTTGCTTAAATTGCAGTGACATTTTCGCAGGTTGGATAGGGGGTTCTTGCCTCTACAGTGACAAGAGGTGTGTGTGAATGTCCTGCCTTTTCTTGAAGAATCCGCTCTCCAGCCAGCTATAGTTTCCCCAGTCCTCTCTTGAGAAATGGCTGAAGACAGGAGGAATATGGGGAAAATCACCCACCTTGTTGTTCTGGGATGGGAGGATTTCAAAAGTTTAGATGCGGAGGGAAGAGGGAATGGCCTTGAAGGACTGGAGGAAGGAGCTGCCACCAAGGCAATGACTAAATAAGAGGGCCTTGAGCCCAGGCCGAGGAAGTAACATGAGAAAACATCTCAAGGGAGCAAGCCCCTCCCTAGTTCACACGAAAATAAATGGAGGGAGGGGAGAAGCACATGCAGACCTGCAAGAGTCTGTTATTAGAACTTCACAATAAAAGTAGTCCTGACGTACATGACCTTGGTTTCCTAGTCTAGGAAGCTGACATCAGCTCTGCTTTTCACTCTCAAGATGCAATGAATCCAAGGCCTGGTATGTTTTATCCCCACATTTCACTTTCTGCAAACTAGACAACTAACAACCCTCTTTTATTCACAGCCTGAGCTGTCTTAACCACGTTAAACCAAGGCAGAGTCAACATTCCAGCCCACACGCAGGTTCAAGGGTTCAAAGGGGAATCTTGTGTGTCAAAAAGGACTTCAGGAGCTCCACCATCTCATCTTCTGTTTTTAACCTTCACTTTTGTTTTTATTTCATTCTCTGTTTGTTCATATTGTTTGACGCAAGTTCCGAGTTTATACTCCAGCTTTAGACGCACCAGGGATTTCAACACTTTCATTCTGAGGAACCGCCTCGCCCCGGTCATTTCAGCCCGCCCCACTCGGTCCAGCAGAAGGGGCAGGTTGCAGACCCCACCGGTCAGGGAATTTCGATTAGTGGGGTCTAGGCAGAGGGCCTTTTCTGCTGCAGCACCCGCCCTATGGAACATCCTGCCTCCTGAGGTCCGGTGTGCCCCTCCCTCATGGCCTTCAGGAAAGGGCTCAAATCCTGGCTCTGCCGGAAGGCCTGGGGGCCAGAGGGGGGCCCGCACCTGTGGAGATGGCTGGTGGGCTGATGGGTTGTCCCCCCCCCCAGCATCTTACAGGTTTTTTAGGGCTAAAATCATAGGAGGTTTTTAAGGCATTTTAATATATGTTTTTTAATTATTTTTTGATTTTATCCATGTTTGGAGAGACCTGTGTTTTTTTTCCTCTTTTATTATTGTGAGCCGCCCAGAGTCACCCGTTGGGGGAGATGGGTGGCATACAAGTTTGATAATAAATCAAATAATAATAAATAAATAAATACTGCGTGAGCCATCAAGAACCACCCGATTGTGGCAGGATGTAAACGTTAGGGCCAACTGCAACAGAGGATAAATTGGAGCTACCTGGAAGCGTGTGCCACGGAGGCAGGCGGATGGATTTCTTCAGAAAGGTGAGCTCTGGGTGATAGAATCGAAAAGTCTGATCCACCGAATGGGGCTGGGATTCCACATTCACGCTGAGGATGGCCAGGGGCCTGCCGTTGCCCACTGTGAAGGAGACCTGGATGAGAAGAAGAGATCATAGAGCAGAGAAGCCGTCTCGTTCTCAGGGCACGTAGACTTTTCTCGGAAAACTGACTCATGCCCCACTGGGAGTCAGGCGGCATATAAATTTAATAAATGATTATTATTATTAACATCAAAGAATCTGGGAGCTTGAACGCTGAAAAATCGGGATGCCGCTATGTAAATATATTCAGGGTTCTAGTCCTTATGATGAGGAAACTCCCTGAAATTGACACACACGGGCAATTTCAGCAAAATGCCAGAACTTGCTCCCAGTCACTCATGCCTTGGTCCCTTCCTGTTTGCAATGCAGTTGGGGTTGCTGCAATGCACTGAACCATAAACTAAGTGAATGGCCTGGATTTGCACTAAGCTACCCAAAGCGAGCCAAAATTAACATTCACCCAGCTGAGTCTAAATGAAGGCGCTGAAAGCACTGTGTGAACACAATCTAAACCAGGCAGACGGAACAAGAGTGTTTTCACACCTCCAGGGAGCGTCTCCTGTAGGAAAACAAGCCGCAGAAACTCAGTGGAGCCCAGATTAGGAAGGGCCTCCTTCGCTTTTGCAACAGATCCATCAGGGGAGGGAAATATGGGGGGGGGGGGGGCATCAAAAGACTTCTCACAGTGGAGCTGAGATTCCTTGCAGCCCCTGAATCTAGCATGTCCACCCTGATTCTAAGAGAGAAATGCGTGTCTTGGCTCCATGGGGGAAAAAAAGGGAGTGGCTTTGACTGTTATTAATTTATCCTCTCATAGGCCTCATCAGGGGTGCAAATCCTACAGGAGTTGGGGCAGTGGGTTACATACCTGGGACGCCCCCTCCCCAAGCTTTTGCCCCCTGCGTTCAGGCCTTCCCACGAATCGCCCAACACAGCAGGCCCAAGTTTTCCAGCCTGTTCAGAATGCAAGGGACGATCCGTTCCTTCCTGCTGCGTTACCTTGATGCGTGTCGTCTGGGTGAACTTTCCAGAGGCCACGGGGACCTTCTCGCCTTCCTTCAACGTCAGCTCAGGGGGACCCTGCTGGAAAAAAGAGAGGACACGGCAGAGGTGTGAAAGGATCCCTCCAGCTTTACCCTTCCAACGCGGTTCCGCAGCGTTTAAAAGACAAAGGCTGACGGGAATAATCAGCAACTTTTTCTCTCCCCAGAACCAGGCAAAGGGGGACCGAAAGAGCAGGGATGCGACGGAGACAGCTTAAAGACCTTTCTTGGAGAATCTGTTTGGGCAGATCGAGCACACTGCAGAGTGCTGGAAGGCATAATGTTCACGGGAAGGGCTGTGGAACACTTTGGAGTGCATTTCCAAAATGCCATCGGCCGCACGCGGGGAGTTAGCCAACCCTAAAAGTTTATACCTTATAATAAAACGTGCCAATCTTCAAAGGGGCTACAAGGCTCTCCCTGATCTGGAGCACCCGGGAGTGTCAATTCAGCATCCGTTTATAACTCCAGAGAAGAGCCTTGTCTCAGAAGGATCCTGGATAAAGGTGAGGCTGGTTTAAGGTGTCAGGGACAGGGGCTGTATTCACACCACGAGGTGCTCCAAAGGGTCTGGTAGCCCCCCTTTTTAAGACTAACAAATTATCCATCAGCTTTTGTGATTGGCTGATACAGACTCTCCTCCAACAAGAACTTGTTAGGGATGAAATCAGAGCCTACTAACCATTTATCAGCGGTTTTCATTGCCAGCTTGTGCTGTTCTTGAGAAGATCCCCACTCCAGCCCAAAGCTTTATAACTGTATACCAGCCATTCCTCTTTCTGACTTCTTCAACAAGGACCAAACCCATGCAGTAAAAACAATTAAAGAAAGAGCTTCAATTAAAGCTGTTCCTTGCTTAATTACTTCTATGCAATGTTCTAATAATCCAGAATTACTCCGCCGCATAAAACCAGGGCTGCGAGGAAGTTGGTCAGCGTTATTAGTCCAGACATCTAGTTTTATATGCCAAAGAGATTAAAAAAAGCTCCAGTTTGTCTGATTTGCAGGAGTTCCTTGCTTGAAGACCCACCAGGCACTGCTTCATCCGTGGCTGCGTTGATCCTTTCGATCAGCCTCCCGGCGAACACCAGACTGCCTTCTGGAAGCCGCTCAAAATAAAGCTCCGATAACTTCATTGGGTTCTAATTTGGTTTTGTTAATTTAATTTTATTCCATGTTTTCATTAGTCCATGGCTCTTTTATCTGTATATTCTTATGGTGTATTGTGTCTTTTATCTTGTAAACCACCGAGAGTCCTTAGAGACTTGGCAGTCTCTAAATAGGATAAATGAGCAAATAAATAAACTGGGTATAAGACAGCTTCTTCTGTAACTGTCTTAATACCGCCGCGTCACTTTTTGTTTTCAAGCTGGCAGATCCTTGGGCATGGCTAATAACAGTATCCTTTATTGATTAGTCAATTGACCATATCACCTGGGGCACGGAAGCCACCAAGCAAGCAGCAAACTTCCAAAGGAAAAACGTGGCAAGCCACAAGGGAGAAGGGGAGGCAAAACTGAATTGGGTGGGCTCTCCTTTTGGAAACAGAAAAGGGAACCTTAGTCATCTTGCTCCCGGGGTGGCAGGAGGCTGACCCTATTAGAGCCAACGCTAAAAAGCGTGCAGGCTTTTTCTGAATTCTTCCAAAGTTTTCTCCCGGCAAACAGAGAGGACGGGGAAGAAGCGAGGAGGCCCTCCATCTGGGCTGCAAACTCTGAGGCAGTTGAAAGAGGCCCCATCAGAGATCTTCATTGTGGACGTTCTGCTTGGCAGAAGCCAGACCTTTGGCTATTAAGCTCCCCTGGGGAAGTGGTGGGCTGAGACTTGTTTACAACCCCTTAATGCAACTCTTTTTCTGAAGAGTTGACTTGAGATGCTTCTAAGTCGACTTGAGGTGCTTCTAAGGTGACTTGAGATGCACAACCCAGCCAGCCATTAAGCCAATCTCTGCTCCTACCATTAGATCCCATTTGCCAGCCCCCACCCACTGCCTCCAGACTGGCCTAGGCAGCCATCAGGCCTTGCACCAGCACAGGCTCCATTCCTTCCTGGGAAGCAGCACTGGAGATCATCCGGGCACTATAGCCATTTTCTTGGGGAGGGTGGCTCTCTGCTGCTAAGACCCATTGCCAACTGCTCTACATTTCCAACCGATTTTCCTTATACTAGCCAGGTCAGTGGGTTCACACGTACAGGATTAACCTGGCAAATTAACCCAGCCATAGGGTTGCCGGGTGACCGAATGTCTGCCAGCTTGGGAGAAAGCAACAGGAAGCAAAAAGGAGGAAGCGCTCCCGAATGATAGGCTGAAGGTCTCCAATAACCAAGGAGAGGAATTCATGGGTGCCTTGCCAGGCTAAATCCATTCTGTGGCCTGCCCTCTCTTCTACAGGCCCCCAACAATGTTGCGAAACCAAGCGGTGCAGCCTTGAACCCACTGCTGCACAAACTCTCCCTGTAGACCATGCTGGGTTTGTATCTCAGATGAATGGAAGACCAAGGGAAGATTGATGGGTGAGATGCCCCATGATCCAGAGTAAAGCAGGTTCATGAGCTGGCACTAGAGAAAAGGATGTCCTCCCAAGCATGAAACTCGGAAGTTGCCTGGAAAAGCAGCAGAAGGATGACCCCAAGGAAGCATCTGCTCCAACCTGGCTGTTTCAGATCAAGGAGAAGAAGGATCTGGGGCTCTAAGCTGGCCCTGTTCTCTCCTTTCTTCTATATTGGCAAAGCTCTCCTACAGTTGCAAGGAAGATGTTTCTCTAAATATGCACAAGGGCATCTTAGCGCACAAAGCGTGTCTCCCATTGTAAAGGAGAAACAAAAACTATTGTGTAGGTGAACTTGCATCCTGGTTTATAGGCCTTCGGATTTCTCGGCTACAATCTTAGATGGAAAAGCAAGGTGTGAAGGGGTCCCTACCTGCATCATGGCCATCTGCTCCAGGGAGAAGGCCTGGTATTTGAAGGGGATGTAGACCGTCTCCTTGGGACGCAGGTAGACCTGAGGAATGAGGCCGTCGTAGAGATGGAACATGTCCTCCTCCAACGGTGTGACTGTTTGGGTCAGTTCTTTAAAATGCTTCCACTCTCTGACATCCAAGATGATGCTGGCAGAAGAACAAGAACCATTTTGAAAAAGAAAACAAGACTCAGAGATGGTTGCTTTTGAGAGAGGGCATCTCCACAAGGTCCCTTGGGTCACCTTCTGCCTCTCTTGCTCAAGGGTGGGGAAACTGCAGATGTAGCTAAGCTCCAACTCCTGCTGTCCCTTGGCCCTGCAGGCTGGAGGTGAGGCTGCAGATGAACAATAGCTGAATGGCTGCCTCCTCCAATCACTGCTGTAGCTAGAGAATAAAACTGGGTTGGCTTGCCCCGGAAATCCTGGATGGAGAGTGACGATGGGTGGCAGACACTGTTGAGCGTGGGCCCTTCTGTGGCATTTCGGTGGTGCCTTCCTACCCTTGGCATAGCCTTTTTCCTCCTTAAAACCCAGCTTCCTTTCTCCCCAAAGGATCCATGCAAAGGATAAAAATTCTTCTCAGTTGGCAGAAACGTTCCTCCACCCCTGAGCTGTCATTCTTACTTGAGCTCCGGGTTGTCTATTTTGATGGTGACCGTGTGCTGGACGCTGTATGGATTTTTCAGGGCAAACTCAAAGAACTCAGCTGTGCCCAACGTGGCATAAATGGTGTGGTGGGTGGTGATGGCTTGGCAGAGCATGGAGGTGATGCTCTCGGCTTTGATGCGCTCCCGGTAAGCCTCAATGAGCTGGAGGTCTCTCGAGTGCTGAACCCGGTCCTCGTGCCGTCCCTGGGGGAAAAGAATGGGGTGAGGTGATTGCCTCTAGAAATGGTGGGGTGGGACGTCCTCTGCTTCAATTAGAAGACATATCTAATTTAAATCAAATGTAGTGCTCTGTTCTATATCTCAGCAGGAAGGGTTCTTAAGGCTCCCTGCTAAAGCTAGGAGTTTACCTCCTTGGTGGGAATCCTTATATGCTTGCTCTGCCCCTCAGCTTGCTCTCAACCTCTGTCAACCCCTGGAGGTAGTCCAGACAAGAAATTAGTACTAACACTAATGTTATTTTAGTACTATTTTAAGGTTACAGTAACAGAACCTTGCAAGTCTGAAAGCGCTTCTCCTCTCCTTTGCCATTACTTTCGAGAGAACTAGGGAGGGTCCCTTCTGAGACGTTTCCCACAGCCCCATTCCTTCTGTGGGCTGTCTCTTGTCTGACCGTTGTTTAGGCCGCAGCTCCTCCTCCTCCTGTCTCCCAAGCTTATTCTTGCAGCCCACTGCAACCTCTGGCTGTGTTGCCCTGACCTCCAACACCCTCGAGCCACGTGCTTCTGCTCCACTCAGCTCTGACCCTGACAGCCTGGAAAGCCAGTGTGAGTTGGAAAGGGCTGCTCCAGTGGGACCACAGCCTGCCCAAAATAAGACACAGCATGTATCAGATTGCAGCATCTCTCACCAGGATGAAGCTGCTTTTCTTCCCACAGTTGCCCTCTTGGGACTCCTTCCTCCTCACAGAAAGCATCCTCTCCAGCTTCCGCCGTCGGGTGATACTGGCCTCATGGCTGGCCTGCTGCAAGGCTGCGCTAACTTCACGCAAGCGGGAGAAAAGCATAGCAGCCAACTCACTGTCCACATCGGCCAGTTTTTGGGCTTGGCACACATTTCCGGCTAGAAGACACACACAAAGGCGGATCAAGAGGTGGCAATGAACCCAACCTACCGAAAACCCAAATAAGGCCAATCAGTGATGGTTTCTGCCTTGGGCAATTACTGTAGCTAGGGTAATTCCACCGTAACGATTTGCAGGGCTTTAAGGCAAGTGCTGGCAATGTCTAATTCAGTCCCTGGAGAGGCCGGTTTAAAAGTTCTCATTAAAGCAAGACCAGAAGGCTTGGAGAAACATGGCAGCTACAGTGGAACTGGGCCAGCTAAATCTGTGGTCTGGCTCAGTTGCAGGCCCTGAGTATCCATGTTCCACTGTTGGGGAGCAGGGCAAAAGGGGATCTTTAATAACACCACAGTTCTGTGCCATTTCCAGTTCCATGCAGAAGTTTCTGATCCAAAGAGGAATGTTAGATCAAAACCCACTGGCACAGAATGAGAAACTCAGGGCCATTTGTCGGTTAGCTGCCCTTCAATTGATTCCACGTTCACGCTGCTCTCCCCCAGCAGTGACAAATTGGCCGAAGTCGCTTTTACAAGCCACGCGCACAAAAGGAGTTCATATATTAAAGCTTGGAAAAACATCTGAAGTTGACTCAGACTCGAAGGGCCTCAAAGGCCTGCCTCAAGCACCTCTTTGCTTCTCTTCTATATTCTATATTCTATATACCTCTTCTATATTCTTTTCTATTGGAACCCTTTGCTATATTCTATATTCTATCTCTCTCTCTTTTATTCTCCTCTATTGGACCCCTCTGCTGCTATCTGGCAGGATTTGCAGAACACTCTCAACGAGGCAAAAGGGGAGATTATGCTGTTAACTGTACTTGGTGAGAATCCAGCTGCCACGTTAAACCGTAACTTCATTTACATCTATGGGCACAGCATGTTATGTGGAGAAAGCATTTGCGGGTCACTAAGCTTCAGTGTTTTGGATGTTTTTAGCTTCATCCAAACAGACAGAGCTTCAGAAAGTAGTTGAATGCAAGGCCATGTTTCAATCCTGGAATATTCTGATGTTCCCTGTTTTTTTTTTTTCCTGGCGTGGGTCAATCCAGCTGCTTCTTTGAGACTTTACAGCCTGCAGTTTTCCAGAGTGGTTCACAATGAACCACCTCCAGAACTGGTGCATTGCAGGAAGAAAACGGAACATGCCATGAGCAGAATGCAGAGTTTCGCGCATCTGGTTGCACATCTGCAACCATTTCATTCTGGAAATGTCTCTGTAAGGCGGGATACTGATTGGCTAGGTCCCATCAAGCGTAAGCTAAGAGTGGCTGCTGCTAACTTTCTACATTTCCTTCAATCAAAGAGCCTTTTCCTGCTCAGGCAAACTCTTGCCTTCCAACTTTTCAATTTCTGCCAGCCAAGCAAGAATAACTAATCCTGGATTATTCACTGGCTCGAAAGAGGCAAATGTGATAAGCCACAATGACTGAGCCCCATAGGAAGACAAAGCTATTCACCAAACTGACATTTGGCCATCTTGAAAGCAACTCCATGCGGGAAAGAAAACTTTCCGGGCCACTTTAATTCTGCCCACTGCCTGGAAAATTTGGACCTGGCGTTAAGGGCAAAACGTTTTCTTTTGTGTTACCTAAAAACAATGCATTGAATTGTTTCCCAATTACTTTTGGAAATAAGAAGATCTCTCCTCATTCTAAGCCCCTCTGTTCATGGGGAACAGAGAAAATTGAGGGGAAAAAGGGAAGGCTATCAAGCCCTTGGTTCTGGACCAGTCTTTGCTGCTAGCATCCTCCAGATGGGTGGGGACTGCCAGTCCCAGGATCCCCAGCCAGGATGGCATACAAATGCCCTATGATGGGGAAACTTGGCATCTGCTTTTGGCACATCCTTGGCAGGAAATGAGAAGACGGCGCCGTAGGTGGAGCAAGGCACCTCTGCTGGGGCCTGTCACCAGATTTTCTTAAAATTTTATTTTTATTAAAAAAAAACAACCAAAAAAACTGTGGTGTAATACAGCACAGCTCCAGCCTCTGGCATTATCTTTATTTCTCAGAATAGAGTCTCCAGTCTTCAGCGAGGCCCCTTTAGACTTTCTCAGAAAGGAACTGTGGGCACCCACCCAGGGAACGAAAAAGAAAGACGTTGGGGAGGCATCTCTCTCCTAAACGTGGATTTATCATCTGCCTGCAAATCTAGATAAGCTCAACAGACAATCTTGCAATGCCCTTCTGTTGCCTACCCACCTCCATCCCCCCCACAAAAATCAAGCACCAACTGACCTACCCCTGTGAGCGTTGATGGAGAGTAAGCTGCCACCCGGGAAGCCTCTGGCTCCGTCGTGCGAGGAGATGATCCGCGTGCGAGAGGGGGGCAAGGAGCGTGACCTCCGTAGCCCCTGTTCACACCGGCGGCCTACAAGGGAAGCGAAGCGGAAACTGAGGGCGGGTAGGGGATCCCTATTAGTAGGGCTCACCCTTAACATGTTTAGGGATGGCAGAGCAGGGGCTGGACTAAGTTATCTGAGCTTCTTCCATTTGGGGGACGGGGAAGGGAAGAGTTGGTGGCCTTCTCCCACTTTCAAACTAAGCCGAACCTATTCTGAAGTCAATTCTCCTCTGGGTTTCACAGATGCACCTATGTAGCTTTCTTGGCTTTCCTACAGAGCCTGTAGCTCCCTCAAGGTCTCCCCTCCAAGAACGAGCCAGGGCTATTCCTCCTTAGCTCCTGGAGTCAGATGAGGTTGGCCACTCGCAGAGACTTCACCCTATGGGGCTATTTCTCAACAAGAGCTTCTCGTCTCCAGGAACAGTGAGAACAATGTCCACGGAGACGGCTTAGGGTAAGGGCAGATCCTGAGATTGTTGGGAGGAGCACGGAAGGACAGGGGCAGGAAGAATTTGGAAAGGTTCTAGGGATTTCGCTGGAACCCAATCCCAACTCCAGGGAAAGTCAACGTTTGGTTTGGTACTAACAAGAGCTCACATTCAAGAGGGACTTAAGCTCTTACAGAGGACAGGACACAGCCTCAACACAGGGGCCTTCAAGAGAAAGCAAGACATGACAGGAATGGAGGGCTGATTAAAGAAACAGCAATGGGTGTCTCCAGGGTGTCTTAGAATCACAGTATCACAGATTCCAAGGGACCTTGGAGGTCTTCTGGTCCAACTCCTGCCCAGGGCAGGAATCCTCAAACCACCCCAGACAAATGGATGTCCAACTTCGGCTCGAAACCCTCCAGTGATGGAACTCCATTACTCCAGGAGGGAGGCTGTTCCAGTGCTTAATAGCTATTACGGCGAGGAAATTCATATTTCAAGTTTTGATCTGCCTCGGTAAAGCTTTGAAGCACTAGTTCGTCTTACCCTTGGGGGCTATGAACAGAGCCATATCTTCTTCCCTGTGACAGCCTTTCACGGATTGGAAGACTGCTATCATGTCTCCCCTTAGCCTTCTATTCTTTAGGCTAAACGTACCCAGTTCTTCATTAAGATTGATCTTCCAAGACCTCCACCACCTCTGTTGCTCTTCTCTACACTCTTTAGGGCAAAGAGGACAGAGACGTACACCGGCTCCTAACACCATACAATGGAGGAGGCTTCTCCTGCCCCAAGTTGCATACTTAAGTGCCTCGCAGATTGCATTATGTTTGTGCATTGTCTCATACCAGATGCTTCATACACAGAACTTGACAGCAATGGTACAAACCAAACCAGCTTCTCTTTGCATAACCCGAACCTGATGCTGGCCACACTGGAGTCTGGTAGAAGGTGAGGGGTGACTCTTCAGGATGGAAACATAATTAGACAATCTGTGTCCTGCCCCAGAAACATCAACAGCATTTCACAAAGCTCACAGTCTTGACAACTGTTGGACAGGAGACTTTCAGGATGACGTCATACAAAGTATGATTTGGGAGAAATCCCTCTCTCCTCTGGTGGTTTCTCTGCCCATCTCTCGCTTCCTCTTCTTGGAAAATATCTTCAAGCCTCAGGCTAGCTTCCTTTTTGACGAGAAGACAGAGAAAACAAAGACGTCTTCTCTTCATTAATAATAAAGGTGATGGTGCAACCCAGATTCATCTCTCCATCAAGGACACACAGAGAGCTGATGGAAAGTTTTGACACTACCCACGATGGAGGAAGGGTTGGTGAAGATGATGCAACTTGCTTGAGATGGCTAAATTGACTTCTTTGTTCAGAGACAAGACAATATCTACATTTATTGCTGACTGGAAACCCCTTATAGACTTTTTGCGTGAAACAGAAAAAAATGAACTTATGATTTATGGTTTTGATCATCAGACAGGACAGATTATAGAAAGAAGAGAGCTATGTAACCAAAGAGTAAGAGGTAAATTTAGAATTGTACTCATAACTGCTGTAAAGAAGATCGGCAGCTACTTCTTTGTATCTTATGTCTATTTTTCTTTTCCTTTTTTCCCTTTCTTGCACTTTTAGCCTTTTCTTTGATTTCTCTCTTTTTCTTACTTCATATTCATTTGTTTAGTGGGGTTTTTTGTAGTTCTAAAGGATTTAACAAGTTGTTCCTCAGGGGTGTCGGAAACTGAAAATGCCGCCGGTCCAAACAATGTTGTTAACCAATGTTGTAGCTGTAAATATTGCCATTGGGTTACATCTGATAGATGGCGTTTCTCTCTTAACACGGAGTACGTTACAAATTCATCTTCATCGTCTATCCGTTGGTCCAGAGTCAATATCCCAACTTTTTCACATCACCATCTTTTTCCCAATGCTTAATGTTGGGTTCCCCCATAGAGTCAATTTAGCCTGGGAAAAAGGATTGAGTCTTGTTTTATAAGCCATTCCATTCCATAGCTTTCTAACCGACATAAGCGTTTCCAAAGATATTAAGAGTTCGGTTGTGTTCCGATCCTAATACTGCCCATCCGACCAAGGGCGCTATGTATGTATATTCCAAAAAATAAATAAATCAAAGGACCACGCAGGGAGTTGTGTGCGTAAAAACTTCTGCAAGGGCACTGCAGGGTCTTGCACTGCCAAAAACACAGTCCCTTCAAATGGCTCCCCCCCCCTCCTTCTTTGCAGCGGCAATCATCTTTTCTTGTTTCGTATCTTTCTGAACCGAAGCGGACCCCAGCAGGATCTCCTTCGACTTTCGGAAATAAACACCTTGATGCATAATAGGTTTATCCAGTCCCTTCACAACACTGATAGTTCTTTTGATCTCTTCCTCAACCTGCAAGCCAAAACGCCCCCCCCCCCCCCCACTTTTTAAAAAAGGCTTACAGCCTTTTCAGAGCAGAGACAGTATCAAAGGAGACACCTACGGCTTTTGGCATCTGAGAGCCTTTGATTTACAGTGTGGAAGGAGGATGGCTTCCTTCCAAAAAGATGTTTTCATTGCCGGATGCTGTGAAGGCAGCTTCAAAGGTCTAGCCAAGGAGGGCTTCTTCTAGATCCTCGTTCTTGATCCACTCCCCAGGAGCAAGCAAATTCGCCTCTTCTGGTGGGGTTTCCTCAAGAACAGGGCAGCCATGCTGTCCCATTTTCAGGGCTCCTGAATTATGAAAACATTCGTTCATTATTAGGGGATGGGGTGTCAATGAGGGTTGAACGCCTCCCTGGGTCAACCCTGGGCATCTCCACTGAGAGCTGGAGATGGTTCATGCTGCTTCTTCAGGGCTGCACGGCCACAAGGATGGTGAGAAGGTGCTACAAGGCAGGGCGTATCCATCTCCTTTCCCCCCACAGACCAGAGCTTGGAAGAGGAGCCAGAAGTCTGGACTGTGTCAGAAGTCTGAACTGATTGCTGAAAGAAAGGTTAGGAAGCCAAGAATTCTGCCAAAGCTGGCCTGAGTTCAAACACCCTCCGGTGGCAAAGCAGAGGGAGCCCTATCCAGCCACCAAGGACACTGTCAGCCAGAAGAGACAAGACTGAGCTACGGAAACTGACGGTCGGTCTCAGTGGTGTCTCATCCCCAGGAAGTATCTCCAGACATGGCGAACCGTGGTCCAGGTATCAGAGAAGATCCTGTATCTCCTGCTGTTCCATTTTTCATAAGAGGTCACCAAACACCATCTCCAAAGCTGATAGGAATCTGGCAAGTAGAAGCTGCTTTTAAGGTGTTTAAATCTAGAGCCACTTAATGCTTTGAATATTAATGTATCAGCCTGAGAACTGCTGGCTCAGCCCCACAGGGTTTCAGAACTGCTAGTCTTCCACCCGAGCACGGAAATCAGCCAAGAACAGCTCCATGGTGCCAACCAGCCACACACGACTATCTGTGGAGTTTTGTTAACAATATGGAAGTGGTTTCCTCCTGCCGCATTCTGGGATGATTTTCAACTTCCCAATCTCCCAAGCTGGTGTCTTCCAGATGTGTTGCATCCTCAGCTGGAACTGAGGGCAGTGATCAACCTAACCAGCGGGAGAGCACTGGCTGGGGACAGTCTGGCTAATGCTGTTCAATCATTGGGATGGTATTAAATGGCAAGTTCTGCTCAATCTTCTGTGAACTTCTCCACGTTGAGTAAAGCAGTCAGCAAATGTCTTCTCCAACAGGTCTCCAAACCTCATGAGGCCAGGAACCTTGCTTTCTTGGGGTTCCTGATTGTGAAAAGCCTCAGGAACAGGAGGAGCTGTAACTCTGAAGGCGTCTCAAGTCCAGAAGCTGAGCACTTGAAAGATGAGGAAGGCACGCCAGCAGAGAAGAGAGGACTATGGTGGCTCTGGCTCTCTGGCGTGTTCTGTCACCCTATTCAGACACCGGACATGCATAAGCCAGGTGAGATCAAAAACTCAGGAATCAAGCAAAAGAACCAGAGGGGGGTGCACATTTGAAATTCTGAGAGCTGTCTGATCTGATGGGCCCTGTTTCCCAGAAGAACTGCCTCCCCCAGGGGGCTGTTTAATCTCCCAGGGGGAAGTTTGCAGAGCCCAAACACGTTCCTGCAAATCAGAGACTAGCGTTTTGATTTGCGTTGCCAACTTCCTCTTTCATGTTTTAATATCCTTTAAAAATTGAGTGATACAGGGAATGTGGGAAGCTGAAGGAGAGATGCTACATTATTACAGATATTGCAATCAAGATTAAAGCGGGGGGAAGCCATACAGGATGCCTGATCTCAAAGCGAGAAGCAAAGATGAACCAGCAAAGATGTAACCAGACAAGGAGGTTACACTCTGTCCAATTAACAGGAAAATGAAATCAAACAGCACGAACTTTGGGCCTTCGGAAAGCCAGGAAGAGAAGCCAAAACAGAAACCTGAACTGCCCACCACCCCTTTTGCAGGATGCGAAGGCTCAAAAAAGGTTCGTTAGCAACGGAGGTCCTCCAGGTTTCTATGGTGAGAAAGAGATCCAATTACAGCCGATTCATTAGCGGCAGAAAAGCAACTTCTTAGCATCGCAGAGCCCAGCAAAGGAGCCGCAAAGGAGATAAACTAAGTTATGACAACTGGAGGGAGGGGAGGGGAGGGGGAAGAGAGGAACAATCGTCACAGCTCTTTGCAACCCTCCTCACCAAAAGGGCAGAAAGGGATGAGGCCTTGCCAAGTTGGTCCCTTGGTCTCACCGAGACGAATCTCGTTCTTCTGAGCTGGCGAAAGGGCGCAACTCCACGCTGGAGCCATGCAAACCCTTTCGGACATCTTGGTAAGATCGGTTGGGTTGGGTTGGGTTGAAGGGCTGCTCCCTGAGAACCCCACTGAGAAATCAAAGGGGAGAAGAGGACCCAGCAAAGTCCCGTTCTGTGATTTTGGCCGTGCAGCCGCGGCACTGCCCGCCCGATATGCCAGTCCTCCATCTCAGGACTGATCATCTAGGTTTCATCCCACCCCCACCCCCCGCCTCTCCCAAAAGAGCTTATCGTCCCTCTTGCAGGCAAAGTATGAAATGTCAATTTATGAAATGATAGAGTGGAACCTAATCTTTCTTCTGAAGATGAGATTTAAGAAAAAAAAAATGGAATCACCCTGCCTTTTGCAGGAGGATGAATTCCAGCACCTGCTACAAAGCTAAGCCTCTTAGGGGTCTTGATCCCCAGGTACAGCTTCCCCCCTTCCTGCATCCCCCCCCCTTGGGGGGCTCTTTTGTTCAAGCCTAATTGAGTGGTGCATCTTCCCGTATTGTCTCCTTCAAAGCTGCATTGGAGTGCCTGTTTGTAAACAAGACTAAGCAGAATTAATGACCTGTGTGCTTTCACTGTGCTGCACCAAGCCAATGTTGTTCTTGTTGTCAAGGCACGGGGGGGATAACAGACTTTGACAATGCGGTGGGGGGGAGGTTTTTTCCCCAGCCCCTCTCCAAGGAGTTGGAAACTCTTTCTCAAGGGCTCCAAAGGTGGTTCTGCAGACAGCGAGGCGGGCATACCGAAGGCTGGTTGTGTGATCAGAGGTGGACTTTACACCCAGATTCAAGGGGGCCTTCCCTGCAAATGCCCTTGGCTGGTTTGGGATGAAGCTGGGGCCTGAGAAAAGAGTGGCAATTAAATTGCCCAATGGGAGAAGGGAACGCACTGGTCCTCCTTTCCAAACACTACCCAGTTCCCAGAAGAACCTGAGAAACATCTGCCTGAAACCTGGCTGGAGCCAAGAACAGGAGAAAGAGTATTCTTGTCCTTTCATAGGCTCACACCACCTGTTCCAACTTCAATCTGCAAACCATTTCTGAACCCGCACTGAAAAAGCCCATCTGCACGGCACGTTTCAAAGCATGCTTTCCTCAAGTACTCTCTCAAGGTGTGGGTTGAGAATCTCCTACCGAGAACCTTCTCCCCCTAGCTGTTTGCGAGAAGACCAGCGTGGAGGAGCATCTGAGGACGATCGGAAACTGGGCCAATTTTGCAGGCAATCAGGAAAGAAGATCACCCACCTCCTTGTTGTGCTGGATGTGTGTTTTTAATAAGAAAAGAGTATTTGGGGTTGGGCTGGGTCAAGGGAGAGATGCTGTCAACCACTGCCTGAGTGAAGAAGGATCATTTTCCAGGAGTGAAGAGTTCTAGAGCTGTAGAAGTGAAGACACCCTTGACTGAATGTGACTCCTGGTGACACAGGCAGGATCACAGCACAGTAGGGGTTTATTGCTGTCTTATTCCGGAATGTGTTTCAATTTCCCAGTCTAGCCTGCAGCCCTGGTGGGGGTCTCCATCCAAGGACCTCCCATCTCCAGCCCTGCTGAGTTTCTGACCGCCCCTGCTGAGGTGAAGAGCTCGAAGCAAGTGTGAAGTGCCTCTCACCAATGTTTGCCAGGCGGAGGTGAAGCTGGCCCCTCACGACCACATGGACCCCGATGGGCCTCACCCCCCAAGGCCGGAAAACCTCTCCACTCATCACAGGTGCATCTGGTTTGTACTCCGTGGTGATGACCTCCAGCTCATGATAGACCTGAACCGCTGTCCGGCCTTGGCGAAGCAAATGCTGCAAAGAGAGCACAGTGGTGGCTGGGCAACCAAGACGCTGGCGAGGTGCATGTCTGAAAGCAGGAACCGATCACTCCACCCCACTGCCCCCTGGCAATACTTAGTACTCCAGGATAAGTTGCCAAGTTGCCCCTTCCATTTCCTGTGTAGCCCACCTCTCTCCTTCCTGTAAAAGCGCTGATCCACACCTAGGTCTTCTCTAGCCTTGACTACTTCTCCCACTATGGCCTCCGAAATCCCTCATGCTCTCGTAATTTTGACACTTATTCCTCCAATGCTGTTTCTCTCCTGCCTCTTGCAATCCTATCCCTGCTCCTCTGTGAAATGTCCTCTCACGGTCTTCGCTCTTCCAGCTCCACCTCGCTTGAGGTCTGAAGGTCTTCTGCTGCCTGAAGAATTCTATGCACCTACAGGTATGGCTGGAACTATATCTCAAAATACTTCTTGTAACTGTTTCCTTCCAGTCCCTCTCCTCAAAACTGTAGCCTTCAGTCAAATGTCAGGAATTTGCAACCAATCACCTCCCCACTCCCAAAACACAAGAAGTCTTCTGACCCTGTCTGAAGTCCACTAAGCAGTTCCCCACCTACCTTCAGCTTCACAGCAGCAGATCCCACCAGAAGCAAGGAGTCTCCGTCCCAGACGTCTATTTGCAGGGTGTGCTGGGCGAGGTATTGGAGAAACCAGCGCTGCTCGCCTGGCTTAAGGAAGCCCAGGTCCACCATGTATTTCAGATGGAAACCAGGGGAGCCTGTAGAGAAAGAAACGGGGTGACATGCATTAGTAATACGGCAATAAACTTCCAGTAACCTTGTAAACTGGCCTGCAACGGTCCCACAAAAAACTACTATTTCCCATGCTCTAATATGCACATTTATGTTGATCACTGGTCACGTGGAAGCTAGAAAGCTCCATTCGAAAGGGAGGAGCGACTTCTATGGAGGGTAGAGTCTCCAAGGGCCATCAAGTGCAAGAGCGCTGCATCTTCCACATCACAAGACACTTGATGGCACCTCTAGGGGGCTGTGAAAAATAAGCTGGCTTGGGATGCTGTTGCGGCTGTAAAGCAGAGTGGAAATACCAGCATGAAAGAAAGAACAGCCGGGACAGAAATGAGAGGGAGGGAGGGAGGGAGGGAGGGAGGGAGGGAGGGAGGGAGGAAGGAAGGAAGGAAGGAAGGAAGGAAGGAAGGAAGGAAGGAAGGAAGGAAGGAAGGCAGGCAGGCAGGCAGGCAGGCAGGCAGGCAGGCAGGCAGGCAGGCAGGCAGGCAGGCAGGCAGGCAGCCACAAACACACACAAGGAAACGGAAACATATTATAATGCACGCTCAAAAAGTTAGGAGTGGGCAAACAGCTATCCTTCTCCCAGGATCAGCTTTCAGAAGAACAAAACCACGCCTGGCACAGAGAAAGACTGGGTCCTCAGCAGGGCAGAACACAAGCCAATCAAGAAGCAGCAAATTTGCCCAGCCAATCCTGGTCAGGCAGCTGAGATTCCTAAATGGCGCCAGTGATTTTCCTACAGGAAGAGGATCAGAGGCTCTGTTGTCCCTGGCCATGCTAAACGAAGCCGATGGGGGTTGGCCCCAGGTTCTTCCTCTCTGGGTAGAGGGCAGGAAGAAGAGGGGACGGAGGGAGGGAGCAGAGATGAGGCAAGGGCAGGAAACCCGGCTCCCAGCCCTACAAGGTAGGCCACATCAGGAAACCGACTCCATGGCTGTGCTTCGCTCAGATAGGCTCCCACAACAGAATCTGGCATCTGCTCCTCCCCTCCCTCCGATACCCCAGCGAGTCAGGGAGGGTCCAGCCTGAGCCTTTGCTAATACTATTTCCTCCTCCCAAGGCTTCATCCTTGTTTACGCAGCAGTTTCTGGATATCTGCTTCAAGGCCCCCTCTGGGTTTTCTACAGCGGGTGGATGTTAGCCGATTTCCTCCCCCGAGCTAGAATCCTCTCATCCGTTGCTCCCGGCCTTACCGAGGTTCAGGGTCCCGTCTCGGTTGATTGGCACCAAGATGTGGCTGGCTGCCCCGGAGGCCTCTGTCTGGACCAGCTGCAGACGTGGCGTGGTGACTGGGGGGAACCGGTAAAACTGGAGGGTGAAATAGATGCTCTGGGGCCACGTCACAGGGCTGTCCCGGGCAGGCCTTGTGGAAACGACAGAAGAGGAGAGGCCGTTCAACCAGTGGGGCTGAAATCCCAGTGTCGCCTTGCTTGACACCCTAAAGCAGCCGTTAGGGGTTACACACTAGATGCACCCAAAGGGGGGGACCCCCTGTAAATTCATGGAAAGCTTAATGGAGGCTGGGAGGCGTGACCTGCAAGCGCAGAACCTTTCAAGAGGGGAGGCCCTGCGGCGTTGAGGATTATGGGGTGGGGGGAAGAAAGCAACGGCCCAATTGGTTCAGCAGAGACCCCAAACAGTCGCTCGGGTGGGAGCATCTCTGACCTTGGGGGGTCCTCTAAATGCTTCAGGGGCTGAATGCAGGGGTCAAGCCAAGAGTGAGTGACTTCCCCTGGACCCCCCAGGATTGAGTCATTTGCTCAGGTGGGGTAAGAGGGAGCAAGCGACAAGGCCCTTGCTGTCCCACAGGTCAGTTTCTTCTTTCACTACTTTTCAGGAAGAAAAGCTCCCTCTAATGGCAAGGAGCGCCAAGGCGAACATATGCCTGACCACCTTCCATCTGCCCAGGCCCGTGACACTGCCTTCCTCTTCTCTCTGTGAGTGAGAGGGGCTTAACTCCTCCTTAGCCGTGCCGGTGTTAACAGAGGGGGCAGGCCCAAAACTACAGCCCTTCGCAGGTGTGCAAAAGCTGACCTCCCCTGGTCAGTGAGGCGGCCATAGGATTGGGAAGAACCCACTCCTCCTGGTGACTCCGGGGCCGGCATGGGCACCCCGCTTCTCCTGCGCCACCATTCTTCCTTCCTCCCCACGGAAAGACCTGGGCTCTCTCAAGACCTGCAGCTCCTCCCAGCTGGGGAGGGGTCCAGGGAGCCCTAATGGCTGGGGAGCCAGGCCAGGGAGCCCCCATCACAGACATGATGGCTGGAAGCTGATTCCTTCTCCACCTGTTACCTGGCAACTCAACTCAGGCTGGAAGAGGTAACTGATCAAGTGGGGAGGGGCTCTTTCCAATGCCCCACCTGAAATTAGGGCCTGCCACTCAGTGGAGGCTCTACTGTATAGGCAGGAGAGGGGGAAGGGAGCCAGGGCTAACTATTTCATGCCAGTCTAGTTTTTGGACTGGAGGGCAATAATCCTTGAACTCAGCAGTGGGGAAAAGCCCTTAGAGTTTGGGGGCTGATCCAGCCCCAGCACAATCTCCTCCAATTGCATCCCCTGTCTGTTCAGAGCCCTTTTTTGCATCTGTGGCCTTTTTCAAAAGACGAACTATTTCAATTGCATGGATCTTTTCAGCCCCATCCAGGAATCAAAACGATTCGCCCACCTGCTAAAGGCAAGGAACTGCAAGTTGATTTCGTTGTTTTGCAAGAGATCGGCTTCTTCCCGCTGAGGGCTGTAGCGCACGGGGTCGGCGGGATCCACCATTTCAACTGGCTCCTTGTTGCAATCCAGAAGCTCAGGGAATCCAGCTGTGCGCAGGCGGGCAAGAGAGGCCCGGGTGGGGGCAGTGTTCGGGCTGGGGAAGAGATGGGCTTTTGAATCCAGGACAAAGTAGAGGGCAGAGACAAGGATGTTTCTGCATCTTCCACAAGGGTTTGGGGAAAACAGATTGATTTTAAGAGCCGGGGTAGTAAATATCCAGCTCCCAGCTCAAATATCTGCCATCTTGTGCTGCTGGGTGGAAATCAGGAACTGAGATGAACACTAAGGTTTTTCAAAATCCTCCCTCAACTTCTGTGGGCTGAGAAAAGGTGGAAGAAAAGGGAGAAACAATACCTTCCAACAGCTTCTCCAGGGCAAGATTCTGCCCTCTGTAGTAAACAGGAGCCCCTCAACCAGGACAGCTGAATAGGTTCTCTCCTGATGAGGATTTGGGGCTCCCTGAAAACTGGGGAGCCAAGGAGGGTGCAGAGTGCTGGAGAGAGGATGGTGCAAGGGAGGGTAAGCTCTTCCCGCACCCCTCGGGGGCCGCCTCCTTCATCAGCCTGGGATAACTTCAAAAGCCGATTCATTGCAGCCAGTTCAAGCATAGTGGGTGCTGGCACTGTTCAGAGAAGGAAGCCTGGGCGTGCCCCAGCTTCTACAAATCCCAGGGGCTCCTGCCCTTTGCAACAGGGCCTGGCCTTCCAGGTGGTGGTGGGGGACAGGCTTCTGCAGCGCAGCAGGGAGCGACGCTAAGGGGAAGCCTCCAAGAGTCTGCTTTCGGTCCACTTATGCAACGTGGGATGCCGAGGCCCAGCTCCGCGTCCCACGTGAGGGTCAATGAACCACAGCTCGGCTTTCAAAAGTGTGTTGTTCTCCTTAGCCACCTAAGTGGCCGGCAGAGGAAAGCGCCCTCGCCCAGGCCCTTTGATGAAGCTCTTGGCGAGGGAAACGGCCTCTTCAGAAGCCATGTTAACCGAAACGCACCGCTCAGTAAAATACTAAGCGGGCTTGCATTGCAAGGGAAATAAAGGACGGGAGGACCAAGCCGCAAGGATCATATGAACAGTCATCAGAGCTGTTGCCATGGATGGTCCAGCGCTGGCCCCAATAAAGCGGCATGGGGAGAAAAATTGGCTTAAAGATGTAGCTGTTTGCAAGAGCATCTTCACCACCGCCAAGCCCCTTTTCCAGCAATTAAGGAATGCCTTGATTCTGCCTGAAACCTAGAGCGCTTGGCTCTCACGTCTATAAGGACATTTCATCCTGATCTTCAGTGAGGCTGGGCTTCTTCAAGACAGGTGTGCGGCCCACAGCCTCTTGGATTCAAACTGCCCTCCGGGGGAATCCAAATGCTCCTTTTTAAGAGACTGCCTGAGATCCCTGCTCAGGACTGCCTGAACTCTCCCAGCAGCCTCCTGCTTGGGATAGTCAGGAAGAGCAAAAGGGCGTCCACTTTCGGCTTCAGTCCCAACCTCTGCTGGCTTTAGCCTTGTCCACCAGATGGTCCTTAGCAGATTGCATGAGAAAGTGCAACCCCTGATGCCCCCCAAAAACCTGCCTGCTGGATTTAATAAAAATCAGTAACAGAGGGGCTTAGATTTCCGCTCCCAGGTCTTACGGTGGAGGTAAGCTTTGCCTACCAACTCCTCTGAAATACCCTGCTGAGCCCTGACATTTAGTTAAAAAGGGAGCAAAGAGCTGCCTCCCCCCCATCCCAGCTGGGGAGGAGATTTTGTGGACGAGCCTGCCCCCCCACCTTCCCCTCACCTTCGCAAATGTGCTCCTCCCAGGGCAAGGATGGGCACGTGGACCGGCGTAAAGGGCATCGGCTGGAGCTGGTCCATTGTGGAGCAGTCCCCAAGCCGGGAGTCACAGCTAAGGTCAGACTCCAAGTGAGTGATGGCCCCTTGGGGTTTCTCCGGCTTGAAAAGAAGAGAAAGCATATCAAGAGGCACGCTGGAAAGCAGAGGAGAGGGTCAGCGTGGAGGTATGTCAAGAAGGGAGACGGAGACAAGATTTGGTTGGCCCAACAGACCCGGTTACTGAACTGACCTAGTCTCTGCGTCTGCCCAGAATTCCCAGCTAGGGAAACGCTTTCAGCCCCACCCCGCCGGCTGTCCCAGAGCCTTTTGCTGTTTCCATCGTGCCCCCCACCCCCAACACATACAGCATGCAGGCCAGGTTGTCTACGGCCTCGCCATTCTACCAGGAGGGGCACTGCTCCCTGGGTGATCTCCAAAAGCTAAGCTGGGTTGGGTCTGGTTCATACTTGGATGGGAGAACACCAGTTGTTTTTTTTAATCTGGAACCTGGGCTCCTCTGGGAACTTGGGCTTGCCCTGGAGCGTCCGAAGCCTTTACCTCTCGAGCCAGCAGAAGGTTTTCCGAGGACTGGGATGGTTGAGTGCCACTGACCGGCTGCGGCAAAGCGTGGTTGCTCCTGTTTGTTGGAGACACCGAAAGCTGAGACAGCGACAGCTGCAACACAAGGACATTTGTGAGAGGAGGCGGCCCGGCCACCATTTCTCCTCTCGCAAGGGGCGAGGGCAAGTCTAGAATCGGGGTCCAAGAAACTCTTGGAAGATGTAAAGCAGCCAGAGCATCTGCAGATGGGTGGACTTCAACTCCCAGAATTCCCCAGCCAGCATGGCTGGCTGGGGAATTCTGGGAATTGAAGTCCACCCATCTTAAAGTGGCCAAGTTTGAAAAACACTGCGTTAGGCCACTGAATCACTTCAAATGCAGAATTATCTGCCTCTGTGACAGCCTGGCCTTCTCCAAACAGCCTCCGCCGGGCCAGCTAATCCACTGTGTTGTTGAATCATTCCCAGGGCAGCACCACAGTGCCAAGAAGACCCGACCCGTCTCTTGCAAAACTTCTCCGAATGCAAAACCTTGGAATCGCCTCACTTTTCAGAGGGAGCCCATCTTCGCCCCTCTGCAGGAGTTCCTGTTCTCTCCTTGTTCCTTGCCACGCCAGGAGGATTTTTATGTTGCGCGTCAAAGGCAATTCAATTCTTTCATCGTTCCCAAGTTGTTGTTTGACATCGGGGGGGTGGGTGGCAAGCTAATAACAACAACCCGCACAGCAGGGAAGGCTGGACCGCAAGTTCAGAATATCCACCCTTTTTTACCCTTATTTCTAGAGTCAGAAATTGTTTCTGTCAGAAATTGTACCCTTATTTCTAGAGTCAGAAATTGATTCAGTCAGAAATTGTTCTCCCCCAATGTTCATGCAAGGAAGTATCTTTCTGTCATTCTGAGGAATTTCTTTTTTCCTGAAGTGAACTGACAGGACAGGAGCTTCATACACACAACCACTTACCCCAGGACCCTGAGAATAATCCTGGCTGGAAATAAGCATCTGGTGGGAAGGCGGTGAACCTAGCGAAGGACAAAGAGGAAGAAACATCATCAGCAGGGGCCAAAGTGGGAGGTTATATTTTTCAAGAAGAGACAGGTAGGGGGTTTAAGGGGATGGGGGGGAAACACACAGATCTGACTTCTCCTAGCAGACAGTTCCTGAAGGTCCTGGACGTGGTCTTCTGCATGGGTGTCTTTTTCAGAAGGAAAATAACGAATGCAAACTCTGACTGACAGATATGATGCAAAGCAAGCCACTTACTTGACAGGAGAAAGAAGGGAAGCGTCTCGGGGCGTGTAAGAAACAGAACAAGTTTTGTTGCAAACTGCACTTGGGGGGTTCAGCCAAACAGGTGGGCTGTGGTTTTGCCGAACTGAAGCCTGGGAACATTCTGATTGTCCCAGGTTTCAGCTGGGGTAAAATAAAAAATCTGGTCTCAGGAGACACTTAAAGCCTCCCACTTTCTCTCCTTCCTTCCTCTTCCCCTGCCCACCTTGAACCAAGCATGTCTGATCATGATGCCCATGAAACTAGCTGCCTCTGGGCCCAGAACAGCTCGTGCGCAGAACAGCTTCAAGCAACCTACCAACAATGGGAGGTTCAAAGGCTGATAAGGATTAAGGTGACAGTTGTCGGAGAAACGGGCAACCAACCAGCCAGTTCAGAGGAGGGGCATCAGAAACAAATTGAAAAGCTTCCATTTCTAACAAGGCTTCAAGATAATTTGGGTTCCAAAACGAAAGCTATCCCGTTGTTGAAATTTCTGTCAAGTAACCCCTTTCGCCGTTAATGAATCTTGTTAAAGAAGACACTGTCAGAATCCAGCTTTCAGTAAAGTTGGCTGCCCAGGGTCTGGCACTGCCTTTTCTCACTGCTCTACCATCAGATGAGATAAATCCTTCTGTTGGGGGTCTCAAAAATGGAGAAGTTTTAGAGGAGCCCACATAAGGACAAGGATGGCACAAAGTAGGGGGAGATTCTTGTCCCAATCTATAAGCTCCCGAAAGTTCTGAATGCAATTCCACACGGATACAAAGCCTGCAGGCGTGGAACCTGGAGACGGCAACGATGACCCTCACTTTCTGCCTATTCACGGCAATTAGATTTTGGTCCTTCCCTGTTGTCAAACACAATGCATTTATCTCGTGGATTCCCTGCGTTCTCTCTTAGAGCCCTGTGGCCCTGCTGAAATGGGCTGTTTAATGAGACGTGAACACTTTCAAATCCTTACAGTTTCTTATGGTTTTTACATTATTCCTTGTCACCATTTTAGTCTAATAGGGTGTTCCCGCTCTGAACTTGTTTTAAGAAATGTGTTGATATGCTCTTTGCCTGGCATAGTTCCCCTACCCTCCCTTGATCAGGAAACAAAGTCTGGCTGCTCCCTTCTGTCAAATGTCTTAAGCTCGAGTTGCCTCTCTTTTGTTTGGTAGAAAAACAAGACGTATCCCACTTTTAATGCCCGGGTTGGCCGATCCGCAGTGTCCCAGACGTAAACCTAGCCGGAGCTGCTCTACAGGTTCCACACTCCTGCCCGGTGTAGGAGCCAAAGGTGGGACTCTCTCCCCTTTCTGCAGTCTGGCACACAATTTTCGAGAGTTCATCCTCCTAGAAGTTCTCAGCTCATAACTTGATCATGTCCTCCTTCCAGACAAAGCTCATGTTTAACAGTTGTCAAAAGTACACAATGTTCTCCATATGCAAGAAAATCAAGGCTTGGCTCCTTGACAACTTTGAGGACATGGCTCCTTCATGCTAAGAATATGTTCTCCCTTTAATCACAGAGACTGCCTCTGCCTTTTCCAGCAGAAAAAAACATCAATGTGAGTTTCTCTCCCACATAGGCAAAGCCATTTAAGGAGAGCTGAATTATATCCCAAATCACCAACTTCTTCAGGCCCTAACAAGATGCCAGAAGGGCATAAGTGCACAGCTATCTCTGGAGACGGTGGCCTGCACAGCAGAAACGGGACCAGGTCTTCCTGCTAACAGTGACACAATGCAAAAAAATTCTGCTGAGATACATGTGGGCAGTTCACTAGGAGAAGATGGTGAATTCAATTCCTCTCCTTCTCTTAGCAACAAGACAAGGAAGCTTCACAGAGAAGTAGAAACAATAAAATATTAGGACAGCCCAATGTCACCGCTCTCTTTGCCAGAACTATGCTGAAAACAGTCGCTCGGTTAACATACGTTTTTGGCAAGGCTAAGAATGCTTTCTCTTTCTGCAATTCGGCAAGCATCTTCTGGAATTTATTTGCCTTCCTTTTACCAAGATCACGGTCCAGTCAAGGCTGATTGGCCATACAGTGTTCGGATACCCTCTGGCCACTGTGTGGTTCCTGATTGTTTGGACCCACCCAAATGACTAGTCTGAGGAGGAAGAACAACAACAGCGGTGAATTTGCACTGTCAGAATGGCCGGTTACAACCTGACAAGGTTTATCCATCTCAGTTTCATTGAAGGAGTCAAATGCTGCCTCAAGGACAGACTTTCTCCAGCAGTCTCCATGACAGCTGAGCTATGTTCAGGTTCTTCATGTTCTTCCAAAAACATCTGGGATGGCGTCAGGCTGCCAAAGAGCCCCAGATGAACATAACTAGATATCTATTGTGTTCTAGAAATGGTAGTCATACACGGTAGCTGATCACTATGGAGCAAGTGATCATTCAGAATTTCTATCTAGTCAGCTCTCAGATCTTGCATACTCTTTTGCAGCACGGCTCTCTCAGAAGAAGGAACATGGTGTTCCTCTTATTGCTAGCCTTCATCATCTCCACTGAGAACAGAAGCTTGTCTATCTATCTATCTATCTATCTATCTATCTATCTATCTATCTATCCATCCATCCATCCATCCATCCATCCATCCATCCATCTATTTATTTATTCGGCTTGTCTGCCGCCCATCTCCCCCAACGGGTGAGATATCTCTGCAGCCTGCTGACACATCCTGGTAAATCCAACAAGTTAGGTATGGGCTGCCCCTAAACCTGAAAAGGACCTACGTCGAGCAGGCATGCCAGGGGTGGCTCCCTTGAGGATCCTTCTAAGTGCTTAGAAAGTGGCAACCAGCCGCTGTACTTCAGGTGAAGCATCCGAAGCTACTGATGAGGTCCATCACAGAATGGCTCTGCCAATGCAGCATGAAAGCTCTTCTACAGTGATGGAGACATCAAGACATGAGTGAGCAGAAAGGCACGGTGGGATTTGAGCGCTCATCCCTTGAGCATTCATCTCCGCTCTCCATACCGATGAGGCAGAGGTCTTGGCGAAAGGCAAGTAAAAGTCCCTGCGTTTCCAGAAGGGAGGCAAGAGAGTGTCCCGAAACAGTCTGCTGGTTAGGGTGACTCCTTTGGCCTCGCCAAGACGCCAAAGAGCCAGGTTCTGTAGAGCGTGACCCTGTGCCTCCAGAATGGATGCATTCAGCAGGCAATTAGGAGAGATCAGAAGATGAAACGGAGACACAGAGGAGACTCGAGGCCCTCGGTAAAGAAAAGCTCCTCTCTCCTAGAAAGCCACTGCTAAAATGAAGACGTCAACGCTGGATGTTGACCAGGGATAGCGTGAGATCCAGATGTGCTCCCCATAATATAGGGAAATGCCTGGGATGGGATCCCAACATGTAGAAAAGTGCACCCATCCACCCTGTCCCCAAACAGCTTCATCCCTTTCTCTCTTCCTCCTAAAAGGAATTAACTTCCTGGATTGTGTCCCCCTTTTTTGCTTTTTCAAATGGCTTCTGAGAAAGGACTTCTGGTGGGGGGGCTGCTTCACCTGGTCTTTCAATAGCCTTTTGGTGCTCCTGCTCATCCCCTTCCCTTTCGTCGCCTTCATATTCAGACTGGCAGCTCCTGACCCATCGCTTTGCGTCCAAGAGCCCACCAATAACCACCCAACCCTTGGCTGGTGCAGTGGGGAGACATATGGGATTTCCCACCTGATCTGTTCCAGGCAAGAGCAGAGAAACAACTGAGCTACCCACAACTGGTGGGTCTTTTGTTTGCCCCAGATGTTCTGCAAGAAGAATCCTCAGGTCCACTCAGCGGTGGGTGCCCTTCCCCTGGACTAAGAAAACGCCCAACAGCCAGGGCTCAGCTCCAGCAGGCTCCCTGAGCCTACGTTTTCAGTTTCCCCTTTCTCAGACGTCCCTTAACCGCTGAACTGCCTCCACAGACAACAGCCTTCATATCACAATAAACTCAAGGGCCTCTTCTGAGCTTCTCTGCTTTTCTTGCCTCTCCCAGCTAACTCAGCTGCTCTCCAGGATTATGTCGAGGAAAGTCTCACCGAAATTGTCACCACTAGACTTCTTTGCTTTCAACTGACCCATTCAAGCTCTGGGTTTTAGAATCTATTCAACCCTCCCGTGAAATCCACCTCTTGTCAAAGCCAAAACATTTCCAGAGCCCTGCAAAGGGGAGAAAAACAGGGAAGCACTGCGCTCTAGTGGCTGAAAGAGGGTGCATTTTTCCCCCCATGTAGAGGCATGGCTGTCACTCCAAGAAGTAAAAAGACAATAGGAAGTCATTCAATCTAAGCTCCGACCCTTCCCTGAAGCTGACAGCTCCAGTTCTGCTAGGATCACCAAAACAAGGATCAGCCTTTGCGCAGGGCTCAGGCAGGGCATGTCAACCTTACAGGAGAAGATCTCAGCCAGAATATCAAAGACCTGCCCTGGAAAAGCAGCAGATGAACTTTGTCTGGTTCACACAATTCAGCAAGAACTCCACCAGCAAAAAGATGCCTCCCAAGGAGTTGGCGTTGCTTCCACAACTTCACCTGGGAGAAGGACAGGTGATGGGCGTGGAGGGCGGGAGGTAATGTGGCCTACAAAGCAGCACACAAAGCAGGAGATCTGATATGCCTCCAAACCTGCACAGGGGCTATTTACGGCTCGGGTCTCTGGTTCTTCGAGCCAAGTCTTTCTCCCCTCTGGGATGCTGAAGATTGCAAAGGATTATGCAGAGTCTCTTTCCAGCTCAGCTATTCGAGATCTCCCCCTCCGTTTTATTTTTTAACTCCTGGCAAGGAGGCCTGTTTCTCATCCAGTTCTCAGCCCACCAATGATGCCCTTCTCTAGGAGGGACTGTTCCATTCTCTCTTTGCTCCAACACTCGACAATCATCAAGCATACTCCAGCTTTACTGGGCCGTTCCTCCTCCACCTTCCTCCTGATTTTTTTTTCTGTCCCAACACATTTGGAGCCTACCAAAGTAGGGAAATCTTGTCAAGAGCCCAAGGCTTTCAGGCTGGATCACCTTATTAGATCATAGAACCTTCTAAAGATGTCCTGCTCCCCCCAAAGGCGGCCCAGGGCCCTCTATAAAACATGGCTTTAATCCAGTCTTCAAACCCCCTGCAGCGTCTCGGTCCTATTTTGTCTTGTGCTAACTGGTTCACCCTCAAACGTGCACCCGGCAAGAAGTTTCTGTAATTGTGTCACGTTGATAAGGTTATAAGCTTGTGTGCAGGTGATGAAGCCAAAAGCAAGCTGGTTCAAAGAAACAGGGGAAAGATGACAAACCAGCGGAATGAAGAGGATGTTTAAGAATGAGGGGAGACCCTGCTTCACCTTTTAATGTAAAATTATATGTTACCCACTCCATATATCAGAAACTATAACCGCATTAATTCCTGTTGCTGGCTCTTGAGATGAAGGCAATCTAAAAGGGTTGAGAGTTCAGGGCAATTTCATACTTTCCTGTTTACTGACAAAATGATAAAGTCCAGGGTCTAGGCTACGAAGTCATCAGAGATATATCAGGCAGCGTTTGCTGGAGCGCATCGCGGCTTTTAAAAGCTGCGTATTTATCTGGAGGGGGTGCACACGCATGGACACGCACAACAGGGCTTCAAGGATTTGCATGTCCCGGGGATGCACGAGGACGCTTACGTACCTGTGTACCCATCACACCGTTTCCTTTTGGGGTAGGTAGGCCACGTTATGCGAAGTGTGGAAAAGCAGGGAGGCATGCTAAGCCGCTGCCGATTAAAGGCGGGGGATAGGAGGAAAGGAGAAGAAACGTATCTGAGCCTTGTTTACACCAACACGGTTTGCTGTGCTAGTGAAGATGGGAAAGCATTTCGCTCGCTCTGCTGCTTCAAATAAACACCAGCAAAAAACTCCAAAATGGTTTCACAGGCAGGACAGAAAAATGCCAAAGATTAAAAACAGGAACAGTCTTTATTCCCCCACTGCAAACTAAGAAGTCCTTCCAAGCTGGTTCAGCCCCCCTTTCCAATTCCCTGACCCCATCATTGTCCTAAGTGCCCCCTCAACCTTGGAGGGGGACCAACGGCCCCCTGCATGTTTCCAGAGAAGCAGTCCAGGAAAACCACTCACCGGGGGACGTGACGGCTGGGCTCTTGGCCTTGGGGGGGAGCAGATCTTCTCTCTTAATGCCTGGGGCTTTTGCAGCGGTTCTGGGTCGCTCGTCAGAGCTGGTGGAGAAGTGAAATGCGATGGTGCCGGATTCCACCTGCTTCACCTGGAATTTTTTTAAAAAAGGATGATCTTTCTCACCTCTCCTCCGTATCTTGTACTGCAGCACGTGAATGTCCAATCCCAAAAACTATTCCCAAGGAATCCAAGTTCTGTCCCAACAATAATGAATTTCTAGAATGGGGTTTCCCAACCTGGGCAACTTTAAGATGGGGAATTCTGGGAGTTGAAGTCCACACCTCTTAAAGTTGCCCAGGTTGGAATAAACTGATCTAGACCGTCAGATCCTATTACACGTTTGTGACGTTTCCCTTACTAGACTGAAACAATTTTTCTTTTAGTGGCAGAGAAGATGAAAGAGCCACATGGATACTGAGGTTCTGGAGATCTCCTTTGGCCACCTTAATGGGCTTTTGAGATTACAAAAATATTCGCGAGCCATAAGGGCTAGAAACGTAGCTTTCTGTTTCAGAAAGGTGTGAGCTTTTTCACAAAGTGGATGTCTGCACTGTAGCAGTCCCCGTATTCGGCAGGTTTTGGCTGTTTTCTGAAATCTTGAGGCATGTAGGGAAGGAAGGGAGGGAGGGAGGGAGGGAGGGAGGGAGGGAGGGAGGGGAGAGAAGGAGGGAGGGGGAAGGAAGGGAGGGAGGGAGGGAGGAAGGAAGGGAGGGAGGGAGGGAGGGAGGAAGGAAGGAAGGAAGGGGGAGGGAGGGAGGGAGGAAGGGGGAGGGAGGGAAGGAAGGAAGGAAGGAAGGAAAAGGAGAGAAGGAGGGAGGGAGGGAGGGAGGGGGAAGGAAGGAAGAAGGAAGGGGGAGGGAGGGAGGGAAGGAAGGAAGGAAGGAAGGAAGGAAGGGGGAGGGAGGGAGGGAGGGAGGGAGGATCGTCCCCCAATTTAAAAGGAAAAAAAGGGAAAGGTTAGAGAAGCTTGTTAAAATTGGCTGATTTAATTGTACTAATAAATGTCCTTCTGGCATCAGATTGATGTTCATGTATCCTCTTTGCTTTTTTCACTTTTTTTTTTAATAGGGACAGCCCTGACAGCCATTATCATCTCAAATACATAATTTTTACGGCTTCTCTCCTAATCCTTGTAATGTCACTTAGGCTGCCAGACAAACAGTTTTCAGTCACTGCCTTTTTGCGAGACATTCCAGTAACGACCGCACTTGGGATGGACAAACCGGGGTATTTCTAGTCGGTATTGGTTTTACAAGGTTTTTACCAGCCAAAAGTCCTCAGGGCCCATTTCCACATCGGCCTGCAGTGTTTATTTAAAATTACTTAAGCGTGAAGTTCTTTTCTTCTGCAATTTTCTCCGCTGGGTGCAAACTTAGGAAATGATATAAAAATCTCCATAGGCTATTTTGAAGCCATAAATCACGTTGCAAAATACAGCAAGGTGCGCAAGCGCAAGGCTGAAGGTGTTCCAAGATGCATCGTAGCTTAGACAACGTGATTTAAGTCTGTTTGGCTCAAGATACAGCTCCAATTATCCCCCCGACTCAAAACGGCACAGCTGAATCCACACGACGCATCGGACTGGGGTTAACAAACCACAACCGTGGCGTTCACGCAATGCGCTATGCCAAAAGAAATAAGCCGTGTCGCGGCCCGGTTTACACAGCATGGCCGGAAAATGGTTTTGATTCCCACAACACACGATTTGTTGCATCTTTGCGCTATGCGAATTAAACGCAAATACAGGTTCCGAGGCTCACCTCAAAAAAGAGGTTTCGTTTTCTCCAAGAAGAACTGCAGGCGTAGCTCTTGAGCCTACTCTTCTCTGCAACTCCACTTCCTGTCTTCCCCGCCTGCCCCACCAGGACCCATAGTCCCCAGCACCTACCACCACTCCAGAACCAAACCAGGAACGGCTTCTCACCTCTTCGGAGCTCATGGTGGCTGGCGGCGTCTTATAAACCAAGACGTGATGGGGATTCAGTTGAGGCCCGCCTCGCAAGGGAAGGACCACGTCGGTGGGACTCGCGTCCAGCACGGGGTGCCAAAGGGCCCAGCGGACGGAGTGCATGTAAGCTGCCGTCGTCAGCGAGGTCACCGATGGCGTCTGGGGCATCAGAACCAGGAGAGAACCAGATTAGAGCAAAGCCGGTACTTGGCACCGCTGCGTTTTTCATGTGGCCTTCTAGGGTGGGACTTTGGGAAGCAATCCAGGGCAGTCTCTGTGCAAAAAAAAGGGGGGGGCTGCATAGATGAAAGCACCTTTCTTCTTTTTTTTTACAGGGCAGGCTATCCCAGAGGTAGAATTAAAAGAAGGCCGAAATTAGACCTTGGCACAGAGAATAGTGTCAAAAGGGCGAGAACTTTCAGCCAGTCCAGCAACAGTGAAGACATCTCTGCAGTTTGCTGGCAACACTGCAGGAGTGTTTGGCCCTGGGTTTTCCAGCTTGCTGCCACCCTGGCATTTCCTAGTGGCCTCCCATCCAAGGACCGGCCATGTCTAACCTGGCTTAGGTTCCCAGCCCAGACGCAGTCAGCCAGCCTGAGATGTGAACCCCCAGCTGCCTTTGCACCCCTCACAAGTACAGTAAAGCCCAGGGCTGATTCTGCCAAGGGATGCTCAGATTCCCACTTCAGGTCCTTTTAGCTTCAAATCTTGGCTTGATGATGGCTGCTTTGTTGTTATTCACCGGAACTGAAACCCCCATGAATTCAAACAGGTCCACTTCTGCACCAACAAGAATAGGATCGTCCTACTGAGCCGCAGTGGCCCTTGGCATATCTCGTCAGCTGCACTGAGGATTTTAGTATGAAATCAAGAAATAAAGGGACAAAGAAACAGACCTCCAATGCCCTCCGCCCCCTGGAAGGCAATTCGTGGCTGTCAAAGCATCCCATCTTGCCACCTCAAACATCCGTTTGGGAATCAGGATCCTATCCCAGCTTTGCCATGGGCTGAAGAATGTTCTTGCAAACCCCAATACTTCTTTTGTTGAGGTTGCTACAGTAACAGAAATGAAAATTGCCCCTTCCAGAGCAGGAAGTCCCTTTCCCCCGAACAGACTGGGCAGACCTTGAGAACCTGGGCGATGCTGCTGGCTGGAAGCATTCGAGGCATCTCCTCTAAGAAGGTCAAACGACTGAGTGATGTGTGAGGAAGATGCGGCTCCCCAGAAAGGCCCTTTAGGAGGGTCTCAAACGCTTGGGGATAATCAGCCCTCCAGAAAGGAGGGAGTCAAATTAAATTGGGAATAGCGTGAAGGTGCTGCAGCAGTAGGCAGAAGGGGGGACCTGAGGCCGGCGCACCTAACCAGGCAGACTGGCGTAGAAACCTCTCTGCAGCAGCCAGATCAGAAGAGCTAATCTTTAGTTCTGAATTGCTGTGATATACAGAGAAGGGAGGGAGGGAGGGAGGGAGGGAGGGAAGGAAAAGGAGAGAGGGAGGGAGGGAGGGGGAAGGAAGGAAGGAAGGAAAGGAGGGAGGGAGGGAGGGAGGGAGTGAAGGAAGGAAGGAAAAGGAGAGAGGGAGGGAGGGAGGGGGAAGGAAGGAAGGAAAAGGAGGGAGGGAGGGAGGGAGGGAGGGAGGGAAGGAAGGAAAAGGAGAGAGGGAGGGAGGGAGGGGGAAGGAAGGAGGGAAAGGAGGGAGGGAGGGAGGGAGGGAAGGAAGGAAGGAAAAGGAGAGAGGGAGGGAGGGAGGGAGGGAAGGAAGGAAGGAAGGAAGGAAAAGGAGGGAGGGAGGGAGGGGGAAGGAAGGAAGGAAGGGAGGGAGGGAGGAAAAGGAGAGAGGGAGGGAGGGAAGGAAGGAAGGAAAAGGAGAGAGGGAGGGAGGGGGAAGGAAGGAAGGAAGGAAGGAAGGAAGGAAAAGGAGAGAGGGAGGGAGGGGGAAGGAAGGAAGGAAAAGGAGGGAGGGAGGGAGGGAGGCAGGCCACAGACTCACACACAAGGAAACCGAAAGTATTATAATACACGCTTGGAAAGTCATTCGGCCTAGTTTTTAAACACAGCATTAAACCTTGACCACCCGGAGTAATATTGATCAGTCTTTCTATTGTAGCAGCAGAGAACCAGTTCATAAACAAAAAGCGAACACATATTGGAAATCCAAGATTGTAAATCAGGGGTTGAGCTGTCTTTCCAACACTGAAAGAGTACAGCCGCACCCCACGCTCAGTAAATCCATAGTTCTTCATAAGTGATAAATTCCACATTTGGGGTATACGATTCAAAAGTTGATTCAGACTGTTAAACTGCATCGATCTTCATAACATTGCATTAACAAGCTTACAGATATTAAACCAAAATGGCAATTGCGAAAGAGGCCCATATCTTATGACTAAGCGCTCGCTCCATTTCCCTCTTTGAGGATAATGAAGCTGAAAGCCGGCCCCTTTAAAATCTTCTCTCAGCCGTTTATGCCCAATAAGCATGAAAGGAAATCTTTTGTTGAATTAGTCCCATCTTAAGATCATAAAAAACACTCTTAACGTTCTTTAAAGCCCTTAGCCATCGATCTGTCAATATGGAATATTCCAACCCTTTATTTTACCCACCTTAGTGAAGCTTGTTAACTGCTTATAAAAAACGCCGCCGAGTTAGAGGCGCACGGCCGATGCTTTCCATGCTGCTCACGCGTCTGGGCCCAACCGCAGAATCAGAAGTTGTGGGGCCACTTTGCACTGCGAAACGACCCTAATTCTTAATGCACGCCTGTTACGCCGTCCACTAGGGCGAGATTTCGAACGCAAAGCCCTAAGCGGGAGTTATGCCTCGCGACTGATATTCCACTAATAGGCTTGGATGTCAGACCAGGCGAGATTTATGATGATGATTACCGCACAAGTGTCTACGTGAATAGGACCGCTCTCGTTTTCTCTGACCCGTGGGGGAAATAGGATTGCTTATCTACAAATGTTAAACCCGGCTCTGTTGGGGTGGCATTTGCTGACGGAAGCCACGAAGGGGTCAGAAGCAGAACACCCGTTGCCCCCTTGCGTTAAAGAGGGGAAGACGTCTGGCGAAGAAGTGGGGTGCTGGAAATCCCAGCGGGATCGCCCGAATCAGCCGCTCTGGCCAGTCACCTCCAAGCATGCCAAGTTCATCAAGCTCTTCGCTCCACTGGGCGGAAAGGGTTGAAGATGCTAACCTCCCTCTCTTCTATCGGCCTGGCACCGAGGGCGGTGGCGCTTGGCTCCCCGCTTGCAAAAAGAATGCCCCGCTTTGTTTGGGGAGGCGGGGGCAGCAAATCCAGCTGAGGAAGCCCCTGCTAGATATGTCCTACTTTAACCCAAGAGGGCCTTTTCTCTCTCTCTCAGCCAGAAAGCCGCACGTCGGTCTCCTCCTTCCCAAGAGACCCCCAGCTAGTTCATCTGTTATATTTCCGACAGCGTACTTGTTGCAACAAGAGTGGCTTGTTCTAACAGCGGGTTGGCACAATCCGGGAAGCCACGAAGCAGAAATGACATCTCGGGCCATTCCCAAACCCCGGGGGAAATCAAAAGAACAGCCGCTGTCTCCGTAACCGTTGCGTGGAGGAGGCTGAGCTGCGTGTTCCTGGCTGCTACGGGAGGCGCCGAACCGAGCCAGCAAGGAAGCGGCCTGTGTGGCGCTGACACTTACAACCTGCCCAGGAAAAAGACCGTTTAATGCTCAATTAACACTGGGCAGATCCTGCCAACCCCTACCGCTCCTCACTGAGGAGCACCGCCAAGGGCGGGTGACTTTCCAGAAGTCACGAAAGAGGCACCGGCGTCCAGAGGGGAGGCAAAATGGTGCTGCCTGCTCAGTTTCGAGGGTGCGGTGATCTCGGGCGGCGCTCGCTCCTGCCGACGCTTGGGGAAATCGGGGGAAAGGACGATGGCCGTGTTTAATTAACAATACTGGGAGGAGAACAAAGCCCTAGGCCAACTGTGTCAAAAGGAACAAGAACGGAAAACCAGGGGTACCATTATCTGCTTCTGCAGCCAACTAGATAATAAGTTAGTATTTAGACAGGGGAAATCCGGAAGATTGTGGTTTGCTTGTTTTCAGTTTTGTTGTAGCTTTAGTTTCTGTACAGCAGTGTTTCTCAACCCCAGCCACTTTAAGATATGTGGACTTTGCAGTCCACATACCTTAAAGTGGCCAAGGTTGAGAAACGCTGCTCTACAGGAATAGTTGCATTCAGGACTCTGGTTGCTGTTTTAATCTTATTGAAAAATGGTTGTCCCCCCACCCACCCCCCGTTACCCTTCTTCTGGGCTGCGGGGAGAGGTCTGAAAGAAGCGAGCAGGGTATGGGAAGCACAACTGCAAATCGTCAGAAAAAGTAAGCCAAGCGCGGAGTAGCTAAAGAAAGTCGAAGGAGAGAACAGTGACTGGTTTGGGCTAAGCGGTCTATTTTGGCGTTCTGCGTCACGCCAAGTAATTATTATATTTTGGAGAGGTTAGGCGAAGACCCAGCTCCCTTGAGAAGTCCATAACGCTGGGAAAGGTGGAAGGAAGGAGGAGAAGAGGGTGACCAGCAAGCAGCCAGGTGGATGGACTCAGTGGCGATGGAGGCACTACTGGAAGATCTGAAGGACCAAGTTAGGGACAGATACCCTGGAGAAGGTCCATCTATGTGATTGCTAAGAGTTGACACAGACTTGATGGCACATAATTAATCAATGGGAAGAAAGAGAAGACCACCAGCTGCAAAGTGGATGGACTCAGTGGTGATGCACTACTGGAAGATCTGAAGGACCAAGTTAGGGACAGATACCCTGGAGAAGGTCCATCTATGTGATTGCTAAGAGTTGACACAGACTTGATGGCACATAATTAATCAATGGGAAGAAAGAGAAGACCACCAGCTGCAAAGTGGATGGACTCAGTGGTGATGCACTACTGGAAGATCTGAAGGACCAAGTTAGGGACAGATACCCTGGAGAAGGTCCATCTATGTGATTGCTAAGAGTTGACACAGACTTGATGGCCCATAATCGACTAATGGGAAGAAGAAGAAGATAACCAGCAGCAAAGTGGAGGGACTCAGTTAGAGCGGCGATGGGTGTACCGTTGGAAGACCTGAAGGACCACGCTGCGGACAGATGATCCTGGAGAAGGTCTATCTTATGTGGTCACCAACAGCAACTTGGTGGCACATCATGAGTCAAATCACACCATGCATTTCGGAAACTCACAACCACGGGCAGAAGTATCATAGGCCCTTGCAGTTTTTCTCCCTAGCAGCTGTTATCTGTGCCAGATCTGTGACCGAGGACACACTCAAGAGCCATCAAGAGCAGTAACCGCTGAAAGCCCCATTGTTCTTCCGTTAATCTATTCAGTCCTCTCCTAAAATCTTCTCAACCGGTAGCCATCATCACATTTTTCATTATCTTCTGCTGAGCATACATTTAACACGGGCTTGAATCAGAAATGAGACAGATACAAAGCCATGGATGAGGCCTGCAGGGAGAGTGTCAAGAAGGCTACAATTCAAAGTAAATTCAGGCTCTTGAGAAATATTTAAAGAAGAGAAAGCAGAAAGAGGTCGGAAGTTATTGCCGCATGGAGAAGATGGGGAAATATTAGCAGAAGATACTGAAGAGACTGCGGTTCAACCCCTTCGTTTTGTGGCTTTGCACAAGAAAAACTGCAGCCATTGTGACGAGAGAGAGAGATGGAGAGAGCTATTGGACTTAGGGGAACCCTTCGCTCACCTCTGTGAATTAAATATTTGTGGGCAATTAAAACGACTTGGAATTCCAGAGACCTTTGTCCAATGTTTGAGAACTCTCAAAGAAGACATGAAATGACAGAGAGGTAAAACTGCACATATCCCAAAGCAAAAACCAGGGCAGATGATCCAGTCCACCGTTGACCAGTCCATTTCACACCAATAATCATTACAGAAGATGCAAGCGTTTCGAAACCGTGGTTCCAAAGAGCCAGGCTGGGCTTCTCAAGCCAGATTCAATGTCCAGCTAGTCCCTTTAATAGAATTACTGCTTTGTAGGTCCGGAGCACATTATCTACCTTGACTTCAGCACGGCTTTTGAACGAGGTCCCCCCGTAACGTTCTTGTTGGCAAGCAAGTCAAATGCAAGCAAGAAGTTGCCTCTGTTTGGTAAATTTGGAGCCGGTTGATCAAGGGGTCTTCCTCGAGCTGGAGTGATTGGGCTAGTGTGATCCACAAAGTTCTGGCCTCAAATCAGGGCCACTTCAGAAGCTGGGGATTAACCAGGACTCCTCTGCACGCCAAGCTGGAGATCTATCCGGGAGGAGCGGGTGGGTGTCCCCCTGCTTTAACTTGCTACACCAGGTACACTTTGAGTGAAGGCTTTCTGAGTTGCTGTTTTTAAAAAAGGAAAACAGATTTCTAGGTCTATGGCTAAAACCCAGCAGCGAGCAATTCCAGAACAGAAGGATGGATTCCACACATATGACTCAACCCTCAACTGGCAGAGGGTTGCTAGAAAGCTGGACGAGATCGATCGCTGCTTTGACCAAGATCCTGGGCAGCTCCTGACATCGTTTAGTTTTTAGGAATGGGGGCAGAGTCCAAGCTGGGTAGGAAACGCGGTGCTTCTCCAATGCCCTGAACTACAAATCCCACAATCCCTAGGCGGCCAGGGCCCAAGGCTGAAGTAAGCAAAGGGGCAGCCAGTTGCCGACCCCTACCGTAGTCTTTGCCTGTTTTTTTCTTTATTTACAACACCACCCCTATACTCCTTGCAGATTTCTGGCAGAGCCTGAGACTTGTGGGCTGGGGGGAAGAAGGGCACTAGGGCAATAGAGAGATATGCTCTGGATTGGACACCCCCATTTCTCCCCAAGCCTGACGCTTTGGGCATGAAGCCTCAGTCTAGCCTCGCAGGATCGCTGTACGGAGAAGCAGATGGACGCTGAAAGGCTTAGGCGGAAACACAGATCAAAGCATAGCTGCGTAATATCCTTATCCAAGACCCGCCGGAACCAGGGTGCATAAACATGTCCTTTCAGACGATCAGCAGGGCTCCCCAGGGGCAAATGCTTTTCTAAGGTGTCAAGGGCTCAGTCAGCAACTTTCCACTTTGCAAGAAGTGGAACCAACTCACACCCGGGCAGGAAGCATTGCACTCCTAATCAGAGCTAATACTGACTCAATGAGCCAAGCACGGTCGTCCGTGCAAACCCGCAGTGCTGAAGGACAGGAGGATGGGGAGGGATAATTCCATTAATGAAAAGGACAGCAGAGGCTGATTAAGGCTCCCAGCTTCCTCAAAATAAGTAAAAAGCATGCCAGGCTGGACTTCGGCTTTATTTAGGCTGCCTCGCTGTGTGCCTCACGGAAAGGCTGCCTGCTTGAGCCCTGAGCTACAATCAAATATTTGTTAATTGACCTCTGCCGAAAGGGAGGTTGGTGGAGTTAAAGAACAAAATCACGGTGTGCCCGTGCAAAACTTTTTTCAGCCTCCCTAAAAAAAAGAAATTAAATTAAATTAAATTAAAAGAAATACATTTCACCTTTTCCTAACACGACGGTCACGGGAAGGCAAGTCCAATTGGAGGGCGCCGGGGTATGAAAAGATAATTATTTCCAAAGCGGTGCTGTGATGATCTGGGCCAAAAGTTGGGAAAAAGTCTACGGGTCATGCAGAATGAAATGGCAGCCTTGACGGAGAAAAATACAAGGCCCTTATTTCTGAATGCTTCTCTCTGGTTAAAACAAAAGGCAGCAAAATGGAAGCTTTCATCTATCTCCGCATTTTTCAACCTTGGCCACTTTAAGATGCGTGGACTTCAACTCCCAGAATTCTGGCTGGGGAATTCTGGGAGTTGAAGTCCACGCATCTTAAAGTGGCCAAGTTTGAAAAACACTGATCTATCTGAAGCTAACCTAGCACAGACGGAAGACACCACTGCAAAACTGCAAAATCCAGAGGAAAGTGAATACTGATGACTCCTTCAAGATGGTTCCTGTGCTACCGGCTTCCTTTTATTTCGTAAAACTAGTCCTCTTCGGGCGAAGGCGGCCGTGCAGGACTCAGGATTTTAAGAGGGAAATTAATCTGCTGCGAGATCAATAGGGATGACGATGGACTGATTCCCCCAAGTGGATTTCGTTGAAAGAGCTGCAGAGGGTTGAGCTCGTTGACCACGGCTCTCAAAAGACCATTGGCCAAAAAGCAAACAAGCCAGGTTAGAGGATCACAGACGATGTACCAGGGGCTTCAGCATCAAGATGGGGGAGGTTGGTCTCTAGCCCACCAGGCGGAAAGGCACCAAAGTGTAAGACAGCGATCTTGATTTTGAACCCAGGGAGATCCCGTCTCCATTCTCCCTCCAAAGCAGGAGTTTGCTGGGAGACTCATCCCAGGATCATAGGATGCCTTAACTGAAAAGATTGGCAGGCTCCTTACTGGACTGAATTGAAAATGTGAATGGTGACCTTTGAAGCCCTCAACGGTTTATCCAAGGGACCGCCTCTCCCGTTACAAATCTGCCATCCTGAAGATGCCTCCAGCCTGAGAAAGGGCCTTCTCCTTGCTCCTGAGCATCAGAACTTCGTAGCTCTTTGAGGAGGGTCAGCGGAGTAATTCCACGCAGTGGAAACTGAGCGGAGAAGAGATACTCTGGTTTTGCTCTTCGGCTTCAGCTCCTTGCTCTAATTCTTATTCTGCCGATAGCTCAGATCCATTCCTGCTTCGAGAGGCCTATTTCTCCTTCTTGGTCCCAAGTTCCAAACACAACTTCCCATCTACCGGGGTTCCTGGATTATTATCCATCTTGGAATTATGGCCAGGCCAGCTTTATGACATTCCTGGGGACTCTGGGTCTGGGGTTCGGTCTTTGATTCGGATTCCTGCCCCAAGCTGCAGGCCAGACTCAATGGTCTCGCTGGTCCCTTCCTTTGTATGAGGTCCAGCAACCTCATGGCATCGCTTAAAGGCAAGGGAGAAAAACGGGGGGGAGGCTGGCTATTTTATCTGCGAAGGCCATTCCTCCTTTCAGAACAAAACAAACCACACCAAAAAAAAAGTGATAAAGGGGTGCAATGATTTGAAGTGCCAGACTGCAATTCAGAAGCATGTTTCAAGCCACAATAATAATAATAAAAAATCCCTAGATGAAAAGGTTTGGGAAGCTTCACTTCATGCTAAACCTACCACGTGCTTCAGCAGAGCGAACGCAGGAGGGAGTGAAGATCTCTGGGGCTTTTTTCTCAAGGCCATACATCTTCACCTTCTTCTGAGGAGCGCTTCCAAGAGGCAGCTTCAAAGTGCTCCTCCCTTTCATATATCAGCTATAATTGCAAATCACGGGCTGGACGGAATGACTTACCCACTGCCACAATAATAGCAAACAGCAGGGAGCTTTCTCGTTATTACAAAGCTTTCTGCTGCATTTGGTTTGCATTTTTCGACGCGCTTCCAGAGATCATCACAGAAACGGCAAAATGATGTCCTATTAAGGAAACATGCTTGGGGGGTAGTGTGGACAGGGGCTATCCAAGAACTCTAGCATAGATGGTGGGCTCTGTCTGGACTGTTCCTCTGTCCCCATTAATAAATAAAACTTCAAAATACCTCCCAGATGCCTTGAACTCCCATTCCCATCCTTATTTTTTCAAAGAACCCAATGTGATGCTGAATGTTGACAACCCAACCAAGATCTCAGGGTGCTTCCAAATCCCCCCAAAGGTGGGGGGAGGCACAAACATGGAATTTCCAAGGTTGCTGTGCAGTCACAAATATTAGGGCCTATTCTAGAGAGCAAGAGGCGTAATCGAATTGATTGTACAGCCCCCTTCAATATGGAAAGCTGCCTTATCCGGTTGTCTGTATCTCATCAGACGTCCTTGAGATGTCCTCAACCTGGTGTCCCCCAGTACTCTGGGTCATTAGGTCCCATAATTCCTGGCCAGAGCAACCAATGAATTATGAGAATTTAAGACCAGCACCACTGGAAGATACCAGCTGCAGAAAAATATTTGTACACTTACGAAGAAGTCCACTTAATCAACCCTTGCATTACCTAGAGAAAAAACCCAAAATGGGTGGCTATATAAATAGGATGGATGGATGGATGGATGGATGGATGGATGGATGGATATCATCTCCTACCTTTCCATCAGGTCCACTTGCAACAGAGAAGACATATTCCAACAGGAAGACCACTCCAAAAGCTGGGTGATGCACCATCTCTGCCAGGTGAATGTGGCTTCGCAGGATGAGAGCTTGCCCCTCAGCACTGTGTTTGGAAGGCCACCAAGGAACCAGTAAAAAAGGGTGATGGATCTCCATTAATGTTCAGCAACCTCCTATCACAACCTTCAAAACTGGCCCTGAGCATCTTTATCTTTATTTCCCCTTGAGCGCAACCACAACACCTGTGGGAGATGCATTTGATTTCAATGAACCTTTCATCCCTTGTCCAACTTGATGTCCTCCAGATCCACTGGGGCTCAGTGCCCATAACCATCAGGCCAGGATGCTCAGTGGTCATTCTGGCTGAATGACTTATGGGTTCCAAAATCAGGTTGGGAAAGGCAACTTAGCTGGAGAGGGGTGATCCAAGCTGAGCAAGACAATCTCTGGTCATCAGAAGCATCCCTGCTCCCAAGTCCTCGCTCTTCAGATGCTATATGCATGGTCACCTCTGGAGCCTTTCAGGAGACCTCCAAGAGGTCCAGATGAATATGGAGCACCTTCTTCCCCAACCAGTGGCCTCCAAAGGTGTTAGATTATGAGCTACTCCACTACTTAAGCCTTAATCAGCATAGTTCTTTCTCACCCCAGCTGGCCTTCTTCAGAACAGAACCGGGCTGGAAAAAGGCCTTCTTCCTCTGCTACAGCCCACCCAGACCATCCACTTTCTCTTTACATTAAACGCTGGCATAAAAACCTCTGTAATGCTGCCACTGCTGCTTAATTTGGTTCCTGCTCTACCGTGCTTCTTTCTAAGTTTGCTTTTATATACTACAGCGTTGGACATCACGATCCACTCCAACAGCCCCCTTTCGAGCTATTCAAGAGGGGTATCAGTATCCCAACTGAAAAAAGAGTGCTGTTGTAATCAAGCAGCAGGCTTTCTTTTGCACTCTCAAGCTGAAATATCATCTCCTTGGTTCAATCATGCTAATATTTTTCTTCCAGAAAAGAATCACACTTCATTCCCTTGGTGTACCCATGGCTTCCGTTCCCTTTTTCTCACCTGCCCTTGAGAGGGCTTCCTTGTTTCTGGCGCACGCTGCCGGTACTTCCCCGCGCTCTATCAGCCTCTGGCAGCGCCACTGGGACCACCACCACCACCTGCGGGGGCTGCACGAAGCACAAGCCATTGTGGACCCCGACATGCAGCCGGCGCTCCTGAATAGCGAGGGAGGTCCCATCCAGGATCGAATTACCCTAGATTAAATCAAAACAGAAGAAGTCACTCCACCATCGTATGTAGGCTTAGCACTTGGGTCTCTATCCCCAGTAAGAAGGATTATTATTAGATCGGCCCCGACTCAACTGGTTTTCGGAAGGCCCTAAAGACACAGCTTTACTAGCATTACCAACAGAAATCGTAACGGTGTAGTATTGCTACAGAACATTACAGAGGCCCAGCAGCTCCCAGAGAAGATCTTGAAGAAGGTTTGAAAGAAAATGTACAAAGCAACCTTTTTTTGACTGGGGGTGGGGGGGGGGAGGAAAGAAAATCAAACCTCAACAGGGGCCAAAAAGGGTTTCTGAAAGAAATTTCTGATCGCCCCGCAAAACCTGGAAACAGCCCACCCTCGTGAAAACGGGAGCTCTTCACACGCAGCTCCGTTTTGGACCCACGTACCGATGCACGGTGGGGTAGCGGGTGGTAATTTTAGGCAATCTGTCATAAACTAATAAAAATGAAAGCTGCCCCAGAGTGATTGCGGGATATTAAAGCGTTTCATCTTCCCCCTGCGAAAAGCCACGGCGCATCTGACAAATCAACAACCCCTTCCTTAAGGTCATTATTGCTTCTTAAATTACAGGAGCTCCAGAGACAACATTAAAACTTAGGAGTCACTCTGTGTGTCCATTAATCTCAAGCTGGCTGTTCACAAAATAGCTCATTAGCGCTTGCACGTTCCTGGAAAAAAGAGGGGGGAAAAAATCATCATCATCATAAAATGGCAACCAGGAAGCCGAGAAGATCTTTCTCTTCATCAGAAGGAGAACAAAGACAATAAGGCAGCTGCCAGGGAGGCGTGGAAAAAAAAAAATGCCGTCTCTGAAACGATCCATATGCAAACAAATGAGCAGAAGCGTTGTTATTGTCCTGATAATAGAAACGCCATTCCTCTTCGAAATCGCCCATCGTTTTTTGCTGCCTGGTATTAAAGGGAGCTAAACTCCTGCTAAACTCTCGTAACTGGGGGAAAAAAACCCAGCTTCTTAAACATTTGTTCTGGTTTTGTGTTTTTTTTTAGGGAGTTGTAATCCTTCGGGACGAGGCGTCTTCCGAATGTCATCTAGAAGGTGCCTAGCAAAGATGATGAGCGTTGAGGGCATCTCAGAGGCCTTCAGAGGTTTCCAGCTCACACAGGTTAAGCCAGCCTTGCTTAGCTGCGTCCCATTTCCCCATCACCTGGAAGGCCCTCGTCTGGAGAAGAACTTCCAAAGAATCTTTAGGAAATAATGAGAGCCCCAAGGTGCCTTCTATCAGCACCTTGAAATACACTTAAATGGTTGAGGAGCACCCTCCTACAAAGGCAAAGACATGCAGAACAAACTACCCCAAACAGGAACGAATGCAGAGTAGATTATGCAAAGCGAGAAAAACGCAGATCGGTTCAAACCGGAGCCGATCACAAAAGACTGTTTTTTCCAGAAATGGAAGGGCCCGGCCTCAATTTATTAATCTTAGTTTTGGGGTGGGCGTCGGGGGTGTGCGGGAGGTAGAACGCCACAGAATCAGTATTGGCTTCAGGAAGAGGAAGACATACATTATGGTTGCAGTAGCCAACGCTGCAGTAGCAGATGTGCCTGGAGGAGAAACACTCTGCGCAAATGTGAGGATCAAAAGAGCTTAAGAGCTCCGATTAATAATGGAATTGTAATTGCAATCGTACTTATAATTACGCAGGTTCTGAGGAAAAACAGTTCTGGGCACCTTCCTTTTTTGCGCATGTAGGACCTTTCTGACATAGAGATACGGAGGTACCTGCTCCTTCACGAGTAAGTTCAAGAGCTCCTCCTCAAATTTCTCCAAAGAAGGGTACAGGTGGACAGTCAGCTTCTCCAAGTACCACGTCAGTGTCTTCATGAGTCGGGGCTTCTGCAAGAAGTCTCCTGCAAACAGAGCAGCCGATGGCAGGGTGAAGGCTAAGCCACCTCCAGGCATCCAAGCTTAGCTTAGGGCTTAGCCCAAGACAACTCAATGGTTGCATTCTGTGCACACCTACCAAGCATATGCCTCAACATGTTTAAGATATCAGGGTGGCGTTTCTCAACCTTGGCAACTTTAAGATGAGCGGAGTTCGACTCCCAGAATTCCCCAGCCAGCATGGCTGGCTGGGGAATTCTGGGAGTCGAAGTCCGCTTATCTTAAAGTTGCCAAGGTTGAGAAACACTGCATTGGGGACTCCTAGTTTAGCACCCAAAGATAACATTCCCATTTATTCTTGGGGCAATTACGTTTGCCAATGTCCTTCAACAAATCAACGGTCCTTCACGACTAAGAGGTTATTCCTACCAAGGCAGATTAGCGCCCACCCTAAAGGCCTCCCAGAAACTATGAAAAACAGCTGTTCTGGACAGCACGTGGGAGGGGATGGTGCACCGCCTGTATTACTGTGACGTGTGATTATGGCATTGCTAGCCTCCATTTTAACAGTATTATTCTGCAGTTATAAACGGCCAGGAGTCCTTGCATGACGGAGTCCAAGCAGATGAATAAATAAAACAGCAAAGTTGATACTGATGCTCCTAACCCTAAACCTTTGTTACTTCAGAAAGGGTAAGGCCCCCTTTTCCCAAAAAATAATCAAGCAAAACCCCTGCAGAAGACCCCCTTTTTCCATAGTTCCTCTTGAACCCCCCCCTTTTTTAAATTTAACATTTCTCAGCTGCCGCCGAAATATCAAAACAGGTTCAGTCCCTGATCAAAATATCTCCTCGGTGGAAAAAGATAACCCACTGGAGAAATGGGAAGATTTTTTTTTTCAGGGCAGAAGAACCCAACAGCGCTTCCAGTGAATTAAGGTGGCTTCCCCATGCATGCTGGACCACAACTCCCATCGTTCACGATTCATGTGCAGGGGGAATGGCCGCCTTTCCCAACGCATTCTCCTCCCCTCAGTTGGGATGATAATTCTCAAACTCCTGCAGGCTGGAGGTCGACGTGCAACCATCCTACCGTGTCGCAAGGGTGCTGTTCTGGGGAGGGCTGACCTGGGAAAACCCACTGATTCCATCCAAGAAGCACAAACAGGAAAATCAAGCCAAGGACTCCATTCTGGTTCCAACAGCGGTGAGTAAACACAGTTCCCCTGCCCCACTGCTAGCCTCTGCCGTTCTGCAAAACTGTAGCACATCCCAGAGCTTCACGTTCTCTCTCTGGGCTGCAGAAAGCGCAGAGAAGGAGCTCATAATCAATATGTGGAACGGGTCCTAGAGTTCAAGGACAGAAATGTTGGTTCTTTCGGCTTCTCGTGGCAGAAATCGCAGCTTTGTCCAAGCAGGGGGCCGTGCCTGCCTTTTAAGTGGCGTGCCGGAGCCCGGACTCCAAAGGTGGGGAGTCCAAACTAGGTGGGCGTTTAATCATCTCTTCCCTTCCCTCGCAATTTTTGGAAGTCTCCAAGGCTGCAACTGAAGCATGCAAAAAATAAATAAATGTTAAATAATAACGATCAATCATTTGGGGACCGTGCGTGGTGCTGCAGCTGATCAACCCTGCCTGACATCCTCAAATGTCATTTTCGCTGATTTGGAGAGCCGAGCAAGACCGCCCACCTGGTCTTCTAATTCATCATACCCACATTTCCAAACGCTGCTATTTCAGACTGTCCGAACCGATTTTCTTCATTTATGGTGGAAAATGTGCCGAAAAGAACAACAGTATTTGAACGTTGCCTTGGAAATAATTGAGCTGACTTCTGGCCAGGCTGTAACTCACAACCCACTGACAACGTTATTGAATGTCATAGGTCGTTCGTTGGTGGCCAGAAGAAGACAAGTTTTGAGCAGGCAAGGAGCCTTCGATCTAAGATGAAGAAATGCCCTCTCGCTCCAATTGACTGCAGAACGTTCTTGGGACTATAATAATTAGCTGAACTAACAACTAATGTAATGAAGGAGATATTCCATAAGACTTCAGACGGCAAACGCAACCTGCTTTGCCATCATTGGAATGGAGAGTCTCACCTTCCTTACTGAAAAGACGCCTGCTTCTGATTTAATTCCCGATGCACAAATGATTACTCACCAGTGAAATAACGACGTTGTAAACGTCATTTGGAAAATGTGTTTTTGCAGTTCAATAGCTATGGTCTCTGATATGAGCTTCACTTTTCTTTTCTTTAAAAAAATGAACAATGTTTTAAAAGGTACCAATACGTTGGGGGGGGGGGGCGGTCCTCAGAGACCACAGACCATGTGAAAACACTGCAACATTGCAAAGACAGTCCAACCTGCTGGAGAATTACCTTTCGCAAGAAGAGATTTCTTTGTCAAGGGCAGGAATTTTCAGGGTGTCCAGAATGAGTCCAAGAGCTCTTCAAAATTGGCCCAAGGGACAGATATGAGTGTAAGATCACATGCCGCCCCCCCAACCAACATGGAATGTGCAGTTTGCAGATGGGAAACAGAGTTACTGAATATTACAGATGATTTATTCAAAACTATAGGGAAGATGCTTGCTATTGTTTGATGGTTGATATTAATGGTTTAAGTGAAGTGAACTTAATCTATGCTGCTCGGAATGGGCTTCACCTGGAGACTTGAAAACCTTGTAAAATAAGTAACTAAAATAGGTTTAGAATCAACGCCCGGACCCCAATCCAGGAAAATGGATTTCTTTGGTGGAATCCGGAAGAAGAATATCGGCATTCGTGCAGGTTCAGTTCTATTTGTGCATTCAGAGAGAAAGAGAGGGCTAATGTGACTTACAAAGATTGCCTGTGAACACTCAAGACATACACACGCACACACTCATCACACATCCCTAAGGTTCTCACAATGTGTTTTTTGCAAACCCTGAAAAAAAAAATGTTAAAGTCCCCCGGTGCTTCTTCAGCAACCAGCTCTGGAGATGGACGGGATCTTTTTCTCTCCTGCAGCTTCCATGCAAGTCAGAGCTGACCTGCCAAGTGCCACCCCCAAAGCACCCCAGGAAGCAAATGTCTCTTGCTCATGATGCCAAGAGGATCCCAGCCGGGAAGACGCCACGATGCCACCGCAACTGTAGGAAGGGCTGACAGATACATGCTTTCTACTGTCCTTGAGCCAAAAATGGAAGGATCTCTTAGGGGAACTCCAATGCCCATACTCCCCCTCCTTAGGCTTCCTCTTGGTTAGAAAGCACCAGAGAGCTACTCTGAGGAGGCAAGGAAGGAAAGCCTCTGAGCAAGGAAGGGGCCTGCTTCAGAGAGTGACGGGAAAGAAAGAAGGGAAGGAAAGGACAGAGAACTTGGAGAACTTCAGTCTGTAGGAAAGAGCTGATGTGCTTCATCCCAGAAACTGGGTGAAGAGTTGCAGGAAATTCAAGGAAAATTCAAGGTAGGGCGAGAAAACCAGTTTTTATCCTAGATACAAAAGAAATCAAAGAGGCACAGAAGATCAGTTTGCTCCAGAACATGGGAATCAAGCCTTACACACACACACACACATACTCCAACCCACACTGGAGTGTGGTAGATTATGGTCCACTAACTTCAGCAGAGAGGCCTTCATCCTGCAGGGGAATGATTCAGGTTGATATGATAGACTGACGGATGGACGGATGGATGGATGGATGGATGGACAGACAGGGTGTATCAAAAGCCAAGGCCCATAGGCCAATCACAATGTTTTACTAATTAATTTTTTTTTTCCCAGAGAAAAATGTTCCCATACTTAGGAATGTTCAAAGGTCATGTGTCAAACAAGTAAGGAAATGTCTGGAAGAAAATGGCAACCGATGGGAACACTTAATACAATATGTATAATACACTGTCTTTGGAGTGCTTTGGGTACACTCTGTATATGTATAAAATCCAGGATGGGGGCATGTGTAGGTGTGTGTTTGAGAGAGAGAGAGAGAGAAAGGGAGCGAGAGAGAGCTGGGATTTCAATTCCCATCTTTCAGAATCTGGGTTCTTGGCCCTCCTTTTCCCATCCCTAAAGGCTGGCCCCTGTTCACGCTGCGGTTCTGCCGCCCTTGACTTCCAGCTTCCAACCACCGAGGAGGAGATGAGATCACCTTTTTTCAAACCCCGAAAGGGACAGCGTCCGGAAGATGATCACGCCCAGTTCCCCATCATTTCGCAGGGCAGGACGCCAGAGCAGCAGCTCCGGGAAGGCAGATTCTGGTCGGATGGTGAGAAAAACCTCCCAGCGGCAAAAACTACTTGACAGGAAAGTGGAGATGGTCTCTCCTTGGCTGGATGCTTTCAAGGGAGGGTCCAACTCGATGACCCAAACTACAAGTGGTTCAAATGATTTTTACTGAGGCAGTCCAGCTGGCTAAAAAAACCCCAAACGCATCTGAACATTCTGGATTTTGTGGGAAGATCTCAAGACTGTTTTTAAGCTAGGTTTCTGCTGGCTTGGCCATCCCAGGTCTACAGCTGGGCCTGAGCAGGACCACAACGCAGGGGAGAGCTGAAGGAGGATCTGGAATAGCTCTTCTGACCCTCACGTCATCTGAGAACAAGGCCACGGTCTTCCACCTAGAGGACCCATCTATCTCTATTACACTAATGGGAGCTGGAGAGGTGCGACTTCGGCGCTCCGCACGGCAAAGGGTGACTTTGTTCCCAGCGTCAAGGTTGCTAGGCTTGTTGCTTGGAAAGTTCGCGGCCAAACAGCTGCAAAGTGGGAGATGGATGGGCCTGCCAAACAAGGGTGGCTGATCAAGCTACTCAAATTCTCCAGACGCAGCTGCGGGGAAAGGACCCCCCGAGGTCACAGCAGGAGAACCTGTGGAAGAGCAGAGGAGATGGGTTGAACCTGGCTGATCGGATGACCAGGGCACACTCAGAACAACCAAGGCTGGCTCTTCTTCAAAGCTGCAATCTTGCTGAGGAAGAACTCATTCTCCAGAGAAAGAGATGCCTGTCGGTGCCTTCAGAATATCCTGCTTCGACGTGGGAGGGAGAAGCAAGGCTAGGACATAAACCCAGAGGCAGGCTGAAGGGGAAGAATCGAAGGGCCAACTTGGCAAGTTCATGATCTTCTTTAGGGGCCCCGGGATGGATTTCTGCCTGAAACCCCGGTGAGACAGGGGCCAATTAAGGAAAACAAAGTATTAAACAAGTTAGAAGAAACAGAGGGATCTGAGTCGGTATGCTACCTTCTAAACATCCATCGCTGAAAGAAAAAAACAGAATTCCGTGGACCACCTTAAGCAGAGAGAGCGAGAAAAACAAACTGAGATCGCGTAGCTTCAGTTTCTTGTGGTTTAGCATGCTGCATGAACCCAGCGCCTGATGGATGGCTTACTGTGAGGGAGTAACCAGCCAACCGTGCTTTATGGAGTAATCCACAGTTCACCAATCCTGACTGTATCACTTTGGACCTGTGGACACCGCAGAAGAAAAAGTTGTAAGCTGGACACCGTCTCGCAGCCCTGGCATTCTCCTTCCACGGCCGGTGGACAACAGAGATTTCTGCAAGGGGTCCTTCTCATCCGGGGTTTTTTTCACTGCCTAGTTGATAAACAGAGGCCGGGCCGTGTTGTACCCAGAAGGGTTTTCCTGCACTTGAGGCCTTGCTTTTGGACTCTTTACGCACACGCCAAAGGGCAGAGAGAGACGTTTTTGCACAAAGCACTTTTTTGTTTAAGGAAGGGAATGAGATGGTTTGGGCTGGGCATCTGCTCCTGTTCACTCAGGTACAATGGATGTCACTGGTCAGCCCATCCTGAAGCTTCCTGTGGCTTCCTTGCGGCGTCCGCCGTCTTCTTTGGAGCAATCCGCTCTTCGTCGCCCTGTTCGCGTCACATGGCTCCTTCTGGTTTTGTGATGCCACGCAGCTCATAGGACATCTTGGCAGAGGGGCCTCTCGATCACTGCAACGCTGCTTCTAACAGCCTCACAGCACTGTGGTTGGGGCACCTTTTTGCCTCGGAAGCCCCCGAGCACAGCGTTGGAGATCTCAGCTGACCCCGCTCCTTAAAGCAGGAAGAGGGTCTCTACAGGAGGAAGAGTGCAAGGCTTTGCCGTTCGTGGTTCTGCTGCCTGTGGCTTTATCCCAGAACAAACCCCACCGATCGCGAGGGCCACCTCTACTCCCACCACCCCCGGGAGTTCGCCCAGCAAATCCTGCTTTGGCGAGACAGCCCCTGCAGCGCAGCACAAACGCCTAACAAATGCGCACGGAGAGAAATGAGGTCTGACGGAGTGAACTGTGACGGTGTCCTTGTGTCCCAACCTGATCCTTCTTCCCACTGACACTTCCCACACTTGCCGCTCCTTAAAGGGGACAGCGAGAGAGCCCGCCCTGCGGCAGGCCACCCCCTTTCCATTTCTGTGACATTATGGTCTGTTCTCCCCCCCCACCTGTCCTTTGCAGCCGGTTAAGCAACAACAGTAATTATCATTTAGATAGCGCTTGAAGAGTCCTCCAAGCCCCACGCCATCATTTTTAAATCCATTTATCAGGCGCCCAAAAGCGACGCAACGTGCGGCACGAAGGCAAAGCACTAAAGAAGATGTCGAACGAAGGTGACACCACCGCACGCCTGCAAGATGACATAAATTAGCCGAGGCGTAGTTCTGAGGGTCCTGAAAGTCACACCACTGTTACTATGCCCACAGGACGGAGGGGAGAAGAGTTTACCAAGCTTAGCGATCTCACAGCTTGGATAGGATCTGCACCGAGGCCTTTCCGAGCTCATCTTCAACACGGGGCGAAGCTGGCTCCTCTTCCCTAGCGGTTACAGAGATCCCTAACTTGGTCCGACTCGAACTGGGCTTCTAGGACGAGCTGTTCATTTTCAACATCCTTGAAGCACAGGGAGGTAATTCAGATGTATGCGGGAAGGTTTCAGAAGGGAGGAAGAAAAGAGAGGACTTTCCTCTAAAGAGCGGAGAGCTGATTACCTTGCTTTCCCTGCCCCCCCCGTCCCCCTCCCACGCCTTCCACGGCTTGTAACTGGGCCACGTTGAAAAAAAGCAAGGGAACAGAACCAAAGGAAATACTGTCTGGAGGGCAGAAGAGTTGGAAACCAGCAGGAGGTGCAGAGAATCCAACATCCTCGTGTTAGAAAGGGTAATTCGTTGGAATCTGCTTTAATTCAATTTGGGGAGCCAAACGCACCTTCTCGGGTTCGCCGAAGCTGTTAGCTAACGCTTCGGTGTATCAAATTACAGGGTACGTTTTGCTGGAAGTGCCCATTTGCCACCCATTTCAGGCTGTCGGCTCTTTTATGTCCAGGAAGCAAGGAATATTTTAGTGCTGAGCTTTCCTGATTAAGGAGAGCAATCGCGGACTAAAGGATCGGAGCATTAACTTTGGAGGGAATAGATTTTCAGGGAAGGACGCAGGCTGACGGGGAAGGTATTTATGAGTTTGTTCCGCTGAACGGGGCGGGAGGGCTGCGGAAGTGATAAAGAAAAAAGAATAAAAGCTGTTGGGGGTGACTTCACTGGCCTTTTACCAACTTATTCTGGAAATAACCTAAACCAGTGTTTCTCAACCTTGGCCACTTGAAGATATGTGGACTTCAACTCCCAGAATTCCCCAGCCAGCATAGCTGGCTGGGGGAATTCTGGGAGTTGAAGTCCACATATCTTCAAGTGGCCAAGGATGAGAAACACTGGCCTAAACTAACCTCATTGGCAAAAGATGTCTGGGCTCAACCCCACATTTGCAACCAAATTTGGCAGATCCCCTTGAGGACCTAATTTCAAGTCAAGTCTTCAGCCTGCGTAGAGCTAGACCTCTGTAGGTTTCAAACAGCATCTTAAGCCATGGGTTGAAAGGGGGAGGGTCACAGTGGACCCTCCCCCCAAGCTCTGGATGGCCTGCCAAATGATACACCAGCTGGGAAGTCCCAAGGACAGACCCACAAGGCCTGTGGCATAATCAAGTCCAGAAGGGTCGCAGGCACAGAACGTGGAGTCCTCCAAAGAGCAGGACACCAAGTCAAGAGAAGCTAATATCCACCTGGATATATCAGCCTCCGATTCACAAGGTTATTCACCTCTAACTGTCACCGACTGCCCCAACAAGGCAAGGCAAGCGCTGTTTCAAATAGGGATTTTGCAAAATGTGCCTTCAGTTCCCAAAGCCCCCTCCGCATCGAGTGAGAGCATGCAAAGCCTCCCCTGAGAATTTTGGATATTAAAAAGGTAAAGTCTCTTTCGGATCGAGCGTGACTCTTATCACCGATGCCGTTTTCTTGGCAACAATACTGAAATAGTTGGTCATTTTCTCTGTGGTGTTGTTTCTGAGTTTTGGCCCTCCTGGGATTCTTGAGTGGTCTCCCATCCAAGCAAATGGGCCATCTCAGCAGATCTGACCTCCTTATAGCCTTCTCCAAGATCAGCCAAGGTTATCTAAGCATTACGACCACTTTTGACCACCCATGATATTCTGAAGATATTTTATTGACAGAAGAACCAACTATACCATCAGCTCAAATTTCGTTTTCGGCACCATCGTGCGTGGGGGCTAACTTAGGTTTTTGCCTCTGGCAATGTGCTAAAGTAAACGGAAAAAGAGGGGGTAGCTACAGTGCATGTCAGCCTTGCACCCTGCAAAAAAGAAAGAAAAGGCAACTGTTATCTGTACCTTCAGGTGCTGCTAAGACCCCAGGGATACTCTGCGAGCTGGATACGGGGGTATTCTCGGGAAGGAGATGGTAGATGACCTCCAAGGGTGGGTGGGGCTGAAAAGTGCACTGGAGCTGACTGTTTTCCATTGCTATTAAGTACTTGTTCTCTAGAGGAGGAAGAAGGACATTTTTAATGCAGCAATAAATGCAGAAGAGCCCTGAGATATCCCATCAAATAAGCCACATCCCTTTGGTCAGTACTAAATTTCTGGTTGCTCCCAGAATTTCTAGAAACAACTTTGCGGTAGAACACGTTCCAATTGTTTGGAGCATTGGATGAGCATTTGGAAGGAAGGAAGGAAGGAAGGAAGGAAGGAAGGAAGGAAGGAAGGAAGGAGGCAAATCGTAGGATAATAAATTAAATCTGCATCAGGACAATTTGAATTAGGGTTTCACAAATTTCGGAGGTGTGCTTTTTGTCTGGACGCAACCAGAAACACATCGGATGCTCTTACTGCAAATGACTTAGTATTAAAGAAAGCCATGAGGAGATTCGTTCACGGAGAGTTCCACTGCCTGGGTTAATGCGTGAGTGGGCTTTATTGCTGGCAGAGTGGGGTACTTTCAGGGCAATGAATCATACAGAGAAACAACAGGGGAAGGGGGGGTTCGTCTGGGTCTATACCAGAACTAAGTAGTTGTTGCAACCAGAGAGAAGATTTAATTATCCAAGAGGTGATTTACAAATTGGCAAAACCAGGATGTGTAATCCTACAGAGACATAACAGACACTGGGGACACTTCAAGCTCACTGGCTTTATTCTTGGGGCACACAATTTGGCAATTATGATTTGGGCTCCAATAACCTCTCTGTATTTCTCCCCTCCCCCTGCATCTTTCCAAGGCTGCTTTTCTCATGAGCCAAGATTTTTCACGTGCAAAGGATGCAGGGCCCAGCCCGTGCAAATGATCGAGTGCCCTGGGACTTACTCTCTATGGGCTCCAACAGCAGTGGGTGCAAGAGAGCACGTGGGGTCCCAGGGTACAAACTGAGCCTGCAGAGAGAAAAGGGAGGATCAGAGAGAATGTTAAAAAATAAAAAATAACAGGAGCTCTTGAGATCCAAGCTGCAAGAGCAAAATCTTTTTGTCCCTCTTTTCGACACTGTAGGAAGAGACTTGTGGTTAAGGCACCAGGCTAGAAAGCTGGAGACGGTGAGTTCGAGTCCCACCTTAGGCATGAAAGCCTGCTGGGTGACTTTGGGCTAGCCCCTCTCCCTCAGCCCGAGTCACCTCACAGGAGAGTTGTTGTGGGGAAAACAGAAGGAGTATTAGGTATATTTGCCACCTTGAGTTATTTATAAAAATAATAAAGGCGGGATAAAAAAAAATCTTAAAAAAAATCAGGAGTCTGGTCCACCTTTTCCAATTAGCCGATTTTATTCAAAGACATAACAACCTCTTTGGGGCTCTTTTTTTTAAAACATATCTGAAAGATCTAGAGCAGAGTTCTTCCCCGACTGGGGAATTCTGGGAGTTGGAGTCCACCCAATCTTAAAGTTGCCAAGTTTGAAAAACACTGCTCTAGCGTCAGGGCAGGACAATCCCCAGGCCTCCTGTTCAGCCCTCAGAACTTCTGGAGTGGGTGAATTGGGCCCTTCTTCTGCATGGGGAGGGGAGGAGAGTTTGGGGGCCAAGGGGCAAAATGGTTGGTGTAAAGTTCTGCACGGCAGAAGGCACCCATTTCGGCTTTCAATCTTCTCCCGGCTCTCTAAAACGAGAAAAGGGCGATACATTTGAGCCTCATCTAGGATGCTGACCCCAAGGTGCGCCAGCCATGCCCCTTGCAAGGTGCTAAGTACCACCCCAGAGGGAAGAAGGGGGCCCGCTCTTAGGGGACTGGCAAGAGCCGTGAAAGAGTGGCTCTTAGTCACAGATCCAACCGCAAAGAGCTGATCCCGCTAAAAGGCTGATCAACATACCCTTTGCCCGTCAAGTTCAAATTCGCTGGCTCGGATTTGCTATTAAACAAACGGAGGACCCCGAAGCCGCATGACAGCTCCTGGGGACCTGCGTCCTGCCTCTTCTCAGCCGTGGCCACGACCTCCAGGACCAGTAGGATGCTGGGATGATCCAAAGACGTGTGAAAATAAACCGCCTAGGAGGCAAGAGGAGAGAAAGGGTGAAATATAACCAGCCTCTCCCGATTCTTACTGTACATTTCCTATCAGGGCTTCTCCATGACGGAGATCGGTGACAGGAGATTAATCGTCCTGGATGACAGCTTCCCCAGGCCCGCCACCCTCTTCTCCTCTAGCACAGAGCTTCGTGGGGATGCTATGCGGGTTTCATTGTCCTTTCAGCAGAAATGCAGGTGCCAACATTGCTCAGAAGAAGCCGATTCTTCAAAGGGCTGGCCGAGCCACGCATCGCCTTCTCGGATCAGCAAGGGAGCGTACGCCAAGAACAACCCTGAGAGGAGCCCCCCGACCCCACCCCATCCCCTTGAGCCTCTCCAGTAAAGAAGAGGCCTGCGAAACCTCCGTCTCGTCGCTGAACTATCCTCGGTTAAATCCGCACAAGGTTCCAGCGGAGTGAACCGGTTTGCCGTTCAGCACCGCAACAGCCACAGGATCTCGCCTTCATTGCAACGGGCAGGGCTCTCGTTGCAATGCCCGATGCTGTTTCCGTTGGACTGACCGCTTTGGCTCCCCACTGCAAACATCGCTAGTTCGGCGCACTGTCTTCCTTGTTCATCAGTTTGGGCCCGGTGTGTGATGGGACCAGGCAAGGTTGGGTTAACCCAGATTTATAGTTAAGCGCAAAGGGAGTCAAATCAACCACTCTATAACTTGGATTATGCTATGTTGGATTCCTTGATTGGAAGGGAAACTGAAGAGGAATGCAGCTGAATAGGTATCTTTGCCCTCAAAAAGTGGGTTTTAATGAACTCACTGATACATAGGATCTATAATTTTAGTATTGATCTAACATACTGCTTCTTATCTACAGTTTTGTCAGTTTCTTACTGTATTAACCAAATACACTCTACTTGAAGCCCAATACGGATAATTATTGGTGCCTTATTTTCTGCTTTCTTCTGTGTTCTACATCTTTTTTTTTTTACTTATATTCTTTTCATCCGTATTCTTTCAAATTACGAACTGAAATTATTATTTTTTTAAAGCAATGGATTTCACTGCAGCAAATGGAGAGGAGAGCTCCAAGTGGGTAGAAATTCCTAGAACAGGAAAGGAGTCGCCAAAAAGCATAATTGCAAGCAAGTTTATTCTTTTTTAAAAATTATTACTATGCTAAAAGCATGGCAACTTGTAATTTTATGGGTTGGATGATTAGAAAGGGTAGATTATGGAAAGAAGGAAATTATGTTGTAACCTTAGACAGGGAGGGTGAAATATAAATGTACTTGTAACTGCTGTTAAGAAGATTGGAAGTTGCTTCTTTATAACTTTCTTTTCTTTCTCTTCTCTATTTCTTTCTTTGTACTTTTTTCCCACTTACTTATTACTTTTCTTTACGCTTTTTCCAAAACAGGTATTGTTTTTATTCTCTTAAAATTCTCTTTAATAACAATTACATTGAAAGAAAAAACTATGCTAAAAGCATAGCGACAAGCGAGCCCAGCGAGGGAGATTTTGTACAAAGGCGGAAAAAGAAAACCCAGATCTGAAAACAAAATTATTCTTTTTTTCAAAGGGCACATACAGGAAATGGAAAAGGCATTTGGCCGCAAAAGGACAGGGCGTCGCAGCCACAGCATCGGAGAGACTAAAGTTCAGAATCATTCGATGCCAAAAGACGGTAAAAGCCACGAAAAGTAATGGAAAGCAGGACTTATCAGATTTGGGGTTCGATTTTTTGAAGAAAGTATATGAAGAACATCCTGAAAGCACAGGAAACTGACCAAAAGTGGGCCAGAGAAGATCTATTTCCCAAATGACAGTGGTAGATTCGGGAAAGACGTTCCCTGTGACCCTCTATGGCACCGAAACCTGGACTCTGAAGAAGCAGGATAGGAAGACTATTGATGCTTCTGAACTTTAGTGTTGACGCCTGAGAAGATCATGGACAGCCAAGAAAACAAACTGATGGATCATTGAACAAATCAGCCCAGACTTCTCACTTGAGGCACCAATGACCACGCTCAAACGATCCTACTTTGGACATGTGATGCGAAGACCCAGCTCTCTGGAGAAGGCTCTGATGCTGAAAAAGTGGAATGAAAGAGAAGAAGAGGACGACCAGCAGCAAAAAGGATGGACTCAGTTACAGAAGTGACGGGGGCACTCTTGTAGGATTAATTCGGGGACAGATCATCCTAGAGAAGGTCTTTCTATGCGGTCACTAAGAGTTGACATAGACTTGATAGCACATAATCAATCAATCAATGGGAAGAAAGAGAAGACGACAACCAGCAGTGGGGTGGAGGACTCACAGTGGCGATAGAGGCACCGTTAGAAGACCTGAAGGACCAGGTTGGGGTCAGGCCTTCCTGGAAAAAATCTATCTATGTGGCTGCTAAGAGTCAACCATGATTTGATGGCACGTAATCAGATTCGGGTGGGCGACTCAGAACAACAGAATGAATTTCAACACAGACAAATGCAAAGTTACACATTAGGAAAACAGAAATCAAGTGCAGGATTATTTCTCTGGCTTGGCAATGGTACTTGTGAAAAAGATCTCGGCACTTTAGCTGATTGCACACGAATCGGAGTCCGCAGGGTGGCAGGGCTGCAAAAAAGAAGGGGAGACAGTCCAGAACTTTCACCGCCATCCTACACTAAGCTAGTAATGAAGGTTGGGTAGGCAGACACAACGGTCCGGAGCAATTCTCTCCAAAAATCCAAGTGCCATTAGCAAATGGCGGGACTCTAACAGAGTCTGTATCAGCCAACTGGAGGACAGTCACCATTATTATATTTCCTTAGCACCCAGGACCCCTTCATGGCCTCTCCAAAGCCTGCAACAGGCTGCGTGAAATAGAAGGTTTGGGTGCCTCATCTCCTGGAGACGTGGCTGAGGAGCAGGCCAATCCTTCGATTCAACAGCCATCGGCTAAGGGTCCCCCCACAAAATGTTTGCTGCAATCAGAGATGGTTAGGAAAGGACATCAGAGAGAGGCATTATTAACCCACCTGCCCTCAGAAATAAATCGTTACTGCATGTTCCTTTTATTGCATACTGATGGGGAAAAAATTGCTCAGGAATTCCTGAGAAGTGGGCCAGCCAGGCCAAATTGGCCTTAAGTCTTAAATGCGCTGGGGGCTACTTTCAAACAGAGAGCCGTGGCAAACCCCCGGCTAAGGCTGGTCTTCTTGGCGCAATCCTTCCCATCTGCTTGGGAAACAGCACTGTAACTCTTCCAAACTGAACAGCTGGTTTGGTCAAAGTGAACCATCATTGTAGCACCAACTGGCCCCAAAAAGAAGAGTAGGATTCTTGTTATCAAGACTGTGTTGTTGAGCGAGGGCAAGAGAGAGAGAGAGAGAGAGTTGTGTAGTTGCTTATGATTGCTTATAGTTTGTGTAAGACCCTTAGATTCATTTGAATGGGTGGCATAAAAGCACTTGTAACAGGCAAATAATGCATGATGGAAACTGCGGGTCGTGGTCAGTCAGATCATGGCCCAGAATGAAAACTGTCCTGCTCTGCCTTGGGGCTCCACGATGGCGCTTTCCAGCTTAAAAAAAAAAATCACATTTTGATGCAGGAAGAAACAGCAAGGGGGAAAAAAGGGCCTCTATCCAGCCGTGCCGTAATTCTGAGAATAAAATTCCTTGTTTAAGAATGTCACCTCCCACATAAAAAGCAAGCTCCTAGTGTTTGTTGCCTTGAAGATAGGCTTGAAAATTTGTGAGACATTCCAGCTGGCATTCCAAGGGCACGAGAGCTGGTTAAACCAAACCAAAAATGTAGAATAGCTAGGAGCGCTGGTTCACCAGCAGCAAATGGATCATACAAAGCAGCACAACCGAATCAACTGATACACATAATTTGGGAAGGCTTTCAATCAAAGCCCACAAATTCTGGTTCAAAAAAAAAAATCAGATAAAAACTAAAACGGGGAGGGGGGGGAACTATGAGATCCAAGGCAAAACCCCAGCTAGATAAGTCATGGTGAAAGTCAGATTCCATATTATGGTTATATGGTTCACGCTGCAGAGAACCTGCATAACATTTGGATTGCCCAGGCACATTATTTGAAAACGCCCTGGCTCTATTTTCATTCTTAGTCGTGAGGCATGGAAAGGATGCTCCAGAATTGCATCCCAAAACTCCCCACACCAGCCAGCCCTCTTGGAGATCCAGAGAGGTCCAAACGACTTCCAGCTTTTTGTGGCCCATGATAAAAATGAAAAGTGACTCCATGTGAAAACAAGACAACACCCCTTCCCACCAGAGAGCAAAAACCTATTTTATCTTTGAGATACCCTCTTGGAATTGAGGCCCTCAGATCTTCCAGCCCCTCTCCACTGACTGAGCATGAGTATAAATCAAGAATCTCTCAGAACAACACTACTAGATGACAAGGCCTAGTGTCACAGAAGGGGAAAAGGGTCTACGTGGAAAGCCATGTTACTACTTACATTTACACTAAATGGAATTCTGTTTTCCTCTGGGACCTCTTAACTCCCTCCAACATGAAGCTCAAAGGGTAAGTGTTGTCATTTGCCCAAAGAAGGGGCAGACCCCTCCTCTAGATGACAGTGGGCCATACATTCCAATAAACCAATGTCCTAATTTTGCCAATTGCAGGGATGGAAACCTTCCTAAATGGGCTGAAGGATAGATCTTTCATACATGTTACCATCAAAGAGGGAAAGAGCTATGTTGTCCAGTAACCCACCATTTAGAAGACAAGCATTGACTGGTCTCTTAACAGGCCGGGAAAGCTCCTCCACTGTCTGAGAGCTTAAAGCAGTGTTTCTCAACCTTGGCCACTTGAAGGTGTGTGGACTTCAACTCCCAGAATTCCCCAGCCAGCCATGCTGGCTGGGGAATTCTGGCAGTTGAAGTCCACACACCTTCAAGTGGCCAAGGTTGAGAAACACTGCTTTAAAAGATGCTCCCACACAAAGAAGACAGCCAAAGGAAGTGTAATCGGTAGTTCAGTAAAGCCCTCAAACCAGTGCAGCCCAATTATCATAGGGAGGAAACAATCACTGCAATAGGAAGCTATTCATTAGCTGAAATATAACAGCCAAGGGAAAAAAATGACAAATACGGCTCAGGAAATTATCCATGCAGAAACCTCACTCATGATAGATGAGGCAATGTTCTCCTGCCCTCTTTGGAGCTGTTTATCTGGATTTTGACAGTTCTTCTCCATGACAATAATAAACAACTTCCTAAAGCATTCACAAGAAACAGCCGTTGTTATTGGGGAAAAGAAGAATCAGAGGAAACGTTCAAGGCGCAGCAGGTGGAACAAGATGAAAACACTAATTCCTTGATAGGGGCAAAACCAGCTTCTGTCTTGGGGGGAGAGGGGAGAATCAGGATGGTTCCTAAGACAGAAGAGCAAGAATCTCAATCTAGAAGTTTTTAGAAACCTCCCCTTCTTATTTCATTTATTTCTTTTAAAGTTTTTATAGCCTGTGCAAATAAAAGATTCGGGCGGGAGGCGTGTTACAACATATTAAAATTATAAAAGCCACAACAGTAAGATATTAAATTATTCTTTCTTAAGGTGACAATAAATCAACCAACAATCAAGCAAGATAAATGGCTGTAAATCTTAGTTCGGGTGGAAGGAACTAGAACAGATCTTCTAAAAACCATGAAGGAGTGAGCTTTATGGATACCTGGGGTAAAGAGTTTCAGAGTTGGGGGGCCACCACAAAAAAGACCTGTTGTCCCATCCATGTCACCCTCATTTCAGATGGAGTGGGGACTCTTAGCAAACCTGCTCAGATGTTCTCCCCAGACATTCTGGCATGCCGGTGATTGATGGAGCCCAATGCTATGTGGTCTGGTTTTCTAGATTATCACCAGAGCGCTGAACTGGTGGCCACACTTCCAGTGCTCAAAGTTTCCATAATCAGAGAAGTAAAAGAATTTAACTTCTCAGTAATTCTGAGTATTACTGAGGGCAGATTGGTCATCCCCAGCAGATTCGTGGTACAAGAGGACACAAGCAAGATCAAAATCTGGTTGGTGCTCATGCTTCCCCAGGGGCAGGGCGGGGGTGGAAGGGGGAAATCTCCTCTCAACCGGTTCAGTTAGGAGTGGGGCATGGGGAGGTTGCTCTTACTTGTGGAAATGTACAAAATGGCCAAGGTCTCACACGCTCACACGGTGTGAGGCTTCCGTTCAAGGCTCCTTCTCCTTTTCAGGACTTCCTGAACAGACTGGGTGACCGCTGTGTAGTTCAATGGTGGGTCCAAGGAAAGAGGGATCAGCCACTACAGAGAATATAGACGCCATCTTTGCAGTGGCAAAGAAAAAAGAAAAAAAAAGGCAACCCCCCTGCATATTTTCTAAAGCTAATGCAATCCAGCTCTACCCCCGACCTGGATTAAAAACATGTATTCACAGATACAGGTAGTCCTCACTTAACAACCACAGCTGGGATCAGAATTTGGGTAGCTAAGCGATGCAGTCGTTAAGCAAATAATTACAAGACCAGACCCAATTTTACGGCCTTTTTTGCAGTTGTTAAGTGAATCACTACAGTCATTAAGCGAATCACGCGGTGGTTGAGTGAATCATGTGGTTTCCTCATTGATTTTGCTTGCCAGAAGCCAGGTGGGAAACTCACAAATGGCGCTCATGTGACCATGGGACACTGCAACTATCATAAATGCGGGCAGGTTGCCAAGTGCCCAGATCACAATCACGTGACCACGAGGGCGCTGCAACAGTTGTTAGTGCAAGGACCAGTCATAAGTCACTTTTTAGCACTGTCGTAACTTCAAATGGTCACTAAATGAACAGTTGTTAAGCAAGGACTACCTGTACTACGAATCTGCCCTACAAAGCAAGCAGTACAACAGACTGTTGTAGGCTGATTCTTTATGACTTGAACGTGACCAGCAACATCTGGATGTTCCATCATAAAAATGCAAATGAAGCAGGGAAGATTTACTGGGTGTATCGCTTGTGATTCATAAACAAATTGAATTTCAAGGTCTTGAGTCCACTTGAGGCCTGCCAACATTCATTCCCTTTGCTTTCTCCATTTCATTCCTCACTCTGTTGGCTTGTTCTCCCACACTTCCCCCTTCGTTAGGCACTGCAGATATTGGAAGGAACCCCTGTCCTTCCAGATGTTGCTGAACCCCATTTCCCATCACCTGGACGGCCACCATTCGATCACTAAAGCAAAGAAGGTCGAAACACAAGGCACCACATGGAAAACCAACAATCAGGAATTGTTATTTGACGGCAGAAAGTTGTTTATTTCTTGAAAAAAAAAACCAAGCTATTATAGAACCTGCACATAACACGCTTTATCTCAGAAGGGGCTTTGACCACCCGTGGGAGAAGGAGAAAATGGATGCCTCTTCTGAGATGCAACACATGTGCGCCCTCATCTATTATTCATTTCTTGCCGATCCATTTTTTTCCCCGCGTTTGGTAAATTTATTTAATTAATATCAATGCACTTGAAATACCTTCCTCTTTTATACAGAGCACTTAATGAGGCTGATTTAATCTATCAGCTGAGTTGAAACACATGAATAATCGATGAGGGGTGTTTTAATGGTATTCAGGGCTGCTTTGCAAAGATAAGCAGCCTGAACACATTTTTAACTCTAAGTAAATAGACTTGACTCCAGCCTAACCAAAAGGAACCATCCGAAGGCACCGAAAGTTTGCTGGGCCATTGGACAGGCCGTGCCCTGATCCATCTGCCATCCTAGGGCATCTGCAGGGCATGGTCAAAAAAGGCAAGATGGCAGCTGCGACGGGGCGATCCAAGCTCTCCCTGTTTATTATGGGCCATCCTAATTTTGGGAACGATGCCCTGCAGACCTCCCTGCACCATCCCCATTTTTAATACCGAAGGGGGAAATGACGGGGAGCGCCCCCTCTACAGGGGGCTCGCCAGAAGGAGGCTTTTGTAAGTATTAAGAATGACCTGTTGTTTTCTTGAAAAAGTAAATCGCAACAAGCACTCAGCCAAATCGCTACAAGGGAAGGTGCAAGGCTGCTCAGACTGAGAACGAGTTTAGCACGCCACGCCACAGAACAAAACTTCTGCAGAGGATCCCCCTCTCCCCACCATTTGCCTGCCGCTGGCTTATGATGGCCTCTGCTTTTGGCGGCTTCCTTGGTGTTATTCCTGGAGCAATGGAGCCCTCTGCTGCCTGCCAGCCAGCCTAACCCAACATGAGGAACGAAGCCGTGCACCTTGCTAGATCAGATACATCATGCTGACCCCCAGCATCCTTCACCGCTAGCCATGCTGGCTGGAGCAGCCGTTCTGGGAACGAGAGCCCATCCTCCCCGCCTGGACTGGGAGAAGAATTAGGAATCGTGCAGAGAAACCCTAACCCTAATTCTGGAGAACATTCTTATTTTTGAGGGGGTGAGGTGATATTCTGCAGGGAAGGAGATCATTTTAGTGCCGGGTGGGAGACCTCCCCTCCCTGAGGGACGCCCCGTCCCTTCTCTCTCCCGACCCATTCCGTCGCCTGCCAAGGACCGAACAATCACTCACAAAGACTTGGTTGAAATTAGGTCACCTAAAATAACGCACAATTACAGATTCTGTGTAGGGCAATGGATGCGCCCAACATGGAAGATGGGGGCAGAGATTCCAGCATACCTGAGTTAGCCACAGAAGCAACTGCAGACTGGGGTACAGAAGACCCAGAAGGGAGGAGGACAACGTTGGTTTACAAGAACTCAGTGTGAAAATCCCAGGACTGATCAGAATGAACCTGGCCATCTCCCTCTGGCTGGATAATGGAGCCCAAGACACTGTGGTCACGTCAACCTGACTCTGTGCTGGTTTTAAGGAACGAAACGGAGAATGAAGCCCAGGGCAGCATCTCATCCTCTGAAAGAGGGCCCTTGCAGCCACAAACTGTTGATCGGCAACAGAAACCACCATCTTTTCCTCTTTTTTCTCAAGTGAGTGGTTGCTGAACGTGAAGTAGATGGGAGACAAAGGTGGGAATTGGATTAACAGCTCTCTAAAGCAGGAAAATGGAGGCATATTCATTAGGCAATTAAGGGACAGAAAGAGGAAGACTCTGGACTGAGAATGCCTGTCGCCCATATCGGTAAAACAATTTAGGAGAAGGAAATGAATAAAAAGCAGATCGCTGTAGAAGAATTGGGCTTAATAATGAAAGAGGCTGGCTTAGAAGTTTTAAGGGCTCCAGCAATACAGCGGTAGGATTTCACCCACCCCAACATCCACCTGGTTTCACACAGTAGGGGAGGCAGCAAAAAATTGGTGACTCTAATTCCAGAATCTGAGAAGGGAAGCGATGCGCATTATGCTCCCTGGGGTATTAATCGATGAGTAGAGCAAGGGGAAGGCGCTTCCACTGAGATGATAATGCCACCCACCAGATAGTCGTTAGAGGCGTCCCACTGGCAGCGTTTGCATCAGCAGTGCTGGCAGCCAGCCGAGCTGTAGCCATGTGACTGGACAGTCAAAGTGATGGCAAAGTAAACTCCTTGCCTAACTTTTCGCTCAGTGTTTCCCAACCTGGGAATTCTGGGAGTTATAGTCCACGCATCTGAAAGTTGCCCAGGTTGAGAAACACTGGTGTAAAGCTCCCCTCCTTCTAGCAGCTCTCCCATAAGTCTGGGGAGAGAGGGGAGACCCATCGGACTCATGCAACTGTTGCAGACAAAGTCAGGCTGGTCTGTTGAAGAGAGACGTCACCTCCACCTGTGTTGGGACTGGAACGCCCAAAATTCCCAGCCGACCTGAGCCACGACTCGCTATCGCACCCTTACCTCGTTGAAGACCACGGAGGGGAGCTGCCCCGGCGCGGATTTCAGAGGCCTTGTGGTGCTTCTCCAAGTCTTGCCAAAGAAGTGGTGATAGGCAAGGTCAAAGAGGGAAAGCCTCAGCTGGAATTCCACGTCCAACATGTTCTCCAGAGCTTTCTGCCAAGAGGAGATGGAAGAGTGAGGCGAATTAGCACCATCAATGTGGGGTGGGGAGAGAGAAACAGAGAAGGGACATCTCCAAGAGGAAGAAAGTGAATTGCACCTAGTTTATCTAGTCCTGACTGCAGCTCTTTCAATCTCCTGAAAAAGCAACGGACGGGGATTCTCCTTGATGACACATTGGGCTTCCATGTATGCCCTAAACCAGTGTTTTTCAACCCTGGCCACTTTAAGAACTCATGCAGGCTAGGGAACTTCGGGAGTTGAAGCCCACACATCTTAAAGTGGCCAAGGCTGGAAAAAACACCGCTCTAAACCTACAACGTTGTGAATCACAGAAAACAAATGGTGAGATCACTCTTGAGAAGGCAGTGGGACTTAATTCCAAGCAAGCATCTTCAAAAGTCAAAACACAGATCTCCATGCCAGGTGACGGTGAAATCAAGAGGCCACATGGCAATTTGGTGTGTGACATTGCACTCAGGACCCCTTGAATTATTTACACATTGTTTTTTTCTGATAAAACCTTTAAAGCAACCAAGATTTTAAAAAAGAGAGAGAGAAAGATGTTACAATCAATACACGCATCGAGGCACACGCACCAACCACTCAAAGCTAAAATTTCCACCAACTGCACTGATGGATTATCAGGATGAGACGGCGGTGTGGTCTTGTTTCTCCTACACCTAATGCTCCTGGTCTACAGAAGAGTTCTGGAGAAGGAGAAGGCCAACAGATCTCATGATCTGAGCATCTTAGGAGACGGCTATGTTGTGACTGGGGAAGACCCAACTCCAATGCTCATCTAGGCAAAGAAAAGCCAAAATCGTTCTCCTAAATTAAACAGGGTAACGCAGGGGGATAGCAGGGGATTAAACTGGCTCAGGGTGACTCCAAATCCTAGTCCTCAGGGAAGCAGGTCAACTCAGACAGCAGATTCAAGGAGCTACCAAAGGGCAGCATTTTGGCACTTTATCTTGGCCAAGGAAGGGTTCAGAGATGGCCGAGGAGGCAGGAAATCCAACCAAAGTACCAAAGGTGAATCACTCTAGAACAGAGAGAAGCAACGTTTTGAGGCCAAAATAACATTTGGAACTTCAAGAGGGGACAACAAAGGATGGATGGAAAACGTATCCCAAAGACAAGCCAGCCAGCCATTTTTATCTGTTTGGAAGAGATGTGTTTTAAAATTAGACATATAACCAGCTTTCCGGTAAGAATTCCAGGTGATTGCCCACATGAGAATCATAACCATCCGATCACCCCATTGGCCAGTTACAATTAAAAAGACAAAATTATTCTTAGCGCGAAGTCACTGAAAGATGGACCCAACAGGAGATGGAAGGGTTAGCTCCACCTCTTCTAGCTAGAAGGCGGGGCTTAAGATTTCTTCCTGTTTGATGGAGGAATCCCCTTGGCTTGGTCACATGTGTTGACCAGCTGAGAGTGGTTCCACACCTCCTTTATCACGTATTCCACTGTAAGAACAAACCTATAAGACTGGTGGGAAATAGAAAAACAGGACATGACAGCTACTGTATAGCAGTAAAGTAACTCACACCTTGGAGCCCTGGGCCCTCTCTTAATCTATGTCCACTCCTAAATAAGGTGAGGCCAGAGAGGTGCTTCACAGGAAGTCCACCATCAAACTTTTGCCCTTGCACCACTCTCATGTACAAGCGAAGTAGATCTGATGGGGCGTTCCTTCTGAGACGTGTAGGCGGGCTACCAAATTTAGAAAGTCATCCAGTAGGATGACTTTCTGCGGTCGACTTCCAGGTCTCCATCCATGAGCCGTCTGAAGAATTTATCCTGCAACCTGAGGCTCAGGTTAGCGTTCCAATCTAGTTTGCTGCTGAAAAGAAAAAAACACGGTGGAGAAGACCTCTTCTGAGGTATAGACTCTGTTGTCTCCATGCCTTTTTTGCCCCCTTCATCATGAGATGTCTGTCCTTGCTGCAGGATTTTGCTCTCCTCCTTCCTCAAAGGTTGCTTCCTATCCATTTTGATGGCCTTTCCAAACAGCTTCTTCCAAAGAAGAGGCTTTGCTTTGGCCTTCAACTGGTCATCCACCTCCCAGGTCTGAGCCATCAGCCCATTGTGCCCCACTTCTGAAGCCACAGATCTGGTTGCAAAGAACGGGCAGTCCCTAAAGATGTTCATCACAAGTTTGCTGTATGTTTGTTGGTGTCTTCTCTTAGGAGATAGGCAACGACAGCATTTCTGGGAGGACATCACCTTATTTGGAGGATGAAGGACTTCATTATAGGGGTCTATGAACACCTCCCCTCCTCTTTCAAAACTGCCAATTTTGATTGTTTGGGCTGTTCCTAGCTCATGGATGCTAGTACGGCTACCCATTCCAAAATACCATTACAAATGGAACAGACAACTTGCTTGCTGCAGCTGGTGATACCTTGACCGTAGCTGCCTCCGCTCACTTCCGCTTGGCTATTTCAGTGAAGGAATCTGGGAATGGGGCTGAGATTCACAATAGGGGAAAATCTCCCTGCTGTCCCCTGGGATCCTGGAGAGACACCAGTTGCTGGATTATTATGCTACAGCTTCAGTTGAGCACCTCAGCCAATCAACCTGGAGCATCCTTGAAAAAGGTCAACGCTGAATAAACCTGATGGAGAGGTATGGATTGAGAGCCAAAATTCCTCTTCCCAGAATGAATCTCCTGAGGGTCAGATCTCATGCACGGCTCATGTCTTGCTCCCCTCTGAAAACAGGATTCTCTACATAGCTTCAGACGTTTGAGGCTTGAGATCTTGAGGGCAAGGTCGTGGCTTTCAGCTCACTCTTCAGCCCCTCTCCCTTTTTGCAAACAAGTGAGCAATGAGGTCAATAACTCTTCTGCAGAAAGCAGTGCTGGGGGGGGAGGGAATAAGGCAAGGTTCCTAGGCCTTGAAACCTTTCTCTAGCTCCTGAACTACCATGGTGGGCATAGAAAGGTGGCTCTCACCTCTCCTGTTCCTGCCTTGGTTGGGTTTGTGCCACGAAGGCCTTGAAAGCTTCTGCACCGGTCCTCCAAGACCCCCAACATCACCCAGCGCCTTCCCCCATCTCTGAGGCCATTCTGCCAGTCAGGGTCAGCACTAAATCTCTTTTATACCATCCAGACCAGGTCAGGGCCTCCACTGCCCCTCCTGCCTGGTCTGGGGCAAACAGATGACACGTGTCCAAAGCACCCTTTTTTGTTTTCACTCCTACGTGCTGTATGTCCGTATCAAAAAGGAACAGGATTGGGGGCAATTAAGGCCAAGCTCAGATAATCGTTCCTTGCATGCAAAAACACACCCACTTTGGCACACCAAAGTACGCACTAGAGTGCTCTCGGTCTACACTGAAGTCCTAGTGGAACATCCAGTTCTGGCAAGAGTGCTAAACGCTGGGCACAGAAAGACCCACACTCCTGCCTCAACCCCTTGCACTAAACAGGGGCACCCCAGAACCTTCATTCTGCATTCTCCTAATGGCCAGCTCTTACCAGAAGCCAGGCTCTGCATTTGGGGATAGCGACGTCCCAGCTGTACATTAAAACCAGACAGCATCTCACGTTTTGTTTCCTTAAAAGAAAAGCGGTAAATACCGCGAACGCATTCTGATGAGAAACGGGCCGTGTTGTCTGCTACCAGTAGGGATCTCTGATCATTTTCCCTCCTAATGTCGCCTCGCTTCCAAATGCCCTCATCAAGGCCTGGATTGCAGCAAGGCGATACGGGCAGGCGGGCTATTAAAGATTTAGTTGCTGTGCATTATTTAGCGGCCCAGAGCTCCAGCCTGCTGAATGCTTTCTGTTTCAGAATCCCAGGCTAGAAAGCAGGAGGACCAAGTGATCTATTATACCAGCACAGCCTGGAACGCAAGCATTGCTTGAAATAGCCGCTGTTCTCCATCTCTACTCTGTCATGCTGAATTTGTAAAAGCCTTGCTTTAACATACTGATGGTGCAGGATTTCCAGACCTCTGAACTGGGCCACGCTAACTCCATAATTACCTGTGGCAGGACTGAGCAGAAAGGGAGACATAATTCAAGCATTAAGGTCAGGAAAAGGTGAAGCGTGCGCCTTTGTAACCCTTAAATGTTTTTGTGGCTTAGCGATGCGCAAACCTAGCCTGTTTAGTTGGCTTATATCCAAAAGAATAGAGGTTGTATGAATGCAATCAGGGAAGGAAGGCAGATTTATAAATATTTATACTCTGAAATGTATCTACCAATTTTCCCATATCTCCGGCTGCAAGAAACACAACACACAGCTGAGATTTTTAAAAACAGGTGTTGTCATCCAAGCAGCAGCTAAAATTTCAAAACTCAGCTGCTGCACAAGCTACATTCTCTGGCCGCTGCTGTGGGCAATGAGTTTCCCAGAGCATAAACGCAGTGGGAGGCCGCTACCTGCACTCCAACTCTTCACAAAGACATCGCTTTTCAGGCAGGAGAAGCAACTCCTTGGCACCGGGGTTAGACTGGCACCATCACCACAGAGGGCAGCGCTGAATTATCACTTACGCAAGTGGGCTGCTCACAGCCCTTGTAAGGAGAGATTCTGCCGGTGTATTCGATGTAAAAGGTCGGACACATGGATGTAGCTTTGAGGGCAGTTAAAAGCACTTGGCTACCGCCCCCTTCTTTCAACTTCCCAGTTGAGGGCGGTCTCTCATCTAAGGACAAAACCTGCTCAGGTTGCTCGAAATCGAAATCAGCTTGGTGTTTTATAAAAATACCGCTATAACGATCCCAAATTCATCTAATGGGCATTCCTCCCCTTCTGTCATGACCAGGGGGCAAGGCACAGATAACCCAAATGTTCTCGCTTCAAGGGCTTCCACTTTTCTGGGCCCACCGGCTGCCTCTCAAAATGTAATAAAGCGTCCCGGTGCTGCAGTTGAGGGCTGGCTGGGGAATTCTGGGAGCTGGAGTCCATACATCTTCAAACTGCCCAGGTTGAGAAACCCTGCTCTAATCTGTTATTGTTTTAAAGCAGAGTCTTCCTTACCCCACCTGGTTTTTGCCATCTCTACGGGCCCACCTCTCTGACGACACTGTTCTCGGAAAACCTCGAAGAGGGCTGGACCTTAGACTGGCGTGCATCTACAGAAGAAGGGCGCCCACCCCCACTGTGTTGACGATCTCAGCCTTACTTGTTTCAGGGCATTCCCCTGCACGCTCTTCAAGACGCACTGAAAAGGCACTGAACGCTGGGGTGGCAAATTCCATCTCCTCGGGTTACGTGGAGGCACTGTTAGGTTCTGCAGGAAGATCCTCTGCCACTCCCCCATCTTGTGGCCAGATGTGCTGGCACCGTGTCACTTCAGCCTCAGATCTTTCTGCCTTGAAAAACAAAAACGGGAGGGGAGGGGGGAGTGGTAGAGAGAAAGGGAACTCAGCTCAAGAAACAACAGGAATGGGACGTGGGGGGGAGCCGCTGGGTGGATCAAATCTGGGAGTTTCAGTTCAGGGTTTTTTTAATTAACCACAGGCACCTCTGTCAATTCATTACACGTGTTTGAGGCCTGCTGCCTGTCTACTGCTCACTGCATTAATTTAGACTGCAATGACAGAATATATAACTTGATTACTTCCTTAATTTGGAGGATTCATCTCGTCCCTGACAATTCTGAGGACAGTTTGCACACCTGTACAAAAACCGCGCATCTAAGAAGCTATAAATATTCTTTGCGATGAATTATACGGATTGACTGTAAATATGTTTTTTAAAAGAAAGAAAGAATTTGCAGCTGGTAAAAAAAGAAAACCCTAGCAGCAACATTTTGTTTCAAGCACCCGTTTTCACGCAGTGTCCCATTTCAAGCGCAAAACTCCACATCTGAGCTCCACAGAAGCATTCCAACTTCAGCTTCAAGCTCTGAATATTTTCAAAGACATTAGCCATAACTGCTCGATAAAATATCATATGTGAAACACTTTGAAAGATTTTGCACACCGTCTGAGCAACAACGCCATGATTTAGCATCCACCTGGACAAAGAAACAGAGATCAGGAAACACTGATGTATGTGGAGGAATCGCCAAGACCTGACACGACTGAAAAACTGGGAACACTGAGCCCATAATGCTGAGGATGCTGAATCTCAGTTCCTAAAACTCAAACCACCAAAAGTCTCCTTCAAACCATGGTTTCCAGAAATCTGAGGAAAGCAGCATGCCAGGAATGGAAAGAACCTCGCACCATGGAACATTCAGACACAAAAATGGGTCGTTCGGAGCATTTCGGGAGCGTTTCAACCTCAAAAGGGGTCTCTTCCAACCGCCCCAGTGCTTGAGAGCAGCCAAGGAATTTAGAGATGACCCTGGAGTCATCTTTAAGGACGGACTTGAAGCAATGACAGTCCTGAGATACAGGGAAGTGTGAAAAAGAAACTCAAAATAAGATTCAGTTATTATACCCTACTACAATAAGGTAGCGTTCTTGGAATCCCCGCAGGGTCTTTGTCATGACCCAGCCTACCCCAAAGGGCTGACATCAATCTTGAAAGCCTGTTCAAGTTTCTCTCAGACCCATCTTGAACTAAAGAAAATCAAGGTGAGGTAACTGGGAGGTTCTTTCTTGCGCTTGCTTCAATCTCTTGATTGTGCAATTGCTTCTCCAAGTCCTTTATCATCAGCTCTTTGACGTCTTCCCCAAAATTACCTCCAAAACCCTTTGCAAGATCCAACCATTCTGGGACCAAATCACCTCTATGCCCCCAGTGCTCACAGCTTAAGCCTCTAGAACAGTGTTTCTCAACCTTGGCAACTTTAAGATGCGTGGACTTCAACTCCCAGAGTTCCCCAGCCAGCATGGCTGGCTGGGGAACTCTGAGAGTTGAAGTCCACGCATCTTAAAGTTGCCAAGGTTGAGAAACACTGCTCTAAAGTATAAAGAGTACCATCTTCCAAGCCAAAAACCCTCTCAAAGCCCACAGGGAAGGATGGTTTTTGAAGGACAGGGTCTTCCTCCCAAGTTCAGTCTAATTTCAGCCCAATTTGGTTGCTCACTTGGCACTAACTCCACGAGGCATTCATGTTGGCGCATATGCCTTTTTTTAAGGTCACCATGATTCAGACATTTCACACAGAGAGCTGAGGAGAAGCTGACTTAACAATGTATATTAATCAGAAAGCATGCTCCAAAGGGGGGGGAGGCAAAAAGATGCCCCAGAGCGAGGGAAGAATAGCAATCTGCAAAGGAAACAGCAAAAATCATTATCCCTGATACATGTGTGTAGTTGTTGCACACAGGCTTCCCATTTCAATATGGAATGAGTAATCGTAATTGGCGTGGGACTCCCCTCCACGGAGCAAATCATGCCACTTAATCAATGCAGTACATTTTGGATCTTCGCACGGCGGAATCTGGCTCTTGTTGCCCAACGCCACTTGCCATCTGAGAAACAGCCGCTGCAGGGAAACCTATCAATCAACCCACGGCGAAAACCATTTCCTTATCCTCTTTTCATGTAAAGTGTTCTAGGGGGTGGCCCCGCAGGGCAAGGATAAATAAGCAGAGCAGCGCCGCTCCCTTCCACCGGGCGTGTGATCGACTGGCACTGTCGGGAGAGGCGCGCAGCTTGTTCAGCAACCCCGGGTGTCGACGCAGCTGCGAGGCCTCTGCTGACAGCAACCTTCTCAGCCTCCCGGCACAGGGGTGTGACAGTGACTCACGTCCATGTTGAGGAGGCCGGAGAGATCATCAGCCTTACTTCTGCCTCAAGCACAAAGCCCAAAGGCTGCACCTTCGGAGGCAGAAGATAAAATGGTGAGGCTAACCAGGTGCCAATAACCCAAAACTGGCAGTTATGCTCCTTTCAAATTTTCAGATTGTTCTCGTCTCAGCAGGGCCTGGCCTGGTGCCCTTTCCAATACGTCCTTCCTCCTATTCCTTCTTCCCTCCGGCGTTCTTCCTCCATCCAGCCCTTCTGGTCCTAGCGTGAAGGTCCCGGACACAATTCTCCCCTCCTTGGCTACACTGTCCAGGCTTCGTAAAGCACACAGCAAGAACCCCCGAGGCAACCATCTGTCAGGTCCATCCCATCATTTCGATCGGCAGCCTGCCTTTGCACCTCCACGGAACTCGAGATACCTTGCCACAAAATCAAACCATTAAACAGCGAAAACTCAGCCTGTTGCAAGATCGGAGTGGCCCGTTTTAGGACTGAAACATTCCAGGACGGCGGGCCTTTGCTTAGGAGGGGTGCAGAAGAGCGGCTCTCCCCCAGGATTGAGAGATGGGCCTCTAAAGAGCCTTATGAGGGCTTTTCCTGCTAAGCTTAGCTCCCACACGAGCTCACGCTGAGGCAGACAGCCCTTCGGGCAGGAGGCACTAAGCTCTTTAGGACTTAAAAGGTTAAATTTGGGTGGCGCGCCGAGAACAACTGACAACTTGGGCAGATCCTTCAGCTAGAAGATAATGCGACTTGCAGCATAAGGCACGGGGAGCAGCCTCGCTGCGATATTCTGCAGCTCGGCTCCAGAGGGAAGCATGCTGACGGGCAAGAAAATCAAATCAAGGTTAAGGGTCCGTTCATGACAAGGAGGAAGGGAACGTGGATGGAAAAGGAAGAAGGACGTGCCATTGCTGATCAGAGAAAAGGAAATTCAACAGAGGAAGGAACAGAAGAACCAGACCTGTTCCTTTTATGCAGGAGCTTAGGACACGCTGTTAGGCTTCAATGCAGGAATGGCAACTTCGTTGTAGTAGGGTAGAATTACGGAATCTTGAAAGTCCAAGTTTTTCTACTCCGAATTATACCGTACTAAACAAAATCAAGGTGGGGTTATTCTGAGCTTCTCGCCCATCCTTTCCTTTTCACCAGTCATTTTTTCTGGAGGTCCCCCTTAGCAGCTCACTTGTTCCTTTCAGAGTCAGCACGACCTTCCTTGTCACACACATCTACCCTAACACGAGAGCATAGATGCTAAGGTAACATGCAGTATTCAGCTGGCCACGGACTGTGCGACACGTGTGTTTGCTTTCACCCAAGGAAGAAACCCTGGCTTTTAATCAGTGGATATCAGGCTATTGCACAAGTAACCCAACAGAGAGGTCTGGACAATGCACAACAAGGGGAAATGAGGTTGTGTGTGATCGTTGTGAGAGGAAAGGGGTGTTTTTGTGATGGAATGGAATTATGAAGGCCAGGCTCAGGGAGATAAACATTTTCTTAGCTTCCCCTTCAAAAGAGTCTGGGAAGATTGATGTCAGGCCTAGCCCAAGGAACTCCAAGAGACAATGCAAATTCAGTCATGTTTATTAGCTACAACCTCTAGCAAGAATCTTCCCAGACTGAAACCCCAGTTCCCAAAGTCAGCCAGCCACAACAGTGTGAATTCCTCAGGGAGGTGCCAGTCTCATCCTCTTGTTCCTCCCACGCTCTTCTGGGGAGCTAAGAAAACGTTTATCTCCCTGAGCCTGGCCTTCATCATTCCATTCCATCACAGCTTTGGACATGCGTATGCACAACCTAAGATGGACAGGCTCATTTGTTATTCATGGAACCACCTCATAATTCCCTTCCAAAAAGAGGCTGTGAAGCAACTGCCCGAGGCTTGCTGTAAAGAATTCCAGAGACTGGAGAAACTGGGCAACGGCAGGTGGAAAAATATGATTTAAGCCCAGGACAGGAAGAAAACATTAAAAAGAAACTCAAACTAGCTTCACCTTAACTCTCTAAGAGGAAGAGAAGGAAAGTGTCGTCAGGCTTTCAAGATTCTGTTACTAGAACAATGATGGGGAACCTATCATACGCGTGTCAAGGGCGACACACCACGATTTGGGTGACACGCCAGCATCCACAAACACCTGACAACAACTCTCCTCCCTGTCTGAGTTACCAAAGAAACTGAGTTTGTTTTACTCGTATTTCATTTTTGTAATTATTTGACATTTCTTTATATAATACACAGCACCGCACATGACTGGACTATATTTTTTTAAAATAAATGAATATGTAAAGAATTTTTTCTCTTTTGTTCGGGAAGCGGGGGGTGACAATCCAGCAGAGTCAAGTTAGGCATTCTCCAAATTTTTGACACGCCAAGCCCAAAAGGTTCGGCGTCATTGTACTAGAGACTGTATCACGAAAGTAGAGTTCCAGCATATCTGTTTTCTGACCCGGCCCACCTCGGAGGGCTGATACTTATTTCACACCGTGTCACACAACTGCAATTTATCACCTACTTTAGGCTGAAAGCATCTTCTTAAAGCTGCCTAGAGCCGTTCTAGAGTGAAGTAGCACTAGATCAAATAAAATAAATTAAAAACTAAATAAACAATCAAAGCTAGCCACAAAGGAGCCTTCTGGTTTGGACCTGCAGGAACCCCTGGTGCCCCCTGCATGTTCATGCAACATGCAAAAGCCTGCAGACAGCTGACAGGGAAAGGTGCATGCCAACACGTTCACCGGTAACACACCAATTCATGTTGTCCGTGTAACAGGCTCCCTTTGCGTGACAGCCCTGTGGCTTGAACTTGGCCCAGGCGGCTTTGCAAAACACTGACTTCCAGATAAATTCTTTGGCTGAGAAATCAGCAGAGAAAGGTCTTACCTCTTTACGCAGCTAGAAAGCAATATTGCTTCTTTCATGATCTAATCATTGGCCCTGGGAAACAAGAAGAGTGATAAAAAACCTCAGTTTTGGGAGCTCAGAAAGTTGTGCGACGTCTAATCTTCCAATGAAGCTTGATGTTTAAGCCGCTTGAGGCTACAAAGGCCATGTTTCCCTCGAAGCATTTGCTGAGTACCAACAGAAAGCGGTTTGCCTCTTCCAGTGCACCAGGACTAAGTGTAGGGAAAAAGACACAGCATATTGCACGACTCTCCCTCCCACTAAGAGCCACAGATATATTTATGCATTTGCTGATTTTACAACAGCTGTACATCGCCCCAGTACAAAAAGAACAACAGAATTAATCAACCATTTTAAAGCGTAGCATAATCTGCTCTGTGCAATGCCTTAAGCAGCATGATGCTACTCTGAAAATTATATTTTTGCATATATTTTGCATGCTTTTAGGCTACTAAAATGTTACACTAAATAAAAACACTCAATACAGAATGTTTTCAGTAGCTAATTCTCTGCTCCTTTCCTCCTTCCCTATATTGTTGTGAAGTGCACATATGCAGAAATACGTAGTAAGGGAGTTGCTATAAAACTGGCTCAGAGAATTTAACTGAATTTTATGCCCAAGTGCGAATAGGAGTCTAGCCAGGTTGGGAAGTCGGCAGTCCCAGGAAGGTGGCTGGGCCCTTAAACTGGCATATGGTCCTGGATAGTTAGATGTAGGCCTCTCCAAGGTAAACTGGGGTCCACTTTAAGGTTCATATTTTACAGGTAGTTGTCTGTAGGCTGCTGCGCATTACAACACACCCCTTTCTCTTTTGGCATCTGCTCACACAACTCTACAAATGTTATATTTACGCACGCTATCTGTTCGTATTACATGCAAATATATACATATTTAGATACTGTATATCGTACCAGATGTAGAGAGATAGATAAAAATAAAAATACACAAAGTAGTACCAAAAGTACCCCATAGACAACTTAGTATATAAATTACATTAAATGTTCCCATCGGTTGCCATTTTCTCCCAAACACCTTCCGCAGTTGTTTGACCCATAACCTTTGAACGTTCCTAAGTACTGTACAGGAACATTTTTCTCTGGAAAAAAAAAAGATATTAATTCATAAAACATTGTGATTGGCCTATGGGGTCTGACTTTTGGTACATCCTGTGTATCGTCTTTTGGACGGGGTGCCTGTAATAAAGCCAGTCCATAATAATAAACCTATCTATCTGTATGTGTGTGTGTGTATATATACACACACACACATATGCAATATATCCCATTATAATTGCACGCAGCAATATATATATTCATTAGAGAGATAGATGGATGAACACCCCCTAAAAACAAAGGGGGCCCCCTCCACCAAGCATTTGGGGGGGACTACCCAGAAAATGCATTTCCAAGCTCACCCTTGAGCTAAACCACATTGTAACCCGGTTAACCCCCATCCAGGTCATCCCCAGGCAGCTTTAGCCCTGGCCAACTTCCTTAGGGACCCCCCCAGCCTGAAACACACGAGAGGTGCGCCCCATTTTGCACACTTACGGCCCTGGCTGGCCCCCCAACAGCCTCACGTGCCTAAAGCCCTTTCTTTTTTAAACCACTTGGGGGGCTCTCATTAGTAATCTCATTTCACCCCCCCCCAGCTCAGCAGACCCCGTTCTGCTCCCTCCGGCCGTGGGAGGGGAGAGGAGAAGAGAGAGCACTCTGCACATGTTCAGAGGCACTATATCCCCTCTCACCCAGGGCCGGGGGCCGTCCTGGGAGGAAGTGGGGAAGAGGAGGCGAAGAAATGGTTCTAGAACCACCTGGAACAACGGGGGGCGGGGCAGGAGCCCCCCAACTCCCGCCGGGGGACCCGCCGACCAATGAACGCACTCTCCCAAAGGGGAGGGAGCCGAGCCCGGCGGCCTCGAGCCTCCGGGGGGCGGGGACGCCGGAAGCCAATCAGCGGGCGCCACTCCTTTCCTCCCCCAATGGGGAGAGCCGGAGAAGGGCTCCCCGATTCTCCTCCCGCCCCTCTCCCTTACCGGCCGCTCTCGCGCTCCCCTTCTTTCGGCGAGCGGCCGCCATCTTATCGGGGCCGTACCACCGGCATCGTGGGGAAGGCCGCGGCGAAACCTTCTTCCTGAAATAAAGCCTCCCGCGCGACCAAGGACCCTCGGGCTCCCTCTATGCTCCTCCGATGTAAAAGCCGTCCCCTCCCGTTCCCGCTTTGCCGCCTCGCCTCCTTCCTTCCCTCCCGCGGTGACTTTTATCTTCCTCTCCCCCCCTAGTTCTGGTACATGGTACGACCCAGCAGGAGGGACGGTGGCAGGAGTTGTAGCCTAGCGGTTGCCGGGGCAACGGAGAAAGGGGCGTGGCCCGGTGCGGGCCCGAAGCCCCGCGCGCGGGAAAGGCGGGGAGGGCGCGTGGCCAGGTTGCCGTGGCCTCCCTGCTCGTGGGCACGCAGGTGCACGCTTTGCTCTTCTCTTCCGAGCGCGCTCAGGTGAATTCATGCTGACTCCCTTTTAGGAAGCCCACAGTGACAGCCATGGATCCCTTTTCTAATCCGCACAACAACCCTGCGAGGTAGGACAAGGGGTGGGATCCTATCAACAGCAAGCTGGGGTGGCTTGCAAACCTTAATTTATGGCTTAGTGTATTGGGCTAACCCAGCCAGTTGTCCTTTATGACATAAATCCTAGTTTAGCACTATTCTAGACCTGTGTTTCGCAACCTTAGCAACTTTGAAATGGGTGGACTTCAACTCCCAGAATTCCTCATGGCTGGCTGGGGAATTCTGGGAGATGAAGTCCATCATCTTAAAGTAGACTTTAAATTGGAAAACACTGGATTACGGCTATGGAAACCACACCACCAGGTATGTTGGCCCCGAATTTAAACAGGGATTGCACTGGGGATCAGGCTAACAAGGGCTACTAACCTTGATTGCTGTTTATCCTCGTGGATCAAAGGTGGCATGTTTTCATGGCTGGGGAGGAAGGCGGCAGTGCCCTCCCCAATACAGGATGCCGAACAGTCCAGCCTTAAGGCTCTTAGGAGGACTTAACTATGGCTTGCTGAATAAACTGCAATTAGCGGCGCCCATCAGAGGATCCATTAATCCAAGCAAGACATGTTATCAGGGTTTAATGAGGCCATTGGGTCCAACTAGGGTTACTCTCAGTCAAGTCCAGATGTTATGAATAGGATTTAATTCTGGCAAAATTACGGTGCCTGTGACGGGATCGCTGGCTTATTTTGCACAACACGCTGAACCGTGATGTGAACACTAAGGCCGGATTCACGCCTCCCCTGGGGACAAACTAACATGCCATTAGAAGGTGACCGCAGCTGCCCATGATGTCATCATGGCTTGTACCTGGCCCCTAGAGTTTAAGCTATGATTTGTCATGATTGACTCATTCGCCAGCTTTGCAAACAAGCCACAGAGGATCGTAGCTTGCAGGACCTCAGATGCCCATGATGCCATTATGGCTTGTACCTGGTCCCTAGAGTTTAAGCTATGGTTTGTGGATGCCCATGATGCCATCCTGGCTTGTACCTGGGCCCTAGAGTTTAAACTATGGTTTGTGGATGCCCATGATGCCATCATGGCTTGTACCTGGCCCCTAGTTTAACAGAGGATTGTGGCTTGCAGGACCTCAGATGCCCATGATGCCATCATGGCTTGTACCTGGTCCCTAGAGTTTAAGCTATGGTTTGTGGATGCCCATGATGCCATCCTGGCTTGTACCTGGCCCCTAGAGTTTAACAGAGGATCATGGCTTGCAGGACTGCAGCTGCCCATGATGCCATCATGGCTTGTACCTGGCCCCTAGAGCTTAACAGAGGATCGTGGCTTGCAGGACCTCAGATGCCCATGATGCCTTCATGGCTTGTTCCTTGCCCCTAGAGCTTAAGCTATGGTTTGTGCTTGATTGAGTCATTGGCCAGGTTTGCAAACTGAAGCCATGGAGGATCGTGGCTTGCAGATAGCAGCTGCCCATGATGCCATCATGGCTTGTTCCTCGCCCCTAGAGCTTAAGCTGTGATTTGTGCTTGATTGAGTCACTGGCCAGGTTTGCAAACTGAAGCCACGGAGGATCGTGGCTTGCAGGACCTCAGATGCCCATGATGCCATCATGGCTTGTTCCTCGCCCCTAGAGCTTAAGCTGTGGTTTGTGCTGATTGAGTCATTGGCCAGGTTTGCAAACTGAAGCCACGGAGGATCGTGGCTTGCAGATAGCAGCTGCCCATGATGCCATCTTGGCTTGTTCCTCGCCCCTAGAGCTTAAGCTGTGGCTTGTGCTTGATTGAGTCACTGGCCAGGTTTGCAAACTGAACCCATGGAGGATCGTGGCTTGCAGGACCTCAGATGCCCATGATGCCATCATGGCTTGTTCCTCGCCCTTAGAGCTTAACAGAGGATTGTGGCTTGCAGGACCTCAGATGCCCATGATGCCATCATGGCTTGTTCCTCGCCCCTAGAGCTTAAGCTATGGTTTGTGGATGCCCATGATGCCATCCTGGCTTGTACCTGGTCCCTAGAGCTTAAGCTATGGTTTGTGGATGCCCATGATGCCATCATGGCTTGTACCTGGCCCCTAGAGCTTAACAGAGGAATGTGGCTTGCAGGACCTCAGATGCCCATGATGCCATCATGGCTTGTTCCTCGCCCCTAGAGCTTAAGCTATGGTTTGTGCTGATTGAGTCATTGGCCAGGTTTGCAAACTGAAGCCACGGAGGATCGTGGCTTGCAGATAGCAGCTGCCCATGATGCCATCATGGCTTGTTCCTCGCCCCTAGACCTTAAGCTGTGGCTTGTGCTTGATTGAGTCACTGGCCAGGTTTGCAAACTGAACCCATGGAGGATCGTGGCTTGCAGGACCTCAGATGCCCATGATGCCATCATGGCTTGTTCCTCGCCCCTAGAGCTTAAGCTATGGCTTGTGGATGCCCATGATGCCTCCTGGCTTGTACCTGGTCCCTAGAGCTTAAGCTATGGTTTGTGCTGATTGAGTCACTGGCCAGCTTTGCAAACTGAAGCCGCGGAGGACCGCAGCTGCTCCTGGCTTGTACCTGGCCCCCGATCGGTGCCCGGCCGCTTTGCCACCCGGGGCGCGGCTCGCGGGACGAGGCGGCCCCCGCCGGGGGAGGAAGCGCCTCCGAGGATGCTGCGCACCTGGGTACCAGCCCCGGGCAGGGATGCAGGCGGCGCCCGTCTTTGGCTGCGCCGCCTGTCGGTCAGCAGGAGGCGCCCCCGGCCGGCCAATCGCGGCCCTCGGCGATTTGCATGCGGGCGGCGGACGGGGGCGGCGGGCCAATGGGCGGCGCCGCGGGGCGGGCCCTCCTTGCACGAGGGCGAAGATGGTGTGAGCGCAGCGAGCCGCTCCGGTCCTGCCGCCGCCGCCGCCGCCGCCGCCGCCGTCGCCGCCGCCGCAGGTGCGCGCTTGGGGATGGGGGCGCCCGCCGCGGGCCCCTGCACGGGAGGCGCCTGCCTCGGGGGAGCGCCCCTTCGGGATCCGGGGTGCGGGGAGGAGCCCTGCGCCGGAGCAGGAAGCGCGGGGAGCGCGGGGGGGCACGCCAGGGGACGCGGTCGCCCCGGCGAGCAGCCGCGCTGGGGTGCAGGCGGGGCGGGGGGCCTCGGCCGCCCCCTCGCCTGCCCCCTCCCCACCGCCAGGTAGCCTGCGCGGGGGTCCCCGGCTGCGTCGCCGCCGCTGCAGCGGCTGCCTCGCCTCCATGCAGAATGCATTGCAGCCGGGAGGGCGCGGGCCCCTCCGGCCCCGAAAGGGAGGGGTCCGCTTGCCTCCCCTTCTGCAGGGCAGACGCTGTGGGGCTGAGAAGCGCAGGGCGCAGGAGCAAAGGCCTCCGACCTTTCCCTGCCGGCGGGGACTGCTGGGGAAGCCAGACCCCGGGAGACCCTCCCCGTAAATGCCCAGAGGAGGATGGGGTGGGGGTGGCCTGCCAGCCCTGCGCATTTGACAGCTCCCGGCTGTGGCATCCCAGCGACTTGCGAACGCCTTTGTTGAAAGCAGGGCTGGCCGGGGTGGGGTGGGGTGGGGGGGCTCCGAGGGCGGATATTGGTGCAAAGGGGAGGAAGTTGAGGGCGCTGCCTTTGGAAATGGTGAGTTCTTCTGCCAGGGCGGCTTTTGGAAGCCCAGCCCTTCCCCTTTCGCGAACGACGAGGGGAAGACCCTTCCTTGCGGCCTCGGGGCCTTTTCAGTCGGCACCTTGCGCAAACGTTGGGGCAGCTCCTTTAGTGTTGCATAGCTCTGGTGAGGCGTGCGTGCGGTCGGACACATGGGGTGTGATTGTGTGCGTGTGTGAGTGCAAACCAGACGCCTCTCTTTCCTTTGTCACCCTCTCCGAATTTGCCAAGGGGGCGGAGAAGATGCAGCATTTTGAATCGTCCAGTTCATCCAACCGGTGCAGAGCACCCCCCCTTTTGGGGGGATGTTGGGAGAGAGAAATGCAGTGGCGTTTTGTGGTCCTGCTGGTGCGACGGGTGATCTCATCTCTCAAAGTCGGTGCAAGTCATGCTTGGTCCCTTCCAGCTGGCCTTTCTGTGCTTTTTTACTGCATCCAGGTACCAAAACAGTCCCCGAGCTTTACCTGTCCCGCTGCTTTGGCACGATAATCCTCACCGTATTGAACTATTCCTTGCAACGTAAGAGGCGTGCTTTCTGGTCCCTGCTCCAGAGAACTTACAATCGACGTCCTCAGCGCAGGAAGGGAGCAGAAAAAAGTTGGTGTAAACCATGGAAACTTGGGCGCGTCAACCGTAATTTATAACTAGAGTTCTCTCTCTTTTTTTTTTAAGGAACCGTAGATCACAGTTCTAATATCTCCAGCACGCGTTCCCAGCAGAGCAATAGCAGCGGCAATTAATAAATTTTCTTAATGATCGCTATCGAGCCAATTAAAAGCAGGCTTGAGCAGACAAGCCTTGATTAAAAGCAGCCAGAGGAATCTCTGGCCTTCGGCTCTGTCGGAATTGAATAAACGGCGCATCGGCACCCTTTTCCAAAGGAAGGCTTCCGTAGGCAAAGCTGGGCCACCGCTTAAGGCTTCCGTCGATAGCGTCAGACTGCCCGAGGGACGGGCACGCCGTCCGCTAACAAAACCTAGCGTCGGCCCTTCATTTCTTGCAGAGATGCCAAAGGGGCTGGTGCCAGCTTCGTGCATCAGGGGAGAAAAATTACGATTATGCAGCCACCGGGACTTCGATTGAGCCCTCCCATTTGAAGGCAAATAGAACCCTGTTCCAACTATTGTACAACTCCATGTTTCTCACCCTTGGCCCCTTGAAGATGCGTGGGCCCCAGCCAGCATGGGGAATTCTGGGAGATGAAGTCCACGCGTCTTCAAATGGTCGAGGTTGAGAAGCACCAGGATAGGTAACTTCTGCCTAGTCTCCCAGAGCGAGTAACGGTGGTCTCCAGGTGACCGCAAGCAAAAAGCCTTCCTACTGCATCTTACGATTTACCTTGCTTCCCCCCCCACCACTTTGTGCAAATTACAATGCAGGCTTCCTTCTTCCCCCAGCTCCTTTTTTGTGGTGGGGTTGGTGTTTCGCTCAGCTTCCGGTCTAGTAGAGTTAAATTTTGCTTTTGCATCTCTGACTTCAACCCCATCCAGCTTTGCTCGGCAGGAAATGACTCGGTTGGCCCTTTCAGGCTGGCATCGCCCACGTCCGTTGGACGCGGCTGCCGCACCTCTCCAAGCATCATTTGAGTCGTTTCATTTCTGTGCCGTGCGAGAGAAGGTTGGAGGGGTCTCGGCCCGGCGCGCTCTCCAAAAGAGGGAAAAAGGGCTCCTGACGGCACGCCGGACTTTAATTCTCTAGGATGCGCTGCTTGAACGGATTTCTTGGAGCACGTGTGAGTTGTCCGACAGCCTTGCGGAGATCCAGAGGAGAAGCACGCGACTGCTTTTGCTTCGGGCTCGGATAAAACGCTCAGCATTTTCCCCTTGGCTAAATTTGGGTGCAGTTTTAATTAATTCATTAATTATTTTTGTGCACGGGTGCACACACAAAGTCTAGAACATAAATCTGGACTTCAGCACACCCATATATATGCTTGTGCTCCACATCTACCCAACGTGCATCCTTGCTTCGGACTTTGCCTCAAACCTGCGCAATAAATCTTGCTCTTCTTATACGTGGGTTTAGCCTGTTCTAAAACACGCTGAGGAACATCTCTGTTTGCATCCAGCAAGGCTGCTGTTTGAGGACCGTTTTGTCCTTAAAACCTTTGGAAATTTCCCCTTCTTTCTTCAGTCCCACCCCGCCATATGTCTGGGACCCCTTAATCACAAGGCAGCTCTTCCCAAACCTTTTCGAAGGGTTGAAAACCTTGGCACCGTTCCTTTGTCTCTGTAATTAAGTATTTATTTCAATGATGCCAGCTTAAAAAACTATTTTACTGCCCCCCCCCCCCGCTTTTCTGGTGTATTCCCAAGTTTGAATATTAGCAGCCAGGTTCGGGCCCTTTGCTAAGCCATAATTAGCAAGCTAAAGTTGACTTTGCCTAACATAAACCATGGTTTTTCTTGGATTATACTGGCTGGTTTAAAAAGTATGATGTTTGGGTGGTTTATGCTAGAGTTTAGGTTACAAATACAGATCACACGTAGATTCTCCTGGATGAGAAAATATGCGTGCTAAACTCACAGATCATGTTCAGCTTTGATGCGGTGTCTTTAGTGTTGAGATGCAACATGTCGTCATGCCATTGCAGACCAGAATCATAAGCTACGTGCGATCCAAGACACTATGGCTTCTTCAGCACGCTGTGGTTAAAACAAAACGTAGCTTCGTCTGATGGTTAAACTGGATTAAACTTTAAACTGGATTATGATAGGCATGTTTTATGCCTAACATAATCCAACTGACAAACTTATTTTCAGGCCCTTTCCAGTCGTGGGGTGCAGTTTGTTCGCAGCGATGCCAACTTGACCGATGGTGGCTTATTCAGTAACCTATGCTCAGGCATGGTGTGTGAAGCCAGGCACCAAATCAGGACCAGGGTAACATGGATCCGATCCAGAATAAATATTTTAGTCATTGCAAATCAATAACTACAGCAAGTGGAAAAGCCTTTGCTAATGGACAGAGAACAGGCATTAAAGGCTTTTTTGATGCCAAAAAATATGGCTGTGTTCCCCGATAATGCTAGGCCAGGATTTTTCACCTGAGATTGTTGAATAAACCACAGCAGCCCAGTTACAGGTAGTCCTCGACTTACGACCACAGTTGGGACTGGAGGGTCCATCGCTAAGTGATGCAGTTAAGTGAGTCACCCCCAATTTTACAATCTTTCTTGCCACCGTTGTGACCGTCAGGACACTGCAACAGTGTAAGTGTGAGGACCAGTTGGAAGTCATTTTTTTCAGCGCCATTGTAGCTCCAAACAGTCCCTAAACAAATGGTCATAAGTCGAGGACTCCCCGTATCACCTCCGCCAAAACCAGACCAATAACATTAGAAGCAGAGAACAGAAGGGTTGAAATGTGCACCCAGAGATCACCTAGTCAACCTCCCATCCAGTGCAGGAATCCAGATGTACTGTAAAAGCATAAATGTGGGGAGGGACCTTGGACATTATCTAGTCCAACCCCCTGCAGCAATATCTGTAGCATTTGGGACAATGACTACACATTGCAGTAAACCATGGCTTGTTTCCATGTGGATAGAATAAGCCATCACCAACTGAGTTGATTTAGCCCACTAAGGCATGGGTTGGAAAACAGAATGGCTGAATCTACCCAGCACCCGACCATGGCTGGCGGGGGAATTCTGGGAATTGAAGTCCACACCTCTTAACCGGGCCAAGGTTGAGAAATGCTGGTCCAGAGCAATGCAACCATATTGGGGCTTTCAGTGCTAATCCGGAGACCCTTTTCAGCCTCTGCAAATGCCGGGTCCCTCATCCTGGTCCTCTCCTGAGGAAGAGAGCCCAGGCCAGCCTGTCTCGCAGGGCTGTTTTATAAGAAAAAAAATTGAAGGTAGGAGAGTAACATACCTTGTGTTGAGTTCCAGGAGGAAAGGCAAGATATAAATCAAAGGGCGATGGTGGGCGGTAGGTCAGGATCCAGGTTTCACTCCCAGAAGTCGAGACCCCTTCTCCGAGGCTTTGAAAAGCAGCTGTCCATCAGTCTTCCTCCACCAGGACTAGAAGCTGATTTGATCTTGAGATGAAGCAGAGCCAGTGGGAGAGCAGACTTTCACCCGCTCGCACCTCGGTAACTTTCTCCCGAGTGTATAAATTGATGTGGCATTTTTGTACCTTTGCGCGGCTTGGCTTTGGTGTTTATTTCAACCCATCTGGCTGTTCTTTCATTATAAATCACTTTGTTCTTATTACGGGTAAGGAAAAGCGAAGTTGGGCAGGCCGTCCGACCAGACCCATGTTCCCCGTCTGCTGAAGCCGTTGTCCTGCTGGGAATTAACTCCCCCGACCAATTCAGAGCTTTGCCCCGGACATCTTCATCCATCGACTCGCAAGCGGGACGTCTGATGGGCGGCCAGCATGTGCCAACCGTGCCACCTTGCCCCCCCCCAGGCGGTCTCGGTCCTTCCCTTAAATTCATTTTCATTAGTGTTATTTTTTCCTTTTTAACTGTAAACTTCTGCAATGCGTCATCGCGTGATAGGGAAACACCAGGGGTAAATAATGTGGAAAATCTCCAACCGAGCTCAGGGAGGCTTGTCCAGGGTTGCGGGCAGGGGGTGCAGCTCCAGCAGAAGGAAAAGAAGAGGAAAAAATCCCATTTTGTTCTGCTTTTTCAAAAACGTCATCTCTGGTGCAAGGAAGCAGGAGCGAGTCTCTTGGCCTTTCTGCGGCGGGCAGTTTGATCCGCCTTTCAGGCAAGAAAGCAGAAGCCAATTTGATTAAGCTGCCATTTAATGGGGGGCATGAAACCCCCAGATTTGGGTGCCCGGGAGGTGCCCAGCCTCCTCTTTTCCAAAAAGAGTTTGGGCACTTCCCAACCTAGCAAGCCCGCTCCTCTTTTTCCAAAAAGTGGAATCAGATCTATTTTTTGGACTTTTGCCGTCTCGACAAATCTCTGTCCGGCTCTTTTCTTTGGATTGGGGTAACCCCGAATTGATAGATAGATAGATAGATAGATAGATAGATAGATAGATAGATAGATAGATAGATAGATATAGCCACCCCAGGCCATATATTTGAGGTGGGCAGCTATATAAATCTATGAGATAAATCAATGTTTGTTCCCCCACGAGACCAAGCAAGAATGATCTGATCTCCCAACTGGCGCCCGCTCCCTTATGACTTCTCCTAATCCCAAATCAAGTTTTGCATCTACCTCATTCTATAGGATTAAGGTTCCCTAGAAGCGACTTTCTAAAAATTTCGAGCCAGCCCTGAGCCCCTGATTTTGAAACGCCAAACATGGTCGCGGCCTGGTTTGAGCTTGGATGGGAGACCACTAGGAGATCTAGTCCAGGTTGGGAAATCGAAGACCGTCTCAGAGGAAGCTAAGAGGAAACCACTTTCAGACAGTTCCTGGAGCCACCAAAAGTCACACCTGCTAGCAGGCGACTTTTAAACTTCACTTCCAGATGTTGTGGATCGATCCGATGCAGCAGAAGGCGTGCTATACCTCTCTCTCTTTCGTTTTAATCATTTTTATTGGAGAATTTTTTACCAAGTTGAAACGATAAACCCAAAACAATATAAAGAAAGAGTTAAAAAGGAGGAAAGGTAAAGAAAAAAGCATTAAAACGATAAAGAGTGAAAAAAAGAAAGAAAACTCAGAGATTGTTAAGGAAGGAACTTCCAATCTTCTTCACAGCAATTATAGACATATTTAAAACCGTTTCCCCCCTTCAAAATTGTATAACTCCGTTCCCTTCTCATATTCTACCCTTATTAAATCAATAAATCCAGAAATCGCCTGTTCATTTTTATCCATTTTCAGCAAACGGTCCATAAAAGTTTCCAGTTTTTTATAAAAGTAATTGTTCTCTCTGTAATCGAACAAGTCAGTTTAGCCATTTCTGCAAATTTCAGCCATCTTCATCGTCCATTCCTCCTGTGTAGCTATTTCTCTATTCTTCCATCTTTGGGCATATAATAACCCCGCTGCCATTACCATATTGATATAAAATCAATCGTCCACCCACCTTTTCTAATTGAGTCTCCATAATCCTAATAAAAAAAGTTCTGGTTTTTCTCTGCAAGCTGCACCTTTCTTCTCCCCGGACAACCAAATCTGCATTTCTAAAGCTTTTCAAGCTGTTTTTTTTTTTCTGCCAAGTGGAAAGACCATAAATAGCTCAGCGGATGGCATTGATTTTTGGAGTTCTGACTCGGCAAAGGCCACAGTGCGACCAAGAAGCCAGGTTGGCGAGCGCCAATAACGCAGACGTGAAGGTTTGCCGGGGCGGGAGAAAAAAGAAAGAAACGGGAAAATTTTGTTCTGATTCTCCTTCCGTCTCGGTTTCACGCCCCCGACTTCTGGGGCTCTGGTGCCGGGCGCTTCTGAATTAATCATTTCATTCATTCACTTAGTTCCTGAATCCTCGGGCAGCTGGCAGTTTAAACTACGATGCGCGTGCGCTCCAGGATAGGTAAATGGAAACAGGAGGGATGAAATGCTTGAAACGGCCTTCTGGGGATGGCACAGGGACACTTTTACGCTAGGATCCTAGAATGGGGAGGGTTTTGGAGATCATCTAGACCCCCCCAGAAGCTGCTTCTATGGCGGATGACCTGTTCCAAGAGCTCCAGGAAGGGGACGTCTTCATCATCTCTCCCCATTGTGAATTTTTCCGCAAATCTGTGTTGTAAGTGGGTCAGATCGGGAGCACGTAGCTGGGCTACGTGAACCCAACATTGGGCCTTTAACTGCATTTTCTTCAGATCTGGACCACCATCCTCGCTTCGATCCTCTCTCTTTATCAGCTGCGGAATTGTGATGGTTTATTCGCCGGCGGTGCGCAGTGTTCGATTGTCTCGGCCTTTGACTGGCTGCTGTTTTTCTCTTTGAATCGTGTCTGTAGAGTCAGGGCTGAATTTGGGGGTTGCGCTGCAGAAAAAGAGAAAACTGCTCTTTTGGATGGAGGATAAAGCGAGGAGGGAAGACGGAGCCCTTTTCACGAAATGATGGATATTGGGGGAAAGATACCCGTCTCGTCCCTTAAAATTCCCCCGTGTTGGTAAAAACTTCCATGTGGTTTTCTTCCCAGCGATATAAGAATGAGATTTGCAAAAAACGCTATCTGTGCATTAGTGTCCACATCGTTAATATAGGCTGTCAAGATTTAAATCTCGTTTTAATTCTTTGCCTCTCTTCCTGTCAACTTATGACCGGCGCAGTAAGGACTTTTGCCCCTGTTTTCCCCCAAGTAATGGTTTTATAAGATGCAGATTCTTCATTATGAAATACAAAGGTTCGTCAGGTACCGTGGTATTGTTCCAGTATAAAGTAGAAATTGCTAATACTAAATGAGTTGGACCTTTAAAGATAAGAAGAAATAGCTTTACATCAACGTTGAATATAAAATTTTTAAAAGGTTGAGGATCGTAAGGTTGCATGAATTGTAGAATCAAAGCTGAGTGTAGCATTGACAGACGTTTACAAAATGCATTGAGTTATTTTATAATATAAAAACAGTTTCCATCTAGAGCTTAATGCTTAATCCTAAGGTCTCCAATGTTAAAAAAATGAAAAAAAACCCAAAACCTATTATCAGTGCAATAGTGACCTTTTACCATTGTTGACAGCAAGCCTCGCTCTCATTGCACATCCAGCGTGACGAGACCCCGCGAGTGCTGCCTAACGCATGAAAAATCCCATGCAGCTGCTCGGAGGTATTATTCGGCTCGTGGAAGGCTGCAGGGTCCCCTTTCTTGATTTAAATCCAAGCCACGCCCATCTATATCAGTCTATCTGAATGGTGGGTGCAACTCTGCCCCTCCCTCTCCTTTGTCCTCCTTTTTGAGAAAGCGCATGCTAATTTTTGGCACCAGGTAAGTAGCCGCCCAGGAGAGAGCAAGCTTCCAAGGAAGTCAAACCCATCCTGGTGGTCTGGAGGGATGGATCTGAATTCAGCTGGAACTGAATTTTCTTTGTGGTCCCCTTTCCCTGTCCTTATGGCGTGCTGTGGAAAAGTCCTTTTCTTTTTTTCTTTTTTTCCCCCCCTAGCCAATAGATATGCAAACAGAGGCCAGGCATTCATCTTAGGTACTTTTCTTCTGATATTGCCTGCAAGATGCTCTAGAGCGGTATTTCTCAACCTTGGCCACTTTAAGAGGGGTGGACTTCAACTCCCAGAAGGAGTTGCTGGCTGGGGAATTCTGGGAGTTGAAGTCCACCCCTCTTAAAGTGGCCAAGGTTGGGAAACACTGCCGTAAAGGATCTGAATGTGAGCCATTGCTTGTGACGGCAGCAAACAAACTTGAACAGCCTCTCAAATCTAGAAATGTTACTCATGCCCCACTTAAAATTGGCCGTCCCCCCTTCCCCAACCCTCTGAGGAGTTGAACTGCCAAGATGCCATTTCATAAGCGGCTGTCGGGCTAGAGAGAGCGTGAAATGCACCATTTTGAGATCCGGAGATTCCCCCGGGGTAAAATTATAAGCGTGTTGCCGAGTAACGCAGGATCCACGGGAATTTCAGAGACCGTCCAATATGGCATGCAGCAGTCGGAGATCCAAAGGTAGGGGGGTGAAAATGTAAAAGAAATGGAAGAAAAGCTGTTTGTTAGAAGTGCCGTTTGGCCACGAGGAAAACTTCAGTCGTATTTTTAAGCCACGTTAGACGCATAGGACACGTCTTAAAGTGAATCAAATCCTAGGTCGACCTGTTTGCATTGTCTTCCGGCTTTGGGTGCCCTCCAGTGGGTCAGGACTACAATTCCCAGCATGCCCAACCTTTTGATTAACAGAATCTTGCAAGTCTGAAAGTGCAAATCTCCCACCGTCTTCTTTACAGCCTGGGAAGTTAGGGAGGGCCCCTTCTGAGTCTCTTCCTCTGCCTATTATGCAGCTGTGGGCTAGGCTCCCTCTTATCTGACCGTTCCCTAGGCGGCCTCTCTTCGCCCCGTCGCCCAAGGTCTTTCCCACGTACCATTACAGTCTGAGATTGGTCCCCCAAAGGGGAAGCTCAGGAGAAAAGTGGTCCTGCTCTGCTCGCCTTCAGCCCTGATGGAGAAGATCCAGCCCCAGCGGGGAACGGTGTCAAACCGGATCAGACTCTGATGTGGTCACCTGGGGGCAATTAAAGGGATGGGAAGCACGTGCTGAAGTCTGGGAAGATCAGGATAATGAACACGGGATCACCCTGAGGTTATGATAGGTGGGCTTCAGAAGTTGTTTCGTTGGGAGAGGAGGACCTGTTTGGAGCTCCTTCAGCCAGCAGATCCTTCTGGGACTTCTTTCCAGCAGCACCGGATTCGATCAATTCTGTTCAGCAAGTCTGTCCTTTAATTCGCCTAGGCCCTTGTTATTTCTCACTCTGGCTGGCCTCGATGACTTTAAGATGTGTGGACTTCAACTCCCAGAATTCCCCAGCCAGCCTGCAGGCTGGCTGGGGAATTCTGGGAGTTGAAGTCCACGCATCTTAAAGACGTTGAGATTGAGGAACACTGTATTAAACGTTGCAGAGCCGTGAACCTGCCTACCAGTTCTTGTCAGTTTTAACTGCCTCAAAAGTGTAACTTGAAATTGTTGAAACAAGAAAGAAAACATGTTCAAATATACCTTTTTCTGGTGTATCTGAGATATGTGGCAGATGAATGCAGAAATGGCACACAAAGGGGTAAAACATCCACGTGTCTACTGCTTTCATTTCTTATACAGACTTTGGGTTTCGGTGTAATCTTTGTAACCACCACCAGAAAAAGTGAAGCATATTGTGGTGATATCATTAGGATGGTGGGTCGCACCGTCAGCCAGATGTTCAGACTGGATCTGGCCTTTTTGTCCACCTATCGAGTCCTTCCCAAGGACCTGGGATGGGCAGATGTGGTTGTTCGGTGGGGTCCAAGGTACCGGCGCAGGATGGCAGCTGTTCCGAGTAAAGCTGCCCTTTGCAATGGACCGATGGCGATTTTGTCAATGCCGACGGTCTTCAAGGGGTGCTCCAGATGTTTTGGGACTGCACCCAAGGCGCCTATTCCTATTGGGACTACCTCTGCTTGCTTCTGCCCCAGTCGTCCTACTTCCATTTGCAGGTCTTTGCGTTTTGTGATTGTCTCCAGCTGTTTCTCTTCTCTTCTGCGGTCTCCAGATGTTGCAACGTCCACTATCCGGACCGCTTTGTCTTTCTGATCCACAGTGGCTGAGTCTGGGCTTCTCTGCTGGAATTCCGGAGTCCCAGAGCGTTTGGGCTCCTTCGTTTTCTATGACTGGGTCTGTTTTGGGTCCCGCCAATTCTTGCTCGCAAGGCCAGTGGGATTTCTTGCAGGGATTCCAACGCACCGTGGCTGCTCCTTGGCCGTGCCCTTGTGGGTAGTCCGCCCGTGCGATCTTCTTGCAGCAGCTGACTAGGTGGTCCCCTGTTTCTTCCTGCCTTAGTATCATTATGGTTGCTCACACCGTCAGCCAGATGTTTAGACTGGATTTGGCATTATAGGACTGGGATAGGCAGATGTTGTTTGATGGTGTTCAAGGTATTGTCGCAGATGATGATTGAAGGGGGAAGGAGCAGGAGAGAAACTTAAACCTGATCCCCACTTAGGGGGCTGCCCCCAACCCAAGAGGTAGAGCGCACCCCCTTGCAGTTGCCCTTTTGAATTCAGCCTTTGGATCCTGAGACACCCCCCCCCATAGAAAACAAGGTGCGTCCATCTGCTAGCAACAGGTTCAGGGTTGGCCCTCAAGCTGTTGCTTGCAAAACTTTAGCATCCTGTTTAGGATTTCTTTTCTTTTTTTTCCTTCCTTAAATCTTTGCCCCACGTTGTGACGTTTCCAGTTGTATTTTGGGTGCTGGGTTACGTTTCCAGAGTCTTTTGGAGCGGCTGTCATCCATTGAACAAATGATGGTGGATTGTGTATTTCCTAATCTCCCAGGGAACAGTATTCCCCCCCCCCGAAAAAACCCCAGCCCTTCCTCCTCCTCCTCCTCCTCCTCCTCTGCCAACAGAACTTCCTCTGCGCCAGCTGAACAGGGCAGAAGATGAATTCCATCCATGTATAATTTCCATCGATAAATGAAACGCTTCGGGTGATGTCTCCCTTTGCAACAGAGCTGGGGGGCACTGCCTTGCCAAACCTTCCCCCCAGCTGCAATCCGAGGGGGGGACGGAAAGGAGGTCACGAAAGCGGCAGAGCAGCAGCTGCCAAGGCGAAAGCTGGCGTTCTGCTGACTCAGCCACGAGATGGAACAAAGGGGCCGTTGCAGCAAAAGAGGGGCTTGCCCGGCTGATTTCGGCTGGACCGCCCGGATGGGCCAAGCGCTTTCCTTCTGCAGCGCCTGGCAGGCTGGGCAGGGCTGAACGGGGCGGAGGAGACATCTGGGCATCCCCACACTCACTCACTAGATCTCGCCATTCGTCCTGGATTTTGATGCCCGGAAGGGGAAAGACCCAAGAATCTCAGGTAGGCCCTTTTATTTCAATTCCAGTTTCCTTTCTCCTTCCAGAACAAAAACCCCGTTTTTGTTCGTGCGCCGGTTTTGCTCTTGACGGGTGTGTGGTCTGCACGGTCTCTTGTCCCATTGCAGTTCCGTGCTCTTAATGCCTTCCAGCCTGCCTGGCCCCCTCAAACCAGAAAAAGCCTCCTTTATTATGCAAACGTCTGCTCCGGAGATCCCAGCCACGTATTTCTTTAAAGATGGCCAGCGAGCGAGAACGCCAAGGAGAGGTGCTACAAAGTGACCCGCACAGACGCATCTTGTGCCTCCCTTGCGGCGGCATGAAGTGAATTCTGGGCCGTGCAACGTGCAGAGGGATTTCCAGATTCACCAAGGAACCGACATAGCCATTTCTGTGTCTTTTGCAGAAAAAACGACCATCTCTTCTTTAGCGCGCAGCAGTGCAAAAATAGTCTCTTTTTTTTCATTACTGGCATTCTGGATTTTTGGAGCAAAAGAGCTGGAATGAGGAGCGGGACGTTGGGAAAGAAGGCGGTTTGTTAACTGATTAACCGTTAACTTGCCTGGATTAAGTGCATTTAAAGAAAGGGAACCGAACATCTGGGAGAGCGAAGGAGAAAGCCACGGCGTAGGGTTTATGGCATTGATTTCCGGGAGCTGCAACATCCCCAGGCATCATTTGGTGGGTGGCTGTTGGCACACGGTGACCCAGGATAAATCTGGGGTAGCGTCAGAGCAATGCGGGTCTGGATGGAGGATTGCAGCAAAAACTGATGTGGGCGGGAGGCACCGTTGCACTTTTGCACCAGGATTGGAGAGCGACTGTAAGGTATTCTGGCCAGGATACAGTGATGTTAGCTCAGTTTGGGGAGGAAAGGCTGAATCGTTGTGTTTGCTGTTTCCTTGTGTTCTTGAATACAGCATAATAGGATGTGGTTGTTGATTTATTTTCATTGGAGTTCTGGGGGACCGAATTACAGTCCCCAAAGATGGCGGATGGTCCTCAATTTCCTTGAAGCCCCCTTTGAGTTGAGTTTGTCCCTGGTGAATGCTCAGATACAAGCTTCTAGTTTTCTCAGCCACACCATAAAAGTAGTTTCCCGTCACTTTCTCACAAGAAGGGTTTTCAGATGTTGAGCGTAGTCCACGTCCCTGGAATGAGGTCCCAGCTTAGATTTTCAAGATCTAAGTCCAGAGTGGGGTTGTCTTCTGCTAAGGAAGACCCCGGTTTGGAGGATTTCTGGAAGAGATGGGATCAATTCAAAGAAGATCGATTTCTTGAGGGCTGCTTGCGACCTCCAGAATCACAAGCCACGTCTCTGAGATGTCGGCGGCTGTAGGACAATGATGGAAGAGGGCAACTTTCTTGTCTTTGTGAACTTCCTGGAATTTGGAGGTCACAGAACTTGAAGGTTGAGTCACTGGCCCGATCCAGCCATGGGACCCTTCTGATATTCCAGGTCAGTTTGGAAACCTTGCCGTGAAAACCCATAACATGTGGAAGAGCCACCACCAGGGAGTCCATACTTCATAAGCTGAAGGCTTCAACTCCATCTCTGAGATTTCCCCAGAAATGGGAAAAACATCAGCTTCCAACCCTGGAGAAGAGTAATGAAGGCAACCTTGAGTCCCAGAAGATTGCACACACGTCCCCAGATGCTCCTGTTGAGGTGCCACAGCATTATGACGGGCTTGAAAAGGGTTCACTCCCTGCCCTGCCCTTGGGAAACGGCTGAGAATTCTGGGAGTTGAAGTCCATACAGCTGAAGGATGTCCACGTTGCAGAAGGTTGCTGTCCACTTTTCCAGAGTCCAAATGGGGCAATAGGATGGGTGCTTTAGACCAGGCACATTTGCTGCTCCTCTTGACAACCGAGATCCAAACAGGCACATTTTGCCAGAAAAATATAGTGTGTGGATTTGGGACATGAGTCGGCTTGTTGCTGTGTAACGTACATCTGGAAAGGTAATTAAGGATGACAACAAATTCCATCTTGGAGTGTGTGGGAAGCAAATTCAGAACCATGATGAGCAGGTTCTGCCTTCTCGTTTTATACTACAAAACCCTTTGCACATTGACGGTGGTTCCTGTGTGAGAGAGCATCGTTGCATGGTCATTCCAGGAAGTGCTAGAGAAATAGATACCTTTCAGCATCTTTGCCGCTGCAAAACAGGAGACGAGAGATGCTCAGCTGCTGCTGCTGACATGTCGAGAGAAGGTCCACCTTTTCTCACTGGACATCTGCCCTTACAAAGCGATCAGAGTGGAGTGGCCTAGCGGGGTCATGCTGATGTGCGGTCCACCACAGCGGGCTTCCTGGCAAACCGAACCAGAGGCCACCAGATTGTGGAAAGCTATCCAAAGCTTCAGAGCCACCTCTCCTCATTTTTTCCATTACATCCTTCATCGCTCTATCCAGTTGACCGCTTGCAAGAGAATTCTAGACGGGCCGGATTTCTCTCACGAAAGCTTTTAGCCTGATGAAATCGAAGCGGTTCCCAACAGCCTTGGGTCAAAGGTGGCTCTGAGAAACGTAAAACTCCTAAAAAAAAGAGAGACAAAGTTTGTTCAGGGTTCATACCGAGCGGATGTCCTCCCAGTTGTAGGACAGAGGCATCGCAAGGGTCCTCTTCTCGCTCACGTGCAGAGTTCACCGGGTGAGTTTGGCACAACCGCAGTTAGGAATAAGAAGAAAGGAATATCTTAAAATATATAATACGGTTCAAAGCTCACCCCCATGGGGACGATTCCAACCAGCCTGCTGACCGTGAATCACGGGACTGAAAACAACTTTATTCCCAAAGGAAAATGAGGGGCAGATTTTCAGAAATGAAGATATTTCCCCCCTAGGGGGTCTCCGTAATAGAGAGGCTTCCCATTCTCTCTGGCTCTAATGCGTGCGCGGTTCCCCGTTTTTAAGCCGCGCTCCGTTTTGGGGCACGCCTTCCATCCGTGGGAAAAATCTTTGTGGCTGCTGTGGGGTTAGCTGGGGTGGACCTACGATCTGGACCAGCCAGGAACGTGGATGGGGTCATCCGCAAGGGGGTAAAATCTGCAATGTGGCGGGGGTAGCGTTGCAAATAAAACCCCCCTCCGTTTGCACGTGCGTGCGCCAGGTAAGGCACCCTGATGCCATCTTGCAAATTCTGGCTCCCCGCAGACCCCTCCCCAGGATTCTTAAAAGTGGCCGTGCTGGCTGGGGAATTCTGGGGGTCAGAGTCCCCATATCTAGCTGAGTTCCTGGGACCGAGAAAGCTAGACTCGGGGGGTCTTGAGAATCCAGAAGACAAGAAAACAACGCTTGCTTTTTCTACCTGGGTGCCCACGCCACGTGGTTCCTTAAGGTTTTTTCTTTTTTCTTGCATTTAAAATCCTGGGGAAATTTCTCAGGATAAAGAATGAAGAAACAGGTAAGAGATTTGAAGCCCCTCACAATTCAGGGTTTACATCTGGTGACTGTTTATCTGTATATCTGTATTTTTATAGATGCGTGTGTGTATTTAAATATATAATATATATCCAAATAGATGGGTGCAAATATTACTCTGGGCAAAATGTGCACCTTTAAAATATTTCTCTTTCGGATCACGCGTATAGATTGATCGAAACAGAATCCTCTCCCTTTTTTTTAAATCCTTTGTTTTTTTTTCTTTTGGTTTAACTTCGTTCATTTTTCTCGTGCTCGTTCCATAAAAAGCCGTTTAAAAAAAACAACTGACTGTTGGCTGTTGTGAAATCCGCCTTGCAAAAGAGAAGTACGGTGAAGCGTCGGATGGAAAAGAGAGTCTTGAGAAACCACTTGGGTTTTCTCTCGCGGGCTTCGTCAGCAGCAGCAGCGACCCCCAGTCCCACTGGCAGCATTTTATTTTTATTTTATTTATTTATTATTACATTTATAGGCCGCCCACTTTCCCCAGATGACGTTGCTGGCCTCGGAAAGAATATGGATGGGAAACCCCTGGAAAACCCCAGGAAGGTCGAGGGGGAAGTCGAAAACTTCCCCGTTCTATTTCCTCTTCGGATGACAGATTAAAACTTAAAAAAAGAGAAAACTCGAAGGAGTATAAATGGGCTGTTCTAGCTGCTAAATTTACGGAGATGTGTGTTTTCTGAAGGTCCGGATTGTGAAGCAGCAACCGTGCTGTCATTCCTTTCCTTTCGACAAAGACCCCCGAAGTTCAGAAAGGGCGCGTGGGCCCGGACTTGCCGGGCTTCGTTTCTGTGGCTCCTTCGGGGGTGTGAGGTGCCCCCACGGCAGGGTCTCTGCGTGTGTTTGCACGTGTGCGATTTTTTTCACAAGTGGCTTGCGACAGAAGCGGGATCCAGGAAGGCGTTTGGGCTGGCTTCGCGAGCCCTGGGCCTGCTGGTGGGGCCACGCCGGGCTTGGACATTTGGAGAGTGGTCCTGTGCGGTCAGTTTGACTCGCTGGCTCTCCTTCCCAGCACGTCTTCTGGCTTTTGTTCTCTTTATGCGTCTGTTTAAAACATCTACGGAGGAGGAAAAGCTCACCCAACAGCAAGCTTTTGTAAACCCCCGTCATTTCAGCAGCTACTTCTTTAAACTTTTAAAACCCTCCCTCCCTCCCTCCTTCCTTCCTTCCTTCCTTCCCTGCCTCCCTGCCTCCCTTCCTCCCTTCCCTTCCTCTCTCCATCCCTTCCTTCCTTCCTTCCCTGCCTCCCTTCTTCCCTTCCCTCCCTCCCTCCCTCCCTTCCTTCCCTGCCTCCCTTCTTCCGTTCCCTTCCTCTCTCCATCCCCCCTTCCTCCCTCCCTCCCTTCCTTCCTTTCTCTCCTTTCATCTTCCTTCCCTTCCCTTCTCCTCTCTTCCCTTCCCTTCATCTCTCCATCCCTTCCTCCTTCCATCTTCCTTTCTTTCTTCTTCCTTCCTTCCCTCCCTCCCCTTCATCTCCCCATCCCCTCCACCTCCCTCCCTCCCTCTCTGTCTCTCCCTCCATCTTCCTACCTGCTTTCCTCTCTATCACCCTCCTTCCTCCCTTCCCTTCCCTTCCCTCTTCTCTCCCTTCCTTCCTTTCCTGCCCCATTAGCTGAGTGCACACCACATGTTAGACAAGGCTAAAACTGACCCAGTTCAGCATGTTACAGAGATCCGACTTTTCCTCGGCTTGCTACCACGTGCCTCTGAGCATGTGCAAAGGTGGTTTTGCTCCACTGAATCCGAGAGGTCACAGCCTTTTTGGCAACCTGGGAACCGGAGGGTTTGAAGGAGAAGGGGAAAGTCGGAGCTGGGTGTTGCGTTGCCGGATAACTGCAGTGTGGCTCGGTAGAGGGGGCAGCTGGCCATGCACGAGGATCTTGAACAGAAGATGTGACTTAGAATTCAAATGTTGCATTAATGTGAAATGATTTCAAATTTTAGATCCCGGCTTGTTGGTTGCTCTACACCCAGTGCCTTAGGCCACTGCAATTCATACTTCTTCAAGTTTTCTGTTGTTTGGGGTGTAAAAGTCTAACACAGTTAACCCTTTGGAAATTGAGCTTGGAAGTGAAAGGATTTGGAAACAGGTTTCGGGAAAAAAGGAACTCGGGATTTGCTAATAATGGATGCAGGGGAAGTTGCAGGTCGGATCACCTCTGTTAACCCCATAGAAATTTTCTGTAGGAGGATATTTAACCCTGAGCTTATTGGCTGCTTTGCCTCAACTTCTTTTCGCCTCTCTTTCAAGATTTATCCCAATTTATCTGAACTCCGAGTCCATCCACCTGGCTGCTGCTGCTGCTGCTGCTGCTGCTGCTGCTGCTGCTGCTGCTGCTGCTGCTGCTGCTGGTTCTTCTTCTTCTTCTTCTTCTTCTTCTTCTTCTTCTTCTTCTTCTTCTTCTTCTTCTTCTTCTTCTTCTTCTTCTTCCCCCTCCTCCTCCTCCTCTCCTCCTCCCCCTCTCCTCCTCCTCCTCTCCTCCTCCTCCTCCTCCTCCTCATTCCTTCTGCCTTTCACAGCATTAGACCCAGCTCTTCGCATCCTTTAGTGCGCCCAATCTTAAGATACTACAAAGAGAATAAAAGATGAAAAAGAGATAAGATACTAACAATAGAATAGTAATAAAATGTCGTTACTGGGGTATTGAGAGCTAAATTCTGAAGCTCCCAAATATTAGCATGTTAAGAGAAATGTTATCAACCCAGACCTTCCCAGGAGAAATCAATCAATGGGGGGGGGGGGGAATATGCAGGTTCCATTCTCAAGTTGGATCTCATCTGGGGGCAGGAAAACCCTTTTGGGCTGATAGATCATTATCAAGAGGTAATCTTGAGAATGTGTCACAAAAGAGAGAAAACCAGAGCCAGAAGCGAAGCTGGTAGAGTTGGCCCCCATCACCAGCTTACCTGTTTTTTCCCCTGGGCTGGGGGAACAGTCCCAGACCAAGAACTGAAAATATCTATCTATCTGCCTATCCATCCATCCATCCATCCATTCTATCTATCCATCCATTCTATCCATTCTATCCATCCATCCATCGTATCCATCCATCCATCGTATCTATCCATCCATTCTATCCATCCATCCATTCTATCCATCCATCCATCCATTGTATCTATCCATCCATCCATCGTATCTATCCATCCATCGTATCTATCCATCCATTGTATCTATCCATCTATTCTATCCATCCATCTATCGTATCTATCCATTCATTGTATCTGTCCATCCATCCATTCTATCCATCCATCCATCCGTCATATCTATCTCCTTTTTTCCATTTGCATTTTGAAAACAAGAAAGGCCCGTTGACTTCTTTTTAAAGAAAGAAATGTGGGGAGGGGATACAGAGCGAGTTGCAACAAAGGAATTCTCTTAATTGCCATATAAATGGCTATTTCAGGGCAGAATCCCGTTTTTTATGGCAGAATTGCAATTTTCTCAAGTGGAGGCGAAGGGATCTGCAGCGCCCTCTAGTGGATGGCGATGGCCATGACAGCTTGGAGATTAACCTGGATTGCAACTCTTGCGTTTAGTGGCTGTATCCTTGCCCAATTTTCAAATGAATTTTTCTCTTTCTCTTTCTCTTTCTCCTTCCTTCCTTCTTTCTTTCTTTCTCTCCCACAGCAGCTTTTTTGCCTTTAGTGCCAGCTTAACAGACTATTCAGGAATGGAGAGGTTTATCCAGAGCAAAGTCAACAGCCTTTGTTGAGTTTTTCTCCCATGTGGCTAAAAAAACTTAAAAATCCAGGACTTGGAAAAGCTGAATGAAAGGAGCATGGAACCGGGAAGAAAAAGCAAATAAAATGAAATAAGTTTCCTGTCATTCAAAAGACGAGGGGGAAACGAAAGACAAAATGCTTAAAATGGCTTTTAAAAACAAAAAAAAAAGTGTTAACCTCATGGTGCTAAACAGTCCTACAGGGCTGCTAAAATCTGTAACGTGTATAACCTTCTTGCTGAAAGCTAGCACATCAGAAGGAAAAAAAAAGTAGATAATGGGGCCCTTTTCCTGTACTGCTAGTTTCCTGCAGGCCCGGAACATTTTATATAGCTGTTAAAAATTACGAATAACTTGCTAGCGCAGTAGCCTTACAGAAAAACAATAGCGATCGTTCCCCAATTGCGGCATAGGGACCGCTGGTCAGCCCCGGACAGGATATTCCCCGGCCAGGCGTCTAAATAAAAATAATTTTAAAACTGGTGTGAATAACAGAGATGCCCAGTTCTTGCCAGCTTGGAGCTTTCAAACTCTAAATTCAAAGCAAGGATACCTAAATCTCACTCCGTTTTGAAAAAGGGGGACATGTTTCCGTTGTTAATGTCCTGCAGATGCTAAGTGTTCCCTTCCCCACTTCCTAGATTGTAAGGCTGGGTGATAGAAACTTCCTCACCCAGCTCTCTAAATCAGTGTTTCTCAAACTTGGCTATTTTAAGATGTGTGGACTTCAACTCCCAGAATTCCCCAGCCAGCCATGCCGGCTGGGGAATTCTGGGAGTTGAAGTCCACACATCTTAAAATGGCCATGGTTGAGAAACTGCTCTAAACAGCTCTTTTTTATCCCAAAAAGCAGGCTGGGAGCCTCCTCCACCATTCGTAAAACCGCAAAACATCAGACGGAGGAGATGAATGAAAATGCGGTCTAAAAACAGTGTTTAAACGTTAGCTAGAAACCGGTTCCTTTTTTTGGAGTGACTTCCTTTTGCTTGGCAAGCTGGTCCTCCGGTAGATGGTGGCCTAACCCACGTGTGTTTCTCCTTCTCTCCCGTTCCTGCTCCTTTAGTGGGTGCTGACAAAGATTTGCCTGGAACTTGGAGGTTGCCTCCATGTATCCCGAATCCACCACGGACTCCCCAGCTAGATTCTCCAACCGACAGACCGCCTCCCCAGGAATGATTTACAGGTGAGTTTGTGCTCCGTCCAGCCTCGCTCGGTTCCGGCCGAGCAGAAGAATCCGGGTTTGCATCCACCGGAGCTTCCGAAACCAGAAGGAAGCAGCTGGGCGACCCTCGGGGTGCAGAATAAGCAGCACTGTGCTGTTTTTCCTGACTCGCCCAAGGCCCAGAATTTTGCCCTGGGACGGGCTGGGTTTTATATTGAATTTTGAGAAGCCATGTGGCCGAGGCATTCAGCGACCCGAGGCGTCTTCTGAATCAAATCCTCTTTGTTGGGAATACGCCTCTGTGCTTAGCAGAACTGGAATCCTGCAGCTTGGAGAAAGCATTCCAGAAATGTTAGCCCCCGATCTGTCACCCCAAGATAAGGCTGCCCCATAAGTGTAAAAACCCTCGTGGAAGGCAACACAGATCCCCTTTAATATTTGAATGAGCGTCCTGCAGAAAAAAAGAATTGCTTTCTAGCCCAGTTTGATGAATGAGGCTTTGCTTTCGAAATTCCCTGGAGAAGCGGGGTTGCATCTCCCCTAGCGTCCTTGAACCCCGATTGTTCAGACGGGCAGGGAGAGAACCCACGCATCTTTTCTCTTCCCTGCCACGTGGCCCAGGGCTGTGGCCACAGGCCTCCGGGGCCACGAGTGATGGTAGTCGAGAAGCTGGGGGTCTCCGAAACAAGGGACAGCAGCGTCTCGCACTTTGCAGGAAGACTCACTGAAGGTGGTCTTGTGCAGACGTCGGGGTCTTCTTCAGAGTGCTTCAGCATATCCATCTTCCTGTTTCTTGGAAAGCATCGTTGGTCTCCAGGTCTGTTGGCAGGCGATATGCAAATTTGCCGTTAGAGAGAGGGCTGTGCAGAGATCCCCACGTCCAGCTCGTCTGAAGATGCTGCTTAAATTTGGAAATAGAAGGGGGGCGTTCTGCACAGCGCTAATGCAAAGGAATTCCACAGCGCCTTCCTTCGGTGTGATCCTTGCCTTTTCTCAACCCCATTTATTTCACCTCGTTGGGAACTTTTTTTCTGCGTGAAAAAGAGGAGCCGGGGGGGGGGGAACGCTCAGTTTATTGCGTCCTTCCCCAGCCTGCACCGCCCAAATCAGCTGGATTAAATTCCACATTTTTTGACTAGAAGCAGGTTGTGATCCTGGGAGAACAGACCTTGGTCGGCGTCCAGTTTAGGTTTGAGCGGGGTCAGGTAGAAGCGACTGAGACGTCGCCTGCGTTGTGATGTGGTTGGAGTCCATTGGGCAGCTGATAAATTTAAATAAATTAAAAATGCACAAACGAAGTACAATATGGCAGGTGGTCGGGATGGAACTGCCCCATCTCTTGCAAATCCAGCCTTCCTGTGGCAACGCACCCAGGTTCCCCTTGGGGATGGGGTTGACCCAACCGTCTTGAGCCAAGAAGATGCAAATGGCCATAGAGTCTTGGATTGGAAGGCCAGAGCGTCTGGGCAAAGTGTGGGGAAACGGTCGATGGTTTGCCCGGCATATGGCACCTTTCTTGCTTTTTCTTTTAAAAAACTGTGACCTGTGGAAATTTTCTTCTTTCTTTCCCTTTTCGCTGTCGGAAGCGCTCGTTACGGAAGTCCCAAAAGACAGCTCCAGTTTTACAGGTAACTCCGCCCTTTTTTCTTCTCTATGTTCTCCAAGCCTCCGAATTGCTGCTTTGGAAAAATCAGGGGTTCCCCCACGGAGGGTGGACTCCACACCTCCTCGCCTTGACCAGGGGCCCCAGAAGGCAAAAATACCGGTGTGCATTTCTCCTCTTGGGAAAATGAGGATCTTCTAGCTGTTGTCCTGTTGAGGGCATGTAGAGCTTTCGCAGGAGGTGAGAGAGCAAAAATACCTTGGTCGAGATGTTTGGTGGCAGGAAGGTGTGGTGGGTTTCCAAAATCCAGGTTGTCATGATTCTGAAAGTCCTTTGTAATGTGGTTTTGGAGAACTCTCAAGAGAAGGTTGGCTGTAGTCTCTGTTCTAGCTTATGTTCAAAACCTACAGAAAGTAACATGATCAAAATTGGTAGCTTCAACTTAGACACTCTGCAACGAAGGTGGGTCCCTGGGGTGCATTTCCATTGATATGAACGCCTAGATTATTTTATGACCTGAACAGTGAGAGCAGTGTTTGCAAAGGAAAGGACGGTCATGTAGAAAGGAGGATTCAGTCCAGTGACTGCCATCCATGGGGCACCTTTGGAAGACAGACCCAGTTTGCAAGACGTTGCTTTGTCCGTCCTATTTTACTGCATTTAAAGATAAAAAGGAACGAGAGCTTCAGTGCAATGCGTATCTTCTTTAAGGTATATCCCGCTGAGTTTTGACTTTGTCTCAGATCTTCACTGCTGTCAGTTGGCGCTTTCTTGTTCATCTCAAGGCATAGAAGTCCTACTGAGAAGTCCTAAGCTTGGTCAGAGACTAAGAAGGGGGAGCAGATCAGACTGAACGATACAGCCATGACTTCTGACGGGCTCGGGGCTGGTTGGTGGCTCTGCTCAGCACCTTCTCCTCCTATCGTCTTCTAATTGTTAGAATTATTATTATTAGAATCGGAAGCCGCAGCTGTATCGTTCGGTCTGACCTGCTGCCCCTTCTAAGCCTCTGACGATGCTTAGGACTTCTAGGCCTTGAGACAAGGAACGAAGCATCGATGGACAGTGGTGAAGATCTGAGACAAGGGTCTCCATCAGCTGAGAAGCCCAGCGAGATGTGAGGTTGAGTCTAGCTGATCTTCTTCCTTCTTCTTCCTCTTCAAGGAAACTCCAACAGGGTTGGGTCAGAGGAGGGCAGAAAGGATCACGTGCCCCAGCTGGGCAGAGGTGGAAATAGGATCTTGCCCGGCTGGCTTTCAGGACCAGGGGCAAGCAGCAAAATCTTGAATTTTCTCTCTGGTCGCTCTGATTTGACCAACTGAGCCCTTCTGCTGATGCACATCTTCCATCTAGCTCTCGAGCTAGCAGACTTGGGGCCGGTGGCTCTCTCTCTGAGCAACCGACCTGCCTTGCTGGGAAAATAAAATTGGAGCTTGGGCCCCCAGGTTTCCGAGGGGAATAGGAATAAAAGCCAAAATGGCACTCGTCTTGGGGGAGCAAAGCTGGGGAAGGTGCCGCAGCGCTTCGGAGGCCGCGAGGGTGCCAGGCGATGCATCAGCAACTCAAGGGGGCAAAGGGATGTTCTGCCAACTCCAGAGCTCTGGGCACCTTCCCGGGTGTGGAGCACGGTGTCCATCGGCAGTGATGGGTTGGCAAAATCCAGACTAATTAGCTTCTCCCCAGAGCGAGTCTGGGAGGCCGTCCAATCCCTGTGAATCAGGGAAAATGCATTAAGAGGAGACAGAAAGGCAGAATCATCTCTCCCCTTGTCGTTTCAGCCCTCTTGGTAACGAAGGGGCCCGGGGAGCTTGGAGATCTCTGCATTAGCGAAAGGACAGCTGGGGGGCGGGGGCAGCCTGGAGCCGAAGGGCTGGATTTCGAAACATCTCGGCTCTCCGCGGAAGCGTTTCTTTGAAAACGAAGTTGCGGTCAGAATCTTTCTCCTTGCGAGATGCCCGAGGGCGCGCTCGGCCAAACGAGCATCCGTAGCTGAGGTTCGGAAAAGGGGTTTCTGCCTGGATTCAGCCCTCCCAAACTTTTGCCAGTCCACCTGGGGAGTGGGCTGGGATCTTCTGTGGCTCTCCTCCTTTCAGTCTATATTATGGTAATAGACCAGTATATTTCTCCTTCTCCTTCTTCTCCTTCTCCTTCACCACTCCTCCTCCTTCTCCTCCTCCTTCCAATCTATATTATGGTAACAGGCCAGCATATTTCTCCTTCTCCTTCTCCTTCTCCACCACTCCTCCTCCTCCTCCTCCTCCTCCTTTCAATCTATATTATGGTAACAGGCCAGCATATTTCTCCTTCTCCTTCTTCTCCTTCTCCTTCTCCTCCACCACTCCTTCTCCACCACTCCTCCTCCTCCTCCTCCTCCTTCTCCTCCTTTCAATCTATATTATGGTAACAGGCCAGCATATTTCTCCTTCTCCTTCTCCTCCTTCTCTGGCACCGAGACTGATTCTGAATCAGGTCCAAGGGATGGGCAAAACACTTGGGAAGAGAAGCTGAATCATGACATTGGATATTGGCTTGTTGGAGGGTGGGATGTGGAAACCACTATTCTTACAGGAGGGACGTATTTACACGAAGAGCAGAAGATCTCATAAGCGGGTGGAACTCGATGATTCCCACTGTATGCTTTTAGGCGCCTGTGAAACACGAGCTGTGCTTTTAGCTGCGTCATGGTGTAACGCTGGCTCTGTCCCGACGTCTCTGAAGTTTGGGGAACGTTAGGAACCGGGGACCTTCGGGGGTCAAAGATGGGAATCTACCTGTGCTGTGATTTTTCCTGGGAAACTAGGGGCATAGGAAGCTGTGACATGGCTTAGCACGAACCCCCTTGCCTGGCTACACAACTAACCACGAATCTATGGTGTTACAACATTTGGGGGGCCCTTTGCCGTGAAAAACTCACCTCTAACCCCCAAGGGTGACTCACCGAGCTGCAGAACGTCCGCTCTTTCGTGGGACGATGCCCCGCGTCCGCGAACCGGAGTTTGGCGCGTTTCAGTTGGAAACGGTGGCGGAATTCTGTAGAAGGAAAAGGTTGGGGAATTTTGGAGCGTTTCGGTTCGGAAAACATTCGGTTTTGTTCGGATGACAAAAGAGAAGCTGAGTTTCTGTCTCGAACACGCACGTCCCCCTACCCTTTATGGACTTTTTGCTGAAAACGGGGGGAAAAATGAACTTGTGATTTATGGGTTTGAGGATCAGAGATGATAGAATATGGAAAGAAGGAAGCCACAAGGCAGCCTTAGACAGAGAAGATAAAATATAAATGCATTTATAACTGTTGTGAAGAGGATCAGAAGCCCCTCCTTTAAATCTTTTCTTTTTCTTTCTTTTCTGTCTCCTCTTTCTTATTTACTTATCACTTTTTTTATTTCAATCGATATCAGGTAACCACGTTAACATAAATCCAGTATTCATATAAAGAAAAAAGAAAGATATAGAAAGTTAAAAAAAAGAAATCTTCTACAATGGGAATAAAGACATATGAACATTTACCATATTTATAGAGTACACCAAATTATAATCCATTGCTATTAAGGGAAGCTATAAAATCCATCCAAATTTGATAAAATGGTACTTCTGAAGTCTCATTACTTTGACTTTATGTGGCAATCGAAGAGGCCTTTTTAATCCACAACTCAGTTGTTGTGTTACCTAAAGTTTTCCATTGTTGCACCGTTGTTAGTTTGCCTGCCAAAATTAAATAGATAATCAGTTCTTTATTTTTAAGCTTATGGTTTGGTCCTGTGAATAAATGCAATAACCCCAACTCTGGAGATCTTTGTTTAGCAATAATACTGATCTCTCCAAAAAATTTTCGCCAAAAGGGTATAACTTGATCACATGACCACAAGTGAAAAAAATGACTCCCCCCTTTTTTTTGACAACCTCTCCAGCCTTTGGAAGAATAATATGGATATATATATGTGCCAATCTAACAGGAGTCCAATGCCAACGGTGTATAATCTTCCACTGCAATTCTGGCATTGAAGCTGAAGTGAATCCAACCAGTCTCACTTTCCTTTCCTTTCCTTCTTGTTTAATTTGTGTTGTTTTTATTCTGCAAAAATTTCTTCAATAAAAATTAACCATACGGTCCCTGAAAACCTTGGGTTCGCCCTATCCAAAAATTCCTCCCTCTTTTTTGTCTCCCCCCCCTTAAAAACAAAGAGTAGCCAGGACGCAAAGAAGCTTAGTGTTAGATCAGTACCAGCTTCTGAGAACATGGAAGTGCAGATATTTCCATCTGTTTATACCTGTTTCCATCTCATGAAAGGAGCCACCTGCAGCTCATTAAAGCAGCCACCTCCACGTCTTTTGAAAGCAGCTGCGCCTGCAACCCATTAAAGCAACCTTTCCTCCAGGATTTTCCGGTTGCATCCAAATTAAACACCAGCAGGGGAATTTTGGCCTGAGCGACGGAGGCCCCAACTGACCCAAGCCCCGAGAGCGTCTTCCATCCTTGCATTGGCTAGCGAGCAAACCGTGGGGATCTCAGGGGATTTCTCTCCCACCGGTGCCCGAGTCTCCATCACAGCAAAGCATTCCTGGGTTTACCACCGAGATGGGATTTGTTTGGTACGTTGAATAGCGGGCATCAGGGGAAGAGCTTCCGTTTGTCCCGGGCATCCTTCGTTCCAGGCCGAGAGGGCACGTCTCCTGGGCTGTCCGGCTCCATCCATCAACCTGTCTTCTTGTCTCCACCGTGACAGGCAGTGGGGCTGGGAAGCCACCTTCGGCCAGCATCCGACAAGTCCCCGCTAATAAAAAGTGAGCGATCGATATCCACGCTCATAAATCAGTTCCTTCTCCAAGGCTTTTAGAACAAGAGACGGTCCTGAATAATTTAGCCCCTGGTTGCTCCGAGGGGAGGGCGGAGGCATATCTTCATAACAGACTTAATGGATTTCCTGCTGAACTTCTCCCGTGCACGGGGGACTCGCAATTGCTTTTGACAACTGGAGTGGACGTTCCTCCGCCCCCCCGCCTCGCGACCCATGGAAGGCCACGCCTGTGCGCTGTTTTCCACCCGGCCGTGGGAAAATCTAATAAGCGAGAACTTTTCTTTTAATGAGCAGGTTTCCCAGACATCAGGTGAGTCGGGGCTGCGGATGGAAGGAAGCGAAGGGCTTGATTCGGGGGGAGCAAGAGACTAGAACCCCACCCACCCCAGCTGTAGCAATGGAAGCTTTGTGGAAGAAAAGGAAGACGTTCGGTCCCCGCAATAGCTTAAGCGGGCTTCTTCGTCCGCCTTTCTCGCTTCTCGGAGGAATTTCAGCTGTTTTTTAGAGATCGGGAAGGGAAACTCCTAGGAGAAATGAGACGGCGCCTGTATCCCATATGGGAACGCGGGGTTTAATTAGCCTTGCGTCCAGACGAGGTTTGCAAATCTTAATGTGGGTTAGCGGCCCAGAGCGGGGTTTGGGGTGCCCCCATCTCTCCTCTTTGTTGCAGAGAGCAGATCCCCCCCCTTTTTTCCCTTTTCCTTTCTTTCTCCCCTAAAAGAAAGTCGTGGTTCAGAGGCAGCGGATCCCAAACTCGGTGGCAGGATTTGCAAGCTCGCAACATCTGTTTTCCAATCAGGAACCCTTCCTGTCTCCTTAATTTTGGGGGGAAATTAAGATGGACTGGCTGCTTCCTAGATACCCCTCCTGACCTCGAAGTGGATAATCTCTTGTTGTTGCATGAAGTGGGGTTTTCGAGGGGCTTCCTAAGGTCGCGGGAGAGCGGTGGATCTGCGTGGCTGTGTGAACGCGGTGCATGCCCTTTTTTATTTTATTTTTACAGCCAAAAGATTCATTTCTCTTCACATTTCAGTTGGTGCTTTTACCCGCCTCCTCATATCATTTGACTTTGATGAGAAATCCTGCCACCACGCCTTTGCCCGACAGCAAACGCCTGTGAGATGCAGATTGAAAAAATTTAGGGACCGAGATAAGACACAGGAGAAATTTGGCTTCAAACCTCATCTCGGGCTCGAAGCTTGCCTGGACAAGTGATTTTTTTTTAAAGTCTAATCTGGACCTCGTGCAGATCTGGAAACAAGGATGGGATGTTATACAAACCTGTTTAACAGAAACGGGGTCGTTATTCTCCCAAAATCTAAAATTTCCACCCAAGTCGTTCGCATCTCAGGAAGACAGTTCAGGTGTCCTTAATCCTCAGAACTGGAGAGGGAAGAATTTAGCTCCCGCGGCTTCTGATATTCTGCAAAAAATAAAAAATTCCCCAGTCCGCAAACCTCCCGTCTCCTTAACCAGGTTTCCATAATGAAGGCATCACTTTAGTTTGGAACCACAGAGCCTTTGCAAAACCAGACTACAAGATGCCATTCAGGACATTTTAAAAAAAAGCACGAAAAATTAACCATCTGCATTCCAATAAAGCTAGGAGGAGATGCACGCTTATCCCATTTGCAATCAGCTGCAATCCGTAACGGGAAAGGCGGTGTCTGATGTCGAGGTCACAGTCCTTGGCAGCTGTTAATTAGTCCGGGGTAAACAGAAATCTATGGACTATGTCATCCATGGATGTTAAACTCCCTGTCCCCCCCCCCACTTCAATTTCTTTGAGATTATTTTAATTTTTAAAAAAATTAAATTGGGAATGGCCAAGGAACGCTGAGCATCTTCAGCAATTTTGCTCCTAATTTGTTATGCAACTGGCCCCACCTGTCTCAGCAGCCCAAACTGGATCATTTGGGGTTGCTTTTTTTGCAGGGGGGTTAGAAAAACAGAGATAACCCCCTATGGTTGAACACACTTACCTAATATTTACCCCTCCCAGAAAATGGGTGTTTTGGCCCCGCCCTTCCGGTGGAGCAAATATTTTGGCCCCACCCTCTCGAGAGACATCACATCCCTTATGAACACCCCCACCCCACCCCAGCTGCATTAAAAAACAGGAGGGGGGTGGCTGAAAAATGAATATCGGTCCAGGTTTGTCTGGACAAAGTTAAGGAGTGGGATGAAAAGTCTTTTTTAGCATGGGGAAGAGAAATGCAATCCATAAAGAGAGAGCTTAGTGAAAGTTTTAAAAAAGGGGGAAAGTTTGAAAAAATAGCATGCTTTTGAATTTCCAAATTTGGACCTTTGGACGTGTACACCCGTGACTCTCCTTTTAAAGCTGTTTATTATCCCTCCATTAAAGTTGCGTTCAAAATTCCAGCGAGATCCTTAGATCGAAAATGATATTTACTTTTTTTTCCTTGTTTTCGCCCCGTTATTTGGTTCTTCTCCCCCCACCTGTCTCCTTTCCTTGCACGTCTGCTGTTAAGAAAGCAGTGATTTGTTGAATGCGCTAGGATGGATTCGAGTCAGCAGACTCGTTCCTAACTTTTAAAATCTTCCATTTCTTTTTGGCGGCTTGTTGGTGGGCTAAACGCCACCGTGCTCATTTGGAGCTGGGGAACCTTTGCGTCCAAACAGCTTCCCTTGGTGAAAAAGTTTGCAAGCTTTCTCATCGCTTAAAAAAGACGTGCATGACTCTGAACATATTAAAGGCCTTGCGCAGGATTCTGGGAGTTGAAGTCCACTCATCGGAAAGTTGCCAAGTTTGAAAAACACCGCACTGGAGGATGCTGAACCTTATTCAGTTCTTGCCTCTCCTCTGTTTCCCTCCCAAAATGGAGACCCCTCCATCAAATGCCCCAGTGCCCTTCTTCATCCAGTTCCCAGCAACCTCCTTTAACGCTTGCCAGATTTCCGCTTCACCTTCCTTTTCTTTTTAAACCACGATTTTCAGAAAAAATGAAATAGGGCACCGGGCTCCTGCTGTAGCAAAATGCAGCTTTTTGCACGGTCTTCATTTTGGGGGGGCCTCTCCAAATCCCAGTGGGATGGTCCAGAGCATTCCAGGAAAAAAATGGGGATTGGCCACGTGCACCCCTGTGGCATCCATTTTGTGACTGTGCCCCTCCAGCCTATTCTGCAAATCGTTCTCAGCTTCAAATGACTGCCTTCTCCTGGGCACGGTTTAAAAATGGAGTTTTAACTCCAGCCCAAGTCCCTCCTTTTCCATTCTCGATGCTAAGGCTTGCTCCGATCAAATCCTTATTACGGTCACAGACCAGCATACCTGATGCTTGCAAACTTTGTCACCAACCGGATGCCTTAGCCAGGCGCGTCCCCCAGGTGCGATAGCCGACAGGGAGGCAGGATGGCGATGTTGGCAGAGCGGGTCGCGGTGGCTCGCGCGATCTAAGGCAAACCCCTTTCGTCCTGGGAAAATGCGCAGATCCCCAAGTCCAGCAGCATTATGCTGTCCATGACGTACAGCGGGAGTCTGCGGAGCGTGGCCAGCAGGTGCCACTCGGAATGGGGCCTGCACCAGATCCACCAGAACGACGCTGTCGAGCTCCAAAGACTTAGGGAGGTCCGGGTGGCCGCTCAGGCACGGATCAGGGAAGAGTTTCTCCGGATGCACGGCCTCTCTCTGGACGAATGCACAGCGCAAAAGACCGGCATGAAATATCGGTAAGCAGATCGGCGTCTCACCCTCTCACCCTTGCGTTCCGAATGGAACCGGAAGCCCCGTTCCGTGGGGTGGCATTTTTGCAAGAGAGCGCTGGGCAGGAAAACCGCTCTGCATTTTTATTTTTATTTTTCCAGCTGAGGAAAGGGACTGGCTTTTGACGTTACTTTCAGAGGAGAGAATCTGAGAGACGTTCTCAAGGGTGAAGTGCGTTGTTCTTGCCCTTAGTTGGGATGTGACGGCCGAGAAGCGTGTGCAAATCTTGTGCAAACCTCTCTCCAATTTTCTGCGGCGTTTCTGGCTACGCATACTTCCGTTCGCTCCCAGAGCACAATTTCCACTTTCTTGTAATGGACATTGTGGTCAGCCAGCGAGGTTGCAGAGTGTCGGAAAGACGGGAAACAGGAACGCCATCTTCACCCTCAGTCAGGAAACTAAGCCAAATAGAGAAAAAGACCTATGAGAGAAACCAAAACAAAATTCTCTAGCATGCCAGGAGTAACATCAAAAGGAAGAACCCTCTTTTACACTGGTGGAGAACTTGGGCAAAACGACAGGTCAGATTTCAGTGTAACATTAGCCAGAAAGATTGCAAGCAAGTCACAGAAATATTCAAGAGTTTGTACCAGCCATTGTAATATCTGTCTGTCTGTCTGTCTGTCTGTCTGTCTATCTCTATTTATCCCTCCGTCCCTCCCTCCCTCCCTCTCACCTTTCCAAGTTAACAGACTTCATCTTCTTCTTTTCTGCCCTTTTCCTGCCCCTTGTTTACAAAACAGCTCTCTCTGGTGTGAGAATAGAGGCTCACTACCTTCAACTTTTACAGACGTGTTCAAATCCGCGTCGGTAGAAACAGTGTAGTGTATTTGTCGTCAAATCTGAGTTGATGTTTTCAGCTGGTGAGGGAAAATTGGTCTTTGCAAGAAGGCGGGTGCGGCGTCACCATCGAAGTTAATTATTATGCCGCACCCGCCTTCGATGGTGACGCCGCACCCGCCTTCTTGCAAATAACGACACAGACCCAGCCCGGTGGACTCGGTTGCTTCAAACTTCCAAGGAAAGAGTTCCCTTTGCACAACCCACCTTTTGGGGAAAACTGCACAGTAGCAAGAGGTCAGATCCTTGTCTGGATGACACTGAAGATGCTTCGGGGCCTTCAGGAGCCCAGCTGCACTTTTTCACCCAGAGCAAGATAACGAGTGGGAGAAAGAGACGCAGAACTATTATGTGTAGCAAGGGAAAAGGGGTTGAATTACCCTCTCCCCAAACTGGTGAGTTGGAGATAAGGCTGTCAAAACATTTTGGTCCAAATTCCCCTAGCAGTGAACGTGGGTCATTTTCGCAGCGTCAACCAAAAGTGAATTCTGTTTGTGCAGCTCCTTAACTTGCCACTTGATGGCGATCGCTGAACAGAGAAATACGTGCTGGGTTCTTGCATTGGGAACGAATCCTGGCGTTTGGGGGATGTTGGGGGGTTTGTTAGGGGAGGTGCTGCCAAACTCCTGCTGATGTTTTGATCCCACCGTGTGCTGGAAACATGAGCTCACCCTGCAGAGACAGACTTCATAGCAGTTGCTAACCGGTGCAAACAATTACCCCTTCCTTAAGACTTGCTTTTGCAACCACTGTTAACAATAAAAATAGGAACTGGCGCGATGCGGCTCTCTTGTTCACGGTGATGTCAGAAACATGGGTGCAGATGAAATCCAAATCTTCAGGATCCCGGCAGGTTCATAAAAACACAGCCGAGGGGTCTGCCCTTTGACAGAACTTCGAATCTAGCGATCCAAAAAGTGTGATAACTTCACATCCGGCAAGCTTAGAGAGGGGAACGGCGGGCAGGGAAGGAAAAAGACGGGTGATTTTAGGCCCATCCATTGTGGTCTTTTGTGCCAGCTGTTTCTCAAGAGTAACCCCCAAAAGTGGGCCTTCTCCTCTTTCTCTTTGGAGGGTCAGGAATCTGCCCCTTCCCCATCCATGTCTGCAAGCAGTACTTCTGAAGAAAGGACGTCCACCTGTAGACGTTCCATACAAAAGGGGCGCTTACGTTTTGATTTTTAAAAAGAGCTTCCATTGCAGAAATGTGCCTGTCAGGCCCTGCGCTTGGAAACAGCTGTAATAAAACATCCGGGGAAAAAATATTTTTTAAGTAAATGTTTTCTCAGGGAAAACCTTGCACGTATGGAGAAGCCGGGCAAACAGCTTTCCATATAACGCCCCATATGGTGGGGCGAGTTGGGCTCAGTCCCAAGCGCGTTGTTCCCCCCTTTTCTATCATCCTTTCCTTTTTAAACTCCGCAAGCCAAAAGGTCTGACAGGGTGGATTATTGCTAAAATGATATTTATACTGCTCCAAACTTCTCCCATCGGGAAGGATGTAAAAGGTGCACAAGGCTTTTTGGGGCTTCAATAGAGCCAGTATAGTCTAGGGGCAAAGGCACCAAGCTAGAAAGCAGGAGACGATGAGTTCGAGTCCCGCCTTAGGCCTGGAAGCCGGCTGGGTGGCTTTGGGCAAGTCCCTCTCTCTCAGCCCAGCCTACCTCACAGGGCTGTTGTTGTGGGGAAAAAAGGAGGAGAGAGGAATATTAGGTATGTTTGCCGCCTTGAGTTATGTATAAAAACAATACAGGCGGGATAAAAAAATCTAAAACAAAATACATGCCCAGAATTCTATTATTTTGCTATCGCTGAAAAAATTTGCTCGTTCAGTCCCCGCAAAATCGGAGCCCAGTTTTCTGGAGAGAAACTATAAGTCTGGCAAATAGAAAGCCATCAATAGAAGATGTGCCCTCTTTCTGATGATCTCTGCCAGCCTCCCCATTTTGCTAGCTCCTTCTCTGATCGCGGGGATCCTCAAATCGGGGGACAAGCCTCCCTGCCACGAATCCTACACAACTTTGCGGGAGTCACAATCTTTTTTAAAAAAACTTGATCAGCCCTGTACAGAACTGGAAGTCTGGATTTTTCTCCTGGCTTTGCCCGCCCAAGACCGGTGGGCACGGGGGGCTGGCAAACTTGGCAAAATGTGTCCTCGATCCGCGAAAGATGGGTTCGATGAAGTATTAATAAAATGGATATATTTATTTCTTGCCCCACTTGTGGGGAGAGGCCGTCACACAGATTTATCTATCGTTTTTAGGGGCTCGACGTAGAAAATGAAACAGTACTGTTTGGGCGGCAAGCTGAGCGAAGATCTGCCCACTTAATTATTATTTTGGAAAGAGGTCGATGCAGCGAGCGCTTTCTCTCTCCCCTTTGAGTTTTCATCCCGGCTTATTTTTTTTCCATCCAAGGAAGCTGTTCGTCCACTGCTCCGATTGCATCCCCCTTTGCTACCTCCGAGCCAGCGAACAAGGATCCCAAATGTCCGGTTCTCCTTGCGGAAGGAGGATTTCAAAAGCTTGAGGTGCCACCCTCGGGCACCGTGTCCAGATGGCGCGGGCGGGGGACGTCTCTAGTACTCTGACACACGCGCGCGCACACACACCCTTTTGCAGGAGGCATCCGGGAGCGAAAACCCCCCGCCACGCTTGTGCTTTGACTCAGAGGGCAAAATCAGGTGGCGCGTCATTAATATTACATTTCCTCCTCCTGCCCTGGAGCGGCTCGCCATGAATATTGCAAATGTCTCTGTTTATTAGTTCTGATGCATCGAAGGACGTTTAGAAAAGTGTTGGATTACAGGCTTTCTAATAAGGGCTGATATATTATTCATTTCTCTAGGGGCTTGCAAACCCCCTTCGCAGGGTGCTCAGGGAGCATCTCCGAGAAGTGCTAAATAAAACTGGTGAAGCCTCACTAGGTCTGGGGAGGGGGGCAGGGGGGACAGACTCAAGTTTCTTGGTTTGGAGAGTTTTGTGGGGAGGAAAGTTGGGGTCTGCCCAGTTGCATGTTACCCAAAGGAAAAGGCACTGGATTTCGGGGGGGGTCTCCCCTTTTCAATTTAAATGAACGTTTCAAAGCTCTAAGAGAGGAGAAGGGGCGTTTGGAGGGGGGCGGCCTGCAGCTGGGAACTCGTTCCCGGGTTTGAAAAGTTTGCCCTCTGCCCCGAACGCAAACAAAGCGATCGATCGATCGCTCCGGTAGAGCGGAAGCAGCCCAAGAAGGGGGCGAGGTCAGGAGAGGCTGCCTGTCGCCTCCCTGCGTTCGGAATGGCTCTAAGCGTGCCTCCTTCCTGTCTGCGAGAAGGCCAGGACGTTGACTCACGTGGAAACAGGAGGGCGTATGGAGCTGGGCCATGGCCTTTTCACATTCAGTTACGTTTGATTTGATTTATATTGATTGATGGGAGGTAGGTAGGGTGGATGAACAGACAGAGACACACAAAGGGGTGGATGAATAGGTAGGTTAGATTAGGATGGCTAGAGAGATAGAATGGATAGGTAGACAACAGAAGGGAGGGAAAAGTGGGAAGGGAAGGAAGAAAAAGGAAAGAGAGAAAAGAAAGAAGGGAAAGTGGGAAGGAGGGAAGGAGAGAGAGAAAGAAAGAAAAAGAAAGATCTTGCCTTTATCTTTCTAAGCTAAACCTTTTTATTATTATTTATTACATATCTGTCCTATCCTCCCTTCAAGGCCCTTGAACGGATAGGGCCCCTGTAAGAGGGGGGAGTCGGGGCCGATTCCCTAAGTGGCCCCTTCCGATTCTGAGGTTCAGCGATACAGATGTGTTCCGCCACCCCCGATTTCCCCAAAAAGCAGACGCTCAGAAGGGGAAGGCTTGTCCCCCGAGGCCTTTTCTTGTCCCCTTTGAGAAAGGAAGCTAAATGTTTGGAACGATGCCCCAACGGCTTGGGGAGCGCGAAGCCTTTGCCCGTGAGCCTCTGCGAATCCTTTTGGACCAGGCCAATTCACACCGGGATGCTAAGCAGGGTTCCTTCTATCCAGGGTTAATGTGGGGATCTGGCTAGTTGGTGGGGGGCCGTATTGCGTGGCATCCGTGACCGGTGGCCATCCAGCCGCTGTTCGAAGGAGCGTGGAGTAGGGCGGGACCCTGAGGATCATGTAGTCCAGCCCTCCGCGACGTGCAAGAGGACCAGTTCCGCCGTCTTCAAGAGTGGCCGCCCGGTCTCTTCTCAAAACCCCTCCGGAGATGGAGAACCCACCACCTTTGCAGGGAGGCTGCCTGCCCTTGTACCCATCTCAACCCCCAAGAATTTCCAGCGACCTTCATCTTCCACTGGGGAACAGCTCTGGGGATTTCTTCCCGGTGTCCCACCCAAACCTGCTTCCCCGTGGTTGAAACCCCTGGCTTCTTGTTCATCTGTCGGATCGGATCCGTCAAGACTGTGTTTGCCTCTCTCTCTCCGTTTGGTCGTCTGGTTTGATTTGGTTCTGCCTGAGGGCCTCCTCTGCAGCAGATGACGGCTCCCCGCCTGTTCTTCTCCTGCCAAGGAAAATCCTCCCCGTTTAAGAGCACTCTACCTTTGAAGACCAGATGCCGATCCAGCATGGCCAGATTCCCAGCAAACCAGCCCTGAGCATCGTGGAAAGCTCCATGTGGCGCCCCATGGCTCTTCCTTCTTCCAGATGTGACGATCTTTGAACAGCCTCTGCCTTTGCACAGGTATTGGAGACCAGGGGGCCCTTCAGCGCCGGGATGTGCTTCCAAAGGGGCCGATAAATTGTTAGCGGCTTCAGAAAACATTTGCTGGGGTTTCCTTCCATTTCCACCGCGCCCACCTGGCAACGGAGGACCCAGTTCAGAGCCGGGTTTGTGGGTGACCTTTTTTTTTTAACATCCCAAATCTTTCCGCGGAGAGAAATTGCGGCGTTCAAAACCTTCTGCAGCAGCTGGAGCTCGGGAGGCAGAACAGATCAGCTACTTTCCGCTGGAAGCTGGCATGCCCTAATTTGTCGACGGGGGGGGGGTTGCGAGGCACAGAGGGTCATTTTGCTAATTCACAATCCCCCCCCCCTTCCTCCTCTTTGCTTTTGGCTTAAACCCTGCGTTTCGCTGCAGCTGTTGCCGGTAAATTGAACCCCCCCCCCCCCCCCGCTGCCTTGGACAATGCCGAGCTGGCTTCTGACGGCTGTCCCCAGCGGGGACAGATTAACACTCTCCAGCCACGGACGAGGCCTCGGCTGTGGGCTTCTTTGCAACGGAGAAATCCAGACCGGAGCCTTGTGGCCAGGGTGCGTCATCGGCGGTCACCTCGTGTGACTCTGCTGAGAGCGGGGAAGTGTTGGAAGGCTGTGCCGAGGGCGGGGTGGCTTTCAGAGCGGGGGCCGGATGGCGACGTTTTAGTGGACCGCTGTGAAGGGCAGCGGGCTGGGCTAGATGGCCTCAGGGGTGCCCTCCGACTCAGACATTCTGGTTTTCGGGGCACCCAATCTACAGAGGGGAAATTGAGACTCCCAGGCCCTCTGGAGGGTTGGTTTGGGGACCATGCAGTTCAGCGACCCCGTCTCGAGCTGAAGTTGAGGCTTCTCCGGGGCTCGACCCCTTTTGTTTGCACTGCTCGGCAGAACCGCCCGTCCCCACCCCGATTCCTCTGCTGACATCCAACCTTTGGGTTATGCTTGGGGAAAAAAACTGGAAAGCAGTGGGATTCGGCTTATTCGCCGCTTTTGAAAACTCCATATCCAAAAGGAGAAGGAACGGGAGGAAAAATTGCCACTGCTCTTTTCACCCCTCCCTGTCCTTTCGTTTTATTTATTTTTATTTTCCCCCTTTTTAGGGAACAGTTTGAAAAGCGGGTCGGTAGGTTGCAGAGGCGCCCGTCTGCTTCGGGAGTTGGCTAGGATGGGGCAGAAGTGCGACGGAGGAGGAGATGGTGACAGGGGCAACGGCTGTGCCCCGTTTTAAGGTGCTGCCCGTCGCCACGCAGCTCTTGGCCCTCCGTGGGGAGGAGCAGGCAGATGAAAGAGCAAACCTGGGGTTAAAAGGCAGCTTGTGCGCACGGGTGTGTGTGCAATAGAAAGAGACTCGCTGTCTCTCTGGGCACCGCGAAGAAGCAGCCGTGCGTGGCGAAGGGCTTCTGACTCGCAGGAGCGTCTCTCACCAGAAGCTCAGCTGCCTTCTGCCTCTCCGACGCCAGGCTGGGCAGATCCGGGAAGGCTGGCATTCCGGGCAGCAGAGAGAGAGGAAGCCCAGCGCCTTGGCTTCCCCCCTTGCCCCCAAGCCCTCCCTGCTCCCCGCTGGCTGCAGAGGGGGAGGCCCAAATTCTCAGTGCCATAAAACCCGAAGCCTTGGAGGATTCCCCACATCAGCTGCAATCCCGTGCCCGTCTTCCAAGGCGGACGTTCCCTGCAGGAAATAAAGGAGTCGGGATGGGGGCTGCGGAGGGGTCCCCTTGATGGGGCCAAGCTCCCGTTTCTCCTCCGGGAAGACGTAGCTGCCGTTCGGAACCCGACGGAGAACCCGGGAGCCAACTCAGCCACGGGCATGCAAGTGTCTTTCGCGTGTTCGGAGCACAACGTCAAGAGCCGGAGCGCCGAGGACAGGCTCAACCGGCAGAATGCCAGCAGCCCCAGCGCCCGAGGGCGGTTTCGCGCCGTGGCCATGGTGGCTCGGAGCCTGGGCCAGCTGTCCACGCAGAACATGCCCTCCTGCAGCCAGGCAGCCACGAAGCAGCCGGGCATGAAATACAGGTAGGGAAAGTGAAGCAGCGGGGCTTGCGGTCGAGCGAGATCTGGACAACCGTGCAGGGAACCAGGGGGGTGCTCTTTTCCCCCCGATTCTTCCCCCCTCTTTGTCTTTCCAAAAGCCAAAGCTTGGCAGGGACGGTTTGCATTGGAGGCAACATGGGGGGGGGCGGTTAAACCAGGCACCCTCTTGACCTGGATAGGGGCACCCTTTCTTGTGAAAAAGGAAAGTTTGGTCATCCTGAAGGCTTAAGCTTGCAAAGTGGAACTCCGGGTTTTTAAAACGCAGGTTTCTAGTCCTTATGGCTGATCCTCAAGTCGAGCAATTGTAGGCGGCGCCAAATAAGAATGTCGTGGCTTGTTTTTCAGTCCTAGCCCGGAGCTGCCAGGAATGAAACGTGGATCTGAATGTCTCCTCTGGGCTGAGATGGGTTGGGTATCTGGGGCTCAGTGCGTGGTGAGAACCTAGCCTTGTCTTCGCCGGGTCTTTGTTCTGCGTTGTGCAGCTAGTGGGGAAGAGTGTGTTATGCAAACACAGGCATCGGGTTTTGTGAACCCAAGTTTAGGAGGTTGTATGAACCCAGCCTTAGCGTGCAAGGAAATCCACTGCAAGAAACTGGGTTTTCCAGTTACAGGGATCTGGCCTGCCTGGGCCATAGCAATTCCCAGGGCCAAAAAATTGGCCCAGATTTGGGGCAGACTCCGATAACGCTGCCCCAGCCAAACGCTTCCAAACAACCGCACCGATCAAAATTCAAATGATTTAGCATAGTGTTTCTCAATCTCAGCAGCTTTAAGATGGATGGACTTCAATTCTGCACCATTCAGACCCCACCTGGAACGTGACCTCTGGTTTTGGGCCTGTAGGAAAGAGTTTGGCGAACGGGGGGGCGTCCAGCAAGCGCAACCAAACCAAAAACAAGGAGGAACAGCTGGAGATGTTGAGCGGTGTATAGGCTGGAGAAGGAAAATTAAGCAAGAGACCCGGGAGCCATCTTCAAGTATCTGGAGAAGATGGGGCAGAGCTGCTGCGAGTTCTTCCAGAGTCAGCAGACGACACGGAGGGTTTTCATTACACAGAGCCAGGTTTTGGTGGGACATCGGGGGGGAAGCCATGATGTTACAAGCAGTTCCATGAGGGTGGAGTCTCCTTTGCTGGAGAGATTCAGGGAGGGATGATGCCATGATGGATTCCTACATCAGGAGGGTGTTGGGGTTAAAGATCCACCAGGTCCTCTTCTGGTCTGTGATCCTTTCCCATCCCAAAAGCCAAGGCGAAGATGCAAATCCAGGCGGGCTGCCATGCCACTTTTTAGACCCTGCCTCCTGCCAACCACAGCCAAAGAGGTTCTGCTCCAGGGAGGCCTCCCCGGTCTTTGGGGCTTCCTTTGCAAACCAGTATCGCTTCTTCCCACCAGCCTTCTCCTCTGCTGGTGGGGCCAGGCACCCCCTCTTCCTCCAGTCTTCCATCTCTCCCGCTGCTAACGTCAGCCTCGGGCGAAAGGCAGCTGGACTCCTGGGGTGGGATTCTCCTCCTCCTCGCTTCTTTTTCCGACGTCCGTTCGTTTGCTTAGATGCCCATCCTCCCTTTCCTCCGGGACCTCCTGCCTCCCGCTTCTCAAAACAACAGCCCTGGGAGGTAGGCCGTATCCATGGCCTTGGCGCCGAGGCTTAGTTAAGGGAGAATTGTGGTGGGACAGTAGTCCGCGGGGGGCCGAGCTGTGCGTTTGGTGGCACCGAACGTCACCATGATGAAGGTTGGTGAGGACTTTATACCGGTAGTGGAGCGAATAGCATTGGCAGAACATAACGAAATCATCCTTTGCCCTAATTCACCTGTCAAGTAAATTTATATAAAGGAAAAAGTGGGAGTGAAGACAGCGTGTCTCCCCCCTGCCCTTAGACCACAGCCTTAGAAGCTGGTCCAGTGGCCTGGGGCCAGCCGACCTCGCAGGGCCATGGTGGCAATGAAGCCGCAGAAGGGAGGGCAGATTTCAAGAAAAGGGGAGTATCGCAGAACATAAGGTTGGTGGGACCCTGAGGGTCATCTAGTCCACCCCACAGCGAGGGGCAAGCGTTCCTTATTCAACCCGTCTCTTTTGCATCTTCAAAAGAAGCCCCCAGCACGGTGGACCGTCCCATCCTTCAGAGCAATAAAAAATGCAGGTCTACCTCGTTTTATTGCACTTCGCAGATATTGCATTTTTTTTTAACCAACAGAAGATTTGTGGCAACCCTGCACCGAGCAAGTTGATCCGATGCCGATTAGTATCTTTTAGCAATAAAGTATATTGTAATTAAGGCACATGCATTTTAGAACGTGATGGAAATGGGGGGAGAGGGTGTTGGGGGGACCTGGGGGGCCCAGCTAGAAAACTAGAACCAAACTTCATCCGGAGGGTCAGAAACATGCATTGAAAGCCATCGAGCGAACGCAGAATAGAAAAACGTTACGATTGTGCAAAGTGGCTTGTTCCCACACTCGGTTGGCCCCTAATCTGGTTGTGCGAAGGCAGCTCACACAGAGCAACGGTTTCCTTTTGCCCATGCGCCCTTCTCCACCAGCTCCAGCGATGAGCTTTGCAGGGCTACTCCTGGTGGCCTACCTTCCTTTGCACCGTCCGGCCTCACCGATGCAGGCAGCCCTCGCAGAATCGGACGCGTCCGTCTCGCGCTCGTGATTCAGCTGGCCTTAGCCCTCCGACCTCTTAAGACAAACCACGGTCACGTCTCTCGGGCCAAACCGGGGCCGCGATCCGGGAGAGCAGACGGTTGGGGGGACGTTTGCTCCTCCGATCGCCCCGTTTCGAAGCCAGCTTTAATATTCGCGTTTCAGGATGCAGGCGTGAGCTTTGCTAACGTCCAGCCGGGCGAATAATTTGCAGGGGGGGGCTGCCTCATCTGGAATTGTGTTTTTCCCCCTAAATGTTGTAACATCTGCTTAAAGAAGCAAGCCAACGTGCTGTCCTCACTTTGCGCACGCCTGTGTGCGTGCGGGCGCAGGTGGGGGTGGCCAGGACATCTGTTCCTTGCAAGCCAGCATCCGTGCGAAGGCGCCAGCGAACCAACATCTTTCTTTTGTGCGTGTGTGTTCGTGTCTTTTTCAGAAACCTTGGGAAGTCTGGACTGCGGGTTTCCTGCCTCGGCTTAGGTGAGCGAAATCTCGCTTCGGGCACAGCTGGCAATTTGTGCGTCTGCGAAAAACAGCTCGCTGCAGAATTTGCAACGCAATCAGTTCTCCGCCAGTCCTTTGCATTGTTATATATATCAATTTTAATCACGCTAAGTCCCCCTTATGCTGTTTATTTAACCCGGGCTAAATTTCTGCACTGGGCGGAGGGTTAGACTAGATGACCTTAAGGCCCCTTCTGTTCCGATTCCGTCCCTTAATCTAGATTGCAGCATTAAGAAGAGAGCTGGATTAGAGGCGCTTCGGGATTCCTTCCAAACTTTACATTTTTATGATTCTAGCCTTTAATTTAGATCCCCACCCTGGGCGGGATGTTCTCCTGGCCTACAGTTGTGTGAAACACACGTGACCCTGGACTCCCCAGTTTGCCCACTGCTGGGCACTAGAACGTCCTGCCGTTTCAAGACTGGGCACCCGCGAAAACTGTTTATAAACACGCCACGTTAAAAAAATAAAATAAACCCTAATCTGCCCCCCTGTCTGCGTGGTGCCTCGTCCACCTCGCAGCCCTTCCTCACTCCCAGTGCTGTTTCCTGCAGCAGCGCCACCTAGTGGCTCTGGGGAGATCAGACCCGCAGCGCTCTTCAATGCACCCCACCACGGCGCGGTTAACTCCAACGCAGCCGTTGCCGTGGGCGCCCTCAAGAAATTAAATTACGAGAATTAGAGGGGTGCTTTTCGTTTTATTTTTGTCCAGCCAGAAATCTGTCGCCCAGTTGGGCTGACAACGGTTCTACCTCGCGAGCCCTGTTTGACCATGGGGGTGCCGAGCATCTTGCAAGGAGGGTTAAAAGTCGGAGGGAAGGTGCTGCAAATTCAGCCTTTTGCATCCTCCCTCCTGCCCAAGAAAGGGCTGCGTTTAGCTTTTCCTTCTCAAATTCTCCTGCCCGCCGCCTCTTGGCTTAAACAAATGGGTTGGAGACAGACCGGTCCACTGAGGCAGCAGTTCTGAAACCCGAGGCCATTTTTGTTCAGCGTCCCTGAGTTTTCAGAGCAAGAGCCCTCGTGGGCTGCAGCAAGAGAGAGATCAGGAGCCTCCGGGCACAGAAATTCTTCAACTAGCCCCCAATTATTTAACACAATTCAATTCACCCCCAAAGTCTTCCTCCTTGCAAGTTGCTGGCTTTTCAGACTTCTGAGTTCCCCGAGATCCGTTTTGCTGAATTGTAATGAATGATCGATGGAAAACAACAGAAAAACAGAATTTATCCACAACCGTTTCTGGCTGTCCATTGTCAGAAACAGGACGTTGGGCCATAAAAATAATATTTATTTATGATGGACCCCCCCCCCTTAGTCCCTTCCAATGCAGGGCTCTTCCTGCATCTTCTGCTTGTCGCCTTCCGTCCAATTCCACCCTCCTTGTAGGATATTAAAAAAATAATATTTTTTATGATTATTTCTCTCTTGCAGGGACATGGGTGACGTTTGGAGGACAGATAACAGATGAGGTGAGCTTTTGTCCCCGGCTTCATTTTTAAGCAATCTTTTTCCAGGCGTGTAGGGCCGAAGCGGGGCCGAAATGGCCTTTTTTCTCGCGCCAGCGCCCCCTTTTCTCTCCAGCCAGAAATCTGAATGTACAGCTTTGCAGAGGGTTGTAAAACTCAAGCAGGACGTGCATTAAATTAAGGTGCTTCCTGAGGTCTGTGTATTTGCTTTATAAAAGAGATGCTCCTGAAACTCAGTTTAATAATAATAATAATAAAAATAATTTTATTATTATTATTATTAAACACCATCAAACAACAACATCTTGGTCCTTGGGAAGAAACTCCTTGGGAAGAACTCAATAGGTGAATAAAAATGCCAGATCCAGTCTCAACATCTGGCTGATGGTGCGACCAACCATAATTTATTAAATTTATATTCCAACCGACCCCCAGCCACTCGGGGTGGTTCCCCGTTGTGTAATAATTGTAAGTTAAATAAATTTAAGCTTCTAAATAATCCGTGTAGAAAACTGGAAGCAGAAGCCAGTGATTGATTGATTGATTGATTGATTGATTGATTGTTAAATTTGTATGATGACGATGGCTATAAATATTGCCACCCGCTCTTCTCGCTCAACCCAAATTCTTCCCCAGCTCCAATGATTCCCCCCCACCCCCCCGTATTCCCAGGCTTGATTTTTCCTGGCCTTGAATTCGAATTGTGACTTCTAGCCAACACTTTTGATTTGGGGCAAACTCCGATAACGCTGCCCCGGCCGAACGCTTCCAAACAATGGTACTGATCAAAATTCAAATTACTTAGAATTGTGTTTCTCAATCTCGGCAACTTTAAGATGGATGGACTTCAACTCCCAGAACTCCCCAGAATGCTGGCTGGGGAATTCTGGGAGTTGAAGTCCATCCGTCTTAAAAGTTACTGAGATTGAAAGACATTGATTGAGAACATCAAGATCTTGCCTCGCTCTGTGGAGTTGCAGGTGGGGGGCATGGGGGTGTTCCCCTTTTAAAGAAAAAAAACTTGCAACTCCAGCCCTGCAAAGTAGGCCAGGCTGAGACTGAGAGAAAGCGCATGCCGGGTGCAACGTCATCCGGAGAGCTTCGTGATGGAGCAGGGAGAGTTTATTTTGTAAAAAATAAAAAAGTATGGAAAGTTTAATGGGGGAGTGGGCACCTTTAAAGACGGGACGGGCAATCGTCACAGCGCTGCCTCTCTTGCAGATGGCCGAGCAGCTGATGACGCTAGCCTACGACAACGGCATCAACCTTTTCGACACGGCAGAGGTCTATGCCGCAGGGAAGTAAGTGTGCCACGCCGGTCCTGCCCGGAGCTCCTGGGTTGGGCTGCTTACAACGACCCTGCGCGGTAGGCCCGTGGGAAAGGGGCGGAAGAGACGAACGGGACGTTTCTAAAGAGGCTTCCGCCCACGTGTGACCGCTGGACTTTGCCCTAGTCCAAATTCCTCCAGATGCAAAAAACGCTTCCCTTGTTCACGGCCTCTTTGCAGAGGAGGTTGGCCGCCGCACCCCTGCATGATTTCCTGCTCTGATATACCTTGTTTTCTTCTTCCCAAACAGTCTGGCCCGTTGCCCTTCTCTGCAAGGACGGGGGGGGGGGGGGATTATTCTGTGCCCCTTGGCTGATCCAACCCATTTTGACCAAGATGGTGTGTAAAAGATTTCCCCCCGTCCTCTTGTATCTAACGTGCCAGAAATATTTTCTAAATGAAATGCTTTCATGTTAATTATGATAATTCACATTAACGACATCTTAGTATTATGCATAATCATATAACTATGACTATATAATATAGTTCACGTTAATGACGTTGTAGTATTATGCATAATCGTATAATTAAATATAATTAATTAAATATTTAATGGCTGTTTTCGCCCAATGGACAGTGGAGGAAGCAAGAGACCTGTGCCTCTAATTAGGAGCACAAAGTCAGTAATTCTTTTCGGCGACTCACATCCCCCCCAGGAGCCCCTGAAAATCTTATTTATTTATATTTATTTACTTATTTAAATTTATCGGCTGCTCGACTCCAATGGACTCCGGGCAGTGTATGAAACTAGAAAAGAAAAACCCACGAAAACAGCTTAAAAACCAGACTTTGTGATTCTTTTTTCCTATCCCAAGAACTTGCAATTGGTGTCCTGCAAGGAATCTGTTCGGTCGGCTGATGTGTCTCTGCATGAGTCCGCGTTCTCCTAAATGCAGATGCTTCTTTTGGAGCCGCTCCTGATGCAGAGTCACACGTGAAAGTAGTTAAGCCGATGCAGGTCCTAATTTTTTTTTTAGAGTGTGGGCAAAGCGTGAGCTGCTTGTAGGAGAGTTCCCTACAGTGCCTTTTATGAGTTCCTGTTCATGGCCTGCCTGTTCTTTTTTCTATATTTCACAGAGCTGAAGTCGTCTTGGGCAACATTATCAAAAAAAAGGGATGGAGGTAACAACTCTTCCTTCAACCAGATTCCATTTTTATCTCACTGTGTGGTTGGGCGTTAATGTTTTCCAGTCTGTCGTCTTTCAGGAGGTCATGTGGACTAGAATCTTGATAAAAGAGGCTAAACCAAGACTAAAATATGTACTTAGACCACTAAATCAGAGTTTCTGAACTTTAAGTTGGGTGGACTTCAACTCCCAGAATTCCCCAGCCAGCATTCTGGGAGTCGAATCCATACATGCTGGCTGCGGAATTCTGGGAGTTGAAGTCCACCCATCTTAAAGTTCCCCAGGTTGAGAAACACTGATGTAGATCATTATGGTTTGGGCCACCAAAGCAAGACGGGGTGTTAGAAGGTCGTGGGGACATTTTTGGGGCGCACCGACATATTTGGACAAAAGAGATTTTTCACTAAATAAATAGGCATGAATCTAACAAAACGAGATCTCAGCCAAAGAGCCGCAAAGCAGGAGGAGATTCAGAGACTGGCAGGGTTCGGCAGTTGGATGTAGGGGTGGAAAAACAGCCCTGCAGAGTGGACCTGTCCCATCCCCAAACCATGCTGGTTTATCTCCAGAAGCGAGGAGCTTGGCCGAGGTCCTCCCAGGGCCCCCGTCACCAGGTGGGCCCGTCCAGATCCCTCCACCCTGTGGGAAAATAACCCCTGGAGTTGCATTCACACAATACAATCAACCCTGCCTGATCCCGGGAAAAATGCAGCTTTTTCAAAGAGTCGCAACTCCTCAACCAACTTTTTAGCTCGGCTGATGCGAAACAGCCGTGCAAATTTCTGCGGCTCTGACTGGATTTTCCCGGGGCCACGTGCAGGCTCACCCATGTTTTCGTGGCACAGCCGTGCATGTTCATGGGCGGGCATCCGCGTGCACGTCTGCACGTGCCCAGGTGGGGTGGGGGTGAAAGTGTTGGGCAGGGCAGAAGAGACCCAGGTTCAAGCCCAGGTTGTTGGGAAAGTTGGAGGAGATGTAGAAGGTATAAATTGAATGAATGAATGAATAGCTTTGGGGCCGTGCATCAGTTTCTGACCATATTCACACTTAGAATAATTTAAATACTCATTTAAAGCATGCCTGGGTTTTATGTGGCTCTTCTTTTTTAACGTGCCAGAAGAAATTGCATGGAGTTGGATGTGAGATTGCAGCACTGAGTGTGTTTCATCGACGTCCCCCTCTTTTTCCTTGCAGACGGTCCAGCTTGGTGATCACCACCAAAATCTTCTGGGGCGGAAAGTACGTCTGATTTTCATTTACTCTTTTATCGATTTAAATGTATTATAGACGCCCACTCCCGCCGCCTCTTCCTGGCCGGCGGCCCCGTCGTACCGCGATGGAAAGTCCCACAAATGTTTTCAGAGACGGGGGCTGATCTCTAGAGCTGCGGGACGCCGTTTTTGTAGCTACGGGGAGAGAAGCGAACCTCTGGGCATGGGAAGAGGGCCACGGCCTCGTTTTGACCCGAGATAAGACACTGTGTGGTTTTGGTATCAATTGGATTGGGGGGGATTTTTTGCCGGACATAGAAAAATGAAACTGTTGTATGGGTCAGATGCTTAGAACTAATAGGGGTGAATAGGAATAATGGAAGTTAAATTGTCAACTTACAGCAAGAGTTTGATGAATATTTGTTGCGGGGTGGGTCGAAAGTCAATTTTGTTCTCTGTCTTTTTCTTTTCTGCACTTTGCTTTTTACTATTTTTTTCCCCAACTCCTCCTCTCTTTGCTTGCTTGCTTTCTTAATATTAGTTTTGGTTAGTGTTTACTGTTCTTTTAAAAAAAATAAGAAAGTTATTAAGAAAGAAGAAGGACCGTGTCCTCCTGGCCTCTCCCCAGCCAGTTGCTTTCCTTCCAAGATGCGAGAGCGGAGGGTTTGTCGTACGCGACGGGTGTCGCTTCATCTTTGCCTTGTTCCTTTTCCCCAGAGCCGAGACAGAAAGAGGCCTTTCCAGAAAGCACATCATAGAAGGTAAATCTGGCTCCAGACCGAATCTCACAGCCCCGTTTCAGAACTCCTTCCGTCCTCCGTCCCCTAAAACAAAAATCCTCCTCATCTGAAAATGCGTTACGGACCCCTGGGAACGCCGGGTGGTCCGACTCGGCTACCTCCCAGCCTGCCGTTCTCCGGATTTCGAAAGGTTTGCCGAAAATAAAAGGGAAGGGTCCGCCCTGAATTCCAGGAAAAGTATTCCTCGGGGAGGCCTACGGCGGCAAAGTCCGGGTGCTGCGGCCAGCATCCCAAATCAAAATTCACACTGGGACGCCTGATGCTGAAAAACGCATTTGTTTCGATTTTCACCCTCTTAATTTGGCTATTGACGCAGCTCTTTTATGAGCTTAGCTGGGGGGAAAAAAATCAGTGCAAATATCGGTATGCATTGGAGGGGGGAAAGGTTCATTTTTGTAGCGTGTATGCAGGTAGTCCTTGTTTAGTGACTGTAATTGGTTCCAGTGACTCGGTCATTAAATGAAATAGTCACTAAGCAAACACATGAGAGAGAGAGAGAGAGAGAGACTCTGCGAAGACCACTGGTTGCTGCCATCTCATTGAGATAAAGTTCTCTCATATAGTTAATAAGTTCAGCTCTGTGACCTTAATTAGTTGATTAGAACCTTCCCGCCGGCTCCCACTGCTGCCTGAAACTGACCAGGCCTTGAACAGTTTCACACTGAAGGTCGGAAAATGAATTTTTTATTACCATTTACTACCTTCGTCTTTGCGAACGGTTGCTATCCAAGGCAGTTGTTAAATGAGGACTACCTGTAGTTTGGGGCAAGGAAAAGCAATCTTCCCATTGGAAAAAAGTGCATTCTACTTCTATTCCAGCATTTGGGGGCATTACAGGTGGTCCTCGTTTAACAGCCATTCGTTCAGCGACTGTTCGAACTTACAACAGCACTGAACGAGGGGCAGCTGTGACCACTCCTCCAAGTTTGGCCATCGCATCACCCCTACAGCCACGTGATTGCAATCTGGGCACTTGACAACCAGCCCAGATTTCTTTCCATCGCAGCATCCTGCAGTCACGTGACCGAGATTTGCTACATTCCCTACCCGCTTCCCAAAGTCAACAGGGAAGCCGGCAGGAAGTCAGGCGTCATGATCACGTGAGGTCCTCGCTTAACGACCCACGCCGTCCTCGCTTCACGACGGTAACCCAGGATTGCCATCGCTAAGCAGCGTGGTCATGTAGCATTGTGCTTTACAACCGCATTGTGTAGTGACAGAAATTCTGATCATTGGCAAGAACTACCTGTATTTAATAAAAGGCATCATTAACTGCAATGTGAAATGCCAACGTGCCCAATTATTCATTGTGTTTAGCAGCTCCCAGGTTGAGGTGCAAGCTAAAAATTGGATTTTCTGAACGGTTTCATGATTTCCTGATCAAAAGAGGAACAGTTACAAAAGAAGTTCTGATAATCTTACGCCTGGCATTTTATTGCAAATAAAAATAATGTCTCCCCCCTCCCTCCCCAGGTTTAAAGGGGTCACTAGAACGGTTGCAACTGAACTACGTGGACGTCGTGTTTGCCAATCGACCGGATCCTAACACGCCCATGGAAGGTAAATGTAACTTGCTTTTTCACTCGAGTTTCTAGAGAACGGGAGCATTCGGATTTCCCCGTGAACTTTGGAGAGTCCCTTAAAAAATTAAATACACGCAGCCTTTCGATTCTCGCATTTTAAAAGGTTCATCGGCCCCTTCTCGGCCGTATCAATTCTATCCATCCATCCTTTGTTCCTTTTGAGAGTCGCTGTTCGCATGGATCCGAAGGAGGTGAGGGTAAGGACTCGCTCAGGGACACAGCAGGCAGCCTCATCTACGGGCAGGTACGATGCAGGGACCAGGCTGAGCTACCTGCTCCAGAGATGGGAGAGGCAGCCTTCTCTAACGGCAGGCCACGTTGGCTCATCCAACATGATGTGATGCCATGACGAAAAGGATGAGAGTCTGATTGGAAGGTTGGCCAACCAGAACAAAGACTCATGGAGAGATCCTACGAGTGCCCTCCTACATAAGCAGCGGATTGAATTCAGGTGTTTTTCACAGGATGACCAATGGGATCTGTATTAGCTAATGCCAGTTCCTCTCCAAACAGCACCTCTACCCAGATAGATGCCAGCCTGAATCTTTTCCTTATTTCCACCTATACTTTATCCTTGCTCTTCTCTCCTGTAGCGCAAAGTTCAACCCCTCGTCTTTCCCCTGCAGGCCCCCGAGTTTGACCTCTTTTCCATTTCTCTTTAGCGTGTGCACGCTGGATTTCGAAAGCTATTCGTTTGCACTCCTGGTCTTTAAAAAAGACTTTTTTTATTTCCCATCACAAAGGGATGCTGCAACACGCCCCCCAAAGAAACAAACGGATAATTTTGTGCCATTTGTTGAGTCTGCAGCAAGGCCCTTGCTTGCTGGCCAGAAACCTGCATCTTCCAAATTATAATTTTTTCCAAGTTATAATTTAGAATTATAAATTACCATTAAACGTTATTGCTTTCGTGTTTAAATTAAATTATTTAAATTAAAACGAATGATTTACTTCGGTGGTTCTTTCTTCAAAGATGGACAGGGCCCCTTTGAAACACACGAGATTTCCAATTTGTAAACCGTTGCTAACAAATGTTCATTTTCCGCTTTGGAACTAGAGGTCCCAAGGCTGACCTTGAAACTGAATTAAGTTACCCGCCAAGCTGCCGCTTTAATTTTTTCTTTCCTTCTGCCACTCCACAAGCATTCCTGGTCCCCCGCGAGTTGCCCGCTCCTGTCACCACCTCATTTCATGCCTAATCAGCTAAGCCCGGCTAAAGTTAAACATGGTTTAGGTTTAGGTTTTGTTTTCTACCTTAGCAGGTCTTGCGAACCCAGCATTCTCGGTGGGTTTGCCGTTCGCTGCATTGTGCAAACACTGAAAGGGGGTTAATTCAGCCCCCCTGTTTGGGGAACCCTTTTGGGCATCCAAAACCCACCTGCTATTTCATCAGTCCGGTTTTGACCCTTCCCACAAAGCTCAACAGGTATTCCCCGTGGAGAAGGTCCAGGTTGTGGGGACAGTGAAGCTTCGTGACCAGCTTTGCCCAACGTCCTTAAGCCAGCCAGCAGGAGACAGAGGCTAAACGAAACAGGCAAACTCTGGGTTAACTCGGTTTAGGTGTTCTGCCGGCTTAAGGAGTTGTGTGAATCCGTCCCTTGAGTCTGGCAAGCAGAACCTTAAGGGGCTCGTCCCGTTGCCAAGTCAAACACGGCACAACTGGAGTTCTTGGCAGGAGAAGGATGGGATTGTTCGGCCTCTTGGCCACGTAGTAGACCGGTCCCACCTCTCAAGGGAGATGCAACCATCCCTCCTTGAGAAACAGGGTATGAATGAGGGGAGTGGGCTGCTTCTCTCCCCCTCCCTAGAAAAGCAGGTCAAAGGGTTACAGCTCTAAACTGTTGCCTCTCTTAAATCTGTTTTTTATCACCAGGAAACCCATTTAGTTGTTCCAAGTCACGAACATTCATCATAGAAGGTACCCATCATCTTGATTACCTGCATCCAAGAGGCATTTTATGGGGCAGAAATCCAGACCTCTTTCTTTCTTTCTTTCTTTCTTTCTTTCTTTCTTTCTTTCTTTCTTTCTTTCTTTCTTTTCTTTCTTTTCTCTCTCTCTCTCTTTCCCTCCCTCCCTCCCTCCCTCCCTCCCTCCTTCCTCTTCCTGTCCTTCCCTTCCCTCCCTCCCTCCCTCCCTCCCTTCATCTCCCTTTCCTTTCCTCTCCTCTCCTCTCCTCTCCTTCCTTTTCTTTTGCTCTTCCCTTCCCTTCCCTTCTCTTCTCCCTCTTTTTCCTTCCTTCGCCCTCCTTTCCTTTCCTTCCCTTCCCTTCCCTCCCTCCCCTCTTTCTTCCTTCTTTTCTTTCTCTCTCTCTCTCTCTCGTTTTGTTCTCCTTCCCCCTTCTTCCCTTTTGTGACTTTTCATTCTGATTGGAAAAAGCTCCTTTTACTCAGAGGACCAGATTCGCCATAAAATGCCAAAGGACGCAAAGAAAGAAAGAGGAAAACCAAAAACCAGCCTTTTGTCCCCTTAGTTAACATCTTGCAAGTAACATTGAAAATGCAAAATGCTTTTTTATATACATATATATATATTGTTGTTCCTTCCTTTCCTTCTCTTTTCCTGAATTGCCTCATTTCACATCCCTCTCCTTTCTGCGCTCTGTGCATGCCTCTGGTCTTCCTACTATCCGTAGTAATTCCTCCTCACCCAGTTGTTACATCCTTGCCCAAATTTAACAGCCAGGCGGATTGCCTTGCCCTGTGCCCCTTTTCCGACAAGCCTGCAGTTTTCTGAGGAGCAACAGCTACAACGGATGCATCTGGGGTGCGTTGGAATTGCTATGCTGGGCATAATATAGATGCACTCAGAACAGGTACTCATGCAGAGGGCAAATCATACTCCTGCATTTATCCGCTGACTGTGTTGACAAACTGGATCAGGCTAAAATCAGGTTGGATCGTTCAGCCTGTCGTAGGAACCCTGCCGTTGGCTTAGCACGATGCGCGCACAAGCTGGCTGTCGCATTAAGCCAGGAAAGGTGGCTTCCTTAGGCGTTGCATGTTGTTATGCTTTAGTAGTAGATTCTGCACTGGGTGGGAGTTGGATTTGACGGTCTCGATTCCAACTTCTCCATTCTGTGATTTGGTGCGAACACAAACATTGCATTTTGTGGAACTGAGGATTCTTCACGTTGAGTGAAATGGGATTAATGGCTTTTCCTCGCCCCACATGGTCCTGCTCAACGAGCCCCTCTCCCTGTGATGGAGGCGGATTAGAACAGGGACTCTCCTAGAAAAGTAGGAGAACATTTTTCCAACCGTTCTTGGTCACCAAACATTGGAGCACATGTTCTTCAGTCAGTCTGATAGCAACTGGAAGATGTCCGCCACCTCCAAGTTCAGTCTCAGGATCCCACCAATCCATCATCCAAGATGGGCACCCAATGGGACATGTCCACCATGTTTCTGGACCCCCCTAGAGTGTTGAGTTGATGGCCATGGTTGGGAACGTTAGATCCATTTCCGGGAGCCTCTTGTCAGTTGTCCCTCTTTGGAGGTCTCTCCAGAAGGTCCCTCTCATCGTGGCCTCCTCGGTCCTCCATCTACGTCCCCTGCTTTGTGTTCTTCTGTCCCTCTCTTGGCCCTTGTTTCCTTCTGTTGGGTCAGAAAAAGGCAGCTCCCCCCAAAAAAACAGTTGCTTCCCTGCCATCCCAACACGGTTTTCTCGTTGGAAAGTTCTCCCACGTCCTCCGATTTTTTGAGGCGCTGGTTTGCCTTGCTTGCAAGATGTAGCCCAACCTCCCATCCTCTCCTCCTTTTCTTTCTCCTGTTTGGTGTCGTGGCCTTAATGTCAGTTGGACAGCATGCTTGTCACTCTTCGGGCTAATCCCTTTCTTTCCTTTCCTTTCCCCTCCATCTTCTTGCTCCTATTTTGCAGAGACAGTACGAGCCATGACCCACGTTATCAACCAAGGAATGGCTATGTATTGGGGGACATCACGGTGGAGCTCCATGGAGATTATGGTACTGTGCCCACATGCAAGCATGCACACATAATTGTTTGCTAATCCAATCAATTAAGAAAATGTTTTCTTGCCTAATTAGATTTTGCCCAGGTGGGAACCAAGCCAACTTGGAGCTTGGAAATAGTGAAACGGGCAGTGGAACTCCGGACAAAATCAGAACTCAGTTGTCTTCCCCAAAGATTTTTCTTCAGCTACTTTCCACACCATTTTGCAAATTGGGAGAAATCTGCCCATTTTCACACCCGTTTCTCCTACAGTTGGCATTTTTCCATCCAGTTTTTCTTGGTGCTCTGCCAACTGCATTTCCACAATACAGTGAGGTTTTCTGCAAATGCCCCTTTTCTTCCCTCCATCATAAAATGCAGAGAGGCATTTGTTTCCAAAGGAGTTGGCTATTTTGTTCCCAAAGACATAAAAAGATATAATTTCTCCTCCTTAGGTAGATGTTCTCTGTAGTTACTCAGTGATAAGGTGGACAGCACTTTGCATGCCCCTGATGTTATGTGAGAAAGACCTTGAGAAATGGGGTGGAGAGATGCTGCCTAGGGAACAGTCAGATAAGAGGGGGCATAGCCCACAGCTGCATAACGGGAAGAGACAGACTCAGAAGGGACCCTCCCTAACTTCTCTGGCTGTAATGGAGATGGCAGGAGAGATGTTCTTTCAGACTTGCAAGATTCTGTTAATGTAGCTTTACAATAAAGTAGAATTCGTTCATCTGCTCATGTTTCCTGTCTGGTCTACCTGGGAAGGCTGACACCTAAGCTGTTTTCTCCCTTCAGGAAGCTTATTCTGTAGCTCGGCAGTTCAACCTGATCCCTCCCATCTGCGAGCAAGCTGAATATCACATGTTCCAACGGGAGAAGGTCGAAGTGCAACTTCCAGAACTTTTCCACAAGATTGGTGAGCCCTCCCCATTCATTACGTGCATTCTTCAGCATCCCTGAAGTGGATGTGATTATGTGTCTAATTGTGATGGAATGGAATTATGAAGGCCAGGCTCAGGGAGATAAGCATTTTCTTAGCTCACCGCAGGAGCGTGGGAACTACAAGAGGATGAGACTGGCACCTCCCTGAGGAATTCACACTGTTGTGGCTGGCTGACTTGGGACCTGGGGTTTCAGTCTGGGAAGATTCTTGCTAGAGGTTGTAGCTAATAAACATAGTTGAACTGATTTTGCATTGTCTCTTGGAGTTCTTTGGGCTAGGCCTGACACTAATCCAATTTTTCTGGACTAGTTTTTTTTAGTCAAGATGAACAAGAGCTAACGATCTTGAATCTTTGGCTGTCAAGCCTGAAATTGATATCCCAATTCCCTTTCAAGCAGGGCATCGCCAGGGGGGTCAAAAAAGTCAAGATGGTGCCCACAACCCCAGCTCCACTGCTTTTTTGCAAACAATAGCACTTTTATCATATGGTCACCAATGCCATCTTGACTTTTCTGACACATACATATGCACTCCAAAGACATCTTTGCTTCAGAGGGATCTAATTTGGAACAAATCCATGCGGCTTTACCCTCAAAACATTTTGCTAATCTCTTGTTACTGAACAATTAGCAGATTTTGCCCTGGACTCAGTGTATTTCACACTACGTGGCTTGCCTCATTTCTGCTATTCAGACTGTAGGAGCCCAGCCAATACAATTTAGTAAAGCTGTGGCTTAGCTGCCTCCCGTCCTCAAGGCAAGGAGAACACTTGGAAACTCACTTTCTTACCCCTGGGCTAAAAAGGAATGAGTTCAGATTAGAACAGAAATACAAAGCACGTCTAGATGTCTCCTTCCGTAGCTGCAAAACAATATTCATCTGCACAGCCCCTCCAGATCTGATTCCTTGCGATCTGGCTTCGCTTTTCTCTCCTTCGTCGCGCAGCCTCCTGTCCTCACCAGCCTCTTCTTTTTCCAGGAGTAGGAGCCATGACGTGGTCCCCCCTGGCGTGCGGGATCGTTTCAGGGAAGTACGATGGCGGGATCCCACCCTACTCACGAGCGTCACTCAAAGTGAGCACCCCTTCTGCTTTCCTCTTGCCACTCCGCTTTGCTGCTGGGGAGGCGTGGATCATGGCCGTTCCGTCTTCTTCCTCCCATCTAGGGTTACCAATGGCTGAAAGATAAGATCCTAAGCGAAGAAGGGAGACGGCAACAAGCAAAGCTGAAGGAGTTGCAAGCTATTGCCGAGCGGCTGGGCTGCACCCTACCTCAGCTAGCCATTGGTAAGTGGGAATGGGGGCTCGCATTCTCTTGATACCCAACTTAGGTTGTCATAGTGGGGAGTTCCGCGAGCGTTGAGTGATAGCAGATGGGCATTGCGTGGGACAAACTGGGAGAGAAGTTCAGATGGATGGAGCCACAGCCATATGTTGAAAGCCACCGTTTGCTTGTTCCCATTAGCCCTCCAAGGTAGATCTCAGACTAGGAATCCAATGTCATGTGGATCAGGACTACTTTTATTGTAAAGCTGTAGTGACAGAATCTTGCAAGTCTGAATGTGCTTCCCCCACCCCTTCATGAAAACTAGGGAGGGGCTTGTCTGAGATGCTTACTCACATTACATTTTTATCCCGGACTCTGGCCCCTCTTATCTGGCCATTGCCTTGGTAGCAGCTCTTCCTCCTGTCTCTCAAGGCCATTCCCTCTGTCCTGTACAGTTTCCCTACATGGGAAAGATACAGATGTCACTTCTGAAACAAAACCTAATCAGATTTTACCCCTTGATACCCCTTAATGTTCTCCATTTTCCCACAGCGTGGTGTTTACGCAACGAGAGTGTCAGTTCAGTCCTGCTGGGAGCCTCCAATGCAGATCAGTTGATGGAGAATATTGGAGCAATACAGGTGAGAAACATGGAGGTCTTTGGGGCCAAGACAGGGAGTTGAAATCAAAGTCATGAATTTTCACAGTTTGGCAGCAAAAGCCACTGTTTTTTTGTTATTGTTATGTGCATAGTAACTTCATGTGATGTCCTGTGCACGATTCATTTGTGTCATTTGCACAATGTTGTCACACACATAATATCACAACAGTTTATATAAGGCATCTGTGAATATATTTTTTAAAAAGTTATTTGAATAGGTGGTGAGTTTTCTTTTGCTATACTTGCAGGGCCTAGAAGTGAAATTGTTTTTCCCCTGAATTAAGACTATTTTTATGTTCCAACAAATCAAGCTTTTAACTGTCACCACAATCTCTTAGCACACCACTTTGGTATAGTGGTGAAGGTGCTAACCTAGAAACCAGGGGAATATGAGCTCTCGTCCTCATTCGGGCATGAAAGCCTGCTGGGTGACTTTGGGTCCAGTCACTCTCTCTCAGCCCTACCCACCACACAGGGTTATTGTTGTGGGGAGGCAGGAGTATTAAGTATGTTAAGGAGTATTAAATATGTATTATATCACTTTTTTAAAAACTAAAAATCACATAACTTTAAGCTAAGAATACATATTAAGACTATGAACATTTAAAATTGTATCTCTCCTTAAGATTTGAAATGTATTTATGTTTACTCCTAAATTCTTCTTGCTTATTATGCTGTGTCTTTTTTTTTTCTTTTTTATGTTGGGTTGATAGACATTGATTAAGGATGTTAGTTCCTTAATATTGTTAATTAAAATTTTAATCTGAAACAGATGGGTGGTCCACAGGCAGGAGGTAACTCTCAGCTCTGCACCGGTGGGAGCAAAGCCAAAAAATTCAGACCCTTTTTTTTTTTTCACTTAAGAAAGGCTGAACCATGTGCAAGGTTTAGAGAACAGAGTACTCCTGAAAACTCTGGGAATCCTCTCTAAATTAACTCAATCTCAAGGTATTTTTCCCAGATGGATGCTGGGCAGGAAAAGGGTACAAGAATCCAATTTTATGCTGTAGCATTCTCCTCTCATTCAATCCTTTCCTTCTGACAGGTTCTTCCCAAACTCTCCTCTTCAATTATCCATGAGATCGATAGCATCTTGGGCAATAAACCTTACAGCAAAAAAGACTACCGCTCTTAATAGGAGAGGCATTGGGGGCCCTGGTTAACCTGGGACTTATCCTCCCTTCCTCCTCTCTCCTGTTTGCTTGCTTAAGCTATTCTGAAGAAGCCAAGCGAGCACTACAGTTTGCATCCAAGAAAATCACACTGCGCCCGGAGACATTCCTAGAGAAACCCGTTTTCCAACGTGGCCAGACCGTGTGTAGGCTTCTTTGCTTTTTCTCCCTCCCCCCTCCCCCACTCGTGAATGCAAGAACCACCATAGGCTGGGAAAAGACATGTGGAAAATTGGGTCAATCTGGGCTTCAGTACTTCCTTTTTGTAAAGGAAAAGCAAATCTTTGGTCCCATGTTTACTTTTTGGTTCTTTTGTTCCAACAAACAACTCCTAGGCACAAGTGTTAGTGTTTTTAAAATTTATCTGGACAACCCACCCACCTACCCCTCGCCACAGTTGGCACTTTCTTTTTTAAAAAACAGGCATGGACAGAGCTAAGGTTATTATTAAAAGCAACAATGCTGGTCACTTTGTTGAAGTCTATAAGCTTTGGCCAGCCTCCTGCTCACATTAGAAACTGCTTTTTGGGAACAAATGCATGTATCCTTCCTAACCAATCACTCTTGTGTCATTTTTTTTTTTTAAGTTTGGAAACAAAATAGATTAACACCCGGTTCGAGATAGAGGTGGGATGGCTCTCAAAAGTCTGGCCAGAAAAGATGCATCTGGTGAGAATTAACCCAGGCAGAATCTGCTGGGTCTCTTCTGGAAGAAGGGAGCTGGAACATTTCTGGATGCGACAGCGGTGCACAGTTTGGCGCATTGTAGGACCAAAATGGCTCAGTCTCTCCCAAGGTCTTGCCTCGGTTATTTTTCCAGAAATACCCTGTTTGCTTCAAATAACTGTTCAATATTTCAAGGCAACATTCAGGTCAGCTCAAGCCACATTCCAGGCAGTCCCCAAATCTGTGCTGTCCCATGCTTTCCCCCACCTCCTCCTCTTGAGAATCAGTTCAACATAATTCTCCTCTCGCATTTTAGAAACCTGCTGGGAGTCGCATGGGCCGTGGCAATGGCATAGGTGTCCCCTGCCCCGAGGGGGCAGTCTGAGAAGGGAGTTTGCCATTGGCGTTCCCCGTACGTCCACATCTTCTGGGGAGGAGTTTCAGAGAAGGATGTGACTCCTGCCATTGGTGGTTGATGTGCTAGTCGTGCCTTAGTGAAATGCAAAATTTAAAATCTTGTGGGGCGGGGGGGAAAGAGTCATATCCTGTTGTTTAAAAAAAAAAAAGGCCTGATTGAAAATGTTTGCGTGCTTATCTTTCTCCCCCTGCCTCTCGTCCTTCCTCCTTATGTGGGCTTGGATCAAACTACATCGTATCTAACCGCTCATGGACTTAATTAAGACTTTGGGATGGCTTAAAAATGAAGGCACGTTTTTCAGTAAGCCTTCCTGAAAAAAACAAAACAAACACAGAGCAACCTTTGCTGACTGGGTTCTCCTGAATACTTCCAACTCCAGACCCGCTCTCCCCCAGCAGTGGGAATCATTGTCCAAATGGTTTGGATGACACCACCTTGAAGGCAGTTGTGAAGGTTTCGATTGCACGAATAGGTTGAACCTCATAGAAATGCTTTTCCTACTATGTTACCGTAAATGCCGTGGCCTGTATGAATGGAATTCATTTCCGGTCATGCAAATGCTTACAAAAAGGCATTGATCACCCCCAGAATCTTAGAGTTTAACCCCCTGCTCAGTCCTGGAATCCAAATTCAAGCTTCCCTGAGAGATCCAGAAGAGGAACCCACTCTCACTGTTAGGAGGTGAACTGAAACATGCCTCCTGTACCTTGAATCCATTATTCCACCCCCTGCATTTCCAGCTTCTTCAAATTCTCTTTGCTGGGTTTAACTTGTATTTCTCTGATCTTCCCCATTACCCTTCTCTGAACACACTCCAATACAGCGCAGAACTGGACACAGGACTTGACAAGCGGGGGCCCAACCACTACAGAATAAAGTCAAACCATTACTTCCTGGGATTTGGAAATGACGCTTCTGTTAATGCAGCCTAAAATCACATTAGACTTTTCTGCAGCCCCATCACACTGCTGGCTCGTATTCAGTTTCCAACTTCCTATTCAGAGATCATTTTGTTTCTAAGAGAACCTTATTGACCAGAAGCTGATTGAAACTCAATTTTACTTTTAAACTATTGGTTCCATAGACTTGCTCTGATCACTTTTACAGCTCATGGGTTTGAAGCTCAGCATTTGAGGAGGAAGAAGATGCAAAATAGATACAGCATCCTTCTCTTACATTTCCAAAACTACCAACTTCAGTTCTCAGTTTAACTGGGAAGAAAACAATTCCGTATGACTGTTTGTTTCCAAAGAACTGAAGATTCCACTAAAAACACAAGCTTTTTTGTTTTTATTTTTTAAATATTATTTTATTTCTACAACCTGCTGAATATTTTTTTTTCCAAAGGCAAAAATGGGACTAATTAAAAAAAAAATGTCTGTAGACACCATAGGAGCTGGGGAACTGTAAAAAAAAAAAACATGAAATGCCCAGAAAAGTCTTTTAACAAACAAAGGTGCTAAACTATCATAGCTGGTTTCCACACAATGCTGTAACGTGGGTCAGTTCATTTCTGGTCATGATTTTTGCTCTGTGTGCAAAGCAGGTAACAATGCTTGTTTCACAAACGTTGCTTTTAAAAATGAGACAAGCCTGCTTTCTTGGCACGCAGTGTAATGCCAGCTGTTGAGTCCATGTCTAAGACAGAAGCCATGACATTTAGTTTCAAGGTTTTCAATCCAGAACTTGGCTTTTGGTTTTTGAGGGCTCTTAAGTTGGCAGGCGTGAATGGAAGGGAGCTTGCCTCATCGTTGCCACATTGAAGGCAATGGCACTCGAGCCCTGCCATGGCCAGAAGATGAGATGACCTGAAGCCAACTTTGCCAGCCTGGAGTTCGAGAGCTCTCGGTTTGGGAGTTAGAGGCCGGTTCTGAGTTCAAAAGTGAGTTTCTTCTCTTCCCTCTCTCAGGGAGGGGATCAAGAGGAGCATAGCTGAACCTTGAGCCTTGCCAAATGCTCACGGGCTATCTTTTTTTCTGTAAACATTGGTCCTGGTGCATCTAAACAGCCTCCATTCCTCCCTCAGACAGACCCACCAGGGTCTTCCAAAGGATATTTCATCCCGCAGATGGGTTCTTCAACCCACGGTGCAAGGACGCTGCTCAGCAGGAGATTTTCTTCCCCAAAGCCACGTGGGTTCCCCCCAGCTCCTCTCCTTCTCCAAGCAGCATGGAAGTTGAAGTACAGATGCCCTTGGAGGAGATGAACATTGGAACTCCAAGCCCCATCCAGCTCATGCTGGTTGGGAATCTGAAGATGGTCCCAATCAAACCAGGTTAGTGGGGAATTCAGAGTAACGTTTTCCTAGTTTCCCAGCCAGATTAGACCCGAGAGACCTCAGGGCACCAAGTTGGAGAAGCTTTCCTCGAGGGAACAACAGAAGCTGTGACTTGGAAAACAGGCATCCAGCCAAGTCTGTTCTCCTTTCTTTAGACAGCAAAGGATTAACATTCCTCCAACTCACAGAAAGGCATCATTTATTCTGCTAAAATAAAATAGAAAAGCTATCATTCAACGGAGTGACGCTGCTGCATGTTACTCCTCTAAGTCTTGTAGAGTTTTGCCACCTCTCTTGGGCTCCCTTGGTCTTCTTTTCTGGGTTGACAAGTGCCCTTTGGAATAAAATTGTGGAGTGCATTATTAAAAAAAAAAATGTAAAGGGGCCACTGAACACAGCTGTCTGTGATCCAGAAAATTTCTTGGAAATTGAGATGATGTGCCGAACAGGCCCTTTGCTTTGCCTCTCACAAGGCTTTCCTTTCTTAAAAAAATTAACTTTTTTAAAAAAAAACCAAGCCACATGGGCCCAACAGTGGCACCAGGTACAGCCATCTCCGTGGATGCTCTGGTGCCCACACTGGCTGTGGAATGAAGCAGGTCTAGATCAGCCAAGGAAGAAATTTGCACCACTTTTGATAAGTTTTAGAATGAAGGAAAGGAAATTTTAGAATCCTAAAAGTTTTCTATTGGGGGCAATCTTTTTAAAATAGTCCGTTCCGCAAAGCGAGACAGCAGTGTTTCTTGCTAGGTTGCACGGAACTTCCCTGAAATCCCTCCTAACAGTTGTAATTTCTGAGGACAAATTGCTGGGTGGAAAAATAAGCCGACGCGAAATGGCAAGGATCTGCCAGAGACATCTGTAACAGCTGCTTTTCTCGTAGATGGGCCCTCCAGATTCCTCTCTTCTTTGCTTTTAAGGCATCATGTCTATTTTTCATGCAGCTGCAAACGTACGAGGTGGTGGTGGTCTGACTCTCCAGGCTGAGTCCAGCCAAACTTCCAATATTTCAAAAGGGGGAGACAAGTGACACCCTCTTCCTCTCCACGGAAGAAACCCCAAATCCTCAGTGATGGATGAAGGTCCAGATCTTGCCACCCTCAACAAAAAGCAATCTGTCTTCCTTTCCCAAACTTTCTTCTTGCTTCCTGAATTAACCCATTTTGGGGGGTTATTGGCACAAAACAGACCCCGTGAACCAGGTCAAGCATGTTGTGCGAACACGATGCAAGCTGAGGGTTGTAGGGTGGGACCAGGCCCTGTGGGGCTTTCAAGACCACCCAGTTCCCACCTTTAGATCCAATCTGCAAAAATACCACTCCGAGTGTAAACTCGTCAGTAGAGCTTAGTTTCCAGCCTGTGTCCTGCTTCTCCCCCCCCCCCCCAAAAAAGGCCATTCTGATTTCTCTGTAACCCCCATTTCCCATCCCTCTTCAATCTGGAAGCACCAGATAATCTCTCGGAGGGGACTAGGGTGCTGTACGGTTTCCAGTCCCGGCCTATCTCCCTCTCTGCTGGGTTAGCCATGTTGGCCAACTGGTCTCAGGAGAAATCTGTGAGTCGGCCCAGGAAAACTTCCAGAAGTTGTGTGTTGCATTCTGTGTAAATAAAAACCCATTTTCCGTTCTTCCCAAATCTGTAAGTCTCCCAAACGACAAACCACAGATCTCTAAACATGGCATATATGACTGTGATTATTCCCAAGCTTAACTGCGTAACCTTCTGGGCGCCTCCATCATACTTCTTATGATGATGGATTGATAAGACAACAACTACTGTATTTACGGAATGAATGAACAACTAGCTAAATAAATCAGGCCTTATTTGATCGATAGTGTTCCAGCAACTCTTCCTTTGTTGTGTTTCGTGTCCTTTGGGGGTTTGAGATTGGGAGCTGAGCAAAGGAGGACCTGACTACTGCTTGGTTGGGACACCACCAGGAAACCCTCTGGGTGTAGGCTAGAGTGGGAAATGGGAGAAAAACATCATACTGGAAGAAAACAAGTGGTAAACTAGTTCCATGTTGTGGCTGAGATGGTGGTGTGGTTGCACTGACATTTGGAACCCACAAAGCACAACAAATGCTGCCCTCTGGTGGCCAATATGGGGTATGTCAGCTGCAAAGGCAAAAGTAGAAGGCTGCATGTCAACAGAGTGAACCCTGCCCTCTGGTGGACACGTTTGGCCATTGCAGCTAATAAACACTTATATAGCAAACACTTTGGATATTATTATTATGGTTGGTTGCATAGTCAGCCAGATGTGTAGACTGGATTTGGCATTTTTATCCACTTATCGAGCCTTCCCAAGGACTTACTACTACTACTACTATTATTATTTCTATTCTCAATTTGCATACAAGCCTATCCAAGGTCTCTGGTCTCATTTCACACTACCCCGGTGGCCAATATGGGTACTGCAGCATATAGGAAAACACAGCAAAGGCTTTATTGGGGAGGAAGAAGGAAATTCTTTTGGGCTGGAAAGAGTGTGCTTAAATGTCCTTTTCCCATATTAAGTGCAAGGTAGTAATTGGGGTGGGGAAGCACAGCTCCTGATGGAAGCTTTTGGCTGTTTCTACCACCCGATGTTAAGAAGAGGGCCTTTTTGACCAAGCAAGAGCAAAGTCTGCCCCCTGGTGGTTAGGTTTGGCCATTACAGTGCAAAAAGAGGAAGTGATGCTGCCCCCAGTGGACAAAACATGGTCTTGCAGTTGCATATGGAGGAATGTGAATAGCAAACCGACCTCTTATGGACACATCTGGCTACTGCACTGAGCCAAAGACAGCCAATATGGCGCCCTCCAGTGCTGGAACCAGGTATTGCAGTTGTAGAGGAAGAGGCAAATATGAAGAAGCAAATACTTTGAGGTTGGAAAAGAGTTCAATTTCCCCTCCCCATATTGACTCCAAACCATCAGGAAGTGGGAAAGCTCCCTTAGGGGCCAATAGGAGCCTTTGGAAAGTCAGTGCTGCCCTCTAGTGGTGAATTCAGTGTCCAGGTAGTTCTTGCTAAATAGAGAACATCAACACATTTTCCAATATTTTCCACTAATATCCAATGCTGCCAATTTAGGACAGTGCACATTTTGAATTTCAGTGTGTACATTGGTTCAACAAAGCGAAATAAAATACATTTCTTACCCATTTCAAACACAGAAATCTGACACAGAAGTAGCCATTTTTTTCCTTTCAATTTCCTTTTCAAAATGATTTATTAAAACATGAAACTGAAAAACCAACAGGAAAAAAAAGAAGAAAAAAAAACACCTTTTCTAGCTTTCACAGGAAGAAAGGAATTAAAACGCATTTTAGGTGGGTTACAACCTTGTCCAAAGGCCTCTGGAAGAAAACCCTGCTTTGCTCTCCCTATTTGCTGATATGACACGATTAAAAACTGAGCAATGTGGCAAAATAGCTTAAAACACGTATTTCCCCAAACTCGGAATCCCAGCCCCGCGGTGCATGTTCAGAAATCAAAATTGCCGCACTTAGCACAAAAATCACCTTTTTTGGGTCTTCTCTTCCTTGTAATACAGAGACAGAGAAGCAGGGAGGTCTCCAACCAGAATTCCACGATTGGACAATTTTGAATTGTCTGAATCCGGATCTTGCAGGCACTCGCCTTCCAGACGGCAATAGAGCATCCAGCAATGAAAGGCTAACGACCCCCAAGGCTTCCCTCAGCCTGGGTTCTTATAATTATTCTTCCTTTTCAAGATCAAATTCATCATTAACTATAAGCCCATAGTGACCAGATGGGCAGAGTTAAGGGTATCGGCAGAGGGACAAGGCAATTCTTTCCATTACAGCCTCTTCCTACCCAAACCAGTTGTCCAGAACAAAGGGTGTTTAGGGATCCATCAATTATCCTAGTTGGTTCACGGCTCAGATCCAGGAGGAACAAGTGTTCCCTGCTGAATTCTTTACTGCACTGTGTGACCCTTGGATCTGGCTACACACCTTCCCTGGTCGTCACTACAAGCCAAGAAGGGAAGCTTGGACAGAGGGTGTATAGAGAGCCAAGAAGACAACCTGGACGTTGCCTAGACAAAAGGAGCTGAAACCTTGTTTAAGCCCAGAACATCCGGACGTTTGGCAGCAGCTCAGGCAGACGCCCCCGATTCACTGGCGTAGGAGGAGGAATCACCTTGCAATCAGACTCAAGATTGATGTTGGCCCCACTAGGTAGACCAGACCAGGGCATCCACTCCACAGGAAAGCTAGAACTACCTTTACTGAGATTGGCTATACAGGTAGACCTCGGTTAACAACTATAACTGGAACTGGCAACTCCGTCACTAAGCAATGCAGCCGTAAAGCAAAAACATCACATGACCACAGCAACTTACAATGGCAGTTCCAGCTGCGGTTGTTAAACGAATCATCCGCAGTAGTTAAGCAAGGTGTCACATGACCATGACTTGTGACTTCCTGCTGGCTTTCCCATTGACTTTGCTTGTCAGAAGCAAACTACGAAGATTGCAAATGGCAATCATGTGACCACAGGATGCTGTGACCATCATAAATGCACGCCAGTCAACAAGTGCCAGAATTGCAATTACGTGACTGTGGGGATGCAACTTCGAGGACCAGTCATAAGTCTCCTTGTTCAGCATCGTTGTAACTTTGAACAGTCGCTGCATGAGTGGTCACTAAGTGAGGATTACCTATAATAACCGAATCTTGCAAGTCTGATTGTGCTGTACCTCTTCATCCTTCTTATAGTTCAGTGAATCGAGGGTGTCTGTTCTGGCTGCTCTGGACTTAAAACATGCTTTCGCCTCTTGCCTAGACAACTGTCAGAAACCTCGCAATCAATGAACTGCCTTGCTAGTTTGCTTGCTTCGTTTCTGCCATTGTAGTGATGGGGAGGAAGTGGGGGGGAAACCATTAGGAGCAGATGGACTGTTATCTGGTTCTCAGGAATGCCCAAGGTTGTACCAGCGTGAGACCTGGAGAGAATCTTTGACATGCGCAAGACAGACTCAGAGACAAGCAGGGAGGAAAAAGGAATGAGGTAAAACTGAATTTTGGCACATGCGAGACTCCGTTCCAGCAATCACTTTAGAGCTGTGCCCTACTTTTCCAATAAACAAATTCTTCTTTGAACCTGCCTTGGTTTCGATGAGAATTGCTTCCATTGGGAACTGAGTACCACGGTTCTTACAACAGCTCCTGCATATCTCCACCAAGGTCCTCTTCCTGACTCTCTGCTCTCTTCTAGTTCTTGCAATCTAGAACTCTGGAAGAGTTCCTGGAGAACTGCAGATAAAAGAGCATCTCTGGAACTCAGCACCGTGCCTCCAACTGGGAGCACGGTTGGCACCCATCCCCACCCTTCTGACAGGTACACACGATTATCACCAAAGAAAACGAGGAAGGTGCAGTGCAAGGGAGGCATACCCTGATCCACAGGGTGGGTACACAACAATCCTGGTTGAATGTTTGCATTTCCCGGGATTGGAGGTCCCGAAACCATAGTTGGGCTCACGCTGGGCAGCATCTAAGACCCACTGAAGGGGTTGCCCAAACATATAAGCAAAAATGGGCCCGACTGCAATGTGGGACAGGTGCACCTGTAAAAAAGGAGTAAAAAAAGTCAAAATGGCAGCCACAACTGCCCAGTTGAAGTCTTGCAGAGGCACAATTGATGGGAAGAGTGCAATTGTCCAGCTGTGGCCACCACGTTTACTTTTTTGACCCCCCATGTGTATGGATTTTTTCTTAAACTGGATGCTGGGAGAATATGAGAAAGATTCAGATGTGCGCAGGATGGACCAAATGAACCCTCTTGCACCAATGGGAGTCCTTGTGAATTCCCTTCAAAAGGTCTTTTCTTAATTTCCTGGTCTCCTCACCTCCTACCAGAACAGACAGTTCTCGCTTGACTCTGGATTGTGCTGGGGAAAAAAGGTGGCACTCCCAGCTTTGCACGTCTGTACAAAACGAGCTTTTATACAATTGATAACCACCCACTCAACCCAGTTCAACATGCTCACTCAACGGGGGACAAAAGATCGACTGAGGCCTTGCAGGGTGGGAATGAGGGCTCCCCCCTCCAAACTACGCAGACAGAACTTTCACGTCCACCCCCAGGACAACCCAGCGGGTTCGCAGCTTTACCTGCATCGCTGAGCTGAAAAAACCGAGCAGGGAGCGTGTCCATTCTGACCTTGAGAATTACAAGCGGTGTCGGCAGATGTCGCGTTAACAAAGCCAGTTAAAACTCCTTGTTGGTTCCAGGCCCCGGGTGCCGTCAGCGTGATCCACAAAGCACTGAGCCACTTGAGTCTCATTGATTTCGATGGGACAAAGTATTGCACAGAGGCTGTACCCTCACTTAAGTCAATGGGAGTTAATGGGGGGAGTTCTTGGAGAAAGAGGGGCACCCAGGACCACTTTATCCTGGATTTGTTGTCCGGCTCCAACTCCGTTGGCATTTCAGTCAATGGGAGTTGAGGAACTGTCCGGATTGGGGCCCAAGCTGTAGTTTCTAGCCTCCCTTCCTCATTCCCTCCATCCATCCAGACTATAGCAGGATCAATCCTTCCATACATGCCTAGAGAGAAGGCATAAATCAAGAGATACCATCAAGGAGGTGGCACTTCGCTTCCTCCAAGGATGAGGAACAACGGCACACAGGCCAACTTGGTGGCCATTGCAGCACACTCCCTCTTCTGTGATCCAGCCCACAAACTCTTCAAATCTCAGATCAGAAAGTGCAAAAGGAAAATCAAGGTACGATGAGGTGAAAACTCATTGTCCATCAAAGCCCGTGAAATGGCTATGGGAAGAAGGAGGTCCCTTCTCTTCTGAAGAACACCTAGAGATGATGGGGGTGAACCCAGAGCTGGTGGGGCATGCCTTCAATCTTCAATGCAGATGATGTTATGGATTCTACCCTTCAAGACCAAGGTTGAACCAACATTCAGGGACTCGGGCATTTTTTATCAGGGTGACTTGGGGGCAGCCAGTAGGTGCTGCTGGAGAAAGAGAGAGAGAGAAAAAATGAGGATTTATGCTCCCCGTCCTAAAGAGACAAAAGCTTAACCCACTGGCTTGGCTGACACCCGTGGAATCCAATTCCAGAAGCCCCTCAAAGCAGGATGGGGGTTCTCTGTGGCTAGAACATTTGGGGGAATATCTGTGACTCAGCCACAAGACGCGTATTGTCAAAGCAAAGTCAGAAAGTACATCCAGTCAATTCCAATGTTGAAGCCTCCATCCACAAGAAAGAGGGCCCAGTCCTTTGACTAGGTGAGGACATTCAGAGAAGCAGATTTGTATGATGCACAGAGCCTGTAAACTTAATACTTTTTCTAGATTTATAAAATACACTGACTTGCCAACTAACCAAACATCCTCAGAGCCGTATTTAAAAAAACCTTGCAAGGGGTAAATCTAACCTAGCTTAATATTAGCCATGACCATAATGCAGCCATTCTGTGTCTAGATGAGCCTTCCTGCAGCAGCCATTTTGTGAAGGTGCCCACAGCAGGTGATTAGAGTCCAAATGGGTTCACTAGGCTGCAAAACTACATAACTCTGGTCTATGAAAACAAAAAAATGTTTTTTTTGGTTTCAAAACGTTGTTATATTTCTATGACCCCTTAGGAGATTAGTTTGAATTCTTGACTGTTTCCAACAGAGCCAGCTGTTCAGGATGAACAAAAAGCTTTTTAACTTAAGAACTTAAGATGCTTCTTACTGGAAACAGGCATCATTCTTTCTTTAGAAGAACAGCAGAACAAGTTTTCCTCCATGTGAAAGAGAAGTTCGTACAGGCAGTCCTCGCTTATCAACCATTCGTTCAGTGATCGTTCAAACTTACGATAGCACTGAAAAATGAGACTTACGACTGGTCCTCAAAGTTGCAATTGTCGCAACGTCTCCGCAGTCGTGTGATTGTCATTCAGGTGCTTGGCAACCGGTGCGCATTTACGACGGTCGCAGCATCCCACAGTCACGTGATCACCATTTGTGACCTTCACAGCTGGCTTCCAACAGGCAAAGTCAGTGGGGAAGCCGGCAGGAAGTCACAAGTTGCGGTCACATGACATCACGCTTAACAACCCACAGTGATTTGCTTAACAACCGCAGCCAGAACATGATGTCGTACCGACTGTGCCACTTAGTGACAGAGTTGCCATCCCAATTGTGGTTGTTAAGTGAGGACTACCTGTAATTAAAATACTGATACTGAATTTAATTTGGAATCCATTTATGGATAATTCTGCACATGGAGAATTATACTCCGAAGCTTAGATTTCTCTTAACGTAATGTTTTAACATATTAGATTTGGCCTGCTTCATTATAACAACAATAGACTTTCTCCAATTAGACAGAAATTCTTATTAATTGTTCATTCTCAGTGACGATTCTTTGGCTCCCTTTGTGAATGATTGAATATTGGATTGATTTTAATCCTGGTTTTAAAGTGCTAAATTGATATAAGATCACTTTTATATGCGGTATTCATCCGGTGCTGCTTTGAAATTTTCTCATTCAATTTTATGCTGGTCGTGCCTCTCTTTCACTTCTTTTTCTGCCCTTTCTCTTGGCTGCACTTTTCAATATCTATTAAAACTTCTTTTTTTTTTAATCGAGAGATGTTTTATCAAGGCTTCTCGGGTCGGGCCATTGCCGAGCAGCCAAAGCTTGCGCGTTTTTCATCTGGACCGGTACCCGCTCCCCCCCGAAGAGAAAGCAACATCATGCAAGTTTATTGGAAAGAAAGAAGAATTATCTTGCCTCTTGTAGTGATGAGAAATTCAGGGCACCCTCTTGCGTACAGCTAAATATCTACGAATAAGAAAGAAGAATCTGACTTGGCCAGATATTTGGTTCAGGGACTCCCCTTAAAACTTCGTTCTCTTAGAAACAGCAACGGGAGCCGTCTGGAGCCTCAGCTTACCTGTCACGTAAGGCCCCAGGGGCATCTGGCTGTAGTTCACAATCCCTCCTGCTCCCGGCGCGTGAAAGTTTGGCCCAAAGTTGTTGCTGTAAACTTGGGAGGGGCCGAAAGAGGTCTGGAGAAGAGGAAGAGAGGGGATATTTCATTAAAATCCCAGCCCGCAACGTTTGCACGTCACAACACAGGGCACGATCGAGAAACCAAGCAGCAGCTTTACTGCCATCCGTATGGGGTTAGCAGTACTCAGAATCCAGAAGAGATTGGCTCAAAAGGCACGTACCTGCCCCAAGGAGCTTACAATCTACATTTCAAACCGGGGGGGACATAAAGTAAAACGAGCTTTAAGGGGGCCCCCAGATGGATCACGCTGGGCACGGCGGAACCAGAGCTGAAGAATCGAAGTGGTTAGCGGTGGAAGGCGACGCACAGAGGACGGTCAAACCCGCACTCCAACTCACGCACATTTTGCAAAAGCACGGAATCGCACAAGTTGTGGGTGTCCATCTTGCCCATGGCAACCTTGGAAAAGCTCACCTTGCGGGTGTCAACGTTTTGTGATGTCTTAAGAGCCCCTTCTCAGCTGTCTCATACACCGCATATACTCGCGTATAAGCCCATCCGCGGAAGACCCTCACATTTTTAACCGATGCCATGAAAAATGCACCACCACGGATAAGATGCCCTGAATTTTACTTATTTATTTATTAGTCACACTTATATGGCCGCCCATCTTGCATGGGCGGCGTACAACAATTTGTCCTGGTGTTTTGGTTAAAAATTTGAGGGTCTGCTTATCCGTGGATGGGATTATATGCGAGTATACACGGGAAACTTGGGTGCTATAGAAAAGTGTTATCGTATGTGCCCACAGATAAGCCCATCCGTGGCCGAACACAATTTGGGGATGCACGTTGGCACCTGAAATGCTCAGCTTACCCGCGAGTATATACGGTGAGACCTTGCAAGTTTTTGTGAAATCCACCTCATCAAAAATTGCAAAGAGTTGTTCGTTCCATGCCCAGTTCTTTTTTTTTTTTTTATGGCCAGGCCATCACGGAAGAGAAATGGTTGCTAACACCCCTCGAGCATCTGCAGAGTGCGGGCCTTTCCTCCTCAAGTCCATCGCCCCCAACCAGCCCCAGAAACAACCAACACAACTCTGAGATTTGCGAGAGGACGAGGCGAGTCAAAGTCCCCCCGTTCTTCACCCCGCCCTCCCCAACCTGTTGGATGGTGGGATCACTTCCCCGGTTCGTCAGTCGGCTTAAGATGCTCCTTTCAGACATCTGTAGACGAGCTGCTACTGGCGGGATGCGGGACAACGTTGAGGGCAACCGAGTCACATCCGCTTTCATGTCACTTAACAGCTCTTCTAGCTGGTTTAGGACTGCAACAGAAAAGTCTTTGGTCAGACCCCAGGGACAAAACTCTGCCCGCCCAAAACTGGGTGGGGTGGATCTTCACATAACGTGTATCTCGTTCTACACGGGCTTTCAAAGTTTAACATTCCTCATTGCTTCTTCTGCAAACTCACCAGCCCCCTCCCCAACTGCTACAGCACAAGTAAAATTCAGTTTGCAACCCTTTTGATTTCTGCAGAAGTTAGCCCTGCGCTATTTAATACCTGTACAACCTATGAACCAATTATATGACCTTTTTACCATCGGTACAGGTAGTCCTCGCTTAACGAGTGCCCTGTTTAGCGGCTGTTCAAAGTTACAATGATGCTGAAAAAGTAACTTTACAACCAGTCCTTGCACTTACGACCGTCCTGCAGTCGTAGGATTGCCATTGTGCACTTCACAGCTGGCTTCTGACAAAGTCAGTGGAGAAGCTGGCAGTAAATTCGCAAGTCGGAGTCACGTGACATCTCGCTTAATGACCACAGGTGGTTTGCTTAACGATCACAGCAGGAGTGACATCGTAAGTCCAGCACGGTCACGTGACTTAACAACTGTCACTTAGTGATGGAGTTGCTGGTCCCAGTTGTGGTCATTAAGCGAGGACTACCTATATCAGGCTCAGCGTAGGGACAGGCCACACACAAACAGGGCTGGGAGTTTACGGACTTAGGAGCAATCTCATTCACATTCCTACCAAACCATATTTTATACTAATGTTATTCCAAAATCTGCCAGCCTGTTTTAGAGGCATTTTCTAAGCTTGGGAAAAGAGGCTTCTGTTTTTCTACCTTGTTCTCAGCTTGAGAATTTCTTTCCATTTTTTCTCAATGGTGTATTTCGGCTGACTTGATCATTGGAGGAGAGGGATGGGGGCTGAAAAAAGTCCCGGGGGGGTGGGGTGGAATGTCTTCTCCCCTTGGGATTACATGAAATATGGGAAGCCAGAGAGGCTGCAAAGTCCCTGTGGACATATCACAGTGCATTGAATGAAATTCATTTCCACCAAATTGGGACCTTGTTTTCTCAATGGCCATTGTGGCTTGGAGTTTTGCAACCAGACCCAAGACTTTCTTTCCCTTTCGGGGAAGGGCCCACCTTTATGGAGCACAGTGTTGGCGGGCTTGTTTCCAGCCAGAGATTCTTTGGAGAGATGCTGGTGACTTTCGGCAAGGCATTCCACTTCAGCCAGACGGGCGTTCAAGGCCATCGCCGGGTGACCAGGATCCTGGGTCATATTGAGATAAGCGGCTCTACGCAGCTGTTCCTCGATCACCAAAGCCTGCTCCAGCAACTGCGGCCAAATGGGGAAAAGAGGGGTTCGCTCAGGGGACCGGCTCCAGAGACCCTTATCCGCACAAGACAGTATATTCAGGACCCATAGTCCAACCACCTAAATTCCCCTCTCAGATTCCCCACCAAATCTCACTTGCCTTGACGCAGGAGTGGCTCACAAGCTCCCCTTCCCACTTTTAAAAATGATGGAGGACCCCAAAACTGTTTTTTTTTGTAGGGGTTATAATTATCAATATTAACCATATTAAAAATTTAAATTGACACATTCACTGTCGCTACTGTTTCTCACAATTGTTTGATGGGATTCTAACGTATTATTTTTCAATGCAGGCTGGCAAATCGTCTTGGTTTCGTGGACCCTGAGGGGTCCTCAGACCACACTTTGAGGAACACTGGCACAGTAAAACTCGCTTGCGGAATTAATCCTGTCTTTTGGCTTTGCACAATATATCGAGTTTAACGCTAAGCAAACGGGCTTCCGAGAGTGAACACCTGATCACATCCTGCAAACTGTCTGGAATTTATCCTTTTAAGACAAGTTCTGAAGCTGGAACCCTACAGATAACTTGCAATAGAGTCCCCCCACATTCTGGGCCCGCTAGGTCAAGAGCAGGCCAACAGCGGTTTTCCTGAACATCCTCTTTCTTTCCCAAAAAGCAAACCTTGAACCGACGAGCCAGGAATTTATTCTTCATCTCCAGGTAATTGCCCTTGTGGATCTCTGACCGGAACGGCTCGTTGAGGATAACATAACGGGGATCGTTCTGGAGGTCTTGCCAACGGGCATAACCATGTCTGGACAGCAGGAATCAGTGTTAAGGGAAACAGGAGAGCAATTTTGGAAATTTGGACTTCCAACCTGGAATCCTGGGAGCTGGTGCTGCAGGAGATCCAGAAGACCAGCAGAAGACCCATCGGGGAGACACTGGAAGTCAATGGATATTCATAACTCTCCCGTGAGCACATAGTCAAAAATTTGGAGCCAGGGTGGGTCTCAATGAATGCATCCAACTGAGAACAGGAAGCACCAAGGTCCAGTCCACCTTCAGCCACGGAGGCTCGCTAGTGGACTTTGAGAAAAGGTGGCTCAAAGTGCCGCAGAGGGGTAAAATCGACTTCCCAACAAATAAATCCATTGGAAGAAGGTGCCACTGCAAAGCCCACAAATCTCCTTCACCGTACACCAGCCCAAGAACTATATGAACCCTACAGCCCCAATCTGAGCAATCCCCACAAACTCTCACCTCCCAACACTTGGCCGGGAAGAGGGATGTTGAGCCCCTCCTATGTTTAAAGTTACCTTAACCTCTCCCTCCAACTCTCCAAAAAGCTAGCAAAAACATTTTGCCTCCTTTCCCTCTGGAATGGTATGTGGGAAAGACCTCGGGAGACAGGGGGAAGAGATGCTGCCTAGGGAACAGTCAGATAAGAGAGGGCATAGCCCACAGCTGCATAAGGGGTGGAGAGAAAGACTCAGAAGGGACCTTCCTTAGTTTCTCAGCTGTAAAGGATGGGGAAGGATTGTACTTTTAGACTCGCAAGTTTCTGTTAATGTAGCCTTACAATAAAGTAGAATTAGCTCATCTGGTCGTGTTTCCTGTCTGGTCTACCTGGTAAGACTGACATCAATCTTGCAAGTCTGAAAGTTCAATTCTCCCACTGTGTCCTGTACAGCCCGAGAAACTAGGGATGGTCCCTTCTGAGCCTTTTTCTCCACCCATTATGCAGCTGTGGGCTATGCCCTCTCTTATCTGACCGTTCCTTAGGCAGCATCTCTTTGCCCCATCTCCCAAGGTCTTTCCCACATACCATTACACCCTCCTAGGTATGTCACCTGTTGGGCTCTGGGGCCCCTGGTTGCAGGAAGTTCCCCACCCCAACTGAATTGAAGTTGTTCGTTAAACTTTGAAAATCATCCAGGAGTCTGTTTGATCCCCCCCAGGGCTTGTGGACTTGCTGTTCATTGGCCAGTTCCTCCGTGGCATCAGAGCATTCCAACCAATGACCACTTTTCCAGCACCACCATCTGCAAACACTTCGTTCCCCAGATAAGTTGGATTCTGCTTTCACGAGAGCTAGGAGTTTAACTGTTTGGGCACTGCAGCCCTTCAACTCCCTCCTTGCCCACCCCTCTTCTCTGCCTTCTTTGCAGCAAAGGATACGTAACAATTCCCGCCAGAAGCCAATAATCGTGCCGGCGGTGCCAGATGTCGTAAACCTTTCCAGAGGAAACCGCAGCCTTCTCTTCATTCTGCCAAAGTGTATGGAGCTCTGCAAAGCCACAAGACAATCGACTCAGGCCTAGGGGTACACTGCGCACCGGACGACTACAACCACCACTGGACAACTGACCACCCTTTCACCCACCCACCGTTTTCAGAGCTTTTGTTGATTTCCGCCACCTTTGCAGTCACGCTGGCAGAACAACTTATTTCATCATCAATGCCAAGACGACAATCATGGTTGCCAGGGCCCGTCAGCCCTTCAAGGTTGACCAGCCAAGAAAACCACATTATGAATTCCAATACTACTCTCGTTACAGGGTTACGGTAACAGCATCATGCAGTCTGAATGTGCCTCTCTGCTTCCTGCTTTTATCCTAAAGCATTGTTTCTCAACCTTGGCAACTTTAAGATGCGGGGACTTCAGCTCTTGCTGGCTGGGGAATTCTGGGAGTTGAGGTCCACGCATCTTAAAGTTGCTAAGGTTGAGAAACAGTATCCTAAAGAGAACTAGGGAGAGTCAAGTCTGAGATGCTTTCTCAAATTACATTTTTGGCCCAGACTCAGACTTCTCTTATCCGACTGTTGTCTTGGCTGCAGCTCTTCCTCCTGTTCCTCAAGGTTATTCTCCCAGCCCATTACATCACCCCAGCTGGGGCTGTGTCTCTGAATGAAGCCAGGAACAATCTCGCAGGGCACAGTTCTCTGGTAGCTTCACCAGTTGGATCAAGGAGAAGAAGGGCAAGTAAAGCAGAATAGGGGAGTATCTTCTCTGCCCTCGTCAGCTTCTTGGTCAGAAGACGACCAGGGCTTTGCCTTAATAGACACGATGAGCAGATCTCAGCAGACCTGGGCTAGCCCAGAGCTGACATGGCCAGTGAGTTCCTGCACTGGCCTTGCCTCTTCCTCTCACAAATCCTGCCGCAGCCCTGCATTGGGTGAACTCGCCATGCAAAACTCCTGCACTGAGCACAGGCACCCCGCCGCCTCTCTGCATGACCCGCTGCTCTCCACTCGCTCCGCCTCCTTCCAAACCGACAACCCTATGTGGCAATCTATCCTCAAGGGAGAATCCCCGTTGCAGAGTCTCTGCTCCAAGCTTTCCTTTGCTTCCAGCAGACAGACTCCCAGAGTGGGTTAGATAAGCAAGGAAAAGTGGCTGAGGGTTGGGGAGGGGGGTCATTTATACCTGTGAATCCTCCGTCCGCAATGTTGAACATGAATCGGGTTCCTTCCTGGTCCTCTTTCTCGCCATTCTGCTGAGGTTCGTCCTGCGCCTTCTCTTCTGCCTTCGCGCCGTCTGCAAAGCCGAACACACAGAGCATCAGACGGTCGTGCGAACGGCGGTCGGGATCCCAGTGGCATTAGCAAGGTACCGGACGAGGTCAGTTCCTCCCCAAATGCTGTCAGAGGGAGACTTTGCCTTCTGTCTCCCCTACCTGAACTCTGGGTGTTTTCAAAAAATGTCTGAGCATCCGAAAACACACATAGCCTTCCGGACCCCTTCCTCTTTTTAAATGTATTTGGTCCAGAAATGGAAAACCGGGGAAGGCTGGTGTAGAAATCTGCTTCTGTTGTTAAAATGCACAGGTGAGGCCCTTAAAGGGGGGGGGGGGTTGTGATGGTGCTTTTGGGGCCACCATGTTGGCTTTTTCAGCACCCCGCCCCCCCTGTGCAGAGGACCCTGCCCACGCCACAATCCAGCTAAGAATCTGGCCATTTTGGGGAGACGGCATTTTCAGCCCGTAGCCCTGGATTAAGAGCTGGGAGATTATTTTACCTGGCTTGGATTGTTTGCTTCCGCTGGGATTAAATTCTAGCTTTTGGGGCGTTTTTTCCTGCTGCTCAGATGTCTCCTCGGTGGGAGCTGAAAAGCCAGAATTGAGGCAACCACCAGGAAGAACCAAAAAAAATAATAAAAAATTAGCACACAAAGGACGATGTGAACAAAAGATCAGCATCCCAGGATCCTCATGTAATAGTCAAACATTTATGCTATTATTATTATTTATTTATTCTTATTAAAACTTTTTAAAATGAGGATAAAAACTAACACAAACTAACACAAAGAAGGAGAGAGAAAAAGAAAGAAAGCAAAGGAAAAATGTTGGAGGACAATAGAAAAGTTAGAAAAAAGGGGAAAAAACAAAAAAGTTAAAGAAAAACAAAAAAAATAGCAAGTGCAGTTATATTTTAACGTTTGTCTCTAAAGTTACATCATAATAGTCTTCTTTCTATAATCTGTCCTGTCTAATCATCCAAGCCGTCAATCACAAGTTCATTTTTTAAATTTTTACGCAAAAAGTCCATCAGGGGTTTTCTAGTCACCAATAAATGTAGATGGTGCCTTTTCTCTAATCCAAGAAGTTGGTTTATCCATCTCACCCAGATCTGTCCATTTCACTGGCCATTCCTCCATAAGGAGTAGTGTTGAATCTTTCCATCTCTAAACGTTTACTCTCTTTCTCTGCGTTCAAAAGGGATGAAATCGTGCAAGATTTCAAACGAAGATGCCGACAGCTTACAAGAGATCCGGTGCTGGTTTTCCCACCAGAGATATTCGGTGGCCTGCTATGCGCTCAGACCTAAAATGATGCTCTCTCCTTCATGGAAGGTCTTCCACAAAGGCTGGAAGGTCACCTGTCAGAGATGCTCGAACTGGAGCCTCCTCTGAACAAGGGGTTGGAATAGATGACCTCAAAGGTCCCTCCTGATTCTTGCATTTTATGGAAAGGGCTATTCCCCCTTAGGTTGCTCCAGCAAATTGGGGGTATTTCTCTCCCTCCTTTCCCAGGACATAGTCCCCTGCAGTGAACATGCGGTTACACGGGATGTACAGGTAGTCCTCACTTAACGACTGTTCATTTAATGATAGTCTGGAATTACAACAGCCTTGGGAAAAGTGCTTTACAATCCCCATGATCACGTGATTGTGATTTGTGACCTTTTTTACGATGGTTGTTAAGCAAATCACCACAGTTGTTAAGTGAATTGCATGGCTGTCAAATTAATTCTGGCAAAAAATGTCCATTGGGGAAGCTGGATTCACTTAATGACCACATGATTCACTTAAGGACCATGTGATTTGCTTTACGACCGCTGTGATTCACTTAATGACCATCGTAAAAAGGTTGTGAAATCAGCTCCGATTTGCTTAACAACCAAATCACTTAGTGACCTAAATTCCGGTCCCTATTGTGGTCAGACAGCGAGGGCTACCTGTAAATGTTTAAAAACGTTATTATATTGAAGTCCTCCCTCACCCTTTGGCTGTTCATAAACCTCGGAGCAACTCGGTCCCACACCTTTGCTTGGTGGCTCCAGGGGGGGCTCCCCCTTCTCGCCCCCTTCCGAGGCTGCCTCGCCTGGCTCCCCTGGACTCTCAGATGATTCCTCTTTCTCGCCGTTCTCCGTCTTCTCTCCACCTGCCTGCAAAGCACCATGGGTTTCAGTGCCTCACACTCAGATTTCTGTGTGCCTCCCCTTACTCTGGGTTCAACCTGCTGGGTTGTCTGCCTGGCCCACAGTCCTTGGCTTGGTTCCCACTTGGAATGACGCAGGCTCAGAGCAGGGACTCCTGCAGAGACACATCGGGCAGCCTCTGATGAGCAATCCAGATAGATAAAATTTGCGCAGACCTCCCAAGCAATTATCCAAGGGTTGAAAGGGACCTTCGAGTCCAACCCCCTGCACAGCACAGGAATGCTCGTGAACCAAGGTTAGAGAATGGTCCTCTAAAATTCCTCTTAGCCTTGGTTTAGAGGAGGGGTGGGTGGGAAGAGGGGGTGGCCCATCCCCCTTTCTTTATCCTTCACATTGCTGCTGCTGTGCGGCGGGGAGCCGCGGCCAAATTCCCCCCTCTCTCCGAGGAGGCTGCCCGTTGTGTCTCTGCACGCACTTCCGTTCAGTTTTTCTGCTTCTAATTAGAACCCACTTTTCCCAACTGCCAGCACTCCTAAACCGCTGGGAGAAACAAATGAATTCAGCCGCGGCTGCGTTTGCACAGTCTTGCCTAGGCTAAGAGCTAAAACGGTTGTCCGCGATTCGGGACCGTCTCAGCACACGCTGAAGATCCAGCCACCCCTGGAAGCTGCCGGACCTCAGTTCAGGCTTGTCAAGCTGGGCTTGCTTTTCGGGGTCTTGTGGGAACTCAGCTAGAGAAAGAGCAGCTGGGTTTCAACGGGGAGATCCAAGGTCAAGTTGTGGAACTTAAATCTGAAAGGGGCGAGAGGTTCAATTTGAACACGAAGCATCGAAAGAACCCGAACTGCCCAGGCAGGCCGTTTTGTTCGGGCAACGCTTCCCCAAGGCCCATCAGGTGGAAGCCTCTTTGGGTCCAAAAAGCCTCTTGGCCACCGATGCCCTTACCTGGTTCTCTGGCAGCATCCCTGGTTTCTGTTCGACTTGCCGCTTCTCCTCCAAGCCCCCCGACGGAGTCTCTGCTTTCTCTGAAACAACTGATTAAAATATGAGCAGTTGGAAGAAAGAAAGGGAGAGAAAGAGGGGAAGGTGGGTGCAGAGTTGGAAAAGGAAGAGGGAAGGAAGAGAGAGAAGTGGGAAGGAAGGGGCAGAAGGAAGGAAGAAAGGAAAGAACACCGAGGGAGGGAGGGAGGAGGATGGAAGCAAGGAGAGAAGAAGGAAGGAAAGAACAGAGGGAGAAGAAGGAAGGAAGAGAATAGAAAGGAAGGAGAAAAGAAATGGAAGAAAATGGGAGGGAGGGAGGGAGGGAGGGAGGGAGGGAGGGAGGGAGGAAGGAAGGAAGGAAGGAGGAGGAAGAAGGAGGGGAGGAAAAAGAAGAGGAGGAGAGGAGGAGAAGGAAGGAGGGAGAAGGAGGAGGAAGAAGGAGGGGAGGAAGAAGAGGAGGAGGAGGAGAGGAGGAGGAGAAGGAAGGAAGGAAGGCAGGCAGGCAGGCAGGCAGGCAGGCCGGCCGTCTGTTCGCAGAGAAGACTAGAGAAAGGAGGGCCAGAGTGAACAAGAAAAGGAGAAGGGGGATTCCTCGAGTGCATGGCAGGTTACACCTTCAGTAAATAAAGCTGACCCACTCACAGGACGACGCTGTGATGCACACGACACCCTCGTGCCTTGCTTGCGTTTCTTTCCAACCGTGTCCGACACAGACCATCGGTGTCCTACCCTTCTCCCCAGTTAAGCGAGCGACGGGGCGGTTACCTGGTTGCGAGGTGGGCCCCGCTGGCCCGTGAGCCGGGGTGGCCGGGGCGGGGGCGTCTGGATCCAGCGCCTGCCGCTCGCTGCACTTCTTGCTGTCCAGCCCACCGGCCAAGAGCTCGGGGGGGCTGTGCTTCCCGTTGATGGGCTCGAACTCTTGAACCTGAAGCCGGAAGAGACGGAGGAGGCGCTGGGTAAAACGACGTAACGTTATTTCTGTAAACGCGTATTGCTATGGATTTTAATTGTATATCTATTTATTGTTTTAATATGTTGTGAGCCGCCCAGAGTCCCCATTGGGGGGAGATGGGAGGGGACAAGTTTCATAAATAAACAAACATCTTAGTAGGATTCACAGGGCAGTGGCTGCAAGTCCAGGGTTGGCTCGTGTGGATTCACTCTTTTCTGCTTTTTATGGGGTTGTGCGAACCCAAGCCTTTCAAAAAACTTTATCTTCCCCTGTCGGAGAACATTTTATAGGCGAAAATGCGGCGAGGCTGTTTTGTGGCTCTGCATTTTTGGTGCACCAAGCGTTAAATCATGGCTTGTTAATTTATTTAGCAAATTTAGTTTTATTTCATGCATTTATTTATTTAGCACATTTATTTATTTTCACAGTATAGGAAGGCAGCAGTGGGGTTTCATTCGTGTAGGTTAAGGTTCTAGCATGCTTTACAATCCTAGCAAAAGTGACTTGGAAAGATGGGGGGGGGACCGAAATGACATTCAAATTCACCACATCCTCAGCCATGACTTAGCAGTAGCAATAAGACATTCTTAATACTGAATATACGGAAGGCAAAGATTATGGAATATATTGCAAGTATAGATGGTTGGTTATTGAAAACGTTGCAAACATAGTTTGTGGAAAACTGAACATACTTGCAGGTCGTTGAATATTGACCATACAGCCAGCAAAAGTTTTTTACTACCCTACGAGCAAAGATGGATGAATATTGAATATGTTACAGGCAAAGATGGATGAATATTGAATACGTTACAGGCCAGGAGGGTTGATTATTGAATATTTGGCTGGCAAAACAGCGCCACAAAGAGCGGTGAATTTTGTCCGGTATCAGTTGCACGTCAAGCTGATCTGATTATGTGGCTTAGGACACAACTGTTGTGGCATTTCTACACCAAGCCAGTTTTCCAGTGCAATCCTCGGATCAAAATCAGACCCCGAAACACACACGAAACACCTCCTTGATGGTAGTATCCCAACAAAAACGTGTGGCTTCTGGAAAGACGCAATTCCTCCGCGCTACTGCCTGCGTCCGACGTTGACGCACCAGCTTTGGATTGTGCAAAGGCTGCGTTGGGGCCCCTGGATTTTTCACCCCCGTCTCAGGAACCCCATGGGGGGAGGTCACCCACCTTTTTTCGGACCAGCGACATCACCCCGATGCGGGTCAGCACGTGCTGGCGGGAGAGGCCCTCGCGGGGCACGCCATCGGCAAACGTTTCTGCCCCGTCCGCGCCGGGTTCGCACAAGTGCCGCATAAACAGAGACACGTACGCCCTGCGGAAGGAGCAAAACGGGGAGAGATGCGATGGCGACTGCCGGAAAGGGGAAGTCATCGAATTCATAGTGCCTCCACAGGCAGAGGCAGTCTACCTGAGAGGGCTACCTTCTATGGTGAAATAAGGGGAAAGGATTTTTTTTTAAAATATATTTATTGGTAAGTATGACAACTGGACGATACAACCAAAAATACTGTAGTGCTAGTCAAATCAGAAAAAGATATATAGGATAATGAACAGGTGAGTAATGTTTGTAGAAACTAAGAATATATCCCTAAAACGCGAATTTAAAACTAGGATATTTTAACATATTATTAAAATTTAGTCATATAGGCCATGTATTGCTCCATCTTCTCGATTTTAGTACAGTGTGTTTTTTTGATACAATGATATTTATATAATATGCTTAAACTCTTAATATTCTATTACGGAAGTTCCTTCAAGTATTAAAAGTAAATGTGAAGGGAATATTTTGAATATACCGGTTGGAGTAAAATAGGTTACTTAGGCAAGTGAGCCAGGCAATATGGACTGTAAAACAGTACCTCTCTTCACAAGACTGTTGCCAGCGCAGCCGGGACTAAGAATGTATCATCCTGGTTTAATTCTCCTTCTACAAAAGTCCCCCAGGATCCAATAGCCCTCCACCTAGCCTTTTTCAGATGCATCGTCACTAGAGATCCCATAATTCCTATCCTGCATGCCTTGTCAAGAGACCAGCCTTCTCCACAACCTATGACTCTACCTGAAGGCAACTGTTCTGTTCTGTTCTAGACGGTGCCTCCGTTAGAAAAAATAAGAGGAAATTTGATATCCCCTATGCACAAAAATTGCATCTCCCTGTAACCAGAAATTGATGACGATTTCATGTTCTTTTATGTGATTCAATACAGGTAGTCCTCGTTTAGCAACTGCCTCGTACAGCAACCGTTCGCAGTTATGACGGTGATGAAAAAGTAACTTTGCGACCCATCCTCGCATTTACGACCTTTGCAGGTCCATAAAGCAAAGGAAAGCTGATCATAAGCACAATCGCAGTTTCACTTAGTGACTGCTTCGCTTAACAACTGAGTTTAGATTGTGGTCGCTAAATGAGGACGACCTGTAATAACGATTTTCCGGATAGCGTGCAATCCATTCTAACATAATATAATAAAGTAAAATAAATCAAAAGAATAACAAGCACTCTAAAAACAATATGGAATAGTTTTGCAGTTGACAAGATTAAAAACCAAGACTGGAAAAAAAGTGTGGGCAATAAAGAAAGATGGGGCAGGGTGGGGGAAAAACGATCCATGGGGCCACCGATTAAAAACCAAGACTGGAAAAAAAGTACGGGCAATAAAGAAAGATGGGGCAGGGCATAGGGAGAACAATCCACGGGGCCACCACGGTACCTGAACTCCTTCTCGCTTTTCCCTCGGAGGTCCCGCACGAGCCAGTGAGAATTGAAAGCATCCTGAGGGGGCATCCCCCAGCGCAAGATGGCGTTCAGGAACGCTTTGCGCTGGCGGGCATTAAAACCCAACACCTGTCGAAGGACAGAAAGAAAGGACGAGGCGGTAGCGGGCAGGACAGAACGCGCAATGCCAAAGGGAGGACCTTCACCCTGCCCTAGCAGAGCAAGAGGCTGCGACCTACCTCAATATTGCCACCGACTCTCGCCAGTAGCGGCGGGAGGGGTTTGTCCCGGTCGCCCCTCAACTGCCTTCGGGATGGTCTGCGCCCACCTGCAAAATACGGGGAATGGGGGGCACTCCTTTAAAGCTGCGATTTAGGAAGCTCCTCGGCTGCCAAAGATCGAGGGTCACCGGATCCACCAAGGCCCAGAGGAAAGAAATTGTAGGCTTCCCGCTGAGACGGTAGCAAGGAAGCCATTATCCTGATCAAGTTTACTGGAGAGAAGGGAAAAAAGTCTCATGGGGGGGAGGGACAACCAAAATGTAATTATCTGTTGAAATGAAGGTCGGAAGTCATTTACATATTTCTTAATTTTAGTTTTCTTTTTCTTTTCTTGCACTTTTCTGTTTCTTTTCTTTTAGTTTGTCTTTTACTATATGAGAATTCTTAATAAATATAAATAAAATAAAGTAAATGTGACTTTCTCCTTCCCTCCCCTGCCCAGTAGACTACCAGCGCTTTGAACTAATCCTGCCAGGCAGGGCTGAAATCACACCGAGTCCACAAGTTGCGGACCCCCGCCTTCAGCAAAGCTCATACGGGGGCAAACAACTCCAAGAATGGACGCCCTGAGCAAGGGAAGAAAGAGCGCAACGTAGCAACCCAGGTTGGAAAACAAAGGAAGAAACTCTCTCCGACCTTCCAGCCTTTCCTCGAAATCCTCGTCCTCGTCTTCAGAGCCAATGGAGTACTCCGACTGGTTATCAGACAGCTCTTCTTGCCATTCTGCAAGAGGAAGAGAAGAAAAAGGGATCAAAACTTACATTTTTGAGCACTGGGGATTGAAAAACAACTTCTCCACTCAACAGCCCTGCAAGCAGTGATTAAGCTGTTGGAGCTAGTTTTCTGTTCGCAGGGGGGCATTCAAAACTTCTCACCCTGTGGGCTGAAGGGCCCCCAGTCATTTTAAATCACATTCTTTTTCAACCTGTTCTGCTGCAGCAACAACCCCCAACACTGTGCCTTTAGGACCATATGAGCAAGGTGGAATCCCAGCACGGATTTAAAAAAAAAAAATTGGACAATTCAAGCTGTGCACCAAGGAAAATGGTCTGTCCTTTTCTCACATAATTCTCTATTTTTTTCGGGTGGTGAATGGCAGGGAGGGAGGGGCAAGGAATTGCAGCCGTGTTAGAAATGTTACTTCTCGTCCCTGGAGGTCTCCCAACAGAGGGTGGAGGGTCATCTGCACTGAGCAGGGGTTGGACTAGGTGACCTCAAAGACCCCTCCCAACTCAATGGTTCCCCAATTCTAGAAGGACTGTCAGGTTCAGCCCAAAGAACTCCCCGAGACAGCACAGATACAGTTCTGTTGCGTTTATTAGCTTCCACCTCAAGACAGAATCTCTCCAGACTGAATCTAACTTCCCAAGCCAGCAAGCAAACACTGAGAATTCCTTAGGGTGGTGCCAGTCTCATCTTCTTAAACTTCCCACACTCTTGCTGAGGGCTAAGGGAATGCTTATCTCCTCAAGCGCGGCCTTCATCCAACCATTCCTTCGCAAGGACTGGTGCATCTCCGGGCTTGAGGGAAGGCCCCATTGGCTACACTCACCTTGATCCTCCTGCGAGGCATCATTGTAGTTGACCTGCTTCCGGATTCTCTTCCCCTTGCCAAGGTTGCGGGCGAGGTCTTCCTGCTGCTGCTCGTAATGGTGCCTCAACAGCTTCTCCCAATAGTCAGGATCCACGTTCTCCTCCTGCTTGATGATTTCACGTTCCACCTCTTCCTGAAAACCCAGGAGAGAAGCAGGGGTTGAACCAGGGATGTCTCTCCATCCGGAGCTCCCGGGTGAGAGAAATGATACCCCAGGAGTCTGAGGACAGCTTGTCCTCCACCAGTGGATAAATCACCACAGAAGGTGGGAAAATCTTCATGCATTTCCAGAAATTGGACAGAGAGCTCAAGAGACACTTTGCTCTTTTCGCCCAAGCAAAGTGAAACTGAGAATCAACCCTCTGCAGAGAAGCTGTATGGGTAGTCCTCATTTAGCAACCACAATTGGGACCAGCAACTCGGTCATTAAGCGAAGCGGTCAAGTGAAGAGTGAAACGCTTTTCACCCCCTCTAAATCTGTGAAGAGTCACTAAATTTGTTTAAATTTGTTATGGAAGGTTGGAAATCACTTCTTTCTATATTTCTTTTCTCCTTCTTTATTAGATTCTCACTTTTTCTTTTTTCCTTTTTTCTTGCACTTTTTACTCCTTCTTTCTATTCTCTTTTCTGTCTTTATGTTTAGATTGTATTAGGTTTTACTATTATAGTCAAAATTCTTAATAAAAATTATATATTTATATATATATATAAACAACAGACCCAAGGACATCCACTAGGAAGGCGGTGGTCATAAAAGTCAAGATGGAGGCCACAGCTGTGTGCCTGAAGCCCTGCCCTTTTTAACATAGAGACAAAGAGGATGGAGCTTTGCACACCCAGTCACAGCTGCCATTTTGACTTTCTAATCCCCACCCTTCCCAGGCAGTCAAGTTTAAAAAATTACGAATGATTATTAGTCTTCAAACAAGGGGATGGATTCAGAAGAAACCGAAAGAAATCCATGATCTTGGGCACATTACCACACCGTCCTCTTCTCTCACAACATACTGGGCGACTTTAAAAGAGCTGAGATATTCGTTCATGTTCTGCAGCTCCGTGTCATCGGTGGCATCTTGGTTGCGGTCCAAGAGCTTAGAAATGGCTGCATCATCGTAATGGATCACACTGCTATCCTCAACATCTTTGCTATCTCCTAGGAGAGAAAGAAGGAAAGCCGAGGGTTAAGAGCCCACCTCCTCTTTTTGGACAAACTTGCCACCCATAGTTTGGGCTTGTCCTACCATTGCTATCATTTGATCTAAAATTCAAAGGACGACCAACACAATTTTAGACCTATTGTTGCTTGTTACAGAAGTGTGTTTTCTGTGGCAACCTCCCCAGTCTTTGGACTGACATAGCATCAAGGATCCTGTGCCTTTCAGGCATGGAGATTATTAGACAACATTAGAACGATAAATGAACCCTCACTCATATCAGTGGATTGTTGCTATCTGCTAAAACAAAACAAAAACAAGGAGGTTGTGTGACACTTCAGTCCTTCCTTCTGACGGATACTCTAAGCTAAAATGCTAAAATGACGTGTGCTGCGCAAATCCGCCCAACGTGGTCTTTTCTTGACCTGGTTCAGTGTGTTGTGTGAACCTGAATAAACCGGGGAGGAAGACAGGGGACTGATGGGTGGGATGCCCATCTGGCCAAGGGTCTTCTCCCCCTTGAAAGCCACCAATAATGGGTTGGTAGCATTAGTACTCTTGGCCCATCGCATACCTGGTGGAGGGCCTCCATGTTTCTTCTTCAGGTTGGTGGTCCCGGCGCCCCCTTTGAAGGGTGAACCATCTGGGAATGGGGTCACAGCTTCGGGCAGGCCGATCCGCTGGGTCTGAGAGGTCATGCCTGGAAGAGAGGCCGGAGGTATGGGGAGAGGGACACACGTTGATGAAGGCGTGGGCCAAGACCACAAACCAGCCCTTAACCTGTCTCATCTGAGTCAACCTGAAGCAGAGGTGGGAGATATGGTGGCTCTGCAGATGTTGTGGGGCAACAAGGGCACTGTTGATGTTACCTAGTCGGGTAATGAAATGTCTGCAAGCAAACAACCAAGCTCAGGGAGCACTAAGGACTCCACAACTCAACAAGATTCAGAGTGCCACTGGTTCCCTACTATACTGATCAAAGATGGTTTCCTGGCGATGCCAGTTCTCACTCCTGCTCTCCTGCCCACCACAGAACCTCATCTTCTCACCTTCGGTGTCATCCTTAAAGAGTTCCTCTGTGCCGAACTTCAGGATGTCGTCCAGTTCTTGCTTGGTCATAGATCCAGACTTGGAGCCAAGGCCAGGCCGCACAACCAGGTGCGTCAGCATCATCTTCCGCTTGGCCACCTGGGTGATGCGCTCTTCCACAGAGGCCCGGGTCACGAAGCGGTAGATCATCACTTTCTTGTTCTGCCCAATTCGGTGAGCTCGGCTGAAGGCCTGCAAAGCCCAGGAATGTCAGAGCAATGGGCCGAAACAACGTCTCACCCTTGCAAGATGGCCCCCTTCTCCTTCCCTTCAGGGAACCCCTTTGATATCGTATTTAATTTGCAGTGGGGCAATTCCCCGTACATTCTCTTGGCCATTTGTTTTAAAAATTCTGGGCATATTTGCAAAAATGAAAAACTGGGTAAAAACAGCGGAAACATTTACAAAAATCAGAACATGCATAAACAAGGAAAGCCTCCCTTGAGTTGAACTCAAGTGAAAGCAACATCATGAACCCATCCATAAAGTTTTCCTGGCAGTAATACAAAAGTGTACCATGGGGTTCATCTGAGATCTCTTTCTGCTTACAATGGCTTGGGCATTTTACATGATGTGGCATTTTTCTTATGCTTGGCTAGATTTCTCTCTTTGTAGACCCGTTTATGGTCACAAAGTTACTTTTTCACCACCGTCGTAACTGTGAACGGTCACTAAACGAGGCAGTGGCTAAATGAGGACTATCTGCACAGTTAAAACAAGCTTAAACTCTGCTATAAAAGAATGGTTTGTTTTCTATCTTCACCAGAAACAGGCAAATGAATTTGGGTCTTTTATTTTTATATGGAACAAACCAGTTATACATCCCCATACACACCTCACACATATATAAAATTAAAAGGGATTTTAAACAGCAGCAAGCTGATGCTTCATCAGACCCATCAACAGAGCCACATTCAAAGCAAGGAAGAAGAAGGCGGAAGAAGAAAGAACGATTGCATGCAACGTGTTTGTTTGGGAGGAAAAGGGGGAGCAGACTTGGGGGAAAAAATCATGCATTCCTGGGGAGAATCAGCAGTTATTTATTTTTTTCAAGGAGGGGGCTTTCGACAGACCTCAACAAATGTGCTAACCTGGTGAAGGGAAGAACAGAAACCCGGAGAAGGGGGAAAAGAGGAAGAATTTCATTCTAGGAAAAGCAAGTGAAAGCAAAAGAATTAACCTGGATGTCATTATGGGGGTTCCAATCCGAGTCGTAAATAATGACCGTATCTGCTGTCGCCAGGTTGATGCCCAAGCCGCCGGCCCGGGTGGAAAGCAGGAAACAAAACTGCTGAGCTCCGGGGGCTGAGAGCAAGAGGCACGGAGACAAGAAGAGGATCAGGGTTAGTCGGACTAGTGAGGAGGTGGCAAAGATACCCCTGACTTGGGGGAAGAAACCAAGATCGATTAGTGGGAGATGGAAGGTGGTTAAAGCCACAGGCAAGAAGGAAAGAGAGAAACTCCCCCAGCTGCAATGGTATATGAGGAGCACCTTGGGAGACAGGGCCAAGAGATGCTGCCAAGGGAACGGTCAGATAAGAGAGGGCATAGCCCACAGCTGCATAATGGGTGGAGAGAAAGACTCAGAAGGGACCTTCCCTAGTTTCTCAGCTGTAAAGGAGACTGGGGAGGATTGTACTTTCAGACTTGCAAGATTCTGCTAAAGCAGCCTTACAATAAAGTAGAATTAGCTCATCTGGTCGTTTCCTATCTGGTTTGTTCCAGTGAAGCCAACATCAACCTTGCAAGTCTGAAAGTACTTCAGAGATTCCCTCACGTGGGCACCAAACGAAGGTACCGTTAAATCTGTCGATGGATTCCTGCCTCAACCCTCCGGTGATTCCGCCATCGATCCGCTCGTACTTGTACCCCTCGTATTCCAAAAAATCTTCCAGCAAGTCAAGCATTTTTGTCATCTAGCAGAGGGGGAAAAAAGACTAAGAATTAGGGCACCCTCAGTGATGAGGGGAAAAAAACAACAACCGAGGCTCCTTGAAGGCTGAAGGACTGAGTTAGGGAAAAGGGTTCCTCTTGCAACTCTGTACGAGAACAGATGGTCTCCCTCTCTCTGTCTTCTCTTGCCCACATTGCAACTGGATCACTTACAAATGTACTGATCTTCGGCAAAGGCGCCTGTTGCATCTCTGCATGATTCCCTACCCTCTGTCTCTCTGAATCCCTGTTCTGACTGACAGAGAAATACAGGGGCAGACTCCTCTGAGAAAGGACAGCTGTTACACTCCACTTACAAGGGAACAAACACCACAAAGTGGACTTATCTTTATCTTTTTCCCTGTAAAAAAACACCATTCGGTATGTTCCTGCGATCTTGGGGAATGCTGGGAGCAAGTTTGGCTCACCTCTTGTTGCTCTTCAATTAGTCTCAAGTTTTACACACCCTCAAAAGATAATTATTCTGCTGTTTCCCCACAATGCTTCCTTTTTGGTTTTCACATCCACCCTCTCGCAAGTTCGCAATTCGTGTTCTGTGGGGCCCCCCTTACAAGTCCAGGCCCTGCACACCTGGGAGAAGATGAGCACCCGGTGACCCCCATGATGCAGCTTCTTCAGCATCTTCTGCAGCAGCATGAGCTTCCCTGAAGATTTCACCAACGAGCTGCCATCGTAGGACCCATTAGGCAAGACGGGGGCTTCCTGGGGAGGATAAAACAGGCTTAACATCCACGTGATTCGCTTAATGATTGTTGTAGGTCGTAAAATCGGCTCTGATTCACTTAACAACCAAATTGCTTAGTGACCTAAATTCCGATCTCTATTGTGTCGGATAGTGAGACTACCTGTAAGACCACTGGTAGCCCCTAGAGAAACTACAGGTTCCCAGGGATGGGTACCACACATAAAAAACATACATTTTTCACCAGGTTTCAACTGTCAATAAAGTGTAAGCCATGTACACTTTAAACAGCCCACATTTTGTGAGATTTCCAGCCACGTCCCCTGCTGTCTTCAAAATACAGCTGGCTCAGAAGTATACATACCAGTAGAGCATCCATAGAAATTAAAGATTTAATTTAAAGATTTAACACTCTGTGATTAAAGGTGAAAAACAGACACTTCAGAAGAGGGAGCTTTGCGCCATGTTAATTCCAAACATTCACCCAGATGCACGAACTGCGCCAAGAAAACGAACATCAGGAATCACGCTAAGCAGGATCTTTCCGCCAACTCTGCAGCTGCCGAAGTTTGAAATGGTGTCCCAGGGAAGTTACCCCCCCCCCAAACCCATTGCAGCTCCTAATTCAGACTTTCCCAGCACCCCAGGCCAAAAGAACAAGTTGAATATAGAAACTGCATGTCTGACTGTCCATGACAAAGGCACCTCCCAAATGCAAGCCAGCGACGGACACGATTCTCTTCCCCTGGATGGATGACCTCCACGCGCCCAGAGTAAGTTTCCACCAGATTCCAATGAGAAATAAACACAGACTAGGAAAACAGACCTACCACGGCTGCCACAGGGAACAGATAAGGATGGTTGCAACATTTCTTCAAATCCATCATGATGTTCAGCAAGGAAACCTGGTTACCACCCCCTTTGGAATTCAACGCCTCAAAATTCTTGGTCAGGATTAATTTATAGTACTTCCTGCACAGAGACAAGGGAGAAAAGTCCATCCAATGGGGGCTCTGGAAAAATGGAATCCAGAATAATAGCAGGCAGCCTAGAAACACCCAAGTAGATTTTTGCTTTTCTGCTGCACCCCAACTGTAGTTTCCCACACAACCAAGGGGGATGTTTCCACTGTACAGCTCACCTCCATAAGGGGTGAGCTTTGCTGGTGTTCCTGGAAGGAAGGCTCACTTTCTTCCCACAAGGGGAAAAGAGGTGCAAATCAGCATTGGGGAAAAAGGTAAGAGAAAAATGATCGCCTTGCTTGCATCCATCCAGGGAAAGTGAAATAGGCTTGCAGAATTTATTTCAGGAGGGGTGACATGCCTGGCACCCTTCTCCTGAGGACTAGAACTGAAAGTGAAAGTGAAACCAAAAGTTTAAAAGTGGAACCGAAAGTGAAACTAAAGTGAAAGTGAACGCCAGCCCAGGATTCTCTCTTTTCTGTGCTATGGGGAAAGATAGTTCCTGGAATAGCGAAAGGAACAAGGAAGGGGATCAATTTCCAGGACAATACATTCACCTTCTATCGCTCAAGGAATCAAGGAAGGGGATCAGTTTCCAGGACCATACGTTCACCTTGAAGACACCTGTTCTTTCACTCTTCCAGGGGTGGACAATCATTTATGGTCCATGAACCACACATACTCTACATTTGTGGCCCTCAAGTCCTCTTAGCATTCTTTGGTTGAGGGAACATCTCTGAAAATCAGCTCCCAACCAACTCATCTCCAGAGCAGGAAAAGAATTAAAAGAAGATAAAAGGGGATATTTGTGGCCCCTCAGCTCTGAAAAGCATACAAATGGAGGGTGGGAACATCCTAGCCTCCAATTCTTGGGACTTTGGGGACTTTTACACCAACTGGCCAGCTTTCTTGGCTTCTCCTGCCCTGCAAAGGAAGACTCACTTCTGCATCTGGCTTAGCTCCACCCGGACAATCAGCTCCGTCTTGGCTGGCATGTTTTTGAACACGTCGGCTTTCAGTCGACGTAGCATGTGAGGGCCCAGAAGGTCGTGGAGTTTTTTAATCTGATCTTCCTTGGAGATGTCAGCAAACTCTTCCAGAAATCCTTCCAGGTTGCTGTTGGAGCAAGAATGGGGGAGAGGTCACCCCCTACTTTTTTCAAGCAGCATATTCATTCATTCATTCATTCATTCATTCATTCATTCATTTATGGGCCCCCCAACTCCCAATGGGTTTTTTAATCAGCATTGGGGGTTTGCTGAGATAATCTCACAAGTACTGGAGCCACACAGGTGGTCAACCCACCTTTGAAAAAGCCACAGGACTGGGAATAGATGACTTGCTGTGCCCAAACAAACCACAGTTTGGCTTAACACCATGGCCTGGCTCACACGTCATCAGGCGCATGGTTGAACATCCTCAATGCATGATCAAATGCCCAATCTCATTTAGAATATTAAGCAAATGCAATCAAAGTTTTCCCAGCCTTTAGGAAACCAGGGGTATCCACAGGAGGGGAGTCAAAAAAGTCAAGATGGTGGCCATGACATGTGATTGAAGCTCTACCTTTTTATATGCATCGTCTAGAAAGGGGTGGGATATCAATCACACAGTCAGAGCTGCCATCTTGATTTTTTTGAATCCCCCTGCCCACATGCATGCTGGAAAGAGTCCTTTTTTGACCCAATGTGTTCCAAATCTTCCAAATTTATAAACAACTTTAACTATTTACAGTTGTTTGTTTGAACATCAATGAAGAACATTCATTGGTGAACAAGAAGAGACCAACCAATCTAAGGGGATTGTTTTTCCCCTTATTCTCCCACTCTGATTTTCTCCCTGGGGAGGGGGTAGCGTGGTACAAAAATATCCCAAAGGGAGCTCACTTGAACCTCTCCGGTGTGAGGAAATTGAGCAGATGAAATAGCTCCTCCAAGTTGTTCTGCAAGGGCGTCCCCGTCAGAAGCAGCTTGTAGTCAATTTTGTAGCTGTTGAGGACCCTGAAAAACTTTGCAGAGGGAAGAAATTGGGTCGGAAAGGTAGAGAATTCTCCGGGGGAGGGGGGACTACTTCCCAATCCTGTTTGGATTGTTCTAAACCAGTGTTTTTCAGACTTGGCCACTTGAAGATGTGTGGACTTCAATTCCCAGAATTTCCCAGCCAGCACATTTTCCTTCTGTTTTCTTCCAAATCCTTCTGTTTTAGGATTCTATGAAGGTGCCTACCTTGGACTGGTTATTTTTCAGCCGGTGGGCTTCATCAACCACCAGACAGGCCCACTCGAGGGATCCCAAAACAGCCTGGTCAATTGTAATGAGTTCGTAGGATGTCAGCAAGACGTGGAATTTGATCTGGGCTTCTTTCTACAGGAGACAGGGTAACAATCTTATTGGCAGGACAGCTCTGGTCTCCCACTAGGAGAAGGCCTAAGGTTCAATTTTATACACTTTTTAAAAATCTTTATAAATCCCTAGAAGTGATTTATGAGGCGAGGGACCTTCTCTTTCCGTGTCTGGAACAACAGGGCCGAAACCAGCAGGATGGATTGCAAGGGGGGACTGATGCAAAATCCTCCACTTGAAAAAAATGAAAGGCATGAGACGAGGGGGGGACCATACCCATCAGCATTTTGCAGGATGATGTCATGATGGACCTGCCCCCTGTGTTCTCCAGCTGATGGCTCCCTTCCTTCATATATCTGCCCCATTACCTATAATGGCATGTGGGAATAACCTTGGGAGACAGGGGAGGAAGAGATGCTGCCTAGGGAACGTCAGATAAGAGGGGGCATAGCCTGTAGCTGCATAATGGGAGAAAGAGACTCAGAGAGGAACCTCCCTAATTTATCAGGTGGTAAAAAGGGACGGCAAGAGAATTGTACTTTCAGACTTGCAAGATTCTGTTAATGTAGCCTTACAATAAAGTAGAATTAGTTCATCTGGTCATGTTTCCTGTCTGTTTACCCGGGAAAGCTGACAGTATTTATAACCATCCAGAGTTGCTGGGAGTCAGGTGGCATAAATTTAATAAATAAACAAATTCCAATAAGTTTGAAGTTCAGTCTTGGGAATAAAAGCAAGCACCACCTGAGCTGTGAGTCGCCCAATTCTCCACTCAGGCTTACCTTCATCCGGAAAACTTCTCTTCCAGTCCGAATAGCGTTGTCCTCAAAGGAGAACTCGTTCTCGCGAATCACAGACCGGCTCTCCTTGTCCCCAGTGTAGGTGACCACGTAGAAGTCGGGTGCCCACATCTCAAACTCACGCTCCCAGTTGATGATGGTGGAAAGTGGGGCGCTCACCAGGAACGGACCTTTTGAGTGGCCCTGATTTGGAAAAACGAGATGCAGAGCCTCAGGAGAGGCGAGGGAACCTTCTTCCAAAGGTTTCTGAGCACGTCCAGAGCAGACCCAGAGAGACTTACCTCTTTGTAAAGGGAATAAAGGTACACTATGGTCTGGACAGTCTTCCCTAAGCCCATCTCATCAGCCAAGATTGTGTCCGTCCCCTGCGCCCAAGAAAATCGCAGCCAGTTGAGCCCTTCCAGTTGGTAAGGATGTAGCGTTCCACCCGTTGCATCGATGTACCACGGCTGCCTGTCAAATTTTACTGTTGGCTACAAAGATGGAAAAGAACAAGAGGTATTACTATGATGGTGATTATCATTATCATAATTATTATCCTGCTATTCCTCTGCCTAGCTGTCAACAAGGGCATTTTTCACCAATCCATTCCTTTTTCTAAAACTGGAATCTACAAGCTCTGGTCTGTTCAAACTCCAGCCAAATTATCCATGCTAGCAGATCCCCGAATATTTTTTAAAATCATGCATGATAAAGCATGGGAAGATGAGTGGGTGCCAACAGTCTCATAAAATGAAATAAAAATGTATTCCCCCTCCCCCAAATTAACACATTCAGTGCTCAAAATCCCAGGATTTTGATATTCCCCCCTCCAGGACTTTCAAAATTTTGTGGCCCCAGACGAGAGATACCCCAATATCATTGGGCCCGCAACAGTCAGCTACTAGAGTTGGTGATCCACAAAAGCAGACTTTCCCTTCCTCGCCCAATTCCTAATGGATCCCCAGAAGTGGATAAAACTTTACTGAGTTTTTTTTTCCCCATGCGCATAAAAATAAATGATGCAAAAGAGCAAGAGAATAATTTCCATCAGAAGATAGGGGAAATCCTGCCCATTTTGCAGAACTCCAGCAGAGAGTAGAGGTGGATGTTTTTGGCATGAAGGGCCTCCTGAAGTCACACCATGCCTAGGTCCAAAACGTACATCGACATGCGGCGTTTCAGAACGACCTTCCATTTTTTTCTTGTGAGATTCTTCCTCCTCATTCTTGGTTGACCTTCTGGAGTACGAATCACTCTCTTCTCCCAGCATCGTTGCCCTGAAAAGACCCAAATACAAAGGACACAGGGTGTAAACAATGGCCCTGATCAGACTCCAACTGTTTGGAGTTGGAGGTGTGCTTGCAATTTTAAACACCCGCCGCTGGTGCCTTGCAAAATGGCCGTGGGCGAAGCACAAAACGGCAATTATGCAAAATACCAATTTACAAAACTACTCTGCATTCTGCCACACACTTTCTCCCTGTAATGGTATGTGGGAAAGAGCTTGGGAGACAGGGCAAAGAGACTCAAGCAAGGGAACAATCAGATAAGAGAGGGCATAGCCCACAGCTGCATAATGGGTAGGTAGAGAAAGAGGCTCAGAAGGGACCCTCCCTAGTTTCTCAGGCCATAAAGGAGATGGGGGAAGAACTGTACTTTCAGACTTGCAGGATTCTGTTAATGCAGCTTTACAATAAAGTAGTATTAACTCATCTGGTCACGTTTTCTGTCTGGTCTACCTGGGAAGGCTGACGCTCCCTCACTTCCCACCCACCACCTCGTCTTTTGTCTTCTTCTGGGAGGTGGGGAGACTGCAAAGCAAAGCATTCAGTTGCAGCTCATTCTTCTAAAATGACTATAAGGGCCCCTCAAGACCTTCTTTAAAATAAACATGATGGTGGAGACTCATGAAAAGGAGACTCATAAAAAGGTGGAAACTCATAAAAAGAAGATATTTGCCACGTGGACATTCAGACATTCCATGTGTTGGCCTCCCCAAACGACCTTCATTGAGTGCCCCACCCAGCTCAAGACCATACCTGTGGCTCCAATAAAGCTGTTTGAAGTTCTCATAGTAAGGTATATCGATGGCGTCCATCTCCCAGGTGCTCTGGTCATAGGACAAGTCCTTCCACTTGATCAGGTAATGAACATCTCTCTTCTTGTCAAAGCTGAGGAGCAGAAGAAGAGACAGGGAGGTATCAAAGCTGGCTGAGGCATAAACCTGTGCCCCCTGACCTGCAGTTGGTGATAGTGGATGGTGCCTCCACTATCCTGAAAGGTAATGGAGAATGATTTCGAATCCCACAGAAGACTGGGAAACATGACTGGTTGAGGTCACATCTTACACCACAGGCCTTTGAACATCCATTGTTCAGTCACCCATGTAAGATATCCAGGCGGGTTTTCCAGAAGGATCTGATTATTCTGGACTACAGAGGCCTGATCTGAGTTTGTGACAAGTGACTTCTCACACCCAAGAAAGCAAGGTCCTGCGGGATTAGAAAATCAATGGCTACCCAGATCCCGCCTCTTCTTTTGATGACCATCCCCAATAGCAGATGTGGGGAGGCATGCAGTCTCCCATATTGGCTAACTGATTGCCTTCCCCACCAGACCAGGGAAACATTGTGTTCCAGTTCCTCTATTAGCCATATTAAAGAGGCTGGGGTGAAAAAGGGTGTCTGGGGACCCAGTGAACTTCTGGAGCCATGGGTGGGTTCGAAAGTGAGTCTCGTGAAGAATGCTAGCCACTACACCACACTCTCCCTTGGGATCTGTCGGCTCTATGTGGTTTTCAGACATCAGCACATTAATCGGTCTACAATTTGCCCAATTCTTTTTCCCTACATCATCCCAGCTAGGGGCCCCTTCACACCGACAAGCCTCTTTAGAAGAGCACAAGGATTTCCAGACTCACCTGTGGTTGAGGATACGGTGAATCATCATCCATTCGGGCTTTATGCCATAGCGGTAATACTTCTCCTCCATCTTGGCATACTGGGGGTCTTTGCTCCGCCGCTTCTCGAGCTTGCCGTCCTCATCGCCAGAGTCGTAGTCAAAAGCGGGCGGGTTGTCCATGTCGTTCTTCCTTTGGTAGTTGCGGTACATCACAGTGTGATACAGCTCCAGCTGGAAGAGGATGTAGTAGAGAGGGCAAGTCAGCCCACTGGGCCTCCAGTCTCCAAATCTCCAGCCGACAGGCTCAGTGGCCCTTCCCCGACCGCACTCACCTGTAATTCCTTCACCCACGAGCAGTGCCAGTAGGACAGCCCAGCCCACTTCACAAAGAATTCTCGCTCCGGGATGCCTCGCAGGGGCTTGGGAGGTGGGGTTGCCAACTGGGGATCCACCGTGGGCACAGCGGCCTCCAGTGGGGCTGGGGGCTCCTGCCAGATCCAGTGAAGGATGCGCTGAACTCTCCCTTTCAATGGTGGACACTGAGGAAAGCCGAACAATTTGCATCACTAAAACCCCATTCAGGGTCTCCTAGTCAAAAAGCGAATCTTTTTGTGGTCTTTTTGGCACAGCACTCCATCTTTGGAACTCCTTCCTCAGAGAGGTCCACCTGGCACCATCCTTATCTTTTCAATAACCAATTAAAACTGCTCGGAGGCCCTTAAACATACAGTGAGGCTTTAAGCAGACAAGTGACCTCCTCTGATTCTCTTCCCCATTTTATTTCAATTTGGGTGTGAAGAACATGTATATTTTTAAGGGTGGCTTGGCTGACATATGCATTTCACACCCAAATAAATCAAGAGCCGAAAACAGTACACCCTGGAGGAACGAATGGGCTAAAATTAGGTGAGCTGCTAACCAGCTTCAAGGGGTTGGTTTCAAGGAATGACAGGAGACCGTGTGTGTGGAAGGGTGGCCACATGTGATTGCAAGGGTGGGAAAGAGAAAGGAAGGTGGAAAGCATGAAGAAAGAAGGGAGTGGGTGTTCTCCAGTGGGGAGGGGGGGAAAGGACAAGTGCTACGTATCCGGTAATGTGTGAAGGAATGTAAAGCTTGGGAATAGGGAAAGAATGAGCGTTAAGGGAAAACTTTCAGAAAAGATGACTCAGCCCCAAGAAAGAGGAAAGTGTGAGAAAGAAACTCAAAACAACCCCGCCTTGATTTTGTTTGGTATAAGACGAGGTAAACACGGACTGGCTTTCAGGACTGTTGTTTTAACCTGCTAACAATAAACAGCATTGCAGGAATCCTGGCCGTGCCCAGCTGACCTCATACAGTTGACCCGTTGGGAGGTCCCACAGTGCCAATCTGGGAACACCACTTGCAAGTCCGGAACACACAGATGAAGTTCCGAGGCCGGTGCTAGAAGCCCAATTCAGAAGGCAAAGGGGCTGGAGGGTGCGAGGAAGACAGGTAGACACTCACTGTACAGCGAGGACACAACCATTCACCATTGGGGATTTCTGGCAGAGGAGGATTAAGGCAGTGCATGTGATAGGAACAGGGACAAGTGTCGCAGCACAGTAGCTCTCCGCCGTCCTTGCACACTCGACAGAACTCCATGTGGTCATCCTCCTCTTCACCCATCTCCTCCTCTTCCTCCACCTCATCTTTTGGCTCCCACTGAATGCCCTCCTTCTCCTGACCAAGAGAAAGGCAGAGTTGAAACCCACAGTGCCCCTTTGCCCTACCGCCAGCCCCTCCGCCCATCTGGCCAAGTAATTTATTGTGCAAAGTTTGATCCCCAACTTTAATGGTCTGTGGGAACGACCTCGGGAGACAAGAGAAGAGCCGCAGACTAGGGAACAGTCAGATAAGAGGCAGTTGAGCCTGCAGAAGGGGTGGGAGTGTGGAAAGCATCTGAGAAGGGACCCTCCCTAGTTTCTTGGGCTGTAAAGGCAAGGGGGGAGAGAGGTACTTTCAGACTTCCAAGAATCTGTTAATGTAGCCTTACAATAAAGTTACAGCTAGTACTTCTGGATGCACTTCTTGTCTGGACTACCTCACAAAGCTGACAGGAGCTGAACAGAGACAAATCTGGAGGCCAGTTCCATTTTGCACCCTGGTACACTAGGAGGAAACTGTCTGAACAAGGAACAATCCTGGGGAGTGTAGTGGTCTGTGGGAATGACCTTGGGAGAGAGGAGGAAGAGCCACAGACTAGACAAAGAACAGATAAGAGGCAGCTGAGCCCGCAGAAAGAATGGGGCATGGGAAGCATCACAAAAGGGACCCTCCCTAGTTTATTGGACTATAAAGGCGAGGCGGGGGGGAGAGGTCCTTTCAGACTTGCAAGATTCTGTTAATGCAACCTTACAATAAAGGTAATGTTAGTACCCATGGTGTGTGCTTCTGGTCTGGACTATCTCAAAGGGTTGCCATCAATTTCCCAGAATTTCTGCACTGAAGGGATAGGAAATGCAGGGGTCTCAGGCAAGCCCCCTTTTCCAAACCCAGGAATATAAAGTTCCCCCTTAACTTTAAGTCGATTTTTAGAAGTGGGGAGGCAAAGCAGAAAACTCCCAACCTCTCCAAAACTTGGGGTAGTCCTTCCTGGCACCTGTCTGCCATGCAATTAGGTGAATATTCTTGGAAAGAAAATACAGGCAATGGAGGAATCTGTGCTGAGACTGAGAAACAAGCACATGCTATGGGGTGGGGTAGGGGGCAGTGTGCATTTAAAGCAAGATTTCTGTTTTAAAATATGAAGCAGAATTTGAAGTAAAAGGAACCAAGAAGGAAAATAAAATCTGATCGGCTTTTACCAAAAATTTAGGTAGCCTCTTTTACTCCCCCCACCCAAAAAAAACTTTTAGGAAAATGATCTCCCACTGATTAAGTTTTTATGGTTGTAACAGTTGGATTGTTTTTAATGATTTTTGCGGTTATTTCGGGGTTGACTTTGCATTGCTTTCTGGATTTTTAACTTTGTAAGCTGCCCAGAGTCACGGTAATGAGACGGGTAGCTATATAAATGTAAGAAATGAATAAGAAATAAAGTAAATAACCTCTAATGGAGGACAGTTTGGAATAGCATGATGGGAAGTTTTGCTGGGAAACACAGCTTGTTTGTGGTTCCTGCCTAACTCAGCCACCAACGATCCTTACACAGTGCGGGCAGCTCCACGTGCCTTCCGGCGCCTTCTCCAGCTCTGGATCCAGACAGACTAGGTGATAAGCTCGTGGACAGGTGTCGCAAAGAATGATCTCCCCTCCCTGCTGACACACCTCACAGTAGTCTTGGTGGTCAGTTTCGTATCCATCACCATCTTCAACTGGAAGACAGAAGTCGGGGAACGTATAACGGTATGTGGGAAAGACCTTGGGAGACGGGGCGAAGAGATGCTGCCTAGGGAACGGTCAGATAAGAGAGGGCAAAGCCCGCAGCTGCATAATGGAAGGGGAAAGAGGCTCAGAAGGGACCCTCCCTAGTTTCTCAGACTGTAAAGGAGACAGGGGGAGAATTGTACGTTCAGACTTGCAAGATTCTGTCAATGCAGCTTTACAATAAAGTAGAATTCGTTCATCTGGTCACGTTTCCTGTCTGGTCTACCTGGGAAGGCTGACAGGCGGGACATGGGAAAATGGCTCTCAGGTTTGAGTTCTGGAGCAAAGGATCTGCTTCCATCGGAGCCTTTAAATTAGGGGTCCCCCACTCTGTGGGAGCAAGTGGCCAATTTGGACTTTGGGGACTTGTTACCGGCACGCTCCCAAAATAGTAGCCAAGTGGGTGTGCCCAAACAGGTGGCTGAGAGGTTTATTTCGCCCTCTCCTTTCAATCACCCCCTTGGAAGGAGGTCTGCCAAAGTCACTTGACACACCTCTCTTCTTCTTCTTCTTTCTTCGGCTTCTCTTGCCGGCAGAGGATTCAGAACGCACGGAGGAACTCTTGATGCTGGCGCCATCCAGCTCAGATCCTTCCCATTCGTCCTCCTCGCTCTGTCAAGAGAAACCGGGCAATCTGTCTGGACGCTGCTGCCCACCTGGCACAAAGCTGGACTGCAACACCCAGAATTCCAAGCCCGCAAGACCACTGGGGGATTGTGGGACCTCCCAGAATTCTCCACAGTGGTTAGGAATGATGGGAGTTACAGGCCACAAGAACAAAGTGAGGATAGAGGAATGCCAGAAAATTTCCTGGCTCCATTCCAGCCTCCTGATTCCCACAGACAGCAAATACCTCTAACAAACACACAAATTACACTTTGGAAGTTGCTTTAGACCAAGCCAGCACAAGATCACTTGCTTGGATATTTAGATTTTAGCCTGTGTGGACACTGCAATCCTTAATGAGCTAGGAAGGAAGGAAGGAAGGAAGGAAGGAAGGAAGGAAGGAAGGAAGGAAGGAAGGAAGGAAGGAGGGGGAAGGAAGGGAGGGAGGGAGGGAGGGAGGGAGGGAGGGAGGAAGGAAGGAAGGAAGGAAGGAAGGGGAGAGAAGGAGGGAGGGGGGGGAGGGAGGGAGGGAGGGAGGGAGGAAGGAAGGAAGGAAGGAAGGAAGGGGAGAGAAGGAGGGAGGGGGAAGGAAGGGAGGGAGGGAGGGAGGGAGGAAGGAAGGGAGGGAGGAAGGAAGGAGGTAGGTTATCACTTTTCCATTAAAACTGAAAGCAAGTTTCTAGTCCTTATGGATATAAGGACGCACTTGAACCAGCACAGAACAGAGGGGGAGGCAAATCTGATTTTTGGTGAACGATATCGTAGGTTTGATTCCTTCGATCTTCCTCCCCAGGAGGAATACGTTCAGCAAAATTAAATCGTGCACTGCGACGAAGCCATTAATGAGATGCTAGAAGAGGTGGAGACCGCCTGGAACTCAGAACCCTTTTTTCAAGATTGTTTTTATTGTTATTGTTTTAAGGCACCCTCTGATCTGCTGCATCTGTGACTTTTGCAGAAAAGAATTTACTCACCGAGGAGTCTTTTTTCCTCTTCCGGGCGATCCCCCCGAAGCGGAATTTCAAAGCCCCCATTCTCTTCCCTTTCCCCCTTTTCTTGCCATCTTTGATCATCTTGATCTTCTTCCGCACACCGGGACCTGCAAGACCAGAGAGAGCACTGCACTGTGCCCAGCCCGAGAGCACAAATGTGATGCCCGTCGCCCCAGGAAAAGATGCGGCTGCTTTAAAACACTGCAAACAAGAGTGATGTTCCTGGATGCTCCAAAGCATCCAGTCCTCATTATTCTATCGCTCCCCTCTACTTTATTTGAGTCCTGGTAATCTGACCTTTCTTATGGACTAGCAACTTGTAAAGATTGCACGGAAGGAGTTATTTGGACTGTGCAGAGCAATTGGGACTCAACCATTCCTAGGGAGGGATCATCTTGAACAGGAAGATATAATTGCAGGATGTATTCTGGGATGGGGAGAGATGGCCATCTTTTTCCCTGGAGTGTACAACAGGCCAGAAAATGACACAGCTGCTTTAAAGGGTAGAAGACCAATGCTACAATCAGACTCCTACATGCTCCAAACCACTTTTCAGAACTGAATCAAACCCAGTCCTCATTATTCTACTACTCGCCTCCAATTCACTTTTGCCTCAGTAGTCAGACCTTTCTTATGGACTAGCAACTTGTTAAAAGCACTGCATGGAAGCAGTTGTTTGAACTGCAATGAGCCATTGCAACTCGGTAATTCCTTGAAAACTAACCAGGAAGGGATCATCCTGGACAGGAAGATCTAATCACAGGATGTACTTGGGACTGAAAAGAGATGGCCCTCTTTTCTCAGAGCAGAGCAATGCCAAGGAAAAACATAGCTGCTTTAAACTGCTGAATACCAAGGCTACGAATGCCTTCCTGCACACTCCAAAACAGATTTGGAGATCGAATCAGAAGCAACCCTATTCTATCCTTTATCCCTTTTCTCCCCTTAAAGCAAAATCGCTAAGAGCTGTCGGCTACCCCTTGGTTTTGCCAGCCCCTCCACTTCTGGAACCTGCTCTGAATCCAAAGCAAAGCTCTTCCCAACCCCACCAAAAGGTTTTCCTTGGAAAGAGAATCCCTCTTCTCCTGTTGGCCTCACCAGGTTAACCAGATAGGAATCACAACCAGATAAGCTCATTTACTTTACTGCAAGACTGAAAGTACAATTCTCCATCCCCTTTATAGTCTGAGAAGCTAGGGAGGGTCCCTTCTGAGCCTCTTTCTCCACCCATTATGCAGCTGGAGGCTATTCCCTCTCTTATCTGACCATTCCCTAGGCAGCATCTCTTCTCCCCATCTCCCAAGGTCTTTCCCACATGCCATTACATCTTCTGACCCCCAATAATTCTCCAGGACTCTCTTACCTTTGCCTTCTTTTGTCTTTGCTTTCCGGAGGGTAGGCAGAGGAGGCGTGGGTGGCACCTCGTGTGAGCTGGGCAGAAGCGGGTTCGGTGCGACAGCTACAATTTCCCCCACTGCGGCTACCGCGGCAGCAGCTGCAACAGCTGGGCTGCCTCTGAAAGGGTTGTTGGCACTGAATTCTCGCCACTTGGCCCCAAGGACGGTCATCATTTTGGACATGGGGATTTTGGGGTTCTGCCTGGCCACCAGCGGCCTGCAGAAGAAGCCGAAGGAGCAAGGCGGTTATTAGCAAAATAAGGACAGTAATAATATTGCCACGCTGATCCCAAAAATTGGGATGAAAATATAACTTTTCTCTATCTGGAAGAGGCACTGACGTTGCTCGTGGTTGTTGACCAAGCACGTCTCTTTGTGGATATTAAATTCTGCACCTACATTGGAGTATTGTAACTAAATATTAATACAAATACAAGGGTATCAAACGTGTTCCATTTTGGAGGGTAGAAATGCCACCATAAATAAGTATCTGGGGTTTTGGTTCTTGATGTACACTTACTGCGTTAAGATCTCAAATCTCTTTTAGGATGCTGGGGAATTTGGGGAATCCCTGGTGGGCGCTCTCGCAAAATGTCTGCCAGGAGTTGGGGGTTGCCCAGTTACATAACAGCTACCATGGGGAATCTAGCAAGACGCAAAGCCTAGATTTATCCAAACGCATGCCCCTCAGTCTCCTTCACTGGGCAGAATCGCACCGAAGCTCAGAATCCAACAGTAAGAGGAATGCTGCTCTTGCACATGAAGGTTCTACAGTTGCTAACCACTCCTGCCAGATTTGGCTACACCTACCCTTTTTCAGGTCCATATACTTCTTTGACCAATGTCCCCCTTCTGTAAGACAGAACCAAGGTCTGGGGTTCCCACCCTGCCCTGCCTGGAGCTGTCAGCCTTATGAGGTAGACCAGAGAGGAAAAACGACCAGATGAACTAATTCTACTTTATTGTAAAGCTACATTAACAGAATCTCACAAGTCTAAAAAATCTCCAGTCGTCTCTTTTACAGCCCAAGAAACTAGGGAGGGCACCTTCTGAGCCTCTTTCTCCTCCTGTCATGCAGCTGTGGGCGATGCCTTCTCTTATCTGACCATTCCTTAGGCAGCATCTCTTCACCCCATCTCCCAAGGACTTTTCCCACATACCATTACAGGAGCTAACCAGGAATTTACCCACCTTAGAAACTGGCTAAACGCCTTGTAATTTGTCAGCATATGATAGTCATCCTCCGAAAAAGCATAGTCAACATCATCCAGGCCCCATTCATCCATCAGCTGCGCCGAAGTCTTGGGTTCCTCCAAGGGAAGCAGAAAGATCTTGGCTTAGCTGGACAGATTCCCCCTCTTCTCCTGCCCACCTCTTTGCTAAGACCACCAATGTTGGTTCCCTTACTCTGGTTCTAAGCACCGAATTTTACTTTGTAAGTTTCCTTCCACACGGAGAATCCTTGAGGCCACCTAGTCCAGCCCCCTGCCCACATTAGAGCATCACAGAGAGGTGGCTTGCATACAGAGGGGAGCCCACCACCTCCCTGGTCCCACCATCTAACCCCAGTGGAGCAGGGTGACAATACACCACATCAAGAGCCGCTCCCAGGCCACGAGGCCAAGGCTGAGCTCCAAAAGTCTCCAGTACTTTGAACGTAGGTACCTTCAAGCCCTCATCTTCATTCTCTTCCTCTTCTTGCTGCCTCTTTTTCTGCTTGGCGTTCTTCTCCTTCTTGTCTTTGAGTTTCTTCTTCTTGCTGTTGTTCGGGGTGTAGTCGCTGCCTTCGCTGTCGGATTTCTCCGCCAGCTGAGCCTTATTTTCGCAGAGGCCTCCTTCTTGGTCGCCCTAAATTTAAACCAGAACAAACAGGCACACTAGAGAAATGAGGCAGAGGGGAGAGAAATGTCCGTTCTCCTGCACTCTGGGGGAAAAACTGCATTAAATTCACAATACGTGAATTTCCTTAGGTTGGGACGGAACTTTTGAAAATCCTTATTTCGTCCCTTTGAATGCCGTGTTTACTATACTGCAATTCTCCAAAAAACAAAAACGATACTCATCCTGTTAAGAGTTAAAAATTGGTTGGCACCGGGCTAAATGTGCCTCTGATTAAGATACGGTATCTCTAAACCTTTGCATTATTTATGTGCACTGGTTTCTAATATACACAAATTGTTTTTGGTTTTTTTTAAGCAAATAGTTTCTCCTAATACCCAGAGATTGGCTCTGTTTATTTTCCCTAATTTTTTCCTTGCCGTCTTTATCCCCCCAATGCATTCCACCCTCCTGAGCCACCCCGTTTGGAGATGCTCCCTGGCAGAGTTCAGGAACGTAAAAAATAAAATAAAATAAAATAAAATCCACCGCGTAACTGTCTTAAGCAGTCCACCCCCTCCAGCAAATACACACCAGCGTAAGTGTACTGAGAAAGCCGGCCAGTTAACTTCATTCCAACCTCTTCTCAAAGTTGAATTCCCACTATGGAGCAAGAAATCCCTCTTTCTAATCCGTTTCCAAATTCCAGGAAAGCTGCTTGATTAACAGCACAGAGATGGGGGCAAAAACACCCTTGGGTCTTCCTGCTTTCCACTGCCCCTGCCCCTTCGGATCACCCGCCTTGGGATCCCACTCCAATTCAGCTGCAAGATCAGCTAAACCAGGTTTAGCGCTGCAAGACGACGATAAGAACTAAGGTTCCTCGGTTTCTATTGCAAATGAACGCACCTCCCCAACGTACAACCCAATCGAGCTGCAACTTTGCAGTCACTTTCCCAACTCTTTACGCGGGCACGTTTCTCCATTGTCGCCCACCCCGGTGGCTGGGTGGCGTCCCTCACCCCTATCCATGCTTCCCAGCCAAGTTCTTGCTCAGGGTTGCACAAACGGGCCAAACTGACAGCAAACGGGAGACCATCGGGTGTTCTCCTTGATGGTTTCAGCCACTTTATAAAAAAAAAAAAAGAGGAAGGGGTATTTTCAGCATTTCTGTGAATATCAGCCATGATGACTGGGGGGCAAATAACGGTCATTCTTGCAAACAGCCATCTGTGTGCTTTATTGAAATACATCTTTCCTTCTGCTCAGGTCTCCTAGCAGCTTGCAAAAGGATTCAGCTACTTTAAAAAAAAAAACAAACCTAGGGAGTTCTGGGAGTTGAAGTCCTCACATGCGGGCTGGGGAATTCTGGGAGTTGAAGTCCACCCATCTTAAAGTGGCCAAGTTTGAGAAACACTGTTTTGGACCCGTGTTCCTCCTGGCTGGTCAAGCCTCCTTGATGGTGACACGTGGCTGGATCTACCTCTGCATCCAACACGGACAATTTTCACCCTATCTCCAATCTTCCCTATTTACGGAAGGGTGTTAAAAAGGCAGACGGATTGCAGCTTCCAGGCACTCTGGAAGAAACCCTTCCAGCAGCATTAACAAGACCACTAACTTGGTTTTTAAAACTCACAAGCGGGGCTCGCTGTTTGTTGACCTCCTTTATAAAGAGACACTTCAAATGACTACGGATATTTTTTTTAATGGGGGGGAACAGGATTGTATCAGCTGCTCCTTGCCCAAACCTCAAAAGACAGCTAAATCCATCAATTCATCAATCAATGGGAAGGAAGCCAATAAAACTCTGCCCAGACAAGGAAGGAGTTGGCCAGGTCACCCTTCTGTCTTCACTGGAGGATGAATTTGGCATAGCGATTTGGAGAATCCTGGGAGAGAAACATGCGGGAAAGAACCATCCAATGTTGCAAAGCCAGCCTCGGAACTTAGGGGTGGCTCCCCCTTTTAACGAATCCACAAAAACATCGATTTTAGTGCACTAAGATTGATTCTTCCTCCTACTAAATCCTTCAACACACATAAGAGATCCGAGAACGTTAAGGGCTCCTTTCAATATTTGGAATTAAAAAAAGATGGGCTTTGGGGAGCCCAGGGATGCAGAATGACCTCCAGAGGGGGAATGGCAAGGATATTGCCCAGTTTTTTGGGGGGGGAATGCTGTGGAGGGTGGACTTTTATAAAAGAAAAAGAGTTATGGAAAGTCAGCGCCTACAGGTAGTCATTGACTTACAATAATTTGTTAAGCGACCGTTCAATGTTATGATGGTGCTTAAAAAAGTGACTTACAACCTGTCCTCACACTTACGACTGTCGCAGCATCCTCCTGATCCAAATTTGGGTGCTTTGCAACCAGCATGTATTTATGATGGTTGCAGCATCCTGGGGTCACATGATTGTCATTTGTGACCTTCCCAGCTGGCTTCCGACAAGCAAAATCAATGGGGAACCATGTGATTCACTTAATGACTGCTGAAAAAAAAGTCGTAAAATCAGGTGTGGTCACGTGATGCCTCTCTTAATGACCGCACCACTTAATGATGAATTTTCCAGTCCCTATTGTGGTCATAAGTCAAGGACTACCTATATTCTGCTTCAAATTCTAGAACTACTTGATTGCTCCCAAAGCTCCCTCTTATTTCAGAATGCAGACTGCATAATAACAAATTTATTTTTCAAGTCGGCAGATTCCAAATCCTACAGTTGGAAGGGGGTCTTGGAGGTCATCTAGACCAACCCCCTGCCAGGGCAGGAACCCTCAAACCTTCCCAGACCAACAGCTGCCCAACCTCTAGAACAGTGTTTCTCAACCTTGACAACTTCGAGATGCGAGAACTAATTCCCAGAATTCCTTGCAAATACACTGAGGTCTGCAGTGCCTCTCAAATTGGGGGTTTTCTTCCAAAAACCCCAATCTGCACACACCTGGGGGATCTTTTTGCCCAAGGCAAGCAGACTTTGGATGTTCAGAAGGATGTTCTTATCGGCAGATGAGGGCTTCCCAACCCAGAGATCTAATCTTGCAGCCCACCCAGGCTGGATGGCATGCGGGGCAGGCGTCAACATTTCTCCAGCAAGAGGAGACGGAGACCCATCGTTCCCTGGTCAATGGTTCTTCCTGCAAGGCGCAATGGGGAGCATCAGACAAGCCCATCATCCCCACCCGCTATATTTGCTGATCATTTCCAGCACCTCCCTGCTATCTTAGACTATGGGAACTGTAGTCCAAACCACGAGGAGAACCTCAAGAAGGAGAAGGTTGCGTTAGAACAGAGACAGGTCCCTCCCAGGTGCCACAATGATGCCAGGCACACCACAGCGCCATCTTGCCAAGGACATCATTGACACCGTTTACTGAGGCCACAATGCATGGGACATCATTTGCCCACCGCCCTGTGGGTACCCACACCCCTGCCACATTGCTTTGGCGACAAGGTCCCCGCAGACATCGCAGCCAGCAAAAGAAAGAAAACGTTGTTCACGGTCGCCAAACCCTGATGGTGCAAAAGAGGGGGGAAGGGTTGGGGTTCCTTTTCTTCATTTAGAAATGGGTGCTGGAACCCAGGGCCTTTACCACGTACGCATTTCCTTCGCCAGGCGGAAAAATGGCAAACAAATAATTTAAATAAACAAAGGGCCCAAGAGAATCGTTTGTCATGTCTGCATACCCAGTGCCTTATCTTTCTCCCCTGCTTCCTCCGTGGTCTCCCGGTGTGGGATTTCAGGCAGCACGTGCCCAGAATCATTGCACACACCCAGAGGTCATGTAGTCCAACCCCTGCTTGGTGCAGGATCTGCTGAAGCTTACTGGACAGGGGACCATCCAGCCGCTGTTTTGAAGATCTCCAGCAAAGGAGAACTCACCACTTCAGGCAGCAGCCACTCGGTTCCCTGTTCAGATATTTCAAGATGACTGTCACAGGTCCTCTCTGTCTCCTTTTCGAAAACAAATACCCCCCCCTTTTTTTAGCCATTCCTCCTAGACCTGGGTGTCGAGAACTCCAAAGATGACATTCAGAGACCCTTAGCAAAATAGGAGCTTAGCCTGGGAAACGTGGAGTTTTTAATTTATTTTTATTTGCGTGTCACGTTTTATTCCGATGGTTTGGGGGTCTGGGTTGTTTTTACTGTTTTGGGCACCACCCGGGGTTGCTCCAGCACGGACAGTTATATACCTCTTTTAAAATCAGTGCATCAAAATTGAAGCAGGAAAGGGTGAGGAAGAAACTCAAGATTGCCCCGCTTTGATTCTCTTTGGTGTCCGAGGGAAGGAAGGAGAAACACGACCAAGTTTTCCAGATTCTGTCGTCAGAGCCAGGGCAGAGCGGAGGGGGACAACCCCTTTGCTGATCTTGCCCAAAAGGGTCCACCTACCTCTTTTTTTCTCCGCTTGATTTTGGGCACTTTGCCGTCTTTGAGTTTCTTCGCCTTCTCTTTCTTCTTCTTCGGAAGAGCGCCCAGCTCCTTGTGGAAAAAGCCCTCCAGAGCATCCAGCACGCCATCGTCTTCTTCTGGACAGGACAGAGCAGAGAACCCTGGAGGGAAGGGAGTTAAAAAACCGCCGTGGATTTCTCTGGAGGGAGGGAACTGAGGCGAAAATCTGTTAAACTCAAGGGGTTGTACACTTTCCCACCTGGATTTCCACAGAAGGAAGGAAGCTCCAGGATTTGCCAAAAAGCTCATTTGCTCTAAACCGCTTGGCACGCCTCTGGGGTTGGACTAGATGCCCTCTCATGTCCCCCCCTCCCCAGCTTTGTGAGGCTGGGACCAGGAATTAATTCCTTAAACCAATGCACGATCGGGAAACCCCAACTATGTACTACAGGGAGTTTTTGTTAATGAACATAACAATAAAAGGATATTTTTGCAGAAGGCGGGAACTCAAGAAAAAGGGACTTTCTGAGGAGGGTCCCAGACTGATACCACCTTTCTGACTTCAGGACCAGGTTTAACTCGGCCGCCAACGGGTTCAAGCCACGATCTCAAACGGGGTTTGAAACCAGCCAAATTTTCAATGGCGAGCAGCCAAGGCCCCGACCGGGCATCGCTGGAGGGGGCAGCATCAGCTGGGCAGATGAGCTTCCCTGGGAGCCAAGAGGGTGGCACAAGGTGCCCGAGAGAGCCTCCCCAGTCAGAGGCAGTCTACCTTAGCCGGCGGGGAGACGGTAACCTTGGAGGAGACCCTGGCAACGGTTCCGCTCATGCTCCTCAGGGAGCTCTCCAAAGATGGCGAGCGCCCGGCTTGGGAGGGGGCTCCCCCTCTGGAGGCCCCCAGAGACTTTCCGGGGACAAACGAGCCCCCTCCCCCCGTGGAGCCTCCACGCCCGGAGGCAGTCTACCTCCGGCGGCGGGAGCCGGGAAGGCGCGGGAAGCCCAGCGCGGCCCCTTCGGCCCCTCAGCGCCGGGACTCCCCGGCTGAGGGGGCGCCCAGCTCCGCGGGGGAGCCTCCCGGGGCGGGCGCAGTCTACTCCTCGCTTAGCCCGGCCGGGGACGGAGAGCCCCGCCCGGCCAGCGCCGCCGCCGCCGCCGCCGCCGCCTACCTGAGCCATCTCCATCCTCCGCCGCCCGCATCCTCGCCGGCCGGGCGCGCCCAGGGCGCACGGAGCGCTGCGGCGGGCGAGGCGGCGAAGATGGCCGCGGGGCGAGCCGGAGGTGCCCAGCCCAGCCCAGCCCAGCCCAGCCCGGCCGGGGAGGGCTTGGGGGCGCGCGCGGGGGGCTCCGGCCGGACCGCCTCCAATGCCCGGCCCAGCGCAGCGCAGCGCGGCGCAACGCTGCGCCCCCTCCGCCGCCTGGCACCAGCCCGGAGCGGCCGCCTGGCACGTGCCCGGGCGCGCGCTGACGTCCAGTCTGGTTGCCCTGGCAACGGCATCCCATCGCTGGCGGGCGGGCAGGCCGGCTGCGCCCCTCGCCGCCTCGCGCGGGGGCCCCTTTGCGCAGCCCGGCCCGGGCGGTCCGGCCGCGCCGGCTCCGCTGCGCTCCGCGCCTGCCGTCCGGGCTCCGGCAGGGTCCGCGTGGGGCGCCGGGGGTGGCTCGCCCCCGGCCGCCCAGGCTGGTGGGGCCGGACTCGGGGGACCCCCTCGCTGTCCCCACCTCAGCCCGGGGAACCGGGAGAGCGTCTCCGGGGCACGTCCCGCTCCTGAGGGGGCCGCCAAATCCATCCACGCCCCCGCCAAGAGCTGCAGCCGCCCCTCCGGAGGTCCTCATCCTGACAGGACTTCGCGGCTCGGCTCACCCCCGTCGGCCGACGCAGCGGGAAAGGCCTCCTGCCAAGGTCGCCAGCTGCAGACGAAGCCGCCCAACTTCTACCCATGGCTTGGTCTGCCAGACACGGAGAGGCGAGGAAGGGGTGGGTCCCCACGACACCCGAACACCCCCTCGCCCTCTTCTTGGCATAGTTTATTGCAGTGTTCCTCAACCTTGGCCACTTTAAGAGGGGGACTTCGACTCCCAGAATTCCCCAGCCAGCATTCTGGGAGCTGGGAGTCCATACATGCTGGCTGGGGAATTCTGGGAGTTGAAGTCCACTCCTCTTACAGTGGCCAAGGTTGAGGAACCCTAGTCTAACAGGTTGTGTGAATCCGCTTGACTTGTTCAGATCTTTTTTCCCTGGCATCTGCCCAAGACCCCAAACTCCAAGGATCCTCAAACGCTGTGCCCTCCATTTTGGGCTCCGATCTCAAATATAGTATTTCATCAGCTAAGGAAGCATCCCAAACTTCTCAAAAATCACATGGGTGAGAATCTTCCTGCATTTAACTAAGAGGAAGATGAGCCTCAATTCTGGACCCGGAAGGCATCTTGAACAAAATGTGGGGTGAGTCCCCCCTTCACTTTTTAAGTCAGAACAAACTACCCAGCTATTCCCACCTGAGTCCCATTCATAAAAACATCTCCGCAGGTCGCAGGTTCCGGCTGGCCTCGGAAGATGGATTATACGTAGACGGGAGACCACAAGGAGATCTCAAACTGGGAAGTCAAAAAACTCGGAAAAAAGGCATTTCTACATTGTTGCCAAGATTATACAATTATATCCAAGAGTCAACAATTGGTCAAAGCCAACTGTACCATTTTACTGAGAACAAGAAAAGACTCAGACATGCTAAAACACCCTGAGCAGGACCAGAGGTTGATGGAGAACATCTGGCTCCAGAGATCTTGCATTGAGAAACCAATACTGGGCTTAGTTGTCTACAAAAGATCGTTTGAGTTTGTGCAACAATTGTACAGAGGTAGATATTCCAAAAAGCCCGCTGTGTTAAATGAGAACTCCAGGCTTAAATTTTCTCGGAGGAAACCGGAAATTGTGGTTTAGCCTTGATGGAAGCGGAAGATTTAAGGGAGGCAAAAAAAAAGTCACATTCACCCAACCCACACCACAAACCTATGGAACTCACTGCCACAAGATGTGGCGACAGCCAACACTCTAGAGCAGTGTTGTCCAAACTTGGCCACTTTAAGATGAGTGGACTTCAACTCCCAGAATTCCCCATGGCTGGCTGGGGAATTCTGGGAGTTGAAGTCCACTCATCTTAAAGTGGCCAAGTTTGGACAACACTGCTCTAGACAAACCGATGGGATTGACCACGGTTGAGGTTGCAAATGAAGAGCGCAAGATAAAAACCGATGTAATAAAGAAGAATTTCACACAATATTCCGCCGCCTTAGGAAACACGTTGCCAGGATTGGTAATTCCATATGGAGAAATCGGTTCCGTTTGCTTTTTAACGCAAACTCAGCCAACGTACACTTTCCAGCCATGACTTAAAGCAACGTTCCAAGATGTGCAATATTCATACTTTTCCAAACATTGCGGCATACCTAGCTACTCAAAAATGCACACGGAAATTAGCAGAAACCTGGTCAAAAAGGCAGAACTGTTACACACACACAAAGTGCAGAAAACTTGCATCTTAGGAGAACTGCGTGTGAAAATGCATCCAGATTCTTGGGCTGACTTTTAGGGAGTGTGGAAAACAGTAACAAACTCCCCATTTTTCAGTTGTGGTATCGATATAGTCTGAGCTTTCAAAAAAGTCCAGAAAGAGTAAATCCACTTGGGCTGCAACCTTATTTTGCAAAGGTATCATTCGGTTGCGCACAATAAGCAGTTAAGTATTTTTTTTCAGTCCTCCAGTAAAAACCACGTTACAGAAAGGGGGCAAATTTAAACTGAGCACAAGGACGCAACTACTCTGGTTGCTGTGACTTGATGCTGTCAAAGGAAGACGTTGTTTCAGGTAAACATAATAGGCGTTCTGAGCAAACCAAAATAGTCTGTGCACTGAAAAAAAACCTGAAGTTGCAAGTAAAGATAAGCTGAAGGTTAAAGCTGTAAGAGTAAGCCACCTTAGAGGGAACATCTGGGCAGAAGGGGCATGCATTCCCCCCCCGAGGCCAAGGGGGGACATCTGGGCATGCATTCGTACATGCATCCCCCCCCCCCCCGAGGCCAAGGCATTAAACCACACTGGGAGAAAAGGGTTAGAACAATTTCTACCACAATTTTATTTCAGGAAAAGCGAATGTACAAAATAGTTCCAGGTCTCTTTGTATCTAATCTTCTTCCTCCTCTTCCTCCTCGTCCTGGTTAATCTGGAAATATCGCAATTCGTAACTCTCCTTGCTGTTGGCAACCACACGTAGCCAGTCGCGCAAGTTATTTTTCTTTAGATATTTCTTAGTGAGGTACTTGAGATACCTGGAAAAGAAGCGTCAAGCTGAGCAGCAAAGCCAAAAGGCCAGGCTGGAGACACGAGGGTGTGGGCCGGCTCCCTTATCGTGACGTGATTAATTAGATTTAATATCCTGCCTTTCGTGCGCACGAAAGGCAGGATATTATTTTTGCCAACAACCACCCTGTGAGGTAGGTTGGGCTGAGCGAGGAACAGGCCCTAAGTCCCCCAGGGGGCTGTCCTGGCAGAGGGTGGAGCTTGGCTTCCCGGTGCCAGTCTGACCCCCTCCCCACTATACCACACTGGCATTCCCGAGATCCAGGTGGCAGAGATGTGGCGTTCAGGGTCAGGAAGTCCATTATCCCAAGCCACAAAGATGCAATCACAGACTATTATAAAAAAAATAAAAGTACACCCAGCTTCATTTATTCTGAAATTAAGAGAGCACGCCTCCTTCGTGCAATTTCGTATTCGTTGGTACAACCAGGTCAAATTCAACGAATTCTGTAGAACCAGATCTGCTTCTAAGCTTGGCCAGGTCTGACCGCAAGCAGAGTCAAGAGATCTGCCGCTTGGAGGTACACTACTCCTGGACAGGTAAGCTCGCGTGGTTTAAGGATGGCCTCCTCTTTCCACTTCAAGTCCAGGGAGTGGTTTGGCCTCAGTTGCCAAACAGCGGTTGAGATTTTAGGGCTGCCAAAACAGACTTGGACGGTCCCCTTCTGTAATTTCAAGGAAGTTTCCAATGTGACCCTAAACTTGGTGAGATTTCAAAAAAAGAATTCATCTCGGCTGAGGGGCCCAGGAACCTGGTGCTTCGCACAAGGCAGGACACAAAAGGGCCTCCGCTTCTGCTGACCCTGAGGCTGGTGGCTCCCAAACCACCATCAGAATTACGTTTCTCAGAGCTCGATCTTCTCGGAAAACCCCTCCTTTTTGCCCCACCTCCCTTCTCTGGGGCACCTTCTCCTCTTCTGCCTGACCCTCGACTCGCCAAACCTGCGCCCTGCAGAAGAAAGCAGGGCTTCCTGTCTCCTGCCACCGGTCTGGTTGCTGACCGAGAAGGCCGGAGGGGTCCCAACATCCCCCACTGCCGCCAGGAGGCCCTGGGCACAGCGCTGCCCGCTTACCTCTTGGAAAACGGGACCTCGGAGGTCACCGTGATCTTGCTTTTGCTCCTCTCGATAGTGACTGCTCCTCCACCAAGATTCCCGGCTTTGCCGTTCACTTTGATTCGTTCTTGCAAGAACTGTTCCTGGAAGAGGTTGAGGTGGGAGAGTTAGCAGACACAGCCCATGGTCTTCCTTCACCTTTTCTCACTGCCCATCTCCTCGAGGTGGGGAGACGCTCTGCCCATTGGGGTCCCCGCAACCTTGGGAAGGAGGGCCTCCGTCTGGCTCCGAGTCCTACTCAGCGGTCTGAAGTTGGTCTGATCTTAATGAGACATTTGAACTTGGCTTCCCCAAACAGCAATTGAATAGAAACTCCTGGGAATGACAGGAGCTGAAAACACTGGAATAGTTGCTTTAACTACTACACCGCACGTTGGCACCTCATCTCTCTAACAACCAATTTCTTTTAATTTGACAGATTTTTTTTATGCCTTCGAGTCACTGTTGACTCCTGGCAACTGCCTGGACTAGTCCCTGCAGTTTTCCTGGCAAGATTTCAGAAGTGGCTTGCCATTGCCTGTTTCCCAGGGCAGAGAGAGAGGGACTGGCCCAAGGTCATCCAGCGGGCTTTGTGCCTAGGCGGGACTACAACTCAAGGTCTCCCGGTTCCTAGCCTGGTACTTTAACATTACACCAAGCTGGCTCTCTTAATTTAACAGAGCTGGTCACTGAACCCTCAATGTAGGCAGTCAAGAACAGAGAACAACATATGTACATAAATAAAAGCTAATGTTTTCTTGCAGGCCCCACTGAAAATATGCCAAGTCCTCCAGTATGTTGTATTTCGTGGAAAGAACAGACTGGAACTAATCACAATCACACTAATGTGAATTTTCCTACTTTTAAAGCCACTCCTCTTTTCATTGCTCTTACTCACTGAGGCATCCTGGGAAGACTATTTCTGCACTTTAAGTGTCTGACAGCCCAAAGCCACTTCCTGTCTAAATTAAAGGTAAAGGCACTTTAAATAAACAGTCTCCTCTGAATTTGCAAGAATTAAGGTTTTCTCCTTTCAGGCAATGGCTTCTGTGTTATGCCAAACTGACACCACTCCCTAATGGGAGAAAAACTCTTGCAGGTACTTATTCAGCATTATTCTGGTGGCAGGCTATTGGGTGGTATCTATGAATCAAAGCTTGTCAGTTCAGAGCAACCACAGGCACAGAAACCTTGCAGAATGAGACAACCGAGGCCAAAGCTGAGAATACCAGAGCCAGAATTACATCATGCAAAAAACCATCACATTCTTTAGGGGTAGAGATTTTGGGCACATAAGCACATCACCATTCCATAAAAAGATGCATTATAACAACACATTATTTGTTCATTGGCTGCAGTGCAGATTAACATGATCCATCTAGGTCACCAGCCATTATTTTAACAAGAAACATTCAATCCTTGCTCACCTTTCAGACTACTGGAATATACTGATATACCTCGGTGCTCGTTTTTAGTGCCCCCTGCTTGCTCAGAAAGTTGTAATCTGAATCGAAATGAGACTTGAGGCTCACAAGGCAATTGAATCATTCTTTCCTAGGATTTTAAACTCAGTGTAATAATAGAGCCAATGGTAGCTAATAGTGTGGTACACTAAGACTTGGGAGACCCAGATATAAGTCAGCCACAGAAGACACAACCTGTCTCACAGGTGGTTTTGGAGGAGGAGGAGGAGCAGCAGCAGCAGCAAACTGGCTGGAGGAAGGGAGGGATACCGATCAAATAAACCCACAAATAACTGAGGTTTTTTATGCTTAGCATTGGCAGGATTCAACCTTGGATCTTTTACACATATATGACTTGCAACCGGCAAGTCAAATCACTACAGAATAAAAAGTTTAATATCAGAATGCCTTGATTCAAATCAAAGAGGCAGCCGTACAATTCCACAGACGGCTTGGGGGAGAAGGGGCATCCATTAAATCTGAACCTACATTTGAATCCATTTATGTTATTTCGGTAACGACATCATAATTCATGCACATTCCCTCATTTGCACCCAAACTTGTCTTAGTGGGTAAACTGATCTGAAGGCCAAAGGAAATATTGGTCCGTTGTACTGGATGCCCGCTGAACGGAGGCATGTTAAATTGAGGTATTCCTGAACTTGGACTCTGTGAGAAATATACGGCTCCGCACTTCGGCGGGTAAACCCAAATGTGCAGGTATAAGACCGAAAGCACCTAGCTTGGCGTTAGTATGTGTGAGAAGGCAGGACGGTGGACCACGGATTAAGTATGGCTCAGCCATGGGTTGCAGTTGGCAACACAGCTAATACAACTTTGGGCTGCATCAGCAGAGATACAGTGTTAAGACAACAGGAAAGACAATTCTGCTCTACACCGCCCTGGTCAGGTGCCATTTGGAATCCCGTGTCTGATTTGGATCACAGTACAAGAAGGAACCAGATGCTGGTTTGGTCCCGAGGGTGAGGAACTGGAAAAAGTGGTAAGGGGCTTGGAGGCTCAATCCAAAGAAGAGGCAGTCTTCCTCTCTTGAAGGGCTGTCGCAAGGAAGAGGGTGTGGATTTGTTCTCTATAGTGCCTGAAGGCAGGACAAGATACAGCTTGGCAGAAGGAGATCCACACTCAAAACGAGGAATTTCCTGATTGTGAGAGCTCTGAAGCAGCGGAACAGCCTCCCTCCTGGAGTCATGGGGGCTCCATCATTCAGTATGTTAAATAAAAATTGGATAGCCATTTGTTTGATCTGAGGATTCCTGCCCTGGGTAGGGAACTGGGCTAAAATTGGGTTTTTCAAACCGTGCAACTTTTTTTTTTCATGAATATGTTCTGTGGCCTTAACGAGTTTGAAAGCCTCTGGACCAGAAGACCTCCAAGGCCTCTTCCCAGCCTATGAAACTAGGGGAGTTGACGTCCATATATCTTCAAGTGGCCACGGCTGAGAAACACTCCTGTAGACATTTCCTCTTGAGAAGCAAAAAATACACGGGACATGTAGCTGTGGAACACCCCAGGTATGCTGACAGCATAGCAGCAGTGACAGCAAAAGAGTTTCAATATCCTATATTAATAAAAATAGGACATTTAATTCTTTCCTCCATCTTCCCGGTTGGAGAATATACAATGACAGCACGCCCCAAGTACTGGTGATGTCCAAGGGTGCACAAGTCTGAGGCAGCCAGCACGAGCACACACACTCTAGGTCCTGAACACGCACAATGAAGCAAAACGATGCCTACACCCACTCACTCAAGGCAACTCCCAACAAGACTGTACCCATTATTTTCCAGAAAGCACCAGAACAATCTTAAGATTCCATTCACAACTGGTACACAATGCTTTAATCGGGCACCAATGATGAATGGAATATCAAGGTCGTTAGTGTGGTAAAATTGCACATCCAGGTACCTGCAACTTACAAAGTTGGCAGCGTCCATAATACCATCTTCTACGGGATGAGTACAATCCAGGGTGAACTTCAGAACTTGTTTCTTTTTTTTACCGCCCTTTGTCGCAAGCTTCTTCTACAGGAGAGGGGACAGATTCATTATAGGGGGGGAAAAGGACAAGAAATTACAGAAAATTCTCTTGATCCAGGCATTGGGGAATCAAGCTTTCTATGCCTAATCTTAAATATCGAGATCCTTTAGGCAGAGAAGTGGTTTAGCCCACATTAGTTCACAACAAATACACTCAGAAATATGGCCACCATGCTGAGCTTTGCAGAGGCCAGTTCATACTTCACACATCGTCAGTATAATTTCTGTCCGAACCGGCATTCGTTGTTCCCCCAGTATGAAAATTACTATCGTGAGAGTTAAATGTTTAAAAAGAACCATCCAAAACCTAGCACTGAGCTCTTTGGGAACAGGAAAACACAAAATATTCTGTTCTACTTTCCGACGACCAAAATATAGAACAAATGGCAGGATTACGGAAAACAGAATACACTTGAATTTCACAGTTAGGGCCATGAGACAGATCTAGTGTTTTCCCACAATCATTTTCTCCCGTTATAACTGGAGAAATTCAGATGGTTGGGGAAAAGAAACGGAGTAATTGTTAATATAGATCAGTGTTTCTCAACCTTGGCCACTTGAAGATGTGTGGACTGCAACTCCCAGAATTCCCCAGCTGGAAATCTGGGCACTGAAGTTCACCCATCTTCTAGTGGCCAAGGTTGAGAAACACTGGTACAGACTAAAAATAATAGTCTGGCGGCCTAGAAAAACAGGACCCCGAACACCAGCATGTCTGGAGCTACAAAACATTGCAAGCAGATCCTAATTTTCTCTATTCTTTCAGTCTACCCTGCAAAGAAGCATTGGGCGATTCCATACGTTCAGAAATAACACACAGATCCAAACGTGACGCTGCATTTCCACCCTGTCGTAACGTTTTTATCGATACATCCGAATAGGTTGCTCTGAGCTGTTTCGGAGTGGGCCAGGAGTTGAAAAATTAACAAATGCAGCACACGAGTGGGTAAGAAACGCAAACCCCGCCGTTTGCCTTTCTTTAAAGCTGGCTGGGGGATTCTGGGAGTTGAAGTCCGCCCTCTTAAAGGGGCAAGGGTGGGAAACACGGCCTTAAAGACACCCTTCCCGTTACAGTTCAAGGAGAGAAGACAGCCACCCGAATCCACCGAGCTCCCCGCAAAGGAAACCGGGTCTAAAACCAAGCGAGGGCTTTTTCCTCCCTCTCTGGCCCGCTGCCCAAGGAGGCATCCAGGCAGCCGACGAGAAGCAGAGGCCGGCCCCTGGGCACGCGTGTCCTCCAATCCCCCCGCCTGGCTGGGTTCCCACGACACTCGGGTCACGAGGGAAGCGTGTCGTGGGAACTCGGGCAGGGTCTCTCTCCCCCCCACCTGTCTAATGGGACGCCCCCCCACCTCAAAGGGGGCAAACCGAGGAGGGGGGAAGGGTTGGGGGCGGGGCGGGGCGGGGGCGGGGCCTGGCGTGGGAAGGGGCTCTGAGGCCTCTTTGGAACGGGAGGGAGCCCCGGAGGGCACCCCGAGCCCCCTTGGCCCCAGAGACGTCCCTCCAGCCCCCCCACGGCCTTCTGGAGGGTCCCACCCGCCAGGCCCCGCCGCTTTCCTGGCCCGGCCGGCCGGACACTCACCGCAGGCGCCATGGCGGCAGCAACGAGAGGGGAAAAAAGGCAGGCCCGCCCGAGCGCATGCGCCGCGAGGTCCCGCCCACCCCACTTCCGCCTGACGCGCTTCCGTCGAGGCAGCCACGCCCCACGACGCACGTGCGACGGGCGGAAGCAACCACAGAGGCTCGGCGCTAGCTCGGCGCCTGGGCCCAGCTTCCGCTCTTCGAGCCGGCCGAGCGCCGAGGATATCGATCGGTCGCGCTCACCCAGCCTTTTTTCGTCTCTTCAGATCGATTGAGCGCGCCTGCAGGCGAAGGCGAGCGGCATGCCGGAAGCTGTAGTCTTTGGGGGGGGAGCCAGTTTGGAAAGATGAGTGAATGGAGGGATGAGCTTCCAGATGCGCGGGACTACAAGGCCCATGCGCTGGCCAGGGATGATGAGAGCCTAAGCCAGCCCCAGGAAGGAAGGGGCCGATGCTGTTTGGTTTCCCTGATTTAAAAACCCCTTGCACCCACCCAAATTAGAGAATGATTGTGCAGTTACAACACCGAGACCACTTCTGCCGGATTTGTGTAACTAGTTTGCTCCAGTAGAGTTCGAGAATGACCCCGACTGCCTGCTGAGCAGCCCCTTCCCTCACTTTATCAGGAGGGGAGGGATGTGGTGGAAACTGACCGGTGCAGGGAAACTGGCAGAAAAGCCCAGCTCCACAAACCTCATCGTTCTCCAGACACTCCAATAAGGACAAAGGCATCTGGGGCGTAGGCTCCTTTTCAGACTAGGTTAAAGCTGACTACCACAAAGGCACGCCTCCCTTTTCTCCACGGAAGGGTAATGGCTGAAACTGACCGGTGCAGGGAAACTGGCAGGTACCCAACCCGCCTCCCTCCTCTTCCCCAGATGAGCCAAAAGCACAGTTTTCAAGCGGAACAAGGCGGAAACGCTCCCCTGTGCTTCCCCCCAGAAGAGGGGGCTTCTGGTCATGGCCAAACATTGCTTAAAGGGCTTCTTCTGGAGAGAAGTCAACATCAAACCGGAGAAGGGTTGTGGGGAGAGGCAACAAGAAAAAAAAATTGGGAACGTAAGCGCTGATGGAGGCTTCTTAGCAGTCATAGGAAGGGGGTGCCCACCCTCCCACCCCCTCCCTGGTCAGTTGTCCTCATTCCGAAAATAAAGAGCAGGACAGGAGAACACCTTTTCCACATCTCTGAGTCCTCACACGACAGCGCCAACTTCAGGGAGAAAGTAGAAGTTTTATTCAGCCACCCCGAACGACCAACTGCCGTTTCATGATCAGGCTGAGGATCAGATGAGGGCCGCAAGACTGGCATGGCCAGGGCATGGTACCAAACTGGATGGGGGGACAGAAGAACGGGAGTCACCTGGATGCTGCTGGCTCCCCAATGGGGCAGAGTCCGTCTGGTGAGATTTATTTCCAAAGCTGCATTAATGCTGCATTAAATTCCCAGCCTTAAAGAACACAAAAATTTAGCAGATGGCAAGAGCGGTTTTTTTGGGCGGGGGGGGACTTAAAACATGCAGTGCTTTGGAAATAATTTGTATTCAATAATGGAATGGACTCAGAGTCTAAAAATAGCCCTGGTGTGGAAGCCCTGATGTGAAACTGACTCCTAAGCCATGCCGTGCCTTGAAAATAACCCCAAAGAGTCACTTTAATAAGGCAATCAAAACCTATGAACGATTTAAGTAAGTGCCAATTTATATAGCAAGCACCAGTCTGAGGAATGCCAAACGAAGGAGGAATGCTTGGAAGAACTGGAAATGGGAAGGCTGTCCTACTCTCATGTTCCTCGTGCCCGTCAGAAATAAAGTCATTAAAATGGGGAGGCTCTATTCGCAGGTCCGCAGTGAATAGAGTCTCTATTGGTGGTGACCTCATTTTAAAACTTTCCCACCTTCTTTATAAGCTATGTTGAAAGAAAGGAAAATATAGAACAAAATTCTGTAATGGAAATGAATAGGCCCCTTGGGTTTAGCAAATCAAGGTTCTGCAACAGAACTTCAGGGTGCCACCTAGCGTGGTTGAGAGTCAGGTGGCATGCAAGTTTAATAGCAATGATAATAATGGCGCTGGATGGGGTGGCACTGCCCCAGACAGACCCAGTGCGTAATCAGGGGGTCCTCCTAGACTCACGACTCCTGCTTGAAGAGCAGGTGGCAGCTGTGGCAAGGAGGGCCTTTGCACAGCTTTGGGTTGTGCATCAGTTACGCCCTTTCCTGGATCGGGGTGCCCTTCAAATAGTCACTCACGCCCTTGTTATCTCCCAGATAGATTACTGCAATGCACTCTACATGGGGCTACCCTTGAAGAGTATCCGGAAGCTACAGCTGGTCCAGAATGCAGCCACGCGGGCTATTGTTGGTGCCCCAAGAAGGCCCCATGTAATGCCTCTGCTCTGCGAGCTGTATTGGGTGCCAGTTTGCTTCTGGGTCGAATTCAAGGTGTTGGTTGTCACCTTTAAAGCCCTACATGGCATGGGACCAGGTTATCTAAGGGACCGCCTCTCCCCTATGACTTCAACCCGTCCCACCCGATCACACAGAGAGGGCATGCTTCGGACCCCCTCAGTGAAAGAACTTCGACTGGCGGGGTCCAGAAGGTGGGCCTTCTCCGCGGTAGCCCCCGCTCTTTGGACTATCCTGCCCCCAGAGATGCGATTGGCCCCCACACTCCTGGCCTTCCGTAAGGCTTTGAAGACCCGGTTCTGCCACCTGGCCTGGGGTGGGGTGAGAATACCTCAAGCATGAGGATGGCTAGCCCCATAGAGGCCTTCTGCCTTCAGCCTCAGATTTTTCATCCTCTCGGTCTCTCCTCCTTCTTTTTAGTAATGTTTTCAATTAAGATTTTATGTATTTATATATTTAATGTTTTTAATGTTTGTTGTGAATCGCCCAGAGTTCCCCCATTGGGGGGAGATGGGCGGTTGAAAAATTTAATTAATAAATAAAAAAAAGAATATTGTTATTCCTTTAAATTCCCCCCTCCGTTCTTTAGGGAGGGGAGGGGCCCTCAACTTTCTTAGTCCAAGGCTTTGATTTCCGCACTAGATTTTTGTTAAAACAATGTTTTAAATTATTTTGAAAAGTCAGTGCTCAGTGTGAATTGGGAAATGAGTTAGTCATAGAAGACGGTTCTGACTCCTTTCTTTCTGTCTTCCTTATCTTATCGCCCCGTTTCATTTTCCCTCTTATCCAATGCACTACTCAGCTGCCTTAGCTTCTTTCTATCGTTATCAGCAAACAAAAATAAAAGCAGTGAAAATACAAACAACATAGATGTATATGGAAATAATAAAGAGAAACTGAGGCTCAAAGGCTTAACTAGAACTCAAACCGTAACTGGAAGTTAGCTAGAATTTTTAAAAAACGAACTGTTGCTAACTTTATTAACAAAACATGACAAGCAGTGATAATGCAAGCAATATATACGTATATCCAAGTCATACATGTAAAGAGAAACTGAAACTTAAAAAAAAAATTAACTAGAACTTAAACCTTAACCAGAGTTTTTAAAAAATGTACCGTTAACATTGTGCTTTAATGTATAATTAAATCTAGATCATAAAGCCACATCGTGTTCCCGCTTCTCATTTCTAGGAGGGCATTTCAAAAATGGACATCTGGAGTTGGGGGTTCTTTCCAACTTTGGAGGTTTATTCTCGATATATGCCCAGTACGTGTGTTTGTGTGTGTTTGTGCCTTGGACTCCTGGCAACTGCCTGGACTAGTCCCCCCCATCTCTCTCTCTCTCTCTCTCTCTCTATATATATATATATCCCCTTCCCCTCTCTCTGTATATATATATATATATATATACACACACACACACACATATATATATATATACACACACATATATACATACATACGCACACTCCTTCCCCATCGTCCAGTGTGGCAGGAGAGAGAGGGAGACAGGAAAAAAATATATATATTTATATATTTTTTTCCTGTCTCCCTCTCTTCCCTGCCATCCTGGACGATGAGGAAGGAGTTCTGCCCCTTTGATGAAGATCCCTGATAGTTTCTCATCAGGCACCCTCGGGTTGCCCTGGGCGGGGTGCATTTTTGGCGACCTTTTGGGCCCGTCAGCCCCCCCACTGGCCCCTCCCCTCCCCGCCCACCTGGCTGCCTTGCAGAGGCTTGGGACTCCAGCTCCCATCGCCCACAGCCAGGGCAACCCTCCCCCCACTTCCCAAGTGCACAAGGAAGCACGCACAGGCGGGGCAGGGGGCTGATAATAACGGGGGGGGGTCCTTGGGATGCACAATCAACGTCATGCATTTCAGGGGTCTCTGCAACCCCAGGCTGGGACGCTCTGGCCGCCCGCTCCTCTCGATGGTCGCTGCTGCGGTCGCTCTGTTCCGAACGCTCCACTCGGTGTCGGAAGTTCCGACCCGCACGCGCTCACCCCCGCGCCGAGAGTGACGTACCGTCGGAACTGTTGGGGTCACGTGGCCAGGGGAGGCCGGCGGCCGAGGCCGGCGGCCGACCAATGGGGAGTGGGCGAGCGGGGCGGGCGGGGCTTAGCGGGAAGCCCCGCCCCTCGCGTCAGCCCGCCCTCCTGTCAGGTCGCCGGCCGGCCGGTGGGTCTCTCGCTCCTGTTGGATCCCCGCTGCCGGCGCCTTCCTCCTCCTCCTCTTCCTCATGCAGCCTGCCCGGGCTCCCGAGGGCGGCGAAACCGCCCCTCCGCCCGCCGCCATCCAGATTAGCAGGTACTGCCTACCCTTTCGGCATCCTGCCTCTGGGCATGTGCAGAGCGCCGGGGCGCCCCTAAGCCTGGGCGGAAGGCTCCTGCAGGGAGCTTGGGCGCCTTTGGGCATGCGCAGAGCGCCCGGGTCGCGGGGGCCTCAGAGCATGGACAGAGGGCGTGGGTGGGGGAGGGTGTCTGAGCATGGGCAGAGTATCGTGTGGAGTCCTGGGTGCTTGGCTGTTTGAGAGTATTGTGTATTATTTATTTATTACTCCCGTTTATATAGACGGCTCTGGGGGGCTTCCCAAGAATCAAAACCACACAAAACAGCAGAACAATAGGGCCGTTGGGGAAAAAATGCAAAAGTCATATCAAAACAGCATAAAATTAAAAAAAAGTCACCTCCGCCAATCACAGTCCAGCCTTGCCAGGCTCCGAGGTGCCCGCTGGCAAACCAGGCAGCTATTCAATGCCTTTTATTCTCAAATCAATGCATAGGCGGGGGGAAGCGGGCCTGCCCTGCCCGTCGGAGGGGGCCCCTTGCCAGGGTGCGGAGGGGGACCCCTGGCAGGGCCGCAACTCTTGGCCAGGGGTTCTTTCGCCGGGGCGTGGAGTTTGCTGGCGGCAGAGAGTGCCTCTGGGCATGTCTAGAGTTCTGCGCCCTTCTCCGGGAGGCTCAGGGCCCTGGCTGCGAGACAGACAGGAGGAGACGGCGAAAGGGGGAGCAGGACTGCCCCTTTCCTCCCCAGCTCCGGTGGGTCCCCGGGGGAAGAAGACCCTCCACGCCGAGAAGGTGGCAAGATCGTTTCCTGCGGGATCCTGTGACGGCGCCCCCTCTTTCGGGGATCCATGGATCCAGGCTGGAGGGGGACATTCCCCTTCCATCCCTCTCCGCAGCACACCCAGGCTGGATCCTTCCAGATCACCCTTCCCTTTCTCCCTCCAAACTGGGCGCTCCGTGGATTCAGAGCTCCAAAAGCAGATTAATCCTGGAGGTCACCACGGATCGGATCGGCTTTCAGCCTCCAGTTGCCCTTCCGCGCCGGGACCCACTCGGCCTGCTGCTTTGGATCCCTAAACCTGCCCCTGGCGCGATCAAATCCTCAGGGACCCTTTTCTTTAGCGTCTCTCCCTGTCTAGTCTGTGCTGTTCTTCCTTATCGGCATTGCTAAATTATCAGCAATCTCATTTCATTCTCATGGTGTTTTGTAGGACTGGGATTTTATCCGTTGAATAGACCTCTAAAAGCTTCTCCCGGCCTGCTAGATGCCCAGGGCTGCATTTTGGGGCAGGGCGGTGGGGGGAGGGCTTTTCTGCTCTGGCAGCTTGGATTCTCTGCTCAGTCTCTTGCTGGCATTTTGCATGTCACCCATAGCAACTACGCTGCGAAGCTGATTTTTTTTGCACGTAAATCTGCCTTCTTTGCATCGCACTTTGCCCTGGATAATGTCGTTCAACCCTCGGGGAATCTCCAGATTGAGAGGTGAGGGGTGAGGACATGACATGGCATTGATTTATTTTCAAGACCTGGCAGGGCGTGAACAGGAAACGCCACTTGCTCAACCTCTCATGACACCGGAGGCTGCAGAGGCAGCACCCATCCTCTGCAAGGCCCAGTGTTTACCCTGAAGGGCCAGCCGGCTGGTTGAGCCAAACCTTTGGTTTCAGGGCACGGCCTCGCCCTTCTCCGCGCTCGCCTGAACCTGAGCAAATGCGCCCGTAGCTGTTCTGCTCGGTGGCTGCAAGGTCACCCTTGCAAACTGCTCGGTTGGGGGGGCACATTCATCAAGGCAAGAACATCAATCTGCTGGGCGCTGTGCGTGGCTCCGGGGTTAGCTTCCCTCGAGGCGTCGTTAGCGACAGGCGCGTGGGGATAATTACAGCATCAGCCAGGTTGCTGTCCCCTGTCGGGATTCTAATCAGCCTGCTCCCCAGGGTGAGATTCATCCCAAAGGCCCCACATGCTTTGCTGCTCCTTTACTACCGTTTCCGCCCCGTTCTTTACGCTGACTCACAGGCTCGCAGGATCAAGCAAGCAAGCCTGGGAGCGCTGCGTCGGTAAACCCATCTTTGCGGCTTCTGATCCTTTCGATGGATTTCCAGTTCGCCGTCCTGAATCCCGGAGGTGACGTCTTTTTGCAAACCGTATCAGTCGCCGGGTGGTGCAAATCCAGTGGCTGAGGTCGACTTTCGAACCTGACTTAGATGTGAGGTGTGTCCTTGTCTCGATGCTTCTCTGGTGACCTCTGAGCAGCTTTGCACATTAAATCTGGAGCATGAATACTTAGGCGTGAAAGCCACAGACGTGCCAGCACTGGACACATCTTCCCATTGTGAATATAATAACAGGTCTCGCCGCATGCTTAACCAGGTTAACTGAAGACCCCCAGCAGCTACATTCACACATTTTAAGCTGGGTTAGTTTTAAACTCGGCTAGCTCTTTGTAGTTTAAACAAGTTGTGTGAATCTGGGTGGGTGCGTTGGTTTTAATGCATTGTGCAAACCCACTAAATGTCAGATCCAGGTTTGACTTCCTGTACTGTGTCAATGTTCAGTTCCCCATTGGTAAAATGAGGATCCGTGTGACTTGAAAAAAAATCCAGAGGTCCAAAAAGTGTTTTATTTTTTGTGTTCCATTTTTGTCGTTATTTTTTTCCAATCCCTTGCTTAGGGCTTCAACCTCCATTTTGGATATATTAATCCTGAGAAGTGAATTCTGAAGCACAGGAAATTGAAATATTTTTCCAGCCCATGTGGAAGTGGCAAGAGACTTTGGTATTCAGCAGCCTGCCAAATTAAATTAAAACATTATTGTTATTGTTATTATTTCTCACCTCCCAGAAGAAGCAACATAAAATGTAGAATTTCTCTTATACAGGTAGTCCTCACTTAACAACCATTTGTTTAGTGGCCATTCGAAGTTATAACAGTGCTGAACAAAGGAACTTTCAATCGGTCCTCGCACTTACAACCGTTGTAGCACCCCTGCAGTCACGTGATCATAATCTGGGCGCTTGACAACCAGCTCCCACTTATGACTGTTGCAGCATCCTGGAGTCACACAATTGTGACCTTCCCAGCCAGCTTCCAGCAAGCAAAATCAATGGGGAACCGCGTGATTCACTTAACAACCACATGATTCACTTAACAACCGCATGATTTGCTTAATAGCTAAGGTTATTCACTTAATGACCGCTGCAAAAAGTTGTAAAATCGGGCGTGACTCACTTAACAATTGCCCCACTTAACAATGAATTTTCCGGTTCCGATTGTAGTCATTAAGCAAGGACTACCTGTATTGGGAGAATGGTATGTGAAAACTTGCTTGAAAAGTGTGTTTGCCTCCAGATCAACAAGCGGTAAGGCGGTTCTAATCCACAGTTTTACAGCTTCTCTTATTCCGGATTAACTGAGCCACAGATGCAGAAACTGAAAACAACTTCTGTAGCTTACTAACTTGGGGAATCCTTCTGGCAAAGCTGAGATGACTCAAGAAGGCTTTGCGAAAGTAGCGGCGGAGGATTCAGACTCTGCTTGAGAAATATCCGTAGGATCAGAAGAGGAGCGAACAGCCCCAGGAGAAAGCTTCAGCTCAACCTGGTTAATGTTGTTCCAGCTGCTTAATTGAAGAGAACACCCGTTTTCCTGTCCTACCTTGGCTTAACACTCATGGGGGCTTTGGACTGTCGAGCGCCCTTTTTTAGAGACTGGCTAGAGAGCAGAGCTGGCTTTTTTTAAAAAAGAAGCTATGCTAAGTCCTGTTGGGGGCCAAATGCATCTGTTCTGCACCTCCTGCATGTTTTTAAGAACTAAAATAATTAAAAGAGTGTGGTGAAGAGGTGGATAAAATGCCTGGACCCATATGGCCCAGCCAAGTTATCCTGCCCACTGACCCTGGCCAGGAAGCACGAGACTGTCATTAGCTTCATTACCACAGAAGGTCTGTACCAAGGGAAAGAGCAAGATTCTGGTGTCTCGAATCCCTTAGTGAAATTATTATTGATTATTGAAAAGAACCTTTCAAAATACGGTACGTTCCCGACGCAAAACTGTAATATTTTAAAATTCTCCTGGGATGTTTAGTTGGGATTCCTCCGCCGATTTGGGGGATGTTGGACTCAATGGCATAAGTACCCCTTCTGATTTTACTAGAGTACATCAAAACTTCAGAGAAAATCATCAGCCGATAAAATAATCTCTTTGGATGGTCTGTGAGAGCGCCCCACGCGATGGCAAAGCCTTCCGCAAACCCACCTCTCCAGCCGAAAGGTTGGCAGGATCCACGGGCCCAAATCTGCCACTCTTTGGGAGGAGAGCCGCATATGAAATGCCAGAAGGAAATAAAGTAAATGAATTATCATGGTTGTGAACCACCCGGTGCTGCGCTTGGGGTCAGCCCTTCAAGATAAGCCAGGCACCACGGGAAGTAGTAACACTCTCCTTTCTTGATAGAAAGTATAATGGAAAGAGAATCGAAGCCTGACAGCATTTCCTGAACCAAAGAGAATCAGAGCGGGGCGATCTTGAGTTTCTTTCTCACCCTTCCTGCTCATGTTTCACTAAAGGTCTCTGAAGACCTTCTCCGAGCTCACCTCTGCTCCTCTGCACTGGGATGGTGTATAAAGTGAGATGAGATAAAATACACCAATCCACACTTGGGGCCTCATCAGCGTCAGTCACATTACAAAGAGGGGTTTAGCATCTTTTGGAGACCCCAGCCCGGTCAACGGAGAGAGGCATTTTGGAAGTGTGAAGTGTGAAGTGGTCCTTTTGGGGGAGAGTGGGCAAATATTTGGAGAATTTTTTTACGGGGGAGGAAATAAAGGTTGCTCCGAATTCTGCCAGTGTTCGTGCCTTTTCGTTCCCCCAAACTTGCTGTTTGCAAACGGGCCCCGATGCAGAATTTTTGAGAGTCTCTGCTGCGTTTTCATCCAGCAACTGAACGGGTGTGTTGAACTTTGGGTTTTTTTCCCTTAATAACTCTAGAATCATCCCCGGAGGCACACAAAGGCTGGCACTCCCCCCCCCCCCGCCGTTCTTTAATTTGTTTTGTTGTACTATTGTAAGACATATGTAATACTTTTATCTATCTATCTATCTATCTATCTATCTATCTATCTATCTATCATATTTCTTTAGCCACCCATCTCACACAAGGCGACTTTGGGCAGTGCACAACGATTAATTATATTATTGGGGTACAGTATTGGCTAGAGATGATTAACCCTCCAGTGTTTAGACCTTAAACCTCTAAAGATAAAGGCGTTTATATGCTGGCTTGATTAGTTAAGTTTTATGGCCATCACCGAAACCTCAACTGGATGGAAGGCCAAGTACTTTCTGAACCAAAATGTCTTCTGATGCAAACGTGTTTGTTTATTAATATATCAGATTTATATTGCCACCCATCTCCGGGCAGCTTTTGGGAAGAAAAGATCCTTCCTGCTTATAATTCTCCCTTGATCTTCCTGCCCTGCCCTGCCCTGCCCTTTCCTGTTGCTGTGATCATGAAGTGACCAGCATTGCCTAAATATGCCCCTCCCTCCAAATTCAGATACAGTGGTACCTCGGTTCACAAACTTAATTCGTTCCGCGACTCTGGTCGCGAACCGAATTGGTCGCGAACCAAATCAAATTTTCCCATAAGGTTCAATGTAAATACAGTTAATCCGTTCTGACCCCTACGAATTTGGTCGCCAACCGATTTTTGATCGCGTCCCGAATCAAATTTCCCTATAAGGTTCAATGTAATTACAGTTAATCTGTTCTGAACCATATGTTGTTGTTTTTTTAAACCGCAAAAATATGACACAAAGTACAGTACGAAGAGAGAGAACGCTAACCTTGCTCGACGCGACTTCTGGCGTGGAGGACAGGAAGGCAGGTGGGGAGGCGGTTATTGCTTGGAGGGAGAGTCCCCCTCCCGACAGGAAGCCGCGACCACGTGTCACAGCAGGGAAAATGGCCGCGGATCCTGTTCGTCACCCGATCCGGCGTTCACGAACGGAGGCAAATTTTTGTGGCCAGAGCTGTTCGTGAACCGAATTGTTCGTGAACAGAAGCGTTCGTGAACCGAGGTACCACTGTACTCTGATTTTTTAATGCCTTCAAGTCTGTCTTGATTCAAGGCGACTGCCTAAACAAGCCCCTGCAGTTTTCTCGGCAAGATTTCAGAAGCAGTTTTGCCCTCGCCCGCTTCCTAGAGCTGAGGGAGTGGGACTGGCCCTGCTGGCTTCGTGCTTAAGGACTAGAACCGTGAGTTCATGTCCCGCCTTAGGTAGATGGAAGCCAGCAAAACCGCTTCAAAAAACATGACCAAGGCATCTTCCTCCAGTCAGTGGCATCTGTGCTCAAGAGAGCAATTTTCTAAAACCCGAAGAGGATGAAAAGTGAATGAATCATCTTAGCATGACACCTTTCTGGTGCTTCCTTTTGTGAAATGCCTGCTTCGTTGCCCATCTCGCCCGCCCCCCCCCAGTTCTCCTTGGCATTTTTGGCTTCCTTCCAAGAACTAGTATTAGTATTATTAATTTATTATAGCCACCCGCTGGGCAGCTATAAATACAAATATTTCCATTGAAATACAATTATTTTACATTTATTATAGAAATCAAGTTCTAGGACAGGATTGGAAGGGATTAAAGATCAGGATTGTTAGAAGTAAAAGGCAGGAATATAAAGTGGGCTTATTTGATCGAGGTTAAAATAGCTATGTGGTTATCTCTGGTAACCCTTGACGGACTTTTGCTGACATCAGGACTGAAATGATGAGGTTTTAAGGATTTGTGTATGGATAGGAGATGGGATATGAGAAGAAGAGATAATTTGTTGTATTTTAAGAGAAGGTGATAAATTACTAAAAATGTTTATACGTGTTGTGATGAAGGGGGAAGTCCTTTCTTTATATATTTCCTTCCTTTTTCTTTACTATATTCCTCTTTCTTCTTTCTTTTCTATTTTTTAAATTTCTTTCTTTTCTGCACTTCCTATTTTTTATATTCTTTTATTTGTTTTCAGTTCGTATTCGTTCTGGCCTTTTCATTGTCATGTTTAATAAAATTGTTATAAATTTCTTATAGCCACCCACTCCCGTCAAAGCTCTGGGCGGCTTACAAATCCAAACCCAAACCAGGAAAAACAGTTACAAACATCCACGGGCAACCCGGATGAAAACCATCAAAGCCAAGGCAAACAATAACCTAATTAATAAACTGATTAGTTAATTACCTAATTAATAGTTGTTACTTAACTAACCTGGTGATCTCGGGCCAGTTGCCTTCTGCTTTGCCAGAGACAGCTGTGCCCTAGTGGTTTCTCAGAGGGGAGAGGCGCCCCTCCATAATCTTTGAGAGGAGACTGGGGGCTCGGGGACTCCTTGTGCCCCAGCAGCATGAAGGAGGACTCTGTAAGCCAGCAGTTGGTAGAAAGTAGTAGTAATCACTGCATTTATTGTGCTTCTGTAACCATGATCTTGGGCCAGCAAGTCAGCGTCGACTCTTAGCAACCACAGAGATGAATTTTCTCAAGGATGGTCTGCCCCCAACCTGGTCCTTCAGGTCTCCCAATGGTGCCCCCATCACTGCTGTAACTGGGTCCATCCACCTGGCTGCTGGTCATCCTCTTCTTCTCTTTCCTTCCAACTGATTGATTGATTATGTGCCACCCAGTCTGTGTCAACTCTTAGTGAGTGCATAGAAAGACCTTCTCTAGGATGATCGGTCCCCAAACTAATCCTACACGTCTTTCAACAATGCCCCCGTCACCACTGTAACTGAGTCCATCCCCCTGGCTGCTGGTCGTCCTCTTCTTCTCTTTCCTTCTGCCAGATGGACCTGATCCAGCCTGGGGCTAACAAGACACAGTTGCTGTGTTCTTATAACGCATGATGCCCAAAGGAATAACCACGTTATCATTTATTGGGTGGCCTGATTCTGTCATGGCATGTGGGAAAGATCTTGGGAGACAGGGCGAAGAGACGATGCCTAGGAAACGGTCAGATAAGAGAGGGCATAGCCCACAGCTGCCTAATGGGGGGGGAAAGAGGCTCAGAAGGGACCCTTCCTAACTTCTTGGGCTGTAAAGGAGATGACAGGAGGATTGTATGTTCAGACTTGCAAGATTCTGTCAATGTAGCTTTACAATAAAGTAGAATTAGCTCATCTGGTCGTGTTTCCTGTCTGGTCTACCTGGGAAGGCTGACACCTAGGGAACGGTCAGATAGAGGGCATAGCCTCCAGCTGCATGGTGGGTGGAGAAAGAGGCTCAGAAGGGACCCTCCCAAGTTTCTTGGGGTGTAAAGGAGACGGTGTGCAGATTTGTCCTTTCAGACTTGCAAGATTCTGTTGATGTAGCTTTACAATAAAGTAGAATTAGTTCATCTGGTCATGTTTCCTGTCTGGTCCACCTGGGAAGGCTGACACCTAGGGAATGGTCAGATAAGAGAGGGCATAGCCCACAGTTGCATAGTAGGTGGAGAAAGAGGCTCAGAAGGGACCCTCCCTAGTTTCTTGGAGTGTAAAGGAGATGGGGGAAGAATTATCCTTTCAGACTTGCAAGATTCAGTTGATGTAGCTTTACATTAAAGGAGAATTAGCTTATGTGGTTGTGTTTCCTGTCTGGTCTACCTGGGAAGGCTGACGGCTCCTTGCAACAGGCTATGATGCCTGAATACCCACCTCCTGGTGAGCCACAAGATGATTCAGCCCCACGGTGTGGGAATCCACCCAGGTCCTTCGTGCTGCCTTCTGCTTCCTCTTCTTCCTCTCTCTGTCCCTTTTTGGCCGCTGTCCCTTTACCACTGGCGTCCCTGATTGGCTGGGCCGTGAGAGAGGAAGTTGTGGGCCAGAGGCTGGCGTCTCACCCGACGCAAAGGCACAAGTGGAAATACAAGTCTGAAGCGCTCGCTGGCAAGAACAAAGGACTTTTTTGCTCTCGGTTGCCAAGGATGCCGGTCCGCCTTATCGAGTATGACCTTCTTTCTAGGTGATAAAGGACTCGATCTGTTGATTTCAGCTCTTACCTTGCTTCCTTAGGGTCTGTTCGGGTACAATACTGGTTTGTAGACCTGGGGCAAAAGGTGGGGTGGGGAGCAATCAGGGTTGCATGTTGCTGGGGGGCTTCCCCCCCCAAAAAAAATGCCTCTTACACTAAGTGCATGGATTGGAGAAGATTGCCGCTTTAAATTTAGATCTCAGAAAAAGTGAAAGCCGTTTTTAAGTCTTTTTACTCCAAGTCGTTTTACTCTTAAGTCACCGTAGGTATAGATTTATAGTTACAACTGCCGTAAAGAAAATCGGAAGCTGCTTCTGTATGTTTTCTTTCTTTTTCACATTTTTGGCTTTGCCTTTTTTCCCTTCCTTCTCTTCTTTCTTTTCTTCTCAATATTAGCTTCTGTTAGTTCTTTTTTTAAATCTTTATTAAAATCTTCATCAAGGAGAAGAGTTCTGCTGGAAGCGTAAATGTTGGGGGGTTGGTCGGAGGAGTGGGGGCTATGAAACAAGGAAGTCAATCAGTGTTTCTCGACCTTGGCAACTTTAAGATGTGTGGACTTTAACTCCCAGAATTCCCTGCTGGCTGGGGAATCCTGGGAGTTGAAGTCCACACATCTTAAAGTTGCCAAGGTCAAGAAACATTGCTCTAGGCCAGTGCTTCAGGCAACAGAGTTTGGGGAAAACCTCCTTGAAGACACCCTTTTTAAAAAAAATTAAATATCTTCATGGTCCGATCCCAGAATTTCTCTCTGCTTTGGAGAAACGACCACGGGATGTTCAGACTTCACCCGAGTGGGTTTCCAAGCGTGGTAGGTTGCCACGATGTCTCAGCTGGGCCAACCGTGGCTAGCGCCACACACCGGGGTTTTCCAAAAGACCGCTTGGTGAATCACAGTTCCGAGGCAAGCTATGGCTGGCAGCAACCCCCGGTTGCCTGAATTGGACGCAACCGCAAGGTGCGGTGAGGGATAGGGGGAAAGGAAGCAATGCGGCTTGCAGGGACGTTGTTTAAAGTTGCTGAAATTGAGAATTGAGCCCTAGGTTCTCCGAAGATTCTCTGAATCTGAATTTCTGGGAGTCTCGATAAAGCTATTCTGATTTCTCATGGAATTGCCCCCTTCCTCCCACCCCAGCCCTTCTTCTAAACTTGCTTTGCTGCGGCTTGGAGAGTCACCGAGAGGTGCTTTTTGCAAGGGTGGTGACTTTTCCATTTGCACGGCGTCTCCGAGGGATAGTAACTCGTTTTCTTTCCTGGCAGTTTTGAATGGAGGGAGTCGTTTGTCTGGGCTGTTGCAAAAACAAAATCAGGTTCTTTTAGTTTCTTGATGATCATTGAGGACAACATTCTTTCGGTCTGGTGAACAGTTTGGTTGATGCTTGGAGAGATCGTGGTGTGACCTATTGCTCACCGGCCAGCGTTGTGAGTCTTTTGTCTGGTGACATCTCGCACAGGGAAGTCCTTTGTCCTCTTCTGAGCACACCCACCCACCCCTTATGTGGTTGACTCTTGGAGATTCCTGTGACCTTAAAAATGTGACCCCTCCATCATTTGTCATTATACCTCCGTAAATCCAGCTTGAGATGGCATTTGACTTTTTGGCAGCCGCATCACAGTGCTGGCTCAGTTTGCAATCAGCTGCTGAATTCTCACATTGATGAGGATTTCCAGGCCCTGTCAGTGTGGTGCCCAGGTTGCTCCCTAAACGCTAGATCCTTCTGGTCCTATTCAGACCTGTTTTCCCTTCACAGGTTATTCTTGTATAGAATTCAGGGGCTTCTCAGCCTAGCTGGGCCTCCATGGGCCTCTTCATCTTCTGATGTTCTTTCCCTGGTGGGAGAGATTTCTGATCTGGATCTGATCAGTGGGTCCAGGTTGGAAGTGGATAGGACCTGTTGTTACCTTAGCATCACCAGGACCTGGACATCCTGCGTCTTGCTCTTGGAATGCCTCTTCCTAGTCTTTCCAGTGGTCTTCCTTATCTAAGGAAGCTTTTGATGACCTCTTCTTGCCCGTTGTTCTTGAGCGATGCTGCAGTTCAAAGACAGTCAGAGTACAGTAGACCCGAAGAAGCTCGTGAAGCTTGTCTTTCCATAGCCCAACCAAAACAGTCCACGTTGGGGAACGGCAGCTGGACCCTTCCCCCACCTATCCCTTTTCTGCTCCTAATTTGGGACAATGAGGTAATCCATGTTTACGTTTTATAGAATTATGGTGTCTCGGCCCTGAAGACAAACAGTTGACAGAGCAATAAATGAGCAGGAAAGTTATAGTTGGATTGCAAGTGGAAGTGCTGGAAATGTGTCCTGGGTCAGCTTCACGCGGTGACATCCCATAAACAGCCTTTTTTCCCCCCTATGTATTCACCTGTTGTGAGAACTAGAGTGGAAGGGGTTAAGCGTGTACTCTTATCCCCAGAACAAAGAGGAAGAGATAAGAGGATGAGACTGGCACCTCCCTGAGGAATGCAGGATGTTTGTGGGGTGACTCTGGGAATTGCTTTCACTCTGAGAAGATTTCTGTAACGGGAATGAAGCCAATAAACCTTGCTGGATAGAATCTGTACTGTCTCCTGGAGTTTCATGGGCTAATCCTGACACCTGTCCCCCTCTCGTAGACGTTCAAAAGATGGTCAAGCCAGACAGGACCATCTTGGTGGTGACCAATATTCTGGAAAAGAATAGGAAATGTGAATACAACGAACAATGCCTACCGATTGGGAACTTCTGCAGGACTGTGGATTAGGGTTATTTTTTTGGTGGGAGGGACCATTATCTTGCTGAGCTCTTTTATTTCTGAATGATCCACGGCAAGGAACCCGGTTTCAAAGCTCATGGGCAGCTTCTTGATTTCCTTGAGGGATCTGTTCGCTTCTTCTAGCTGAGGCTGAAAAAGATACACCTCCTCTGTTTTTCTCCCTAGGATCATGCGCCCAGATGATGCTAACATCGCGGGCAACGTCCACGGAGGGACCATATTAAAAATGATCGAGGAGGCAGGAGCCATCATCAGCACTCGCCATTGCAACTCACAGCCTGGGGTACGTGCTCGCCATTCACAAGCGCTCTAGGAGGCATCCGGCCTCTGTGACAACAAGGGGGCCTGCTTGGTCTACAAAGCAGCTGTAAATGAAAAAGGTAGAGCCTTGTCACACAAGCTTGGCCGCTTCCAGGGGTGTGGACTTCAACTCCCAGAATTCTCCTCTATGGCCAGGCGGCTTGCGGAATTCTGGGAGTTGGAGTTCCCACATCTGGAAATGGCCGCAGTTCGAGGAATTTAGCTCTGGCCCGGAATGCTGGCTGGGGAATTCTGGGAGTTGAAGCCTGCCCATCTTAAAAGTGGCCAAGGTTGAGAAACACTGATTTACAGCATGGTTGTCCACAGAAAATAAGGTGCCAGCCTGGGGGTGGCTGACACCTTGAAGATGCTCCCGTAACCTTTATTTGCCATCGGTATCTTAGAACCCATTATGTATTATTTATGTTTTAACATGGTTTTTTATTGTATTTTAATTGTATTTTAATTAATATTTATTCTTGACTCAAGTATTCTTGAGTCACTCTTGAGTGAGATGGGCAGTGACTAAATTCAAAATATGAATGAATGAATGAATGAATGAATGAATGAATGAATGAATGAATGAATGGAAATCTGGTGCAGCCCATGAACTAAGAGAAGCTGCAGGCCTTCGGGCTAAACCCTGACGTGGTCTGCTAGGTTTCGGACCAAGGGACTTCTTAAGCAAACCGTGTTTAAAAGAAGCCGTGACCTAAGGAGTTGTGTAAACCAAATCCCAGCCGTTTATACATACGTACGCCTCGCACATGGGGAAACACCAGGCATAAATGTGTATAAACAGCCACGTTTCTGCTTGCCTCTTCGGAGAGAAAAAAATGTAAATGGAAAAGCAATTGAGAGAATCTCATCCAGCCTCTGTTCAGTGCAAGGATTAAAATTTTAAAAACCCAGGCTGATCAGCTGTCTGGCCTCAGCTTGAACACCTCTAATTTATTTATTTATATTTATATTTATATTTAATGAAGGGGAAACTTTTGATGCAGCATTTCAGGTTTGGCAAAAGGCAGGCCAAAAAGGCAAGATTAATTCCCCCCTCCCCAAAATCTATGACAAAGCTACCTCCCACCTGGCCATCTTCCTCACCCCCCCCTCCCCGAAGCTGCTGCAAAACTTGCCGATCCCATTCAGTGGGGCCAAAAGACCTTTTAAAGTTAAAAAGAAGATTATGGTGTATTGTAATTTTAATTGATTTTAACTGTTTGGCAAAGCACCCAGAGTCGTTTCAATGAGATGGGCGGTGACAAATCTGATAGATAGATAGACAGACAGACAGACATTATGGCAGCTTGATTTCCTCTGGAAAGTAAAACACTTTGGGCTAAAAAGATCACAGCTTTTTGAGCTGGACAGAGGCGAAACCGAGGCCAGCAGTCCCACTGAAGATACCAAAGGGGTTTCTGGCAGATTTTCGCTCATTTTCTCGTGCCTGCATACATGTCTCTAACCTGCTCCTGCATTACAGATGTTTCTCCTAGGTGAATGTATAAATGAATGGCCAGATGGTGGCGCTGGAGGATAATTTGAAGAGTAGTTTGGGGGGGAATCCCGAAACAACCACTCACATCTCCCTTTGAAACAGCTGGATGAGCTTCACTCCTCCGAACAATTTTGCTACTAAATTCCTGACGTCATCCTGGTTTTGTCTGTCAATCATCTTTTTCTGGGGCGGATTTGTGTCTCGGTGGCTTAACAAGGCCACGTCTTATTCTAAAACAGGGTGGTTCAACCTTGGCCACTCGAAGAGGGGTGGACTTCAACTCCCAGAATCCCCCAGCTAGCAAGTTGAAGTCCAGGGGTGTGGACTTCAACTCCTAGAATTCTCCTCAATGGCCAGGCTGCTTGTGGAATTCTGGGAGTTGAAGTTCCCATACCTGGAAATGGCCAGGGTTTGAGGAATTTAGCTCTGGCCCGGAATGCTGGCTGGGGAATTCTGGGAGTTGAAGTCCACCCATCTTCAAGAGGCCAAGGTTGAACAACCCTGCCTTATGTGAATCCAACTCACTGGACTGAAATTGCAAAGAGTGAAACAAGTATTTTGTCTAATAAATCTTTCCTTCTCTCTGGAAAAAGCGGCTCTTTAGCAGGACTGGGGAATTGCACCCTAGGCTTTAGAATGGCTCCTCCAGACTTTTATTTCACTTTTAAAAAGCTTTTTGCCCCCGGGAACTCGAGGCTCTGTGATGCTTGCAAGGGGGAAGGGACTCCCCGCCCATCAGGACGTCCTCTCAAAAAAAAGAGGCGCGTTTTGTCCTTTGCAAAACGTTGGGGGCCTCCTGGGATTCAGTTCAAGATGGGGGGAAAAAAGCTGGCCGGCGAGTTCTGGGAGTTGAAATCTACCCATCTTGTTGCCAAGTTGCCAAGTTTGAAAAACACTTCTAAAGGGAAAAACGAACAGGTCGACGTGCCTGCCAGCTCCAAATGATAGAGCTATGGAAAAAGGAAATGTGTGTGGTGTGTGTGTATTGGGGCTTCTGCTGGAACCCCAAATAGTAAACCATAGATTGGGTGGGTCCATTCTCTGCCAACTTTGCAGAATAGTGGATTGTTCCCATCCCACGGTAGGAAAGACTGAGGCTTTGTACACAGTGGTTGCAGAATCTCTTGGGAACGCAGCATATGTGGAGATCGTGACCTTGAGGGTTATTTTACTTGAAAGCCCAGAGGTCATTGCTCCTCCTCAGCCCCTGAACTGAAAGCATGGTCTCTCTGGTTGTGGAGGACACCCATAACCCGTGCGGTGGTGGATCAGAACCGCCGATGAGGAAGCTGTCTCATTTCATTTTAAAGCTGTTTAAGAAAGGGGCCGCCACCAGGCCTCGGGGCGATCAGCCGATTCTGCGCATGTCGAGGGCGTTTTCTCCAGGGGGTTGAGCGAGCCAAATATGGGCTCCCGATTCAAGGCAGGAGGATCGGCCGTGGGGGAAAACCAGAACTGGGTGGAGCGCGGCTGTGGCGCGTGGAAGACGCTAGGAAGACGTAGTTTCTGAGTCTTGTTCTTCTTTTCCGGCCCTGCTCTTTTTTCCTTTTGTGATGTGTCACCTTAGGATGGCAAGCCTGCCAGCTGGGCCTACGCAGGTTACGTTAGAAACTGGCCAGAAACAACTCAGGACGGTATAAATTGTATTTTTTATTGTATTTTTATACTATTTTTACTGTATTTTAATTTTAATGTTTTGTTTTCACGTAAACCACCCAGAGTCACTTCCTAGTGAGATGGGTGGTGTCCAAATTTGAAATATAAAAAAATATAAGTATAAATAAATGCTTGAAGTTATGTCATAGGGTTAGGGGTAGTTAAATAACAGGCGAGAAAGACTGCTAGAATGTGAATGTCTAATTAGAAGTCATTAGAAAGCAAATCAGAGGATCCTGGAGTTGGGGGGGACTCTAGAGGCATCTAGTTCAACCCCTTGCTCGGCGCAGGATGCGCTACAGCATCTTTGACGGATGACCATCCAGCCTCTGTTCGAAGACCTCCAGCAACGAAAGAACTCACCGCCTGTTCCACTGACCGAGAGCATGTACAGTCGATAAGTGTTTCCCGATGTTTAGCCTGAACCTTCTTCCTTGGTATTTTATCCTGCTGTTTCTGTCCTGCCCTCTGTTCAGTATTCTCATGTACCAAGAAGAGTCTTTCCAAAGGAAGGGCAATGGATTTTGATTGCGTTCCTCCCATGTCCCCAACTTTCTGTCCTTCGAGTTAGGCCAGGTCAAGAAACAGATACTATAAGAAATGTTGGAACTCTATTAATCCAGGCTATAAAAACTGACAGCTTTTCCCGTTCCCTCCTTCTTATACCAATGGAAGCCAAGGCGAGGCGTCTTGAGTTTCTTTCTCACACATTCCTGTTTTCCCGGGCTGAGCTTGTTTGCTAACGGTTGCTGTGCATTTTCTCCAAGGCTCCTCTGCGCCACCTTCTGAAGCACTGTTCTGTTTCCTTTTACAGGGTGCTTTCTGCTTTTAACGCAGCTGTAATTACGCATTTTCCCCCAGCCTCTGGAGGGAGGCCAGGAGAAACGAAATGAGGGGTCTTTTCTCGGACGATATTCCAGTCAGTAGCCGTTGTGGCTTTCAGCCCTGTAGGCTGAGCGTCGCTCATCTCTCGTGTTGAAAAACTTCATTTTTTCCTTCCCTCTCGTATTGTTTCTGTTCTCATTCTGTTCCTTCCTTTTTCTTGTTTTCCTCACTTGTATGGGAAACCAGGTTTTCCATTAATTGGGTTTTCTGCTCTACCCACCAGGAGCCTTGCGTGGCTGCCCTCGCTCGCGTGGAGCGCACGGACTTCCTCTCCCCGATGTGCATCGGCGAGGTGGCCCACGTCAGTGCCGAGATCACTTATACATCTAAACACTCCGTAGAAGTTCAGGTGCAAGTGGAAGCCGAAAACATCCTCACAGGTAAACGCCGGCGGCTCTTGGCGAACGTGACGAGTTCCCTAGACTCGCTCGACAATATTCGTTCCCAGCCTCACGCTGAGTGAAAAGGTCTGCCGCAAACTTTGGGGCACTTTTTGGTCTAGGCAAGTGATAAAATGCGTGTAAGATCACGCATGGCCCATGTTTATTGTCTGTGAGAGCTTCCAGCTGGAATTAACATGCATGGCTGTTCCTAGTAAGATTTTATTTATTTGATTTGTCCCCGCCCATCTCCCCTACAACGGGGGACTCTGGGCGGCTGGATGATTGATTCTAGGGTGGATAACATTCTAGCCTCAACTATGCAGCTCCTTCGATACGGTTATATACTAATTGTATCGTGGTTAATCACTAATCAAAATGACAAAGCATCGATCATTTTCTAAGGGAGCAGCTGCTCTGTGCAATTCGCTGGGAAAATACCTTCATCTGGATTAATCCCTCATTAGAAACTCTATAAATAAAACCCTCACCCCTCGATAATTTGCCGTACTGCACTAGATTTGGAAATTATACTTCTGTTAATTCAGCCTTGGATTGCATTTTTCTTTTTGCAACCGCGTTAGACCTCTGCTCAGTTTGCAATCAACTGGTATTTTGTGGGAATGAATTCTTACATTGATGAGGAGGCTGGTAACCATTGTGTACTGTAAATGTGGCCCTGCTGCTTTTATTTTCTTTTTTCTGTTCTTTTCTCAGAGACTCACATTAGCAATATACTTGACTCTTGATTTAGTGGGAAAATTTGTTAATTAGTTTCCCTTTCAGAACTCCCCAGGCAAACTCCTGTTAGCTCTCTTTGTATAGCTCTCGGTGAGTTTGCTCTCTGATACCAGGCTGCCTTATATTCCTCTTACGGTCTCTGCTTACTCAGCAGGAAGTAGGAGATGGCAGCTCTCAGGCACTCCCTTTGCAATCAGCCGTTATTCAACACATTTTTGTCTTACCTCACACAGCTCAGCATGCCAGTCTTTGTGCAGACTTCACACCTCTTCACATACCCCTTCCTTCTCCTTTGCTCTCAGTACCTAGCTAACATCAAACCTTCACTGCCTGAGCACGGTTTGGTAGAGGCGTTATTTGGAATTAGGTCATATTTATGCAAAAGATCAGCTACTACACAATACAGGAATCCATCTCTTTCTGTTTGTGAGCTTGTGCGTGTATACTGCCAGACTTTAAATCTTTAAATGCTTTGGTGGTTATTGGCTCTGTGGTTCCTTCCATAGATTGGAATACAGAAGGTACCTGTATTCTGTTTCCATCATGGCCTCGTCTAGTCAGCAGTTCTTTGCGTCTCATTTTGCCAGCTGCAGCCCACAGACTATACATAATCCCTCTGAGCACACAGCTTTTCTATCCAGTCTTCTCTTTTCTTCCTGTTTAGCTCCCCAGGCAAACATCTGCTCACTTATCCTGTTTTTCTCACGCAGGGATATGATGCTAGAGACTGGTTCTTTGCTTTGCCACATGCCACTCTTTTAAAAATAGCACTTTGGAAAAAAAAGTAGATGAGCAAAGGATCTGTTGGGACCCCAGAGAGGCATCGTTGGGGTCTCCTGCACAAGGGAAATATCCTTCAGCATTTTTTAAGGCACCCTGGTAAATGTCTGTTCAAGTTCACCCTGTTTCTTTTCTGCCGATGTGCTTGAACGGGAGCAAGCAGAGGCTTGCTTTTCACCCATAAAACGGTCACTGGTTTAACTGATAAAAAAACAATGCCTTGCAGCATAACGGTTAAAGAACTATCAAGATTCAGGCTGGGCTGGTATGATGCTTCAAAGCGTCCTTCCCAGATGTCTGCACCCTCAGGATGACTGATTTTGCCCTCCTTTTTATTCCATCTTGCCTCATCTTCCCAACGCCTGACTTCCATTGAGCGTCTCTGGAAAAGGGAGCGGTTGAAGCAGCTGCTTGCCAAGAGAAACACTGCATTTCATTAGAAACACAAACAGGCCCCCAGATGTTTCGCCCTCTGAGCACAGCTGGATGTAGGCAGATGAGTGGAATTTCCACAATTATCCTACCTTTGAAAGAGACCCAAAGCCAGCATCAAAAGTTCCTTCCAAGGGGTGATGGTCCCTACCGAGGGGCTGGAGTTCATTGGGAGGATCAAGTAAATTGCTGCTTTTGCCTTATTTTTCTCAGCTAACTCTCCCCCTCCTGCATGGTCCCCCCTCCCCTGTGCTTGAGGCCACTTTGAAAACATGATCCGTATCTTGCTAGCTAGAGAAACGTAGGAGGCTCCCTTCAAAGGGCATCTGTAGCTTTGATGTCCAAGAACGGGGTCAAATTTTGAATGAGACACTTGGGGCTTCTCTCTTCCCCCCACGGCCATTGGCTCTTTCTTTTAATGTCAGAAACAGAAGCGCCAGGTTTGTGTACCTCCGTTCATCAGTCATGCAACAGGCTACATTTGTGCAAGACACACAAAACAGGTGTTCCCTTAACTTTGGTTTCCATTTGCATCCTACTTGAACTGAGACTGTTCTGTGTGACCTCCTCTAATGAGGGGGTTGCCTTTGGTCCCACCCTGGCTGAATGAAAATGGCCCCTGACTGCAGGAGAATAGCTGCAGTCTGCTTTGTATCTGTTCTCTCTCCTGCCTTATGTTACACACACACACACACACACACACACACTGAAGTTGCTGTTCCCCTAAAGAATTATATTGGAGATCTCTGAGGTTAACAGCAGACCCACCAATTTGTGGGCCCGGCTAAAGTTGAAATGCAGAACCGCCGTAATGTATGTGGGAAAGACCTTGGGAGACTGGGCAAAGAGACGCTGCCTAGGGAACAGTCAGATAAGAGAGGGCATAGCCCACAGCTGCATAATGGGTGGAGAGAAAGACTCAGAAGGGACCTTCCCTAGTTTCTCAGCTATAAAGGAGATGGGGGCAGGATTGTACTTTCAGACTTGCAAGATTCTGTTAATGTAGCCTTACAATAAAGTAGAGTTAGCTTATCTGGTCATGTTTCATATCTGGTCTACCTGGTAAGGCTGACGACAATCTTGCAAGTCTGAAAGTACAATTCTCCCGCCATCTCCTTTACAGCCCGAGAAACTAGGGAGGGTCCTCTCTGAGCCTTTTGCCCCATTCACTATCCAGCTGCGGGCTGGGCCCTCTCTTATCTGACCATTCCCTTGGCAGCGTCTCTTGGCCCCGACTCCCAAGGTCTTTCCCACATACTATTACAACAGCATCCGCAACAAAGCCTGATGAACTGAGAAGCAGGGTTTGATGTCAGAGAGGACCATCTGTTTGATATACTTCAACCTGGCCTGGAGAAACCGAATTTCCCTTTGGGCATCCTGTGCCCCCCGCCCCCCGATGGGTCGCCTTTTGCTAGAGTCCTGCCTTTTTCTGCCCTTGCAGGAGAAAAACCCAACCTTTTCCCCCTGCTTTGATCCCGAGCGGATGTGACAACCCGCTGGGGGGAATAAGATTTACTGGCAATACCCGCCGTGTGCCCCCACCTGCAGAAACCTCCCTGGCAAGCGGGTTGCCACAGCAACAAGCACGGAGGAGGAAAGGCAGGGCGACCTGAAAGGCTTTCCAGAATAACATTCCCATGCAAAGTGCAGCAATCCTCCCTTGGCTGCCCCTTGGAGACCCTTTGGGGTGGAGGGGTCACGCCTTGGGGGAGCCCCAAAGGGGTCGCCTCCCCTTTGGAAGGCGTCGTCTAGAAGCTGGGGGCAAGACGGGTGGGAAAACTGAGTTTAGAGGGAAGAGACTGCAAGGTCTTGAAAAAGGTCCTTTCCCCCTTCCCCCCCAAACCCTGGATTTTTCACCTTCCAATGTGTTGTGCGTTTTAATAGCTCAACCAACCTGAGCCAGGCAAGGAAAAGGGAGAAATTGGTCTGTTCTCCCATGGCATGTCTTCATTGGTGAATCGATAAGAGCCCTTCCAACTGAATGCGCTTTTTGCATCTTCCCGGCCGATGTGCTCGTGACCCCCAGCTGTTGAGTGGCTTTTGGAGGCCCCGGGGTGAAAAGCCATCTTGGAAACACCGTTGGTAGCAAAGGGGGTTCCCCATTTCGTCTCTCTCCTTCCTCCTTTGCAGCCTCGACTCCGCCTGTCCCTCCCTCCTGTATCTCAGCGCTTCCTTTCTTCCTTCTGCTGCTTTTTTAAAAATCTGTCAGACTTAACCGTCGTTGAGTTGCATACACCGGCCTTGCCAAAACATCAGGAGGAGCGCCTTTTCCGAGTCGCAGATTTTATTAAAAGGCATCAGCTTTCGTGCAAATGCTTTTAATAAAACGTGTTAGGCGGCAAAGGGGCTGCCAGACTCCTTCTAACTAACATGGCTCTCCTCTTACAATACCAGCATTGGCAGAGTATATCCCAAAAGCCCTCCAGCACATAATGATTTTGCCAAGGGGGGTCCTGGGAATTTCAACCCTGGGTCCAGGGGGGAGCAAATGTCACTTGGGAGCCATTCAAAAACGGACCATGGATTTATGATGGTTCACCTTTCCTATAACTTTGATGCCTAAACAAAGAAGACACGAGCAGAAGGAAATGGTGAGGAGTGAAAATCTGAAAAAATTAGTTTCCTAGCATTTTATTTGCTGGCTGTATAGCCAACTTTTCCTATGGTTTTGGAGCCATCCTTTCATTTTACTTTGTTATGGACACAAACGATGCTTTGGCATCCTTGGCTTGACTTTTATCATGCACGGGATGTCATCATGGCTTGTTCTGGGCACCTATGGTAATAGGTCAGTTAGGGTTGGGTTGTCTCACTTTGTCTCTGAATATGGTGCCATTTTTTGAATGTAGCCTGGGCTGTGATGGGTTGGGTTGGGTTGACTTGACTTGACTTGAGTTAAACTGAACTGAACTGAACTGAACTGAATTGAATTTGTGAACCTAGCAATCCATATTTTGGTGAAGTAGAGGCAGTGCAAGTAGAGGCAGTGCAAGAAAGCCATTCCTTGTCTCTGAGAGCACCTGTCAACCATTTATGGAAGACATGTGGCCCTGGGAGTGATTCAGTGGCTAGCTTGCTCTGCCTTGCTTACAATCCCTGAGCTGTTGAAAGCGCATCTCCTAAATCAGAGTCAAGATGTTTCTGAACTGCACTTCCCAGAATTCCTCACTGTCGGCCCCATCAACAGTGGGATTGTTGGGTGATGGAGTCCGACAACATCTGGAGATCCATAGATGGTCCGTCTCTCCACTAAGGGATCGTCACTAATCTTCAGATTGATCAAATTAAGCCTCCTGGAATTAAAACACTCATTTCTTAAAGCAGAGCCAAAAAGTTCCCACCAAGAATTGAGTCCCCCATAACTCTTTTCCTGTGATCTGCTCATTTACAGACTATTCTCTTCCCCCTAGGTGCTAAGAGAGTGACCAACAAGGCCACTTTGTGGTATGTCCCGCTTTCTCTTCACAACGTGCACAAGGTTCTGGAAGTGCCTCCCATTCAGGTGAGACTCGCAGGAAGAAAACGTCTGGTGCCCCTTTATAAGCTGAAAAAATGGGCTTCTTAATTCTGTGAAGCCTTGCTTTGTTCTTTTGATCGCTGTCGGGGGCTTCCTGATTCCGTTCTGGGCTATTCGTTTACAGGCGTTCTTCCCTGATTGTAGCTGCGTTCCCAGCACAGGGCACAAAATGGAATTAAAAACCACATTAGCTTAGCCATTTCCAAACTCAGGATTTATAGCTAGGTCTTGATTCCTGGGGATAAGGAACCCCGTTATTCAAATTTGCACGATTCGAAGTGGTATTTCTATGCAAATTATGGTTCCAGCTGGATGTAAATAGGCAATGAAAATGTTTAAACATAAATGGCTACGTGTTTATTAATGAAATATTACAGTGAAGACTTAGACTTTAATATAGACTCAGTCACAGAGTATTTATAGGCAAAATTCCAAAGGTATTTGATTTTTAAATCGACCAACCCACCGTCCCTTGCATTAAACGTTTCTTCTGCTTCGTGGGCGGCCTTCTAAGGAGGAGGTGCTTTTGATTGCCGGCTGGGGAATTCTGGGAATTGAAGTCCACACTTCTGAAAGCGGCCAAGGTTGAGACTCACCACAATGGAGGCTTTTTCCCTGTCTCTTTGGTTTGGATCTGAGCAGGGGAACCAACTTCCAGCTCTTTATTTTTATGGCCCAGATGATGCCGGAGGGACGCTTAGAAATCACGGCGACGCTGCCAAGCCGCCGCGTGGCTTGGCAAGAAACTCGCTTCTCTTTTGCTTCCAGTGGATGCCAGACGGAGCATGGTGCCAGAGGAGGTGACAAGGGCCTCCAAAAGTCAGGAGTTTGGGTGGCCCTCTCGACTGGTGCTCTGGAGAGTCCTGAAATCTCGCGTGGCCCTCAAGGGAGCCATTCCCTCCTCAGCCTGTGTTTGGAACATTCTTAGGGGTTCTTCCTCTGCTTCGATATGTTCTGCAAAACCCACCTCTGTTTCCCAGGCTCTCCCTCGTGGGAATCCCCCCTCGGGCCTTCCTTAAACGAGGGCGAACGCTTGGTAGCTGTACGGCGGTGCCCCAGCCCGCCTCTCTCGGCTTGGGGTGAACAAACTGCCTTTGTGTTTTCTATTAGTTTGCGAGGAAGGAACAGGAGGAAGAAGGGAGGCGACGCTACGAGCAGCAGAAGCTGGAGCGTCAGGAAACCAAGGAGCGGAACGGCGATGTCATTCTGCCCGTGATCAATCCAGGTATGGCGGGCACCTGCCTGGCACGGAGAGACCTGTAGGTGGACTTACAGATTTCTTGCATTTCCATCATGTGCTTTTGGGGGGCTCCCCTTGTTCCATTTCCACAGCAACCCCTTGGTGAGAGGTGGGGGGTAAGAGAGAGAGAACCCCTGGAGCACCGTCCCCCCTGATCTCCGTGATCGAGGGGGACTTGGCCAGCATCTCCCCAGTCTTCACGCAGCATCTTTAACCAGTATGCCACCCTAGATCTCCTACACTGGCTTTCTGGGCAGCGGATGGGCGTCCTTTAGCTCCAGATCCCTCTGCAGAGGGTTTTTGGTTTCAAAAAACTGACCCCCCAAATTTCAGCAGGCTGGAAATCTTAGGTAGGGCAGCAGATGTCTTGGGTAGAAAGCAAAAGGCTGGCACTGCGTGGCTACATCTTTTAAAATGGAGAACGCTGCCTGGCGAGCATGTGAGCTGAGGTGTCTGTGCGCTATTTTTATCTTCCTCCAGCTTAATTTTAGGTATTTTTCAGAGCCTAGAGAAGCGCATGGAATTGATGCTATGGTTGCGGGGTGACTCAGCCTCGAAGCCAGCTCCTTTTGGGGCCAGGAGATTTTTCAAAGGAAGCTCCTGGGTTCAGGGGTACAGCTTTCAGTTGGCATCAGATTCAGGATGTGGTCCAGCAGGGTTTTCCATCAGTGGCCCTTACTGTGCCTGTAAATTGCCACTGTATTTAGGGAGAGAAGGCCACCTGCCCTGCCCTTCAAACGTTATAAAGGGATACATGCACATTAAAGTGACTTTGCTAATGTCAAGCCAGACAGAGTTTGCTCTTGGAAATCCAAAAGGAGTATGCAGGAAAGATCTATTTTGATTGTGCTTTAGGGTCTGTTTCACATCCTCTCATCTAGCCAGAAATGCTTGGGCAGGAGAACGGTGTCTCAAGACTGATTCAGGCATAGAAATATAGGGAAGAATGTTTTTTTAAAAAACGGAATTTCAAGAACTGGCTTTCAAAGAAAGAACAGTGTTTCAAGACTAATTTGGGTATAGAAATATAGGGAAGAACGTTCGTTCTTCTTCCGGGGCCACCTCATCCGTTGCGGCAATTAAACACGCGTAAGTCGACAGTCGTTTGGAACGAGCGCCTGGGGTCGAATGCTTTAGTCCAAGCCCGTAAGGGAAGCGGCTTGTCCCAACATGCTGCTTCTGATCTTTCCTGCTGGAGGTCTGTTTTTTCAGACTCCAGCAAATTAAAGTCTTTTTCAAGGGAGCAGTTGGACATTGAAACTGGGGTTTCAAGCCAGTTGCCTTTTGTTTTCGAAGTTCTGTTCTTCTCCTTACTTCCCTGATCCGCTCCTCTGTTCGCCTGGGTCCAGAGAGATATGATCCCACCTTGGTGAGAAACGCACGATCCGTTGTTGCTTGCAAGGCCCTCCTGCGCCTATTTTCCTTTCATTCCCCTTTTCTAAGACCCTCTCCTCTTGTTCCTGCTCGGTGACGAACTGACAGCTTTGTGCTCATGGTTTGAACAGGTCCCCCGACCAGGGCTGAAGAGCCGGCCTCACCTCCTGTCGTTTGGGCCGCTCCCAAGTTGCAAAGCGCTGTTGCAAAGTAGAAGGAGAACAAATCTGAGAGTAGTTGGATAAGGGCAGTGTTGTTCAAACTTGGCAACTTTAAGACGTGTGGACTTCAACTCCCAGAATTCCCCAGCCAGCCTGCTGGCTGGGGAATTCTGGGAGTTGAAGTCCGCACGTCTTAAAGTTGCCAAGTTTGAACAACACTGGATAAGGGAAACACTTTGCACCGTCAACCCCAAATGCCACACTCCCTTGGGGTGCATCGTTTGAAGGAGTAGGGTGGAGCAATTCAGGCTCCCACAAGTTGCTGGTCTTGCAAGGGTGGTGGGACTTCTCCGCCTGCAACATCTGGAAGGGTGCAACATGCACTCAGTTCAGAGCACCCTCCAGCTTTTGGGGGGGCAGGGCCTGTGGGCAGATGTTTCCCACAGCTGTTGGCTAGGGTTCTCTGCTTGCACACGCATACGCCCAGGGCAAAAGCAGCAGGAATTAAATTTCCACCAGAGCTGGGTTCAGATTCCGACATCTGGGTTTCCGCCACACGTTGGGCCGCAAAACTACCCAACTCCATTTGAGCCTAGCCGGTTGAACGAAGCCCGTGGAAAGAGCTAATATTATATTCTACAGAAATACAGCATCAGTTATCCAGTTCTCTGAATTTTCAAAGGCCAGGGAGAAATCTTCCATATGTTGAAATGTAATGTGGTATGTCCAATAAACCTGGACCCTAACAGGAGTATCGTTATCTTGAACGTGACGTTATTCTGGTCAGCATTTATGTAAGCTATTATTTCATCAGAAAAAAAAAATGAACACGTTGGAGTAACGTCTCATTATCCAGTTCTTTATCATAGAATCATTGAATGCAAGAGCTGGAAGGGATCTTGGGGACTCCTCCAGCCTCCTACCCAGTGTAGAAATCCAAATTAACGCAAAGAATCATGTAAGAGAAGGGAACTTAGAGGTCATTTAGTCCAACCCCTTGTGCAGTTCAGGGATCCTTCACGACAGCTTCCCGGACAGAGGATCCCCCAACCTCTGAACATCTCCAGCTAAGGAGACTCCCTTACATGTTTCCACGTTTTTTAAACCCGTGGTTTCACATCCTGTTTTTGGGAATAGCTTTCCTTTCGAACCCTTAGCATCCTGGTGGATTTCCTCCGGACATGATATTGTATATAATCTTTTTATATAGTGTGATATATTTTTTAGCTGATTTAATGCGGATATTATATTTTTTACTGTTTTTAATGTTTGCTTTTAAGCGTGAGCCACCCAGAGTCAGCCTCCGGGGGAGATGGGCGGCATATAAATTTAATTAATAAATTAATCAAATAAATATATAAATAAATAAATATTCTAGCCCCAGCCTGACCAATACAGAAGAGAGAGCATCAGTGGCTTCTTCCAATTCACACCGATACGAAACTAACTCCCATCACTAAACTGACTCCCGTCGCTAAATTGACTCCCGTCACTAAACTGACTCCCGTCACTAAATCAGCTCCTGTCACTAACATCTTACTGTTGGTTCCTCGGCCCGTTCCACTGTTTCCAAAGGCAGGCCATTTTATCAAATGTTTTGGACCGATATCCCCACTTTTAGACGGGGTTTGCCGTTCTCTGGGGCAGGGGGACAGAGAAGCAGAGACACCCCCCCCCCCCCACTGCTGCTCGTCCTCCGCAGGCTGCAGGCCGAAATAGAGGTGCATTTTGGCTTGTTGTGAAGCCACGTTTCCTGGCGACATCTTGCTTGCTGACTTGGTGGCGGTACGTTCCTTTTTTGAAAATGAAGTTTGTGCCTTTGGAATGTTCCTTGGGTGACCCTGCTCTGTGGCCTCATGCCTAGACAAAGCCTTAAGCACCCCAGGGTGGCCAGGGCCAGTCTGCCCGGGAACAAGAACACAAAGGCGGTTGGTGGAAAATGGGATTTAAACCATGTATCCTACCCGGTCTTCCTCTCCTGTAGCACCAGATTATTTCTGCAATAAATGCATGTGGGCTTATCTGTCTGTCTCTCTTTTCTTTTCATGGCTTCCCAGACAGGCAAAGTAAAGGTAAGGCTGTTCTGATGGCTTAACTCGGTTTAAGGAAGGTCTCTGGATGCTGGCTTGTAAGAGCTGACAGTTCTGTGTCGGGCTTAACACCAGGGGAGTGACTTAGTTGGTTTGGCGCTCCGGCTGAAGGAGGAAGGATGCACCTTAAGAACAAAATATCTTAAATATCTTAAGAATGAAAGAGGTTTGTTTCACCTCTGTTCCCAGCATTTGCATAACTGGGTTAATCAGTGTTCTATTTAATTTCTCTAAATTAAGAGACTTGGGCCTGTTTTGTCCTTTCAGCGAACGACGAACAATCTCCTGTAAGCCTTTCTCCAGGTAGAATATCAATATATCCTTGTTAACATTTGGAGGCTAAAGGATCTAGGACAGTGTTTCTCAACCTTGGCAACTGGAAGACGTGTGGACCTCAACTCCCAGAATTCCCCAGCCAGCCATGGCTGGCTGGGGAATTCTGGGAGTTGAGGTCCACACGTCTTCCAGTTGCCAAGGTTGAGAAACACTGATCTTACAGCCCAACCTGGTTTGAAAGTGTGAAGATGCGAAGTCCACACGTCTTCCAGTTGCCAAGGTTGAGAAACACTGATCTGAGAACCCAACCTGGTTTGAAAGCGACAGGGGGGCAAAGTGGGTGTGGCCACATCACATTAACACACATACCCCCGCACACACACTAGCAGGGCAAGCCACTGTATATAAACAGTGAGCAAACCCCATTCCCTTCTAGCACTGAAGATGTTATCTAGCTGGGTAGCAAAACATTTGCAAGAAAGCAACCAAGCTCAGAGCACTCCAAGGACTTCACATTACACTACAGTTCTCGTGGATTTTCCCCCTCCAAACAGTGAATGGTCAGCTTTCGGTAATCATGGTGAGAAATCCTTTCTCACTCTTATTTTACAGGTAGTTTTAATCCTTGATCCCCCCTACTCCCCCACCCCTGTGGCTTTCCCAGATGCCTCCATGCTGCTAGAAACAGGATACTGGGTCCAGTTGGGCGAGACGACCTTTGTGGGCCTCATGGTTGATGCAGCTGATGGGGAAAAGCTGGATTCAGAAGTTGGTGTGTTGAGACCTTCTCTGTCCTTAGTGCCCCTTTTTTCCTCTTCTTCACTCCATTTCTTCTTCCTCCCTAAGGCAACAGGGAAGAGATAGAGAGGGTTTAGCAGGAGTCTGAACTTCCATCGCCAAAGGGGGATGAAAGTGGGTTGAGGACCACTCCTGACAGCCATCCTTCCTCTAGTGAAACGAGCCTTGAGCTGACTCAGCCCTGTTCTCCCTGCATTCTTACACTTCTGGGAACCCTTTGTGTGTGTAGAGTCCAAATTATAGAATTGAGCCCTTGGGTTCTAGCCTCAGATGCTCTTTCACAGCTAGGTTCTTTCTCCCTTTACAGAGCCCTACACTGTTGGATACAGCCAGTCAAGTCTGATTCATCTGGTGGGACCATCTGATTGCACCATGCATGGATTTGTACATGGAGGTAAGTTCAGGAGAACCTCTCCTGTTGGATTCTTATGGGCCATGTCAGTGCTGCTCTGGGATTCTGTGAAGTGCCATGCTCTTCTATCCAAACCCAAGGCCCCAGTGACTCTTCCCAGGTGTCCAACATCTGGTCTCCACTTCCAAAATACCCATCTCCCTTTTCCTTCATCTCAGATGCTTGTTGGTGGCTTTCTTAGTCTTGGAGTGTAGACCCATTGGGCAACCAAGCTTTCCACTGTGTAGATCACAAACATGCTAGAGTTTATAAAAATATTGGGGTCTGTTTTGCCCATGGATGCCATATTAAGCTAGCTGGGACCAGGTATAATCAGAGCTTGGAGTAATCCTGAGGGCAAATTCTTTAGTGAGAATTGGGGGCCAACATTGATAGTCTGATCAATGCAGAGAATCAGGCCTTTTCCAGGGTAGCTATACCAGTTCCTCCTGACCCAATTTTCTTCTGGCTCCATTTGCTTATCAGTCCACCAATCTTGGGGATCCAGAACAGGAGGGATATTTCCTTCCCATTAGTGGCCCCAAACCTTGAGAAGCAAAGGGAAGCCATTTTTTTTCATAACCTGTCCATATTTGTTCTAATGATGATGTTTTTATTGAGATGGGGGTTCTTCTTGCTGTTGTTGATTGTAACATAAAACAGATAAGAGCCTGTTGGGTATTGTGGCCCAACTGTCATTTGGAGATCGTTCAGAGGGTTGGATGAGGTGATCCTTGGGGGACCTTCCAACTCTACGACTCGCTGATCTGATGTTATGATTGTATGGTTAGATTCTCCTCTGGAGGTGCTCAAACAAGGATGCTGTAGAAATGGATTCCTCCACTGGCCAGGTAGTTGGACTAGAGTAGTGTTTCTCAACCTTGGCAACTTTAAGATGTGTGGACTTCAACTCCCAGAGTTCCCCAGCCAGCATGAGAAACACTGGACTAGAGGATTTTCAAGGTCCCTTCCCTCCTTTCCATTCAGTGATCCTACGATTCTGTGGTAGGACTTTGTGGAGTTAACTGCCTGAAACATCTGATGGTCTTCCTTGCGCATCTCATTTCAATCCAGGCCCCTCTTCATCAACCCTATTTCCATATCAGCAGAGCTCCAGGTATTCCTGACAGCCGGGAGGAGCCAGCCCAACCCATGACAGCGGACGTAACAGCCAACCCCTCCACGTTTTGGTTTCTATTTTTACAAGCTAGCAGTAGTCACAAGGTTTGAGACAGAAGTGTAGAAAAAGCTGTTAGAGCCACAGGGTGAGAACCTTGCCCTAAATTTCACCCTGAGCAAGGGAAGGGCCTGGAACAGTTTCAGACAGGCTCAGTTTTAGTCATTCCCTAACCTGAGCAAAGAATGTGGAAATGGCATTTCCTTGGTTTATAGGTGATCTGAATTAGAGATTACCCATCTAGGGTTAATTGTACGTGCTAGGCTGGTGTAATGGTGTGTGGGAAAGACCTTGGGAGATGGGGCCAAGAGACCTGCCAAGGGAACGGTCAGATAAGAGGTGGCTTAGCCCATGGCTGGATAGTGGGTGGATCAAGAGGCTCAGAAGGGACTCCCTAGTTTCTCAGGCAGATTTACTCTCCCCCCCCCATCTCCTTTACAGCCCAAGAAACTACTGAGGGTCCCTTCTGACCCTCTTGCCTCACCCACTATCCAGCCATGGGCTAAGCCATCTCTTATCTGACCATTCCCTTGGCAGCATCTCTTGGCCCCATCTCCCAAGGTCTTTCCCACACACCATTACAGCTAGTTACTCTCTCAGAAAGATTAGCGAAGAGTTAACGGAGAGCCAGCATACAGGAAACAGGACTTTTCCATTTAGAAAAACAGGGCTGCATTCACACAACGGGCCCTGCTCAAGCAGGGTTGAACCTCTTGTGGTGAGCATGATACAAAACAGAGCATTAAACCAACTCATGGACCTCGCATGTGCTGTCAGCAGATTTAAAAGGAAGCATGGCTAAGAGGGATGGGGAGACAAAATTTCTCCCTCTCTGGATGAAACCGGCAGGAGATCTGGGCTGACACACCATTCCTTGCCCAACTCGTATTTAGTTCTGGAATTTGCTACCTGATTCCAGAGATGAAACCCACTTGAAGTCCTGGACGAAGAGGTCCGTCCCCAGGGTCAACGCTCCAACCCATTCTTTTACCACGAACCGTCATGACCCACACCAATAAATTGTCCTTTAAAACATTTGGACGCCCCAGATTGCTTGCCTCCAGCATAAAGGAGCACAAGGGGTGATTTTTATCCGTGCTGTAGACCCTTTCTAGCTGCAGGCAGACAGGGTAAACGGAGGACAGCCCTTCTGTCGGCTGGAGAGGAAACAGGAAAGATACCTTTCTGAGACTCGATCGCTGATACGTAGGAGTGGTTGCTATAGGAACTTTTCATGACTCGGGTAATCTAGACCTCTGTAATTAAAACATCCTTTGGAGGATACGGGTGGAGGGGGGACATTTTTGAACTTAGAGCGAGTTGGGGAGATTAAATGGAAATTCTTTTTCTTTACGGCAGGAGACGGAAATCTCCCGCGCCTGTGGCTTTGCAGGGCACTGGGGTCGGAGGGAGATAGGGAGTTTTTAATTTCTGGGTTTTTGCATGAAAGGTGGAAGGAGGGAGAAAACTGGGGATCTGGTTTTGCTGATGGTTACATCTCCTCTCGTTCTCGGGAGCAGCACGAAGTCGGACGTTAATCTAAGCCTTTCGACTCAAACGTGTATTCCCCAGCATGCATGATTACAGGCCACGATTAAAGCAGCGTAGGGACGAAGGATTATTTTTGTTAATAATGCATATTGTTAAAATATTGAAAAACAGAGGAAGTCGAAAAAAGCAAGGCAAAGCAAAATATACTACATTTAGGTTGAAAAAAAAAGTTTTAAAAAAGTTACTTTCTGGGGGTACGTCCTCCCTTCCATTCGTATCCCCAACCACTAGCCAGTTTAAATATTTCTAAACTTCGCATTGAACATTAGTAATTGTTAGTTTCTATTTAAGTGCTTGAAAGCTATATTCCACTTATCTAAATCTGCGAGATATTGTATAGAATTCCGTTCCTGCTTGGATTTGGTTAAACTTGTATTGTGGGCATGTATTGTCAATTTTGCCATTGAAACATATTCTCCAATTTTAATTTCCCAGTGTGATATCGTAGGCAAAGTAACTCTTTTCCAATCGTGTGCTAGATTTATTCTTGCTGCTGTCAACACGTACCTTAATAAATTAGGATATTTTTCATTTAGGTTTCCCGGAATAGAAGCAACTGTGGTTTCGGTTCAAATTTTATTTTTAGATTTGGGCGGGGGGGTATGTATTTCTTTCCAATACTTTGGATTTTTATTTTTTTTTTGCATGACCACTGCATGAAGTGAAATGTTGGGATGAAGGCTTGAGTAGATAGTAGGGACATTGATAGGCCAGAAAAGATTTGGCAAGGTTTACTTTTGGACAAGCCCTCTCTTAGCAGTCATTTTGTGAGAGCGCCCACTGGCCTGCTCCCCAAATCCCAAATGTTCCAATGGTTCCTAATTATGCCCTTTTTCATGGGCTTAGAGCACAAGAAGAACCCAGCCGGCTTGTTTCAAGTGGGCTTCTTCTGTTCTCACAACGGCCAAGCTGATGTGGGTGATGTGGCCCTGCAGATGCTGTTGAACTACATCTCCCAGGATTCCTCTCCACCAACCAGGATGGAAACTGTTGTTGATTGGCAAATTCAGAGTGGCTTCTTTGAATGTCAGTGCTGTGAGCCACAGTCTCGGCTGTTTTAGACAGGGTGGGTGAGTTGCCTTTTCTTGTCCTATAAAGGAGTACAGAGGTGGCCCTGGGGAAGGTATTCAGAGACCATTAGCAAAACCTGAGCTTAGCCCAGGAAAACAGGAAAAGGTGAGAAAGAAACTCAAGATTGCCTCACCTTGATTCTCTTTGATATGATGTAATGGTATGTGAGAAAGACCTTGAGAAATGGGGCAAAGAGATGCTGCCTAGGAACGGTCATATAAGAGAGGGTGTAGCCCACAGCTGCATAATGGGTGGAGAAAGAGGATAAGAAGGGACCCTCCCTAACTTCTCGGGCTGTAAAGAAGAGGGTGGGAGAGTTGTGCTTTCAGACTTGCAAGATACTGTTAATGTAGCCTCACAATAAAGTAGAATTAGCTCATCCAGTCGTGTTTCCTGTTTGGTCTACCTAGGAAGGCTGACATATAAGCGAGAAGGAAAGGAAAAAGCTGTCAGTTTTTATAGCCTATATCAATAGAATTCCAAAATTTCTTATAGTATCTGTTTCTTGACCTGGCTTACCTCACAGGTCTCACACTTGTTCCTCCAAATCTCTCTCCGCCCCAATTCCTCCATGCCTTGGCTGCTGTTCTGCACGTAGTTCTCAGTTGATGCCCAGGATAACATCCAGTTTCTACTTTCCTGAGCAGTTATGAGGTCTGAATCCCCAAAATAATCCTTAATTCCATGCCCAGCCCATCTCACCCACTCTCCTTGCTGCTAACCAGTAGATCCTGAACTCCTTGATTAATTAATTGCCTATCTTCAGAGAGAGATGCTGAGCTTCAGAGCCCCCACTGGAAGATCAGGGTTAATGCTGTTCCACATCTCTGACGAGCTCATGCTTATGGGGTGGTAGACATGAGAGGAGGTATGCTTCATGTGAGTCAGGAGCAAATTGTTCTGGACCTTTGTTTTCAGAGGGAGAGAGAGGATCACACACCATGTCTTGGATTGGCAATGATCCTTCAGAAAAATGAAGGGATCTGCCCCACTTAGGTTGAGGATCCTGTTGTCAGCAATAATAGGAGGGGACATTTATTTAATTTATATGCCGCCCATCTCCCCCAGAGGGTGACTCTGGGCGGCTTACAATTAAAAACCAAGACAATAAAAACAATAAAAACAGAAATACCCCCTGATTAAATCACAAAGGCCAAACCTATAAAAGCAATATACAAATCAAGAAGATGGGGGAAGCAGCGTCAATCATCCCATGAGCCAGCTCCAGCAATGTGAGCCCCCATCTGTGGCTGCAGGAAGCTGGTGTGAAAGATTTGGGGCAAGGTGGGAAAGGAGTGGAAGGGAAAGAATACCTAAATAATCCAGAGATAGGAGGGCCATCTCCTGGCAGATGATTGTCAGCCCCACCAGGTAGACCAGACTGAAAATCAACTCCACAGGAGGGCTAAGATTAATTTTATTCAGAGTGGCTCTAATAACCGAATTTTGCAAGTCTGGTTGTGCTGGGCCTCCCTGCCCCCCCCCCCCTTATACTCATGTGAATTAGAGAGGTGTCAATCTCAACTACTTCCACACACTTCCTTGTTTTGGATTTAAGCCATGTTTTTTTCTGCTTTGGTAATGGATCTGGCCTATCTCTGTCGAGGTCATCTTCCTTCCTCTCCGCCCTTGATCTTCTAAACGGCGGTTCAGCCCAGGTGACGAGAAACCTGGGCAGAAGCATTTCACCTCATCCCACGAGACTCCGGATTAATCCCCTCGCTCTAAACGAGGGTGGGAGATGCCGTTTGCTGTTTGCACGAGTCTGGGTTTACCCCATGGAAGACCCCTTGTTGAAATCTTTGCTTTCCTTGCATTCTTGATGCTTCCCAGCTGCGTGGGGCTTGACCCAACACTGGGTGCAATTAACAAAGCCTAATTTAACAGAAATGATCACAGAACAGCGGCCCCCGTCCATCGGCGAGTCAGCTCCCAGGCTTCATGCTTCAGACGTCCACGTAGAAAACGCTGCTGGCGGAATTCATTCTGAATTCTGGATTGCAGGAATGGGGTTAGCACAACAGCTGTTCGAGGCCCAGGATCCCTCGCCTCTGGGATCCCCCTCCGGTCCCATTTGTTGGGTTAGGAAGACGTCAGATTTTTTCCTCCGGATCCTTCTGCTTTATTAAGACGAGGCCCGAGCAACAAAGGCTGTTGTGAGTGTGTGTTGGCTGTGCTATTTTTAGCAACCGTTCGCTTCTTGTTAGTTGGACTCGCCTTGCTCGGCGTGAAGCTTGGTGGAGGGGCTTAGATCTCCACCGCATTTGCAGAAAGCAACGAGGTATAATTAATTGTCTTCTGCAACCATCTTTTCCCTCTAGCTCTTTGCAAGCATGCAGTTTGTTTTCTCCTCCCTCCCTTTGAACTTTTGTGGGAATAGCACCCTGGCATGCCATCCTGGCACAGAGAGGAATGTTAGGGGCACCTTTGCTACCTCATTTGAGGAAATTACCTGGGGTTGACTCAGTTTCCTTACAAGAACGCTCTGTTCCTCCCCCAGCAGCTGCTAAGGGCCGAAGGACTGAGAAAGAGGGAAGACCGAGTGAGCAAGCATTGGATCTGGAGAGGATCTGTGGCTGTCACCAAGCCCTTAGATCTGAACCAGGGTCCCCCCACCCCTCCTGAAGGATCTCACATCACCCCTGGGAAATCGCTTGTGTGGCTTGAGCTGGAGGCCCTCCAGATAGGTTGGAGTCTGTACCCATCGTCCCCAGCCAACAAAATATTGGCTGCTCTGGCTGGTGACCAGGGGGGTGCTGTTGAAGAAGGCTCTTCAGAGACAGGTACGGGGGTGTGGGTGTCCAGTCTCCCTTTGGGGTTCCAACCGATTTGAAAGCATCACGGTCTTCTCATCTAAAGTTTTGAAATGGGTCTTCCTGGTTGGCATTGGCTTGCTAACCCCTTACTGTGCTAACTACTCATTTCTCAGAGCAGAATGGCTGCGTGCCAAGGATGTGGCCCCTTGGGGGTGTCTGAGTGTCTTACAGTTTTTACACTTGTTTAATCCTAGGGCCTTCTCCCGTATTTTTTAGCCTTAAAAGAAAAGAAAAGAAAGCAGATTTTAGGGTACATTAGTAGACGTCTAGTTTCCAAGCCCTGGAAAGTCACCATTTTACTCTATTCTGGATTTATCAGCCCCCCCCCCCCCTTGAGAGTTGTGTTCGGTTCCGGGCCCCGGAGATTAAGAAGGACTGAGACAAACAGAAGAGGTCCAGGGAAGGGGCCATGAGAATGATCAGGAGACAAGAAACAAAATCCTCCAAGGGGACGTTGAAAGGAACAGGGTGGAGGTAGCCTTGGAAGACGCACAGATGTTCCCCCAACACCTCCCTTCTCTTCAAGGGCAAAAGGCAAAATAAATTCCTGGAGGAGCATTTCAGAAGACTCCGAGAGGGGGTGAGCACCCTTCCCTGCCAACATTCGGGCAGAGGTTGGGGTGGAGATGTTTTGATTTGGACGCTACCCTGATGACCTCCTAATTCTCGTTCACAGCTGGAACTTGCTAGCCCAGAGACCCATCGCGGGTCGCTGCCTCCGTTAATCACGGCTCTTTCCCCCCTCTTCCCCAGGCGTGACAATGAAACTCATGGACGAAGTCGCCGGAATTGTCGCTGCTCGCCACTGCAAGACCAACATCGTGACCGCCTCTGTGGACGCCATCAACTTCCATGAGAAGATTAAAAAAGGTAAGCCGTGGGCCCGGCGGCTTTGCGGAGAGCGGAACGTTTCAGCTGGGATGTGTCCATGCCTGGCTGCGTCACCAAGGAGGTGGTCCAGAAGGCTCCCCCAAAAGTGGGTCTGGTTGGATGGGGGTTTTTTGATAGATTCCTCAAGGGCTGAACCTCCAAGTCCATTGGGGGCTGCATGCTGTGTGGGGCTGAAGCAAAGCGGGGGCGAGGATACCCAGAACCTTTTTTTCTTTCAGACAACCCCTTTTTTTCCGCTTTTCCTCAAGCAGTAGAAAACTGCTGGATACTTGTCGCTAGAGGCTGGACTGTGTAAGCTGCTTCTCCCGGTCTGCACACTACAAATTTCCAGGCCAGGGAGATTCCCCTGCCCCACCCAGAAATGCCAGCACCTTTTGCATCTCAAACCTAGATGCGGGTCGGGCTCGGCCTTGCGAAAGGGAGCAGTCGTGCATAAAAGAATGAACACGAAATAAATCCACGGTTCAACCTCGTTCCTTTCAAGGAATGCAATTCCTGGGGCTTTAAATTGGAGCCCAAGGCTTAAGAGAGGTCCAACCTGCTCGCGTGGCCCCTCAGTTCCAGGTTTAACATAAAGTAAGAAAACAGAAACAGCCAGACATAAAAGGCAAAATCCATTTCACACGCACACAAGGGGCAGAGAAACCCGGCTGACTTGAGTTTCGTCTCTGGGGGCAAATGTTTGAGGGTAGCGTGTGTAGACCCCAGGGGTGTGTTATTGCTGGAGCTGGAGAACCTGGAGATTTGAAAGAGGCCACTGGGTCTGATGACCTGTCCTCTACCAGCTGCTTGCACCCCAAAATTAATTCTTTTCCAAGCACAATTCTCACCGAGTCTCTCCAGCAACATTTACGGAGGAGAACAGGAGGGGATTCAAAGAACTGCAACAAGCTTTCCTTCTAGAAGCAGTATGTCCCCAAGTACATCAGAGCAGAAAGTTCTGTATCTTCTTTCAGTCTTTAACTGAACTGGCAAATGGCAAGTCTCTTTACGGAGAACAGAGGGGCTGACGGGTGGTAGTTTACACCCCGGCCTCCCGGATCTCTGTCAGCTGGGAACCAGCCAGTCTGTGCTGCGATGCCAAAAATCAAAAGGGAGTTTGGTAGCGCTTTTTCCGACCAACCCTAACACGAAAGGGTGGGCCATTTATTTATTTATATTTATACTTCCAGTTTGTCACTGCCCATCTCGCTGCAGAGTGACTTCATCAAACGCATTAGTCGGGGGGGGGGGGGAATCTAATTTTTTGCTCCTATAGATTAACCCGGCTCTCCTCCTCTAATGCTCCGTGCAGAAATCCAAATTAAAGCATCTGGTAGACAGGGCTGTTCTGCTATATTTCAGTAAGGCCTCCCTCGTTGGCCCCTCCTGCTCCTTTTTTCAATCACAGCCAACAACTCAGGAAGGTCTCAAGGGAATCGATTCCAGACCAGGCAGGAAAAGGGCTGAATTCCCATTTTAATGCACCCTTACCCCACTTTGCACTCCTAACCCTACACACGTTCTGCACCCCGAAATCCAGACTCCACCAAATTTTGCAATGCCATCTGCAACTCCAAAGGGGTGTATATTAGAGAAAGGCCTGCAAATCACCTTGTATTAGGGAAAAGGAGATGAGATCTTGCACAAGACCCTTGCTTTGAAAAGGAGCAAAATGCCAGTGTGCGGAGAAACGCGCCGGAAACGGGAATGAACCCTCCTGTGGTCTTTGCGAAAACGTCTCAGTCTGATGGACTGAATTGAAGATGGAGAATGTGGCGAGAAACGGCAGGGGATTCACCCAAATCACTTGAGATCCCTTCGTAGTCTTGACTGTCCAAACATGGCCAATGGAGAACTGTCCAGGGTCCTGATTATTTGGGGTCCAACTTAAACCTTTGCTCCCCCTGGAAGAATATTTTCTTGGAAGGGGTGTGTGTGTGTGTGTTGGTTATGACACTTGTGGCTCACTGGAATCTAGCTAATATTATGCAAGGTCCTTGCAATGTTTCTTGAACACAAGGTAGCATTATTAGGGGTGAATCTTCCTTTCTCCGCGGAGTAACCTTTTGTTCCAAGTTGTGAAGCAACCGATGCCCGTTCGGATGATGTGATTGTCACACCACCATCTTCTAAACCTTGCTCCTCAAGTTTACAGTAGATTAAATTAGCGTTTAAGATCTTTCTGGATGAGAACGTGGGCTGTCGCTTTTTATTCTGGAGAGAAATTTCCTCTCTCTGGGAAAATCTAATTAGAGCTAGAAGCCTTCCTTGATTATTTTTTTAAACATTTCATTTATCATATTCTGGTGTGTTTTTTTTTAAGCCAGCTGCTTTATCTAGGCATCCTTGAAGGCAATCAGAGCCTCTGTAATAAATGCTCTAAACTCATTGCTGGAAACTTTTCTTAGATCTATACCTTGTTCTCTCTAGAAAAGTTAGTTTTGGCCAGGCAAGATTAGTTTTGCAGTGAGACAAGGTCTCCTCTGATCCCAAGAGAAGATCATCATCCGGGTCTTGGTTAGCTGCAGAACAAGGAAGACCTTGACAAGGAAAAAAAATTAAATTTGATTCCAAAGATGTGTCACTGATTCTCTGAAACAGTGTTTTTCAAACTTGGCCACTTTAAGATGTGGGGACTTCAACTCCCAGAATTCCCCAGCCAGCCCTGCTGGCTGGGGAATTCTGGGAGTTGAAGTCCACATATCTTCAAGTTGGCAAGGTTGGAAAACATTGCTCTAAAGCAAATAACACTACTGCCATCATTGTCCTCATTCAGACTGTTGGTTTGGGGCTGGAGATCCAACGGTTTAACAGGAGGAAATCCCATGAAAGTTCATTCTACGCTGAGCCCACACCCCCTCTTCCATGATGGTTTACACTGGTTTTGGGTCTCCAGGGCCCCTGAAGAGAACAAAGTCATATGTAAGCTTGTTCTCTACGGTCCTTTCCTGAATATGAAACTGCCTCTGTGCAGATTCTGTGCAGCTGAGTTTCTGTTCCTTCCCAGGGTTTATCTAGGCTGATCCTCTGGTCCATCTAAATCCAACAGGCCAATGATCTCCATCGATGGTCCTATTTAATAAAACCCTAGGAGCACTGATAAGTAACATTTTGGGGCTGGGGGCATGCGTGGACTTCGGAAAGCATCTTGTGGCTTTGTCAAATGGCTCCAACTGGGCATTTGGTTCATGTCTTTCTCAAGGGAAGAGATGATAAGGAATCCGTAGGTTTACTCAATGACATGGTTGACAGGATGCTCTGCGCTTCCTCTTCTAGCCACCCCCCACTCCTGTTTTCCCTTGTTTTTGCTAAGGCAGACGGGCGCCCTTCCAACCTAAGCTATGAGCTTCGTTCACCACTGTTTTGATTCTGTAAGAAAGCGTGTGGGCTCAGATGTCTTCTTGGAAACGGATAATCATCATGGTTAAGCTGCTGCTTTGGAACCAGGCCCACATTTTTAAAAAAATGGCACGGGTCAGAGGGCTCAAGAGATATCTGGGGGCACATTGGTACCTATGTTGCCCCTTCATAACCCTTTGCAGATCATATAATTTCTTTTCATGAATATTTACCCAGGGTCAACTAGGGAAGCAAGATTCACCCAGGATGTAATTAATCTGGATTCCCATCAAGAAATAAAGGGTTAGGCTACAGAATCTTGGAAACTGAATGAGCCCAACTCTCGCCCTTGTTTATGAGGGAGTTCATTAAAGCGGGGTGCCTGGGAGTTGTTGGAACCCCTTTTTGCCAGAATGTGAAACTCAAGGTCTAATGGAGCTTGTCCCAGATGACCTTGGCCTTGACGTCTCCATTTGCTGTTCATTACTGATGCTTTGTAGACTCCCTTTTCCTTCCCAGCCTCCGCGAATTCTCTTCCAGGATCCAGGGCAGCTGGGCACCCCCCTGAAAACTGGATGAAACCAACAGGGTTTCAGAGATCAGCGTTGGAGGATGTCTTCTGTAGGTTGAGCCCAGTGGTCTGCTGTAGCATCCGTGCAACTCCACCAACCAGACCACCCCGCCTTCCACACGGTTCTTACCTTTAGGCCTACTGTAATCAGTTAAAAATAGAATTTTGGGGAGGCCAGATTCAACCAAAGAACCACAGTCAGCGATCAGAAGAAAATAAACTCTTTTGAGCAACCTTGCCTGGTTGAAGAAGATCCAAGCTGGCATCTGATCAGCCAGGAAGAGGAGCAGAAAGAGCTGGTGGGCAAATGTCTGAAGATCAGCGTGTCTAAAACAGAGAGAAGGCGATGCAGCCTAAAGGTTGGAAATGACCACGGTTGGATTTGCCTTCATGCACTGGGAAGAAAAAAAGAGTTGAATCTTCATGAAAAGGCACAGGAGAAAGTGGGCTGAAGGCATCAAAGCAGCTCACAGATTTGGAGCAGAGAAATTTCACAGGGTGTCCTTTGGACCAGAAAGGCCCAGTGTCTTGAGGACTGAGATCAGGTCGCTTCTAGTCAAGCTACCAGAGGACTAAATTCATCCTCAGGTAGAGACTGGCTTGGGCTGGGCAGCCTGATCTGGTGGGTTCTTCTTATGCTTTGACACTGAGGTAGGAGTCAAATGCACTGTAAAGGAAGGAGGACTGAACGTCAACCCTCAGTGGCCCTGTTGCCAGTTTCTGTCATCCTGCAGAGGTGTCTTTGGAATCTCATGATCACAGCATGAAGCTGCAGTTTAGGACCTCACCTACCTTCACCTTCCTTGGGGCCAGCCTCACCTACCCCTCTCTTTCTTCCCCTCTCCTCTCTTGCTTTGGCCTTGAAATCTCTGCCCCGCACTTTTCAGGCCCCCGGCCTCTGCTTAGCCATCCCACATCACGACGAGGATGATCCACCATTGCGGCATCTTCCGGCCACCCTCTTCCCATCTCCCAGAGCCCCACATTTTGTCAACCTCGGTGGCCCAGAGGTTTTCCTCCTTCTCTCCCGGGGCTCTGGCTGTCTCGCGCCCACACCCACACACCGGGGGGGAGGGCGCGCGGGAAGCCGTAATTGCTGGTGACAGCTCACCAGCTGCAAATCACCGGGGTGGACAGCTTTTACAGCTGGCTTTAAAATACCACAGATCGGGGGGGGGGGGCGGCGGGAGTTTGCCGCCTCCTGTCTGAATTTATACCGTGGTGGTGCCGTTGGGCGCGCAGATGGCTCCTCTCCATCTTTGTCTCCCTCTTAGTCGAGGGCACTTGCCCCCCCAGCTGGAAAAGGCAGCCAGTCAAAGGGGTGTCTCCCCAGGGGGGGATCCGCTAACGGGAACGTTTAATCCTACAAAATGGCCAGCCGCACACCGCAACCAGCAAATTGCAGCTCGGCGCTTTGGGTCCGGTAGGCGAGAATACCAAATTGATCAATGTCTATTAGCCGACGGACGATGCTGAGTAAACATTTCAAAAAACGGTGCTGGGCAGTCCTGAACGGCCGTGTTTAGAAAGCCAGCGCCTTTGTCCGAATGCCAGAATGCCCACTGAGACGGATAATGAAAGGGCATCAAGAGACCCAACGGGCGAAGGACGCTACTAATAACCACCCTAAGGGGTCAAACCGATTATAACACAAAGGAAACGAAAGCCCTTCATTCTGACCCAATGAATAATACATTATATGCTCAAGGAAGGTTTAAGCTATGGTGCAGCTGGCGGCGGCCCTACATTTGCAAAAATTGGCATGAAAGTGACCATTTGGGGTGGCGCAATCTCTCCCCCTTAGAAATAAACACTCAAAAGATGCATGCAGATACTTCATGCAGACTTTTCGGGAGAAATGCCTCCCCTAACCCACCTTTTTTCTCCCCCCCAACCGTACCCTTTTGAAGATGTTGGCAAATTAAATAAAAGTGTGGCAGACAGACCCCAGTTGGGTCAAAGTTTAAAGAAGGATAAAGATTCACCCACATTTGACATTTGTCGGCTGATTATTATTAATGTAGGAAACTGAACAATGTCATCTTGGTAATCCTACCAAAATCATAGCAATATACCATGATTTGGGCGGAGATCTTGGTTCTAATGATACAATTGATGGGTTGGAAATTATATCCAAAAAACCCCAATTTGCTGAAAAGTCTCCTTTCTTGATCTTTAGTCCAACAGGAAAACTTTGTGGTTTTCCAAGACAGGAGTTTCAAGTTATTTGTTGCAAAGTTGACGTACTGGACACCAATTTTGTTCAGCTTCTTGCTGGTTTAGGAGCCTCGGTGAATTCTTCCAAAATGTTTAACCAATTTGGGATTTCAGAAGCAGCGATAGCATCTGGAGTGAATAAATTGGCCTTTAAATTCATGAACCAAATGCTAGGTGGTCCACCCCGGTCTGTTTTAAGTTCTGCAAAAGTTTTAAAAACCACTTGATCAGAACCGAATTGTTCCAAAGTAAATTTATGACAAGAAGAATGAATATACTGGCTATTTTTAAACCGGGGTCTTTCCATAAAGTGAGCTTTTCGTGGGGAAAAGGGTCCAGATTGAGTACTCTGAATTTTCCTTTGGGATTAAGCCTAGGGGGAAAATAGAGACAGTCCAAACTGCCGAGGCATTCATCTGCTTCTTGGTCTGGGTTCCCAAAACATGTTTCATTAGGCCAGTTAAAGACCGAGCCCCTGCATTTGTTCAGCTTGCTTAGATGTTACCGTGGCTTAACGTTTTGGGGAGGGTGAGGGGTTGTGTGTGAACTCAGCCCGTCGAATGCCAGAGTTTTAATTTGGGTTAGATCTCTCCGGGTGGGACTCGCTGACGTCTGATGCCCAGTCATCCCTCTTCACAGTTGAAGCACAGCAGCTTTAGGGATTTTTCCTTTGTCTGCTTTCTGAGCTCAGTGCCCCATTCCCTTTCCTTCCCATCACAAAAGTGGCTCGAAACATAGATAATATGCCGCAAACCCGTTTCTCTCCTTAATGTCGAAGCTCATTAGGTGTTCGTATTCCATCGGGGAGATGTGGGAGAAACATCTGGCTTTCCTGACTCCTCCTGCTCTGTTCTTTGGCTTCAAAAGGATCATTGCAGATTCCGGTTCGGCTCATCCTTCCCCAAAACTGAGCAGATGGAACCCGTTAGCCGGAAAAGAGTGGGATAATCCCATCTACGTCGGAGCGAATGTGAAAATTATACTGAGGCCAGACTGTTCCAAATTGTCAGGGTGTGCGCGCACGTGTGTGTGTGTGTGTAAGTGTGGTGTGTCCTGGATTTGAGGAGTAGGTCAACCAGCCTGGCCAATGGGAATACAAGTTCCTATGGCACCGGGTAGACCACTGGATCTGCGGCTTATCACAGACCTTTTTCTGAAATTGTGCCAGGCAGAAACATCTGCGTTGTTTTTTTTCCTGGCCTGTTCTTGTCCAATTGGATGAGCCAGACTTGCGGTAGAAATTCTTGGACTGGGGAAGGAAATATTCCTGCTTGAAGGGCAACGTCTTTGCAGCTGTTGAGCGTCGAGGGGAGGTGTGCAAGAGTCTGGCCTTTCGTTCGTCCCTCTCCAGCTAATCGGGGGTCTCCCGGGCTTTCCAAGCTTTCGTTCAATTCCCAGGGAAGACTTGAAAGTTGGGGTGGGCCCTGAGAAATCAGCTGAGGAATTTCCCTTCCCCTAGGGAGATTCAGAGAAAAGACTCGCCCAATGTCTCTGCCCGCAAAGGGGGTGGAGAACTTCACGGGCGGTGGCACCTAGCTTTGTTCCGAAACGTGAGCGCCAGGTGGCTGGCTTTCTAAGGGTAGAGTTGCATGGAAAGTCAACTGCAGCCTTTGGAATCAGAGAATGGCGAATTGGACGGGAGCACAAGGGTCATCTAGTCCATCCCTCTGCGGTGTTCAACCCATCATGAGAAAGGGCTGTCCAGCCTCTTCTTAAAAGCCTCCAGAAATTGAGGAGCCCCCACCTCCCTAGGTAGGCTCTTCCACGCTTGGACAGATTTGATCGCCAAGAATTTCCTCCTGCTACTTCAGCAAAATCTAGGAAGGCACAAGGTGCTTCCATTATTTCGGATCCTGGTTGCTGTGGCTGCGGGAAAGATGCAGTGAGTTCGTACCTTGCCCGTAGCTTCCCTTGGCCTACCTGAACGTAGCCATTGGGCCTTTCTTCAGATTGAACATCTCAAGTTCCTCTGAGGACAAGTCACGTTCCTTGAGGAATGTCCCACCTTCCTCAAGTCCCTTCTCATCCTTTTGGCCCTCTTCTGAACCTTCTCCAACCTCTCCATAACCCTTCTGGAAACAGATGCCTCGTTGTTCTCTGACAATGTCTGTGGGGACCCCGTGGTTGAGGGGGGAGGCTGGGGCTTTTATATCTTTTCCCGCTGACGCTTTCAATTCAAAGGATCTTTTCTGACGCCGTGAAACAAAAAAGGGAAATCAGGTTTTCAACCAGCGGCCAGGGAGGTTTCCAAGAGCGGCTTCACAGCCCCGATCTCGGTGGTTCTCCCACGAGGGCAGATACTTTGCAAAAGTGGACTGCTGGTTTTGCATCCACCGCAGAAGCGAGCTTATAATCCTTGTCTTTCGGCGCGGCCCCTTTGCTTGCCGTTCCCCGAAATCTGGAGCGACCGTCGCTGTTCTGAAACCGACACCCCCCCCCAAACGCTCCAACTCTTTTGGCCTTCGTGAAAGCTGGTCTCGTCCCCAGGAGCGTGGTCTTGCTCACAGGGTCCCCTCTGTCCCGCAGGGAGCGTGATTACCATTTCCGGCCGCATGACCTTCACGAGCAACAAGTCCATGGAAATCGAAGTCTTTGTCGATGCCGACCGTTTTGTGGGGGAGCCCCAGGAGCAGTACCGCGCGGTCAGTGCGTTCTTCACCTACGTCTCCCTAAGCAAGGAGGGAAGACCGCTCCCCGTCCCGCAGCTGGTGGTAAGTCCATCTTGTGGGTCTGCCGAACGCAAAGGTGGTCCCTCTTTGTGGGGCACGCATTCCTGCAAGAGGCTGGAGGGACGAGCGTCCGCGAGAGGCCTGGGTTGGCCCTGCTGGTGGGAAGCATTTGAACGTGAACCCAGCGTCTCTGGTCTCCAGTTTCCAGCTAAGTTTCAGGGTCTTGTTTCATCCAAACGGGGGGACGGGGGTGCAAAACCCCAAAGATGTTTGGCTTTCAGCCTGCCGACAAATCCCTGCGTTCCAGAAGATCTGCCGAGCCAGCATGGTTCAGCCAAACCAAAACGTAGAAAATTGGGGTTGTTCCAGGGGATTTTACAGGTTCTGTAGGACGAGGCTGTGTGGGTCCTCTCATCTCCCCTGCATCACGAGGCTGGTGTGCTCTTCCCTCATTGCAATGCAGCTCCCAGCATGCCATATTCCTCAACCCTCTCCAACCTTCCCATTGCCTTCCCTTTCGCCTTCCTCCTCCCTCCTCCCTCCCCCTCCTCCACTCCTCAGCTACTGTCCCTCGCAACAGCCACAGGAAAGGATCCCTTTTTCAGCTTACCTAGCTGCCCCCATCACCCTTAGAACTGCGGAATTAGAAGGGACCCCAAGGATCATCTAGTCCAGCCCTCTGCAACGTGCAAGGGAAGACCCATTAAACCGTCCTCAGGAAGTTTAGTGTCTTACTGCAAGGAAACCGCTGGGCCCTTGCATTTCCCACACCCCCCAAACCCCTTCTGTTGGAACAGTAATATTTCAGCCTGTATCATAGACAAATCAATCGGATTTGGGTCCAGATACAGGCCCAAATGGTTTGGATGAAAGCTAGCAAAATCTTTGGTTTGACCCAGAGATTTGCCCATCTCTCATCGAAACACACAGCACCCCCTTCGGGTTTAGGCTTCAAAGCTTGGAAAGATTAAACAAGTGGTTTAAGATGGCGTGTCTTGCACCGCTCGGCATTGTAAGCGGGGTGCCTCCGTTGATCCAGCCGAATGCTCTTGATTGATTTGTTGGGTGCCCGTATCTCCTGCTTCTTCTCTGAGAAGCCAGGATGCGCAGGACGAAGTCTCCTCTTCTTGATTCCCCCCAGCAACAACAACCCTGTGAGGTCAGCTGGGCTGAGAGAGAGTGACACACCCACAGTCCTCCTGGAGAGCTCTGCACGGGAACAGAGACTCCTTGGGTCACCTTCAAGCCTCTCCCTAGAGCATCTTCACGACCAGCTGGAAGTTGACGGACGCTCGTGGGCCTTTTTCAGAAAGCCATTGGGGTTCACGCTGCTTTGGATCCAGCAGGTTTAGCAGGCTTGGCTTTGCGTCTGAAACCTACCAAACCTGTTGACCTCGGCCAGTGTTTTAAGACGTCGACACCTCTTACAGTTGCCAAGTTTGAAAAACACTGGCCTACATAGAAGGCTTAAGCAAGAGAGCCCCACATGAGTATCCATCGAGGAAGAGAGACACCTCCTTAAAAGATCTCTTTTTTTTTTAATAATATTCTATTGAAATTTTAAAATTACAAAGTTAAAAGTTAGAAATGAAAATTGAAAATACAAATCATAAAGGAAAGGAAAAGAAAAGGTGAGATAAAGTAAAAGAAAAAGGAAGAAGACATGAAAAATAGATAGCTTCCAATCTATCTCTGGTCTTGAGAATAATAAGAGTGTCATAGGTGCTAGTTTTTAATGCATTAAGTAGGAATAATTCTTTGTCAAAACATATCCCATTACATTTATAATCTAATCTTCAAATCCCCATGTAAGCTTCGCCCCACCTGCATTTTGCAAGTAGTCCATCAATGGTTTCCATTCCTTAAGGTAATAATTATTTGATTTTTCTTTTAATAAACAAGTCAGTTTATCATTAAAACATCCCCATCTCGTTCTCTAAAATTTGGTCTCCATCTATCTCAATATCTCGGGTTCCCACCTGAACACCAAGCACCCCTCTTTAGCACAGTATTCCCCCCAAAAATCCACCTTTGCAGGAATTCAAAGGTTAGGAGAACTCTGCTTGCACTTTCCCTTGAAAACATCCTCAGCTGCAGCACGAAGGCAGGCTTTAACGGAAGGTTTCCCAACTAGCAAATTTTCTGGCTTTTATCGACATCTATCTCTTCCCTGCTCCCCCCTCCCCGCATTTCCCTACCTGCTATTGTTGGTTATACTTCCCATCTATTTTTAGCGATCGCGGCTTGGCTGCTCTTTGCCAAGAAAAGCGTCGCAGGAGGGGGGACAGTGCACGAGTGCCATTCCACAATTAATACATTATGCCTTGTTGATTCCCCGCTGCGTTCCTCTTTCTCGGTGTCGCATCGAGGGCTGGGGCCCGGGATCGGGTGTTTGTTTTTTTTTAAGCCGGCGTTTAAATATTATTTGTTGAAATCGTACAAAAAGGAGAAGAAGGAAGGCCTCTCTTGTTTAAATTCCCAGTACCAGTGGAAGCACCACCTTTCTCTGCGCAAGCATGTTGCTTCTTCCCTGTGATGGCTTTGGGAGAGACAGAAAGAGTGCTTTCTCTTCTGGCAAGGGGGGAGATTTCTGATTTTTCTCCTCTGAGAGACGTGGGGCCATGGCAGCAAACCGCAACTAGAGGTGCGTGACATGCCTGAACGTGATGGCGCAAGGACTCTCCTTCGAAGGAGTGTGTAAAACAGGTGGAGATCTGCAACTTTGGGGTTTCTCTCCTGCATGCCAAAAGCACAGGGTTAAAACTCGCCAAGTACCACAAGCACCCCCCCCAAAAGCCCAGGCACTTTATGTTCGAGCCCACTCAATGAGAGGATCCCCCAACCTGTTTGGAATTGCTTGGAAACTGAGGCATGCGCCTATCCTGAATTAAGGTTGCCGTCAGATTTCTCCACCTTACAGTAGGAAATCAGTAACAGGCTCGCTGCACGTACCGTGCCGTTCACGTCCTCCGTCCGCAGAAGCCAAGATCTGGACCTTGGTGCCCATTCCTCTCAGCCCGGAGGACGCGAATGGGGAGGTATGGATATTCTTAGAGCGACCCAGAATTACCTTCCCTCAGGAAAGTCCACGCGTGGCTCTTGCAGAAATCCCATCCTGAGGTCCCTTGACCAGGAGGAAGCCAGTCTGCGGGACTGCAGAAGCTCAGTGGGCCACCAAAAGTTGGCTGTGCTGCTGCATCAGAAAAAGAACAAGGTAAATCTAGGAGCCTGGGAACTACTAACGTGAGAGTAGACTTCAAGTAAAGTTGGAGCAACCAACTTCTAGATCTGTCATTTCCAGCCTAGCCTCCTTGAGGGGTGTTGCACAAATCAGGTTGGAGAAGAAAAAGGCAGAAAATTATGTGTGGATTATGGCGCGCATCGTTGTCCACTGAGCTGTTGTGTTAAGAGTAAATCGTGCACTCGTCCAACTTTGCTTTTGGGGGAGAGGAGACAGACCCTAGACGTAATATGTAGCTTGGTTTAAGCACAATTCTTATATCCATGTTGAATCACTGGTAAAGCATCGGTTGATCAGTAACAGAAATATAGTGACTGAGTCCCTGGGAGTAACAGCTCCGCTCTATTCTGGGTTTGTTAGATGGTATTTGGAATATTTGGTGTTATTCTGGAAGAAGGGCTCTAGCAAAAAGTAACCAAGATGGTATGTGGACAGGAAAAGAAGTCCCATGTACTGGTTAAAAAAGTGAGGTATGTTGAGTTTGGAGAAGATAATTTTCCCCTTTAAAGAGTGGGCGAGTCCCATCATCCACAACTTTTGCTTGGGGGGCAGTCAAGGTTACCTAAGTTTGTGGGTATCAGAGTTAATTTTGAGAGTCAGAGATTCTCAGGGCAGAGATGTCCGTGATGTCAACAACCCACGGTGACTCCACTCCATAAGACAGAAAGGCGGTTAAGCCATAGGAGAGGTGGGAAGAAAGACAACTTGTGGATCTGGTTGGGGTTCCAGTTGCTCCTTCTGCATAGAACGATTTCCTGATGGCACTTAGGTTGATAGGCCAGCTGGCCTCAGATCCTAGGTCAACTGTAGAGCCAGTCCACCAAGAATCCTGTTACAGGCTTACACCAAGGCCTAAGTGATCCAGCCTCCTGTTTCCAAAGTCAACCTCAGAAGTACTTCCAGAAGCCTCCAGAGTAGGCTAAAATCACATTTCTTGAGTTACCTTGATAACTTCTATATCCTCTCATCCACCAGAGAGTTCCTTCGTCTCAATTGTTTATTACACTCCTTTCTTGCACACTAAGCTTGGAACGAACCCACAAGTGGCCTTCAGCCCGTAGGACTCAGACCCACAGCTTAATGGCTACCACCATTCTAGCTTCTGTGTGGGGTGAAGAGGGGTTTCCTTCTTGTGTCGCAGTTCAGCTTTGTTAGATGGCTAGAGACAGCTTCTGAGCAGTCCCTGTTTTAGATCACAAAGTGTAGCTGGGAACGCCTAAGATGAAATCAAACCTCCTTCTCCTTAGCTAGAGGACCTCGGTCCACGATCCACTGTCCATGATCGGCTCACGGGACGGCCGTATACGAGTTTCACGGGCTACCCCCATTCGTTCCAGTCAAGCAGAGTGAATCGACTCTCTCGTTTCTGCAAATCCGTCGACTCAAGCTGGAAATGTAATTTGCTTTAAAAGCCCACTGGATAAGCTGCAGTTAATTTAAATTAAGCTCGTACGGCAGGACACGGTCCTGTGGGAAAAGGATTCCCGGATCATTTTTTTGCCGGGACACAAGGTGGCCTGTTCACTCTTTCCTGTCGCTGTCCAAGGAGAGCTTGAGATCCCGTGCCAAACCCCCACGAGGAAGTTTGTGCTGTGATGTTACCTCTCCTACGAGAAGGTGATCAACTTTGAACCTGGTATCTGAGCTTTATAGCCTACTCTTTGGTCCGGAGATTCCCCGGTTGACTTTGGACAACCAGGTCTAGACTAGGACGGGGTGGAGTCATTGGCATTTTGTCTCAGCCAGTGACCGCGCCCTAAGCAGGACCAGGTCTGGCTAGGACTGGGATGGGAGACCAGGAGATCCCAGAGTGAAATATCCTGGAAGATGTCCAGGGAGTCCACTTCTGCACTATTGCCCAGAAATCAACAAGGACACATCCAGGAGGGCACCGTGCTGCTTTCCCTTTCAGTCAGCAACATGGCATGGAGCGTGAACACCACCGTGGTATTGTCGGGGGCTGTTTTGTGACCCAGCCCGCCCTGGGAAGCCCTACTATGGTTCATTTCTTTGGGCCTGGCATAGTAGTTAACTGCCCAGATGCTCTGCAGTGAGATGGGTGGTGACAAATTCAAAAAATTAATTAATTAATTAATTAATTAATAGTTCAATACAGCGGTTAGGGTTCCTGAAGCTGAGTTAGGAGGTTGTGTGAATCCAGGGACGCCTTCATGCTGGTAGCAAAGGTATGTGGCTTGGAACTGTTGGCCTTCAGGATTGTTTTGATCCTCCCTCCCTCCCTCCTTCCTTTTTTCCTTCCTCCCTCCCTCCCTCCTTCCCCTTTGCTTCCCTTCCCATCCATCCATCCATCTCCTTCATTCCTTCCCTCTGTTCTTCCTTCCTCTCCCCTCCCCTCTCCCTCCCTCCCGCTTCCCCTTCCCCAATTCTGCTGGTCCTCTGAGCCCCATTTCACTTCCCGCAAACTGGTTGCCCTCCTGCCCAACTGAAGGATCTTCCCTTTGCCCGGATGCCATGTCTGTGCCTTTGGGGCCAGGGTGCCCGTGCAGCCCAGCCGGAGGCCACCCATCCCATCCAGAAATGGGCCTCTCCTTCCCCAGCTGCCAACGCCAATGTGGCTTCCCCCCCGCCCAGCCTGCCCTGCCACGGGACTTACGCAAGCCTCGCTGCCTGAGATAATAGGGGATCTATGCTAAGATCCTTTCCCCCCCCAGTGACTCTCTCCTGAGCTATGCTCAACACCCAGTTAATGAGGCTTCTAAGCGTTTAACAGCCTGCGATGCCCACACACAGCTGGCAACCTCCTTAGGGCGTCAAGTGCCGGGAGGGAAATCAAATATTCCTCGAGCTTCAGAATGCCAAAGTGGAGCCCTTCCTGGATGTCATCTGCAAACAGGCAGAAAAGTTTCTCCGTGCTTTAATAAGAAAAAGTGGGGGGAAAGAAAGGGGGGAAAAAAAGTTTGAATTAAGTCCTAGGGCTGCGTTGGGCTGAATCCTAAATAGCATGCTAATTCTTGCCCTGATTGATAATGCTGGGAGTCGGGTGGCATATAAATTTAATAAATTAGTAATCATCATCATCATCATCATGTGTTTGCCCCCAATTCGTGGCAGTTGACCCTAGCCAGTCACTTTCCACAGCTTGGGGGCATCTGTCCATCTTGCTGGACATTCTCGAAGGGGCTGGTCCAAATGGCCATTTGTGCTAAATGTGTCTGGCTTGTTCACCCACCGCCAAACCGTCTCCTGCCCTTGCAAGAAACGGGCCTCGCTCCTGCAGGGGCCCACCTGGCCGTCCTGTGTGGCCCCTGGGCTCTTCTGTTCCCAGCTTGGAAGCGCTGCTGGACCTTGGGCAGGCTGCCGTACAGCCACTGTCACAATCCCCCTTTTGTCTATTAATCAGATGCCATCAGCTGCGCAATTCACCCCCTGGCAGGTGAATCCGTCTGAGCAAGCAGGGTGTAGGACTCACAGCTCTAGGAAAAAGGGAGTGAAGAAACCAGAGTGGGGAGAAAGGGGGCCTTTGGAACGATGTTGGCACTTTCTGGGAGTTGGGGGGGGTCGGAACATGCTAAATGGAGAGACCGGCAGAAGGGCGCCTCTGCAGAGCTCCGGGCATCGGTGGGCATGCAACAGCTTTGGGGCGAGGGCTTCTGCCCCAGGCTGGCTCAGACAAGGAAGGGGGTGAATTTGAATCCCATTGGTCCATAGAATCAGCAGGCCCAACGGGAGGTTGTGGGACTCCCGTGTCGACTTCTCCCTCCATGTGCCGGCGGCGTTCCTGGAGCAGCTGGCTAGCAAACACAGGCCCGTAACCTTTGCCCGCTGATCTCCGCTGTTTATATCCTGCCTTTCAGGATCCAGACCCCACGGCAGGCAGCTTGCCCATAAGTCAGTGCTGCTACCCCAAAACAAGAGAGGCCACCTTTTTGCAGCCAAAAGCAGCAAGCAGAGCCTTGGATCTTTCTCACGGACGTCACGGCCGGCTGGCTGGCTGGCTGGTCGAAGAGAATCTAGCCAAAGTGTTATCCTTTGCCGTCGGCTTCTCCGTTGGAGGGGACCTGGAAGATCATCTAACCCAACCCCCTGCCCAGTGCAGGAATTTACTACTCCAGCATCCTTGACCGATGGCTGTCCTTAAAGCTTAGCAAATTTATCGTGCCTCCCTCCAGGAGCCGGCAGCTCCAGCTGCCAAGAGCACAGAGGGCGACTAGGGTCTCGGGAGATCCTCCTCCTCAGCAGGGCGAGCGAGGGGACAAGGAAGTGGTTGGAAATGGCACCCCTGCTGTTTGGCAGGGTGGGCCGCACAATCTTGGGTCCCCACCCCACCCCTTCCCCAGCCCACCTCCCTGGCAGAAGCTTGAGCGGACTCAGAATCTCTTTCGGGTGACCGTGGCAGTTTCCCTCGCATTTTCTTTTTTGGAAAAACTGGATGGCTTTGGGCTGACCAGGGGCTGTTTGGCATGCAGAGCAGTGGCACCTCCCCTTTTTCTCCCTCTGCCCTCGGCACCCCAAATCCACATGACCGCCCTCGCTTGGGAGCCCCCCTCCCCAAAAGCATCGAAAGACCCCACTTTGGTGATCAGGATGAGAGATCCTTCTGCGTTTCCTTGTTCTTTGGGCCGAGAGAAGGAAGCCGCTGGCCCCATTTCAGTGGAAGGACTGGGCGGTGGGCAAAGAAGGCCCATTCGGTCCCCGGGGCCTGCTGCACGGGGACATGGGCTCCCCGCCAACGCCCCCCCTTTGTTTCCCGCCCTCCTTTCTCTTCTCCGCAGATGGAAACGGAGGATGAGCGGCGACGTTTTGAAGAAGGGAAGGGACGTTACCTTCAGACGAAAGCCAAGCGCCAGGCACAGATCCAGCCGCTGACGCAGCAGTGACATTCGGCCGCTTCTGGGCGAGCGACACCATCAGTCCCTTGTTGACAAACCATTCCATGGGCCCGGCTGGAGGGAGGGGGCCTGCGACAAACTCCTGGGGCCCATCGCCCTCTCCTCTCCAGCGAAGACTCGTCCTGTGTTCTCTGTCATCATCGTAGCTAGCCCAGTGGGCACTTTAGGAAGCGTAGGGCACGCTGGGGAGGGGACATACCTGAGCCTGGGGCAAAACAGCAGAGGTGGGCCAGGTGGACCAGCCAGACAGGTTGTTTTTACAACTGCCTTGTTGGCAAGGGTAGAAACAACCATCTCAACCGTCCCAAAACACACGCTTTAATTTCACGCCTTCCCGTGAAGGCCAGCACCTCTCTTCACGGCCCTCTCAGGCTCAGACATTGCTCAATGTCCTCTCTTGCTCCTTTCCCTCCATCTTCAGTGTGTGTATCCGTGCAGATGTATATGTGTGCCTAATTTATTCAGTGACAATTGCAAATAAAGGTTTGGTGCCTTTAATGGAAGAGTGTGGGTTTGAAACAGTTCTCTGGCCCTTGGGTCCTCTCAGCTCCACCACCACAAAGAGCAGGGTGGAGGAAGGGAGTTTAATCAAAAGACCTGGTGACCGAGAATTTGTCCAAACATCCAGATGGATTCCATGCTAGGATACTGAAGCTGACAGCTGGGTCAAGCCATCACGTACCCTAAGGAACTGGTGAAATGCCCAGTGATAGGAGCATTCCCATCCTCAAAAGCAAGCTTCAGGGAACTACAGACTATTGACTCTTTATCACTACCAAAGCTGTGATTATTAGAAGTTGTCACGGATTTGTCAAAAACAAATCCAGCTAACTTTATTTCCCTCCCTTTTTTTTTGGACAGGGTAACTGCAGTAATGGATTGTGGGAATGTAGCAATTGTAATATATCTTGATTTCGGAAAAGCATTTGCCCAAGTCCCCCACGACGTCCTGATTAGCAAGCTAGAAAAGTGTAGCCTGGAGGGCAAATATATTATATGGATCTACAACTAGCGTGAAAGCTGCCCTCAAAAATTGGCGAGCTGTCAAGTAGGTGCTAGTGAGTTCGATCCTGGGCTTTTTCAACATTTTAATAAGAGGAGGGCACGTGTGCCAAGTTTGCATGCAAAATTGGGCGAGAAGTTAATTCTCTCGAAGGCAGAAGCTAATTTCAAAGCCGTCTTGATAGGGAAGAGACGAGGGCTGAAAGCCCCAGTGTGGAGTTTCATAGAGGAAATGATTGGTTAAAAAGATCCCTAGCTTATCAATCATAGATTTTGGAAGGCTTTTGGAATTACGGCTAGTCCCAAGCTGAACGTGAGTCAACGGAGAGATTTTGCTGCTCAAATGGCAAATGCCATTTTAGGCTGCCTCAGGATCGTTTCAAAATCCCTGGACATTTTTCGCTCATCCCCAAACATAACAGACTTACTGGACTGGGCAGATAATAAAACCAGCAGATGGTATCTCAGGACCAGCCCCATTTTTTTCTGGCATTGGGAGGGGGTCCCACCCCGTCCCATTTTTCTAGCTTCCAACCTCTTTTCCTGGTGCATTCAGAGACCCTAAAGCAGGGTTTCTCAAACTTGGCCGCTTTAAGATGGGTGAACTTCAACTCCCAGAATTCCCCAGCCAGCATGTGTGGACTTCAACTCCCAGAATGCTGGCTGGGGAATTCTGGGAGTTGAAGTCCACCGATTTGAAAGTGGCCAAGTGAGAAACCCTGCCCTAAAGTTTGCAACCACTGGGTTGTCCTTAGAGCGAACTGGAGAAGGCATCTTGAAAGCTTACGGAAGTTGGATCGTGGTGACCTTCTCTCCACACCTTTTAGCAACGGGGGCGAGATTCGACTCGGCTTAGAAGACTTACTCTGTTAGCTCAGCTGAGCAAAGCCAATTCAAATATCACACCGGAAGATCCCTTGTGTAAATCTTCACCTACCCCCCCTTCTGCAAAGATCGGCCCTGTTCCTAGAGACAGAAGATCATAAGCGCGGGTGGGCACAGACCTCTCTCCATTTAAAGCTCTCGGCTCGGACAAGCAGATTCCACCCCTTTTCTTGAAACCTGTGGAAGCCCAGCAAAATGTGTCAGAAAGGTCTGGGTGCGAGAACATGTGTACAGCTTTGCTACCTACGGGAACCGATGCTGCACAGCTGGCCATTCAGATATGCCGGCCTGGCACACAAGTTTGGTTGCGGCTGTTTCTGTCCAACACAGTTCTTTTCTGACGCTTAATTTTCCTGAGATTCGCTCCAACTAACAGAATCTTTTTGCTTGGCATGGCTTGGCTTTCTGTGAATGGGCCGCGGAAAAACGGATTTCTTTCTGGCATGGCTGAGAAAGGGAACAGCATTTTATTTAGGGGACAGCACCCCACAGGGTGATGCTTCCACACGAACAACTGAAACAGAATTGCATGGTTTTTAGCCCAAGGCGAAAGCAGGGTTAACCAGTTTGGTGGTGTAGGGTTGTCTGAACGCAGCCCAGGGGCATTTCCCACGCTTTCAAACCAGCCTGACCTGCTCCGAGGGTCCTTTGCATTACAGTCTCCATTCTCATTAACCAGGGGGTCACCATCACTACCAAGATTATTTGGCAGTGGATCATGGGAGCTGTAGTCCAGCCCCTTTGCAGAGTGCCTCGTGGGGGCAGATCCATTTAATCAAGTGAAGCAGTTAGTAAATAGCAGCCTGGTTGCACTGAGCTACGGTTTGTTGCATAAGCCTCAATAGCTGGGTCCATCTGCGAGCGGTGTGTGCTTTCCACATCATGATGTGAAGTTCATGCTACGTTTTAAGCTACAATCTAGTTCCTTTAGTTGGGGCTCAGCCCATTGTGTGAACTCGCCCACGGAAGCAGAACAAGGATATCCTCGTTCTAGTCCATATGGTCCCCACATACCCATGCGATATTCTTGGCAACAATATAAAAGTAATCTACTGCTTTTCTGTAGGATTTTGTTAACCTTGATGGTGTAGGCCACCATCATAAGATTCGTTGGTGGTCTCCCATCCAAGGACCTAAAAAGCAGGGGGATGTTTTCTGTGGGGAGGAAAAAAAGGGGGGAGGAAATTCATCTTACTATCAGTGTGCGGACAGAGTCCTAGATGGTCTGCAAACCTTTATCCGATCTTTGCTAGTTAAGTTTCCTCCGGGGAGGCCCTCTTCACATGCTCAAAAGCACCTTATTGTCATCCTCTCTGCACGCAAGTCATTTCTGGTGCTAAACCCAGCTGGAATCAAGAGTCAGCCTTAAACCAAAGTCATAATTTGTTCTGGAAAGACTTTTCTTTTTCTTATTAAAGGGGAAAACTTTCCCATCTCCGCTGCTCTGAACTAGAGCTGGCGTGAAGAAGTCCATAATTAATTGGAGTATAAATAGCCCCCACTTAAGTGGGCAGCCATCAGGGGCTCTCTGCTAATGGGAAGGAGTGACATTTCTAAAAGAAATCGTGAGATCTCACACCCTTCCTTCCTTCCTCTTCTCTTCCTCCTGATCTCCTGGACCATGAGTCATTTCAGGTTGCGCGGCACGCTGTGAGGGGGTGCCATTGCGCACCATCGTAAAGATTCAGGAAGTTTTGTTTCTGAGGAACACCCCCTGATGCCCCCCACCCCAACAAAGAACAGCTACATTAACTTCCTCTTCTTCTCCTTCTTGTGGAAAACCCAGAGAGCTTTACCCAAAGTCCAGGAGAACGTCAACTTTCTCCATGCAGCTTCACCAAGACAGACGTAGTCAATGAGCGGGTAGCTTTTCACGGACGGAAAAGCAAGTCCAGCTATGGAGCCACCAATTAAAAAAAAAAAGGAAATCTTTCTTTCGACCTTCAGCTTGGAACAGACAAGCAGCTTTTGATCTTCAATTGTTCGGTACCCAAATCTGCATTTCAATATGCAACTTTCCAAACTTCTCAAGGTCTTTCCACGCCTTCTGGCGGGCTCCGCTTCTTCTAGAGCAATGATTCGCCTGTTTCCCGTTCAAAACACCCACTTCATCCTAGGGCATGTCACTTTTTAGCGCACGTTTTGATTTCTTCCCGTGGCTTACTTTTGACAGACGTGTGACCTTTCTCCTGACAGGGCAGACCCACATGTGTGGGTCATCCCAGATGTGGATGAATTAGCTCTGAATGTCTGGGAAGCCCCAGTCCCTGTTCTGAAAGTGTTTGTCTCTACAATTATTCCTTTCTGGAAGGCCCCAGGCCTGTTAAAAAAGAAATGTAGGCGAACTTCGTGCAAGAGAAAGATTTATCGCTGGCCATAGACATCTGTCCAGCTCTTCATGTGGCCATAAACATCTGGAAACAAGTCACAACGGATCAGCCCACCTACCATCCGGGCAAGAAACGTGCCAGATTCATCTCCCAAAAGCAATGGAAAACCACGGCTTTTAAACTTTTAAACGGCTTTGAATTCCAGATGCACCGTTCCCCACCTTTCACCAAACAGAGACAAGACGCTTTTGCGTGCTTAGAAACACCAAAAACAAATCAACTCATTTTGCCTCGGTGGTCTTCCACCCGGTCTGTTGCTTGTACACCAGGTTTTAGAGTGGGGATCTGCCGCTTTCTCGCCAGTGCCAAAAACATCTGGCCCCTTGCGCTGGATTACGGAGAGGCAGCCTACGACAGGAGTACGTACATTTTTGAAGCATCTGGTCTCCAGTAAAGTCTCTAGCAGGGAAGAATGGAGGAAAGGAGATATTTTCCCCGCCAGCAAATACTCAATTCTCCTTCTGGGGCTTGTGGTTGGCGCATGACCTGTGATTGATGGAGAAGGCCAGGAGAGCCCCACGGGGATCAGGTATGGCTTTGCCTGGATCCCAAGCCGATCCTGTTTTTGTCTTAAACCTTTACCAGATCCGAAGCTGAAGCTACAGAGGGTTTAGCCCAGAGAAGCAGGGCTGGGAGGGTGGAAAGGACCACGGCGGTGTCTTGGACGAAGCCAAACTCTGCTAAGCCTGTAATCTTTTATTTGCATTTGGGTCTGCAGGGGCAGCACACTACCCTGGCAACCCGCCGTGCCTCGGCCCTGGTTTTTTCTTCCCACTTCCACTTCTTTCCATTCCCCTGTCCCCAAATCCCAGCTCTCCATCGGGCGTTTTGCAAAAGAGAGAAGGCCGTTCTTCCCGGGCACGTCAGAGAGCGCTCTTCTAATGCTCAGAGACGCTCCTCTTGCTGCCTCACGTCCCAGTTGCCAAGCTGGCCCCCCTGCACAGGCTGGCAGAATCGGGTTATTGGGTCAGCCCAGCCTGGGCCAAGACGCAGACAGAGGGCTTTGCTGAAGGCCCTGCTTGGAGCTAACGTTTCTGGGGGGGCAACACACGTGGGAAGGCCGCCTTGGGAAGGCCGCCACGGGGCCAAGCTGGGTGGGCACGAATGCAGGGAAGAGGAACCTGGGGGCCGCCGGGGGAGATGGGGTGTTCCCAGCCCATCCTCATCTGGGAACTGCCCCACCCGCCCCTCTCTTGAGCCTGGCCCTTCTGTTTGGAAAAGGAGGAGCAGGAGAGGGAGAGGAGAGGAAAAGGAAAGAAGGGGGGAGGGAAGGAGGGAGGAAGGAGAAAAGGAAGGAAGGGAGGGAGGGAGGGAGGAAAAAAGGGAGGGAGGGAGGAAAAGAAGAGGGGCGAGGAAAGGGAGAGAGGGGAGGGGAGGAAGAGGAAGATGGGGAGGAAGGAAGGAGAGGGGAGGGGAGGGAGGGGAGGAGGATGGAAGGAGCTCCAGTATCGCTCAACGGCCCTTCCTTTGAAGGATTAGGTCGCAGACCTACAAGTTATGGGGAAACAGCCCCCGCCATCGCCACCCCCAAGAAGCCCCCAGAGAACGGACCGCCCCCTGGCTCAAACCTCCCGCGGCTCTGTTAAAGCACGAGGACGGGGATGATGGGAGCCGCAGTCCTGCCAAGTTGGGAGCCCTGACTCCGAAGGCGCCGCCCGGCCGCTCCCGGGGCTCCGCGCTCCTCCGCCGCGGCGCCCGCCCGCCCGCCCGGGCTCCGCACCTGCCGGGGCGGCGGGGGCGCGGGGGGGCCGGGCCGGGCCGCTCCCCGGCGAGAGACGCGGCGGGGGCGGGGGGCGGCCCCTGCGCGCCCCCGCCGGAGCCCTGCGCGGCGCGCCCGGGGGTCCCGCTCGGGCGGGAGGGGCCGGCGCTCCGCGGGGGCGGGGGCGGGGGCGGGAGCGGAGCCGCAAGCATGCGCTGGCCCGCCCCGGCCGGCCCCGCCCAGCCCAGCCCAGCCCACCCGGGCAGGCTGCGAGGAGCGCAGGCAGCGGCGGCGGCGGCGGCGGCGGCGCTGGGGCCGGCGGGCGCGCGGGCGGGCGGGCGGGCCGGCGGGCGGCGCGCACCTTTCGGCAGGTGAGTCCTGCGGCGGACCGCGCGCGTGGCCCCGGCTCCTCCGCGGCGCCTCCTCCCTCCCTCCCTCCCTCCCTCGGGGATGCCCCCGCGCCGTTCCCCAACCGGGCGCCCGGCGGCACCCCCGCCTCGGAGCGGGAGGGTCCCGGAGGGGGTGCAAGGCGCGCTCCGCCCCAGGAGGCTGCAATAGAGCGCGGCGGCAGCCTCCCTCTTAAGTTTCCCCCTTTGTTCCGCGAGCTTTGCGCCCCCCGCCTTTGGAGGTTCGCCCCCCCGGCGCGCACCTGCCGCGGCCCCCCGCCCTTGCCCCCTCCTCACTTGCAGGTGGGCACCAGGCGCCGTCTGGCTGATGCCCACCCCGGGCTACAAGTCCTTTTTAGTGCAAAAGGGGGGGGGGTCCATCCTGGATTCCGCTGCAGATTCTCTTACATAAAATCGCCCGCTTTGGATCGGGGCTGGCAGAGGCGCGGGGCTGAGGCGCCTTCGCCCGACGGGGGTGCCTTTGCTCCACGAAGGAGGTGTGGACAAGGGGACCCCCATGGAGGACAGGGGGATCCCGCCCACTTCAAATCCCTGCCCCCCCCGCCTCCCCCCCCGCATTCGGGCTCCGTTACTGCAGGATCGCTTATGGGAGTGCCTCACTGACCCCTGCAAGGCGCATCCTGGGTCTTTTGCAGGGAGGGGGGTCCCGGGTCCAGACGCGGAGCATGGGATCCGGGGCAGCGCCGGAGCGCCATTGCAACAGCCGGCGGGTTGATCAAGGGGAGCGGCGGATGGAAGCGCTTTGACAAATGCCTTCTGACCCTCTCAGCGGAGCAGCTGCTGCGATCGAGGGCAGCCGCTCTCCCCCCGGAAGCCCCGAGACCCTTTCAGGGGCTCCCCGATGTCAAAGCAACAAATCGTCCGAAATGTCTCCGTTTTGATTTCTAATTCAGTCCACATCGCTAGATATAACCCCCCTAAACCAAAACTCGCTCATTGTTAAGAGGGGCCCCGGGACCCCAATGTTTCAGCTGATTTAGGGGGCCACGCAGGGCCTGTGGGCTGGGGTTCCCCATCCCGGTTTTAGATCCACTGGTGGCTTAGCAGCCTTCCGAGAGCCTGTGGGTATATGGAGATAGACTGCTTCTGGATGGGGAGGATCCACGGGATGAAGCAGAGCCCCGTTAGCGGCGGGAGGGGGGGGATCTCCCTTTTGTTCTTAGACAGAAGGAAATGCTTCTGTGTTTTCGGATCAGCAAACAGGTCCCGGGGGCTGGAAATCTGCCCCCCCCCCCCCCCATGCATGGCTTAAGCCAAGTCCAAATTGCTGAGTGTTAAGGTTTAGCGTTACAAGAATTTCTCCCATTTGGCATCGTCCGCCTCGGCTGTTTCAAACCCCCACCCCCAGTTTCGAGCCTTTCCCTTCTTCTTTTAAAGATTCATTTATCATCTTTTCACCAAGCAGGGTTCAAGTTGAGGCTGTTGGAGGGCCTTGGTGGTGGATCCGGAAAATGTGGGGAAGCAGGCTGCCTTTTGGGGGGTTGACGAGAAAAAAGGGGTGCCGTTTATGGACTTGGAATGAATGAATGAATGAACCCTTAGTGCATTTTGATGGGAGAGTCATAATCATTCCGCCCCCTCCCAACATTTCAGGCCGAGCAACAAGTGTAAATGTTAAATTATGGGGTTTAACCCGGTCTTCTCAACCCCCCCTCAAATGTTTGGACTGCAGCACCCAGAACTCCCAGCCAGACCAGGGGAGGCTGGCCTAGATAGGAAAGGATGTGCAGAAAATATAAACGGCTTAATTCACACTTTTGCCATTATGAGCAGGAAGAAAACCAGCCGTCTTTCCGTCACACGCTTGTGGGGGGGGGAGGAAGAAACCCAGCCTTGTACCCACTGGAGGGAGGGGTCGCGGGCCAACATTTTGGCTTACGCTGCAATCAAAGTGTGAACCCTGCAGGGTGTTGGGTTTTGAGGGTTCGATCCCCACAACCCATGAGGTCCTTTGTGACTCAGCGTGTTGCGTGTTCGATGAACCCGGCGGTCATATCATGTCACGGCAGGATTTATTAGCCTGGGTGTCAGATCCGAATGCAGGAATTTGAAGCCGCCTCGGCCGGTTCTCAGAGGTTATCTAGTCCAACCCCTGCCCTGCATTTGTCGTTTGTTATTGTGTGTTGTCGAAGCTGGATTTAGAGTGGAGTGTGGTGTGCGAACCCATTTTGGGAGGGGAGAGGGTCTGTTCAGCCCGACTTTGCAGGGGTTTTGCGACCAACTGAAGCAGCTGAACCGCCCGGGAAAGACACTTTGCTCCTGGAGAATCATTTCTTTTCTTTAAAAAGACAGTCCTCAAGTACCGCTTCTTCAAATAGGCTCTTTCTTCTGATCCCCATCTCTTTCAACCTACTTCCGTCCGATGGTTTGAAGTTTACGGCAACTTGAAAACATCTCCCCTCCACTTTTTGCCTACAATTGGCTGCAGAAGCCACCCTGGCGAGGGCTGTTCATTGAGTCTTCCTGCAGTTCTTGCAAGCATCTTCAGATGTTGAGGATGTTGGTTTTCCCAGACAGCTTTGAGGCACTGGTGGTCCACCAAGAAGTTGGTGGTCCACCATGGTGGTCCACCAAGTCTCAGGCCTCGTGTCCTGAGTCATCCTGATGCAGAAAGACGTCGTTCCTTTGCAGGGCATCTGAGCACACGCAGAGGGCTTGTTCTGAACCCAGTGGTCCCCCCAGAGTCCATCATTGGCTGGAAAGTTCCAAGGTGAGCTGGGAAAAGCCCCTGTTTTGAAACCTTGCTGAAGACCCTGGCCGTCCCTCTGCGCCGGTGCCTCGACTGAGCCAAAATCCGCATCAGCGTAGCTTGTTCCAAAAAAACGTGGCTGGTGTCCCCAACATGCCAAGCCAAACAGCCGTGTGGACGCTGAACTAGCTTCAGTAGCCTTCTTCCAACCCATGAAGGGCTGTCAGGAGGAAGGAAGGAAGGATTTGTTCTCCAAAGCGCTCCAGGTAGGACAAGAACCAACGGGTGGAAGTTTTCGAGCAGGGCTTCTCAACCTTGGTGGCTTGAAGAGGGGTGGACTTCAACTCCCAGAATTCCAGATAGGGATGCATGCTGGCCAGGGAATGCTGGGAGTTGAAGGCCACCCCTCTTCAAGTGGCCAAGGTTGAGAAACCCTGCAACAGACCCAAACTCAAATTTGGACTTTTCCTGGCCGTGAAGCTAAGAAGCAGGGAGCAGCCTCCTTTCTGGAGTCGTGGGGGCTCCGTCGCTGGAAGTTTTCAAAGTCGGACAGCCGTCGGGCTGGGCTGCTCTGAGCGTTCCTGCCCTGGGCAGCGGGTTGGACTAGAAGACCTTTAAGGTCCCTTCCAGCCTGGAAGAGTTGGGGGGGGCCATTGCGGAGAAGGCCCCGTGCAGCTGGATGCTGTGTTCAAAACAAGAACGGCTACAAGCATGGGATGGATTGATACGGGAGTATTCAGACGTCAAGAATTCAGGTCTTCCTCCGCGGGAGCGTCTCAAATTCACGTGGTTTTGCAGGAAAAGTTGGAGAAAGCATGGCCAGAAGGACGTGGCCAGATTTCCCCACCATCCTCCCTCAGTTCTGCTTTCTGTCTCGCAAGGTTGGGTTTGCACTGCAGATCACTGTCCAAAGCCGGCTGCGGAGAGCACGTTGGTGCGGTTGAAGCATAGCAGCGCCCCCAGACCGGTTGCGGCAGCCCCCCAATGCGCTGATCGTAGCTTCAGAAGGTTGGCATCTCACTTCTCACCCTGGTTGGCGTCACAATGCCTTTTGCACGTTTGCATTCTCCCTTCGGCCAAAGGGAGAATGCAAACGTGCAAAAGGCATGGCTGGTTGGGGAATTCTGGGAGTTGAAGTCCACCCATCTTAAAGTTGCCAACATTGAGAAACACTGCCCTAAAGTTGAAGTAGGCATTGCCCACTCATGCTAGGCAGTAGATCCAGCTGAGAAGCGGGAGGTACAAGCTAGAAATTAACCTGTTTGGATGAATTTCAAAGTCAGAAACAGAGATTTTGCTACGGGGGTGCTTAAAGTAACTTTCACAAAGTTACTTATTTTCCTCGTCGGCGCGCTGCTTCTCATCCAGTGTGACCCTTCAGCATCGGAGCAATTTTATTCCTGATGCATTTACCCAATTGAGCGAATAAACCAGGAGGGAAATGGGAACTCGTGGCTTAAAATGGCTGTGCCAGCCAAAAAACAATCTCGGATTTTATTTTTAGCAGGAGGAGGATTTGAACTGGGGACTCGCTGAATTCTAAAAGACCGTAGTTCCTAAACCAGAGATTATGCCATGGAGCAGATCCCAAGCCGGTAAACGCACGATGGGGAGTAATGCTATTAATTATATAGAACGCAAATTACAATTTAATCTAAACGGAGAGAAAAGTATTGCTGCTTTAATCGGCCCGTTGCATTTTGAAGGAAGTCCAGAAAAAGTTGCACGCCCTTAGTTTATTATGGCTTGGAGCATGTCAGGTGAACCAAGTCAATCTGGCTTGTTCAGGGAACCAGGATTAAAACCAACCGTGTGATGCAGTAACATTCTAGATCGTTCTCGTGTATTTTTTAAAAAGAAGATGGCTATGCTGGGGCCGGCCCTGATGTTTGGTGAAAGACTGAGAACAGGATGAAGAAAGGAATGAAAAAAAATCCCACTAATGTTGATGGGAGCAAATTGAGGGAGGAAAGATGTTGAGAAGGAATCTTCAGGGTGGGTGAGCCCAACTGGCCTTTGCTTTGTAAAATAACTTTTCATAAAGAATTATTCCCTCCCCCCTAAAATTTCACGGAGGAAACAGCCTGTGGTACAACATTGCCCCATTGTGGTCACATTTGAAAAGATGGGTGTCCTCCGATCTCTGGAGTAGCTGCAATGGAAGGTTGGATCAAAATCTTCTCCCAGGTTTTGGGCCTCTGTAAAAATTAGTGCTGTGTTGAGTGGATGGATGGATGGATGGATGGACGGATGGATGGAGGATGGAGGATGGATGGATGAATGGAGGATGGATGGATGGATGGAGGATGGATAGAAAGATAGACGATGGATGGATAGATGAGATGGATGGACGGATGATGGATGGATGGATGGATGGATGGATGGACAGACGGACAGATGGATGGATGATGGATGGATGGATGGGATGGATGGATGGACGGATGGACGGACGGACGGACAGATGGATGGATGATGGATGATTGATAGATAGATAGATAGATAGATAGATAGATGATGGATGGATGGATGGATGGATGGATGATATGAGATGGATGGATGATAGATGATAGATAGACAGACAGACAGACGGATGATAGATGAGATGGATGGATGGGTGGATGGACAGATGAGAGATAGATAGATAGATAGATAGATAGATAGATAGATAGATGAGATGGATGGATGGATGGATGGATGGATGGATGGGTGGATGACAGACAGACAGACAGACAGATTTTCCAGCCAACAACAACAAAAATGTTTTGTATTTTCTTCCTAGTTCTGTTTCCCTTCCATCCTCAGGGGTGTGCAGCCTCCTTGGCTTCCACCTTCCCATCCAATCCCAAAATTCAAGATTGAAAGGCAACGTTCTTTCAACTTTTTCATATTAGCAAAAGTTGGCAATCACAGAAAAAGACATTGCACAAAAAGATAACGTCTGGCACAGCCTTTCCCACCCCCTCCGACAAGAAAACCAGCTCGAAAACACCCCAGAGGGAAATCGGAAGGAGACTCTCCAGCAGCCCCCAAAAGATGAAGCTTTGGACCAGAGTGGATCTTTGCAAAACGTTAACAGAAACAAACACCGCCGAGTGCCCTGGATCCATGAATTTCCTTTCCTTGGCCTGTCCGTTCCAAAGATGCTCCTTTACCGCAGGCATGACTGCCAGAGAAATGCCATCTCCAAGATGTGCGTTTTTGTGAGCTGCATAAGGCTGGGGAGAAATCTAGGCACAGTGATGATGGGACAGGAGTCACGGAGACCTCATCTGGTGAAGCATTAAATCGGGTGGGCGACGCTTTTATTCTAGGCTGTAATCAACCCGCCCGGGGATCTGATGGTTGCACGAATCCTTCTGACAATCCAGCTAAAGACGTTCAGCCTATTTTAGCAGAGGAGGTGTGTGGCAAATTGGGGGGTGAGTGGGTCTTGAAGGCTAGAAAATGGAGTGCTTCCCTCCCCTTTTGCCCTTGTGGGGTAAATCAGACAGGAAACACGACCAGATGAGTTAATTCTACTTTATCGTAAGGCTACATTGACAGAACCTTGCAAGTCTGAAAGTACAATCCTGCCCCCATCTCCTTTACGGCTGAGAAACTAGGGAGGGTCCCTTCTGAGTCTTTCTCTCCACCCATTATGCAGCTGTGGGCTATGCCCTCTCTTATCTGACCTTTCCCTAGGCAGCGTCTCTTTGCCCAGTCTCCCAAGGTCTTTCCCACATACCATTACACCCCAGAACCTTTTGAATTCCCCTTCCTATCCTTTTCTTCTTAGTTTTGGAGTCCAACATTGTGGCCATGTAACTCAGCTGGCAAATTGGGGCTTGGGGGGAATTTCACAGAGGGGATACCAGGAGGCCACAGAGCTGCATGCTGTGGACCAGAAGCTAAGAAGAAAACGTTAGGTTGATCCTCTGCTGCTCTTTCATCATGCTACGGTGGGAAGATTTGGTCCTCAGATTGATCCCCAAGAAGATGCCCTCTTTTCCACTTGGAGAAACTGGAGCGAGGCCAGGTTTTGCGATGATGGATTTCCTTGGAATCTTGGAACTTTTGAGGACTATGTTTTAGGAAGAAAGTCTGGAAGAGATTTCCCAGAAGACAAGTAGAGCTTCTGACCCTTTTCCTGGGCGACCTTGAAAGCAACCAACAAAATGGTTGAAAATATTGAAATTCAGAGCTTAGTCTGGCCTCCGAGGATCTGGAGGGCCTCAACCAAGCTCTTCATGACCTTTTCCCTGCACAGTACGATGGAGCCCAAAAGCTTTGTTGGTATCTCCACCACCATCTCTACCACCAGCACGAATTTGCCCCTTGAAATTCCCAGCTTGGTTCTGTTCCAGCAGACGAGCGTTACACTTAGTCACCCCCATTTCCTTATTAATTGAAGACAGCTCTGCTGTGGGTAGTTAAGACACTTGTGTGATCGGCGTAACAAATAAGATGGCTATGATCATGGATAATGAATGTAAGCTGAGAGTGTTTGGTTCTGCAGCTCTGCCTCTGGCATTCTTGAGGGCTGGTGGGGTATGTGAACGAGGAGAATAACTCTCTTGCTGATTGTACTGCAAAGGGTCAGAGTCCCAGAATCCTAGCATCGTAGGGACATCGGTGGTCTTCTAGCACAACCCCCTGCCCAGGTCAGGAACCCTCAGCTCCTCTTCTCACAGTCCTTCGCCCCACCTTTGGAGACAGTGACCAATTTTATTCGTTAGACCTTTTCCTCATATTCCTTCCTCGCACCCGTTGCAGATAGCTCTTGCTTTTATCTGTGATTTATTTTATGAGATGTAAGCGCCGCCCGACTTGAAAACTACTCTGGGCGGCTGACAATGTTGACAACCGACAAGGTTTTTTAAAAAAGACACAGCACGACGGAAACGACCGAGATCCCCTCTGCCCAGCCCAGACACGAACCGAAACTCTCTGACGTTTCTTGTTTACATTCTCTGCATTCCTGCTGTCCTGATTAGCTCGTTCTCACGAGCTTTGGCAGAGAGTTTCCCGCCGCTAATGGAGTCCTGACAAGCACCAATTCTTAATGTTAACCTTATTCTCTGGCTCAGCAGGAGACCTGTGAATAGCTCTCAGAAAGCAGTGGCAGGAGAGGCCCACTTTCCTCTAACTATTCTCCCGAAAGGTCTAATGATGGTTCTGTGTTTTTATTTTCTCTCTCTGTTGAGGCTGGAGGAATCTCGTAATTTCCCAGAGGAATCGTTGGATCGAAAGGACCTAGTTTTAATTACTTGGGATTTGAATGACTGCAAAGGCCTTTTATGCAATCAGATTAATCAATCGGGGATAGTTTAATCTGCACTGAGCCACAGAGAGCAGCCCTAATGCTGTGTAATTCGTTTGCTCCCTTTGGGCTCTGGGTCCATCGAGCCTGACCGTTGACTCATTTGCTGCTAGATGTGAATGAGGTTTTTTATTACCTGTGGCTATGCTTTGGATGGGGTTTTACTCCTTCTTAGTTGCCTCGGGCACTTCCATTACGTCGCAGCATCAGAATGGGGGTCGGAGGGGCCTCTGAGGTCATCTAGTCCAACCCCACGCCGTGCAATGTCTGCTAAAGCATTTCAGACAGATATTAAAGGTTTTCAATGGCATTGAAGCATAGTTTGGGCTGGCTACTTGTCCTGTTTACGTCAGAGTCTGGAGATCGGGTTGATATTGATGCAAATCATTCTGTCTTTCCTGGGGGTGGTGTAGCAGACCTCAAATTCTAATATTTACCCCATCCCATCCGAGTTCCTTATCTCTTTTGTAGCCCTGTGAGTCCACAAGGGGTTGGACTGGAAGACCTCTGAGATCCTCAGTGACCACAGGGGTGTTTAAAGGGGTAGATCTCCTTGCAAGCCATTTTTTTCTTTTTAAGGAGTATTTTACAAGTGCTCTGGAACCCGAGATTTTTCTCGAGCAGGTCCATACGCCATTTGCTAATCTGCCTTTTTGAGACTAATCTAATCAAGACTCCGTTCTGTTCTAGTTGGCTTGATTTTGAAAGTCTCGGCGGGGGTTTAGTGCCCATTTTTCACGCTGCGTCACATCCCTTTCCCCAAATGTGCTATTTCAGTATGCCACGAGGGGCTTTGTTAGTTACAGTATGTTTTCTCTGCAATTTCTCTAAATAATCTTTCCCCTTGGTCGAGACTACTCAGAAGCTAGGTTACCCTTTGTGATCAAGATGTTGTTTCACAAGGGTTATTATTCACTCTCGGTCATTATTTCTTTCAAGCCGGCGCCTTCCGATTGCCCGGGCCCAGGAAAATCAACTTCAAAATCTGTTTATTTACAGCCCTTTATTCTCCTAGCAAGGCTGGCGGGAAGGACTTTTCAGAGTCCCCCTCCTTGTGCAACCGACACAGAGACAAATGAACCCGTGCCAGCCGCTGATGATCATTCATTTTCAGGGATTTCTCTCTCCAGCAAGGCCTCTCCCGCGCGCACTGTCACCGAAACCCAAACGCAGAAATAAATATCTCCTTCGGTATAAATAGTGCATTACATAAGAGAGGAAACGTCTAGCTCGCCATCGAAAACGGAGCTGGCAAGAGAGGAAGCAAGAAGAAGGGGGAGAGAGAAATGTCTTTCATCTGGAAACCTCTGATGGGACAGCCGGGCGGGCTGGGAATATGAAATTTTCCCCTCCAAAATTTGCGGAAGACTTTGCTCCGGCAGAGTCTGGGATCCCGGGAGTCTAGGATAGACTCGGGGAATCGGCGCTGGTAAAAATTGGCATCTTACTTTAAATTAGTGCCGGGCAGAGAATGTTCTTCCTTTTAAATCTCCAGGAGATGGAAGAGCAGGCGTGTTTCTTTTGCCGTTTTGCAAGGAAAGAAACGTGCCGGTGACGTCCTTCTGGTGGGGAAGGTCCCGCGCTTCTGGAGTGACCCGCGGCCGAGTCAGTGCGTGGCCGGCTCTGGCCCGTTCGGCCCTTGGTTTCCTTGCTGCTGGCAACCCGTCACTCAACTGTCAAGAAGAAAACTTTGAAAGCCTGTTAAGAAATCCCCCTTTCCTCCGAAGAAGGCGGCATTGGTCCGCAAGAACGTTGGTGCCCGGCTTATTTCACACGCATTGCAAGCTTGCAGGCTGGCGCAAGACATTCCCGGCCAGATTCCCAGGGGAGCATTCTGTCAAAATCCTGGCTTTTAGAGAGGGTTCCCAGACCCCCCACCAATAAATATTAGCAATTTTCCCCTTGGCCTCTGTCTCTGGGGAGAAACGCTGCACCTCGCTTGGGAAAGCAATACCTTTTCAGGAGTGTATAAAAGTGAATTATTCGCAGAGAGGTCTAATCCCCCCTTTGCAAGCTCGTTTTCAGGGGAGTAAGATTTTCTGGCTCTGCAGGGTCCACAGGAGGAGGAAAAATCTGGGCAAACTTTGAAAAAAAGGAGTCTGCAAAAGCTTTGGAGGAAGCATATAGTCCCTCTGCCGTTTCAGGCCTTATTGCCAGAATGTGAGGAATGCTCGGAGCACGTGCAGAGCGCTTTCCAGAATGAGTAACTGTCGGCCGCCTCACCCTAGCTGGCTTCTAACCAGAGCAGGATGCAGGAAACGGAGCCGAGGAAGCATCAAGATCAGCCACCCAACCCAGGCAGAGTTTTGGAATTCCTGCCATGCAGCTCTTTTTAAAAAATGCAGGCAATTCTAGTGAGCGATTGATCTCCCGTCCCCTTTGCAATTCGGATTTTATGGGGCTTTTGAAAATGTTTGGCCGCTTTCTGCTGGGGGCCTGCTGAATGAAATAAGGTTGAACGGTTATTCCAGGAAATGTCGGCGGAAGGACGTTGATTCCCATCTGAAAATGTCAGCCTTCCCAGGTAGAGCAGACAGGAAACACGACCAGTTGAACTAATTCTACTTTATTGTAAAGCTACATTAACAGACTCTTGCAAGTCTGAAAGTACAATTCTCCCCCGTCTCCTTTACAGTCTGAGAAGTTAAGGAGGGTCCCTTCTGAGCCTCTTTCTCCATCCATTATGCAGCTGTGGGCTTTGCCCTCTCTTATCTGACCGTTCCCTAGGCAGCATCTCTTCACCCCGTCTCCCAAGGTCTTTCTGACATACCATTTACAGAAAATGACTGTTCCAGGAAGTGCAAAAAGGGTGGGTAAAGATGTCATGCAAAAGAGGTGTTGCCTGAATCAAAAAAGGCTAGCTGATTAATTGGGGGGTTCCGGCCCATTAAAGCCGCGAAACGTTTGAAGATTAATCAATAAAGGTTTTGGTCAGGCACGGGCTGATCAGCCCCGGAAGCAGCTTCTCATCTCTGAAAATCGACTGCTGGGCTCCAGATTTCTGAGATGCTTAATGTCACCAGTAGAAGGTGGACCACAAGGAGAGGCGATTGGGAACCTTGATCTTGGCCAAGGGATCATCTTGGTTCCAGGGAGAAAGGGAGGCTCCAACTGCTAGGGCTTCAGGCCCTGGAGTATTTAGGAGTGGGTCATTCCTGATCCATATTTAGCCTTATTCCCTAAGATTGCTCTTGAATTCTCTGCCACTAATGCTCCCGGACTTTTTCCTGTTCTTGCTCGCCTTCGCCGGACACGAAAACGGTTTTAAAACCCATCGTCCTCTCCCTCTACAGAATGAATCGTTGCCCCAAAGGGAAATTGCTCGGTCACCTATTGTGGGGCAGTTGCTCTCCTGGATCCAGTTCCCGATCCAATTCAGCCTCCGACTTCGCGAGGGGATGAATCCCATTTTGGTCGGGTCGGGAACGATGGGGTAAAAAGTTCTGCGAGCTCTCCTCGTTTTCCCTTTGATGAATTTAGGGCCACCCTAAATTGAACGTCGAGATGTCAAGGTTGGGGCTGTTTTCCTGCGTTCGTGTTTCTTCCTGCCTTGGAGAATATAAAAAACGGGGGGGGGATGTTTGAAAACGGTGCTTCGACTAAAGGAAGAGAATAAATTTGGTATTTGAGGACGGCCGGTTCCATTTCTGGCATTTTCTCTCCTTGCAAAGCACATTCCTCGGAGAATTGGGGTTGCTGTTTCGGTATGAGCTGCCTAACCCAGCGAGTCACGGAATATTTTTTTTTTCCATTTTTGGGAAATACACAGCTTTCATTTCAAGAAAGAAATAAATAACATAACAACGGGGTTTTTCATTTAGCCTGGGCTACGGCTGCCGGAAACGCTGCAGATTGAACACTAAATCAGTGGCTGACATGAAATCTCACCTCCTAAGTTGGAGTTTTTTTTCCCCAGCCGAGAAGGAAAAGAAAAAATGCAGGAAGAAATGTAGAAACGGGGGGGGGGGGGGTTGCCAGCCATCTTTTGCTTCTCTCAAATTCAGTTGCCCCCGTTTGATCACCTTGTGGTGTGACCGCCAAAGGGGCGGGGCTATGTAAATCCATATATAAGGATCTAGACAGACCTTCCTTTCTCCGGTCCTGAAGAAATTTCCAGGCAGGGGGTGCGATTTCTACTTACTGTGACCTCTTTTGGACAGTTACTCAAAAACGTGCTCCGTTGCACCCTTAACTAAGTGTGGCTCCTTATTTATTCATCGCTTTTTATAATACAATTTTTATTTTATTTTATCATGCATGTTCCTATCGATCTTTAGCTCTTGTTATGCCCGTTGTAGAGAGAGAGGCTTGCAACGGTGCTGTTATCGGAGGTTTGACTCCCTCTGGCCCTGTAGCTGTAAGAAACGGATTCGGTTTGATCAATCCAGAGCAAATATGGAAATGTATAGATCTCTGCAAGGCTGGCTGGCTTTCCCACAGTTCTGCAAGGAAAGGGGGCTGGAATGGCTAGTGGTTAGATCAGTGGAACGCCCACACAGCCCATGGTGGCTTCTCCAGCGTGGCCCGCTTAAACCTAGCTAGGATGGGGGGGTGAACCCGGTTAGAACCAAACGCAGTTGGTTGAGGGGATGATGGAAACATGTCCTGGAGGGCTGGGAATTTGGTTTAACATCTCTTCCCCCCCCCAAAAAAAAGGTTTTGCAGCACTTCTCATGGGGGGGGAGTGGTACTTATTAGCAGATGGCTGGGGGGGGTGCAGATGGCTGGTTGTTCATTGCACAAGCCTCTCTCCACCCCGGGTCTCCATTCCTCCCCAGAGGAAGCCATTAAGAGAATTTTTTTTCCCCAGACCTGACAGACGACAGAGGAAGGGAGGAAGCTGGATCAGCCCCCCCACACCCAGTGCCTTCTGCCCCCTTGCAACGGGGACATCAGATCCCCAACCGAAGCCTCTTTTGCCACTGGGGGGGCGAGGGGGGAGAAGCGTGAAAAACTGAACGCCGATTTCGGATTTGGGCACTAAAAACCCGTTTCTGGGTTTGGCTTGAAGGCGCGCGCGAGGAGGGAGAGGAGACTCCTGTTTTCTAGGTCAGGTCTCCTCTGGTTTTGAAAGGGGGGCACGCTGGGGGGCAGATCCCGTGCTTTGCCCCCGGGGCGGTTAGTGAAACTCCTAAACATTGGCGAAGGGGGCACAGATGCTGGCGAAGAGGTTTCTCTGCCAGGAGCATAGAGAAGAATTGCGCCGTGGGGGGCTTTGGCGATACGCCGCTTTCTCCCAAAGCTCTAGGTGGGATCCTTGGAATCCCGGAATCGTAAGGTGGGAAGAGAGCGTGGGGGGCCGCTAGTCCACCCCCTGCCCGGAGGGACGTGATTCCCGGCGTGGGGAGAAAAGCACCAAATTGGGGAAAGGGGACATTTCACTGCCGTGAAAGTGAGCTCCGGTTGAGCTCTGCTTTGCTTCAGCCCCGTTGCGTGAACGTGGCCCTCGGCTCTAAATCTTTCGGCTTCCAAGTCCCCCGAGCGCCCCACGGCTGGATCACAGCTCAGCCCCAACAAAAACAGCTTCCAGTCTTCTTTCTTTGGTGCTTTTTGGGTCGTCGTGCCTATCAGGCACTCTGCCTCCCCCCACCTCCGTTAGTAGATCCTGCCCCAACGGGGGGTGGGGTGGGCTAGATGACCTCAGAGGTCCCTTTTGACTCGAGGATTCGGTGATTGCACCAGAGGACCTCTGGTTTCCCTCCTACTGCATTCCCAAGCCGTGCATTCCTTCCAGGGTAATATTTGCAGACAGTCCTCCTCGTGCAGATCACAGGAATTGTGCTGGGTAGAGGTTGGGGTGTGGGCTGGCCCTAGAGTTTAAATCCATCATTTTCCTCTCACTTTTTGGAACAATGGACTTTTCTCACCTCTGAGAGTCAGGGACGTCTGCCCCATGTTTACATAATGGTTCTCTTTGGGCTGAGAGCTGCAGGTTCTCGTCTTGGCAACTTTGGCCCTTACAGGTTTGAAACATCCTGGGCAAAATCTCTTGCATCGGAGGTATGCCAGCCTCCCTCATGGATGCCACCTGTCTGCTTCCCGCTGATGCTAGCCATGAAAAGCTTTCCGCCCTCAGATTTGCAGGACACAACATGCAAGGAAGAAGCAACGGGGAGGGAAGAGGAAAAAAAAACGTTTTGGACTTTTTTAACTTGATCGTTCTTCTCTTCCAGAAACATGGGCCATCACACAATGTCTGTAAACCCTGGCTTGTCGGTCCGTAGGTGGGGGGCTCCCCCTCCTCTGACACACCCTTGATGGCGCTGCCTCTCCAGTAGGATGCCTCCCCTTCCTATCTTCTTCCTGGTACGCCATCCTCACCTGGCCTCCCCAGCTGGGGACCCCACCTTCCATCATGAATCATGAACGGAGCCTCCACAATAACGCGGTGGCCTGGCTGGTGTGTTCGGGGCTGGCTGTCCTTGCCAACGCCTGGGGGATCCTCAGTGTCAGTGCCAAGCAGAAGAAATGGAAACCTCTGGAGTTCCTCATCTGCACCCTGGCTGGGACGCACATCCTTAACATCTCCATCCCCATCACCATGTATTCCGTCGTCCAGCTCCGTCAGCAGCACTCGGACTACGAGTGGAACGAGGGCCTTTGCAAAGTCTTTGTCTCAACCTTCTACACCTTGACGTTGGCCACCTGCTTCTCCGTCACCTCCCTTTCCTACCACCGGATGTGGATGGTACGCTGGCCGGTCAACTACAGGTGAGACGTCTTGGTTGAATACAGATCTGCTGGGGAGAAGTAAGAGGCTGTGTAGGCCATCTCGAGCTCCTGAGCAAAAAGGCAGGACGCGGATCTAAGTAGTTAAATAAATAAACCCTTCTAAGATATTTCTATCTATCTATCCATCCATCTGTCCATCAACTATCCATTCATCCGTCATGTATTCATCCATCCATCATCTGTCCTCTCATCCATCTCTCCATTTATCCATCCATCATCTCTCCATTCATCTAGCTATCATCCATCCATCCATCCATCTTCTAGCCATCCATCCATCAACTAGCCATCCATCCATCCATCTGTCCGTCCATCCATCCATCTGTCCATCCGTCCATCCATCCATCTGTCCATCCATCCATCTGTCCATCCATCCATCTGTCCATCCATCCATCCATCCATCCATCCATCCGTCCATCCATCCATCCATCCATCTGTCCGTCCATCCATCCATCTGTCCATCCATCCATCCATCTGTCCGTCCATCCATCCATCTGTCCATCCATCCATCCATCTGTCCGTCCATCCATCCATCCATCTGTCCGTCCATCCATCCATCTGTACATCCATCCATCCATCTGTACATCCATCCATCCATCCACCCGTCCGTCCATCCATCCATCCGTCCGTCCATCCATCCATCCATCTGTCCATCCGTCCATCCATCCATCTGTCCATCCATCCATCTGTCCATCCATCCATCCATCTGCCGTCCATCCATATGTCCATCCATCCATCCATTCATCCATCCATCTGTCCGTCCATTCATCCATCCATCCATCCATTTGTCCGTCCATCTGTCCATCCATCTGTCCATCCATCCATCTCTCTGTCCATCCATCCATCTATCTGTCTGTCCATCTGTCCATCCATCCATCTGTCCATAAATCCATCCATCCATCCATCCATCCATCCATCCATCCATCCATCCATCCATCCAAGTACTTCTTTGCCATCATAGGAATTTTAGGGGATGCTAGTAAATATGCACAAGCATGGACTTATAGGCAGGTGGTTCTCATTTAGTGACAACAATTGGGACCGGCAACTTGGTCATTGAGCAAAGTGGTCGCTAAGTGAAACTACGACTGTGCTTACAATCTTCCTTCAGCTTTCCTTCGCTTTACTGACCTGCAAAGTTCGTAAATGCGAGGATTGATTGCAAGGTTACTTTTTCATCACTGTTGTAACTGCAAACAGTCACTAAATGAGGCAGTCACTAACCGAGGACTGGCTGTATACTCTTCCATTTAAGGAATCTTATTCCTAAGAACAGGAGATCCAAGAGACGCCTCAGAGGAGGCTCCAGGCAAGGCCAGAGGCTCATGCGAGAGATCTTCAGTGGGAAGATCTCTCTGTCAGCTAAAGATAGTTTGAGCCAGGGAAGGGCAGAAAAATTTTCCTGTGCTTCCTCACTCCTATTGTTCCTTGTGTCCTTTGAGAAAAGAAAATTTCCTTTGCAAATGCATGGCATGTCTTCCAAGGAAGAATAGGATTTGATGATATTTTCCTGGGTGCAGGGCAACCCCCTCTTACTTTTTTAGCAACGAGAGGACTGAGCAATTGTCACGGGTGAGTGTCCTGCCTTGCATTATACAGTCCATCTTCCAGAGGCCTGCAGCCTTCCCAACCCTTCTCTTCCATCCTCAGGGATACCCTGGGCTTTTTCGGGTGGGAGAGCATGATCAGAAAAAGATGGAGAATGAGACAGGCTTACCGATGGCCGTCCCCTCAGCCCTCTTCAGCAGTCAAGCCATCTCCAAAACACCCTCGAGAGAAAATTGGAAGAAATTTTCCAGCTCCCTGAGAAGGAGGTAGAAAACCAGAAGCCTCTTCCTCAAGGAAGGAGAAAGCAGACGAGTCACTGCATAGCGTTAGTCTAAGCGACGGGGAATCGCGTCAGTTCTTTGGGGGTCCCACTGGGGTCTTTTTCCCTTCCTGCAGATTAAGCAATACTAAGAAGCAAGCGGTCCATACGGTGATGGGCATCTGGATGGTGTCCTTCATCCTCTCCACGTTGCCGGCCGTGGGCTGGCACGACACCACCGAGAGATTCTACGCCAGCGACTGCCGCTTCATCGTCACCGAGATCGGCCTGGGCTTCGGGGTCTGCTTCCTGCTCCTCATCAGCGGCAGCGTCGCCATGGGGGTGGTCTGCGTGGCCATCGCCCTCTTCCAGACCTTCTCCCTCCAGGCCGGGAACAACCTGGACAAAAACAAGTTCAACGTGCCCACCATTGTGGTGGAGGATGCCCAGGGCAAACGCCGCTCCTCCATAGACGGGTCGGAACCCATTAAGATTTCCCTGCAGATCACCTATTTAATCACCGGCATCGTTTTCCTCTATGACTTCCTGATGGGGTTTCCTGTCCTGGTAAATCTGGTGGCCACGGGGGGGTGGGAATTTATTGTACAGGGTGGGTAAAGCTGCTGACAACAGTCTAACGTGGGGTGGGGGGTCCTGTGGTGATCCAGATGCTTGTACCCCAAGCAGAGACCTCGAGGAGGACGCAACCAGGGTGTCCTCGGCTTGTTTACATTGCTTGCAGGCTGGCTAGAAAGTCATCCGGGTTTGGTCCGTCCCAAGCCAGCATTAGCTTTACATGCTAAGCATTTCCCGTGCAGCTTTATTACTCCACCATTCCACAAACCTTAGAATAAATTCATAATTTATAGCCTGCCTTTCTTACTGATCAGCACTGAATTGATTAGGATCGATTCTGGCCGGGCCAAATGCACACTGGTGAGATTTATTTATATTTCTTTCTATAAATTTAATAATTTATAGCCTGCCTTTCTTATTGATTAGAATTGATTAGAATTCAATTGATTAGAATTGATTCTGGCCGGGCCGACTGCACATTGGTGAGATATATATATGCATTTTTTTTTTTGAGAGGGAGAGAGAGATTAATAATTTATAGCCTGCCTTTCTTATTGATTAGAATTGATTAGAATTCAGTTGAATAGAATCGATTCTGGCCAGGCCGAATGCACATTGGTGAGATTTATATATTCATGTTCATATTCATAATTTATAGCCTGCCTTTCTTATTGATTAGAATTGATTAGAATTTAGTTGATTTAGAATTGTTTCCACTTTTTTCTGGAGGCTCAGAAAGTTTGGTTTCCTTGACGCCCCCCTCTCCTTTCAGGTGGTCAGCTTTGCTAGCTTAAAGTCGGACGTGGCCTACGACTGGATGGTCTTGTGTATCCTCTGGTGCTCAGTGGCGCAGTCCCTTCTCTTGCCATTGTTCCTCTGGGCCTGCGACCGCTACCGGGCTGATGTCCGCTCTGTCTGGGAGAAGTGTGTGGCCATCATGTCCAACGATGACGGAGGGGAAGGTGAGCGTGCAGCTCCTGAGAGTGGTGGGACAGGTGCCCTCAGCTGTCCTGCAAGGTGGCCTTTCCCACCTGAAATTCATTGCTGTCTTGGTTGCATAGAAGACACATGAGAATCCACTCTGGCCATAGCAAGACATAGGTGGTGTCAGCCTTTCTAGGTAGACCAGCCAGAAAACACAACCAGATGAGCTAATTCTACTTTATTGTAAAGCTACATTGATAGAAACTTACAAGTCTGGAAGGACAATTCTCCCACCGTCTCCTTTACAGCCCGAGAAACTAGGGAGGGCCCCTTCTGAGCCTTTTTCTCCTCCCATTATGCAGCTGTGGGCTATGCCCTCTCTTATCTGACTGTTCCCTAAGCAGCATCTCTTCGTCCCATCTCCCAAGATCTTTCCCACATACCAGATAGCAACAGTGCAGAATTCACACACTCAGGATTTGCCTGAACAGACTGGTCCTGTGGTTCCCGAACTGCTTTCCCCAATCTGGTGCCTTCTGGTTACACCGGACTCCAGTTCCCATGATAGGCATCCTGGATAGCCATCTGTCCAAAAGGAGATCCTGCACTGAGCAGGGGATGGACTAGAGGACTTCTGAAGTCGCTTGTCTGAGATGGGCGGCCCTAGAAATCAAATAAATAAATAAATAAGCAAACTACAATTCTGTGAGATGACCCCAATCTAGCAAAGTGGCTTCATATCGAGCCCCCTGGTCTATTTTATCCTGCTTGTTACTGCCCGTGCTGGTTGTAAAGAGGGAAAAGGATCAGGACTGAGAACCAGAAGATGTCTTTGGGGTCAGAGGCTAAGCAATGCTGCCCGCAAGGTCAGGAGGGCCTTCGAGGGGTCTCCCAGGGACCCATTTTTAGTCATCCCCCAGTTTCCGTAGGGAAAAGCATGACCCAACCCCAGTCAAGTTCCTTGCAGAATGCGCAAGGGTGTTTTGTTGTCGTGTTGGGGAAGAGAGTCCTGTGGGACAGAGAACCACTTATGGTGGCCCAGCTGGGTCTAAATGAGAGCCAGCAATGGTGGACCAGCGTCTTGGCAACCCCCCTGACCCCTGGTCTGGTGGTACCACCAGTTCAGCTTCAAGTTCCAAGTTTCACAACTGACTCTCGTTGTTTATCTCCCGTCCTCTCTGTCCACCCGGGACCCCAGAAACCAGTTTGGACCGGCCGATTCCCACCGACTTGATGTACTCGCATCCCTACCCCGACAACTTCTCCGGGGACGTTCTCACTCTGGACCAGATCGCCAACTATGACCTGGAGAGGGGGGTCCCCCAGGTCTACCCCATGAAGCCTGTCCCGGAGGACAAGATGCAGTATCTCCAGGTGAGAGGGTTTGGTTGGGCTGGGGAACAGGCATCGCCAGGTGGGAACATGCCACCAAGGTTTCGTGTTTCCCATTTCTGCGGTGTGGTAAAGGGAAGCCTACTTCCAGGAGATCAGCTCCAAATTTCCAGCAGGCAGTCTTCCAAGCCAATAGTCCTCACCCTGTTATTGGTCCCTGGTATATTTTATTCTGAGGTGTACTGCTCTGACTGTGGAAGTTCCACTCTTAAGTGACTTTCTCGTCTGCTGCCAGGAGAGTGCTTTTCCCATGTGCAAATTAATTTTCATTAGTGCCCATGATGAATTTAACTATGGGACATAATTGTTGGACTACAGTTCCCATCAGCCTTGGCCAGTATGGCTAATGTCTGAGTGCGGCCCTAATAATAAATAAACCAATAACAGTTGGGTGCTGCACGTCCTCCAACTCCAATCTCTGTGAATGAACATTCCTCCCAAGGGTCTAAGCAGTTCCACTTGTATGCAGAAATAGAGTGCCCCTATTCATGGAGGATTCACTCCCACTGCTGCGGTCCCGCTTGCTGTCAGTCAGCCTGGATACTGAAGATGCAGAGAATTTAGGGAGAAATTTGGCGCCATGGGACAAAAAGGCTGGCGAGTGCAGGGAGAGTCAGGGAAGGGAATTTGGTTGCATTTTTTCTTCGTCCTGTATTTCTTTCCTGTTTCTCTCTGTTTGGTTTTTTGTTTTATTTTTGTTTTGTTTTATTTTGTTTTTTCCTACTTCCATAAAACTTCCGTAAGGTAGAATATTTGCCGTAAATAAAAAGAAAATTGAAATGACGCAGTAGGCTTCCCGTCCTTTCTCCGCTCTCTTGCAGGTCCCTCCCACCAGGCGTTTCTCCCACGACGAAACTGAGATTTGGACAACCAGCCAGATTTCAGCCTACTTCCAGCACTGGGGAGCCGGGGAGGACTTCACCGCTGAGCTGGCAGGCCTGCTGCTCCCTCAGCCTCGATACGACCGGAGGAGGAGCAGTATCCTCTCCTACCAGGAGGAACGGCGTCCATATCGCAAGCGCCGGAAGTCCGCGGAGAGCACGCTGTCCCTCAAGCCGTTCTCCTGTGAGGATGTCCACCGGCAGGGAGGGTACAAGTGCTTTAGCAAGGAGGAGGTGATGGATTTCATGGATGACCCCAGCCCCCTTCCCACCCCGAGGAGAGCGCCCTTGCGGTCCGCCTCGGTCTCCCTCCTCCCGGACGTCTTTCCGCGCTGTTCCACCACCATGGCTCTCAGCAACTTCCCCTTGACCACTTTTGAGCGCGAGCCCCAAGTCTTGCGGAGCGTCTCAGTCCAGGGACGAGGGACCTCGCTGGCGGTGCCGGCCCCTCTCGTGACCCAGGAGGACGCGCAGATCCTCTTCCCCAAAGGGAGCTTGGACATGCCTTGCCACGAGCAGATCCACGTGGAGCTCTGCGAAACTCCCGGGACAGAGGACCGTCCCGCGAGCAGCAGCTGCGCCACGTCAGAGGGTTTCCGGACAGGTCTCAGTCCCTCCTGGAGAGGCCAAGAGGACCTACGGAAAAACGGGAGCAAGGGAAGCACGAGCAGCTTCTTGAGTTCGCCCTCGGCCTCCTCCGGATACGTGACATTCCACTCGGATTCTATCGGCTCGGCCTCGTAGACCCCAGGTGACGGGGAGTCGTTTCGCACGGGCATCTTCCAGATTTCTTTCTCCCTCCACAAGATTTCCTCCTTGTTGGGTCTGGATTTGGTCACAGGGACTGGACAAATCACCAAAGAACCTTTACCCCGTCTCTCATCCTTGTCGTGAAAAGCAGGAGCGAGAAGATAATTTCTGAGAGCCACCGTTGTACGAGAAAGCCCTTCAGATCCAGACGGGTCCCATCTCAAGAGCGGGGTACGTCCTCCTCTCTTCCCGTCTACTGCAAGAACCCACACAGCTCGTCCAAAATCGACGGACTTTTTTTTGTTCCTAATCATCTCACATCCTCTCAAAGTACTTTCTAGGTAGATGTTAACTGTGCATGTCTTTCCGTCCTGGTCTTTCCATGTTGGAGCCCGGAAGCTGTTGCCAAAAACGGAGAGCTGATTTTCCCCTGAGGAAACTGGGCGGGGGAAGAGCTCCAAATTTCTCAGAGTCGCTGTTCTACATTCCAAGAGACCCCTCCGTAGGTGGCGGGTGAGACCCCCGCGTGGTCTGTTGTTCCGGAATAGCGTCGCGTGGGGACTGGGCCAACCCCAAGACGGATTGTTCCTCTCCCATCGTGGTGGAAGCTGCAGCTGAAAAAGGTGGGTGGGGGGAAGCAAGTCCAATCTAGGTGGGGGAAATTCCTTTTGGCTCGTCCCCCGGCCCCCTGAGCGAGAGAACTCACCACCCTACCTCCTTTTCAGTGCCAAAGCCTTGCCCCACATTCTGCCCCATAAAATCCCCTGGGATGCAGCAACGGAGTAGAAATCGCAGGCTTCCCTTTGCACGGTCCCACCCAAGAGCAATACAAAAAACAGCGCAACCCCTCCGGGGGGGGCTGTTGCAACCCATGACAAGTGGGGGGGCTGCTGCCCTGCAGTGGGGGGGAATGCCTGCCTCACATAGATCTGGTTTTGAGGGGGACCAAGGGGGCGTCGTTAAGGCCCTTGGTAGAACAGACTTTCCACGTCGGGGATCCAACATTTACCTTTTCTTCTGCGTTTGGGCAAAGCGTTCTTCCCCGTCTCCCGCCCGCCCTGCGCCTCCTCGAGGGCTCCTCTGTGCCCTGGCAGAGTGCTCCTGGGCAGCCCCCCACCCCTCCCCACCCCACCCCTTAGATGCTTGGCATCTGGCCAGATCAGCGCAGGCCAAGCGAACGGACGTTCCTGGTTGAATCCTCGGGCTGAGGTGGGTCCTCGCATGTCTTGATTGAAGAGGGGGGAGGGGGGAAATTAGGGGCCTGGGAAAGGAATGGGAACCGAGAGCAACGGTTGTTTAATATTGTGCAAGACCCAAGCATTTCACTTTTGTTTTGATGCTGTAGTTGATTAAGTGGTCATCCCGCCCAGATCGTCCATTTTTGGTCCGAAGAGAGGCTGTCCTTTTTCGGATGGAGGTCTGCATGCAAAACGTGGGGTCCGGCCCCCACTCCTCCCACTCTCTTATCCACCTTGGCTTTCCCCATCGTTTTATCCTCAGCCCCACAGTCCCCGTCTCCCCCCAGCAGGCGGGGGGGTCTGAATTTGGGGCTGTCGGCTGAAATTGGGGCTCCCACCGACACTGCTGACCTGTTTGTCTTCCCCGAATGGGGGAAAAAAATTCTCCAGATAGTAAGCTCATCTCGGATATTGTGCAAGAAGAAGCAAAAGATGGGGTGGGGGGTTCAAATGAAGAAATCCTGGGCAGGAAAAAAGCAAGGAACGTCGTGGAGGCGCACGGTCTTCTCACCAGCCCCCCAAAAGGCTTTGCCACAGCAGAGACACCCCAGTTCATGTGTGGGCCTTGTAACCCAGCGTTGCTCAATCCCAGCCACTTTAAGATGGGTGGACTTCAACTCCCATGATCCCCCAGCCCGCCGGGTGCCCCTCTTTCTTCCGCACTCTATGGTTGGGAGCACACATCCTGATCCCCGGGGACTTCCATGAAAAAGGGGAACCACATCGTAAATCCCAAAACCATCTTTTATTTTCTTTTTGGTTGGTGGGCTGAGCCCCCACAGAGGGGAGGGGAGTTTGTGGGTGAGATTCTATGAGAATATCCCCAAACTGTAGGATAAAGTGGGAATTTGCAAAACAAAAACTCCAAATGAAGGCAATAAGAAATCATTTCTACTCAACTGTACCCATGAAAAACGTTTTACCTGTGGGGGGTATCAGTCTCACGCCAAATCTGGACAAACTGCGCAGTTTCTGTTGCTCTTAGCTTTTTTTTTAACTTCTCACTTTCACCAGCAAGCCCTGGCATCTCCTGATGGCCTCCCATCCACAGCCTGACCACATTTCACCCTGCTTATTTTCCAAAGCTTTGAAATAGGACCGAGGCAAAGTTTGCTGTCCCCAATTGTCCCCTAGAGCACAAAAAGGCAGAATGTGCTGTTTATATCTGCTCGGTTTAATTCTGTTTTCCATGGCTCGGAATGGCATTTAAATTCTGTGTGTGTGTATCGGTGCAATTAGACATTTCCCTTTTACAAAGAAAAGCCGAATTTAAAAGCACTTGAACTCCAGAGTCCCTAAATCAACTTTGAAACTGGGTTCATTCCCTCTAGGAGTGAAATGCCAGCACAGTTCATCCTATTCTGTTTTTTGAACTATGAAGCTGCTAGTCCTCATGGTTCTTCTTCCAATCCGGCTTTTGGCCGATGGAGCGTTTCGCTTTCTCGGATCTGCTTTCGGAGACAGATCTGATGTCGCACTTTTTCCCAACACCAGTGTTGGGTTGGCATAGCCCCCATCCGTTCGGGACTTCCGTGCTTCCTGCTCTTCTAACGTTTTTAATTGCAAGGAGAATTTTTTAAAGAATAATTCCACCGCCAGGAAAGTGGGCCATTTTTGGATCTCAGACCTCGGCCCATGTCATTCAGCCTGTGGAGGCATCAAAAGAAGCTTTTTGGCCATGCGTGAGCTCAGCTGCCCACCCGACCCGTTTTCTGCGTTCGCACAAGACGTCCAACCCTTACGAATCTTGCTAGATCTCGTCATCAGAGGGCGACCTTCCAGGAAAAAAAAATTATGCAGAATTTCCCAGTTTTTCCCAACTTGGCACCCCTCCTCTGATGTACCAACCAATTTAGAAAGCCAACCAACACGGGAACATGGCACGTTTGCTGTTTTGGCCCGTCCCGTCCCATCTCTTTGATTGACAGGAACTGGACGAAGTTGGCGGCAAATTGGGTAGATCACATTCAATCTGCAGGAAGGGAGAGTCCCAGCAAAAATTCGATGCCACTTCACAGTCGTTTGCCCCCAAACTCACTTTTCTTGTGAACACATCTACTAACGTTCTCCCCAAGTGGTCTGATAGACAAACCACCTTCCAACCAGCTTCTCACGTAAAACGGAATGGATTTGGGTGCCACCTACTCAGGCAAAGGAGGGTTGAGAAGTCAAACTAGGTTAGTTTGGGCTAAATAGGAAACAGCGTTTGTGCAGGTTTCCCGGGTGGCAAATACGGGCATTTAATTTGGATTTTCTTGTTCTGCAGCAATCAAGTTTAGACGTGCCCCCCTCAAAACGCCTCCCAAACATTCATGATGAGGAAACAGCCGCTGGACGTGTTTTTGTCCTGCTAGGTGAGGCACACTGCCCCTGAATATGGAGGCTCCACTTCCCCAATTCTAGTGTTGTAAAGCTGTTCACCTCCCCGTGAACCGTGTAATACCTATGCAGAATATAATCAGGCACCGTGTACGGTTAAGGTTTTACGAAAACAGGAAGCCAGTTGTGGTTCTGGCTCAGGGTTTCTTAAGCCAAGATGGAGTTGCCCTTTTAACTAGGGTTATTTGAACAAGCCATTGTAGCCAATCCATTCCCGTCCACCCTCCGGTCGTGATAAAATCTGCAAAGCGGAAGAGACATTCTCAAAGGGAATTAAACGCAAACCTTGCGAGCTAAAGGAGGAAGAACTGCCTGATCATAGGTTTCCTTTTGAGAAACCAGCCCAAGCCTACTTAGGTTTCTAGTCCTCATGATTAGAGGAGGACGGTGGGCCTAAACTCGCACCCAAAACCGAGCACTAGGAAAGAGTCCCCAAAAAGGAACCGTGCGGGGCGGTAACACGCCAGGATCGATCGATGGTGCGTCTGTCAAAGTGTGAGATTTTTTAAAAAACGTGCCAAGGATCCATTCTCCACAGCAGGCGCCGCCCCCCCCCCCCCCGCCTATTGCTTTAGTGCCAACCCTCTGGAATCCCACCTCCCTGCAAAAAAATAAAATAAAATAAGAATGTCGTGCCTTTCAAAGGGTTTAAAAATAACCACGCTGGCCGTTTCGGATTACCGGGGATAATCCAGCCGGCGAGAGGTTTGGGCCTCTTTTACAGAGAGGGTGGGGGTCTCGCGGGGGGGACGATGCCGTTGAACCCTCTGTCGTACTGTATCTTTTTAACTCTTTCTGGGGTCACCAGGCAATACTTTTGTTCCAAATGCGTTCTCGGGGTCGCCATATCTGAGAAATGGACTTTTACAGGCTTTCGGCTTTTACGGACTTCGGGGAGATGTTGGCTTGTCCTGTTAGCCACGGGGCGTCTTCGGACCCCCCCTTTTCTGTCCGGCATCGAAGTCTGTGTCCGCACTGTCTCGATTTCCCCATTCCTGCCCGGGCGGTTTTTCAGGGGGGTGCAGAGAACACTTTCTACGACACGGGACCGTGGGTTTGTCTGAAACCGGAACACGTTTTATTCACGGCGTTTTTTTCCCGGACGGTTTTTAGCCTGCTCTCTTTCTCGGTCTCTCTCTTTTTTAAGTTTTTGGACCTCTTGAGAATTTCTTCCTGTAAAACGTTGAATTAAAAATGGACAAAAGAAAAGCCTGCTGTGTTGCCTTTCATTGTCTACCCGGAGGGCTTTTGATTCCTCGCCTTATGGGGAAGGAGGTGGCGAGAACTGCCCAGAGTTCAAACTAACCAGGTTTAGTATACAAGGGGGAAAGACCTGCTAGAATTAGCAGCTCTTTCCTCCTTGTATACTTGTATGCTAGCCACCCAGAGTCACCCACTGGGGGAGATGGGCAGCATGCAAATTTAATAATGGATGGATGGATGGATGGATGGATGGATGGATGGATGGATGGATGGATGGATTTCCCCCTGATCTGGGTGTGCTGGGTGAACTAAACCCCCAGGGACGGGTGGTTTGCCTTCTTGAGCCTTGCATCCCCAGGGGCTCCTTGTCATCTGAATCTTAGTTTGTTTCTGGACAAGCCACCAGTTGGGTAATTCTGCTTTTTAGGAAAATGCAACCTGCACTCCTGTGTTCACCCATCATCAGGGTTCCTCTCCCCAAAACCATCAGCTTTGCCATCTCACTCCATTTCTTACACGCTTTTGGATCACAACCTCCTGATCTCTTCTGCTATGAAGCCCCAAGACGGTCGGTTTATTCGGGGCTCGGCCTAATTTATAAACCTAGCTGTCCTGAAACCTGAAATCTGGGTCTCCCTTCAGAGATCTTCCCGACGTTGCATCAACCACCGGCCGAAGGAGATCCGGTTGAACGTACGGTGAAGGATCGGAGAGGCTGCCCTGAAAATGGAGTTTTGCTTCTGGCTCCGGGGCACCCGAAGTGTCCAAAGAAGGGGGGAAGTATTTCTCAGCTAATTCTATTTTATGGGTTGAAGGCAGCTGAAGTGGGATGGGTGGTGGCGTTCACAAGGACACCAGTTTCCGCTTGGAGCTGTGCAGTGCTGTGACCGGCCACTAGATGGCAATGTTACTCTACCAAAATGCCAGATCAGCTCTCTGGCTGGTTCGCTGCCTCAGTTTCCCCTGGTCAAGGTGACCCAGGCCGCATGTAGAGGGTGATGATCCCAGTGCCCATCAACCAGATGCTCTTGTAGGCCTGTTGCACCCCATAACTCACCCCCCCCCTTGGTTTGGTTCTGACTCGGTATGTGTGAACGTGGCTTGGTTCAGTCTTAGGCCAATCGGGGGATTATTCAGGAAGGATGGACGTGACCCAACGGTGCTTCTTGTCCAACCTGGAAGCCAAACCCTCCTGGAATCCTAGCGTTGCAAGGGTCCTCAGAGGTCATCCAGTCCACCCCCCTGCAGATTGCAGGATTCGTGGCACCATGTCTGATCCTTGGAGAACTTCACATGCAGACCACGATTGCATTCGTGGGGAGATGAACCCGCAGAACAACTGACCCAATGAAAGCATCAAGCCTCTGACCAACAGAGAGGATCATCAAAGCCAAGAAAACTCTATTTTTCTTTTCATTTGTTGCTTTCGAGAAAAAAACACAGAGAGCAAAAGAGGATGCTATTTTTTTATTATTGTTATTCTTCTTCGAAGGAACCGTTTTAACCCCAGAGCCAGATCCAACCATGCAAAGGGAGCTTCGGAAAAAGCTACGGTGTCTTTCCTGAAAGGAGAGGCTACAGGAAAAGGATATCAGTTTACTAACATTTTAATTAGCCCTGAGGGGAGGAAGATCTGTGCAGTGAGAAGCTGGGGAAAAATTTATTCTCGATGTCATAAAATGCTTCCCCTTCTGACGGCCGTTCAATGATTGCTCCAGGCAGGAGAGCACGTCCTGGTTTTGTTCGTGGTGCATTGGCAACCTCCATTTTCTCAGCTGTTACTTCTTTTTCAAGAAGAATCCACGGCAATAGAATTCACACACACCACAGCCCCGCAACAGCTTTGCAGAAGGCAGGAATCCAACAGGTACAGCTTTGCCTCTCATTGTTTTTCCCAGCCCCAAAACGTTTCCCTGGCAGGTTCCGCTAATGCCCTAATATCAGATAAAGGGAAAAGCTTTCAATGTATGTTTTGGATACTGGTGCCAGGGCCAACCCACCTAAGGACCAGCGTGAGTTTTACGAAATGAAATCCGCCGTCCGCATTCACATGTTGGGCTAGACCATCGTTGCATTAACAAGCCGTATTGCATAGAAGGATAAGCCCCGAATTAGAAACAGCGTGCCAGAGGTCCCTCTAAAGCAAACCAAACAACAATGAGAGTTTAAAACAAGCCAGTTGTCTAGAGTCACAGGACAGGCCAAACTTAGTCATTGAAGGAATCTGTTTTCTGGCCTCACACAAGCCAGAACCATCCTCAGTGAGTGGGACTGGCTTCTTCCAACATGCTGGGCCCAAGAAGCCAACTCAGGTTTAAACTAACCCCGTTTTGCAGGTTGTGCCCTTGGGGTTTGAACTGGCCGGGTTAAATGTGTCCTGTGAACCGGGACACGGAGTTTAGGGAGCTGGGGCCCGAGGTTCAAGTTGGGAAGGTGGAAGGGAAGCCAAGCGGGCGGCCCCTGGGCCAGTGGCAGACCCAATGGCCCCCGCGGGAATGGTGAGGCCACACACCACCGAGCCTCTGCAGATTTTCTCAGCATGGAGCGCCCTGCTGGCGAGTCCTGCTTACTTGTGCATAAATGTGCACAGAAGCGCGGCCTGGCTCTGCTCCCTACCAGGGTCGCCACAGTTGGGGGCTCTGCTGGAGGACAGCTGGACGGTTCTGCTGCTCGCCGATCGCCCGGCACCGACCTCCCATTGAGGGAAGGGTGCCTTCACCTGCCCAGGCCGGAGCAGAAGGTTTGGGTGGCCCCTGAGCTCTCCAGGGCCCGGGTGCGGGAGGTGCTCGTGGGCCGTCCAGCCAGGCTCCGGTGCTTGTGGGTGGAGGGTCGCTGTCCGTGGTGCTGAAAGTGCTGCTGACGCCGCTACCGGGCAGAACGTGAGCGAGTTCACGCAGCAGCTGGGGCCCCGAGCCTTCACCGGGTGCTTCGGGGGGCAGAAGACACTGGCGCACACCTTGCAGGCAGCTCCAGAACCCCGCCTGGTATTCGGCGTTCTTTAGCCCCGGTGTCCCTGGGGAGGAGAGAAAGTGTGAGCTCTCTAGTAAGCCTGAGGAGGCCACAGGGCTCTGCTTTTGGGGGCTCCCCCAGAAAGTCAGGGGGGAACAGGAAGAGAAAGTCCCCCAGCAGCAGAGAGGGGAAAAGAAATAGGGTAGCAGGTAGCGGAGTAGTCAGGCAGGCCGAGAGGGAAAACCAGGGCAAGCAGGACCTTCCTAAACGCTACTGTAACCACCCAGGTGGCTTAGTATCACAATCCAACCCCTGGGGATGGAAACAGCTATTTGGTCAATGATTTGCCACTGAATTTGCCTGCTGTGAAGCTGCTTAAGGCCAAGAATGAAGGCAGGGGGGAGGGGGAGACAGTAACAAAAATAAATTAATAATTAATTGCATCACATCATTGGGAAATTATGAATAAATTAATGCTGATAGTCGTAACTATACTTGCTTAACCCAAGCAATGCATACCAAAGTTTACAGAGGATGGGCGTGGCAGGCTGGGGGGACAGAATTCACTGCAAATTCTCCCTTCCAATTTGCACCCCTCCGCTTCTTTTCTCTCTCTTGCACCCTAATTTGGAGGCAGGGTGTTCCACACAGGGGTGATTTTGAGTTCTTGGCATTGTTAAATGATGGTGCATCTTCCAGTGGTCAGGACTCCACCATTTATATGGGTCACAACCAAGATATTATTTTTGGTTGGCCTAAAAGGGCAGCAAAGGTTAATTATTTCATTTCCTTCCTTCCTTCCTTCCTTCCTTCCTTCCTTCCTTCCTTCCTTCCTTCCTTCCTTCCTTCCTTCCTTCCTTCCTTCCTTCCTTCTCTCCATCTCTCCTTCCTTCCTTCCTTCCTTCATCTCTCCTTCCTTCCTTCTCTCCATCTCTCCTTCCTTCCTTCCTTCTCTCCATCTCTCCTTCCTTCCTTCCTTCTCTCCATCTCTCCTTCCTTCCTTCCTTCTTCCTTCCTTCCTTCTCTCCATCTCTCCTTCCTTCCTTCCTTCCTTCCTTCCTTCCTTCTCTCCATCTCTCCTTCCTTCCTTCCTTCTCTCCATCTCTCCTTCCTTCCTTCCTTCTTCCTTCCTTCCTTCTCTCCATCTCTCCATCCTTCCTTCCTTCTTCTCTCCTTCCTTCCTTCTCTCCATCTCTCCTTCCTTCCTTCTCTCCATCTGTCCTTCCTTCCTTCCTTCCTTCCTTCCTTCCTTCCTTCCTTCCTTCCTTCCTTCCTTCCTTCCTTCTCTCCCTCGCCTGCCTGCTTTCTCTTTCTTTCTTTCTTTCTTTCTTTCTTTCGTTCGTTCGTTCGTTCTTTCTTTCGTTCTTTCTTCCAGAGATGGAAAGAAAAGTTTAGGGCATTTTCTGAGAATCTGAGCCTGTGATGTAGGTGGGTGTACCCCAGGTAGCAGTTATTGAACACCCCCCCCCCAAAACTCTACCCCCCAACTCCAAGAGCCATGGATCTGTAATGGAGGCTTAATTAATGATCTTTGTATTGGTGAGCTGATTAACTGAATTTACCAATCCCTGAATTTTTGGATTCATCAAATATATCTATCATCTCTCTCTCTCTCTCTCTCTCTCTCCATCCATCCATCCATCCATCCATCCATCCTGAATTAATTGCTCAGCAACTTTTTTTTTTTAAAGGGACCTCTGTGTTCTTAAGGTAAATTTTTTGGAAAAAAAGAAATCTGAAGAAAAATGCCAGATGGAACGAAGCCTTCGTTGCTCTGTAAAGCTGGGTTTGCACAGCCCGTGACACCCAAGTGAATGAAACGGAATTGATTCTCATAACTTGCAACATCCGAGCAAACTTTCTCGTGGCTTAACAGGAGGGCAGCATCCAGAACCGTGCACCCATCTCTCTGATATTGGGAGTTGTGTGAACTAACTTGCGTGTGCGGGAAAGGGCGTCTCCTCGAACTGTCTGTTCCAGTGCCTTTGTCATTTTGCAAAATTATTCTCGCCCCTTTGCAAAACCTTGCTCTTTCCTTTCTGAACAGATTTGATCCAGCAAAAGATACTGTCATCTCTTACCTCTGGGGGGTGGAAATCAGATCACCCCCTCACCCACCCCCGAGTCGCGTAGTTTAATTTTATTTTTTTTTAATTTAAAGTTTTACCTTGGGCAGAGCGCTGGAGGCTTTGCATGTACTGGACGCTCAGCTCCAAAATGTCTGCTTTCTCCAGTTTGCGTTTTTGGATCTGCAAAAGTTGGGAGAAGTTTTTATTAGGCGAATTCTCAGAGGAGAGGAAGGACCGTTTCCTGTCCAGATGCTTTCGTCCCGGAGGTGCCGAAGAAGGGAGAGAATTGGGAAGCTGGGAAATGAAGCCCTCCTCTTACTTTTGCTAGAGACGTGCTCCAAGTAGAAAGGAGCAGGGAGCTTGCTCCCAATTTACTCATTCTAGGCTGAGTTGCATCTTCCCAACTGGGAGGAAGATTTCGGCTTTACTCTCTGCTGTTGGCAGATTCCTGAGGATTTTCTCAAAGTCCTACCTGGTGGGAATAGTGTTTTTCCAGCAGAAGTCTGAGTTGTTCCAGAGAGAAATTGATCCGTGCGCGTCTTTTCTTCTCCATGAGGGGCTTGGAGACCTGGAGAAGCAGAAGATGGGTTTAAAGTCACGGCAACAAAGCTCCCCAAAATCAGGAAAAAAGTGAATTAATTCACCGCTGAGCTGGGCTCAACGCCTGGGAGAGGGTTACCGTAAAGGCGAAGTTTCAACTTGTTAAGCTGAGTTTCACCTTGGCCAGGCTTAAGTCCCTGAGTGGCATGAAGTAGGAACAGCTGAGCCAGCCTCTGAGCACATGCAGATATCTCCCCCTGGACAAAGAGGGGAAATGCTTTCCTTCCCAACCTCGAGATTTCTGGATGTGGACCCAGGGCGCATCAGCAGGGAGCAATTGCATTCTGCACGTGCTCAGAAGCCTTGCTATTTTGTCTCCCATGGCTTCCACTGGCCTTGAAGGTGGGGAGGAAGGGAGATTTCCAGCAGGTCTCCCATCCAGGACTGACCTGCAAAAGCAGACGTGCCTTTCTTGCAAAATGGGGGGGGGGGCAGTATCCTTCCACCCCCCCCCACCCCTTCCCTGAGCATTTCCAAGCCACCAACCTTGTGCAAAGAAGGGAGCTCTCTTCTCCTCCGGCCCGCTCTGCAGTCGGGGCTCACCATGGCTGTTTCCTTGGGGCAGGCGGAGGACCTGGCATTTTATTTCAGGCATTGTTTTCCATTTGAATGGGGGCATTCAAACGGGGGTCCCTCCCTCCCCATCGAGGGGAGGGACGGGGGAGGAGAGGAGGGGAAGGAGGACCGAAAGAGGGGGGTGGATGAGATGCTAGCTTGGCACTCCTTTGCTTTCCAGCGCCCAGGACAGTTGAGCATGTGCAGAGCGCCACGCTCTCCCAGTTTCGGTCTCAAGAAGGCCCTGCTTGAAAGAAAACCCTTGAAGCAACAGCATGGCCCCTCTTGACCCACCCCGACCCCACCGTTTTTTAAGGGGTCCCTTGCAAATTTAAGGAAGGGAATAGACTGAGCCCAAGCCCTTGGGCGAGGATTTCTGGATCTGGGTGCAACGCTCTGGGTGGCCACTAGGGGGCAGGAGAGGGGGCAGGAACACCAACCCTGTGGGGCCCTCTGGTGGTCAGGTAGGGCACTGCACCGGGATGCTGAGCAAAGGGATGGTTCTGGTCCAAACCATCTGCACGAAACCGATCCCAACGGATTCTCTTAGCCACCCTGGCAGAGTCCGGAAGCGTTTCTCCAGATCCCGATTCTTCCGTGCCCGGCGGAAGAACGTGGACTGAATTCCGACACGCAGGAATCTTAACGCTTCCCCAAATTAGAAACGGGGTGGGGGGTTGTGCCGAAGAGGATCACCTCGTGGTGGGGACTCCGTTTGAAGGAGGAGCTTTTGAAGCAGCGCTTCACCGACTCGCCACAAGCCACGAAATGGGGAAAGGTGCTTCTGAGCATGGCCAGAGTGCTCTCTTCAAGACGGAGCCACTTTATAGGACCCAGCTGAGGCAGGGACAAAGAGGGACGGGGGGAGTCACCATCGCAAGGTTTAGCGTTAGGTCCCTGCCATGCGCCACCAAAGATGGAAAGCCGTGCGCAGTCTTCTGGGTCAGACTAAATGACCTCAAGGAACCCTACGCCAGGTTAAGTTTTTATTTTTGTTGTCACTTTGGGGTAATAGCACTTTAATGCTTTTCTTCTTTAACATTAAAAAACTTTAATGTTTTTCTTCTTCCGCTTCTCGATAGCGTAGGATTGTTTTTCTGTGTTTTTTCCCCTTCTGGCTATGAATGACAGCGCAATGAACAACTTATTAAAAAAAAGGAAAGAGGTAACTTCGGCCATCCAGCGGTCCCAAGGTGGGGAGGGGGACGCTGCACGTGGGGAACGAGGCAGGGGAGGGGGCGGGCCCGGATTCGCCTCGCTCCAGCCTTGCCCTGCAGACCCGGGACCCCCCATTCACCGTCGCCACCGCCGATAAAAGGCAATTCGCTTTGGTGTGCAAGACAAAACCCCCAGATGTTGCCAGAGCTGGCCTGGCGGTGGGAGCCGGGCAGGGGAGGGGGCGTGAAAAAAACCGGGGAGAATGCCAATGGACCTTGAAGCCCCCCCCCATCCTCCCCTGCCGATTTACAAGAGGAGCAAGCGTGCGTGCCGGTGGGAGGAACAGACAAGACCCCCCCAGTAATTTGTCCCTGCTAAATTTGTCTGATTTCACACGGGGGGGGGGGGCTGTGCCATCAAAAGAGGCAGCGAACGGTTTCCCCAGTTTCGAAGCATTAGCACCCCAATTTTAACCTTGGGGCTTCCCTGGTCATGTCTCAGAATTGCTTCATTTTTGTCCGGGGGGGGGGGAGATCAACATGTAACCCCCTCTTTTTTTTCCCAGGAAGAAAAGCGTGAGATTTTCCACTGCCCCCAAAGGATGCCCCTTTAATATTGATTAAATATTGATTGCATATTGATTACATGTTAATATTGAGGAGTACCCTTGATTAAGTGTCCCCCTCCAGTTTCCCATCTCTCCAAAGCAAGTTTTGCAAAGCTGGAAATATCCGGCATGTCCGGATCCCCTTGGAATCTCACTGGGCAATTCCTCCTCTCAGCCCAGCCTACCTCGCAGAGTTGTTGTCGCGGGCATCAAAGGGAAGGGCCTTGAGGTCCGGGAGAAAAGGCAGGAGAGAATTCGAGCAAATGAAAGTAATCCTAGGAGGATCTTGAATGATCCCGCTGTAGAAGCATAGAGTCCTATGGGGGCCCTTGCTTGACAAGGCGTTCTGTGTGATCCGGAAGCTTGCTAATGATTTAATTCACAGGCGCCTTCGTCAGTGCAATGGATTTAAAAAGACTTAGGATGTGGGAAGCAAAGTATTTGTCCCTTCAGACTGGGAATCCCCCAACGCCCTCCACCAGAGGAGCTGAAGGTCCAGCTGTCGCCTTTTTTGCACAACAATATTTTGCGTTGTCCAAGCGGGCCAGGTTTAAGCCAACATGCGAGCCGCAAAAGCAGCTCGAGCCCGGAAATTGGGTTGATTTAGCCCAGCCCGAGCCCAGCGCAAGGGACGAACCCAATGCCAGATTTCCAGATTTGAACCATGGTTAGCCTAATGCAAGTGGCTTTTGGGGAGGTAGACCAGCATTTCGGCTGGCCGGAGACTGAAGGTGGTTTCCGTTTTTCTCTGGGTCGATTAACACGTTCTGCCAGTGCCCAGGCACGGGATAAAAGCAAGCGATCTCAAACAGGCCAGGAGTAAATAAGACGCGTTATTAAAAAACATACCCAGCAAAACGAAGCGTTCCCCCTCCCCGTTGCTGTCATTTTTCTTTCCCCCAACCCCGAACTGCTGCTGAGACGGTCGTCCTTTGCTTTAAACTTCCGCGGTGGCCGCTCAGCTCTCGTGGAGACTTTTTTGTCTCTTCTGTTGTGGGGTTTCTTCAGCCGCATCTCTCTTCGCTTCCAGAGCCGTCCTCTCAATGCCTTCGCTGGCCTTGCGGTGGGAGACCCTGCAGGGAGGGAGATGGGCCTGCCGGAGTTCAGTCTGACTTTCTACCTATCTATCTATCTATCATCTATCTATCCTATCTAAACTATCATCTATCTATCTATCTATCTATCTATCTATCTATCTATCTATCTATCTATCTATCTATCGTCTATCTAAACTATCATCTATCTCTATCATCCATCCATCCATCCATCCATCCCTCTGTGTATCTATCTATCATAATCTCTTTCTCTCTCTCTCTCTTTCTAATCTCTCCATCATTGATCTATCTATCTATCTATCATCTATCTATCATCTATCATCTATCTAAACTATCATCTATCTATCATCTATCTATCTATCTATATCTAAACCAGCATCTATCTCTATCCATCATCCATCATCCATCCGTCCATCCGTCCCTCCATCCGTCCGTCCCTCCATCTGTCCATCCTATCTATCTATCTATCTATCTATCTATCTATCTATCTATCTATCTATCTATCTATCGTCTATCTAAACTATCATCTATCTCTATCTATCATCCATCCATCCATCCATCCCTCTCTCCCTCCCTCCCTCTGTGTATCTATCTATCATAATCTCTCTCTCTCTCTCTCTCATTGATCGATCTATCTATCTATCTATCTATCTATCTATCTATCTATCGATCTACACATTCTCCAATGTGGGTCTTGTGCCTCTGGCAAATTTTCCAACTTTCTGGAAGTTGCTTTGGGACTCTGGAACCGAAAGGGGATCAGAGGTTTTGGAGAAGGAGGCGGTCCAGCCGGGAATCCATTGTACTGGGGAGGGGAAGATGAATGCCCCCCCTGCTCCACGTTCCCCCCATTCCATCCAGATGGGGCTTCCTCCCCCAAGGACCCTCCGCCCCTTTCACAGGGGACATTGATCGACTGGAGCAGAGGAGGCGTCCTGGAGCGTGGAGAATCGGGTTCCACCCCTGTTTTCAGTCTGGGAGGCAGAGACACCCCCCCCCCCCCCGTATCCAGGATCGGCGTGGGGAGGGGGCGTTGGGTCCTTCTCCTCAATGGAGGGTCTCTGTGGAAGCCAAAAAGGGGGGATGGAAGGGGGTGAGAACTGCAGAAAGAACTCTGGGCTGAAAATTGCGGGGGGGGGGGAGGCGATTGTTTCATTGGCCCCCTACCCCATCCCATTGCTGGATGGGGAACTCTCAGTAAATCGGGGTGGGTGATATTTGATCACACACACACCCCTACACACAGACCCACAACACCATTGGGAAGATCATCGAGGTGCTCCGAGTGGCTTTGGGGAAAATATACTGTATGTCATGCATTCCTTTCCACTGGCATTCTCTTTCACGATGATGAAGATGATGATGAAGAAGAAGAATTACACTTGTATGCCTCCTCAGCTGGTTGGCCAAAAAACGGGGACGGAAAGAAGAACGGAGACGCCAACGTTCACACTCCATCTTTTTTAGGACAGGAGAGAGGCGTCAGGGAGAGGCTTACTTTGGAAGGAATTAGATTCACGGAGAGAGGGAGCCTGGCTGGGGGAAAGAATGGAGCCTGCGTGGACAGAGGCAGTCTACCTCTAACCCTGGGAATCTGGGGACGGGATCAGGGTGGCCGGAGGCCACCAGACCCCAACCCGGCTGCCTTTGGGATCTTGGGAAGCTGGCACAGGGCGCCGGGCGCGTTTCAGAGCATCGCCAGGGTCTTCACAAGGGCAAGGGCCGAAAAGGACAGTGGGGCCCAGCTTGGCCATTGTCCCCGACCCCGCTCTGCCTCTCCATGGGAGCAATTTGTTCCCTAATAGCTCTTTTCCCTGCCATAAAATTCCCTTTTCCCCCCTTTGATTAGCAAGGCCATAAACCTTGTTATGCTGATCCTTCTGGCCGAAAAGCGGGGTGGGGGGAGCCCCAGGCTGTTGAAAGAGAGGGCCGGTTGAGCTGGTCTTCTATTAACCCTGGCTCTGAAAAGCCGGGCCCCAGGCAGCCCCCCCCCTTCCCAAAGAGAAAGGGGTCGCAAGGGGTCTGGGGGAGAAGGGGCAGACGCTCGGGATCCGTGGCTCGATGATGGATCGGGAGGGCGAAAAAGAAAAGGACCCCCCAGCGGGGCTTTCGGGGAGAAAGCTTGGAGAAAGGAAGACGCCAAGATGTAGATAAAACGTGTTGCGCCACGACCCCTTCGCTAAAAGAGTTGCCATTGCAGGCGGAGATCCGCCTTTGCCAAAAGTCATCTCCCCCTGTTGAATTTCTGCCTGTCCTCATCCCGCGGGGGTGACAAGCCTCCAGAGAAGCCTGTTGGGCTTACAAAGGGTTTGGCACGTTGATTGCAAGTAGGTTTGGCACATCGGACCCGTGTGTTTCTGTCGAACCTGCGGGCCAGAAAACGCAAAAGCCAGGTCCTTGCTGCGTTCACACAACCTGCAAGCCGCAGGAAAGCTTAATAGGATGAGCAGGTTTACTCCTAAGTAGAACCAGGCTGCAATGCCAAGTGCCAATTTCTATTTTGGGGTCTCAAGGTTTCGGAAGGGAATTAGCAACACTTTGGGGAACAACCCAGCTTCAACATGGATCTGAGCTGATCTTTTTCAAGCCTGGACTTTACTTTGGGGCCTGAGATGGGGGGAACCAGGAACCCCACGCTTCGTCACCCAGACCTGGTGGCAAAACCCTAGCCAGGGTTTGTTAAGCAAGCCACAATTAGCTTCGCTTCACCCAAACCACAGCTTACTAGGAGCAACCATGCTGGGTCCCAAACCCGCAAACCCGAATCAATCTGCGTTCGCACAGCCACTTAAGCGAAGCTTGTTGACAATTTCAGAGCAACCACCTTCCCACCACGCACTTAACCAGGTCAGTTAAACCACACTGATCCACGTGGCTTGGTCAGGGTTAACTAAACTGGTTTTACTTTTGCTATTTCGTCTGCCCGGGTGGGCAAACTGGGGTGCCCCCCGTACCATCCAAAGTATATCAGCACCTCTGTTCCCCTTTTGCACCCGAGATATTGAATCAATTTCCAAAAAATTGGAAAACCTGACACGGAATCCAGAATGCACGTTTCTCGACAACCAAAGCAGGAGGACTGGGGGGCAGGGACTCGGCGCGGGTTTCACGACCCTCCGGAGGGTTTCCCGTCCCTCGCGTGCCCCAGCCGAGTTGCCCCCCCTGCCGGGGGGCCCCGTCCACCAATTTGCTCCCCTATTATTTTCATTACACGGATTTTTTGCACCCAGCAGGTCACTTTTAATGAGTGACTTGCTGCACGGGGTGGCGGGCTGGTCCAATTCTGCACGCTCAGACCCTCTTGAGCGGTGGAAAATTAACCGAAAAATCTTGCTAATTTGCAATGTTCTGCTTTCGGCAGAAAAGTAGATGCTTCCCGGAGCTCAGCGTGGTGGAACCATTCACCCGGCGTCACGCTTGGCCGCGAAGGGGCTGCACCGTATCAATGGGGCTGCTGCTTCTGACACCGCGAGACCCCAGCCTCGCGTAGAGATTAGCCCCTCCGGGGTCCACCGGGAATCGCGCGCCTGGCCCCCCCAGGCCCTCTAAATGCCGGATGATGGATTTGGAGTCAGTGATCTGGATGGGGGCCAGCAGCCACTCTTCGCTCAGGTAGACTGCTCCTGCCTGAAGAGGGGTGGGCAAAGCAACATGCAAAACAGCCCGGGTTGAATTCTCCGGTGGGATGTCCGTCGAAGTGTTGGCTGAATGGGCTGCTTGTGGGCTAGGACATCTGGGAAGGCCAGAGGAGGGTCATACCTGAAATTGGGGCCCTTGGCTGTGTCTTGGCATGGAGGGACAGCTTAATTGGGACAACTGCAGGGGGGTTGGACTAGATGACCTCAGAGGTACCTTCCAAACATTCCAGGCTAACTGTTTTTTGGGGGGATTCCTGCACTGGGCAGGGGGGTTGGACTAGGTGACCTCGAAGGTCCCTCCCAAATGTTCCAGGCTAGGGTTCTCTGCTTTTTGGGGGGGATTTCTGTAAACCAGACGTGCAGTGCAGATGTGCACCACCCAGCTCGGCCTCTGCAGGTGTCTCTGTGGCCTCTTTGCTTCCGAATTTCAGGGCCCATCTGGCAAACGCGGCAAAGCCTTTCCGTGCGCCTTTCACCATCGGTCCGCAAGCGGATTGTCCGTTCTGACGGTTGAAGCCAGAAAGTGAAGGGTTAAGTGCAAAAAGGAACCCAAAAGGGTTTTTTAAACAGAAGGCCCGCAAATGAGGTCCCTGGATCTGATGTTACTCCAGCCCTGATCAAAGCCCTGAAGAATTTGAAAGTTTATAAGTTCTTCCGGCATTTTTACCACCAACCCTCACTGTCCAGCTGTGGCTTGAAAGGACATTGAAATCCCAGCTTCGGCGGGACGATTCCCAAAGATTTACATTAACCCTTCCTGCCATGGCAGGTTTTCAAGGAAGACAATATTTCTACTGGTCAAAATCTTTTTGAACCAGAGCTAGGATGTCCCTTCCAAGAAGAGAAAACTCCCCCTGGAATTTCGTAACTTTACGAAAAACGGCGCTTTCTTTTGTGATCCATTCGAAATATTCCTCTTTCCCTTGTCACATTTCCACCCACCCTCTTCAGATCAAGACGGGCAATGCTGATGTGCAAAAATAAATGATCAACCTTGATTTAAACAGAAAAAGAATCCATCAGCCCCCCCAGATCATTTTTTCCTCTGGTCTGAGGAGCGATTCAAGCACCTCGTTGAGATACTGAAGAATATCTTGCCTGAAATAAAACAAATTTGCAGATGTCTAGATAATCCGAGGTCTGACTCCTTTTTCTTTCGAAATACTTGTAGGCTGTTCCCAAACCTGACATGGAAGCTTAACAGAACAGGCCATCATTCTGCCGACATTCAAAACGTCAGCCAAAAACACGCCTCGGATTGGCAGATCCGTTTATTAAAAATTACCCCCAAGGTAAAAATTCCTCTTCCGGATGCTTTAGCCCAAGACCCAGCCATCCATCGGTCTCGGCAATATTCAGAAAGGCGGTTTGCTGGATTCACACAACCCTCTGACGACGTCGGGCATTGGGTAGGATCTGTGTGGTTGTGGGAATGTACAATTCTCCCCTTGGGGGTCCGAGTTCAGAACGATGAACCCTTCCCATGTAAACTATTGATCTCCGTCTCCTCGAGAGAAACATCCTTAATTTGTCACAAAGGGGCAGACTTGTTCTTTTGGTTAACCCTCCGGGGATGTCGCTAAAGATCGGATCCATTTCGCTTTCTTTGCGGTCTGGGTTCACAACCATCGATTGTGAGGATCCTTCCGTCCAGGACCCACAATCCCATCATGTGCCCCGTTTCTTAGCCCTAAAATGCACTCCCGATGAGCTTTGCATTAGACCATGCAAATTCACAATATTCACACCGAACCTGACTCTGGCAAACTGTGCCAGGGCAACCGAAGCCTTGAAAAGAGGGCGTAGCTGGGGAATTTCGCTCTGAAAGTTTGTTACCGAGTTTAGCTTGGATTTGGAATCGACCTGCAAAGGCCACAGCGACGGCGGGATCTTTTAGAAAGAAGGGGAGGAAAAACCCCTCAATTTTTCCAGAGGTCACTGTGGATTGTCCTCCCCTGAACCTATCTTAAAACAGAGGGCCACGTTCTGCAAATTGCAGAAAAAAGGGATTTAAGAGGAAGCGGGGCGGGTCCCCGGAGAGCAGGCAGCTGGAGGGGGAAAAACAAGTCACGCTTTTGAATTGAGGCCTTGGAAAAGCTTTGAGCATCTTGGGGGGGGGGGGGGCACAAGAGAGACGGCCATGCCTGCCATTCTTTCTCTCCGTGTGAATTTTCGCCTGTGTTAGGCAGACAATGCGCACACTTTCTCCAGGGATGCTTCCCGGGGAGACCAAGGGTTTTTTGAAAGGGAAGCATTTAGAAACCTGAGTTGGGGGTGGCTGGGGGGGCTGAACATTCACAATGGGACAAGAGAAGGGATCCACAATCCCTCGGGTGTGCAACGTGTGAGTTGAGAGTGCATCGGAGCAGATCTCTCCCCTGTGGCGCGCACAAATACACAAACACATTCCTGGTCTGCGGCTGGAGTCAGCTGGGCGGAATCTTCCCATCTACCGGCGACCAACCTTTTGCTCACTATGTGCTGTTTGCGCCTCGTGCGCAGGGCGCTGCAGGTAGCAAACATGGTTTTCACTACAGGTTCCTGTGGGTCTCCATTCCACCCTGGGCATCGTATGAAATGGACTTCCAGCTTTGCGCGTTTAGAAGCAGACACCCTCTTAATCCAGTTGCACACGGGGCATTAAATCCAGCCTAGCCAAACCCAGTTCGTGGCTTCAGATGACACGGAGTAAACCAAGGGTAGCTGGTTCCAGGTGGCCTGCTTGGGCTAACCCCCTGCTTCGATTTGCATCAAGAGCCAGATCCCCGAGTTATAGCAAAACTCCCTCGGAACTGGAATCAAATAAATCTGGCTGTATAAATCCAGCCGCTGGCATTTGGGTCCGTTTGCCCAAAGTTGCATTATTCATTTCTTCTGCTCCATAAATGGAATAAGTCCATTTTTCTGAGTTTGCGTGACGCGGAACCGCAACCCTGTTTTAACTAGGAAGTTTTGGGAAGAGTCCTGGCTGTTAGATTAGGATTCATAGGTGAACCCCACGTATGCACGCTTGAGTGGGTCACAGAATTAACCTAGTTTGAAAGTTTGTGTAAGACTTTGAATCATAACGGAAAGGAACAGCGGGGCTGATGGGTGCACCCGGCCAGCCTTAGGACCTTCCTTGCTCACAAAACTGTTTAATTATTAGTCACAAAACTTTTTAATTGTTAGTTGGAAGCAGCCGGGATTCACCATGAAGGAAAATCAGGATGGGCACCGAGGGAAAAGGGGGGCACCCGACTTTTTTCCGCTTGCTGTCACCCCCTTAACCCTTCCCCCCCCCCCGACTTTACTTTTCCATACATTTTTGCATTCACCATTTTTCCCCCTTTGGGAAAAACAGCATGAAAAGCTGCATTTTTTTCCCCATTGCCCTATTCAGCAATGGTGAACCTTCTGGGCTCAGTGTCAAAAAATTCAGAAAATGCCTAACTCAGTGTTGTCCAAACTTGGCCACTTTAAGATGAGTGGACTTCAACTCCCAGAATTCCCCAGCCGGCTGGGGAATTCTGGGAGTTGAAGTCCACTCGTCTTAAAGTGGCCAAGTTTGGACAACACTGGCCTAACTTGACTCTGTTGGTGTCTCTCACACACACAAACAAAAGAGAAACAGTTCTTTACCTATTCATTTATTTTACAAAAATACAGTCCAGTCACGTGTGGTGCTGCGTATTATACAAAGAAACGTCAAATCATTACAAAAATGAAATACGAGTAAAACAAACTCAGTTTCTTTGGTCACTCAGACAGGGAGAAGAGTTGCTGCCGGGTGTTCGTGGATGCTGGCGTGTCACCCAAAACGTTGTGGCATGTCGCCTTTGACACGCGTGTCATAGGTTCGCCATCACTGCCCTGGTGAGAAGTAAATCATTGGCTGAAAGTAAATCATTGGCTGATCTCGGTTATGGCTCTTTAGCACCCAGTGAAGGAAATTTAGGAAAAGTTTGCATTTAGCGTGGGAAAAAAAGGGAGTTTGGGGTCTTTAATTCCTTCTTTGGCACTTATTGAAGCTTAATGTCTATGGGCTCCCCGAAGGGCCCCGTTGTTGGGCGGGAGGCTGCGCCAATGGAGGGGTCCTGCCCAGGGTGGGGGGCTCGACTAGATGACCTCGAGGGTCCCTCCAGCCCATCCCTTTGAGGATTTGAGGTCGCTCTGGAGCTGCTGCTGCTGCAGCCCCCCAGGTGAGGGGGGCTGGAAGGGGGTCACTGGGGGAGGCTGAATGAGGAGCATCGGGGGGGTCCCACTAGGGACCCCAGCCTCTAAGATGGGAATTGTAGTGCAGCCGCCACCCCCACCCCCACCCCCAGGAGGGCCTGCAGCTGCCCAGAAGAGGCTTCCTGGCCAGGCCCTCCAAACTGCACAGGACTCCAACCCCCATGTGCTCCTCGCCAGCCCAGGCGCAGGAGGATGGGACCCGCAGCTGTCGGAGAGGCTCGAGAGGGGCTCAGAAACAGGCCCGCGGGCAACTCTAACTTTCCTATCTCTACGGCCCGCCCCGGCTCTCCCGGAGTCTCGCGAGGCGTGGGGCGGGCCGGCCCCGCCCCTCGCGCTGCTCTCGCGAGACGGCGCGAGGGCGGGGCGGGCCTCGGGTCGTCCGCCATGGCCGGCTTGGAGCGGAGGGCGGGCAGGGCCCGCGGGGCCGAGGTGCGGACCAGCCTGGCCGCCTTCCTGCTGGGCGGCTCCGTGGTGGCCGCCGTCCCGCTCCTGCTCCGGGCCGGCTTCCAGGGCCGCGCCGCGCTGGCGCTCCACGTCGGCAGCGCCAACGCCACCCTCCTCTTGGCCTGGGGCCGAGCGCCGGGCGGGATGTACCAGGTGAGGGGCGGGGCTCCCGGAGGCCGCGCGTGGGCGGGGCGGCCAGGCCACGCCCTCCCGCGCGAGGGGGCGGGGCCATTTAGCATCCCTGTTCTTGTTCTTGCGTGAATCCGTTATTTCTATTCTATTTTTTTGCATTTATATCTATTTTTTATTTTATTCTTATTTTATTTTTATATATATATATATTTATGTAAAAATATATGCTATATTTACTTTATATATATTTGTTTTATATTTTTATATTTATATTGTATATACTTTTATATGTATTATTTTTATTTTATTTTTAATTTTATACTTACCTTTATTTTTATGCTGCCTCTGCTGGAAGGGGGGATGGGCAGGGCTCCTGGGCATGTGCAGAGGGCTCCTTTCCCTCCAGGTTTCAAAACCACCTGGGCGGGATTCATAACTGACGTTGGGGCCCTGACTGCGTCTTAGCGTGGAGGGAGAGTTTAACTGGGACACCTGCGGGGGGCTGGACTAGATGGCCTCGGCATCCCTTCCAGAAGTTCCAGTCCGGGATTCTCTGCTCCTATCGGGGCTCCTCTCTGGGCAGTTTGTCCGACCAGGTGACCCCCAGGGTCCCATCTGCTCTTCCAGTCTGAGGTCCTGCGCTCTTATTTTGATTTCTGCTCTGGGCTGGATGATCTCTGAGGTCCCCCCAGAGTTTCCAGTCTGGGATTCTCTGCTTTAGTGTGGCCTCAGCGGCCTGGCATCTCTGGGGTCCCAGCTCCTTGAAGGTGCTGTCTGGACCCCCTGTGGCCTTCAAATGCCTCCCCGACAGATGCAGACCCGGGGAAGAACACGTGACTGACACACACACACAACACACACCCATAACTGGCAAGACACGGAAGCAGGAACAAGCCAGATTTGGGGAATGTAGTTTTAACATTAATCGGGGATCGGTGCACCCCCTTTTCCAAAATCTCTCTCACCAGTAGTGGCAAGCAGCTCTCCCGGTGGCATTGCAGCCTGACACCCCCCCTCCGCTAACCACCCCCCTCGGCCTGTTTCTTCCAGATCGCCATCCGGGCCTGCTTCCTGGGCTTTGCATTCGGGTGCGGCCTGTTGCTCAGCTTCAGACAGTCTTCGTGGAAACATTTCGGCTGGTAAGAAGAGCGTCCTTTGCGGGGGGGGGTCCGTACTGTCCCCCCAACCAGGACCTGGGTGGGTTCGCAGGATGGGCTGAACGGTGGGGGCTTTCGGATCCGGGCTGTGGAATTCCAGCCGGCGACAGATAATCCTGCTGTCCCCTAGATTTGTCAACCCTGGTCTGCGTGTGGCTGGTGTCCAGCAAACCACATGGTGTTTGCTGAACCCATCTAATATCTTGGAGGCGTATTTTATTTACTTGTGTGTTTAATAGTGTGGCTTGCAGAACAATGAAAACAGCAAAAGCACATCTCTTAATCGTTCCCAGACTGCATGCAATAATAATAATAATAATTATTATTATTATTATTATTTATTAAATCTGTCTGCCCCCAACTCTCAGTGACTCTGGGCAATATTCCCTGCTAACAGTAGCGAGAGCGTCAGTCAGTTGGGCGTCTTTTAGCCGTTAACCCAGAAGCACCATGAAAATCCAGTTTTACTCCAAACTTGCTCGCTCTGTTCCATGCAAGCTGGTTGCTCGCCTCTTTGCCTCCCTCCAGCTCGGAGGTTTGCACAGAATTCTGACACCCCTTCAGGATGTTGTGAACGGTTCCTGGATGGGTTTGCACAGCCCCTTGAACTAACGGGGTGGGAGAAATGCTAACGGAGGTTACAACAAGCCAGGTTTAGTGCATGTGGGAAAGGCGTCTGCTGGAATCGTACTGAGGAAAAGCGAAGTGTGTGCCTTCTGGTCAGCTTTGGCTCCTGGTGACTGCCTGGACAAGTCCTTGCACTTTTTTCTGAGCACCTTTTTTGGGAAGTGTTTTGACCTCACCTCCTCCTTCCTAGGGCTGAGAGAGAGGGACAGCCACAAAGTCACCCACCTTTAAGCAGAACTAAAACTCACCGTCTTCCAGTTTCTAGCCTGGGGCCTTTAACCCAGTGTTTCTCAGTCTTGGCAACTTTAAGAGATGTGGACTTCGACTCCCAGAATTCCCCAGCCAGCCATGCTGGCTGGGGAATTCTGGGAGTCGAAGTCCACATAAAGTTGCTAAGGTTGAGAAACACTGCTTTAACCCCTTTGCCAAAAATAGCTTTTAGAATCGTACTACAGACCAGAGTTACAAGACACAAGGAAACTTGAAATGCATTTTGCAAGTGGTTTTTTTACAGCGAAATAACAAAAAATATTATTATTATCACCACCTTTGATGGGGGGGGGAAACAAAGAAGTGTTTCACCGCTGCCGTTAAAACACTTGTGAATCTGAACTCAGAAGAACGCAGGCTGTGGGACCGGAGGAGAGCAATGTCAACGTCAGATAAATCACACCATCATTTTCACAAAACCTGGTTGAGCCTTCGCCGCAACCGCTCAGGAAAACGCGGTTCGGGTTTTCTTGATCTGCTTTTAGCTTGAAGTTAATATAGAATTTTTCTCAGTCGGGCATCGCCTCCATCTCTCCCTCTCCGCAGGTACATATGTTCTTTGTCGCTGTTCCATTATTCAGAATATTTGGTAACCGCAATTAACAACCCCCGAAGCTTGTCTCTGGATTCTTTCCTGCTCAACCACAGTTTTGAATATAACATGGCTGCTCTTTCCTCGTGGATCGAGTTCACCGTGGAAAAATTCATTTGTCCGGGTGAGTAGTGGGGGGGTTTTTTGTTTTAAACCGACGAATAAGAGAAACCCCTTGCCGTTTGGGAATCCGGAAGCCACGCTTCTTCCCCGCCCTCGTCCGATCCGTGGAAGCTTTAGCGGAAGCCCGTTGTGACGCCCTTGTCTTTCTGCAGAAATGAAGCAGATCTTTTGGCTCAGCTCCGCGGGCCTCCTCATGGTGGTCTTGGGCGAGTGCCTGCGGAAAGCGGCCATGCTCACCGCCGGCTCCAATTTCAACCACATCGTTCAGAATGAGAAATCTGAGACCCACACGCTGGTGACGCGGGGCGTGTACGGGTGGTTCCGCCACCCTTCGTACGTCGGGTGGTTCTACTGGAGCATCGGAACTCAGGTAACGTCGAACCGGATCGTCGGCATCTTTTAAGACCCGCGTCCGGGCGCTTTGCGAAGCGGCCGTCTCTTCCCCGTCAGATAAGAGCTTGAGCGCCGCTTCGTTGACGTAGCAGAGCCGTCGCGGGCGGCATCGTTTAAGCCCGTCGATCGTGCAGAATTTCAGGGGTTGAAAGTGGCCCTCGGTCCTCGGGGGCGGCTGGGAGCCGATTCTTACAACCCTGTAAATAAGTAGGGTTAATTTAATAAGTTAATTCATCTTCCCGTGTTTTGAAAGCAGGGCAGCCAAGGGGGGGATGCGAGCGCCACATCGTAAGGTTGTGGCAGAGATCCTGATATGGAACAAGGGGATATTTTGAGGCAGAATAGCACAGCTGTGAAATGGGAATATCACGAGAGAGATCCCTTTTCGTACCGGGCATGATCTTCCATCCTCCTTTTTTGATAGGAGAGTAAGTGATTTGCAATTCACTGTTAAAAAGCAGCAGCCATCTACAACTCCGGATGCAGCTGTTATTCAGCACTCTTCCTTTGCCGCCTGCTCTTCGGGGCATGGTATTTTTCTTTCATTTAACTAATGTTTGCCTGCTCTTCGGCTGAAAGATTCCAGAAGTGGGTTGCCGATTAAAAAAAAAAAAAAAGATACAGCCCGGCCCCTGCTCTCAGGTCTTCTGTCTAAATTGCATGACACGAAAGGAAAAATAGAGGAGGAGGGAAGAGGAACAAAAAAAGCCCCCTGAATGTTTTTGCCCTTTAATTAAGTGGCCTAAAGGATCCCTGGCTGAAGACATCTAGACTGAATTGGTGTTATAGTTTTAATAATAATAATTGATTAAATGTATATGCCGCCCGACTCCCAGCGACTTTTATTTCTGTTGTCTCCTCGGACCGATGCATCTGGCCTCCCGAAAGTTTGCCCTCCTGAGGCAGCCAGCCGAGGGAGAGCCCTTCCCCAGGGCCCATTTTTTCTCGGCTTCGCTCTTCCAGGTCCTCCTCTGCAACCCCGTCTGCCTGGTGGGTTACACCCTGGTGTCCTGGCGTTTCTTCCGCGAGAGGGTCGAAGAGGAAGAAAGGACGCTGATTCATTTCTTCGGAGAAGAATACCTGGCCTATAAGAAGAAGGTACCCACCGGCCTGCCGTTTATCCGAGGGCTTAAAATCGAACTGTGAGACCCACCCGGGCGAAACGAGGAAGCCCTCCGCTCGGGGGCTGCGCTGGCACCACTGCCTGCCCCATCAGGGGCCGGCTTTCCTAGTCGGGGGAAATTCTTTGGGGGTTTGCAGAGGGCTAAGATAAGTTTTGGGGTCGTAGGCTACCTTCCTTAAAAATACCCACCTTGCTAAGAGGGATTCGGGGAGCGGCCTAGAGTTCTCAGACCAAGCCATAAGGCTGTTTTTTTTAAAAAAAAAGAAAAAAATTGTCATTTGTTCTTTGGCGGGCCGAACAAAGACGTTGCGGTGAGTTCTAACCCCGACCTGGCCGAAAGGGGAGTGGAGAGAGATTCTCGCGGACGAGCTTTTTCCCAAAAATCATGCCCATCTTCCTCTCTTCCCGCTTCCCCTTCCCCTTCCGAACGGCTGCTTGAAGCCTGATCTTAAATCCTCTGGGAACAAATCATTCTCGCCCAGCTGGGTCGATCGACTCGTAGCCACAAATCCCTCTTCTTCTTTTAACCGCCTGCAACGCTTTCAGTCCCCAAAGAGAGAATTTTGGGGGCAGGGAAGGTTTGGAAATGCTTGGGACTTTTTTTTGGTCACTTACGCAAAACCTTTAAGACAAGTCTGAAACGGTTGGTTTCTAAACGTCATGCTTCCTTCCTTTTTTTTTTTCTGTCATTGTCATCTTGACTTTTTTCCTCTCGACCTTTTGCCGTTTGAGAAAGCGTTCAGAATTCATTTCGGTAAAGAGGAGCGGCAAAACCTGTTCTCTGACTTGACGTACATTTGCATAAGTTGATAAAAACCACACGGAGAGTCCTTTCTTCGCCAAACTCTGACAGGTTGTCCCCTTTCCGATCACGCTCTTCTGTTCACGTTACATGCCAAAGAGAAGTTTCTTTCTGTGTTGTTCCGGGGCTGCGCTTATAATCAGGATATGAACTGAGGCTTAGCAGAATCGCTGCTCGAATAGAGGAACCCACGGGAGGCCCGCTTGCAGTTCCGTGCAGTGTTTTGCCCCCAGATGCGATCGATCTTTCAATCTAACCGGCTGTCTGTATTCCTTAACCATACCTGAGGCACGTGTGAAACAGAAAAGGGAGGTTTTCACCCTGTGAAGGATGGTTGCCACCGCTGCGGAGGGTGGAAAACTTTAAAAAGATTTTGTGATTGGAAAACTAATTGCAGAGGCAAGCAACTTTTAGCTTCTTTACTAAATCTAATCTTCCTTTTTCCCTTCCTCGCTTCCATCTTCCTTTTGTTTCTCCTTCCTTCCTCCCTTCTTCCTGTTTTTCCTTCCTTCCTTCCTTCCTTCCCTCCCTCCCTCCCTCCCTCCGTCCCTCCCTTCTTCTTGTTTCTCCCTCCCTCCCTCCCTCCCTCCCTCCCTCCCTCCCTCTCTCTCTCTCTCTCTCTTTCTTTCTCTCTCTCTCTCTCTCTCTCTCTCTCTCTCTCTTTCTTTCTCCCCTTGGTTCCTTCCTTCCTGCCTCCCACCCACCCTCCCTCCCTTCCTGACTCACTGATCCAAGGCTCACTTAAAGCATGCACACCCAAACAGCCCTCTGTGCTCTGAAAAGCTGTATTCTGAATTTGTGTAAGACTTTAGACTGTTTACCCAATTGTTCCTGCTTTGCCTCACCCCATAACGTACTTTTTGAGAAAAATTTCTTTTTCCCTTTGCATAACTGATTCTAAGAGATGGGGCTAAAGGCTGTGCAGAGATCTGAGCCCCCTGATGTTTGATGATCCGACTCTTCTGGGGTTTGAGATTTCACCAGACCGTCCACCCGCTCTTGTCCCGCCCCCCCCAGAACCCCAGTATATTTTTGCAACCCTGAAAGGTGAGGTTCTTGGAAAGCTGCATTTTGCAGCCCAAAACCACACCTTCTAGAAGACAATGAACAATGAACATGCTGGGCAAGGCTGGTGGGTGGCGCAACATGTGGGGGGGGGTTCCAATCATTGTTGTAGCCTGTGGTGTTGATCGCCGTGCTGAGCAAGACCGTGGTTTGGCTACCTGGTCTGGAGAAGGACGGAAGAGGATGGGAGGATTCCGCTTCGGTGGAATTGGGGGGCAGGACAGAGAAAGGACATTGCTGGTGAGGCTCCTGTTATATGTTTAGCTCTGCTCTTGAGTAAAGAGTTGGACCTGGTTGGTCGTCTTGAAGGGGATGAGCTTGTGTCGCAGTCTCCCTTCTTCCTAGGCCGGCTTTGGCTCCCACATTTTACATTTGGGGGCGAGGATGACCACAGAGACGAAAGCGTGCCAGTTTTTTTCCCGCAGCTGAAAAATGCAGGGCGGGAATTGGAAGCCCTCCAGAAATCCCACCTCCTGCTGATGCAGGAGATCAGACCAGGCCTCGCTTTTGGCGATCTTAATACTTTAATCCGAACGCAAGGCTGGTTTAATTTTAGCAGCAGAATGAGGGTAGGGCTGGTGAGAGACCTTAAGACCAAGATCTACAGGCTGGAGACTTTCTGACGAGCTCCGCTTAATGCCCGGCGGACTGCGAACGTGCTCTTGAAACATCTCCCTGATGGCCTCGTGCTGAACCTATGAATTTCCTAGAATGGCCCTGAGAAATTTGCAACCCCCCCAATCCACAGGGATCCCCAGTCCCTAGGTTTAAAGATTCGCTGTGGAATCTGCGCCGGGGAAAAACGCCTTTCCCGTTTCACCGATCCAACTTCAGAGCGAGCAGAGGGGGGTCCGCACATCCGATCCCTCTGCAGGATTAAACCCACCGCTGTTTTCCCCAAAGCCCTTGGCGGGCTGCAAAGAACCCATCAAGAGGCCTCACTTTCTTTTTAAGCATCGCTTTTTCCCCAAGGCACGGTCGGGAGGTGTGGCAGGCGCAAAGCCGGTTGAAATCTCAGATGCGCGCGTCCTCCAGGGTGTGCAGATGTCAGTTCAAATTGCCTTAAAGCAAGGGACAGTTGTGCAAATTGACTCCCATCGGTGTCACCAGGCAGGCTGCGGACTGCGGCTTTTCTTGAAGCAGAGCTGAGATGACCCAGGCTGATCGTTTTATAATTTTATTTTTTTTTTAAAGACCGGTCGCATTGGAAGTCACGATTTTGGGGGGTGTCTTTGGGGGCGTTGGGCTCTATTACCTCAACCAGAGAAATGGATTTATTTTATTTTTTTTAATTTCCTGCTCCCTTTCAACCAGTCAGCCAAGGCCAATTCAAACGGCAAGGCGGTTCTGTGCTGTTTTAATTTTTAAAAGTGTAATAAAGCAAGTATTTTTTACGTCTTCCCTCTCTGCCAAAAATGTTGACGGTACGTTTTCTTCCTCTCCCAAATCATCCCAGCAGCGATAATAATAATAATAATAATAATATACCTGATTGAAGAAAGAAAAACTGGATCGGAAGGGCAGTTTGTGGTGGGTGGGGTCGTTTGTTCAAGATTAATTTTAAATGTGGTTCTGTCTGGGGTATTTGCCTCTTCGTGGGGGGGTGCTTTTTCCTCATATAGGTTAGATCTTTGTTAAATGCTAAGAGGCTGTTAGAAATAACTAGCAGTATTACAGGCTTCCCATTCATTTGTAACTCGGCCAGTAAAAAGAAAGTCTGCTGGGGGAAAAATGAGGCTGTTTGCCTGTGAACAGGGACTCATTATGAACTTTTCCAAACTCTTCCGGCCTTCGTAACAAACCCACACCATCACACACACCCGCACAATCTCCTGCGTGCCTGGCTCAGGTGCGAAACGGATCGGGGAGAAACCCAAAGTCTGGCTGGAACCAGGGGAGCCCAGAACGAGGACTCATGCAGAGATGGGAGGGGAGACTCCCCGGAAGGTCACTAAGCGGCAGGTGGCTCGGTTTTTAGAAACCTGGCCAAAAAGATCCCGGACCTAAAGAGATTGATGTGGGAAGCCAGGCCAAGAAAGCAGTGACTCATACAGGGGGCCAGCGGGCAACCTTTTGCGCTAATGGTCGTTTTTAGTCTTTAGTTTCCAGTAACACACAAGCGTGTTCCCTGCACTGTTTACAGATTTCAGCTCTAGCTTCCGTCTAACTGTTCTGAGAACCGATTACGGGGTAATGGGGATTAACGCCCACACTTTGGATCCATCCAGACGACAGAGCAGGCAGGCCGTCACCGCCAAAGCCGAAGGAACGGTTCTGTCCGTCCACGGTGGAAGCACCGTGCCAAAAAAAGAAAAGAAAAATCTTGCGTGTTTGCACGCAATTTAGGCGTGAAACCCCACCTCCGCGCAGAATCCATGCGTGTTCTGAGTAGGCGCTGGCGTGGCAGCGGGAGATCCGTTCTTTAAAAAAGAAGGAACGTTTTGCGCACTCAGTGCAAGAGGAGCTGCGCCCCCTGATCTCCTTCCTTGGTTAGACTCGGAGGGGCTCCCGCTGGCTCGGCGGGGGGCTCGGCCCTGATTTTCTGCTTGTTTTTGAAGACCTCTGCGCTTTTCGGCTGGGGGTCCTGGGCCGCTGGGCTGAGGATCTGGTTCTCCGTTTTGAGTTCCCAGTCTTTGCTGCTGCTGCTGCTCCCGAGATCGTCCCACGGAAAGGAGGAAAAATAAAAAAGAGGGAGGAAAGAGTCAGCCCAGATACTGCAAGAGAATGGGGCAGTTGATCACCCCCATGTACACCTCCCGATGTCCGCTGAGAGCAGCCCCTTGAAACCAGGACGTTGGATAACTCTGGAAGGGAGGGATCTTGGCTCGACCGGCAGAACCCGTGCTTCGCAGCGCAAAAAGTCCCTTATTCTGGAAAAACACCTGAAGGTGCTGCGTCAAGCTAGAGGCCACCTTACACCAGATCCTGCTTTCCTTCTCAGGTCGCTGATGCTCAAAGGCACGGGCCTGGGGCCCTCGATGCCACTTGGAGGCTAGTGCTTGGGTTAAGCTAGTCCTCGAGGTTTCCAGTCCCCCGTGCGCACCGTCCCAGTCAAATGACCGTCTCTACTCCGGATCGCCGATTCTGCAATGAACTGCTTGGTGTCCAGAAACCAAATGGCGGTTTTCTACTCCCCCCTAAGTCGCGTAAAGGAGATTCAAAGGATAACGTTGGCACCTGACTTTTGGGCCAGGAGAGCTGGCTTTGCCCATCCTGATGGCTCGGCTTCACAAAATATCTCGGGCTGCATTCACACATGCTATGGTTGTTTGGTTTCCTCTAGATCGGTGTTTTTCAAACTTGGAAACTAAGAGGTGTGGGCTGGCTAGGGAATTCTGGGAGTTGAAGTCCACGCATCTTAAAAGTCACCCAGGTTGAAAATCCTTGATTTTGGGGGGGGGGGGGGTGGCTTCACACATTCTGCAAATCCAACCTGTTGGGTTAGTTTTGCAGTTGAATGTCCTTGGCCAGATACTGGGTGAAATCAGCCGCTAGTTTATGAAGGTGGAAACCAACTTAAAACTCGCAAGTTCTGCCACCCACGTGCCAGGATAAAATCAACATCATTGACTGCCCCAAACCAGTCACTTACCTGGGCTGGATGTCAGCCAGGAGGGTGTAGTCATCGTGGATTTTCAGCAGGCTCTCCGGCTGATCTGCTTTCTCTTTCCACTCCTGGAACCTGAGAGCCAGAGACAGCCCAGGTGAACCCCAGGAGTCTTCCCATAAAATCCTCCAGGAATTCACAAATGCCACCCAAGTTGGCTGCCAACAATGCATCGTGTGTCATTCGTGTCTGTCCTTGGCATAGCGTAATGGATGGGAGGGAGGGAGGAAGGAAAGGAGGAGAGGGAGGGGAGGAAGGGAGGGAGGGGAGGAAGGAAAGGAGGGAGGGAGGGAGGGAGGGAAGGAAGGAAGGAAGGAAGGAAGGAAGGAAGGAAGGAAGGAAGGAAGGAAGGAAGGAAGGAAGGAAGGAAGGAAGTTACTTAGTTCATGGCTTAATAGGGTATTTGAATCTGGAAAACCTGTCACTTAAGTCACCAGATTATGGTGGTTGTGTGAAGGGAACCGCTGCTGGGGTCCTGAATTTGCTGCTAGGGCAGATCGATGAGAGGTCAGACCCAATGCCTGGAACGCCACGCTGCGTTTCGACCCAGAAATTCAGGACGGGAGAAAGCCAGAGGGAGAAGTGGAGTTGGGGGAGACCATCCAGGGAGCAAGACCAGGATCAGGAGCTCATTCGGCGATGGCGGGTGAAGGAGGCAAGGGCTGCCTCCGGCGGTCACCCAAAGAGCATCGGGGCTGGGCTTACAAGACAAACCAAGCCTCCCCCCGACGTGCAGAAAGGATTTTTCCTCTCCCCACCCCTGGCTTTAATGGACACTCCAGTCCCCCCAACAGCCCAGCCCCTGTCCTGCCTCGTGCGGGCCCGGCCGGGAGCAGGGCTCCTGGGCTCCTGACCTCGGCTCCAGCCGTTCCTTGACTCTGGCGATCGAGCGGACGTAGGGGGCAATCTGCTTGGTGATGGTGGTCAGGTAGCTGTTCTCCTGTCTGAGCTGCAGCAGGTCGTGGAGCTGGGCTGCAAAGAGAGGAGGGGGCGAGCTGCCCGTCTTCACCCCAACCCTCCCTCCCCGAGACGTTGGCCCAGTTCTGCACACCGGAAGAGAGGAGGCGACAATCCGCCATCCCAGAAAGACGGCCGTCCGAAGGAGGGAGGGGGCACAGGCTGGCAAAATACCCGGCGGGCTTACCTTCGTAAATCTCTTGTTCGTTGGCCACGCGCTGGTAGGTCTCCTCCCAGGTCTGCAACACAGAGTGGGAAGTGAGCTGCGCCCACTTGGCCCAACCTAGAACACCGAGTGGCAGAAAAGGGCAGGGAATTCTGCAAATGCCCAGCGAAGACGTGGTGGTTTGCAATTAAGCGGGGAGGACAAGAGAAGCATTTAAGAGCTCTGCAAAAGGGGAGAGAAACTTTTATGCAGAGGTGATAAAAGGTCGAGGAGGAAAGATACGCTGGAGTAAGAAGATATAAAGTGTGTGAATAAACAGAAGAACAATAGGGGAAGAAATGCCCCAATCGCTGAACCCGTTCAGACCTCATGAGGACTAGCAACTTGCTTTTTCTCTGTTAAAAGAGAGAAGCCCAGGCTGATTCATTGGAAGAGGTTTGCAATCTGCTGCTAAACCTGGGCCCACAATGCATCGCTCACCTCTTCAAACTCACTCCGCTTCATTTCCACAGAGGAATACTCGGAAGCAATTTGCACATCCATCTGGAGGGATTTCTGCAAGATTTCACTCATGATCTCGGTCCTGATCAGGGAATGATGTTTGGTGAGGTCCCGATGGAGTTCCTGCACCTGGTCTTTCAAGCTCTGAATCTCGGTCTGAAGTGCCTGCAAGGCACGGGGAAAGGAAGCGACAAACAACAAAATCTACCGAGGTTGGTGTCAAACTGAATGTTGATGCACTGAAGATGTTACCTAGTTGGGTAATGAAACGTCTGCAAGAAAACAGCCAAGCTCAGAGAACACCAGAGACCCCACAGTTCAACCCTGAACTACACATATTCTCTTCTATTAGTAGAGATCAAGTTTGGGATGTCCTGTGTGCCAAAACACGGCTCCCGCATTCAGCCACAGGACCTCTCTTAGCCCAGGGACTCTATATAAGCTCTCAAGAATTCATCATGTAATAGGACAAACACCATATTCTCTGACCAATAAGCTGAAGATCATTTGGCAGTGCTAAATCTTAGACTTGTGAATAAGAACAGGATTGTGGTGCAAAATTCCAGGCTGCTGGACGTCGGTGGGTGAATCCCTGAATGCTGGAATTGCCCTGCTTATGTTCTTGAAACGCAGCTCAGCTTCCTCAGCGATTGATCCAGATTGCGGATCTCAAGGGATGTGCCATTTCTGCGCTGAGACTTCGGTGCCCGCAGGGGAGACCATGCGGAAAAGCCTTTCTGCCAAGACCTTTTCTGGACAGAGGGGTGCCTGTTTGCAGGGCCTGGAGATTATTTTTTGGCCCGGAAGAAGGATTTGCAATGCCTAGAAGAGTCAAGGTGGTTAATCACCAGGAAGACACGTGTGTGCGTGCCCACAAACTAGTATCAAGAATTAAGCCCAGTTAAAACTCATCCCAAAGTCTGAATGTCTCATTTCCTAAAGGCGTAGAAAGAGAGCACGAGAGGGAGACGTTCGGGGTGTGTTGGTGTGCGTCTAAGCACAATTCTGTACAGCTTGTGAGCTTCCCGGAGGCCTCTGGACCCCACTTAGAAAAATCAGGGCTGGTTTTGCTGCGGCTTCACCCCACTCAAGCTTTCGGCCACTCACAAATCCTCTTTAGGATCCAAAAATCAGAGCACACGTCCAGCTGGGGCCTGCCCCCTTCTTTTTCATGCCCCCCCCCCAGTGTGCTGGATGCACATACACGCCGCTGTTGCGTGTCCCCCGGAAATGAGGTCCCCATCTCCCCGTTCCTCCCGTCCTTACCCGATACATATTCTCATAGTCGCGGCAGTGGCCAGCAAAGGGCGTGTCTCTGCCTTCAGCCAGCAGGACCTTGGTGCTGATGTAGCGGTGCATGGTGGCCTTCCGCACGGGCGATCCGGCCACGGACATCTTTTCACGGGAAGAAGGGCAGCTTGGCACGAGGAGGGTCTTGGAGGAGGGACCCCCAGACATCCTGGAAGAAGGAAGGGAGGGCTTTTAAAACCCTTCTTAAAAAGTCAGCCCGATAAGCCAGCTTGCAAGCCGTGGTTTGGTGAGCGCGCCTGAGGGCCCTCTGCTTCCCTTTGGGGAGGAGGTTCTGAAGCTGCTGAAATTCGAATGGAAATAAAGTGAGAGTGTTGACAGAGGATGGAAAAGTAGGGGTGTGGGGGGGGCAAGGACTCAAACTGAATGGTTGCCCAAGGTATGGAGGGCAAGGGAGAGTCCTACAGCAGCCTAAAGCTCCATGATCCCCAGCCAGGTTGTTATTATTTTGCATCGCATTGCAACCATCTCAGATGCCTGCAGCAACCAAGATTCATTGTTATTGTGGGTCGCACCGTCAGCCAGATGTTCAGACTGGATCTGGCCTTTTTGTCCACCTATCGAGTCCTTCCCAAGGACCTGGGATGGGCAGATGTGGTTGTTCGGTGGGGTCCAAGGTACCGGCGCAGGATGGCAGCTGTTCCGAGTAAAGCTGCCCTTTGCAATGGACCGATGGCGATTTTGTCAATGCTGATGGCCTTCAAGGGGTGCTCCAGACGTTTTGGGACTGCACCCAAGGCGCCTATTCCTATTGGGACTACCTCTGCTTGCTTCTGCCCCAGTCGTCCTACTTCTACTTGCACGTCTTTGCGTTTTGTGATTGTCTCCAGCTGTTTCTCTTCTCTTCTGCGGTCTCCAGATGTTGCAACGTCCACTATCCGGACCGCTTTGTCTTTCTGATCCACAGTGGCTGAGTCTGGGCTTCTCTGCTGGAATTCCGGAGTCCCAGAGCGTTTGGGCTCCTTCGTTTTCTATGACTGGGTCTGTTTTGGGTCCCGCCAATTCTTGCTCGCAAGGCCAGTGGGATTTCTTGCAGGGATTCCAACGCACCGTGGCTGCTCCTTGGCCGTGCCCTTGTGGGTAGTCCGCCCGTGCGATCTTCTTGCAGCAGCTGACTAGGTGGATTGGTTGGTTGGTTGGTTGGTTGGTTGGTTGATTTAGCATCGCATCACACCATCTCCGAAGCCTGTGGCAACCGAGGTTCACCGGGAGGACCCATTACCTTAGATCACCCACACAGGTTACATTCACTCAAGCTGCTTGGCTAGTTTTAATCTTTGCAAGGGGTGTGCGTGCATGTGTGTGCGCACCTTAGCCCCATGTGTACATTTTGTCCGTTCGGTTAGATTGTGGCCCAACACGCTACACAGAGCCAGAAAAGCAGAAACTAGGTTAAGCAGGTTGCAGGACGTTGGGGCTACCACGCCTGGGTTGCGACTGCCACCTAGTGGTGATCTGCTAGCCATGGAAAGGACACCCGTCCGCTTGGGAATCCAGCCCCAGTGTCTTTCCAGTTGAGTTTTCTGCTCCAAACTCGATTCCCCTGTTCGAAAATCCTTAATCGAATCTCCTTTTCCAAGTTTGGTCAGAGGCCAGCTGCAGACGGACTTTCGGACAGAACAGGGTGCCCTGGTACCGGGCTCCCGGAAGAATCCCATAGCCTCCCCGCTAAACCAGGTATCTGCGCTCTCTTCGGGCACTGCAAGAACATCGGAGCTACCCGGAGCCCTTGGCAGAGGGCCCGAGCTGGCAAATTTAGCCCCACGAACCAAGCGAGGGAAAAAAGGGCCAGCTGTGGATGAAGAGACGGACCCAGAGAGGCTGGATGGACTCAGCAGTGCCAGCCCAGGTTAGCAAAAGATCACTGATGTCTTCATGCCACGTAGCGTGGCTAAGCGAATAAATGTTGTTATAGCTTCCCTCGGGTTACCAGATCTGGGAGGTGTAAACTTGGGTGTCCAGGGCAGCAGACCCAGAACATGCCATCCAGACGCCGGGCAGCCTTCGCTCACCAGGGTGATCGCTTCACACGATTCACACAAACCCAGCTCGAAGTCCCAGCCTGGTTCAGACAACGGCTGGACTTGTGTAACACGCTGGATCACCCCGTTCCCCACTGGCCTGGATTTGCGCCCTGTTCTCACCCCACGCTCAGCTGGGTCAGTGAGTGGGTTAATGTGAGGAATTAACCATGTCAAGCGACCCCAAAGAGGTTATGTTTAACCCAAAACAGACTCACTAGAATTAAAATTAGATATGGGAGAACCCGGGGTTTCTCAAAAAGTGAGAAGGGGTTTGGCCACTTTAAGATGGGCAGACTTCAACTCCCAGAATTCCCTTAAAGTGGCCAGGACTGAGGAAGTGGGGAATTCTGGGAGTTGAAGTCCGCCCATCTTAAAGTGGCCAAGGTTGAGAAACCCTGGGTTAAACCAACTCCACTGACTTGCCTACTTAGTCCTCCAAGCAAAAGAGCTGGTGACAGAGAGTGGCTACCAAAGCCATCCTTGGGGCAACCCTCCTTGCCCCACGGAACCCCCTCCCCAAAGACTGAGTGGCAGCCGCAGCCAAGCCCCGCCTTCCTCTGACTGCCTGGCCAATCAGGAAGAAGCTGGTGGTGCAGCTGTTGAAATGAGCCAAGTGATGGAGGTCGCCCATCCCCTGCCTCACCCCTGCAAAACCGGGCGACCTACATGTTGCTGTTACTCATGCCGGGCCCCATGGTTCCTGGGGTCCCCACCACGGACCGGCGCGGGTTCAGCAGCAGCAGTGGCTCCAGGCAGTGTGCAAACTCAGCCCGGTATTCACTGTTGATCTGGAAGGGAGGAAGGAGGAAGGAAGAGGAGGAGGAGGAGGAGGAGAAGAGGAGGGAGGGAGGGAGGGAGGGAGGGAGATGCATCAACACCATGTGCATCCTTAGATTTCCTGCCTGTGTGATCCTCTGCGTGATGCAGGTAAGAGCTGTATATATTTACACACACACACACGTACACCTAGATATATAGGTGAGGGTCAGTTTTACGGGCAACAGTATCAAAAGGGGTCGCCCTGACTGCCCTCTGGTGTGTTTGTCAACTTCCCCGTCTGATTTAAAGGCTTTGGATCTCCTTGTGGTCTCCTATCCAAAAACTAACTCGATCTGACCCTGCTTAGCCATCTGAGATCCCCCAAGTCGGATAGGCCGCCAACTTAGTCATCACATGCCTCTCTTTTCCCACGGCATCTTCCCACTTTTTCCCCCCCCTTCCTACGGGACGGGGGGATCTATTAAGCCGACCATGTTGACGAGCCGTTCTGTCTTCCATCGTCGTCATCGGTGTAACTCCCACCTCCAGATCAGCTATAAAGGTTTCCCAGCTGCATTTGCACAGCCTGTTAAGCTTCCGTGGGCTGTTTGGGGGGTTTCCGGAGCCCCACGCTGTCAACTCTTTTTGCTTCCAAAAGCATGCTGCTAGACCTCATGGGAGGCGCTGCATGGGGTCTGGCCAGGGTGAAACCCTCCCGTGCGAAAAAGCGAACCCAACCAGGCCTGTTGGCTCACATCCTGCCTGGATGCAGCAAATATCCGGGTTTATCTTACCTTGCTGGTTTGCGACGGCTTCAGCCGATGGGGCTGCTTGACAATCCTTTGCAGGCGCTCCATCAGTTGCTGAAATCAACACGGCGACGTTGGCCTTCGGCGCTGATAGCGGCCCGGCCATTTTCCTAGTGGCCGGCGCCCAAGCCCGCATCGTGCTGCTTTGCCCCGCTCGCCCCGGCTTTATTTCTTTTTTAATTCATTGGCAATTCCTTAGGTAAAAAGCTAAGCCAAGCAAAAACCAAGGATGGGAAAACAATCCGCGCACGTACGTCTAGTTAGCGTTACGCCCGCAGGGAGGTTGAAGGGGAAGCAGAATGATCAAAAAGTAAAATGAAAGGCGAAGCAGCATTTAAAAAAGGGAAGATGATAGGAAAAAGCTTTCGAGGAGCCCCCCCTTCCTCTTCCCCTCCCCTTTTTTCCCCAGCTGCTGATGGCCAATTAAATATTTTTATACGACGCTTTAGACATCCGCAGTTGCGCGGTGGCTCATTTCTCTTTGAAAGACAGCATCAAGTAAATGGTAATTAATTAATTAATTCAGCAGTTCCTCCTTTTCTTCAAAAACCATCTTCTGAGTCTCTTAGCTCGCCCTGATGGGTAATGCGTTGAATCTAAGGTGGCGTTGCTCCATCGCAGCAATTTTAAGAGGTATGGACTTCAACTCCCAGAATTCCCCAGCCAGCCATGCTGGCTGGGGAATTCTGGGAGTTGAAGTCCATACCTCTTAAAAGTTGCTGAGATGGAGCAACGCTGATCGAAGGGAACCATTTCTGGTTGAATTGGGTTCGCCTCCCCCCCCCCCCGTGCTTCTGAGCGCCTGCAGAGTGCATTTGCCGCAAAAGGAACTTGAATCCCAAGTTTCGGTCCCCACCGGCCTCCTACCCCCCCAACGGCCCCCAGGAAGGGAGATTCGGTAGGGATCCATGACTTACGTAGCCCAAGTCCAGGAACTCCGCCTTGTTTGCAGAGCTGAGAAACGCTGAACAGGTCACCAGGTGCACCTAAAGCCAGAAAAAGGGACCGTTTTGTGCAAATGTCGCCTTTAAAGGGGTTGCAAGGACGCAGCTGCGGTGGGCTTCGTCCCCTGTGTCCCCCTCCCCTTAATATCCCGGGGTGGGGGGGGTAGCTTGCCCAAATCTGTTCTTACCTGGAGGGTGGGGAGTAAGGAAGCCTGGTGACCTAGCTGCTCCTTAAAAGCTTTCTCTTTTTCTTCGTACTGGCTGGAAATGACCAAAAGGACACGTTTTCAGGCTGGTTTCTCTGCAGTGGAGAGGCAGAAGCAGGGAAGCAGCGGAGGATCGAATGGAAGGGGCCCTTGGAGGTCATCCAGTCCAGCCCACCACTACATTCTGGTACCGCTGTTCCTATTGAGAAACTCTATCTGATATCCAGTGAAATGCAACTTCCTTTTGCAGGTAGTCCTCACTTAACAACCACAATAGGGACCGGAAAATTGGTGGTTAAGCGGGGCGGTTTTTAGGCAAATTGGACCTGATTTTATGACCTTTTTTGCGGCAGTTGTTAAATGAATCACCGCAGCCGTTAAGCGAATCATGCAGTTCCTCGTCGATTTTGCTTGCCAGAAGCCAGTTGGGAAGGTCGTAAATGGCGATTGCACGATCCCGGGACGCTGCAACTGTCATAAGTGCAAACTGGTTGTCAAGCGCCCCGATCGCAATCACGTGACTGGGGGTGCTGCGACAGTCGTAGCTTCGGGCACTGGTCATAAGTCACTTTTTTAGCGCTGTTGTAACTTCAAACAGTCACTAAATGAATGGTTGTTAAGTGAGAACTACCTGTAATTTATAATATATCTATTGCTCGTCATCAGTCTCCTGGGTTAACTTGAGCAATTCTCCCCGCTACGTAACACCCTTCAGACACTTCAAGACGGCCACCGTGCCTGCCCACGTGCTTCTCTTTCCCAGGTCGGCCAACGCTGCCAAACATTCCTCATCGGTTTTCCCATCCAGGTGATCATCCTCCCTGTCCTCCCCTGGCCCCCCTCCAGTTTGTCAGCGCCCTTCCTAAAATGCCGTGTGCCCAGAACTAGATGCCCGATCCAGGAGCTTTTCCTGCTTCATCCGACCCAGAGCCAAGTGTGTAAGTTCACTGTATATCCGTCCTGTTCTCAGATGCAGCGACCAAACCCTACTTTGATCCATCGCTGGTAGATTCCCAGGGAAGGTGCCTTATTTTACGAGGGGGGGACAGGATATTTATACTATCAGCCAGTCAGCATCCTGGAATTATTCTCCCCACCCCACACCCACTGGCACAAGGATTGATCACTGGGCCCGGACGCGTCCCTGAGAACAATTAGTGGGGACCGTAGATGCTGATTTATTTACACCAATTCTCTTTGTCTGCTGGGCTGACATTCTCAACCCATCTCACAAACATCAGTTTCCCCTGCAACTCATCCCCCCCCCGCACGTCTGGATAAAGTCTTTTGGGGTGCAGGGAACGACCCAAGCGAGGCAGGCTGCTTTGCAGGAGGGGAGCAACAGGCGTGCGACACAATAGTGCAGCCCACGTCTGCTCCCGCCTGGGAGAAGATCCTCCCGTGGGGCATCTTTACCTCTGCACCACTTTAAGGAGCATCTTCTTCCTCTCGGCCAGTTTCTCCTAGAAAAGGGAAATGGGAGGCAGGGCGTTGGCCGGGGCTTCAGGCCCCGCCAGCTCGGCCCGAGGTGGGCACGGGGTCGCCCACCGCACCTGCATGCTGCTGAAGAGAGAATTGATGGCCATCTCCTCTTCGTCTGCGCTGTTTCGGACTTCCTCGATCAGGGCTTTCAGCAGCACGATGGCTTCCCGGGTGGAGGTCTGCAGCTCCTTCACCGCCTGCCACAGACAAGGAGGCGCGTGGGTGAGGCGGGCTGCCAGGGCGAAAAGCAGCCTGGCGCCAGGGCACCGTTAAAGACCCTCGGCTCCTGCCGGCCAGGTCTGCTGCTCAGCCTCTTCCCCCTGACCCTTAAACAGATCCAAGCGCCGGTCTGGAAGCTTTGCCAGAAAACGTTTCCTTCTGCGTGGCTCCTGAAATCTTCTGGGCCTCAGCACCTGAAGCCAGCCCTTCTAAAGGTGGCCAGGTGTGGATTTTGCAAGAGTGCAAACTTCCGAAACTTTTGCTCCAAGGCAGGGAAGCTGGGGCTATTGCAGGGTGTTTGGGCTTGACTCTGTTCTGGGAAGCGAGGAAGGAAAAGGAAGGAAGGAAGGAGAAAGGGGAAGGAGGGAGGGAGGGAAGGAAGAAAGGAAGGAAGGAAATGAAAAGAGGGAGGGAGGGAAGGAAGGAAGGAAGGAAGGAAATGAAAAGAAAGGGAGGGAGGGGGAAGGAAGGAAGGAGGGAGGGGAAGGAGGGAGGGAAAGAAGAAAGGAAGGAAATGAAAAGAAAAGAGGGAGGGAGGGAAGGAAGGAAGGAAGGAAATGAAAAGAAAGGGAGGGAGGGGGAAGGAAGGAAGGAGGGAGGGGAAGGAGGGAGGGAAAGAAGAAAGGAAGGAAATGAAAAGAAAAGAGGGAGGGAGGGAAGGAAGGAAGGAAGGAAATGAAAAGAAAGGGAGGGAGGGGGAAGGAAGGAAGGAGGGAGGGGAAGGAGGGAGGGAAAGAAGAAAGGAAGGAAATGAAAAGAAAAGAAAGGGAGGGAGGGGGAAGGAAGGAAGGAAGGAAGGAGAAAGGGGAAGGAGGGAGGGAGGGAAGGAAGGAAATGAAAAGAAAAGAGGGAGGGAGGGGGAAGGAAGGAAGGAAGGAAGAAGGAAGGGGAAGGAGGGAGGGAAAGAAGAAAGGAAGGAAATGAAAAGAAAAGAGGGAGGGAGGGAAGGAAGGAAGGAAATGAAAAGAAAGGGAGGGGGGAAGGAAGGAAGGAGGGAGGGGAAGGAGGGAGGGAAAGAAGAAAGGAAGGAAATGAAAAGAAAGAGAGAGGGGGAAAGAAGGAAGGAAGGAAGGAAGGAAGGAAGGAAGGAAGGAAGGAAGGAAGGAAGGAAGGAAGGAAATGAAAAGAAAGGGAGGGAGGGAGGGAGGGAGGGAGGGAGGACTAAGATAATCAGTCTCTTTTCCAAGGGTGCTCCTGGTGTTAGCACTGTCATATAGCATTCCTGCAGTGGGCAGAGGTTGGACTAGATAGTCTTCAGGTAACTCCCACCCCTTTGATTCTGTGATCTTGTCCTTTGATTTAGATTCCTGCATTGGGCAGGAATAATAATAATTATTATTATTATTACATTGATATCCCACTGCAATCAAAAGCGACTCTTGGTATTTTGGAAGATACATGGAAAAATCCACAGCCCATTTTACTCAAGCCATTAAATCCTGTGCCTCAAAAAATACACCCCTGGAGTCGATATGCGCCAACGGCAAGATTCCTTCCAACCCACTCATGCTACGATTCAAGCCTTGCGCCCCTCTTCCATTTCCCCCCATCTTTCTACACGTCTTTCCTGGCCAGAACAACGCTAGGGAAAAAAATGGTGGGAAAAATCAAGAGTTACAGTGCTGTAAAATTCCAGAAATGCAAGAAGGAAGTTGGGGAATAAAAACCATTTGGGGAAACGGGGGCATTTCTGATCCATTGTACTCACCATCACGGCTTGGTCTAATTTCTCACAGCCTCGCAGGTATGCTGTCTCAATATCGATGCAGTGAGCTCTGCTCTCCCTGGAGAGGAGGAAAAAAAGGTTTTGTGGGCTTTTAAAAGTTTTTCAGGGTTTTCTTTTTTTGCTGCTAGCTGGTTGCCCTTCCCTTCAACCAATTTTTAAATGTGAATATCCTGTGGCAGGAAGTTTCACTGGCTAACTAGCCACGTGTCAAGGCACTGCTTGCATAACGTGGAAATGCAGGGACCCCCTATTAATATATCTATATTTATATTTATATTCTCAGCTGCCTCTCCTGTAAAATGACAGCGCTCGCTGTTGCAAATGGCCAACTTACACAGGCATATCCCGAAAACAGTTAATACACAGCATGGACTTTTTCTCTGTCGAGAACATGATGTAAAGTTCTTCATGAAGGGCTGGGAAAGACAGAAGACAGAGCACGTTTTATCATTCTGGCCTGTGGCCCCAGAATTGTGTTGAAAAATGGGAGCGTTCGAAGAGATTGGCTTCAGGCTTCCTATTCCGATGGCCTGAATTCTCATTTCAACTGAGAACTCAGATTCAATTTGCAAATCGTACACAGAGGAAGCCCAAGCAAAACGCAGAGAACTGAACAAAACCGAGAACACGGATTCATCTGTATGTCGTGTGAACGGGGTGTGCAAGCAACATTTGCAAAAGGGAGTTAAGCTAGAACTCAGATGCGTGTCTGCAATGTCTACGCCGGGTATGCAAGCCAAATTTAGCCACGCGCATTAAAAGCAGAACCAAGATTTACTCGGTCATAGGGTACGCAGCGCATTTTCATGTATACTTCTCCTGAAATTATACGCATTTGTTAGCATGCAAGAAGGGCCCGTGTTTGGAGATCTGCGAACAAAAAGGGGCACGGTTTTTTTTGTGCGAGAAACGCTCTGCTGGGTCGGAAGCACGTGCAAAAGTGCGCAAGCGCCCCGAACGATTTGCCCAGGGTGGGGATGAGTTTTTGGACCCCCAGCCTTTTCTTTGTTCACTGTCAATTTAGTCATTCGGAGGGCGCGAAACAGGCTGTCGTGGCTCCTTTTCGCAGTGGTGAGCCAGAAATTGGGACGTGCTCAGGGGAAAGAGGCCGGGGTTTTGTCCCCCTTGATCCTGCCCAACGTTATTCTGGAACGCTATTCTGACATCGGGGTGTCCGCGGGATGTGGCCAAAAAGTCAAGATGGCAACTTAGAAAAAGCAGGCTTCCCGGGGGCACTTTTGGGGACAGCCATGCCCGGCAAGCTCTCTTCCAGAATTTTAAAAAATATCTGAGTTGGATGGATGCAAGAGTGGTAGGCTGGTTCATGGCGCCCCCGGGCACCCTGGTTGGGCTTTCCCGCTGTGTTTCGCTGCCGAGCTGGGTGAGTTTGGCAGTGCGGGTTAGGGTTTGGGGGACGTGCGTGCGGACACGGCCCGGGCGACATACAGCATTTCTTGTGGACCTCCTTCGCGCGTTTGCTCAGCGAGACGATCTCGTGGCGGGCGAACATCCGTGCCTTATGGGTCTCCTCGCGGCACTTGGCACACAGCGGCTGGTTGCAAGTGTTACAGAAGCACATGGCGTCCAGCTCCTTGGGAAAGAGCAACGGGAGGGGATGAAGGGGGAGAAAGCCCCACGTGGCCCAGAGAGACGTGTGCGCTCAGGGCGGATTGCGGGGAGGGGCAGACGGAGTTCCTGAAAGTAAGGACAGGGGCGCGTGTGGCGGCGGGGGGCCCGCCACTGCTCCCGGGGTAGACTGCTGCAGGACATGGATGTTCTGCCGGGTCCTCGCTGCTCTCCTGCAATGGAGCACTCATGTCCAGGAGCAGTCTATCTGAGGAGCAGGGGATTGTTCCTCCTCTGTCGCCTCGCCTTTCCAAAACTGGAAGCCAGCAGCTGCGGCGAGGCGAGGATGTCGGCCTGTCGGTCCCTGGGGAAGAGGGCCGGGGGCTCTTTTCCACCGGCGCAAAATACCAGGAGCCGAAATCGTGAGAGAGAGCGCGGCGGCCTAAACGTTGGGGGAATATATGAGGCTTGACGGAGATCACATCGGCCCGGGAACGGAACCGCTCCCCTATGGAGGTTTTGGGGTTTTTTTTAGTTTCTATTAAAAGATTTTACACAGATGATAAGACGCACGTTCAAAGAAAATATTTGGCAAAAGAAATGTGAAAAAGGAAAAGAGGAAAGAAAAGGAAAGGGAAAAAAGAAAAGAACAGAGAACGTGAAATATATATATATATGTATGTATGTATAAATTATTTATAAATAAATGTTTATAAATAAATATAAATACATATATGCACCAATAAAGACGTGGCTTTTGATCTTCTCTCAGCAGTTATAATACAATTCTGGTCAAGCCTCTAAGTTTTCATCATAATTCCCTTTTTTCTACAACCTGTTCTTTCTAATCGTCAAAACCACGGGTCACAAACCCTTTTTCTTTCTTACGCCAAAAGCCCATAAGGCATTTCCAGTCACTGATGAATGTCAATAATGACCTTTCTCTAATCCAGGGTTTCTCAACCTTGGCCCCTTGAAGACGGGTGGACTTCAACTCCCAGAATTCCCCAGCCAGCCCTGCTGGCTGGGGAATTCTGGGAGTTGAAGTCCACCCGTCTTCAAGGGGCCAAGGTTGAGAAACACTGTTCTAATCAAAGAAGTCAGTTTGTCCATCCCAGCAAATTTTGTCACTTTCGCCAACCATTCCTCCGTGGTGGGTAGGCTCAAATTCCCCGTGGAGATTCTGAACCGGCTCTCCAGCATGGGCCCAGGGGGTTGGACTAGATGACCCTCGGGGGTCCCTCCCCACCCCCCCGCTTTACAACCCCGCAGCCCGGTGGGCCAACCCGCTTGTTCCTGCTAGGAGCAGACGCTTGGGAGAGGTCCCTGCCCAACCGGGTGCCCTCCCCAGAGGCTGGGTGGCATCTCCGGTTACCTGCTTGGTGCTTTGCAGGTCGCAGTTGGCGCACAGGACGTCTTCTTCGGCGTCCCCAGAGCTGTCCACCAGGAATTTGAGCAGCTGGTCTTCCGGAGGGAGCCCGTTGCCTTTCACGACGGACTGGTGGCTGCAAGGAAGGCCAACCTGGCTTGCCGTTACTCAAAAGTAACATTGGCGTGGGTTATAATCACGACAAACCACGATTAAGGGGTTTTTCCCCCTTCTGCCCCGTCCCCACGATGCGGCCTTCATCCCATCCCCAGCTCGGTTTAAGGGGAAGCAAAAGCCGCAGATCTTTTATTTCATTTCTATTTCAAATTTAGATACCGCCCATCTCACGAAAAAGTGACTCTGGGCAGTTCACATGAAACGACAATAAATATCAATTAAAATACAATAAAAACAATGTAAAAATGGGATAAAATGGAACTTTTCATTAAATACATCCAGCGATTCTGTTTTTTTCCCCAAAGCACCCACCCCAATTTGCCACGTGCTGAACCAAAGGACATTTTGATCCCCCAGTTTTAAGAAAAAGTTTCCTCGGCAAGCTTCACTGTGGGATCACCCCACAATTTGGGGGGAGAAGAAGGTTTAGATCGGAAGCTTTTGAAGAGAAAGTAGCCGATTTATAACTAAAATATGAGCTGAATTGTACCAAGAAACTGGGGAGTTTATTCCATTCCGGGGGGGGGGATTATGAAATGCATCCTTAGCGATTGCAACAAACTAGGAGATAACAGACTTCTGTTTTTAATATTAGGAATTATACATTCCCGTAGTCAGATTGCAGGCGTTCATTAACTGCATAATGAAATGCATTTCTGCCTAGAAATGTTTTGAACATTTCTTCAGCTTAGCCATGGATCAGAGAAGTACGGCTGGGAATTAATTACAGCTGTCAATTTTAATCCAACGTGTATTGGATTAAATTCATCAAATACTCTTTTATTAGACCTGTTCCCCACTTGACTGCTTCTAAGCGTCTTGATCTTTAGTGGATCAGACCGGTAAATGAAGTAATGTCTGCCGTAACTTTATCAATTTCAATGTCATCCACGTGCATTAAAGATTATTAAAGGGTTCCTTCCTTTCTGATGGTTGGGAACAAAATCCGGCCGTTGGACAGAGGAATGAGACCCAGAGAGGTGGGGGGCTCCTCTCCTTGGGAGGCTGGAGGGTCCCGCTTGACTTTGGACCCCCGTCCTGAGCAGCAGGTGAGTCTATATGCCCTCCGTGGGCCCTCCCAACTTTAGGATTCTTTGGGACGGCCACCGCTTGTGCCAGGCAGTGTTCTGGAGGCAGTCGGCTGCTCTTCGCTGTCTGTTGCATGGAAAGAAAACCGCCAGAGGGAAGGTTCTGCCATTTGTACCCTCCCTAAAATTCCAGGGATGCAGCATGGAGAGGAGACCCACCAGACCTGGGGTAACACGCCTTTGTCTGGAAGCACCCCGAATTGGGGAATTCTTTGGGGCCCTTTGCTGCTCCCTGCGAATGCCCAGGCTGATTAAGGAAGGCAAGAAAAGGGGGAAAGGGGGGGGAGAGGGAGGGAGGGAGGGGAAGGAAGAAAAGGGGAGAGGAGAGGAGGAGGAAGGAAGGAGGAAGGAAGGAAGGGAAAGGCGAAGGGGAGGGAGGGAGGAAGGAAGAGGGGAGGGGAGGGTTACCTGGCTGTGCATTCGCTTTATATCCCGCCTTTCATTCAGGAGCGCTATGGTATATATATCGTATTCTCATCTCCTGTGTTTCTCCCACAACAAACCTGTGAGGTAGGCTGGGCTGATGGCGATTGCAAGCTGCTGGGGCTGAGGCTGGATTAGAATCTGGGTGTCCCCCGCTCATAGTTCATCACCACTGCATCATCATAACAGATCCACCCAGCAGGGCTGGCTTGTCGGCCACAGCTTCCGCTTTGCCAATTAGGCCACTAAAAGCCGTTCAACAACTGGCTGTTAAGCGAAACTGGTTTAATGCAAGGCGTGAAGCCAGCGATACCAACTGGGCATCGTCTTGGCATCTGCATCTTTGTGCAGGCACAAAACTGTTCAGTTCAGGCATTGGAAACAGACCCTGAAGATGTGCCCCCCCCCCCCGCAATTTAAAGGCGGTATCCCTGAAAACATTGGCTGGGGAAAAGGGATAGGATGGGACCTGTTAGCCTTCTGATCCCCGTTGGAAGCAATTCCCTGGGCTCCGTCTCCAAACAGGATGTCACTGAAAATGTTGGACTTCTGGAGGGTGTGATTTGGGGAGGGGGGCATCCGCCTTCGGCCCCATCCAGCCCACCTCCGGGGCATAGCTTTGCAACTCTGCTGCTTGCAAACGAGGCCCTTGGAGGCTGTTGAGTGTGCAAGCTTGCCCCATACAATTTGCTGCAGCCAAGGACGCGGGGGCCCTCCCCACTCGCTATCCAGCCCCCTCTCCCCCCCCCAGCCACATTCCCTGGAGCTGAAAGCAGCATCTCTCTGGTGGACAGCTGTTGGCAGCACGAGAGAAAGTTCCTCATGCGAGAGAAGATTCCTCGTGCGAGAGGAGCTTCTGAGTCCGGGGCCCAAAGTTGCGCAGGCGTCAGAGCCAGCAGCTCAGCACCGAAAGGCGGGTTCAGATGCCGGCATGCGCCACCTGTGATTCCGATGGCCAAAGGTTTTGCACACTTTTGCACCCTCTTTTGCACCCAGGCTGCTCTCAAATTCCTCTCTCTAATCACAAGACTACAGGCTGCCGCCAATCAACCTGATACGGTTATGGAGCGGCTTTTCTATTTTAGGAAACCCTGAAGGCCCCTGGCATTCCTCAGTTCTGTTCCCAGCGTGCAGTAGCACCCAAAGCATCTATTGTATTTGCAAAGGAGGCTGCCCTCTGTGTCTCTGTGTGATGAACTGTTCTGGCTTTCCAGTAGGAAAGCCTTAAAGGATGGCGAGGTTATTGCGTCTCTGCCTCGATTGCGAGTGGAGCATTCAAGTTCCTAAGCGAAGCCAGTGCCATTTCCATTTTCAGAGGAGGCTGCCCATTTTGCCTCTGAATGAGTCCCTGCTCCTTTACAGTGAGCCACGGAGAGATATGCAGTGTCCTCCTTTGGGTCGCTTTCAGCATCTCCTCTCCTCTCTGTGTCCTTGCTCATTAAAGAGTAAGTAACAACATCAGTCAAGCTGGGAAGCTGATCAGGCTGCACCTGATGGGCCCTTTGGATGGGAGACCACAAGGAGATTCCCGGAGCTGGAGGCTAGGCAAGAAGTCGTCACAACTTCCAGCAAGAAATCAAGGCTAGATTGCTTCCAGGCTGTTGCAGAGATTCCCCAGCGTGCTTCCAAAGGTGATCCAACAGATCACTGTGTGACTCTCCACCCCGTTTGCCCCTCCCTTACAGAGCAGACTTACAGGCTCGGGGGGTTCACACCTAAGGTCCCGCCGAACCTTTGAAACTGGCTTGGGGTGCAAAACGGGCGCCCTGTCCTTTGCGAGGCCCAGTTACTTTGCACAGTTGCAGGACCGAGACCCAACAGTTGCTAAAGGAATTAAGCGCCGTTTGCATTATAGGGGGGTCTCCCCGCTCCCCGAGAACCAAGCCACAATGTCCCCCGTCCGGTTTAATCCGAGCTAATGCTAAGTTTCAAGAAGCCATCTCCACCCCCTGCCTTTGGTTTCTCAGCGGAAACCCCGAGGGCCGGAAACGCCGGTTTTCCGAGCGCTGCAACAGAGTGCAGAATCCTCGAGTGGGACGAGGTCTTAGAGGTCATCTAGACAACCCCTGCCCAGTAACGGAGGTTAGCTTACTCCGAAGTGAGGGAAGCCCACGGGGGGGGGGGGTCCTTACCCGCAGAGGGGGCACGTCAGGCGGCTCTCGATGGCTCGGCCCCGCAGGCAGCTGGCGCAGAAGTTGTGGTAGCAGTCCAAGAGGCAAGGGTGCTCATAGGGCGCATGGCAGAGGAAGCACACCAGCGGGTGGCAGTGGGCGTTGTCGAGCTCGCACAGGTTTTCCAAGGGGGTGAAGATCCCACCAGACATCTGGATGCGAGCAACAGGAGAGGGGGAGGTCACCACGCAAGCGGGAGGGCGAACGCCCGCCCTGCCGAACCGCAGAGACCGGTGCGACCCTGAGGACTGCAGGCGCGGCCCGGCCTAACCTCCACCGCCGAGGGACGTTTCGTTCCAAACTCTCAACTGCTTCGGGATGACTCGGACGGGAAAGCGGCGTTTAGATAAATGAAGGGAATAAACGAAATAAAATAATCTGCCCGGCCCTTGAGAAGATGCCCGAGGAAGAACGGCATGCGCCTAGGAGGCTGCGTGCCAGGTCTCTGAACTGCACAGGCGCCAGAGCAGTGACTCATGCAGAGATGCGGCCAGCAGCCTCCTCTGCTGAGAAATGCCTTGAGTTCACAAGAGTTGTCTGTGGTTTCTTTATTTTGTGCCAAAGAATAGCCGTAACCTTGGAGCACGTTCGCTTGGCCCACCCCAAAGCGTTATCTCTGCATGCTGGAATCTCCAGGACTAACGTAACCTAGTTTATATATAGCTTGTTACAAAGTGCAGGCATATTTATGGACCGGGTGTGTTTATCTCCCTGAACACCCGCTAATTTTTATGTGTTCTGGTTGCTGCCCGTGACCTTCCATTCCTCTTCAGGCTTAACTTTCTTTTCTCCCTTTTTTCCTAATGACTGAAGGCGTGGGAGTTTGGACATAAAACCTCTTTTAATTTCTAACGAAAATATTGCGGAAAATCCAACTGTGGATTTTTCAAAAGTTCCGCTTGAAAGGCTCAGAAAGAAAGTTTGCTCGCTCCGTAGCGGCCCCTGCTGGCAGAACCCAGAAATGCGGCCTCCGCAGCTGAGCATCCCCGTGCGGGGCGTGCGTCGGACAACTTTCTGCGTAAGGGATTGAAGATCGATGCAGTTTGAAGCCCAGGTCTGCAGACGGGAACAAGGGCGGCCTTTTGCACATTTTAGTAAGGCACTCATTTCCTCCCCTTTGCTCATGAATATTCAAATAGCAAAAAAAGTGGTTTTAAGCCTCACGTTTGAGGGAAGGCCAGAGAGATCGATATTAATTTCTTGTTTCTTTCAGAACGAGGGAGGGAGGGAGGGAGGGAAGGAAGGAAGGAAGGAAGGAAGGAAGGAAGGAAGGAAGGAAGGAAGGAAGGAAGAAAGAAAGAGAGGGAAAGAAGGAAGAAGGGAGGGAAGGAAGGAGGGAAGGAGGGAAGGAAGGAGGGAGGGAGGGAAGGAAGGAAAGAGGGAAGGAAGGAAGGGAAGAGGGAGGGAGGGAAGGAAGAAAGGAAAGAGGGAAAGAAGGAAGAAAGGAGGGAAGGAAGGAAGGGAAGAAGGAGGGAAGGAAGGAAGGGAAGAGGGAAGAAGGGAGGGAGGGAGGAAGGAAGGAAGGGGCGTTTTTTCTGGTAATTCTCAACAGCCTCGTAATCTTTTTAGCACCCAGCTTTAAATATCTCCCACATTCTCCCAAGAGCATTAAGAAATCAGGTCCTTGGAAATCCTTCTTTTACACCCTGTCCCACACTCCTGCTTACGTTTGAAGCTTTAGCTTTGCAAAAGCTACAAGAAGAAGTTTTCCAAATCTTTTCTCCTCCCCGGCCATGATCCCACTGATTTGGACAAAGAGAGGGCCCTGGGGCTCATTTTGGCCTCAATTCACCGCCAGCGAGGCACAATTAAAAGTCGCTTGTCATCCCTGCACCCGGAAAAAGGAAATCACTTACGGTTTAACTCTGCTTTTCAGCCTCCGCCCTCTCGGCGGATCAGTGCCCCGTCTTGTCCAGCCACCCTTAGACCGAGCAGATTCCCACTTCCGTTGAAAAGCCCTACTTTTTTTAGCTGGCCAGCCCAGCGATAAACTGACAAACAAACATCTCTCCGATGGTTATGAAAAAAAATTCTACTGGCTAAATCCTGAAGGTCAAAGAGAGTTTCCACCCCCCTCAGAAGGAGACGCCTCTGGAATTTAAAAACTAAAAAATAGACTTGAGAAATGGCGTTGCAGAGGGACAAAAGGCAGGATGTCTAATCCTTGGCTTTTCCCCCCTTGGCGTCGTCCCCAAATGTCAGCCAGCCCCAGCCACGTTCGGACCTTGCAATCTGCTCCCCCCGAAGTGTTGTGGGAAATGCCCTGTCCTTCCACCGCCACCTCCTTGCTCTGAATCCAAAAAGGAAAACTGTAGAGCCCAGAGGGAGTCCTGGTGGGCTGGCCAATTTTCTCCGTCAAGGACCGTCCAAGGTCGGATCAAATGTTTCATCCTGGAGAGGGAGTCAGGGGTCGTCCGTATTTGAGAAGCCGTGCCGATGAGCAAGGCGAGGCGCAGCTTTCAAAGTACATGAGGCCTCCCATTCTTCGGTCATTTTTAAGTTTTTCCAGCCTGAGAGTGGTTTAGGGCTGCGTTGATTTTAAGGGAAGCAGAAAGACGGTCTCCAGGGGCCAACTGCATGCTGCTAAGAAACATCTGGTACACAAAGGTAGACTGCTTCTAAGCATGGAGGTGCATTAAGCTATCTTTGCCCTCTCTTTTTAAGAACCGGGCTGTCTATTGGGACCCAGGGGACTTCCTCCGTCACGCTCCTCCCGGGCCCCCATTCATACATAACTCCAGAGGATCGCCCAGCTGACGGAAAACCCATTTTTAAAATGTCAGAAGTGCAAATGAAAGCTGAGATCTTGCGTTAGTAGCGCTCGGGTCAAAGCGAAGTCAAAGGGTGCTCAGAGCGAGCATCACTGCCTGCAAAACATCCCCCTGTGGCATTTGATGTGGCCTCTGTTTTCATAGAGCCACATCATAGAGCGTCTACATCATAGCGTCATAGGGTAGAAGGGAGGGGACCTTAGAGATCATCTAGCCAACCCGCTTTCTACCCCCAGCCTCATGCAGAGAAGGGCAAATGTTTTTTGCAAATTGGAAACGTTGGCAGCACGAAGGGAGAACCAGGGCTGCCTCAAATACAGAAAGAAGCGGAGCCCGCCGGGAGAGAGACAGTCTTCAAGGGAGGTCCGGGAGTCATCACGGCTGGTGATTTGCACTGTGGCAGATGGAACAACTTTTGTGTCTAGCTGCGGGAGAAGCCAGAGCGCCTCTGCTGACGCATTAGCCCCATTGGCCTCCGCTGCCTGAACTTGTTGGGAGGGACCTCAGAGGTCATCTAGCCCAACCCTGGAGTTCAGGGCCTGCCGTGTGTGGTATTTCCTTGATTGGAGTGTGTGAGCCCAGCGTTCTGCCCTCCCTTCCTTCCTTCCTTCCTTCCTTCCTTCCTTCCTTCCTTCCTTCCTTCCTTCCTTCCTTCCTTCCTCCCTCCCTCCCTCCCTTCCTTCTTTCTATCATCCTTATCTATCTCTATCTATTTATCTTTCTTCTTTCTATTTCTATCTATATTTATCTATATCTATCTTCTGTCTATATTTCTATCATTATACCTATATCTATCTTTTTTCTTTCTATCTATCATCTATATCTATATATATTTATCTACATCTATATCTTTCTTCTTTCTTTCTTTCTTTCTTTCTTTCTTTCTTTCTTTCTTTCTTTCTTTCTTTCTTTCTTTCATCTCTATCTATCATCTATCTATCTATCTATCTATTTGATAAGCAAGTTAGACTCACTCAAGGGCTATCAGTGATCTTGATTTGAACCCAGGACTTACTCCACCTCATATGAAGTAATTTTGGTCCCACTTATCAACCTGAGATCTCCACTTAAACTGATCGCTTCGCTTTCTTTTGACTGCTGTAAATTGCTCTGGGGAAAGCCAAGATCACCTTGGTCTGAAGATCCTTCCTTGCTTCCTTGGGCCTGTCCAGGTGACCTTCGCGGGTCGAGATCCACCTTGCAGCTCGGTGGAGCTTTCTGGCAGCTTCTGTTTTTCTACTTTATTCCCCACCATGAAGTTGAGGATTTCTTCTGAATTTCTCTCGGGCGAGTTTCAGGAGGGTTGAAAGGTTAGCGTCCGTGAAGGGGGTTACTCTCGGCCTTTCTATTTTCTGTGCCGTCCCTTTTCTGCCCAAACCCCCTGAAATGGAGGCGGGAAGGGTGCCGACAAGTGGAGAAAGGAGGGTGCCAGGAAAGACGGGCCCCCTTGGGCACCATCGGGGAAAAATGAGCAAGCTCTTCTTTCCACCCAGGACCACGTTCCCCCCCCCAAATTCTTTGCAAAAGGACACCCCACGGAAATTCCCATGGGAAGAGTTTTCTTTCCCCCTTGCGCAGGGATGCAGTTCCCCCCTGGGCCCTTGAAGCAACTGGGGGCAGCTTTCCCTGCTCCCCAAGAGGATCGCTGGCTTTCCTCCTCCTGCCTCAGGCTCTCTCCTCTCTTCTCTCCCCCTGCCCGGGCAAGGTGTGCCGCAGGGCAGTGGCAGCCGTGAGCCTGGCGGTCTTTGCCAATTCCCACGTCTCGCCTCAAATTGCCACACTCCCAAGAGCCCAGAGACGGGTGGGGAAGCTGGCTGGGCCTTCCAGCTTCAGCCTCCTGTGGTTTGAACGCCCGCAGGAGCCTCGGGTGACTCACGGCACCTGCCGGGCTGCAGCCAGATCGAAACTGGGAGCTTGCCTGTGCCTGCAGGCCTGGGCAGGCATTCTCAGGCTGCAGGGCTTGTACCTCCTCCCGCCTCAGTGGGAACCGCCGGGAACCCAGACCAGCCACGGGGGGAGCCCTGGATCCAGCTTGGGCCGTGCAAGGGCTTTCTGGGGTGCTCTGCGCTGCGGGTGCCCAAGAGAGGAAGAGGCAGGAGGAGAGGGAGGCCCAGCTCATGCATTTGAGGTTGAGCTGGTGCAAATCTGCTGGGGTTTTTTTCCACTCTCTCTTTCTGATGTTTGCAAAGCTGTCTGTTGCAATTTCTCATTTCAGGAAATCTGTGCATTGCAGTTCCCTCCTTTCTTCCTCTCTCTCACCCACTTCCTTCCTTCCATTCATTTTTCCATCCATCCATCCATCCATCCATCCATACTTCCTTCTTTCTCTCCCTCCCTTCCTTCCTTCCTTCCTTCCTTCCTTCCTTCCTTCCTTCCTTCCTTCCTTCCTTCCTTCCTTCCTTCCTTCCTTCCCCTTGTCAAATTTGAACTCTAGCCTTTGTAGGTGTTCATTCTACATTTGAGCTAAAACCCATACAGATTTTTGGAGATTTCTTCTGCCACGCACACGTACTGTGGTTTGCAATTTTGCCCAACGTACCAAGCCTCACACTTCTTTTCCCCTGACATTAGCATCCTTGCATGGTCTTTTTCAGTGAACCGATCACGTGTTGTGCAGTCTGTTCCCTCAACTGCTTTCAAAAATGGCCCGACACCTGCAGACCAGTGTAAAAAGTTGACCTGATTTGCAAAAACCAAGCTGGATAGGTCCAGACGCCGACGAAATCGAGTTCGCCACCATTTCTTGCTGGGATCTTTGCTAACCTCCTCCCGTCTAGATTGCCAGTGGGAAGAGAAGAATGTGGGCACGGTGGAGGGGAAATTTTTCTTTCCAATTCTCAGCGGTCGCTTACCCAACCTGTGGGACTTGCAAAAACAAGACGGGGAGAGAAACTGACAAAACAATGGAGGGGAGAGACCTGCCCGTCCCCGGCACCCGTTCTGAGCTTTTGGTGAATTCCTTCCGACCCAGGTGCCCGAGGCCTTGGATCAGAGCCCCATCGCTCTGTCCCAGGAATGCCGAGCACACCGTTTGCCTGGGGCCACGGGGAGAGGCCCCCACCCACCCACAGGGGCTGAAAAAGGGCCCGGCAGCGTGCTCCTTTCCCACGCTCCTCATCCAGCGCTCGGCAGCCGGGTGCCAGTTTCCCCAGGGCGCTGCGAGGCCTCGCCCGGTCTCTGGAACCTCTTCGCGAAACTGCTTATTCACTCGCCACAAGCCATGTGGGTGGCTGAGCCTTTGTCTCCCGGAACAAGTCCGGGCGGCTGCCTGGATCACTTGCTCGCACACTGCAGATCTGGCACGTGACGCCTTTCCACGAGGTCACCGCTCGGGAAAAGGGAAAAAAGATGCCACTGCCTTTGCTCGGGTGGCACCGCCCCGTCTTCTCCTTTCCACCCATGCCTTTGGAGCAGGGTTTCTCAGCTTTGGTCCCTTGACGAGGTGTGGACGTCGACTCCCAGAATTCCCCAGCCAGCATGGTTGAAGTCAGTCAACTTCAGGGCTGGCGGGGGAATTCTGGGAGTCGACGTCCACACCTCGTCAAGGGGCCAAGGCTGAGAAACCCTGCTGTGCAGTTTGCTGGGCAAAAGAGTTTGGAAGTTCAGCCTCCTGCCGGTTGATTCGCTCAGCCCTAAGAGTGGGTTGCGCACCAAGGAACCCACGATCAACTGGATCAAGCAGATCCACTAGATCAAGACAGAGGCTGATTCCGGCTAAGGAATTTCTGAGTTGGGGAAGGACCGTAGAACAGGAATAGAGCACGCCAAAGCTGCGTGTGTGTGTAATTGCTAATCATAAAGTGACTTTGCCTTTACTTGGAACGGCTACAAATAAGACCCTTTTAAAAATATGTATTATTATCCTCTATCATGCAAAGCATTCCCAAGAGATACACAGATCAGATAGAACCAGAGGGTGAGTGTTAAAAACTCATCCGTTCATTTTTTTTTTTTTCAGTAAAGGAGCAAAGGAAAAGAATTGGTCAAAGTTTCCAAAAATGCCTTGCTGTGATACAAACTCCTTCCTTCCTTCCTTCCTTCCTTCCTTCCTTCCTTCCTTCCTTCCTTCCTTCCTTCCTTCCTTCCTTCTCTCCCTCCCTTCTCCCCTTCCCTCCTTCCTTCCTTCTCTCCCTCCTTCCTTCCTTCCCTCCTTCCCTCCTTCCTCCCTTCCCTCCCTCCTTCCTTCCTTCCCTCCCTCCCTCCCTCCTTCCTTCCCCCCTTCCTTCCTTCCTTCCTTCCTTCCCTCCTTCCCTCCCTCCCTCCCTTCCTTCTCCCCTTCCCTCCTTCCTTCCTTCCCTCCCTCCCTCCCTCCCTCCCTCCCTCCTTCCTTCCTTCCTTCCTTCCTTCCTTCCTTCCTTCCTTCCTTCCTTCCTTCCTTCCTCCCTTCTCCCCTTCCCTCCTTCCTTCCTTCTCTCCCTCCTTCCTTCCTTCCCTCCTTCCCTCCTTCCTCCCTTCCCTCCCTCCTTCCTTCCTTCCCTCCCTCCCTCCCTCCTTCCTTCCCTCCTTCCTTCCTTCCCTCCCTCCCTCCCTCCTTCCTTCCCTCCTTCCTTCCTTCCTTCCTTCCTTCCCTCCTTCCCTCCCTCCCTCCCTTCCTTCTCCCCTTCCCTCCTTCCTTCCTTCCCTCCCTCCCTCCCTCCCTCCTTCCTTCCTTCCTTCCTTCCTTCCTTCCTTCCTTCTCTCCCTCCCTTCTCCCCTTCCCTCCTTCCTTCCTTCTCTCCCTCCTTCCTTCCTTCCCTCCTTCCCTCCTTCCTCCCTTCCCTCCCTCCTTCCTTCCCTCCCTCCCTCCCTCCTTCCTTCCTTCCCTCCCTTCCTTCTCCCCTTCCCTCCTTCCTTCCTTCCCTCCCTCCCTCCCTCCCTCCCTTCCTTCCCTCCTCCCTCCCTCCCTCCCTTCCTTCTCCCCTTCCCTCCTTCCCTCCTTCCTTCCTTCCCTCCCTCCCTCCCTCCTTCCTTCCCTCCTTCCTTCCTTCCTTCCTTCCTTCCCTCCTTCCCTCCCTCCCTCCCTTCCTTCTCCCCTTCCCTCCTTCCTTCCTTCCCTCCCTCCCTCCCTCCTTCCTTCCTTCCTTCCCTCCTCCCTCCCTCCCTCCCTTCCTCCCTTCCCTCCCTCCTTCCCTCCTTCCTTCCTTCTCTCCCTCCTTCCTTCCTTCCCTCCTTCCTCCCTTCCCTCCCTCCTTCCTTCCTTCCCTCCCTCCCTCCCTCCCTCCTTCCTTCCTTCCTTCCTTCCCTCCTCCCTCCCTCCCTCCCTCCCTCCCTCCCTTCCTTCCTTCCTTCCTTCCTTCCTTCCTATATTCTGAAAGTTTTAGGCCCTCCATATATGCAAGGCAATATATATAAAAGATACCGGCTGTTTTTCTCCTATTGTTTAGTATGTGCGACTGTGCAGTTCTGTGTTGGTGGAAAGTGCAAAGTTTTATTTTAAATAGTAACAGCAAAAGAGTACCCAGAACATTGAAACCTGCTGAGTTTTCCTTTGAGCCGGTGTTGAACGCGTCAGTGCCGCCATTCGCAATTAGACTGTGTTCGAGGTTTTCCGCCTAAGTCTTTCCACAGCAAGCCCCTACATTTTATATACCTCATTTCTTTATTAAAATATTTTTAGCTCACTCTGTCTCAAAAGATGACAGAGCGTATTCAATCAACGCAATGCAACAGAACACAAATGTTCATATCTTACACTAAGCCAACATGGTTTGTAAGATGCTGACTTGGCGGAATGTCTGAATGCAGCCAATTCTGTTTAGTAAATCAGGACCTGGAGGCTTGATGTGCTGAGTGAGCCCAGCTAATTCTGGTTTATTTCATAAACTATAGATTAGGGAACGAACGAATCCTAGGCTCAGCCAGCCTTCAGATGGCCCTGATTTAAAACCTACCGCCAACATCGTAAGACTTGGAAAGGATCTATACGGGAAGGAATACTGGCAGTATTGTTTTCCCACAGACTGGAAGAATGAGCTGAAGATTATTTTTTATTTTTTTATTTTTTTATTTATTTATTTATAAGCATGCTGATCAACCAGACCAAAGTCTCAGCTATTTAGGAAGCCCCTAAGTTGGTCGGGCCTCCAAAATCAGCCTTGGCCAATTCCGCAAACCAAGATCGCTTAAGCCAAAAGAGCTTCACTCAAATTCTGCCCCGAGAGTCCTGGATCTTTCGGGTGTGAGAGGTGGAGAGAAACCTTCCTTTTTAAGTTTTCATTTTCTAATCCTTTTCATCAGGCTGGGTTCCCCTCCCTGCTTGCCTTTCTGGATTGGGAAATATTTTTGCATAGCCTGGGGTTGCGAGCCCGTAATTAACTGACTGGGTCTGTCTTCCTCGCCGCTGAGCCCCGGCACTCGACTCGGCGACAACTGACATGAGAAAAATCTGCAGGGTGTTTTAGTCTCACCTGTCATTTGGCACATCTTCCTTCGGCTGCAGTAATCATCTGTGTCTTTCCTGGTGTCCCAGTTAAGAGGAACTGGATTTGCAGCTCCTAAATTGGATGTCTAGAATGTCCCGGGGTTTGGGGTTCACAGTCAACGCGATTTTCCATGGTGCAGCAAAGAGGCATTAAAATGGGCTTGGTCAACGAAGAAATTCATCCACCAAACTTCTTTCAGGCTGCAGGCTCTCTTCAGCTCTGAAAATGCATCGTCAAAGATTCCAAAAATGAGACTTGAGCCCCTAATGCAAACTGGTCTTGACTTAAAATTAAATGTCATCATTTGGATGTTCCCCAAATTGCTTTCCGTGCATTTAATGACCGCCCCCCTCCATCAAGTCTGCTTTTTTCCGTCTTAATCGGACTCTGAATACACTGAATACCCTAACAAGGATTCAGAGAAATGGGAAGAGTTCAGAGAAGCAGCAAGGCATTGATGGGGGTTGAGCTAGATGTCCTTCAGGGATCCTCAATTGAAAAAATTCAATTTTACAATCTGGAGGCAAGTCAGATGGACCCTGGAACCAGCAGTTGAGACTTACATCCACGCCCAAGCCCTGACACCCACCACAGGAAAAAGGGAATTTGTTCAAATCATGCCAATTGCCAACTGGAATGGCAGAAGAATGGAGTTTTCTGAGAGCTCTGGCTTGCAAAACAGAATCTCAGCCGCTTAGTGACCGTCGCATCAAGAACTGGGCAGATCTATAGGAAAAAAACTGTTCCCCCCCCCTTCTGGAAATTGCATGGTGCTTGAACTACAGTAGAAATTATTCCCAGGCGCATCACGGGCTCTTCTTTAAAAATACATCTGGCCAACCTGGTGGCTGGGAAGAATAATAAGAATAATTCAGGAAATGTATATGGCGCCCGAATGGGAAAGCTGGTCTGAAAAAGTGCGCCCTTCCCTCTGCAAAGGTTGCAGACGTATGTTTTTTCAGCCTGAAACTTGACAGCTGGCTGGATGCCCGGGGCTCCGTCAAGGACTCGCTGATCTCACTTGCCAGGCCCCCGCATTGTCGTTCCTTTGCTGGAGAACTTTTATGTCGCACGCAGGGAGGCACACCTACAACTCCTTCGCCCCAGTTTGCCCCCAGGCTGGATCCGAAAACCACACAGAGGTCAGGACCGTCCAAAGCGCCACTGTATGTTGGGTTTGATGATGATGATCATCAACTTTATGGCCACCTGTCTTGCAACGACAACTCCGGGTGGTTAATAAAGTTAAAACTCAACAACTTATAACGTTAGTGGAAAATATACCAATCGTGGCATATTCTCCACTCGGTTTTTGGGGGTTCTGAATTTAAAGACCTGAGAAATTGGCACAAACTGGTTTTTGAAGGCAGGCACCGGTCAACAGATAAATGCTTTGGCTTCCCTAAAATGTGAGTCATCCCTCCCTCCCCTTCTTCCCATCCTCCTCCCCCTCCTTCACCTTCTTCTTCTTCTCCTCTTCCTCCTCCTCCTCCTCCTCTTTCTTCCTCTTCTCCTCCTCCTCCTCCTTCTTCTCCTCTTTCTTCTTCTTCTCCTCCTCCTCCTCCTTCCTTCCTCCTTCCTTCCTTCCTCCTCCTCCTCCTCCTCCCCATCCTTCCTTATTAGCTCAGCAGCTTAATCTATTTCTGCACACCTAGAAATCCACAGCTGATATTTCAAGCCCTCTCCCGCCCATTTACTTTCTGCTGATTGCCCTTTAAACCCACCGTGCAGGAACACAGGTTAAGCTTCTAAAAAAAGGGAAGATCTCTTTGACCTAAATGGCCCTCCCGATCCCATGACGGGGTTCCAAGTGACAACTGGAACCGCCTTTGCTTTAATGCTCTGGAGCTAGACTTTCTGCAAACGCGGTAAGAATCCCAGAATACCAGAATGGGTAGCTTCCTGATGTGCCAGCTTGTGTTAGTGACTGGAGGGAGGTGAGCCAGACTGGTGACTCATGCAGGAGCACCGCAGGCCACCCCTCTCAAGGCAGTTCATTCCGCGTACATTTCAAATTCCACTGCTCTGCCTTTGTAGGGCGGATTTCCAGTCCCCAGTCTCTTTCATCCCCCTTCTTTGAACCTGCCCCATATGCTTAAGATGAATTCCCAGTGCTGGAAGTGGGCCTGATTGAAGCTGGGTAGCCTGAAATTCCTTAGCAGACCTTGCCCTACGCAGGGGTTGGACTGGATGAGCTCTGAGAGTCCTTCTATGAAAAGAAAACTGTAGTTTGACAGTGAAACTGATAAGTGACACAGCTGGGGGCTCCTTCAGTGTTCAAGCAGAGGCTGGACAGCTATCAGTCGGGAACAATTTCATTCGGATTCATATCCTGAACAGCAGGTTGGACTAGATGGCCTCAGGGAACCCTCTCAACTGTAGGACCCCATGAATTTAGGGCTGCAATGGGCAGGAAAACATAACAGGTGAGAGACTGGGGAAGAAGCTAAACAAATATAAATAATTGTAATTGGGCAGCCCTACCAAAAAACCCATTCCGCCCCGTTTTTTGAGCATTACGTAGCAGTTGGCCTCTCCAAGTGGGACTTTCTTCCAAAATGTCACCATCATTCACTTCTCCCCTCCCAGAAACAGAGCAGCCAAGGGAGGCTCTTCCACCGAAAGGGAGACCAGATTTCTCCCCACCCAAGTAATTACCTGTCTGTGTTTGAAACTTTCCGAGTGAGCCATCAAAAAGCAATTACAGAGCGGTGCATATGCAGAACGAGGGCGGCGTCCGAAAATCTAGAGTGCCTTAGTGCCTGTGGAAGGGCACGACACAGGACTCATAAATGGCCGTCGACAGCGTGCGTGCATGATCGGCAGACTCCTTTGCTTTGCAAAACACCTTGAAAAAGTCGCTAAACAAACAGCTGTGCTTTTTGAAACATCTAAGATTTGGGGGCCTCTCTTGACTTAGCCAAAACAAGCTCCCCCATATACAAATACTATGCAATTTCCACACGGTGCAGCCGCAAATCCCAAATGAGATGAGGTTGGCGTTTGGGAGAGGAATTGTGTGGTCGGACGGATCCTTTGATGATCCCCAAAACGGAGATTTTTTTCCTAATCAATTCAATCTTTCGCTTGCCGAGTCAACAGGGGAAAACCAGATTCTGCACAGATGTTATTTATTGTAGATGCCTGGATCGCACGTGGCTGTAACCACTTGTCTTTCAAGAAGGCAAAGAAAAGATTGGAAAAAAAGAGGGGATTGAAAACCCATCCTTCAGAGCTCACAAAGGCAAGGGAGTGCCATTTACAGGGACCAATCGTTTGTGCATCACTAAGGGGTGAAGAATCCAAGTCTTTGTCAATTGGCCATTTCAAATCACCAGAGCTCAGCGGAGCCTCCAAGTTCAGGGGTAGTTTATCTGAATACCAATTCTTGCCCTGCGAACCACTCAAAGGGGGAGTTGCATTCAAATCTTGCTGGGTTTATCATCTTGGAGCAGAGAAGCAGGAAACCAAACAGAGAGATTCCTTAACTTGTAGTTTTCTCTTCCTTAAGTCGCTCCTTCCCCCACTTCTTCCCACCTTTAGATAAACATCTTTTGATGATAAATTTAGTCTGATTAGCAGTTTAAAAAAACCTAACAGAAAACCAGTGCAGAACCCCAGTTCCTTATGGCTTTCATTCATCTCGAACCCTTTGAAAAAAATCTATTTTAAAATGAAGTCTTGCTAAATTCCAGCCGATTCCTCCCTTCCTCTCAACTTTTTGAGAGGGAGACAGAATTTTTGGGGCAGAATAATTCTGGGTTGATCATCAAACCTTTCATGCACTGGGAGTAAATGAAATATGACATGAGAATACCCCCCCCCCCCCCCGAAATACAAAACCTATCAACCCTGCCTCTGTTAAAACTCATTTTTGGATATCCAAAAACGTCTATGGGCAAATTCCAATGGGAGCCAATATTTTGAAGCACCATATTATTAACAACACTTTGTCTCCCCACAGGCTGAAGAATCAGGTGTAAAGCAGTGAGTAATCGACACAGGTTTTAAAACCAATTCAGACCTTTTTATTGGGTATCAAACATACTATATACAGAATTAAAGTGCGGTTCAGTGTTTGGCACAAGGCGTGCCAATTTTTGTGCAAGTTACAAACTAGGTGAGAACAATAACGCAGCACCCATGGGGTTTTACTGGCCTGGGGCCCGCTTGCTTTGTAACCACAAAGGGTTTTTTGGGGGGTGGGGGTGAGATATTTCTGCCCCCAAAGCAGGAAAGATAGAAAGCTCCCGCGCATTAAAATTATTTTCCCCCGAAAATTAAACAAGACACCGAATTTTCGTTCTGAGTTTTGTTAACAGTGAGAACTTACCCACATGTTTTTGCTTAAAAAAAAAAAAAGATGTTGAGTGCAGTTAAAACAGTCAACAGAGCCTGAATATAGGAATCTATGCTGAACGGGAAGTCGGAACGGGCAATCATGCAGAGATGCAACAAACAGTCTTCCACAGCATGGGAAAAAGCTCCTGGCACATTTGGATTTTATTTGGGGGGTGGAGGGGATGTATAAATAAGTCCCAAGATAGGCATTTTCTTCCTCTACCAGGGTCTCCACAGGGTCGGAGTTTCTGCGGCAGGGGAGCATGGCCAAAAGTCTTCTGGGGCCCTTCTGGCCGGGCACAGGGGCATTCCTGCATGCTGTGTTTGGGCCAAGTCTTTTGGAGAGTTTGTGCAGTTGTGATGCCAGAGGCCCTCCCTGAAAGCCTGCTGTAGGTGGGCCAAAAGGTGGCTGCAGGCATCTTGGCTCAAAAGGTTGTATTTCGGGAGTAGCGTCGTGAGCTGGGAGAGACAGGTCCGGTAGCCTTCGCAGTAGCTATCCACAGAGTCTGCGGATGAGAAAATCGAGTCACCCACTGGCTGCTGAATAATGACAAAAGTCTGGGACGGTGGCAAACATGCAGGTTTGCGCTGGGTGGCCCAGCATAAAATCCCCCCTTTAATCTCCTCTGCTGGGGAGGGAGGAATCAAAACCTGAAAAAGGCGGGTGTGACGTCACCGTCGAAGTTTCGACGGTGACGTTGTACCTGCCTTCTTGCAGATTTCGATCCCCCCTCTGCCACCCCTCCCCAAAGGCCGCTGCCTGTTTGCAGAGCAGGATAGAAAACACAACACCGTCATCCACGATTCTAGCATGATTGTTAATAGGTGGCAGGACAACTCTGATTCCAATTATTAATTCATTAATTATTAATTCATGCAAAAAAACTAAATGTGCTTTGCTGTGAAATAAAAAGACAGGTTAAGCATTAAGGTGCCACAAAATGATTTGCTTTTTGAAATCTTAAAAGACTCAAACCAGGGACCAAGCAGAAACATTGAACAGGAAGACAGGAAAAAGCCATGCAAATTAAATTATTGAAAAAGCCACTTAATGCAGGCAAATAACACCCAAACTTACTATTTGTTTTCCTCTCTCATTCCTATCAATGTACACTTCTGTGCATTAAAAACAAAAAATCTAATTTGGACGCACATCTTGCAGATTCCAAAATCTAGATGTGCTTTAAACCTGTCGCACTTCTGCCAGTTAATTAGCACAAGAGTCCTTATGGACTTGAGGTCAGCTTGAAGACAATCCCAGGTTTCTCTTAAGCTAGAAAGCTTTTAGATGGTGAATATTTTTAAGCAGAGGATGAAGATATAAACATGGGCAGTGAGCTCTGAGAAACTTCCGACATGTTGCACTTAGACTCACATAACTGGCAGTCACCATGGCCACTGACAATAAGAGATTATGGGTATTGTAGTCTAACCCAGCTTTCTTACCCTGCATTTTTATTTTGGGGGGATTTTGTTCAATTTCTCTATTAGCCATTAACTTGATCTGGGCTCAGAAGCCAAACAGGGTCAGATCTGGGTTGTTCTTGGACAGGAGACCACCAGGGAATCCACTTTGGTGGTGTTACCAAGAAAATTGCACAGATGTGTCCACGGAGAATAAAACCTCGCAAATAAATGGTTCCTGGGGTCCTTCGTTAGAAAGTCTAACATTTATATCACTTTGCTCCAAACATTTACAGTAAATCCATTTCACTAGGATGATGAAATGTAATGTTCAAAATATAGTTTAGAGTGTGGCTATTTTGCCCCATTCAAGGTTTTCCTCTTCCTTGCCTCACTAGCAATAGCAACCTCCTTTGCCCTTCTTGGGTTGCAGCTTCCAAATTCCTTGATCATCTGGAGGGCGCCAGCTTGGAGATTAATTTCCACTATTTGGGAGTGTCCCTTCCAAATCCCTTCCCACCCCCGATTACGACATTCCTCTGCTTTGTTGGTTTTTCACAATACTTAACCCCAAACTCAGGTTAAAAGGAAACAGTAGCTGAGTTTGCATAAAACACTGTGCTCAAATAAGTAAGCCACGTCACAGCTAAGGCCGCAGCACATGTTAACACTGCGGCTGGATTTCCCATGTTGCATCCAACCTGTTATGCCAACCCAACCCCTGAGTCTTTACTGGCATTTTCTGAGGGCAAAGCAGGTGCCAGCAGACTTGAGTATCAGTCTGAAAAATCCCTTTTTTGGGAAGATTTCAGCTTCTCTTTGCATCCAACTGAACTACAAAGGCACCAGCACTGACATGTGCGACCCGTGTTTCACTCGCCTGAAAGCATGTCGCAAGGCGCTGGCAATTCTTTCAGGAATTTGACGGTCATCTCCAAGATATCTGCTTTCTCCAGCTTGGAATAACTGGAGCTCTGGAAAAGAAGGGAGAACAAATTGTGTTGAGGTGCAGAAAAGGTGAAAAAAGGACAAAGTATACCCTACATGGAGTGTGGAGGCTCTGGGGACTCAGAAGCAGAGGTGTGCACATCCTCACACTGCACACAATCGAGGGAGGGCCCAAGCAAATGTGTAGAGCCTCCATGCTCAGAGGCAGTGTACCTCCAAATATGGAATTATGACCTGTAAGCATTACTGTCGTATTGTTATATTTTGAACATGTGTGTGTGTGGGGAGGGGGGGTCTGCACACGGGTGTGCCAACAATACCAAATTCGGGGACCAGGGATGATTTTTCTCCCCTCCCTTTCAGCGCTGATCCCTAAATCCAGGCACTTAGCAAAATGCAATGGCTCTATAACAGCATTTGCAGCACCCAAGCATCCTGGATTCCTGCGCTGGGCAGGTAGCTGGACGATCTCCCATGTCCCATGAGCCCCAAACCTCTTTCCCCCCTAGTTTTGCATATTTGGGGAATCCAGCTACGCAGGCTTTGGGATCTCTCTCACATTTGGGGCCTTATATTCTTTATCCTTTGTTTCAACCTCTGCTTTCCCCTGCTGCTAGAAACTCAAGCAAACGGGGATAACGAGGCTTTCAAGTGCTCTCTCCTCCCGGATCGAGGCGGGCAGAGCCGGGAAGGGGCTGCCAATCCCGCGGGGGTCGTTTCCCGCTAGCAAGGGGGTTCCCGAGGGTCGGGCGCGGGGGCCGCTACTCACGTCTTTGCCCACCAGGGGCAGGATGAGCGTCTTGAGCTGGCCGAGGCTGCAGTTGATGCGCGCCCGGCGGCGTTTCTCCATCAGCGGCTTGAGGCTCTGCAGGGAAGAGGGGAGAGGAAAGGAGGCGCTCAGTCCGACGGCCGGGCGAGGGGGCAAGGGACGCGGCTCGGCCACCCCCGCTCGCTCGCTCGCCCGCCCGCCCGCCCGCCCGCCCGCGCTCACCTTCCGCAGCTCGGAGGCCTCGCCGCTTTTCCTGCCCGGACTCATCTCGGCGCGGCGGCAGAGGAACTGGCTTCGCCCCGCCCGACGGGCGCCCTTTATACCTGCCCGGCCCCGCCCACTTGGGGGGCCGGTCCCTCCCCTCCCCGCCTCTTCCTCCAGTCGGCGCCTTCCAAAGAGCCAGCGCAGCGTTGGCCCGCGGAACTCGCCTCCACGACCGTCTTTGCTGGGGAGCCCCTGATATTGCCGGTCGGGGTTGGACAAAGCCCACCGGGTGGCCCTCTTTCTTCCAGGCAGGCCGGACCGAGGGTTCGGGGCGAGGGTGCTCTCCCCTCTTTCTCGCACGATTGGCGAACCTGGGGGGAGGCGGTTCCCACTGGCTGTGTGGTTTGGTGGGTAAGCCCGCTGGGGGAACCCGGCCCCGGCTGCCGAGTTGAGGATGACCGAATGAACCCAGACGTGGCCTGGATCAGCAGGCGTGTTCCCGCTTATCATTTCCCTCTCCCGTCTAGTTCCCCGCGCTGGGATTTCCCGGTGGTCTCCCATCCCAGCACTCAGCAAGGCCAGCTCTTCTGAACTTTTCCGGCTCGCTCCGTGGCAGCTGGGTTGGCGGTTGCGGCACCCGCAACGTCTTCCCAACAACGCGCACAACGCTCGCTTGCTGCCTTTCTGGGGGCGGGGAGGAGGCGCGCTCGGGGGCGCGGGGTCCGCCCAGCCGCGTGGCGCCTTCCCGGCCGCTCTCCAGGGTGCTGAAGACGCGCGGGCCGCGACATCTGGCCGCCCGCCCTAAGCCGTTGGAGCGAAGCGCGGGGGGGGGGCGTGATATTAATAGCCTTGAGCTTTGGAGACCCATAGCAACATCGCAAGCCACGATGTTTTTTGGGGGGGGCGACACACGGGGTTTTAACTCCGCCGACGCGCCCCGCGCCGTTTGGGGCTCTCTTTATTTATTTATTTTCAATGCCTTTATTAGGATTTTCAGCAAGAAAGATCAACACGAACGGAGACTAATATTCCAGTTTTATTTACAGCCCGCAAAGCAAGTTCCAGATATAATCCAAACTTGGCATTGGATAAAACAGTTTTAACAAATAAAACATTCAATCAATATGACATAATACCCTTAAAGCCCCAACTCACTGATTTGTTTGCTAAAATCTGTTTGCATTCATTTGCTAAAACCGTGGTTGATTTTGATGGGTTACTAAAAACCAACCGTTGAAGGTGCCAAGGGGCTAGTCCTCTGGGTGCTGACACCGTCAGCTTGGGTTTCTCTTATTTTGTTCTAAAATTCAGGTTGTGCCCCCGAATCGCTTCATACTGGGGGACAAGTCAACTTCTGGCGGTCAGGAGACACACATCTGGGGAAGAGAGGATAATAAGCCATAAAACAGATGCAAAAATAATTGGAGACATACCCTACATGCAAATAAGTCTGGAATTGTCCCCTTTCCCCCTCTTCTTTTGGGGAGGGGAATTATAATTTATAACTTGTGGGAAAGAGATTTCCCAGAATGCTTTGCAACGTGCCAGAGCAACAGTCTCAAGGCAAAGGCTTCTGGGATAGGTTTGCAGGATGATTTTTCCGCCTCCACCCCCCTCAGGGTCCGTCCCCCATCCTCACAAAGACTCACAAAAGGGAACCCAACATTCATGGTTTAGGCGTCAGCCTCAACGCTGCCAAAACGGGGCCCAAGCCCTGTGAGCCAGCCTTGGCGGGCTGTGCCAAAGCAACTTGTGGGTCTCCGATGACCCGGGCTCAGCCTGCCCTGTTGAACCTTGGACCCATGTTAGAAGGTTGGGACATATTTAGACATTTATTTTTACCTGCTTGAATAACCTGAAGTAAATGCAGGCCCAGCAATATGCCTATTGTATGGTTGACCTCACAGTGATTATCAAAAGGCTGCATTCTTGAGGATGTGAGCGAGGCCGGGAAGGAAGTGGAGCCGGAGTGTGGAAGCGGCATGGATGGTTGCTGTGGAAGAAAGGGGTTTCCGCTTCTCCCCGCTGTTCCTCCATCCGCCTGGCGTCCGCCTGGCGGGTCCTGCATTCACGGGAGAAATGCCCCCCTCTCTGACAATAGTAGCAGAGGGGGCGGCTCTGTGAAATCCCCGGCCTGGGTCTCACGTGTTGCGGGCGGCTGCGACGATCCGTTTGGAAAGCAGCAAACGTTTTTAGGTCTTCTCGGCGGTCAGCACGGCGCCGTTTATCTTTTTCCTCAATTTCCGCCTTACGTTTTGCTTCCTTCTCCTCCTCCTCTTTTTGCTTACGGTGATCAAAAACAAAACTGGCAATGCGACGGAGCTCAGCACCCCCTAAACTTTGCCAGTTGGAGACGATGGTTTGGAAATGGTTTTTGGTATCAGCAGCCGCTTGCTCAACGAAGGCAGAGTGGAGAAGCCTGTTATCCTTGTCATTTTCAATATCCAAATGGGCGTGAGTGACCCCTGCCTCAGAGAAACGGACCCAGAATTCTCTGAATTGTGTTATTAAATTCAGACCATTCCAAAGGCTTTTTCCCCATTTCCCGAAGGGCTTCAATGAGGTTCTCCTTAGCCCTGTTATACTCAGTCCAATGGTCGGCATTGTTATAGTCCCATTAGGTTCATGAATTGGCCAAGGGACCCGGGGAGGGGGTGGTGCCACTTCCCCGGGGACCGGTAGAACAGGGCGACGGCCAATTTCTTCACTTTTCAAATAATTTCAGGACCTCATCCCTGGTTAATAACATATTAAGGAGCTCCATCATATCTGCCCATGAAGGGTTGTGACTTCGAATGACTGCCTCTAAGCGTCTTATGACAGCCAACGGATCTTTTCGGAAGGAAGGAGTGTCAGAGCGCCATACTGCCAAGTCCGGTGGTGAAAAAGGAGTATGATATCTTAGAAACGCTACCCTCCCAGCTGTGGCCGGTTGCCCATCTGTAGCAGGTGTGAGAGGTAGAAATACTGGATTTAGTAACAGAGGTGCCATTATCTTGCCGGAAGGCAAAGCGCCTTCTTTCCCTTGTTCCAAACAAGTGAGTCTGGAGCGCTGGCAATAGGGGATATGTCGGCTAGTTCATTCCAACAGTGCCAATAGGACAATTGCTCTGGACAATTTCATTTCAACTGGAGTTCAAGAAGCTTCAGTTTCTCACAGTGGAATGTACCCATGGGGGGCCAAATTGCATTACCGCTTGTGTCTAGATACTGAGTCCATTCCATACATAATTTACGTGCACGTCTTTTCCTCATTCCCGGCCGGGTGGGCAAAATCCCCTTATCCCAAGCCTGTAACAACCTTCCCAGAGGGGAAGATGGGGGTACTGTCGACTTAGTATTCCCCATACCTTCTCGTGTCCCTAAGTGTGGCACCGGTGCCCGTCGGATTTGGGGTGTGTCCACACACCTAGAGACTCCCTATTAGAGTACCGACCCTCTGCGCGCTTCAAAACTCCTAATCGCTTTATCAACTTTACAATTTTCTAGCAATTTTGCAATTCCTAGTGCACAAGCGGTAATCGCCCAGTTATAGGATCAGCCACTCATTCAAGCACGGCCTGCCCGGGCACGCGGATCGCCCTGGTCCCACTTGCTATCCGGGTTGCTCTGGCCACAGCAGAGGCCCGGGGGCGTCTTGGACCAGTTTGACACACAGCCTTGGTCTGCAGTCGGGTTTTATAAAAGGGATCAAACACGCATTCCCAGGTTCGGTTTATGGTCGCTCACTCACACACTCACGCGGATCTTGTCAGCCCCTTGCTTTCTACCTGGGTTTTCCAGATAGGTGCGGCTGGAGCAGACAGACACACAGCCCTGGTCAACAGCGGGGAAATAATTGGGGATACACACGAATCACTTCCAACCGAACACTGGGGGCACAACCAATTACACACCAACGCTGGGCTTATAAAAGAAAAGAAAATTTTGGGTACTCACCCACTGTGACGTTGTCCTAAGTTCATGCAATCGGTTGGCACAAAACCAAGGTTCCCTTTACTACCTTCAGGGCAATCCCGCAGGAAAACCACAAACCCTCTGGGCAAATGGCCCGGTGCCGGCAGGGTGTGTTATCCTCCCGGGACCCAGCCCATTAGGTTAGCCCAGTCCCATCTGGGTCGCCAAATGTTGGATCTAAAATTTCATCTTACCAGGTCCGTTTCTGAGCCGGGAGTAAAGACACTGACGAGCTGCATGAAGTTAGGCGGCTTATTCTTCACCCAAGAGCAGAAGCAATGACAGCATGCAGTTAGGTGGGCAGCCGCGCTGGACCCCCTTCATACAGCACATTATATACCTTTCGTTACATTCAGACCCACTTTAAGATGTCATGACTTTTCTGATCCAATCAAAGCCAGTTACCTTGATCCATACTCCTCCCCTTCCCCAGGACCACTTTCTCTGGTGCTGATTAAGGTTCTTCCTTCCTGTATGTAAACTAATTTCTTGTCACCTTGAATGTTAACAGCCATATGTAAACTATTCTTTATCACTCTGATTGTCCACCAGGCGCTGTCCCGATTTACTTCCCTAAGAAACAAGGTCAGGACCGCTTATCTTTCTTTGTGAGGGGTCATCTGAACAGGAAAAGACTATTAGGTCAAAACAGTTTATCTGCTTACATGAATGGACAACAATTAACGCATCCTTGAGATATTGAGAAGTGTTGAGGGTCACATCCTCAAGAATGTAGCCTTCTGATAATCACTGTGAGGTCAACCATACAATAGGCATATTGCTGGGCCTGCATTTACTTCAGGTTATACAAGCAGGTAAAAATAAATGTCTAAATATCTAAAATGTCTACATGTCCCAACCTTCTAACACCCAAATCAGCCAGGAGCGTTGGCATCCAGCGTTGGGCCTGACCTGCCTTGCTAATAAGAATCTGTCCCCTGCCCCGTCCCAACCCCACCGTTTTTCCCCCTTTGCAAATCCTGCTGGCGCGCAGGGCCAACAGCCACGCCGAGCAATGGAGTCATCAATGTCACGCCGAGGTGGCTAATCTGCTCCCCCAGGGCCGGGAGCGTGGGGGGGGGCTTTTGTGCTGTCGGAGCCATTCGCTCCTCCCCACCCGCCCGCCTGCCTCAAGGGTCTCGGGGAGGGTCCCTGGTGGCACGTGCTCCAGCCAGGCCTTCTGTTCCTCTAACTGCCTTTCGCAAGGGATGGCAGTGGGGATGGGCAGAGGCCGGCTGGATAATGCGGCAACTGGCACCCGTGGTTGGGCACTGTTGGTGCAGATAAACAGCAGCATCTACCTTGTGCATCTTAAGCGGGGGGGGGGGGGGGGCATACGCTTCACTGCCTTTTTGGGTTTTATTTCTATGCCCTGCCTGATTTCTGCATGCCCCCCTCATTCTTAACAGCTCCCACCCTCCCACTGGGGAAGGGCCACGTCTTTCTTTTTTTTATATATAATATTTTATTGAGATTTTTAAAGATACGTATTTAAAAGTTAGAAATGCAAAAGAAAATTTGAAATACAAAATGTAAAGAAAAGGAAAAGAAAACTGAAGTAAAGATATGAAAAATAGATAACTTCTAATCTCTGGTCTTAGAAATAATAAGTGCTAGTTTTTAATACATTAAATAACAATAATACTTTCTCTAAATAGATCCCTTTATGGAAGGGCCGCGTCTTTTGAAAGCCGGTGGCCTGCAGAAGCTGAGGCTCTCGGAAAGAGGAGACGGCTGGACGCGGCGTGAAGGCCGAGACCAACAGCCAGGACTTTGAATATATTTCAATATTCGCCCCTTCCAGGCCAGGATCCCAAAGTCAAGACGCTAATCTCCATGGATTTCTTCTCAAGCGTGTCCGCGGGGACGGGGTGGTCAAAAAAGTCAAGATGGCTCTTGTAGCCGTCTTTGTAGCCGGGCTTTGATTGGGGCTGCCATCTTGACCTTTGGGACTGTTCTTCTGGATCCTGGTTGGGAAAGAAGAGGTTAAGGAAGTTAAAGCTAGCCATCATAGACCTCTGGGGAATCAAAGTTTGTGCCTGCATCGAGGGGGACTTCTCTCCATCAGTGATGGGGAAGACGTCTCCAAGGGAAGTTGCTGTGACTTTGGGCTTTTAGGGGGACAATTTGGGAGGGGGACAATTCTGGGGGTACAACCAAGCACATCTGCATTTCCCCCCGTCCTCAAGAAGTGCAAAAAAGGACATATTTTTTCTGGACTCAAGGCCACCTGACCATCAAAAAAACAAGGCCAGACTAACTCACCAAATTGGGAGGGTTAGCACCATTTCATGTATGTTTAGATCAGTGTTTCTCAACCTTGGCAACTTTAAGACAGGTGGACTTCAACTCCCAGAATTCCCCAGCCAGCCATGCTGGCTGGGGAATTCTGGGAGTTGAAGTCCACCTGTCTTAAAGTTGCCAAGGTTGAGAAACACTGGTTTAGATTAAATTATGTATAGCTAAAATGTTTGCTCTCCAGACATATAGTAATTATTTCCTCTTTGGGGTGCATTCAGCCTTACAATTAGGTGACAACGTCTGGAGATCTTTGCAGGGTGGGGAACTCCAAAGCTTTATATTTCCTAAATTTCTCACTTAGAAAATGCTTCTGCTTCTTTTTAACCTTCACACCGTGGAAGGGGACTTTCCTTCCCTCCCGCACAGAAGTCCTGGGGGGCCAAGAACTTTCGCTGTTTTGATTTTCGAATTTCTCCCCCCGTCTTCCTGCTTAGGGGGCACAAAGCCCTCAAAGAAAGAGGGAAAATCAAAATTAAGATGAATATTGTGGCCAATATTCCTTGATACAGGGCGTTATCAAGATGTTTAAGACCTGTATAGGAAAGTTCTGTTTCTTGGAGCTCTCAGTCCTTGGGAAAATGTTGCTGAAGTATTTCCGGGGGGTGTCAAGGAAAAGAAAAAACTTGAAACGAGGAGGAATTTCCTGAGCGGGACGAGCGATGAAGCAATGGGACAGCCTCACACCAGGATGGACAGAGCCTCTGGGTTTCAAGCCAAGCTTGGACTCGTTGGAGGTTTCTTGGACTGGACGGGGGGTGGACTAGAGGACCTTTAAAGGCCCTTGCAACCCTTGGGCACTTGGGAACTCTTAAGAGGAGAGTTTGCAGGAGGAGCAGAAATTCTAGCCAGCCCCACTGAGCACCGCTGGGTTTAAGGGACGGTCTCGGTCGCCACCTCGTGGCCTCCCTAACAGATCGCCGCATGGGATCCTCGGCAGGTCTGAAAAATATTCCCTTCCTCCGAGAGAGAAACGGAAACCGAGGGAAATTTCCGTCGGAATCCTGTAGCGCCCTGCTGGCGATTCAGGGTCCCTCCAACCCGATCGCTCCCCAAGGCCAGAAAATACGGTTCTTTCTGCAAGTTTTGCTCCCGGCAAACCCGACGCCGCCTAATGCGCAAAAGGCCTTTCAGCCTCCCCGTTCAACCTTGTCTCGCATCTCCTGTTGGCCGCCTATCCAAGCATGAAACCAGCCCATCCCATTCAGGCTGGCTCAGGCTGGAGGGGCCCCTTTCGACCCCTCCCTCCTCTGACCCCCCAAGGCAGCGTCAGGCGCCAGGCGTGGCCCGGATCCCCGCAATGACGACCCTGCGAGGTGGGGCGAACGAGAGCCTGGCTCCCCGTCCCCCTGACACCAGCCCTCCTCAGCCCAGGTCCAACCCTCCCTCTTCCACTGCCGGAGCTTGGAAGGGCTGTCGGCGCGCGCACTCTGTGCATGCTCAGAGGCTGGGCATCCAGGTCCTGAAGGACAGCTCCGGAGCCGCTTCGGGCCACTCGGACGAGACCTGGAGAGAGGGGGCGGGCGGGGCGGGGAAGCCCCCTCGGCAACGGAGGGGCGGAGCCTTCCGGGGGCGGGGCGAGAGGCCCCCTCCCTCCCCTCCCCTCCCCTCCCCTCCGCCCGCCCTAGCCCCAGCAGAGCCGGCCGGGCGCCAGGCGAGCGCCATGGCCGCGGAGCGCGCCCTGCGAGCCGCCCGCCAGGGAGACCTGGAGGCGCTGCGGGCGCTGGGGCCCCCGGGCGCGCTGCGGGACCCGCTGGGCGCCTCGCCGGCGCACCACGCCGCCCGCGCCGGGAAGCTGCGCTGCCTGCGCTACCTGGTGGAGGAAGCCGCGCTGGGCGGCGACGGGCGGGCGCGCAACGGGGCCACGCCGGCCCACGACGCCGCCGCCACCGGCCACCTGGCCTGCCTGCAGTGGCTGCTCGGCCCGGGCGGCTGCCGCGTCCAGGTGAGCCGCGCGCGGGAGCCAGCGGGGCTAGGTCCCTGGCAGATGGGATCTGTGGTCCTTGCCCGAGGGCGGGCGTGGAGCGGGCGGCGGGGACGGGGGTCTCTGCGTGGCTCCCCCCGTCCAAAGTCTGGCCGCGAGGGGGTTCCCCCGGCCGCTGCGCTTGATGGAGGGGGAGAGCGAAAGCCCCGCGGCTGGCTTCGCACAACGTCCCAGCCCCGAGCAAGCAGCGCGGCCAGTCCCCGCCGAGCCCTTTGCCTGGGCGAAGCCGCCGCGCCTGGTTCCGATGAGCGGAGCGGGGGGGACCCTGCCGCGTTCCCGCGACCCTCTGACCCGGCAGCCCGGGGCGAAGTCAGCCTCGGCGTTCCCGAGTGGGAAGGGGGTGAAGAGCGAGGCCCGAGCGAAGGCTTCTCCGACATGCCAGCCTAGACTGAAATATTAGGCTCCTGGAAGGCCCCGGGGCCTTAGAGGTCGCCTAGTCTGGCCAGCTCGTTGGCCCATTTGTTGTTCGGCCTGTCGCGAAATCCGGCTATTGCTTTAGCGTGGCGCAAACCTGGCTTTTTAACATGAGTGTTCAGGGAAAAGACTTTCTCTGAGCATGTGCAAAGTGGGAGTCACACCTGAGGTTGGAAAGATTGTTACCTGGAGCATTTCACCCCATGTCATTGCTCGTGGGAAGCGGGACAAAAACTGCATTTTATTGCATTTGGCCAATTGGGGCTTCTTCAGCAAACCATCTTCAGGCAGATCCTCGCTTCACACAATGTCTAAATCCAGTGATCATTTCCCTTTCAGCTTTTCAACATATTTTTGTGCAGCTTCCAGCCTGTTCTTTTTGGCTTACGTAGCCAACTGCTCCCACGTGTCTTTGCCTTCCAAATTGCAAAAAAGAAGAAGAAAGAATGAGCTAAACTTCTTTGAAAGCCATTCCTACTTCTAACAAACTTGGTTTGATTGTTTCCATTCACACAACACTCTACCCTGGATTGAAGTGAGGTCGAGTACTTTGTGGGTGATTTGGTTGGGGGAACCCAGTCAGTATCATTTTGTACAACCCACACCGTTGTGTAATACTGTTTGCTGTGAACACAGGCGTTGCCTCTTGTTAACCTGGGTTTACCATATTGTGTGAAGGCGACCTTCCAACGGACAGCACGGCCATAATAAAAAGTCAGAATGATCCCCTGTAATGAGCAGTAAAGGATAAACCTCTAAGTATTGAATGAAAACTTAATTTAAACCAGTTTAGCACAAGCTCCCGAGCTTGCTGAAAAATAAGTATTTGTTGATAATATGGGAAAGTTATACAGTGTAAGTGATGTTGAGCTCTCCGTTTTTCTAGCTGGGTTAGAATTTGCCATTTATATCTGCATTCACGCCACCTTTTTAGGCCCAGCGATGCCTTCAAAATATAGATGCTTCTTGCCGCCACAAGGGGAACTTTTATTAATATTCCAAATAAATCAGGACCACGGCTAGGGATTTTCCCAGCCTTTTGGGGGATAAAAATGCCACCAACTTACAGCCCTCCCTAAAGATCTGGCTTCCAACGACCTAACCGATCAAGGATCCCCGCCAGAAATGAGCTTTCTCCTTTTTCCCAGAAATTTCTGCAAGCTGAGGTTTTCACGGCCCACTGTTGGAAGGCCAGACCACACCCAGGCGAGGTAGGCCAGTGGTGGTGCAAGGCTTACGTTTGCACGGGGAGCACCAGCCTCGTCTTTCACGCCTCTGCCTCCAACACATCGTTTGCTTTCCTCCCGAGGCCTTTGGCTTCCAGAATTTTAAGGCATTTCCAGGCCTTTCGGTGCCCGCCTTGGCGTCTTGGACGTCAGATTTTGCTAAATAGCATCCTCTAATGTCGGTTTTTTCGCCCGGCGGACTGACGCGCCTGATTCTGTCCTCCAACCTGCAGGATACGGACAATTCCGGGGCCACGGTCTTGCATCTGGCGGCCCGCTTCGGCCACCACGAACTCATCGACTGGCTCTTGCGCTTCGGAGGCAGCGACCCGCTGGCGCTCACGGAGACGGGCGCATTGCCTGTGCATTATGCAGCCACCAAAGGTGATTCCCTCTCCTTGCAACTCATCCTCGGACACTGTCCCAGGTAAGAGACTTCTTCGCGGGGTTGGCGTTTTCTTTCTCTGCCCCGCTGGCCCCAGAATTGGGGGGGTCTCTCCAGCGGCAGCCGCAACAGAAAGTGGATGACCGCATGTACAGCTCCGCTCCCTTTGAATGGTATCATCTGAGGGGGGAGAAGGTGTCGCTCGATTTACATTAAATGAAAATAAAATAAGATTTAGCAGAAGCCCCCCCCAAACTAAACCACTGATCCACTTTGATTCTCAGACAATCCAGCCACGTCAGCTGCTATGTGTGTTTTTTTTCAATCGAATGTTTCTTACAGGAAGACAGGGGTCTCCATGGGGTGTGGATATGTGTGAAAGAGGTTAAGATGGGGCAATCAAAGCCCCCCTCCTCTTTTTATGCCCACCGCTCTGTCCTTCTCAGGAACAGCTCGGCCACGCTCTTCCCTCCCTGCTGGAGATGGGAGTTTGGGCCCTTAAGGGAAAAAGGGCTGCGTCCTTGATTTTCTTTTTTTTTAAATAATACTTTTATTAAAGTTTATATATATAAAAACTGATACAAAACTAAGAGACACACAAACAAAAAGAAGAGAAAGGGAGGGAGGGAGGAAGGGAGGAAGGAAGGAAAAAGGGAAGGAGGGAGGGAAGGAAGGAAAGAAAGGGAGGGAAGGGAGGGAGGGAGGAAAAAGGGAGGGAGGGAGGGAAGGAAGGAAAGAAAGGGAGGGAAGGGAGGGAGGAAGGAAGGAAGGAAAAAAGGGAGGGAGAGAAGGAAGGAAGGAGGAGGGAGGGAGGGAGGGAGGAAAAAGGGAAGGAGGGAAGGAAGGGAGGGAAGGAAGGAAGGAAAAAAGGGAGGGAGAGAAGGAAGGGGGAGGGAGGGAGGAAAAAGGGAGGGAAGGAAGGAAAGAAAGGGAGGGAGAGAAGGGAGGGAGGAAGGAAGGAAAAAAGGGAGGGAGAGAAGGAAGGAAGGAAAGAAAGGGAGGGAGGGAAGGAAGGGAGGAAGGAAGGAGGGAGGAAGGAAGGGAGGGGGAGGGAGGGAGGGAGGGAGGAAAGGAAGAAATGTAAAAGATGATTTTCCCCTCCCTCCAAACAAGTATATGCATTCACAGTAACTTCCCACCTTCTCTTCATCCCCTTTCTCATCCCTAAACAACAACCAAATCATGAAAAATATTCAGCCATCCATCTGATCAGCAAAAATATTTAACTGTATATTTTAAGCTTAAACAAATAGGTCCGTTTTGCATTGTAACTTACCTTATTTTTTAAGGAAACCTAAAAGATCTCTCCCCTTAAGCGTACAAAAGACCAGCCATAATAACATGCGTATCTTGAACTAAGCCACAGAAACGCCCCGATGTTCGAATCAGCAGCTGCCCCCCCCAAATCTCGGAGTTGCACCTCCGAGAAAGGGGCTGATCTGCAGGGACCGACAAGGGCCAGTGACGCTGGTGTCGTCGATGTGATGAGCTCACCCGCCAATGGCCTTTTGTATCATTGCTGGGGCTTCTTCCGAACCCACCAGGCTTCTTCTAGGGCGGTGTTGTCCAAACTTGGCCACTTTAAGATGGCTGGCTGGGGAATTCTGGGAGTTGAAGTCCACTCATCTTAAAGTGGCCAAGTTTGGACAACACTGTTCTAGGGCTTCAAGCTTTCTGAAGCATGAAAATGGACTTTAAAATAAGGTACGGCAGGGGAAAAGGGGATCAGGGAATTCTCCTTCCTGTTCCGATATGGAAACTGAGGATTAAGCGGGTGCATTATTGGCCCTCGGTTCTTACAACTTGCAGGATTCAGATAGTCGGCGGAGAAGATCAATCTATTATAGTGAATTACAGTCTTTTTTTTTTGCCCCTCCGGAAACCATGGCTTATGGTACTGATTTCTTGAAAGGATTAAAAATATCTATTTGAAAGATGCCAGTTGGCTGTGCCTTCCTCTTTAGAAAAGTGGTTTAGCCCACTCTGGCGAAGGCTAGGGTTTGGGTTTGGGTTTTTATCCCAAACTGTGGTTTGGAGCGTTGCTTTCGGCTCGGAGTAAGCCATGATGGTTGGTTGAAGAAAGCACAATCGAGACAAACTCTGGTTGAGGCGGGTGTGAAGTCTGGGAGAAGAAGATGCTGTTCCGCTTTGCATTTTCTAGATCAGTGAGTCTCACCCTTGGTGGCTTGGGGAGGGTGGACTTCGGCTCCCAGAATGCCCCAGCCAGCATGCATTCTGGGAGTTGAAGTCCACACATCTCAAAGCACGCTGGCTGGGGCATTCTGGGAGTTGAAGTCCACCCCTCTTAAAGTTGGGCAAAGCGTGTTATGCCCACCAGGGTGTCCTTGCACAGAATGTCCTGCTTCTGCCAGGGCCCGGAGAAGAGGGCTGGCCCGGCTCTGGAATTGGGTCCCATTTGTTCAGCCCTGCGGCTTGTCGGCTTTTCTCCTCCCGTGACAGCTTTATCGTGGGGGGAGTCAAAGAGAGCTCTAAAGCCCTTTATAGCCCCGGCGCGGAGCATTTGCACATGCGGCTGTGCAAAAGGCCGATAACACGGTGGCCTTTGTCTCCGCCGGAGGTTATATAAATGGATTACGCTCGGGGCTGGGGGGGAAGATTATGTGGCTGAGCAGAATGGCAAAGCTTTTCAGGGGCAGGGAACGGGGGGAAGGAAGGGGCGGGAGGGCGGGCTGGGGGCCGTTGTCCTGGTGGGGCGGGCGTGTGTACATTGGCCTGTGGCCACGTTTGAAGGACGCGTAAGCAGCCTAGTGCTTAGCCATCATGTGTGTGCCTTGAGAAACTCAGATTTAAAGAGCCTGTATGCTAACCTGTAGGCGAGGATGTTGAGTGCCTCTCTGTGTGAGTTCCTTCCTTCCTTCCTTCCTTCCTTCCTTCCTTCCTTCCTTCCTTCCTTCCTTCCTTCCTTCCTCTCTGTCCCTCTCTCCTCCTTTCTTTAATTCCTTCCATCCTTCCTTCCTTCCTTCCTTCTTTCTTCTCTTTCTCCTTCCTTCCTTCCTCCCTCCCTCCCTCCCTTCCTTCTCTTTCTCCTTCCTTCCTTCCTTCCTTCCTTCCTTCCTCTCTCTCCCTCTCTCCTCCTTTCTTTAATTCCTTCCATCCTTGCTTCCTTCCTTCCTTCCTTCTTTCTTCTCTTTCTCCTTCCTTCCTTCCTTCCTTCCCTCCCTCCCTCTTTCCACCCTCTTTCCATATCCTTCCTTCCTTCTTCTCTTTCTTCTTCCTTCCTCCCTCCCTCCCTCCCTTCCTTCCTTAGTTATGCTGGGCCTCAGGTGGGGTTGGGTGACCGAGTCGCTCCTGAACTGATCAAATTAACTGTCTCAGTGGAGGCTGCCTGTTGAATCTCTGCCTGAGCCCCCGGTCTGTTACAATTCCTTTTCAAGCTGCCTCAGACCTGTTCAGGGACACAGAGAGTCCTCTCTTAATTTTGGCAGGAGGACGTAAATAGAAAAGCATCCGCAGAAAGAGGAAAAGCAGGGGCCTTAGAGCATTCCGAAAACCCTGCTAATACTGGAATGGGGGGGTTAATACGTGTGGGCCGGTCAATGGCTTTTCGCCCCCTGGAGTAGCTTGATACCACCCCCCTGTGGAGCAGGCCACGGAGAGACCGTATTTCGGGCTCAGTCACGCTACCGGCTTGGCAACGGTTGAGGAATTTTCCTCGTCCCCTGCAAAGGAAGCGCCTGGTTTTCAGCCTCGTTCCAAGGATGCTTTCGAATTTCTGGGGTTTGTACGAAGTCGGCTTTCAGATCAGAGGCGATGGCAGCTTCCCTGGCTTTTGGCCTGCCAAAAATCCCGAGAAGGAGGTCATAGAATCCTTGCTGGGGAGGGACCTCGGGGGTCATCTAGTCCAACCCTCCCCAATTCGGGGCAGGATCCTCCAGACCGTTTCAGGTCAGGGACTCTCCAGCCTCTGTCAGAAGAGCTCCAGCAAAGGAGTGCATTTGGCAAGCACTCTTACCCCAGGGTTTCTCAACCTTGGCAACTTGAAGACGGGTGGACTTCAACTCCCAGAATCCCCCAGCCAGCACAGCTGTGCTGGCTGGGGGATTCTGGGAGTTGAAGTCCACCCGTCTTCAAGTTGCCAAGGTTGAGAAACCCTGTCTTACCCTCAGAAGATTCCTCCTGCTATCGAACTGAATCTACTTCTGGAGTGACACAGAAGCCTTTTGAATTTTCCCTTATGCTGTTTTCTCCTTCTTTCCTTTTCCTTATCTTAGTTTGTATCCGTTTTTAATCCTTTTTAAAATCTTTAATCAACATATATATGTATATAAAAAAGAATTATAGGCGGGCAACCGTGCCACGCTCTCCACGGCGGAGCATTTCTTCGCCACCCTTTGCGAGACGTCTGAAAAGCCACTTTGAGCTGGGTTCTGGGCAGGAACCCCATTTAAAGCCGGGTGGAAGGATGGGGAGGACCTGAGAGGCCATCTAGCCCAACCCTGTCCCCAGGGCGAGGAACCCCCACCCCAGCCTTTCCAGCCGATGACCGTCCAACCTCAGTCGGAATACTTTGCTTAAAATTACCCTCCGGCCCGAGAGCCAATGTAAAACTGTGTCTGGCCGTGAAAAGAGGTCAGCTGAGCGCCGTGGATCCATACGGGGCGGATTAGAAGGTTTTTAATCTCATTTTCCGTGGCGAGCGAGGGTGATCCAGCCACAAATTGCCTCCAGAGCGAAGAGGGCTTGGAGGGGTAATTGAAAACCTGCCCGGGGATGCAGTTCCCACCAACCTGCTTAAAATTGGGGAGGGGGTTCAGCCTTTACAACGTGGAAGCCACAGTTTGCATCAGACCAATATTTGGTATCTAAAAGAGGCATCTGTTTGTCTGGTTGATTTTGAGGACGATTGTCCTGATTTTAGCTCCTGCGGGCATTTCTTTGTGGATAGGCAGGATGCCAAGTCCCTAAGCCAGTGTTTCTCCACCTTGGCAACTGTCAGGTGGGTGGACTTCAACTCCCAGAATTCCCCAGCCAGCCCTGGGGCATCTGTTTGTCTGCTTGATTCTGAGGACGATTGTCCTGGTTTTAGCTCCTGCGGGCATTTCTTTGTGGATAGGCAGGATGCCAAGTCCCTAAGCCAGTGTTTCTCCACCCACCTGACAGTTGCCAAGGTGGAGAAACACTGCCCTAAACAATTTTCTGGAAAAGTTTCATCCTTCGCTCATTGCGACAGCAAAAGGGGAAATGCAGAAGAGGAGAAAAAGGGAATTGCAAAATGTACTTCGGCCAAGTCTGATGTTCATGTTATAAATCCCTTGGGATCGTCCAAAAAAAAAACCCCCGCAGTGACTTCTCCTTTCCTGTCCTCGCCATCTTCCTCGCCGGAGAGCTGAGTCGGTAAGGAATTAACCCTATTGATGTAACGGAGATTTCAATTTAATGCAAGATTTCAAAGGACGTAAGGAGGAAGCAGCGTTCTCTCTTTCGGTCGAAACAGCCCTATCTTTTACGGCTCTCTCCCGCTTGGCATAGAGACCGGAGGATTATGCCCGGGGCCAGCCCAATGCCACGCAAAGCCCGGCAGGAATCTGTAAGACCTTGATAGGATTAAGTGAATTTCGTTGCACGCAATTCTGCAGCGGTGAAAACTCCCTGGATTTTAATGCCCCAGGTCTAGGACAGCGATAAAGGGGTTTGTTTGCTGTATAAATCGAATCAATCAATCAAGAAGGATCGTGCGACAAACCGAATAAACAAATAAATGAGGGTTGTGCAACGAAGGCACCACGCCTGGGTGACATCGCGTGGCGGCCATGTCATTGGCATCGGTGGCGGTGACCTTGGGAGGGATGGACACGCCCCGCGAAAGCTTTTATCCAGCAAGCCTTTTAATGCTGGAAAATGAATTGCAATCCGTATCTTTACGAAGGAGATTACGTTTTTATGCTCTCTTGGTTTTAATGCCTTTGATTGTTGCGAGCCGCCCAGAGTTGCTGAGTCAGGCGGCCTACAACTTTAAATAATAATAATAACAACAACAACAATAATAGATGTATTTATTTATTTTCGGGCGCCTTCGAGTCACTTTTTGATTTCTGCCCGGACTAGTCCCTGCAGTTTTCTTGGCAACGTCTTTTGGAAGTCACTGGCCACTGGCGGCTTCCTAAGTGTTGGATTCCTTTCCTGATATTCTGCCACCGCGAGAACTTCCAGTTTGCTGGCAGTTTGGGAACAATCCTGTTGCGGTGCTGAATAATAAGAGTAATCATTACTATGGGTAGTCTACAATTAGATTCATAGTCAGAGACTGGTGAAAAATTAATAATTCAAGCCCTAATTTCCTCCTCCTCCTCCTCCTCCTCATCTTTCTTCTTCTTCTCTTCTCTCTTTCCTCTTCCTCTTCCTCTTCTTCGTCCCTTCCTCATCCTCTTTCTTCTTCTTCTTCTCTTCTTTCTCCTCTTTCTTCCTTTCCTCTTCCTCTTCTTCCTCTTCTTCCCTTCCTCATCCTCTTTCTTCTTCTTCTCTTCTTCCTCCTCTTTCTTCCTTTCCTCTTCCTCTTCTTCTTCCCCTCCTCATCTTTCTTATTCTCTTCTCTCTTTCCTCTTCCTCTTCCTCTTCTTCCCTTCCTCATCCTCTTTCTTCTTCTTCTCTTCTTCCTCCTCTTTCTTCCTTTCCTCTTCCTCTTCTTCTTCCCCTCCTCATCTTTCTTATTCTCTTCTCTCTTTCCTCTTCCTCTTCCTCTTCTTCCCTTCCTCATCCTCTTTCTTCTTCTCTTCTTCCTCCTCTTTCTTCCTTTCCTCTTCCTTTTTCTCTTCTTCTTCCCCTCCTCATCCTCTTTCTTCTTCTTCTTCCTCCTCTTCCTCTTCTTCTCCCCCCCCCCCCCCCAGATTGGCTTGATACAGAATTTTGATTATATTTTAAAATTCAGGATGGGATCCGCATCCAAAGAGAGCTTCAGATGTTCCTGGTTTTAAGCACTTTTTCAACCCAGCCACGGATTCTTCTTGCTCCACATTCCTTGCTTGGGTGTTTTCTGCTTTGCCTTGGCATCTCCCTGCCCTCCTTAAAAATCCGCCATCGGGTAGCCTCTTATCGATGGCCTAAGCTTTGAATAAAAGGCTGCAGGTTTGAATTTCTGAATGGCCTTCCGATTTTTTGCTGCCACAGACCAACGAGGCTCCGTTCCTACAATGTTTGCCCTTCTTAGTTAAGAAACAACATGAATTATTTACAGCTAGGCGAGAACAATCTGTTCGCCGTACCTCCCGCCGACAGCTTGATCCTAGTCTCGGTTACCGGCTTTTGCAACTGGATCCCCCAGGCTGCAAACAAACATGGACAATGGTTTATACGGGGAGGGTTTGGCAAACTCGGTCGTGCAGTTTCTTTAACTTATTTATTTGTTCTATCAATTTATAGTGCTGCCGTCTCTCCTTCCCCACCTAAAAGAGGCGTTATTTTTCAAAGGTTACAGAAAATCATTCAGTAGACTTTTGGAAGGCCCCTAGTTGATGGTTAGGACTTGGATGGGAGACCACTAGGAAATCTCCTGCGTGTAGGCTTGATTAGGAAGCTCAAAAGAAAACCTTGGGAAAAGAAAACGGTTGATTCAGTAGACTGTTGCAAGGAGTGGGTTTAGCTTGTCCCTTACTTGATGGTTAGGACTGGATGGGGGACCACCAGGAAATCTCTGGTGTGTAGGCTTAATTAGGAATTTAAGAAGAAAATCTTGGGAAAAGAAAATAGCATGGTTCAGTAGACAGCTGGAAGGAGTGGATTTAGCTTGTCCCCTAGTTCAGTGTTGTCGAAACTTGGCCACTTTAAGATGAGTGGACTTCAACTCCCAGAATTCCCCAGCCAGCAACCAGAAGTCCACTCATCTTAAAGTGGCCAAGTTTTGACAACACTGCCCAAGTTGATGGTTAGGACTTGGATGGGAGACCACTAGGAAATCTCCAGGGTTGCTGGCTGGGGAATTCTGGGAGTTGAAGTCCACACCTGTTAAAGTTGCCAAGTCTGAGGAACCCTGGGCCAGAGGTCCCAAATGGGCCGAGATGCAAGTGCATTCAAGAGCCATCAAGGTCAGGCTGAGAATGCGATTCTGTTGCAGTGGGAAAAGGAAGATCTCTTTAAAAATATGCTTTCTGGGCTAATGGTGGCAGCAAGTGGGAAGGGACCTCCGAGGTCATCTAGTCCAACCTCCAGCTTGGTGAAGCGTCCACTAGAGCGTCTTTGAGAGGTGACCCTCCAGCCCCCGTCTGAAGCCAAACTCCGCTGGCTGAGACCTCGTATAACCCAGAAGCTCCTCCTGAACACAAATCAAGGTTTGCTAAGGCTGGAGGGGGGGCCATCTTGAAGCCCACACCAAGTTGCTGTGGGACGTCCCTCCTTGCTGGGAGAAAGGAAGCGCCTGCCTTCTTGGGGAGAAGCAGGGCAGGCCCCTCCAAAGAGAGGCGTTTCTCCATGGGTGAAATGGGTTATCCTGTAGTCTGTTTCAAGGATGATGGAACAGATGTTCTCCTCCTGCTTGCCTGCTTGAAAAGTCCTCAGCTACGCATTAAATTTAAAAAATAGGAAATAGCCTGCATTATCTCGGGCGAGGGGCTGGATTGGATGACCTCTGAGGATCCCTTTCAACCGGTCCATTCTCGGATTCGATGCTTTAGTCTGGATTCCTGCGTCGGGCAGGGGGTTGGGCTGGATGACCTTCGAGGTCCCTTCCACGCCTGGCGTGTGATCCTTTGCTTTAACGGGGTTCTGCCCTGGGCTGGGAGGTTGGACTAGATGACCCCCATGACCCCTTCCGACTCTGGGCTTCCTTTCTGCAGACCCAACGCATTCTGCCTGGCCTTCTGGCTGCAGCGCATCCTTCACTTCAGCTTTCTTGGCCAGAACCCACAAGTCCTGCCGGGGGGGCAGGATGGGGGGGGCGCACCGGGCAGGGCAGGTGTCCCATTGTCCCTGCCTGTTTTTTATCACTGTCCCCTTCGGCGCCTCCGTCCTCTCGCTCCGTCCCCCGTGCGGCTATCTGCAGCCGGGCACAATGGAGGCCGCCTCCGGAGAGCTGATTTACGGCGCCGCCCCCTTTGCCAAGCCATGCCCGGCTGTCAAGCTGGGGGGGGCATCTGGTGAATTGCACAGGGAGCCCTTATCACCACCTCTGCACCTGTCCATTGGAGCTGGCAGCGTCCAGATCCGGGCTGCTATCCTGCCGAGGGCCCCTAGGGGGCAGCAGAGGCTGGCATTTTTCCCACGCCTTCCCGCCCCCTAGTGGCCCTCGGCAGGATAGCACCCCAAGGCGGGCAATTCTTACTGGGGAACTGACTTGCGAACTGGCCCGTTCCCATGTTTCCATCGAAAGCCACCTTGAATTGTTGTTTGTTTTTTTAAGTTAAAATGCAGAGATGAATTGTGGGGGGGGGGGGGGGGGAGTCACTCTTCTGAGAGCAGGCCATTGTTTGGGATTTAAAATTCTGCCACCAAACCTGGTCTGCAGAAATGGGCCTCCCATCCCAGCTTACCTTTCCGGCACCATCTTTTGGAATTATTTTTATTTCTAAGGATTTCTACCAGACCTAGACAAGGAAGATGCATTGGGTAGATTTTGCAGCAGGTCAGCCTCCACCCCCCCTTTTTTTTTCCAATTCAAAGAATCTGAAACCAACATTTGCTGGATTCACACACAACCAGGATTTGATGTTTCGGTCCTAGAACGTTTGAAAGGGGGGCATTGGAGGTCATCTAGTCCAATCTCAAAGGATGGCTTCCAGCCTCCCTTGAACTCCAAGGCAAGGAGGACCCACCACTTCCTACCACTTGGACATTCTTCCTAATGTCCAGCTAAAATCTCCTTCCTTGTAATTTCATAGAATGGAAGAGACCTCCTCCTCCTCCTCCTCCTCCTCCTCCTCCTGCTTCTCCTCCATCTTCTCCTTCTCCTTCTCCTCCTGCTCCTGCTCCTCCATCTTCTCCTTCTCCTCTTCCTCCTCCATCTTCTCATCCTCTTTCTGCTTCTCCTCCTCATCCTTCTCCTCCTTGAGATCATCTAGACCAGGATTCCTCAACCTTGGCGACTTTAAGACGGGTGGACTTCAACTTCCAGAATTCCCCTTGCTGGCTGGGGAATTCTGGGGGTTGAAGTCCACCCGTCTTCAAGTGGCCAAGGTTGAGGAACCCTGATCTAGACCAACCCATGCATTAGAGTTATAATGTTGAATCACCGAACATGAGGGTTTGGAGGAAGCTGTAATCCAGTCTTTTTCAACCTTGGCCACTTTAAGCAATGCAATGATATCTAATGAAGGAACTATGATCTCTCTCATGGCCGTTAAGATAATTGCAGTTAATTGAATTTCAGAGGGGGGAGTTGGGGAAGGAACTCTTGTACTGGTTATGACGTGGCACAGTTGTTCTTCCAGGAAAATGGACATGTGTGCGTTGAAGAGCAGAAAAAAGACCCACATTTGGGGCTTGTTGGAAATAGGAAAGAGAGTTGGGTTGCAAAGAATTGGCCATCTCCAAGAGACGCCGATCAATTATTAAAAAGCCCGACCTCTGTTTTTCTTGCTTTGCCGTTTTGAAATATTAAACAGGTTTTTAACTGGGCCTTTCCGACACGGAGATGAGAAGGCCCTGGATTTTCAGTCTCAAAAACTTTCTAGCGAGATTAAGGCAGGGAAATTCTCTGATAAACGCAAGATCCATTTTGCTGAGAATGGTTCGGCATTACGACGTTTGCCTTCCGGGGCCAGTCCCTCCATAACAGCAATAGCATTAAAAATGATCTATGTTTTTTCAAAACTCGCTTCGCATTTTTACAGAGATGTCGGCCGCATGTCCTCAAGTCAAATCCTTTATTGCAGCGACCCAGATTAAATCAAACGGACTAGAGAATACAGCTACAAAGCAGACCAGAGAATATAAAATAGAGCACGCAAGATTTCAAAATGTACAAAAACTTGCACGGTTTTGCTCTCCGCAATCTGCAGGTTTTACAAGCTGCGAGAGCCCGCTTTGCAACGGCGAGCGAGGCCTTGGGGCCCTTTTTGGTGTTAATTAATAAATATTTATTTGCTTTCGTGCCTTTTAATACAAAGCAGGCAAGAAATGCCCAACGTTTGAATGTCCCCCCGGGATCTTATATCGTACGGTGACGATATTTTCTTGGAAAAAATGAAGGACAAACCGAAAAATCTGAAAGAGGTTCATCGAGATAAGAAAAAATAAGTGTTTAGGTTTATAACATTGCTTTACAAAGGAAACCCCAAGAGCAAAACCAAGGAAAAACGTTACAAAATGCATACGTGCATCAAAATATCTAAAATCAAACAGGATAGGTACATGTATTTTAAAAAGACAATTCAATACCTCTATTTTTCACGTGAATGTGAAACGGTGCATTTGTACGGGAAAAGTTAAATGCCCCAAATGTAGGACAAAAGTGAGTTTTTGAAAAATAAATAAATCTAAAGGACAGCTTTCTGAAAGAAAGAATTATGGTCACTGGACCAGTTATTGGTGCAAGTTTTTCAGTAACTTCGATGAATCATAATTAATCGGCAGCAACGGAAAGCTATTACAAAAATAATATGGAACATATTTACTCTTCTCAATTTCTCTGTAAAAATGCACCGGCGATCCGCCAAGCTTGATGCTTCTCCCCCCACAAAATCTGCCCATAAACCTTGCTGCTCCCCCAGTGGGATTTTTGCACCCTCAAAGCTTCCGTGCATGCAAACGGAGGAGGAGGAGGAGGAGGTAGAAGAAGAAGAGGAGGAGGAGGAGGAAGGGAAGGAGAAGAGGAGGAGGAAGAGGAGGAGGAGGAAGAAGAAGAGGAGGAGGAGGAAGAGGAGGAGGAGGAAGAAGTTCTTTCTCCTCCTCCTCCTCCTCCTCCTCGAAACCCCAGTGGGAAAAATTGCCAAAATTCTCAATTCTCCGTGATCGTAATAAAGATCAGATTGATTGACTCAGTCGCTTTAAAAAAGAGGAACTCAATGCTTACATCTCTGAAAATCTCTGTTTCTTCTTCCAGTTCGGTCAACGCCCAGACCAAGAATGGAGCAACTCCTCTATACTTAGCCTGCCAAGAGGGCCACTTGGAAATTGTTCAGTATTTGGTCAAAGACTGTGGGGCAGACCCTCACCTACATGCCAACGACGGGATGACACCTCTCCATGCCGCGGCTCAGATGGGGCACAACACTGTCATTGTCTGGCTGGTGAGCGTGGGGGACATCGGTGGGGCCAGGAGTCGAACAAGACAGCTTTACTTGCTATAATTCACACACACACACACAGAGTACACACACAAGAGCCATTACGCTGGGCACAGCTGCCAACAGTGAGCAATAAATCTTGACTTTCCCCAAATTCCCTGCATTCAGTGACTATCTAACATAACCATCATGGCAGGGAGATTTGATGCCAGCTCAAGAGTTTTAATCTCAATTTTTTCCTGCTGACTTTTTGAATTAATGGCCATTTGGCTGCAGAAGTTAATTAATTGCCCCTGTTTGGGCTTGGTGCAATCATTTTATCATAAGCTTTTGCACCCCTGGCGCTGAATGCCTAGGCCAGTGTTTCTCACCTTGGCAACTTTAAGATGAGGGGGACTTCAACTCCCAGAATTCCCCAGCCAGCCATGGAATTCTGGGAGTTGGAAGGAAGGCCTGGAAGGTTGCAGCGCGAGAAACTGCCCAGCCCAGAATACAAAGGATGGGCGACATCAGCAGGATATAAATATTTGGAATTATTGCCTTTAGCAGGCTCCTCTCTAGATGGGTAAGCCCACCCCCAACTCTGCTCATTTTCTGGTTGTTTTTCTCCCTGTCGCTTCTAGATGAGCTTCACCGACGTCAGCCTCTCGGAGCAGGACAAGGACGGGGCAACTCCCATGCATTTCGCTGCCAGTCGGGGCCACGCCAAAGTCCTGAGTTGGCTGCTCTTACACGGAGGGGAGATTGTGGTGGACAAGTGGGGGGGGACCCCCTTGCACGACGCAGCAGAGAACGGGGAGCTGGAGGTGAGCCTGCAGGCGGGGCAGCCGCTTGCAAAAGATCACCTCTTGGTGATGTTTCCCCCCAAGGAAGGATCAGAATGAGGTGGGGCTGCAGTGGGGCGAGGAGGTGCTGGGTTCAGTTTGGCTCGGCTTGCAAGTTGCTCTTTCTCTGTTGATGAGGAGAAAACCCCACCGGTTAAACCCTAAATCTGGGTTAAGCATAGGCGGGCGCTGCGTCCCTCTGACCCGAATCCAGCTCTTTATTCGGGACTCCCGTGGCTCAGCCCTTGCAGCACGCAGAGTGGACCCGGCCTTATTTTAAGGGTGTCAAGTGCCTCGGGTGAAATGCCAGCAGCCCTAGATGACCAGCTCCAATACCTCGATGTGGAAACGCTTCAACCTTTTCTTTTACCAGCTGCCGGAACGGTTGGGGTTAGTCGTAGAAACCCAGAAAATGGGTTAGTTTGGGGAGGCCTTTGGGCAGATCCACGGGAATGGGCCTCTCCAATCAATTCCTGCCCAGAAACCTAGGGGAGCGCCCCTTGGTGAGTTGTGGGGCTCCCAGTCATAGGATGCTAGAACGGGAAGGTCGGAAGGGGCCACCGAGGTCATCTAGCCCAACCCCCGCCTGGTGCAGGGATCCAAATGGGAGGGTCAGAAGGGCCCACTGAGGTCCTCTAGTCCAGCCCCAGCTTTGGGCTCACCCGTGTCCTCTTCTCCCCTCAGTGCTGTCAGATCCTCGTGGTTAACGGCGTCGACCTGAGCCTCCGGGACCAGGACGGCTACACCGCCGCTGACCTGGCCGACTACAACGGCCACCAGCAGTGCGCCAAGTACCTGCGGACGGTGGAGAACATGGTACAGATCCACGGCGGGGAAAGCGGGTGGGGCTTGCCCACGGGGGGAGGAACAGGGCTGGGATGAGCGCCAATGAGCGTATCAGGCATCGGGAAGGGTTCCAGTTGCTTCTGGTTTATTCCTCATCCAGTGCGGTGATTTGAGCTAGTCCTGGGCCGAAAAACACGGGGTCTTTCCCCAGATCTGGACAACCCAGAGATATAACCCTTCTTGCCCTTTCTGGAGGACCAAGTCCAGTTTGGGCCTCTCCCGCACGTCTAGACGATTGATTGATTGATTGACAGCATAACTGATTGATCATCCAATCTGTGTTGCTCTTAGCGACCGCGTAGACAGACAGGCAGATGAATCCATAGGCTGGTGATCTCTTCTAATTTAACTGGGGGGGGGGTTGGGTTTTTTTACCCCCAGAGAAAAGAATAGGCAGAAATGGGGTCCTGATGAGGAGAAGAACTGATGCTAAAGAGAACGAAGGGAGGTTTTTTCCAGGGAGCCATAATCCACCCGCACACCGAGCAGGAAGGATCGAAAAGGGGCGAGGGAACACACAGGACGCTGTTAATTAACATTGCAAGGGATCTTGGTGAAATGACAATAAATAACGAATAAAGAAATAGTAATAATAAAGAAATTGCAAATAGAAGTAGAACGACTGGAGTAAAAGAAAGCAAAGATAGTCCCAATAGTTACAGGCGCCTTGGGTGCAGTCCCAAAACATCTGGAGCACCCCTTGAAGACCGTCGGCATTGACAAAATCGCCATTGGTCCATTGCAAAGGGCAGCTTTACTCGGAACAGCTGCCATCCTGCGCCGGTACCTTGGACCCCACCGAACAACCACATCTGCCCATCCCAGGTCCTTGGGAAGGACTCGATCGGTGGACAAAAGGCCAAATCCAGTCGAAACATCTGGCTGACGGTGCGACCCACCATCATAATAATATTAATAATAATAATATCATCCCCAAGCCCCCCCCCCGGGGATGCGAGCACAAGAACCAGTGAGAGTGTGCTCGTATGCACGTGTGTGTCGCTTGACACTCTGTTCTTCCCCCAAAACTGTTTGCAGAGGACTATGTGGTGCAACAGTACGTGGGTTGCCCTGGAACGTCACACACGCGTGCAAAGTGGCGCTTGGCCACCCCCTTGTTAACGTGGCTGTCCCCTTACTGTTAGGTAACGTTTCGTACGCATACATTGATATATGCGTCTCTGTATACAGTACATCTACATCAATGTGTGTGTGTTTATATACATATAATATAAATATAATATATATATATGCTTTCCTTTTCTGTTTTATTGCATTGATGCCTGCCTGCCTGCCTGCCTGCCTGCCTGCCTTCCAATTTCTTTTCTCCTTCCTTCCTTCCTTCCTTCCTTCCTTCCTTCCTTCCTTCCTTCCTTCCTTCCTTCCTTCCTTCCTTCCTATTTCTTTTCTCCTTCCTTCCTTCCTTCCTTCCTTCCTTCCTTCCTTCCTTCCTTCCTTCCTTCCTTCCTTCCTATTTCTTTTCTCCTTCCTTCCTTCCTTCCTTCCTTCCTTCCTTCCTTCCTTCCTTCCTTCCTATTTCTTTTCTCCTTCCTTCCTTCCTTCCTTCCTTCCTTCCTTCCTTCCTTCCTTCCTATTTCTTTTCTCCTTCCTTCCTTCCTTCCTTCCTTCCTTCCTTCCTTCCTTCCTTCCTTCCTATTTCTTTTCTCCTTCCTTCCTTCCTTCCTTCCTTCCTTCCTTCCTTCCTTCCTTCCTTCCTTCCTTCCTTCCTTCCTTCCGCTTTGTTTTCTATTTCTGTTGTTGATTGTTAATCTTTCTGTTCTGCCTTCATTTTTTTTCCGGTTCTTTTTCTTTCCTTCCATTTCTTTTTCTTGCTGTTCTTTCCTTTCTATTCATGTTCTGAAACTGGTAATTCCCCCCCGCTTTGATGATTCTTTTCCTGTTTTTTTTTTAAATCTTTCTGGTTTCTGTTGTTGTTCTTTATTTATTTTTCTCCTCGTGTCGCCGCACTCTTTCCTTTCCTCTTTTCGCTGTTCTTTTTAATCCCCCCCCCTTATTGTTTTTTCGTTTTATTTCTATTTATTTCTTTTCTGTTTCTGTTCCTATGTGTTTTTTCCCCTCCTCTTTCGGTTTGTCTTCCTACTCCCCCCCCCCGCCCTGCTTTATTAAATAAATAAAGCTAAATAACCGTCATCACAATGTTAAAAAACCATCGGTGTCCGGTAAAAGCTGGGAGGGGGTTACGATGTCACCATGATGCCACGATTCACGATGGCATCGTGGGGCGTGCCCTGTCACCTCTGCAACGACTAAACGTGGCTTTGAAAACACCAGTTTTCAAAGAGTCGTTTCGTTGTTAGCAGATCCTGGCTAACCTAAACCAGCTTACCATATTTTCTTAGCTGTTTTTTTTGGGGGGGGTGTTTTATAGGGGTGGCTTTTTCCCACCCATCTCCCATGCCAGTTGGCACCCTGGCATTGCCCAGCCTGCATCTCCCATCCTAATAGATTTCAGGCCTCCTTGTTTAGAGAGGGGAAAAAAATCTGCTTTGAAAGAGCTTGCCAATGCCAGTGGGAGCTCATCAGCCGGTGGTTACCCAGGGCACCCGTGCCCAATGCTGCCGGCGGGGAGGCTTGGTGTGGCTCGGCCTCAAGGGGCCACTCCGGCACTGTTATTTCATGCGCTCCTCCATGCTGGTTGAGCCTCAGGCTGCGGCGGAAGGACAGACGCCCGTTTTCCCAGCATCATGGGCAACGTAAGAGGGGTTGCTGGGGTGGGGGGGTGGCCTTCGGAGCGTGGGTATCTGCCACCACAGCTTGGGAACATAGAAGCCTGCTAGGTGCCCGTGGGCACTGGCTTCTCCCAGGCAGAGGAGAAAAGGAACTATTCTGTTTGCCCTCGCTGCCCCCAGCAATGTTGGCATCACGTTGCCAATGTTTTGCCTGCGGCTTTTTCAGGAATTCTGGGCGTTGTAGCCCCAACGTTGCCGCAGGGCACCTGCTCGGGGAATACATGCACCCCACTCTTTCTCACCAGGGAGGTCAGGAAGCGGAGCGCCATCAAGATGCCCTGTGGTGCCGAAATGGAGCCTGTGTGGAGGGCATCCCCTTTGCTTTGCTTTTCCTGCCCCCCACCCCCCTTTTGGGAGGCAGACCAGCCTGTGGGCATCACCAGAGTTTAGGACAGATGCCACCCTGGTGCATTCTTGCAGCAGAAACCGTCCCTCTTTTTGCCCCCAGCTTCCCTTTGCCAGCGACGGGGGCTCATAATTAAATGCCAATCTAAGGCAGACGAGAAGGAAAGCGAAGCCGTCATCCTGGTTCTGGGAAGCTGGGGGGAGGGTTTTCTCCCTTGTGGGACCCCCGTCCTTATATCATAGCATGCTGGCATGAAAAGGACCCCAGAGATCCTCTAGACCAGCCCCCAGCCCAGGGCAGGAATCCAGAGGAAGGGCCAGAATCTTACAACGGGGGAGAGGGGCGATATCAGGTCAGGGCAAGGACTCAAATCAAAGGCTGGAACGACAGAACGGAAGGCTTAGCAGGGTCTGGGAGGCCATCTAGCCTCGCCTCCCCCAGGGCAGCGATCCCAATCAAAGCGTCGGATCCTCCAATGTCAGAGGGGGCAGAGATCTTGCCAATCCTCCCCTCTGACCCCATGCCCAAGGAGGGAGCCCAAATTGAAGGACAGAATGCCAAGGTCGGAAGGGAGCGTGAAGGTCATCTAGTCCAGCCCCTGCCACTCGCCCTAAAGCCAACACCCCATGTCCCTTCCCTCGGGGGCCCCACACTCCCAGCTCGGCTTCAGCTGTTTATTTCTTTGAAAAGCTGCTTTGAGCGAGAAGCCAACCCCAATCAGCCGAAGTCTGGTCCGCTGCAAAGCAAGACCCCTGCCGTTTGGGAGTGCACCCACGATGGGCGCTCAAGATTCCTGCGGTGCCCCCCGCCCCTGCCCCCGGCTGCACGTCCCTCCCCTGAAAATTAGCCCAGGAGGGGCTGAAAATCACTTCCGTGGGTCCTCGCAGGTGGGAGGTTCTGGGTTCGAGGGAGGCCTGGGCGTCTAGAGGAAGCCCCGCGACGTCCTGCTGCTTGGGGGGAGCCTTCACGCTTTCTCTCCGTCCCCCGTAGAGCGTGGAGCATCGGGTGCTGTCCCGGGACCACTCTGCCGACGTGGAGCTCAGACAGCCGGACTCGGGCCTGTCCTCGCCCCACACCACCGTCTCTGCCCCCCAGGCCCACTTCGACATTGGCTCCCCCAGCAGCATCTTCTCCAACTACGATTCTTGCCACTCGAGCCAGTCCAGTACCGGGGAGAAGAGGAACCACGCAGGGCCACGTAAGCATCCCCCAGGGCCCCGTCGAGGCGCAGCCCCCCGGGCGGGCCAGGTGGGACGCATGGGCCCCCGGCCTCAGCCCTGCTGGCTTTGAATTGCGGTGCCCAACTTAGCCAAGTGTGGGTTGGTGCATCGGCCGGTTTTGGGTCGGCACCCCAACTTCGCGTGCCACCGACCAGTTGCTGCCGCGATGACTCAGTTGCTGTTGGGCACCGTGACATAAATCACTGGGTGGTCCCCTCTCCAATTTATCGTGCGTGCTGTAAGAAAACGTTCTCGCGAAATTGCAAGATGCGGGAAGAGCGCACCTCTCGGAACGGTTTGCATTTCACATTTCCGACTGTCCTTCCTTTGTGCATCTGAAGGCCACACGTCCCAAGGGGGTGCCCTCCGGTGTCCTGCCCGTGTGGGCTGGGAATGAGGGAGCTGTAGTCCAACTAGGACACCAGGTTGGGGAAAAGTTGGCACTGCGTTATAAGTCATGGCTTGCCGACCATTAGAGATTAAACGTTCATTAAACCAAAACCAACAGGCCTCATTCTTTGGTGCCATGCGTGAAACCAGCCAAGGAAAGTTCTGCTTATAGCTAGTTCTCTTTTCGCTGCCTGAGAATCCACAGACTCATCACGAGCATGTGCAGAGTGTTTTTTAGACAAGAGGCACTGAGAAAACGCACGTTCTTACAAAGCATCTCCTGCCATGGGGTGGGATTTTACCAAAGAAACAAATCAGGCTTTGGGGACTGGCAAAAACAGCCCCGCCCCCTTGGAAACGGCAGTCCGTAATCCAACTGGTCAAGCTCATTCGCACGCCAGTCTCCCGATGGTGCGTAAATCCGACTCTTCTTTCTCTTGCTCCTTTTGCTCCAGGGGTTCCCGAAACGGCCCTCGCGGATATGCAAACATATATGGACATGCTAAATCCGGAGCTGGCCCCAGGGCCCGCAAAGACCGGGGGCCAAACCTCCCCACCCCCGCCCCCCAGCTTCCCAGCGCCTCCTCCCCCCTCCCACCCCAAGGGCCTGCCCCCCCCACCTGGCTATCCAGCGCCGAACCCCCCCGAAATGCCGCTCACCGCCGAGATCTACGTGCAAGCCAAAAACAACCTTCGCCATGTGGACAGTGAAGCTCTCAAACAAGAGGTAAGAAATTAAGGGGGACTCGGGTGCTCTACCGGTTTGACTGCCTTTTGTCCCAAAAAAGGAGAATTTGGGGGGTATTTGGGGGCAAATTGGGTGAGGGGGGTTATCTGGTTGGCGGGGTGGTGGGTGTTTTTCAAACCATCTTGTTGGCGCAGCAAAACTCTACAGCAGTCAACTTTGGCACCTTTACGACATGTGGACTTCAACTCCCAGAATTCCCCAGCCAGTCGGCTGGGGAATTCTGGGAGTTGAAATCCACATGTCGTAAAGGTGCCAAGGTTGAGAAACACTGCTCCAAAGTGGGACCAAACTTGCCCTAAGAAAGTGTTTTCCCGCTGATTCGGATTGAAAAAATGCTTCTGGAAAACGTGCGGGGGACGTTTCTGTATATTTCAAGGGGTGTCCGGCTTGCATGTTAAATAGGGGGACAGGGCTTCAGTTATGCCCTTGCAACAGCCCTCTTGACTTTTTTGACCTTGCCGACACCCCTGGTTTAGAATTAAACCGTTGTCCCTCTCCCTGGCTCTTTTTTGGGGGGTGCCCCCGGTTCTGGGATCAAAACGTCGGAACTGAAATGATGAAACTGGAAATTGTCTTTGGGGTCGGTTCGTCTTGCCTGGGTTGTGGGGAGCCCGAATCGTTAATCCAAGACGGTTAAGCTGAGCTTTCGGCGAACGGCAGCTCAGTGCTACTGTTCGTGACAAAACAGGCAGTGCAACATGGGTAGTGTGATTTCCCCCTCCCCTTGATTTCCCTGCGATCCGCTGGGGAAACAAAGCACCCTCTGTAAATTTGCATCGACACTTTTGTCTCTGTTATACGAGTGCACGCAGCTGTTTTGTTCTTGCTAGCCTCCCGGTCTGCATCTTTTCGGCAAGAGTTTTCAGCCCGCCAAAGTCGGACTAAAGAAACCCAGCCTGATGGGAGTTGCAATCCTTTACAACTTGTTGTGCCAGATCATGGAGCAACGGTCTTTCGGACCCTCATTCCTCCTTTCCTGCAATTTCCTGCAGGGTTTTAACTTTTTTTTTTTTAATCAATCTTTCCCATTTCCTCGGTCTGTTCCATTTATCAGAGGACATGATCCGGTCAGTTTCACTGGAAAGTCCCTGGACTGAGTTTTTTCCTGATCCTTGAAACGGTTGTCAGCTTCCACAGCCAGGTTGCCACAAGTAAACTGATCTGGCCACCAAGGTGGAAACCATCTGAGCATTGATGTTGCAGACCCCCAAATAAAAACACTTGAGAACAAGACTTGGGGAACAGCTGTTGGGGGTCAACAGACCATCATTGGAAGATGCATGGTGTGTTCTGTAAATAAAGCTGTCGTCACACCTATGGGAATGTGGGGGGCTGTGCAGATCATCCCCAAGATCTCCTTTACCCAGTTTAGACCAGTCCCAGTTGCACTCACTGGGGTGCCTCCGAAGTGGCATTGATTCCTAAAAGCTGGCTTGATAATTCCATGCTGGGGGGATATCATTCAATTTCCCTCCTTGGTCCCCTCCATCTTCCCCCCCACCCCCCAAGCCGGGGAAAGATCAGCAATGCGGACAGCGAGGCCCGTATAATTTTTGGCCGACTCCGGGCTGGGTGAAGAGCAACCCAGAAAAGATTTAATGACGGAGAGGGCTAAAAAGGGGTAAAGCTGTTTTGTTTTTTTGTAAATCTAGAAACTCAGGAAAGAAATGCAGCTTTACACCTTTCCTTGTTCATTTCAAGAGCTGAAAGCTTGGTTCCCACACATCTGTCACACACCCAGCTAACCGGCAGCCACCGAGCCTGGTCCCTTATTCTGGACGATCCCTGCAAAGTACTACATTGCCCATCCCCTTGGATGGCTTCAGCGAGGCTTGTCCAGGGTCCCCCTCCATCCTTTTCCGCTCAACCTCATTCAATTGACGTGGGGACCATATCTTGTTATGGCGACCACCTTTCCTTGGGAGAACGATCCCTTATTTCCCAGCACTGTTGGGACTAATATTATTTATAAATTTATACGCTGCGATTCCCTTTGGGTGGTTCTCCCCGTGCTGCGTCCGCTGGAATCTTTGATCACGGTGTTTTGAGTGGATGAAATGAATGGATTTGGCTGGAGGAACCAAGCAGTTCCTAATCAATAAATGTGATCAATCGTTTTTTTCAAAAACCCGGTGGCCAGAGGGTGAAAAACCCCGGCAGTGCCTCATGGGACCTGGCTCATCCGCAAGGCCACGGCTCCGTCCCTAACTTGGTTAATTGCCCAGAGCTCTTGTTCGGGGCCCGAGAACAGCCCTGAACGAAACCAAGCTCGATTTCCAACCAAGGTGAATAATTTTAACCAAGGTTAATAATACGACTCGTCCGACTGCCTGCGTGGAACGGGGCGCTCCGTTTATTATTCTGCTCGTTATATATCAGATTTTGATCCTGCCTTTCCGCTCCGAGCTGAGAGCGGGGGATGCTCCTTTCAACAACCCTGTGAGGTAGGCTGGGCTAAGAGAATGATTGCTCCACAGGCTTCAAAAGATGGACTTGAACCCATTCTTAACCATGTTTTAGGTGTCTGTACAACCACGGGGATGTCATCCTGCGCATTGCACCGTTTGTGTCATTTCTACGGCGAGGTGATCGTGCAGGGGACGTTGTTGGCCCCTCTTGAGGACATCCAGGGATATCGTGCGATTTCCCAGCTATTCTTGTGGCTCCAGGGTGGCTGCATTCACATGGCCTAAGATAACCCAGACATGTTGGCTAGTTTGTGGTAGAGTTTGCTGTCTAGGTTAGATTATTGCGGGAACCCATTTTTCGTCTGCCAAGTTTCTGATGCGATTTGTTTTGGCGCTGCATGGTTTATACATCTATATCTATAAATTTTATTCGAAGTTTTAAAAGGAAGGTTAAAAACTAGCAAAAAGGAATATAAAGGAAAGAACGAGAAGAAAGGCAAAAGAAAGAGAAAAGTGCAAAAGGAAAAGATGAAAAGACACTTCCGATTTTCTTTGCGGTACACATTACAAAATTATCTCTTATTCGACGGTTACGAAAAGAAGAGCTCTCTTTTTTCTACGATCTCGGGGTTTTTTCTAATCACTGCATTTCTCTCCGTCTTCTGCTTGAGCCCACGACTGGGCACGAGCGCTAAGAGTTTGGAGCCCCCGAACTATGAACCCAGCACTACGAAAACCAGCTGGGGAAAATCCCTCAATTTTTGGAAACCGACTTCCCCTCTACAAGAATCCAGGCCTGTCTCCAACTTTCCTGGTGTTCAAACCCAGGAACGGTCCGCCAGGCCCAAAAACGCATCAAAGCCACTGCAGACTGCATTTTCCTTTTCTCCCGGCCCAGGCAATCGCTGCTCCTTTGCTGGCACGAAAAGGACTTGGCCCACGGCTTGGGTCTCCGGAGATCCGACCCAGATTTCCAAGCTCCCCCTCGGCTCTTCGAAGGGGCATCCGACGGGGGATCAGAATCCCCGTGGCGAATCCTTGCCGGAACCGCCCACGTTCCCACTTGATCCGCACTTACGGCTCGCTGGAGACCGGGATCCCACAGGGCTCCCATTGGTCCTCCTGTGCCCGTGATGTCACAAGTGGGGAGCGGAGAGGTGTTGCTAATGGAGCCGAAGGTCCCAGTAATTGGAGAGGCCAGCTCACCTGTCTCAGGTGTGCAGAAGGCAGGTGTCAGGTGTCCTGCGGCTTCAGGCAGCTGGAAAGGCAGCACACCGCAGCACGTAGCTTTCCTGCGCAGGTAAGACAGCGCTGAGCGGTGGAATAAAAAAATCTATTCGGTTTCTGGCTCGGCCAGGTGGGAAGAGGACATTTGGGTTGGGGCATCTTGGGGACGCAGAAGAGATGCCCCCTTGGGAAAGCGGGCAGAAAGCCAGGAAAATGTGTAGTTTTCATCAAATGGCGTGTTATCCCAGGCCAGTTTCACGCTCTAGAGCTTTGCCCGGGATTAGAGCGAAGGAAAGCGCCTTTCTGGACAGAGCGTTAGACCCGTGTGCCATTACGCTGGGGCAGAAAGGTAGAAGTCTGCTCCACATTCCAGCACGGTCCATGCGCGACGTGCATTGTTGCAAAAATGGAGGCGTTGCTTGGGGCTTAAGCGGCTTTTGCCAGTGGGGCATAGAAGGGAGGCGTCGTTTTGCAAAGCGAAAAAGGGTGACTTGAAGCAGGGGACATGTTGCCCCAGTTCGGCTTGCTCTGCCAGCGGAGGGTGCCGAAAGGAGTGTGCAAGCGTACTCCTCTGGAACTTATAAATAGAGATAATAAAAATGTAGCCAACATTTTCCCCCAAACCCACTTCCCCCCTCCCACAAATTAAAGCAGGGTTGGGCTCTGAAAAAAAGGGGTCCGGTGAACCTTGAAACATCTTTTTGCCCCGGTGAGCAACCCTAACCTGAAAAAGAAGTGAGTTGGTGAAGATGCCTCGCCCTTAAAGAAGGTTGCAGTTTTTTTGCACGCTTTTGAACTCCCTTTGCTCAGTCCCTTTCAGATAGAAGCTGCCTGGAATGGGGGGATCTCCAGGGATCCTGCCCGATTCTGTGACTTTTGATCTGGACTCCCTGGACAGGATAATTAAAGGAAGAAGGAAGATATGGAATGGATCTCTCCGTCGAGGATCTCCCCTTGTTCTGTGGTTGTAGAAAAACGGAACTGGATGAAAATGTTCCTGCTTTGGAAAAGCCATTTTTAAAAAACACACTCGACTTTTCCTTCGACCCCGAGATTTTCGAAGAACAGAGCTAGCGGTCAGAAATACCTGATTCCAAAACTGGGGCGGGGGGAACCTTTTGAAAGCAAATTCACTTTTATTTCAGAGAAATTTGCCTCTGCTGAACTCCAAGAGGGAATTTTTCATTCGGACTCTTTCATCTTCAAATTAAAAAATGAGTGTTTTGCACCAGATGATCTCTACAGAATCAAGTGAACAGAAGGGTTAGAGACTGTAGAGATCATCTAGTCTGACCCTCTGCCCGATGCAGGAATCCACCACCCTCGCGTCCCCGACAAATGACCCCCCAGCCTCTGTTTGGACCCTCCAACACAGGAGAGCCCATGGCAGCCTCTGCCCCTGACGGTCAGCTCTGACCCTTAGGCAACGCTTCCAACAAAACCCTCTTCCATAGAATTTAAATGCCCCAGTTTGCCACTGGTGTGATCTGAGCCATGCAGAGCAAGGAGAAATAATGGCACGCTTAATTTCTTCGACAATGAAAACACCCTCACTCGTAAAATAGGAAAACACCTTTCCAGCTACTTTACTAACCAACTTTTGCCCCCAAACCCACTTCCCGTGTAGACAATCCCCCTCCCACAAATTAAAGCAAACTCAGGGGCTGCTTTGCAGATCCTGGTTAAATATTCACTAGCCTGACCATCGAAGTGATTCTGGCCACTTTGAGCCTTGATGACATGCCACGGGCTGGACTAGAAGACCTCGAGGGTCCCGTCCGACCCTAAAATTCTGAGTCGGTTTGGAGTGGTCACGTAGAGACATTCCCTCTTTGGAATAGGGAAAAGGATGGGGATTCTCCCGATGCTATGGTGGGAGAGAGAAACAAGCCAACTTTGGCTGCCCGGGGTTAAAAAAAAGCTAAGCCAAGTTCCGGGATGGGAGACCACCACGTGATCCAAGAACGGGAAGTTGACAAACAGGCTTCTCGAAAGACCATCAGCAAAAAAAACTTTGCCACCCTTGACTCAGCACTGGTCCAATTTTTACATTTTAGTCCTTCGGAGGTACATTTGGGTTTTGAAAATATACCTGACGTCAGCTTGAACTTGCTTAGGAAAGACCACTCTGGAACTTATAAATAGAGATAATAAAAATTTAAGGGGAGAAAAGCTGGGGCCGCCACCCCCGGCATGTTTTCTCACCAACTTAAGCATTTTCTCTCGGGGGGGAGAATCTATTCAGTTTATCCATGCCCCCTCTTGTTCCCTTCTGATTCTAGCAGACCCAACTCCAGGGAGGGGGCCCGGTGTGTCTCTGCACGATTTATCGTGGGGTTCCTTGGCATTCCTGGTCTGCTCTGGGAGCGGGTGCAAATGAGAATAAATGACTGTCTTCATGGCTGCCCCGGGCACCCTGGGTGTGAGCTGTGCTGAGAAAGCAAACACCAAGAATAATGGCAGAATCATTGCTTTGTGATAACGGAGGGTGGAATTTGGCCTCCCGGGCGTAGGAGGAGGGCGATCCGCAGCTTCTTATTAGCTATGATGTAGAATGAACCCAAGTTTATCAATGTATATCATTTTTATTGGGCAAAAATTTTGTACAGGGTTAAAAACTGCAGAAACCTAGAGAGAAAATTAGAAAAAAAAAGATATGGAAAAGCGAAAAACAGTACGAGTCAAAGAGAGAGAGAGAAAGAGAAAAAAGTACATTCAAAGGAGCGACTTCCAATCTCTGCGGCCGTTGCAAACCGGGTTACGGCCGTTTGCGCCCTCCCAAATTACAGAAGGCGGCTCCCTTCTTCCCATAAACGACCCGTTTTAATCCGCAAAAGAAACGCTCTATTTCCCACTTCTTCAGCTCTGCTGCGAATTTATCAGCAGCCTGGTTGAGGTGGCCTGTCCTACACTGCAGGGGGGTGGTGAGGAGGTCCCGCACGGCCGGGCGCATAGGCCAGAAGACTTGGGGGACCGATGTCTGTCTGCAGCGTGATGCTGCCAAATGCAAGCAGTGGGTTGCAGATGTGGAGTCTGCAAAAATATCTTTTTTTTGCCTGGGGAGCTTGCCACAGACTGGGGATCCCAAGCTGTTCCATCGTCACAGAAAATCAGAATTACCCATCCGTGCTATGTGCTTCTGCGATCAGATAATCTATTTCTCCAGCCCGGGGGCCCACTTGCTGTTTGGGTTTCAACTCCCAGAATTCTTCGGCCTCGCTGAGCATTGTGGGAGCAACTCCCAGAATTCCTCAGCTGCCGCTGAGCATTCTGGGAGTAGATAACCCCTGATCAGAACGAGAGGGGCTGTTTTGATCAGCTTGCGCAGGCCAGAGATCTAATGCTAGGACACTCATAAAAGGCTTCACCTTCAACACCTCAGCCAGGCTTAAATTTTTATTTTATTATTTTTTTAATTGCAAGCAGTAAAAGACAGATTAGAAGTGTGTACATTGCAAAGGATAGGCCCATCAAGAAATGACGTTTAGAAAGGGTGAATTTGGCCTGCCGAAAGAGCTAATCACCCCTTGAGCTGAAGGAACCAACAACCCCTGTTTAGGATACTTCAACACAGCTATAGATGTTCATTTTGCAAAAAAATAATAATAATAATAATTGCAAGGCCAAATTCATTTCTCAGCATCCAAAATTACATGAAACGCAAGGCTTGCCTTTCAGGCACTGTTAAGTGATACCGTCTGTGTGTGTGTGTGTGCAACTGGCAATTTAATTTAAGCCTTAAGCCTTCCTCTGTTGCTTCTTAACCCCCCTCCAAATGCCAAGAGAAGCCCCAGATTCGAGCCGGGAGTTCTGGGGCCACTAGCAAAGACCCTTTCTTGAACCGTAGCAATGTGGTCTTAGGGGAGCGTTCAGACGAACCCCAAAATCAGGGCAGCAACACTGACACGGCGACAAGAACCTTGAAAGTGGGTTTCCAACCGGTTTGACTCCCGGGCCGTGCCGGGGTGAATTTCCCCAGCCCTCAGTCTGCCGGTCTGTACAATGGGCCCAAGCACGTCGCTTCCTGCAAGGCTTTGCGCCCGCCAAGGCACCCGCACTCCGACTAACCCCCTGGTTTTTCAGCTCACCTGCCAAGAACTGCAACGGACCGACTCCTGCAGGAGATCCAGAAGCTTCGGCAAGCAGACCAGCACGGGGGATTACTACAGACGCCTGGGGACCGGCGGGGGCAGCGTTGGCGAACGGGGCAGGAGAACTCCCAAGATGGCCCACAGCGAGGAGGTGAGACCGTGGGCACCCGGCCCTTGGCCCGGCATCAGAACCACGGACAGCGGGCTGGGAGATCCTCCCGCTGCGGGGCAGACCCGCAGTGGATCCCAGATCTTAACCTGAGTGGTCCGGATCTGGCTCACTTCCCTCTGGAAGTGTCCTATTTATGGCTGGCACGGAGGGCATTTTTGCCCGCTTTCCAAGCGAAAGGCTTCCGAGGCGCCCCCTGCTTCTTGAAAGGATCAGCCTACGGGGTTGGTCCGGCCGTGCCTATCCCTATTTTTTTTTTCTTTTAAATAATTTCGATTTGTGGATTTTGCACAGAGGATAAGAAATGCATTCACAGGAAGGAAAAGAAGATAAGCGTGAAAAAGAAAAAACAGAGAGAAGAGAAGCAGCAAATAAAACACATTTTTTCCAAGCTTTCTTTTTTATTTGCTGCTTTCCCCACCCCCCCATCTTCTTTTCTCCCCATTCGTTCTTTTGAAAAAGCCTCAGAGCTGCTCCCGCAAGCGAGGAGGAGGGCACATTGATCCTGGCACGGGGACCAGCCAGGAGGTGCCCACCGGATCTCTCTTTCCTGCATTGGAGAGCTCCAGAACGATGCCATGTAGCCACGAGCAAGCCATGATGGGGAACTTTGCCCTCCCTAGATTTCCCCATATTCCTTACAGCTCTGCAAAAGGGCAGGTCCCTTTTTTAAAAAACGGTCGTGCCCACGTTCAGCTTCCCAACCCATCTCGCAGAAAGAGCCGATCTGCAAGAGGGGAGGCGTGGCGTTTCGGTGCTGGGCCATTCATTCCAATTAAAGAGCAAAGATCGCCCCGGGAAAATGGAACCGGAGGGGGGAGAAAAGGGAAGGGCAAAGATGAGAGCCAGGCCTGCAGCCCCAAGGTGGGAATTGCAGCCTGAACGCGCCTGGTGCTGAGCAATCGATGCCAAAGATATTTCCAGGGTGTGACGTTTCTGCCAAGACCGAGGGTTTTGCCCTGGTGGAGGGGAGGAACTTGACCGTTCAGTTATTACAAAGCCGATCGATTTTCTACTTCCATCTCCACTCAAAGTGCTTGGATTAAATAAGGGGGCGGGGGTCTCGCCTTCATCTTAGCAAAGCACAGGCAGGTCCAGTCTCCCCTTAACTGGAGAAACTTACTGGGGACTTGAAGCCGGGTCCTTCCCTTTGGCCCGGCCTACCTTGCAGGGTTGTTGTGACATTAAGACTAGGGAAATCCAGGTTCCAATCTCCTATCAGTCAAGGAAGCCTCTCGGGGGACTTGCAGCAAGTCCCTCCCCCTTGGCCCAGCCTACCTCACAGGGTTGATGTTCAGGGAACAGAAGCAGATCTCTTGTGAGTCCCCTTGACTCTGTGTAGGAAGGGGGGTGTAATGAATGACCTTGGAAGACAGGAGGCAGAGCCACAGACTAGGCAATGGTCAGATAAGGGGCAGCTGAGCCCGCAGCAGGAAAAGGGATGCGGAAAGTGTTTCTAAGGGGACCCTCCCCAGTTTCTCAGGCTGTAAAGGCGAGGGGGAGAATTGTACTTTCAGACTATAATGTAACCTTGCAATAGAGCTGGTACTTCTGGGCGTGCTTCTGGTCCGGACTACCTCGCAAGGCCGACAGCGGGATGTAAGTCAAATCAAAGCAGAGCTGGGCTTGAAATTCCAGCCTTCAGAGGGGGCTCGTATTGTCCATGGGCTGGGTGGGACTGGATCTAGGGCATGGGGGGGCACTTTTGATGTTGATCTTTCCTTTTCATCCCCCCCCCCCCACAGGCTTCCCTTCTGTCCAGCAAGAAAGTGCAGAACGGAAGCGCGGCCGAGAAGACGCCAACCGGAGAGGCGCCTCCCCCGCCTCCCCCCCTCCCCGAGGGCAGCTGCTCCCCTCCTCCCCCCCCTCCCCTGCCTGCCGAGAACGCCCCTTCCTCATCCAGCCAGCACAGATCATCGTCTTCTTCCACCGGAAGTAAGTCAGTTTCAAAGGGAGATTTCCCTTCGGCACCAAAATTGGACAAAGTCAAATTCTGGAAGCCGATCTTGGCATCGCCGTCGATGCAAGGAGGGGGGAGGGATGTGATCCCCCAGTGGAAAGATTTCCCTGGCATGGGCGTGTTGGCATCTGTGGGGCAGGAAAGGATCTCAATCTGGGGACCGGCAAAAAACACACCCTTGAGTTGTGTTGGCCGAACCCACGCGACTGGGTAAAAAGGACATCGGGCAGTTTCGTTTTAGGAAGTGAAGGGCAGGATGAAGCCTGCCCAGTCCAGGAGAAATAAGGGTGTGATGGAAGGATATGCCCTGGGGGCATCGATGGATTTCTATTCATAGCCTGTGCCATCCTGAAGACTCAAGGGATGTGATCGGAGCAGCTCTACAGAAGACATTATGTTAAAAAAAACACACACATTGTCTTTGTGGGTCGATGTGGGAGGTCATCTGGCATTTTCCCAAAGTGTTCAGCCTCGGATTTGGGCCGGCTCAAAGGGGCGGGAATCCTGTCGTTTCGCGAGGGCCATTGGGCAACGTGTGCCGCTCTCTCTTTTTTTTTTAGATTTTTTATCCGCCTTTATTATTAAATAAGGCAGTGAACACACTCCTCCCTCTTCCTATTTTCCCCACAACAACAACCCTGGGAGGTGGGCTGGGCTGAGCGAGAGTGACTGGCTCAAAGTCACCCAGCTGGCTTTCACGACTAAGGCAGGACTCGAACTCAGAGTCTCCTGGTTTCCAGCCTAGTGCCTCGACACCATCGTGGGGATCATCCTGCAATGCCGAAGCCAGCTAGTCTTGAAACAATCCTGAGACCCATTTGACCAGCCTGATTTTTCCCAGGAAAAGGCCAGGGAAAATCAGGGAGCTGCAGTTCCAGAGGAGAAGGTCAATGGGCTTTGGGCAGGTTTAGCCAGATCCTCGAATAAGGGAGAAAATGCTTTTGTGGAAATTGCCAAAGGGAAAACTCACTGAGCAAAGGATGGGACAAACCACTCTTAGAGAAAATCCAGTTGTCTGGGCAGGATTGAGATCCGACTGAACAGGGGATTAATCTGGAAAACCGCTCCTGCAGGCCAAATGTCTGCTTGCTCCTTTAAAAATCTTCCTTTTCACGGAGCCCAACAAGTTCGGAAATGCCCAGACGGTTGAACTGACGTCCACGTTCGGCTTTGCTTCGCAGCGACCAGTGCCAGACGCTGTTGGACAATGTTGCTTTTCTGCCTTCCTCCGGGGGTTTCAGAGCCCAACCGATCCAGCCCTAAATCCAGCAACGAGGGCTTGGAAGAAGCCTGCTGAAATATTTCAGATATTTCACATTTGAGCCTAAATTGGCTGGGATGGACGACAAACGGCAGGGCTCCCTTGGCGCACGAAGAGTTTCCTGGATCGATTTCCGCAAAAATTCCTTCCTGCTTTTTCTGCATTTGACTTTTGCTCCAGGGTGGCCAAAGTGGAGAGTGCGGATTTGCTATCTTGCCAAACTTTATCGGAAGAATCCATTCCAGTCAACTGGAATATTTCACCTATAGATTATAGGTCGGTCTGGGCAAGCTTCTCTGCCCCTTGGCTGGCTGCTGAATTTTCAGATGGGCACAGATCTGAGCTGGCTCTTCTGAACCACCCGTTCTGCCTCCAGACATTGCAAGAGGAGAGCTGAAAAGCACCTTTTCCGACGAACAAATTTGATTCGAAGGCGTCAGCTTTCGTGAGCTACAGAAAGGGGGTCATAATTCCTAGGGGAGCTAAGAGAGACAGAGCCTTCTGGGGTCTGTGGAAATCTTTCGGAGGGGTACAGATGCTGGCTTGGCATCTGCAGGGAGCCCGTTGCCAATCTCTGTTCTAAGAGTAGGGGTGAACAGCCAAAAATCCTCCTTGGATTTCTTCGGCACGGTTCTGAAGAAGCTTGGAAAGGGGCCCTTTGAAGAACAAATCCAAAATTTGGAGGGATTTCCAAGGAAGAAGCTTTGCTTAGGAAAGCTTAAAACAAAACGGGTCTTCTAAGTGGCATGTTTTCAGGGAGCTGAAGCCCCTCCCCTCTTCTGTAGCTTGGGTTTGGTGGTTATTTTTGCATCCCAGCGTAGCTTCCCACCTTCCACGTCCCACTTTTCAATCTGTCAGCGGCTGCCTCCTGGCTCGGCAAAGGTCCTGAAACATTGATCTATTTCAATATTGATGAAATATTGATGGGGCTTAATCTGCACCCTTTGGAGTTGGTGATTCCTTGTCACCACCACCCCTGCCAAGTATGCATTATTTAGCGGGGGTTGAGGGATTGTACTCCTGCAGATGTTTTTTTCAAGAAGGGGAACAGCACGGTATCAATTGCCCCCATTTTTCCGCGCAAATGCAGTTTTGACATCGGTCTTTTCTATGTCGGGGGGTGCTTTTTAAAACCAGCCCAAGGGTGTGTTGCAGGATCAGATCAAATTCTTCCCAGCCCAGCATCTCCTGATGTGTAAGGTAGACTGCCTCTAAGAAGGAGGCTCGATTTCGTGTTCTGGAGGTATGCTCTTCCAGGAGTGATCCCGGCACCAGGATCCTGGGCGATTTAATTCTGTTTCATCTCAATGTTCGGGTTTTCCAGATTGTCAGCTGCAAAAATATCAGTCGTCCAGCAAGTGGCTGCGTGGTACGAACGGTGCCCTGACTGCTTAATATCTGGTTGGCTGTAGGTTTGCTTTTTAATCATTTATTTTTTTTTGGAGGTGGCTTCCAGTTAGAGCAAGAAGGAGAGACGACAGGGGTGTCTGTGGTTTTTTTCATACCAACTTAGTCATCTTTTTTCTTTTCCAAGCGGTCTTGCTATGCAAACATCAGAGAGAACAAGCGTTTCCTAGCATGTCGAGGAAGGAAGTCACGTGTTGCATTTTCTAAAAAACAGCCTGTTGGCCAAACCAGCAAAATTACTCAATATATCTGAGCTCCCTGGCCAAAACCTCACTGTGTTTCTGCATTGCAAAAATGCCAGATGGAATTTTAACTGCATTACCTTTTTCTTTTCAGAGGTAATGGAAGGATGGAAGGCAGGAATACTGGCCAGATATCTTCCTTCCTTCCTTCCTTCCTTCCTTCCTTCCTTCCTTCCTTCCTTCCTTCCTTCCTTCCTTCCTTCCTTCCTTCCTCCCTCCCTCCCTCCCTCCCTCCCTCCCTCCCTCCCCCTCCCTCTTCTTTCTCTTCCTTCCTTCCTTCCTTCCTCCCTCCCACCTTCCCTCTTCTTTCCCTTCCTTCCTTCCTTCCTTCCTCCCTCCCTCCCTCCCTCCCTCCCTCCCTCCCTCCCTCCCTCTTCTTTCCCTTCCTTCCTTCCTTCCTTCCTCCCTCCCCCTCCCTCCCTCCCTCTTCTTTCTCTTCCTTCCTTCCTTCCTCCCTCCCACCCTCCCTCTTCTTTCCTTTCCTTCCTTCCTTCCTTTCTGCCTTCCTTCCTTCCTTCCTTCCTCCCTTCCTCCCTCCCTCCCTCCCTCCCTCCCTCTTCTTTCCCTTCCTTCCTTCCTCCCTTCCTTTCTCCCTCCCTCCCTCCCTCTTCTTTCCCTCCCTCCCTCCCTCCCTCCCTCCCTCCCTCCCTTCCTTCCTTCCTTCCTTCCTTCCTTCCTCCCTTCCTCCCTTCCTTCCTTCCTTCCTTCCTCCCTCCCACCCTCCCTCTTCCTTCCTTCCTTCCTTCCTTCCTCCCTCCCTCCCTCCCTCCCTCCCTCTTCTTTCCCTTCCTTCCTTCCTTCCTTCCTTTCTCCCTCCCTCCCTCCCTCCCTCCCTCTTCTTTCCCTTCCTTCCTTCCTTCCTTCCTTCCCTCCCTCCCTCCCTCCCTCCCTCCCAATTTATTGGTCACCCAACTCCAGATATGTTGGAACTACAACTCCCAACCATCATGGAATTCTGGGAAATGTAGTCCCAACCCATCTAGGGACTACCAGGTCAGGGACCACTGCAAAAAAAAATAAAAAAAAATCCAGGCCTATCCTAAAATATACCTTTTATGCAAATCAGCTTTTCTTCATTTCCATGTCTCTTCAACTTCCATCTCTCATCTGACATTGAGAGACAGGTGGCATTATTATTATTTTTTTAACGGATGGGGGATCATCCCTTGCTACGACATCACAGCAGTTCAACCAATCCGCCCCCAAGGCTTTGCTGCTTCCGGAACGGTGCACCCAAATCAATCAAAAAAATAAGCAGCTAATGTTCGTTTCACCCACTGTGGTTATTGCATCCAGCCCTGTAACTTGGAGTTTCCAACTAGCTTACATGGAAACCGGCTTCCGCAAAGAGGAGCAATGCCTTGAAAAGGAGATGACCAGCTTCATTCCTTGCTCATTCTCAGTCGCTCCGGCCTGGCTCACCTCTCATTCAGACTGCTGCAAAGCTCTTGACGTGGGGCTGCCCTTGAAGACTGCTCCGAAGACGAAGCTGGTCCTCCATGTAGTGGTTGAAGTCGTGATGGGTGCCTCTCCGTTCTCCCCTACAGCACCACACCTTTGGGAGTTGCCCACGGGCTGCAAAGACCTCAAGATCCATGCAAGGCCCGCGCAACTTTCAGCCCGGGGAATTTGCAATGGAAGTTGCTGGTTGTCACCTGGGGGGATCTTCAGAAGCAGCCCGCCTGCAGTGGCACCTCGCCATTCAATAAGGTCAGGAAATGTGGGGGCCCCTTATGTCCCATCTGCCAAGGAAGACCCCAAGCAAGGACCCCAGAGATGCACTCCCTTCTGTGCAACTTTCCCTGCAAGACTTTTCCAAGTTTCCCGCAAGATCGTCCCAAGTTCCAACCTTTAGAATTGGGGATTTTAGAACGGCATGAAATGTGGCTTTTTCTGCAACAACAGGAGGGCGAGTGAAGAAATCTTTGTTCCCTTGGTGCGTGAGATGAGAGCGGTGCTTGGCGGTTGTCCGTAAGGTTATCTTTATGGCTTCAATCTCGTTTATGGATGAGAGACACGTCAGCTAACGGGAGCTGCCGAGAAGCTCCAGCGACGAAAGGAAGAAAAATGAAATGGTTTGGTCCTTCCGGGAGACGGGAGAAGAAACGATGGGTTCGAAGATAAGGACGCCGATGTTGGTGGGACCTCAGGAAGCATTTCGAAGGCGAGAGCTGCTCCGCAATGCAGGACGCTGGCTCGGGGTGTGGGGCTGGCCCCTCTTTGCTGGAGGGGTTTCAGCGCCCTACCTTAAGGACTAGCAACTTGAATCTGTGGGCACAAGTGACAGCTGACCTTTCAGGTAGGCTGCCTTGGCAGAAAAAAAACGGGGTTGCCTCCTGCTGGCACGCCACGGCCGCGTGTAAAACTCCAAGCCACGCATACAAATTCCGGCTGGCAGACGAAATCGCCAAGAAAGTTCTCCGACCGAGCAGGAGAATCCAATTCAGGGAGACCCATGGAAATGCCTCACCCACTTTGCCCCCTTTCTGCTTCAGCCCCAAACATTTTTCTCTCTTCCCCACTCAGGAGAGATGCACAATTTTCTTGTTCATGCACAGCCTAAGGTTTTTGCATTTTGCAGCTCAGCTGGCATCCAGGGCCTTGTGCCAATTAGCCCTGAAATCCAGCAGGGGTTGGCGTCTCCAGAGGGCCCTTAATGGCATCTCATTTTCCCAAAGTGGGCTATTAACGCCAACAGGCTTTGATTCGTGGTCTTCTGAATTTTCCCCAGCTGGGAGGCTTTGACCCTGCGATGTGGCTGGCTGGTCCCCAAAGATCTCACCTCCCTGGCCCAGGAGGATGGGCTTCGTTGCACTGCATCGGCCAGAGAATCCTCGACCTGGAAGGGGCCTGCAAGGACTCCATTTGGGGACCAAAGTCTGCCCCCAGCCACCCTTTCAGTCTTTTCTGTGGCCCCTAAAAGTCTAGCCAAAACCTGTAGAATTCAAGTTAGTCCTCATCTTCTGCTCTGGGACCTCGCTTAAGTGTTTTTTTCATTTACTGTTGTTTCTAAAACTCTCTGCAGGTACTGAGTTAGCTCGATATAGATAAAGGTTTAACATTTGCATGGATGCAGATAAAAGGTTTGAAATTTGCACGGATGCAGATAAAAGGTTTAACATTTGCATTTCTTAACACCTGGGCCAGTGCTTAGGCAGTCCTCTCTCCCCGCTTTGCTTTTAAATTCAGCGGTATTGTGTTAGGAAAGACGACCCTTTCCCAGCGTCTGAAAAAGAAATGTGAAAAGTGGGAATTGTAAGAGGGGAATGAAAAAGGTCCACAGTCACCTGTTCAACGGGGGTAGGTGACATTCGGCGACCGAGAGGCCATTTTTTCAACCTTTCGGAGTGGAATTTTCCATCCAAACTTTTCCATTCCCAAAGGAAACAGATGCCCTGAGTTTGTTGCAGGCCAGCAAACAGGTTTTGCTTCGTCTTTTTAATGCTTATTTTAATTGCACTGCTCATCTTCTGCAGCTTGTCTTCCATTTCAGCCCCACGCCCATCCTCTTTTGCCCACATCCTTCCAAAATTTGCCATCCTCTGCTCTGATGCCACCCGTCGCCCCTTCTCCTGCCCGTCTTCTCACCCACAGGCACCAAGTCGTTCAACATGATGTCCCCAACGGGCGACAACTCGGAGCTGCTAGCCGAAATCAAGGCTGGGAAGAGTTTGAAGCCCACCCCGCAAAGCAAGGGGCTCACCACTGTCTTCTCCGGCTGTGGTCAAGCGGGCACCCACGTAAGTGTGGATGGAAACGGACCCCTGTCCGGCGAGTCTGTCTGGATCTTTCTTCTGTGGGCCTGGAGTAGCTCTTCCCTCTAAAGCGGGAATCAATTGGCAGCAACGGCTCAGAAACGTTTGGTCCTCGGTGAGAGATTGAGTGACACAAACCTGCCCGTGCGCTCACTTTTTCTAGTGAATATCGGGCGTATCTACACACGGTCCCGCTCAGATGACAAATGCAAGCTGGGCGACTTGCATGTTCCTTGGCATTCTCCGACCACCGAGACCAAAATGCAGAGTAGCATTTTCCCCCGGGGCCCATCCAAATCCTGGCCAGGAGGAGGCCTGCTTAGCATCAGCAAGGATCAGTAGGGATGAAAGATAGAACTGTTTCAGACAAACTCTGTCTTTTAATGACCCTCAACTTCTTTCTTCCATAGGTTGAGTTCCCTACATCTTCCTCGTCCCCCGCTGGGACGCCAACACCCCCATCTACTCCTGAGGAAGCCCCTGGACCCAGAGCTTCTGGCGCGCCCAAGCCGGAGATCAATGGTTCCTCGCCCCCCTTTGGGACCCCAACCAGCCACATGGACCTGGAGGGCCTGATCCCCACGCATGATGAGCAAGGAAGGTCCATCCCTGAGTGGAAGCGGCAGGTGATGTTCCGCAAGCTCCAGATGAAGATCCAGGAGGAGGAAGAGCAGAGACGCAAGGTAAAGGACCAGACGCGGGAAGGTTGATCAGCATGGTGTGCAGGTGTGCAGTGACCTTCCATCTGATCCAACCTACCTGGAGTAAGGGAACCTCACTCTGGAAGCCAAGGAAGGTGTCAACCTCAATCCCATCTTCAAAGGCAAGCAGGTTGTCCAGCAGGAGCGCGTGGCGTTCAAGATGAGGACACCAGCTGGCTCAGATGGCCAGACCATTGGTTTCTCTAGCGTAGAGTTGTCTCCTTCTGCTATGCCTGGCTCTGTCCATACTTAGCTCTGGTTTAGCCTGTCCCTCTTTGCTTTGGGGAAGGATGGAGAATCATAGAATCCCAGATGGAAGGGTGAGAAGGGAGCTTGGAGATGTTCTAGTTCAACCCTCTCCCCAGGGCAGGGATGCCCCACCACAGCATCCTTGATGGATGACCAACAGCCTCTGTTTGAACACCTCCACCAACACCAACCCCTGTTCCATTGTGGAGCAGTTCTTCCCATTAGGAAATGCTTCCCCATGTCCAACCAGAACCCACTTTGGGGCATTTAAATCCATCGTGTCCTCTCCTGTCTTCTGGAACGGCAACAGTTTTGCTTCATCTTCTCCATGACCGCCCTTCAGAGACTTGAAGACAGTTTTTGTGTCTCCCTGCTATCTTCTCAGGGGGGACATAACCCCTCCCAACATAGTAAACCAAATGTCTCCGCTCCCCCATGATCATAAACTATGATGGCCATCAGCAAGCCAGCCACAAAGCATAGCTTCAGGTTGCAGTTGATAGCATAAAATAAGCTATGGATTTTTCAACCTTTTCACATCACACTAAGTTACATCATGTCAACCTTCCCAAGTAAATCAGACAGGAAACACGACCACATAAGCTAATTCTACTTTATTGTAAGGCTACATTAATAGAATCTTGCAAGTCTGAAAGTACAATTCTCCCGCTGTCTCCTTTACAACCCGAGAAATTAGGGAGGGCTCCTTCTGAGCCTTTTTCTCCTCCCATTATGCAGCTGTGGGCTATGCCCTCTCTTATCTGACTGTTCCCTAGGCAGCATTTCTTTGCCCCATTTCCCAAGCTCTTTCCCACATACCATTACACATCACCAGCAAGCCATAATTATGGCTTACCCTGAGCTGTGCACTCCCAGCATGTTCAACCATCAATCCTTAAAGCAAACTGTGGATTAGCATAATGCAGGGGCATTGATGGGGAGGACAGGGTCAAAACAATCAAGATGGCAGCCAGGACTGTGTGATCAAACCCCCTTTATGCACATGGCAGCTGCTATCTTACTTTTTCATTCTCTGTCTTACAACACACACACACCCCCCGGCTTAATTTGTCAGTGAACTTCACCAACATCTCTCCAAGAATGTCCAGCTGAAAGATGGTTCGTCAGCCTCGGAACCTAAGATTACTCATTTAATTTGGGACTTTTACGGAGTAAAAAGTAATTGATTCTAGATTAAATTAAGTAGGCTCAATCCCAGTTAGTGAACTGGTGTTAGTAAGTAGTAGTAGAATCTTATATACCCACTGATGAGAATTCTACAAATCAACAGCAATGAAACAGAGTAATAGTTTATACTAATACTAGTATAATAATACTAATAGTAGTATAGTTTATGCTTAGATTGTTAATGCAATGCAATCTGTGTCCGATTTTACCAATACAGACAGTCCTCTACTTACGAACAGGCTACGTTCCAAGAGGTTGTTCGTAAGTCCATTTTGTTCGTAAGTCCAACCACGGCGTGCCACGTAAGTATACCTGGAAGCTTATGGCGTGCCGTATACATATGCCTGGAAGTTTATAGCTGCACGCTGTAAACTTCCAGTCGTACATATGTGGCACACCATAAACTACTGGGCATATGGATCCGGCGCACCAGAAACATCTGGGTGTACATATGCTGCACACTGTAAACTTACAGGACCTTCCTTCCAGGACCTTCATTGATGGAGTTTTCGGTGGTTTGTTCGTATTGGTGAAAGTTTGTAACTCAAAAGTTCGTAAGTAGAGGATCGTCTGTAGTATAGTAAAATTTGGCTGCATTCATAGAAACTGAATCATACTGGTGTAATAACAACTGCATAGACTAAATCAGAATTTCCTGGGCACTTGGCAGGACATGGACTATGGATCCAGTGCGTCCTTCTCCAGAAGGGCACTCTCATCGCTCGTACACAGTTTTTTTTTCTATCTCCCCTTGAGAACCACCGTAGAGAAGACGTTGAAGGGTGCTTTTTGAAGTTTAGGGCTTATAAAGTCATTGTTGCTGTTGATGGGTGAAGGAAGAGGCATTGCAAGATGTTTGGGCAAATCTGTTCAGTCTTTCAAAAAGCATGCCCAAAGTCTTGTTTCCTCTGCAAGGTCAGTCTGAAAATCCACTTGAACTGCGGGGTCCCTGGTGTTCTCTGAGCTTGGTTGTTTGCTTGCAGACGTTTCATTACCCAACTAAGTAACATCATCAGCGCACCTGGCCGGGTAACAAAACGTCTATGAGAAAACAACCAAGCTCAAAGAATGCCAGAGACCCCGCAGTTCAACCCTGAGCTACAGATATTCTCTTCTACTGGAATCCACTTGAAAGATCAGCTAAGAGGTAATATCTACTCACGTGTCGGGATTCAAAGCCATCTGCTATAACAGCACCACGTGCGTGGGTTTGCACGACAGCATGCACGGTGCAGGCGAGGCCCGCGGGACCGTAAACAGGGATTCCCAGCCAAAAGATCTTTTGCAGACCTTCAAGGCAGTATTTAGAGAAGGTGGGGTCCTTCCTTCTAACTTGCCTCTAGTTTCCTTGTGGTGCATGGTGTGGCTGTGCGTGTTGACTTGGGGTGACCAGCTCTGAAGCACATTTAACCTGCAATATGGGCCAAGCGAGGGCCGGTTCTCCGCACAACAGTCATTGCGGCGAAAATGTGCCGGCAGGTGTTCGGCGACCCCAGAATCTTTCCTACCGGATTACCGATTCGATCCATTTGTCTAAAACAATAAATCGGTTCGTTGAGAACTCTCTTCGACCCCTGGCTGTCCTCGGCTGCCAGATACTGCAGGAATTAAATGCCTTACATGATCGCTTCATGGTGTAATGTGTGAACGCTTCCCGCAGCGTCTGCCATTGGGCCGTTAACGCTGTGGTGTCCTTGCACAACTCTCTTGCATGTCCGTCACGCGAGCAGAAAAGTGTGGGTCTTTCTCTCCTAATATGGCCCCCCAACTGCCTCATCCTGGCAGGCATGCCCCACCACACATCTTTGGCCACTGCTCCGTTCCCATTACACCACAAAGTAACATGTAAGGCGAAGGGTGTGCAGAACATGGATGATGTCGTGGCCCATCCTGAGGGACTCCTTTGCCCTCTGGGGTTTTCTTTTTGTCTTGCGTAGCTACGATCTGGGAATTGCTACCCCCAGGAAGGCTGGCGTTACTCCCACGCTCACAATGCCATTTTGGGACCTTTCGGGGAACTGATGACCGAGGATGACATCCTGCGGATCGAGAAGCAGATCCAGAACCTCCAAGTTGTGCACAAGGTGCAGAAGGTGGAGACCCAGCTGGAACAGCTGGAGAAAGAACTGCAGCAGTTGCTGCCGGTCTCGGCCGCCTTAGCGAAGGAACACTTCACCGTCAACCCCAAGTGCATGCACGGCCGGGCGGAGGATCTCCCCGCTTGGTGCAACAAGATCTCCATTCTCTTGAAAAGTATGTCCATCCTTCTGGCCGCGCTGGGGGGCAAAGCCACCAGTCTGGCCGAAATGGTGACCTCCGAAGCGTTGGCGCAGAAGAGCGAGGACGCACAGGCAGTCCCCTTGGCCGCGCCGACGTCCAAAGACGGCCCGGGCCCCATGGCCCGTTCTCAGTCCTTCAGCTGCACCCGGGAGGAGGTGGAGAAGGAGATCATGCAGTGGGGGGTGTCGGTGAAGAATCTGAAGGCCAACTACGAGGTCCACGTGAAGGCACAGCTGATCAGCGCGGCATCCAGCCGGGTCTACAAAAGGAAGCGTTCCCTACCGGTGGGAACGGCCCAGTTCACTCTTGGTCGAGAGCCCATTTTGGAAGAAGACTACATCATGGGCCTTGAGCCGTTCAGTGTACTCGAAGATGAGGAGGGCTCCCCCGTTCAGCAATCCCATGCCCCGCTTCTCTGTGAGGAGGGGCCCAGCCCATTCTCCAGAGGGGACTCCTTTGCAGAAGCCATGTTCAGCCCCGACCACATGACTAGGAGCCTCCCAGTGCAGACCGAGCTGAGTTGCGTCCAAGACTACATCGACATGCGGAAGGAGCGGATCGTCTATCTCTTCCTGGAGCACTGGAAGAGGTGGACTTTCACCGACTCAGGCAGGCAGGTTCAGCCAAAGAGGAGGGCAGAGATCCTGAGTCCTGGTTTGGAGGAAGGCCACGACGCATGCCACCGGTCCGCGTTGATAGCCCCAGGGCCGAAACCCAACGAGGACCACCAGCTTTTGTACTTCATGAAGCAGCGTCAAGTGGTAGGAAAGCTGCTTGCCCACTGGAGAAGTATCATCAGCCAAGTGCCCACGAGGCAAATCCGTCGCCTGAGCCGCACCGATATATTCTACTGGCCTGAGCATTTCTTGCCCCACGTCAGTGGCTCCCTGGTGGAGTACGACAGCCTTACTTTGGACCTCTTCATGCTGGGTTACTTCCAGCTTCTGGAGATGGACATGAGCCGGGAGGAGCGGAAGTTTCGCCACCTGCTCTGCTATGAGATGTTTGACCATCTGGGCAGTCACAGCTGGGAGCTCATCCGCCAGTTTCACAAGGTGGTGATGGAAGAAGTGGAGGCCGGCAAGCGGGATTGGCTGGACGGCTTTGAGGACCTCAAGCAGAGGTTCTTCAGGGACAGCCTGCTGTTGGACCATGGGACTACACCCAGCGTGGATGTACCAGCAGAGACCCAGCACCCTTCCCCTTCTCTCTCCCATCAGGAATCTTCTCAGTCTTTGATTAGCAGCACCCAAGAGCCCAAGGCAATTGCAGAAGAGCTGGCCGTTGTGCCAACTCCAAAAAGTAGGAAGAACTCCATCCAGCTCATTTCAGAGCTTGGGGAATTCAGCAACGAAGACATTTGCTGCTATATAGACCGTAGCTTCTCGTTCTGGAAAGAGAAGGAGGGTGAGATGTTCAACCTCTGAGGATGCAGCTTCCTGGATGGTTAGAGAAGATTCAGTCCATGGTCTTTGCAGAAGATGGCTTCTTACCCTCAAATATGGATTTGTTCAATCCAGGACCGTTCCAGAAGGTGACATTGGTTACTCTCCCAAATAACCTTGGTAAGAAGGTGAGATGCTCTCAGCTAGGACTTTGGCTGGTCTTGGTAGACCAAGCAAATGGACCACTGTTGGGTTTCCTCAAGATCTTCTGTGGAAACCACCCGATTCTGAGGCCAACAAGGAACTCAGGTTTATACCACACTGCTATGGTTCTGAGGCATATACAGAGTTACAGTACCCTGCCTGAACTCTGACTTCATCCAGATGATGTCCTCCTAGCTTACAAAGTATCCTCAACAGCCAAACCCAGGCAGAACTGATTTGGGACCTTGGGGGAAGTGGCAGAAAGCGAACCCACTTTGCTACCCGACTTTGGGTTGAAGGATAAAAATTAGAGGCAATGGAAAGGTTGTACAGTACGAGGTCGCTTAGTGAGTTAGTGGCAGCCAACTAGAATTTGTGGGGTGCACAATTTGGGGATCAAGGACCGCTGTAAGAAAGTTTGATGCAGATAAAGGCAGAGACAGAAGGGAAGGGGGGTTAGGTCCAAACCAGGCCCTCCATTGGCTTTATTTTTTTAAAACCATCTGTCAAATAACATCCTATTGGCTGGGTTCATCCAACAGGCTCAGCCCCCAACAGGCCAGACCCGGGGTAGCCTAGCGTGTTGTACAGATTCATCACACGTGATTAATTTATAGTCCTTGGAGTGCACATAGCTACGGACAAGTGTCCACGGGGTACGAAAGCGACACCTTGTGCACCGTGACGCCACAGGACATCAGTGCATCATCCACGCTGCTTGTGCGACGACGTCGTGCTGCATGCACCACCGTTCGGAAGTGACTTTGCGGCAGCTGGGGTGGGCCCACCGTCGATAAGTTTTCCTTCTTGGTCTGTAAATGTAATTAATTCCAGAAATACTGATTCTGCTTCCCAGTAGGGTGGTGGGATCCTAAAATAACCTACTTTGGGGTAATGGAAATGGGAAAAGGCCAGTTAACCTCTCTTTCCCCTTGGATGTGATTTGTTGGTGTGATCTCCTGTCGTGGCGGTGGTGCGATGGCTCCTTTTTGTGTGCTGTTACGCAAGCTTTCTGATGGTTGGCCTCCTATTTTCTTCTTTTTAATCTTCATTTATTACCAGAGGTGGGGAAGCAACTTCGTCTAAATTGGGGAGCTGGCTTCATTTTGGTGGAAAGCTGCATTTTTTCCTGATGCTCGCCTGAAGAAATAAAAGTCTGATGCATGTAAAGGCTTTGGGCATCTTTTGTAATTGCAGAGAGACAGAGGGGGAGCAAAGAGCATCAAGATATTCTCATTTCTGCGCCGCATGCTTGCCTGTGTTTTAAATATCTTCATCCTAGGGAGCCGAACCCTGCATAAAAAAGAATCCGAAAAGTCATTTGTTGGTGTGTGACTTCCAGAAACGCTCAAACAATAGCGGTAAATTTCGGTGGCACCGTGTCTGAACCTGGGTAGTCTGAATTCTTGCCATTTGGCAAGAAAACGCAGCCTTCTCAAAGTGAGGATTAGACAAATTTGGAGCAGGGTTTATAAAATTAACGTTCCGGTGTGAGTCTGCACAGCAGTCTCGGGTTGCAAGTTGGCCACGGGCTGTTGCAGAACCGCAGAGTTCGCAGATCTTCTTTAGGGATGAAAGGGGAGCGATGCAAAAGAAGCGTACGTTTTTTTCTTGCGCAACCTGAACCCCAATGACATTGTTAGTTTTATGTCCAGGGGGAGTTGCAGTGGGGGGGCATTGCAGAGCAAAGTTTGAGAACACCCCACCTTTGTGATTTTTTTTAAAAGCAAAAGGGAAATCCAACTTGCTTTAAAACAGTGTTTTTCAACCTTGGCAACATCAAGATGCGTGGACTTCAACTCCCAGAATTCCCCAGCCAGTTGGCTGGCTGGGGAATTCTGGGAGTTGAAGTCCATGTATCTTAAAGCTGTCAAGGTTGAAGAACACTGATCTAAAATGATCAGGGAAGGGGGGAAATTCCAGCCCTACTCACAGACATCATGTCCTCCTTTGCTCTCTCCTCAAAAACTACCTTCTCAGCCATCGGAAGGTGGCTGATTCTTGACTTGGATCCAGGCTGGCTGGAAATTATTCCGTGATTTGAAATTCCGCATTGGGAGGAATGCCTTGGGTGAGGTCAGAACAAGGGGTGGCATTGCCAAAACGGCAAGCGGTGTGCCCTTTCCCGCAATTTTGGGGGCTGAGTCCAGCTTGGAGACCGGCTGAGCTAGGTGGAATGTATTTCTCCTGGCCGGATCGAGATGCCATGGAAAATTAATGGTGCAGAGCAATCATGGCTAGAAAGGTGGGTTCACACATTACCCAAATGATCCAAACTTGTGACTGATGGAAGTGGTGCAGGAGAACTGGGTTAAACCATGATGATGATGATGATGATGATGATGATGATGATGATGATGATGATGGAGAAGGAGAAGCAGGAGGAGGAGAAGGAGAAGGAGAAGGAGAAGGAGAAGGAGAAGGAGAAGGAGAAGGAGAAGGAGTGGTGGAAAAGGAGAAGGAGAAGGAGAAGGAGTGGTGGAAAAGGAGAAGGAGAAGGAGTGGTGGAAAAGGAGGAGGAGAAGAAGGAGAAGGAGAAGGTGGAAAAAGAAGGAGAAGGAGAAGGAGTAGTGGAAAAGGAGGAGGAGTATTGGACAAGGAGGAGAAAGAAGGAGAAGGAGAAAGAGAAGAAATCCACTGCAAGATCTACCATGCTGGCCCAATGAGGATTGGTAAATAGATATTTTTTGACTTTCCATCTAGGGCTGAGAGAAGGACACTGATCCATAGTCCCCCAGGGTGCTTCTGTGGACCTAGGTCTCCCCACTCCTAGTCCAGGACCTTCCCCATTATCCATCCTGGCTCTCATGTGTCTCATGTGACATGGTGGTACACCTGATCAATTTGCTTTGAAACCTGGGTTAGCGTCGACTAAGACAGCAACTCTTACTACTCCGTTGCTACGATAGGAATTGGCTCTTCCGGTCAATTCTTGTGGTTCGAGGGTTCCGCCTTCGCGAATTCACCTCCTCGCAAAAATTAATTGTAACCCCCCCATAATACTCGCAACACTTTCATGCGCAGACGTGCGCAGGGCAGTGAACATTTTGCATCACCGTTCTGCACATTTCTGCCTTCTCTCACGGATCTCGCGGATTAACGTGGCCCTCAAGATAAGATTTTTTTTAAATAAACCTTTAAATGTTTAATCTTTTTTTTCCAGGACTTTCTTTCTTACAAATACCTCAAAATAAGGAATCTTTAAACATAAAACAAGGTTATGTATTGATCGGCTGATGAAAATGTTTGACCAGAGGCTCGCAGGAACTTAACTCTGTATTTCCCTAGGAGCAATGGGGAAATATTGCTATATTTGCTAATTCAGCGGCGATTTTATAGAATTTTATAGAATTTTTAATAGTATTTTATTTTTTTTTTTTTTTTTTTTTGGTCTGCTCTCAGTCATTACTGACCCTGCAGTGACCGCCCCCTAGCGGTTTTCAAGGCAATTGCATCTTTCTGTTTTTCGGAAGTAGCCTTTGCCAGAGCCTACTTCCTAGAGCGTCCAGCCCAGCTGGCAAGCGCAGGAGGCGGGATTTTTCCGTTGCTTCGCGCCCCTTTTTCGGGGCGAGCGCGATTTCGCGCTTTTACCGGCAACTGTGGTCCCGTCTCTGTAGAATCGCTGCCAGCATTTTTCCTCCCACTGGAGTGAGAGTACTCATTTATCTACTCACGTACGTTTTCGATCTGCTGAGTTGGCAGAAGCTGCGGGTAGAGAAACAAGAGCTCACCTTGTTAACGCGAGGCTGGACTCGAACCGCTGAAGTTTCCAGCCATTGTAATAGTCTTAACTCTTTCCTTTGGGATTTTTTCCCTATATCTATTGCCCAAACACACAGGATCTCAAAACAGTGTTTTTTTTCTCCGTGGAAGACAATCTTACAAAGCAGAAGTGTAGCTGGCCCCAGATCCTTAATGCTTAGATTTCTGCAAGCAAGCCGTATTTTTTTTAACAGTGAAAACTTTATTTAGCAATAGGTAGAGATGTATATTCACTTCCCTCTTTTCCTTATCCTTTCTTGGCGCTGTCTTACAGGAAAGAGAAGACGAGGCGCGTCTGGCTAACATGCCAGCGTGGAGAAGGGATATTTTTCGCAAAAAGATGGAAGAGGAAAGGTAAGGATCGTGTTCCCTCGTGGCTGATTTTCGGGCTGATGGTGCAGCCAGAGCAAAAAGCGTGCAAAGCCTGGCTCGGTGACAGGCGTGCAAAGCGCTGCGTTTCCAACCATTCTGCGTGTGAAGTCTTACAAAAACGTCCCGTGAAGTGGAAAACTTGAATGGTTGAGCACAAACGGAGCCGGATCATCTCTGGGTTGGTGTCCCGCGCAACCCAGAAAGTGGGTTAATTTGATGATCAGGTTAAATATATTGCGCAACCCTTTTTTTTTTCTGGTTTGTGAAAGACCAACAAAACGGTTGCGTTCACACATTTCACTAGGTCATTTTAAGATCTTGTAACTGCAACTGGTGAGTTTTAATCCAGTTTAAAGTGGTTGTGGGTTTTTTTGGATAAGTGTGTGGGTTTAGTCTACTGACTGATCCACTTCACAAAAACAGGCCGGCCTCCTCCCCTTTGCACTCAAAAAACACATGAAAATAGACATTTTCTCCCTTTGGTGGCCTGTATATATAGGGACCTCATTTGAATGTAAGGTACTGGCTGGAACTCTTGTACGGAAACCTTAGTCTTCCTTCGAATAAACATTGCTCATCTCTGAGAGAGATTGGCATTATATATATAATGAATGCTTCATTATATCCAAACCCTGTTGCTAGTCGGGCAGTCCGACGTGTTCGCACCCCAATGCATGTTCTGCAAAATCTTCCCTTCGGTAGCCAATTAAATTGGCAAAACGGGGCTGGGGCACCGTGGTCCTCTAATTATTCACCAGCCCTTGGCACTCCCTCATGGCCCATGGAGGAACGAGAGGCCCGGGATGGTGGATCCTGTGCTTTGAAACAGCAGCGATCCTATCGGTCTGTCCCCATGGGGTGTGAAACTGCGTAATACACTTTGCTATTCCAGTGCTAACCGGTTGTGCTTTGTGTCTGTGTTTCCTGCAGGTTACAAAAACGGTGAGTCTGAATTGTTTTGATTTGCACGCCGGCTTTCTCCGCACAAGGCGTTTGATTCTCTGGACCCATCAGGCACAGCCTTTCCACAGCCCTGGGGTGGATAGAGCTGGGATTCCCCACCCACATTCCTGATTTGCAAGACGTGGATCCTCATGAAGGGGTGCTTGGGGGTTGCCGAAAGGCCACGGTGGATTTTGGAGAACGTGGACCATTGCAGAGGGTCAAGGAGGGGAAGAAGATAAACCAGGGGTTGGGGTGGGGTTTCTGAAAAGCAGGGAAATCAGTGCTTTTCAACGCCAAACCCAAACCAAGAATTTTGGGGTCACTCTTGGCACCTCTCACCAGCACTGCCATCGCTGGGTCTCTCAGGAACTACATAGCCCATGTGTCTTTAGGCTGACGCTTGGGCATCTCTTTCCAAATTCTGCTCTCGGATTATTTTTGGGGTGACCTTGGCTTGCAAGGGATATTGGGGTGAAATGCATCTCCCATGGAGGTTCTCTGGGCAACATTAAAAAAGAATAAAAGCGAGACGATGCCCAGGTCAGAGGGATCGAGGTAAGCTGCAGTGGGACAAAAGGAGATCTCGCAGCTGCTAGTGGTGGTGATACGAGTTTTATCTTCTGGATTTGCCTTCTGGTCAATAGGGAGGGTCCCAAATGCCAAGGTGGTGCCCGCAGCCACACGATCCAATCATGCCCTTTATTTCACGCAATCGTGTGGTCGTTGGTACCAGTTTTTTCTTGATTTATTTAAATGTATTGGCCACCCAACTCCAGTGGATTCTGGATCTTGGCTTCTTTGACCCCCATCTCTTTGCAAATAAACCACCTGTCTCCCTTTTAGGGGGAGCACCCCTGACAGGGGTCTCAGAACCCCATGGGTGCCCAATTTGATAATAGGAGTCATCAATAGCACACCGTTTTCCCGTCCGGAGATGGCATCCTGTCTTGGACGTGTTGCTAACCCAGAGTTTCTCAACTGTGGGAACTTTAAGATGGGTGGACTTCAACTCCCAGAATTCCCCAGCCAGCACAGCTGGCTGGGGAATTCTGGGAGTTGAAGTCCACCCGTCTTAAAGTTCCCACGGTTGAGAAACACTGTGCTAACCATGCCAGCCTCTCGTTTCTTTTCCGACAGCCAAGAGGAAGAAAAACTACGACGGGTAGAGGAGGAGAAGGAGAAGGAACAGGCTGCAAAGCTAAAGACTCTTGGGTTCGACGAGAACAAACTCACGCCCTGGCAAAGGCAGATTATCCTCAAAAAGGGAGACATGGCAAAGTATTAGTTCGGTCCACTTTTCGCGCTTCGGGGACGTCCTTCTTTTCGATTTCAGAGCCTGGGGGCTGGGGGAGAGGCCGAGGGTCGTGGCTCCCGTCCCTTTGCTATCCCCAGACCATCCTCGCTCACCGCCTCCAATGCAAACCCAGACCCTTTCAGGATCTCCCCCCTTCGATCGCTCATTTTGCTAAATCCCATTCCTTCCTCGCTCAACAGCCCGTCTTCGTCCTACTGATACGGTGGCTTTAATCTTCCAACGGCAACGGGTGGGATTCGAAAGCAGCCTTTGGTCGGCTCTAAAGATCACCCCCACCTGGGAGCAAACTCTGAAAAGAAAAAAAAATCTGCAAATTCTCAGAATATTTGCTCGCTGGCCCCGCTCAGCACCGATTGGCCAGTGAGCTCGCTAACCCCGAGTGAACTTTTTGCACTTGTCCGAACGAGTCAGTGTCTTTTTCAAAACGATTTGACGGGGTTTTCAAACGGGATGTTCGTGGCACGAAAATGTTTTCTTGCTGGACGGACGAACTCCAAGTAGGGGTGTTAAGTTGGGAAGATGGTTTGATTTGAGGGAGAAGGGGAAAAAACCAGCTCTTTAGAATGTTAAATTTCTCTTCATCCTAAAAACAAAACGGGGGGGGGGGGGGGAGATAGCGACTCGAAGACCCTCTGATTTAGTTGCCGAACACCATCTGAGTATCTTAACCTGTGCAATAAAGTCAGTTCTCTTCTCTCCCTGTGCCATTTTGCAGTGCAATTTCACAGCAGGCTGGCCAAATCAAAAATGCACTTTCTTTCCTCAATTTGGGGCTTATCGTACGAAGTGTGGCGGACAGGTTTAGCTTTGGAGAATGGACGGGGCAGGACCCCAATGTTGCATTCTTCCTGCTAAGCTCCCATTTCCACAAAGCAGCTTGTGCAAAACTTTGTTCCGGGCGCAAGTTTTGCAAGCCACCGAATCAGACTTTCCAGCAGCACCGTTTTAAGTTGAAAAGGCTAAAAGCGACTTAAATACAGTCCATTATAACTCCTGCCACCTTTGAAATGTTTTGCCTGTGGTGGAAGATCTGTCCCTAAAGCATCTCAGGGCAGGAACCAAAATCCGTCTCTCCAAAACTTTCTAATTGTCCCATCCGGATTGAACTACAACTATGTGGCTTCAGTAGTTGCCCTACAGAACCAAGCAGATCATTTGTAGGGATCTTCAAACGCTGCATTCAGTTTGGCACACTTTTCTATCCTTTTTCCAAATAGACCCAAAGAGAACAGCACGTATTTTAGCCCTACACTTTATTTGCAAAGTAAAGCACATGCAAACACATTGGCGTGTTCCAAGAAGCGCATTGCCACTTTAAAAAGGAGACCCGGGCATTCAAAAACATTTGAATTTCCACTGCCGTTCAACGCTACAGTTTTGGGGAAATGTTCCTCCTCATTTTGGTCTTGACATCTCCACCGCAGCAATGCCAATGCTGAATTCTGAACTTCTCCAAAATGTTTTGTTTTCCCCCTGTTTCCTCATAACCTCTCAGAATCATAAAGTCCAAAGGGACCTCAGAGGTCATCTAGTCTAACCCCTTCCTTTGGAACAGTTACCCACGGCTTTTCAGCGATTCACGGTCAGGACATGGCATGCTCGAAATGCCAAGGTTCATGAGCTCTGGTTGCCCATCAAAGTTGCTGATGGGTATTTCCCCCCCCAGATTTTCTGAATTTCCTTCCAAATCCTTGCCCTACTGGGTGTGGGTCTCCGAGGCAAGATGTCTGCCTGGAAGGAAGACAGCTTTGAACCCAGATCTGTTTGCTTGCAAAGCACAGGTTCAGCAGCCTGCCTTAATTCATCACGCCTACTGCAGACTCTTGATTGTGAGAATCCAGGCTGCTCCGGGTCAAAGAATAACACGTCAGGCCAGCACGTGTTTAAAAGATTTTTATTACGAAGTGCATGAAGAGTCAGTCCAAAACAAGTATCCGTGCAATATATAAATAAACCCCGATTCTTGAAAGAAGGAATTGGCTGCGAGGGGAGCGACGGGATAGTTGCAAACCGCCCAGCGGCTGGCGAGGAAGGCAATGCAAAAACGCCCGGGAATCTCAGAGGAACCCTGCGAGTGGCCGGGGCTGGGAGGAAATTTGCAAAAAAGTGAGAGGTGCTAAAGGGGAAGAGCTTGGGAGGGCCCTCCTATGGAAGCACGTTAGTGTCTATGAAACACGTCCCTTCGTTTTCCTGCAACAAGCAACAGCTTAAGAAAATTAGTATTATTCCCATTTGGAAGAGGGGTAGACTGAGGCCAGTCTGAAACTGAATCCTCCTCTGTGTCTGAGACAGTGTTTCTCAACCTTGGCCACTGGAAGACGTGTGGACTTCAACTCCCAGAATTCCCCAGCCAGCATGGCTGGCTGGGGAATTCTGGGAGTTGAAGTCCACACGTCTTCCAGTGGCCAAGGTTGAAAAACACTGATCTGAGATTCCATGTGCTTCATGGTAAGAAAAACTGCTTTTCAGAATAATTATGCCTCCTCAGAAGAAGAAAAGCCTATTTAAAACTGACATACAATGTCTACACCCACGCTAAGGATCTGCTGCGGCGGCCGAACCCTCCAGCAAGCAGGTCTCAAAGCCTCTTCAAAACAACCCTGCGAGGGAGGCTTACCGTTCGCTGTCCGAAGGCAAATCAGTGGGGTTGTGGCAGGGCAATTCAAGTACCGGTAGAGCCACACGCAACAAGACCTGGGTCGCGCGCCGGGGTTTGCCGAAGAGCTTCCACGTTGGTTCAGAGGAATGGGGCCCCTTTACGTCCTCCCCACATTTCCCAGATCTAACTGCATGCTGGAAGAGCAGCCCTCTCCTTTAAGAAACAACGGCGTAAGCCACAGTTTGTACAAACTCAGATGCGACGCGTACAGAATGCTAAAATTGCTCCAGCTGTGCTCCGAGGGTCATAAATTACTGTCCACCCCAGGGAATTATTTTGCATCGGGGGTCTTTCAAGAGGCAATCCAGGTCTGGTTGGGGGTGTCCAGAATGGGGAATAGATCCCACAGAGGCCGTTGGGGTGAAGAACAGAAGACCTCTGCCAGGTTCCCTTTGCCAGGCGAGATGGCGCCGTTTCTCCCTAAATCCCTGAACGGTTGGCACAGGATCACATCTCATGGGTGGGGTGGGGGGGAGTGGAGCCAATAAATTAAGTACATGGTGTCTGGGGAGAGAAACGGGGTGGCTCAACCGCCTGTGCCCTCCTTGGTGCCCCTCGCCAGCCTCTTCTGATGTTTCAAACAGAAATAACCGCAACGGCATTCAAGCAATGCCTCGGGTCGGCTGGCATTCTGGCAGGCCGCTCTGCCCACCGGCAGGCTCCGTGGGCAGACGATGAGACGCAGAAGTAGCGATCTGTCGGCGGCGCATCGGCGTCGTCGGCGTTGAACGGAGGCCCAAAGGGGCAGCTTTGGCACGAAGGAGGAACTAGCGAGGGGGTCCTTAATGCGGCCCAGACTTCGTGGGGTGCCGTCCGTTGGAGGACAGTCCCGGACGCTTCCCCAGCGACGACGGGCGAACGCTCCGCAGGGTGACCGGTACACCGAGTCAGCCCAGTTGGGGGGCAGCTCCCTGCAAGGGCTCCACCTCCAGTTGCTCCCTCAGCTCCTGGGCACAGCCCCCCAGCTGCATGGCCTCCAGGGTGGCCAAGACGGCGTCCAGCGAGGCGCCCCGCTGCTGACACCAGCGTTTCAACATCTCGTACTGCTGCTCGCGGAACTGGGAGTGCTCGAGCTCCACCAGCTCGATTTCGCCGTCCTGCAGCCCCAGGCCCCTGACAAACTCCTTCCAGCGGCGCACCGGCACGGCGTTGATGACGGTGTACAGCTTCCTCCCCTGCTGCAGCGAGCGGTGATGCGCGGGGACTTTGTCCACCAGCGGGGCGGTCTCGGGAAGGGAGGGGACGGGGCTGCCTGGAAAACAGCAGGGAATCAGGGCCGCCTGCCTGCGGAAATGGGGCCCCGGGCAGGCCCGGCATCCCCGATCCGGGGCCCGACGGGCGGGCGGGACTGCGGGCCCCGTCAGGGTGGCGGCAGGACGACGGGGGCTGGAGCCCATGTCGCTGGAGGGCGCCGGGGCGGGGCGGGGCGGGGCGTCGAAAGGAGCCACGCGGAGCGTTTGGTCACGGCTAGCAAAGTCGGGAGGGCTGCACTGTCAAGAGCAAGTGACGGTGTCTGGATTGTAGCAATGCACAGTGTAGGGGGCTGCTGGGGGAAATTATTATTATTAGATAATACGGTATTTATATATATATATCTGTAAAAGATGGTAATCGATATTATCTATTGTATAATTATGAAATAAATAATATATAATTATTATATGTTATTATTTATTCCACCATTACACGTATTATAGATTATATAATGTTAGATGTTATAAGCTCGTGTCGTTGGCAAAATTTCCCCTTTTCCCCCTAACATGGTTTGGTTCTGCATAGGGAAGGCTCTGTCTCTCCCCATCCCAGTGTTTCTCAACCTTGGCCACTTGAAGAAGTGTGGACTTCAACTCCCAGAATTCCCCAGCCAGCCATGGGGAATTCTGGGAGTTCCCACAACTAGGAACATGGCTGGCTGGGGAATTCTGGGAGTTGAAGTCCACACTTCTTCAGCTGGCCAAGGTTGAGAAACACTGCCCTAACCAGTCGAGGGCGAGCTGCTTTTCCTCCCCGCCTCAGTCACCCCGTCTGCAAAATGGGCACAAGAATCTAAGGCCGATGTAACCCCCGAGGCTGGCCTTGAATCTCCTACGGTCCCCTCCCGATGGCACATCGTTCTGCCTCCGGGTTTAATGCTGGGCACGGGAGTGGCACGACCACCGAAGAAATTTACCAAAATGGGGCTTGGCGGTGTAGAGATCCGGAGCAGGGAGAGGTTGGTCCCGAGCCGAGATCATCGCCTTCTTCTTATAGCAGAGGGCCAGGGCGCCCCCCAGGAGGAAGAAGCACCCGCAGGCTGCCAGGGCTGAGACGGAAGGAAGGAAGAGCAGAATCGTTAGCCGAGGGTCCCACGGTCCACGCTGGCTTCCGAAAGCGGCCCCCCGGATAAGCCCAGGACGGTCAAGCACCAGCTTGGTGGTGCAAACTCCCTGGATGTTGCCTGGCTCGCTTAAAAGTCCCCGGAGTGACAACCCGCCTTGTTCCCTCTGGGCGAAATAAACAAGATAAAATAAAGTAATAAAATAAAATAAAAATAAAATAATAGTTAAATTAAATAAAATAATAAAATAAAGCAATAAAATAAAATAAGATAATAAAGTAAAATAAAAAATAATTAAATGAAATTAAATAATATAATAAAATAAAATAAAATGCGATAAATAATAAAATAATAAAGGAATAAAATGCGATAAATAATAAAATAATAACAAAATAATAAAGATGACTAAGATAAAACATCAAATATAAAACAATAAATTAAATTAAATTAAACAATCAGAAAATAAAGTCATAAAATAAAATGTAAAATTAAACAATAAATTAAATTAAATAAAATAATAAAATAATAAAGTAATAAAATGCAATAAAATATAAAATAAAATAATAAATTAAATTAAATAATAAAATAAAGTCATAAAATAAAATGATAATGTAAAATAAATAAAATAAAATAAAATAAAATAAAATAAAATAAAATAAAATAAAATAAAATAAAATAAAATCTCCCATGCATTGAACACTCGTGGAAAAAGTTTCGTGGCTGCACACAGGATTTTAACACATAGAAATCAGGAAGGGACAAACAGGCCACAGCCCACCTCCTGCTGAAGAGGAGCAACGGGACAGTTAAAGTATTGGTGACTCAAGCGAGAACACAACCTATTTTTTAATTATTATTATTTTAATTATTATTATTTTTATTTTATTATTATTATTATTATTCTGAACGGTACATAACAATGCACTTTCCCTTGAACTCTCAGAGCACAGATACAGATGTTATATTACATCATGCCCCGTGTACGGGGTGCTACATCCATGACATCTGTCACATCTGGGGAAGGTGGACATTTGGGTAAATTTTGTACTTTCTTTCCTGCAATACTCGGATAGCCGCTAAAAGTAACACAGTTATTTAGTCATCTCAAGTGCAAAAATCCATGAGTTCGGCTCCTGGTAGAGGGTTCGAACCCCACAGAACAGTGTTTCTCATCCTTGGCAGCTTGAAGATGTGTGGACTTCAACTCCCAGAATTCCTTGCTGGCTGGGGAATTCTGGGAGTTGAAGTCCACACGTCTTCAAGCTGCCAAGGATGAGAAACAGTGCCATAGAATACTAGTGAGACCCAAATAGGATATAAAACCAGTCATGTAGTATCACCCCATGTATGGTCAATGTAGATAAAAAGATAACATGCTGTCTGGGGGATTCTGGGAGTTGAAGTCCACACAACTTCAAGTGTGAGAAACACCGATCCACAGCAATGGGACACATGCACGTTACAAAACTGGCCTCATAATTAAACTCCATCAATGGGCGAACCCACGGTTCAACCAGCTTTCCGCTTTCGGGGAGAAGGCGTTTTCAACTTCGCGTCTTACCTCCCTCCCGGGATCTCCTGGTGGTTCCCCATCCACACCCTACCAGCTTAGTTCCTGAGCCCAGGCAAATCTGCCCAGCCCCTGGAACCCAGATTATTTTCCATCTACAATTCTGTCCCCCTTCACCTGGGTTCATCAGGTCCTAGAGAGGGAAAAAGGGTCCCCAAGAGGACGTACCGATCTTACAGGTCACGTTGCATTGCTCCACCGTGAGAACCCTGCTAGAAAAGAAAAGGTGCAGTTTAGCAAAGGGGGTGTTGCATTTTCGGGCGCCGGCATGGATGACCTGGGGCCCACAGGACCAAGAGGGCGGGGTGGGAGTTGTACCACGCAGTAGATGGAGACAGGATTTGGGTCTCGGGGACGCTGACGGGGCTACGGAGGTTTAAAACTGGTTTTAGAGCTTGCCTGGGGTTCTCTCCCCATGATTCAGCTGCGGGGGGTTTGGGACCCCCTGCGCCTCCCTCCGCACTTCCTTGCAGCTTTCTCCAAGTCTGGAGGTTGGAGAAGGGTGCTTGCTTTGGTGCTGGTGCTCTGCCACCCTGGAGCGCCAGAAGCGAAAATGTACCATATATATTTAAAATATATGGGGGAGCTTCGAGTTAAAGGAACAGGCGAAAATCTACCCCATATATATATACATATTTATATTATTTATTTATTTATTTATTTATTTTTATTTATATAGCAAATTTGTTGCCACCCATCTTGTTAAAGCAATTGTTATAAATATACATACCCACATATATATAAATATATATATATATATATATATATATATATATATTTATACACATTATATATATACATATATATATATATATTTAAAGGGGGAGCTTTGAGTTAAAGGAACAGGTGAAAATCTATCCCATATATATATATACATATTTATATTATTTATTTATTTTTATTTATTTATATAGCAAATTTGTTGCCACCCATCTTGTTAAAACAACTCTGTTATAAATATACATACATACATACACATATATATATTTATAGTTATAGTTATAGTTATATTTAAAGGGGGAGCTTTGAGTTAAAGGAACAGGTGAAAATCTACCCCATAGATATATGTTAAAGGGGGAGCATTGAGTTAAACTAACTCCTCTGAAAATCGAAACCGAGCGCACTCCGCTCCAGATTTCCTCGGGCTGATTCAAATCATTTTGCCCAACAGCAAAATCGGGGGGAAAGAAAAATAAGGCGGGGATGAGCGTGCGAGCCCCTGCTTTGCACGGAAAGAAAAATCGTGCGTGAAAGCCCCCCCCCAAATCACCCCTCATGAGTTCCCAAACAGATCCCAACGCAGAGCCCAAATGCTTCCTTCGGTGCCAGTCTGGTCAGAGGGCTTCTTTTCGGCAGGTCAGCAACACTAGCCAATGATTCCCCCGAGGCTGGGGGGTTTGGGGGGGCTGAGCATTTACCTTACCTGGGAGTCTGAGTGGTGGATTTGGAATAACGGATCCCCATAGGAGGCATCGATGCCCTGGTTACACTTTGCAGCCTGCCTCTAAATGAAATAAATGGAAAATAAATGGAAAAGCATAAGGGAGGCCTCTTATTCTGATCTTAGGGCCCCCCAGTTCCCCCCCACGGCTCCCAAACTGGCCAAGGAAAGGGCTTACGTCGGACATGGTTTGCAGGCCGATCCAGATTTGCAGAAGCCGAAAATGCAGGGGCCACATTGGGCATCTTTGTGTTCGTGACCTACAAGAGAGAGGGTCTTCTTATGAAAGGGTCAGCCTCATCCCGGAAGCATCCATTTCTAGGTGCTTCCCAAGCCCCCGGGAAAGTTTCAGAATAATTGCCGGGCCTTTCAGGGTCCTGCCGATAAGATTCCAAGCTCAGGTAGACTGCCCTCGTATAGAGAGGCTTGAGAAAAGAGACTGACTGCTGAGCACCCGGGAGAGCATTCTTCAGCGCCGGCTGACTCGCTATCTGGCACTTGGCAGCTTTGCAAAGACGCAAGGCCACCCTGCCCGGCCAGCTGCCCTTCCTAAGCCTCTGACCTGCTCGGTTGGTCTGCTGTTCCTCCAGGAGCCGAGCAGCCCGAACAGAGACCGGTGAAAGCAAACATCGTCGGTGAGACAGATTGGAGTCGTTCCCAGGAGACCCCCAAGGCAGGAGAAGCAAGCGGGTCCCTGTTTTCTTCGAAAATTTTAAAAACAAACCGGAAAAACGGCAGCCGCTCGGGCTACTTACATGCCTGCAGCATCAGCTGGTGCAGAGAGGAGCAATTGAGGCATTTCTTGCAGATAAAGTCCTCTGGAGAAAATTGGGAAAACTTGAAATAGCCCTCCCTGCAGGTGCACTTCCGATTGCGGTGCCCTCCACACTCTTCCACCACCTTTTCATTCTCTGCGGTGGGACAAACTGTTTCGTTTTACTTTGCGAGGCTCCTCCTAACAAGGGGGGGGATTGTTTTGGGGAGGGGAGTTCGGAGTGAGTTTTCCCGGGTTCGCCCCCCCCTTGCATCTGGTTAGATTTTGCACACCCCTCGCAACTCTTTTTGTGCCTTTCCTGCGCGCCAAGGGCCAAGCGCAGAGCCAGCCGTGCGACTGGTCTGCAGGGCAGGTCAAGCCCACCTCTCCCAGGAGCCCCGATTCTCACCTTTGCACGTTCTGCACCGGGCGCAGCCGTAGACGTACCAGTACGTTCCCGGCGGACAGACCTTTTTCTGTTCATTATTCCGCGGCCTCGAGGAGTCTCCTGCATGGATGAAACACGGCACGGGCCAAGTGTGAAGGGTGCTCTTCCGGGAGCTGGTCGCGGCACCATCGATCGGTGCGTCGAAAGGCCCAAAGGTTGCCCTAACCACCTTGGAGGGCTCACTCGGTGGCCCTCTTTCCCTTTTGAAAGCAGCTTCCTACTTCTAAACCGAAGTAGGCTGTGTTTTTGCGAGCAAGGTTGGACTGCTTCCCGTCTTGCAACAGAAGGGCCGGTGGTAGAAGAAATCCAGCTGTGAGCTGCGTTTATTCAAACATTGCTTGGGGGTTCTCCTGCCAGGGAGGCTCAGTGAACCCATGCACGGGGCACGGGGTTGGGCTTGATGGCCTCTGAGGACCCCTCCAGATTTAGAATTCCACTGTCTTCCACCGCTTTGGGCTTCCTCCTCAACCTTGCTAAGATGTGAATTGCCACAGGCTCTTTTGTTCCCTCGCCCCCACCCTGCGTCTATGAAACCAGGGTTCCTTAAAGGGTGGTCCGAGGACCCCTTTAAGACCTCCTTGGGGGTCCGCGGAACCCAAACGATTTGCCAGCTCCCGAAGACCTTTGCCAAAAATTAAAACCACGCCACTCTTCCCATTACTCTTTTCCTTTCTTAAAAAAATATAGTTTTTTTTCCACGGAAAGCATTTTCTTTATGCAAACCTCTGGTGGGTTTCGCACTCAGGATCCCATAAAGAAATATTCTACGAATGCCCCCGTTTTAATTTTCAATATGGCAAATATCGATCAATAGAACCCACACAAACTGAAGGTCTTGGGGGGCCCTCCGTCACTTTCTCAAAGTGGGAAAGTTTGAGCAGAAAGTTTAAGAAGCACGGTATGAAACGGTTGAGGGTTTTACATTTTTGTCTGGGGACTGCTGGCTTCAAACTTTTATGCCTTTTGGATATTTCGAATTTTTCGTTCTAAAAGAACATCGCAGAGAGGTGGGGAAAACAGCATGTCTGTATCAGTGTTTCCCAACCTTGGGAACTTTAAGATGGGTGGACTTCAACTCCCAGAATTCCCCAGCCAGCATGGCTGGCTGGGGAATTCTGGGAGTTGAAGTCCACCCATCTTAAAGTTCCCAAGGTTGAGAAACACTGGTCTATAAGTTCACTTTTTTCATTACTAATTATACTTTTTCAACCTGTCTTTGCCAACTTCAGTTTTTAGCAGAAGGCACTCCCTTTTACAGACTCTCAGAGTCGGAATGGAACTCAGAGGTCATCTAGCCGGACCCTCCGTTTTCCTCCCTTTTGGGGTTGAGCTTAACCAATGTTTATTTAGGACTTGAAAAACTACATTGGGCCTGTATTGGGGGCGTGGGGGCCCCTCTGTCCTAGCAGGTTAGAGAAGATGAACTAGGAAAGGGAGGAAGAACATAAAAAACTAAAACACAGATTTGGATCTGCTGGGTCAGATGACTGCGGGGCATTTTCAGCGATTTCGGACTCGAAATAAAGCTTTTTTTTTTCTCTTTTACTCAGAGGAAAGCCTGTGTCTCACCAGGGGCATTCTTATTTTCTGATCCCACGGATCTTATGCCCTTCTTTCTCCTCAAAGCCGTGCCATCCAGTTCTGGGAATATCTTCCCGGCATCCTTATTCTTCACAGTGTCAAGGACTTGAGACCCAGCGGAGAAGATCAAGAGACTCGCCAGAAAGATCTAAGAGGAGGAGAGAGGAAAAAAGTCCGGGCTTGGGCAGGGGGTGGACTAGATGACCTCAAACGTCCCTCCCCACCCTCCGATTCTAGGAGATGGGAAAGGAAGGTCCTGGCAGACCGACAACAGCTCCTGCCAAAAAGGAGGTGACTTGAGGCTGTCCAGACGCTCCTTGGAGAAATGCCGGAGCATCCCCAAACTTGGCAGATTATAAACCTTAATGTGATGACAAGTATTTAAATTTTTAAAAATACAAGGCCGCAATGCTACACTTTAATAAGGCAAATTATCATTCAGTTTTAAGTAAGCCAGAGAATAAGAGAAGGGAAGGGCTGGAAGGGGTTTTAAAGGTCCACTAGTCCAACCCCTCGAGCCGTGCGGGAAAGCAAAGGACTGTCAGGATTTTCTCATGGGAAGAAATGCAGCTCGTTATCTGTACAACACTATTATGGCTACATGGATCATGTAACCAAAACTTGTTATTGTGTGCTGTGCACGACTGAACAACAACAACAACTGGCGTGTGTATGCTAGTTATTCAGTGGGGGGGTACATACTGACAATATAATGGGAGGGCTATATGCCCAGCCTTGCAATAGAGTTTTAGCCACCATGTAGTTAGGTTTTATGGGTTATGTAGTTGTAACTAATAACCAAGTCGTGTGCCTCTTCTCTGAGGGTTTTTGGCTAGAGACGTTATGGTGGATAAGTCTTGGATGCTAAGTTTATGAGAAGAAGTCTTGTTTTCTATATTTTGTATGCAACTTGTATTTTATGGAGTTTTGGATTTTTATTAATAAAAACCAGTTAGTATATATTTTCTGGCTGGATTTCTTTGGAGAACAAAATATGGACATTGCATTTTGTAAAGCTATCATGCTGATGTGTATTTTCCCTGAGCACAGTTTTTTGGGGGTATTGCTGCACTCTGCACAACGAGGACACCATAGAGTGGCGTGAAGAGGTTGGAAGGGGCCCCTAGAGAACACGTAGTCCAACCCCCTAAGCCAAAGGAAAGCCAAGAATGACATGGAAAGGTGCGAAGGGACCCTAAAGGTCATCTAGTCCAAGCCCTGCACAATGCAGATATCCCCAACAGGTGATAAACAAAGACCACTTTTCCCTCCTGTTCAAAAATATTTCCCTATGTCCAGCCAAAAAGGACTTTATATTCCTTTGTTTTCCCTAGACTCTCCTGGCCCAGCCATTCCGAGTCCCGGCGTCACTTTCAGCCCAAGGAGGATCATCACTTCCAAAGGCAGCTGGAGACCCCTCCCCACCGTACCACCTTCTAAAATCCGATGTGGAACATCAACAGCACAACCTTCGACTTCCAGAAACCGTTTTTCATTTTTCCCCATGGCCTTTCAGTTAAATATAAAGGGAAAGCAGACTATAATTTGGTTCTCTCCTTGGGATCTCCCCTGCTACTTTGGGGATGAGCCCCCTCCCTCCGTTCCCCCCCCACTTCTGCCCCCCCAGCATGAGAAGACTCCAAAGCCAACTTCAGCCCAAAGCAATGTGAACAGTCCTGATTCAGAAGGACGTCACTCCGTGGAGAGCAACAGCTGCTGAGTGTTCCAAGAATGGTAGGATGGGAAGGGACCTTGAAGGTCATCTAGACCAACCCCCTGCTCCACGAATCCTCAGACCATGCCAGACTGTCCAACCTTGGCTTGAAAGCGATGGAGCCCCCACCACTCCAGGAGGGAGGCTCTTCCCTGCTTCAGAGCTCTCACAAGCAGGAAAGTTCTCCTCGTTCTGAGTTTGGATCTCCCCCTGCCACTTCTTGTCCCACCTTCAGATGCTGAAGAGAAGAAATCCACCCCCTCTTCCCTTTGACCCCTGTCAAGGATCGGAAGACCACTATCCTGGTGGAGACCCAGATGGGACACATTATTTCAGGTCTGGCCCAACCAAGGCCGCGTAGAGCAGAACTATTATTTCCCATGATCTCAGTTTCAAACAACCATGGTTCCTACCTTGCAGGCCACCATGATGGTACATGCCTCCTTATCCATATCTCTGTGTCTCCCCAAAATTGGGCAGCTCCAGACAGCTCCTTCCCTTGTAGACTTCTTTATCAAGACTCTCCTGGAGAAGAAAAGCAAAAAATTAAACAAATAAGGAGCCTGAACACAAGATGATGCACCCATTAGCCTGGCTGATAGATGTCCACCTTCTATGGTACCCACAACAGCTTTCTACTCATATTTCTCAGAATCCTCCAGGAACATGCAGATTAACCAGATAGGTCAGACCTTAGACCACCACCTAGAACCAAGGAAATCAAGTCCAACTTTTCTACTGCTCACATTTCCCAGAATCCTCCAGGAACATGAAGCTTAACCAACCAGATTTATAGTTTAGGTAACTACCTATTGCTGATGAGATCAAGTCCAACTTCTCTGCTGGTCACAGTGTGCTTCTGCTCACACTTCCCAGAATTCCCCTGGAGTATGCAGATTACTCCAGTTAGTCACCCTGTCTCACCCCCAACATAGTTTGTCAGTCTGGGAAACCAGATTTCAAATCCAAAACAAACCCAAGTTTGCTTGAATCTTCTTGGAAATGTGTTGAAAAATTTCATCTCACCCACAAACTTTGGAGATGCTCTCCTTTTAAGCACCTTACCATGTGACCAATGGGTGATCGCAAACTCCTAATTCTGCAGTGCAGGTTCATCACCTCATAAAATCCTAGAGGTGGAAGGATTCATAGAATCATAGAATCATAGAATTTTGGAGTTGGAAGGGACCACATGGATCATCTAGTCCAACCCCCTGCAATATGCAGGAAACCAATTAAACCATCCCCGAGAGGTGACTGTCCGGCCTCTTCTTAAAAACCTCCAGAGATGGAGAACTCACAACCTCCGTAGGTAGACTGTTCCACTGTTGTACAGATCTAACCGTCAGGAAGTTTTTCCTTATATTTAAGTGAAATCTAGGTAGCTGCAGTTTGTACCCATTATTTCTGGTCCTAGTTTCTGTGGCCATGGAAAAGAGTTCCTGACCATCTTCCCTATGGCACCCCTTTATGTACCTGAACACTGCTATCATGTCTCCCCTCAGTCTTCTTTTCTCCAGACTGAACAGCCCCAGTTCCTTCAGCCTGTCCTCATAGGACATGTCCTGAAGTCCTTGATGGTCATCTAGCCCCATCCCTGCTCAGTGCAGGAATCCAACTGAAAGCATGACTGACCAATCGTTTTCCAGACTTGCTTGGACACAACCAGCAAAGGGGAGCCCAGTTCCTCTCTGGGTCTTCAATGCTGATTCTTTTCTGGGCTTTGGTTTTCTGCAGTTTATAATTTGCACAAGACATTGAATCATAAAATCACCAAACAGGGTGGGTACTGGCCACCCACTTAGCCAAAAAATACTGAGATTAATTAACACTAACTAACCTCAGCCTGTTGTTTGAATCCCAATGTCTTGCTCCAACTGTACTTACCTTTTAAATTGTTAACTGTGACAAGAGGGGTTCTTTTCCCAGAAATCTTTCTATTTTCCTTCACAAAAATCTCTGTCCTCAATCTTTACAATGTTGGCAGTGAGAAGCCGGTGCCACTGGGCCTACTTTTTCCAAGGACTTTCACTGGATCTGTTCATACATTTTTCTTTTTGAGGACTGCTGCTGAAGGAATGGTTTTCTATTGTGGCTTCTAAGCCGTTTAAACTTTTCAGTTGCTTAGCTCGGTAAAGTCAGGGGAATTCCTTGGAATTAAGAAAGGAAATGCACGACCGCACTTCTTTTTTTTTGTATTTAAATTGTGTACATAAAATTCTAGGTAGGAATTGTGGTTTTTTTTCTGTGTGTGTGGGTTGTTTTTTTTTGGTGGTTTCTGAGGCTGGTAATTGTTCATTTTTTAACTTTTCACACTCCACTCATACTCTCTAATGTCCCAGGGAAATCCCTAATTTTTGCCCAAATAGTTACCCATCCTGTTTTCATAACTTTTCGTAATTTTTCATAACTGATAAATGATTGCAAGGCTGTTCCTCTCTCATTTCAATAAATACCACAATGATCAACTCGGAGATAAAGAGCCCCATGCGGTCCCAGGCAAAGTTAGCTTCAGCAGCGGAACTTCTACAACATGGTCTATTGCTAAATATGTTGGGTTATTTTTGTTCGACCCAAAATGGTTTCATGGCTGATGGGAGGGTTAGCTGGACTGAGTGGGGGCCAAAGAGTAAAACTTTGAAAAATGCAAGGAATTAAGGATGCCAGCAAGCATGCACAGAGTGCTCACTCAATATAAACAAACAAATTTATTGTGGCCACCCACTCAAAAGAGTCTGCGAGGTTATAATTAGGTTCACCCCAATTTAAGTTGAATTAATATGATTAGTTTGAATTAATATTAGTTTGTATTTAACAAAGAGAGTTCCTAGAGAGGCACAGGATTTCTCTAGGATGTCATCTCAGTCTTGGGAGGGAGGAGAATCAACTAACCCAGTTAAGGTGTTCACACAGCAGGGATAGAGTTAGCTATCCAGGACAGTTTAATCCAGTGTTTTTCAAACTTGGCCACTTTAAGATGTGTGGACTTCAATTCCCAGAATTCCCCAGCCAGCATGCTGGCTGGGGAATTCTGGGAATTGAAGTCCACACATCTTAAAGGTGCCAAGGTTGAGAAACCCTGGTTTAATCCCAAAAAGATTTGGGTGGAGCCAAACTGAATCCAATCTGGATTAGCTCAAGGGGTCCCTTGAACAGGTTGGGGAGTTTGCACAACACATTTGTATGTTCCCCCAACACAACTGGCGCCAACATCACGCACACCGGATCATTTCAAGGCAAAACTTTCCCTCTGCAAGGCGTCTGAAAACGGCACTGTGTTTCCCTGCTTCTTTCTTCAGACAAAGAGGTCCCTTCGATAAAAGAGTATTGTTGTGGTGGTTGCTGTTTTACATGTGGCGCACATTTAAAAAAGGGCAGGGCTTTGGGCGCAGGCGCCATCTTGACTTTTTTGACCCCCTCCCCTGTGGGTGGTTAGCCGTCTGAGCTCAGCAGAGCTTCCCCATTCCAAAGCAGTCTACCTCAGAGCTCCAGAAGCTGGGAAGAAAGAACAAAAGGTGGCTCTCTGTGGATTGCATGCACTTCCAGGTGGACCTTGTGGGAACCCGGCATGGCGGACTCATGAACCCCCCCCCGGCCCTGTCGCTTACAGGTATCGGAAAGGAAGCTAAGCCAACATCCGGCGCTGAGCTGAGCATCAGCAATCTCTCGGCCCCCGGCCTCTCTAGGGTGGCACATCCTCCCTGCCGGCCGCTTCCCCTCCGTCTTCCCCTTGGCCGGATCCGCTGGTTAGTCAGTGGGGTGGCCAGACGTTAAAGTGGGCCCAGGACGTCCCAGCTGGGGGAGCCCCCTGGCAATCCCCGAACAAGCCTCCTCCGCAGCAAGACAACACTTGCTGGGAAGTAACAGAAAGAAGGAGGTTGCAAGTGGGGCCTGGGGGCCTGGCCAGAATCATCATCATCATCATCATCTCCTCCTCCTCCCCCTCCCCCTCCTCTTCACCTTCTCCTCCTCCTTCTCTTTCGCCTCCTCCTCCTGCTCTTCCTCTATCTTCTTCTCCTGCTCTTCCTTCTCCTTCTCCACCACTCCTCCTTTTCCACCACTCCTCCTCCTTCTCCTCCTCCTCTTTCTTCCTCCTCCGTCTGCTCCTTCTCCTTCTCCACCACTCCTCCTTTTCCACCACTCCTTCTCCTTCTCCTTCTCCTTCTCCTTCTCCTTCTCCTTCTCCTTCTCCTTCTCCTCCTCCTCCTCTTTCTTCCTCCTCCGTCTGCTCCTTCTCCTTCTCCACCACTCCTCCTTTTCCACCACTCCTTCTCCTTCTCCTTCTCCTTCTCCTTCTCCTTCTCCTTCTCCTTCTCCTTCTCCTTCTCCTTCTCCTTCTCCTCCTCCTCTTTCTTCCTCCTCCGTCTGCTCCTTCTCCTTCTCCACCACTCCTCCTTTTCCACCACTCCTTCTCCTTCTCCTTCTCCTTCTCCTTCTCCTTCTCCTTCTCCTTCTCCTTCTCCTTCTCCTTCTCCTTCTCCTTCTCCTCCTCCTCTTTCTTCCTCCTCCGTCTGCTCCTTCTCCTTCTCCACCACTCCTCCTTTTCCACCACTCCTTCTCCTTCTCCTTCTCCTTCTCCTTCTCCTTCTCCTTCTCCTTCTCCTTCTCCTTCTCCTCCTTCTCCTCCTCCTCCTCCTCCTCCTCCTCTTTCTTCCTCCTCCGTCTGCTCCTTCTCCACCACTCCTCCTTCTCCTTCTCCTTCTCCTTCTCCTTCTCCTTCTCCTTCTCCTTCTCCTTCTCCTTCTCCTCCTCCTCCTCCACATCTGGTAATTTTCCCAGCTGCCCTCATTCGGTTTACGGAATGAGCACTCGCCTCCAATTGCCTTCGAGCAAGAGGAGGATTTGGGGAACATCCGCCCAGGGCGATGCTCTGGCCCGCATCAAGCACGCCTGAAGGTCCTCTTTTTCGTAGCCTCTCCCCTGGTTGGCTGCCTCCAGGCCAGCTTCCATTTCAAATCGTGCCTGAAGGAAGAGGTAAAGAAGGAACCGCCGTTTGGAGCCCATTCTTCTCCCCCCAGTACGATCAATGCCCCCAACTGCTCTGCCTGCAAGTGTCTCGCCCCTTGCGCCCAGTTTTTATTTAGTTATACTAACCTTCTCCGATGCTCAAGGAGCCTGGGGTGGGGGGAGAGAACTAGAAACACCCCCACTCTGCTTTCTTTGGAAATAGGCACCCCCCCATGACAGGTATTTTGTTACTTCACACATTTTCGGAGGGGTCAACCCCCTGTGAAAGATTGCCTATGCTTGCAAAAATGTACAGTATTTACAATACGGTGTACTGCCTTGGAACATGGATGCTCCATCTGATGACGGAGGTGCCCCCCGCCCCCGCTCAGTCTCTCAAGATGTCTTGCAGCCACCAAACTTACAGTTGAGATCAAGCTTGCAGAATATCCCCCCCCCTCAGAAATGACTGTCCATATTTTCGCCCTTCCTCCTTGCATGTTTGTGCGTCCCATTAAGCTTGGATTTGCTTTAACCATGGTTTGTTAAACTAGACATTGTGGCCGGATTCCTATGTAGCGCTACCACGGAAATCATGGGTTGTCAACCAGCCTGGCTCGATTCCTCCACTGCATTAAGCTAACCATGGTTAAAAAGCCAGCCCACGCTTGCTATGACTTAATAGCACACACTCAACCTTAGAGAAGGTGCAAAATGGGGTTGATTTAGACCATCATTTGATTTACCAGTTTAAATGTTTTATTTGGTTTTATATTGCTTTACCTTTGCCCTTAGTTTGCATCTGTCTTCTCCTAACATTTAGCCCCTGTAGGAATGGTCTTGGACTGTATTTTTAAACAAAACGTAAAATGCGAATGAGATGAAAAATACAAATGACACGTTTTCTCCAGGAAAATTTGTACTTGGGGTGGGGGGAGCCCTGTCACACAGAAGATACCCTTTATGTCTTTTGAAAACTGCACCCCTGCTCTGGCTTCCCAAGTACGATTTTAGAAGGTCAGGCTTACACTCCCAAAGGGATAGCACTAAAGGAAAGGCGATTGGGAGGGAAGAGGAAAACAAATGGAACAAGACTGGAGACTAGCGGTTAATTGTGACTTTCTGCGTGACTCAAGCAGTCTACTGAAATGGCTCCAAATTTTCGTACTTGGGAAGCCAGAGCTTTTAAAAGACATAATTTTTAAAAGACATAAAGGGTATCTTCTGTGTGACAGGGCTCCCCCCACTCCCACTTTTCCCCTTCTGTCCCACCCATCACTCTGAGTGACACGTTCTAACTCTGGAGCCAACTTGGCACCGAAGCTCACATCCTACTTCCAAAATAGGTCAACCCTGCATGGGCCCTGCTCAAGGAGATTCTTATCGGTGCCCCGTCAGCTCCAGATTGTCATCTACTTCACTTCCCGAAATACTGTCTCCTCCCACTCAGAGTTGCTACTGCAGTTCTGGGCAGAGGAAAAGAGGAGGGGGCAGTTTGCACGCTGTCACCCCTCTTGTAGGGGACCGGCAGCCTCCGCAGAACTCCCACCCCTTCCCTGCGCGCCCAAGCAGGCGTTTTAAGGGAATGAAATGCAAACCCGGCCACGAAACTGAACAGTGCCCGTTCTTGCCCCTGCGAGCCCCTTGGCCGGGAAAACAGGTTCAAAAGGAGTCTCTGAAAGCTGAATGGGAAGTGACTCCTTGGGCAGCCGAAAATGGAGAATTGATACTGGCATGTTCTGAAGCCCATTCCTAACCCTAACCGGTCTCCCTCCTCCCCGCCTGGCATCTGGAGCCCTCTCTGCCAGACAAGGATTACAAATCTGGGCTGCATTCATCCAGATGACCACCTGGGGGCAGCAAATGCCTGCAGCTTTGGGGCTCCCTAGGGGCCATCTGCAGAATTGCAGCTCCAATCTTGCATCTCGAGGGAACAAAGCAGGCCATCTGAGGACACACACACACACACCTTGTGACTCAGGAGCTAAAACTTTGTTTCACCTGCGTGAGTTAAACACCCAAACTTTTTGCAGGCTCCTGAATCTATTTCCTCTCCTGCCCCCCCCCCCCACTCAAGAGGTCACAAGATGCTTTGGCCTTCTCCAAATGGGCCCCCCCAAAATGAGCTGGATGGCAGGTCAACCTTTGCAACTCCAGGAGCCACATTTAGCAAAGGCGAAACTCTTCTGAGAACCTCAAAAACAGGTTAATGTTCACATGTGGCCACACTTAACCTGCTTTAGAAATGAAGCTGCTTCTCGGGTGGTGAGATGACCTCCATCAAACTTCTGCCAAAATATAAGGAGACACTTCCTGACGTTAAGATCTGTCCGACCGTGGTGGCACTCCATCTTTGGCAGAGGGTTTAACTGTCTTGCGCATTGCAGAGGGTTAGACTAGATGATCTTTGGGGTCCCTCCCAATTCCACAATTCAGATTCTTTAAAAAAGTGCCAGAGGTTCACGCCCTCCAAAATCTTTTCCTCCCCACTCATGTTCCACCAGCACGTCCCTATGCCATCATGACTCCACTGATCGGCCTGTCAAACATATATGCCAGATTCCTCCTTCGGGAACGTTGCGCAAATGTTGGGTTTTGCTCTGCAGGACGCGGCCTCGCATGTTTTCATCCAACTCGGGCACAACTAGGAAAAGGAATCTAGGAGCGGGCAATTTAGGATCTTCCTTTAAAATTTTACTCAAGCCTAGCCAGAAGACACCTCAGAGGTCATGTAGTCCAACCCACCCCGGGCTTGTTGCAGGACCCAGATAGACGGTTCATCGGCTCTGTTTGAAGTGTCTTCTTTCAACATCAGCATTTGAGGGCAAAGACTTAAGGGGGGAAATGTGACTTTCTACTCTTGAGATGTGGATTTGGGAATTGTGGACGGGGGCAATTTAGGATTATAGTACTGGCAGAACAGCCCCTAAACTAGAGCAATCTGTCCCTGGAACTCCCTGCATTGAGTTCTAATATAAAAAAGGAATTTTCCTAACAATACCCACATATTGAACAGATGGTGTTTAATCTACTTAAGTATCAAATTGAGAGGTGGCTTGCAGGGGGGTTTGCTAAGCCAGTGCATTCATTTCAGTCCTCAAGAAATGAATGTTCAACAGCTGGTAGACACTACAACTCTTAAAAAAAAAAGTTTGCCATCTCATGTGGGATCCAAAGCTTGCCCGGTGAATGAACAAGAACGTATTTTAGGATTCCCTTCAAATCCCAACGGAAAAGGTGGAACTTAATATAAGCCTTGACACAACTCTCCAAGAAAAATGCCCAGACATCACAGATCGCAAAGAGAAACACTTTCAATGTTTCTTTTGATTTCTAAGAAACAATGGCGCCTCCAAGCCCCAAACCTCCTTTGAGTTCAACACCCCATTTCTCTGTCCTGCTCCTGTTTCACAAAACCATCTTCTTCCTTTGCTGAAACCCCAAGCTGAGAAAAGGGGGTGCCCTTTTAACACCACTCTCCGTGTGTTTTATTAAAAGCATGAGAAGTCTATCCAGCCGGGAAAAAAATGCTGTGAAAAGAAATCCCCCAGAATTTTGTTCCTCCCGACCTCTGTTTCCATTTGAGAGAAGCTTTTGAGATTCTTTTCAAGAAAGATTTTCAAAAAGAGATTTTTTTAAAGAGATTGGGTGCGAGATCCTTTTTGAAAGAAGAGAGCCCCAGTCGAAGCGGGGCAGGTGGGGAAGAAGGCCGACCGATGGTGGAGCCCAACCCACCATTAAGACACCCATTCTGAAGCCCCCGCGAGAACGAGGCAGAAAAACAGAAGCCTCTCGCGCCAACGAAAGCGGGCGTTCACAGAATCCCACGGAGTCCCTCCAACCTTCTTGAATTAAGCCCATTTCACACTTTCTCAGCTTGGCGTTTCCTCCGTCGACCTAAACGCGTTTTGCGAAACCACACGCCCGTTTGCTAGCGTGCGCGGGTACTTACCAGGGCAGCTGAAGCACGGAGGCACCCACCGTTCATCGCTCGCATTAAGGAGAAGAGACCCCCAGCCTATTCAGCCCCCCATCAGCCTCACCGGGAGCCCCCACGCCCCCAGCAAAGCCACGTCCCCAAGCTGTGCCGCCCAGATGTTTGGAAGGGGAAGACAGTGAACGCAAGCCCAGTCAAGGCACCCTTTAAAGCAGTGTAGGAGGAAGGAAACGTCTTTAAAAAAAAAGTTTTAAGCCCAGCTCTCGTTCTGAAACTTATCAATCCAGGAGGAAAGTTTGAAGAAGAAACAAATGAAGCTGTGGGTGGAGAAAGCTAGGCCTGAATTTCATCCTCCCCCCCGTTTTTGTCTTCCTGACATCAGATTTGGAGCCACGCTTTGCGGTGACGGGAAGATAAAAGCGTTTTTCTTCTTCTTCTGGCGGGCGATGCGGCGAACTTCGCAAAGAGCGGCCTTTTCTCTAAAAAGGAAAGAAACGGAGCTAGCTCGAAAAAAACCACCTTTTATGCAAATAAACCCGAATGCGATTTGCAAGCGAGAAGAAGAGAGAGGCTGGAAATTATGAGCGAAGGAAAAAGCGACTGACTCACACGTTTCTCCCCCCCCCCACCCCGTCCTCTTCTTCGCAGAAAACGAGGGGATGAAGCCCCTTTGGCAGCGGCCCGAGAGGACGGAGGTTACAATGGGCGCTCGGTTGGCATCTGGCAGGCACTCGGCTGGTTTTTTTAGGCGTTGGGTGAACCCCGTTAGCGCCTCCCGCCGCCGTTTATTTCGGCCGCACCTCCTGGCTTGAGTCCCTGGTGTGGACGGAGCCAGGGTTTGAGAAGGCGCGATGGGGAAATTAAGGCTGGCCTTGCGACAAGCCAGATTTTTGTCCCCCTCCGAGAAATGCTTCAAGACAGGACGAGACGCCCCGTTGGACCTCAGGGCAGCACTTCGCTCCCCGGAATAAGCCGACCCACACGGCAGCCTGGCAGAATCACTGATTTTGGGCTCAAGGTAGACTGCCGCTAAATAGGTAGGCTCTCCCTACGTGGCCATGACTAATCCCCACTGACGGGCTTCTCTTCTTCCTCCTCCTCCTCCTCCTCTGTGAATTCCTAATTCCTCTTTTACAGCCATCACAATCTATTTTTTTTTCTTCCTTTATAATGATCTATTGCGTTTCTCAGCCTTAGGAACTTTAAGATGGGTGGACTTCAACTCCCAGAATTCCCCAGCCAGCATGGCTGGCTGGGGAATTCTGGGAGTTGAAGTCCACCCATCTTAAAGTTCCTAAGGTTGAGAAATGCTGATCTATCGTTTATTTTTTTTTAATGTTAATTTTTGGGATTGATTGAAAAGCAGAAAAATAACCATGAAAAGCCAAAACACCCTTGGCAGGGAATTCCCTAAAAGGAAGTGAGCATCGTCGAGTCTGCTCCACGAAAGCGAAAACTCAGCTAAGTGACCGTGGTTTGTATCTGTATCCTGGCTTGTCGAGCAAGCCACGATGGGCTGGATTTCCCACCAGGCTAAACCCAACCCACACACAAATCCGGCCACAACCTCACCCCCCCACCTTTACGCCCCATCATAGAAAAGGTTTGGAAGATTTGATCGGCATTTAATGGGTGACCGACTACGCCAAGCAAGCACATTTGCAGAAGAGGGGGTGCCAACCCAAGAGCCCTCCCCGTGGCTTGTTCGGGGAGGGGAACCACAAACTTCACGGCATGCCATGGTATAAAAGGAATCTCTCCTGCCCGACTGAAAAACGGGGTGGGGGGCGAGGATGCAAAAAGCCCAGCAGCTGAGCTTAATAAATACGCAACTTTAAAAGCCAACACAAAATACAATTATTTTTTTTCAGAATTAAAAGAGGGTTGTTGGTAGGAAAGACGCTTAGCAAACTTTCTTCCTGCCCGGCTTCATCTTCCGGCCGCGTTGCCAACTGAGTTTCGTAGAACGGCCAATATATCGGGGGAGGGGGTCTTGCTCCACTGTTCCAGGCGGGGCCCTGATTTCTTTCCCCCCCACGGGGGTGGGTGGGGGGCAAACAAAAGGTCTGGAATCGGATAAGGAGGGCAATTCTCACCACAAAGTTGGAAGCAAGAGAGGAGGGCGAGGGGGGTCCTGCCTTCGCGTCGCCCAGCAAAGGGGGGCAGGGGGGCATCAACCTCGCCGAAGATGCCACGGTGTCGGACGAAGCCCTTTTTCTAACTCCAAGGGGCTGCTGCAAAGATGCTCTTCCATTTCCCCTTCTTCCAAACGGCATCCTTGGCGCCCGGCTCGGAAAAACGGGCAGGAACTTGAACATTTCCGCAGCCTTCTGCTTTCCCATTCCTCGTGCCTCTGAACCACTTTTCTCTTCTTCCCAAAATTGCTGCACACTTCCCTTCTCCAACCTTCCGCTTCTTCCTCCCTCCTTCCAAAACAGCCAGCCTCAGCTAGGAACGGAGCTCCCCATCTCAGGAGGCCGGGAAGCCGTCTTGGCACTAAGAGGGGTGGGCTTGCCAGCACTCCTGAGAGCAGGGGGGTGGTCTGGATCTCCAGGTTCCCGTCTCATGCTTACCCACTATTCTTTTTGCTCTTTGCCTCCCACCCCAGCAGGAAAAACTCACAAAGGGTGGAGGTCCTTCTGGGCTAAGCAAGGCTTTTTCTGTTGCTGGATGGGACGACCCCATACAACACCCACAGCTGGCCGTGCGGGAAAACAGTGGCGGGGTGAGTCGAACCCATTGCCAGCCAGGATGATTGAGGCTGTAAACAGCGCCCTCCTTCTTGGCCCTCTGCCTCAAGCACTGGGCATAGAGAGGCCTCTGTAGGAGAGCTAGGAAGAGCCAGCAGTATTCTTGTGAAAATTGGACGAGATCCTCCCCCAGGTTCGCTTTTCTGGGGGCCGGGACTGTTGCTGGGGGTGTGACAAGCTAGCTGATGGGGCACAGGTCCAGGAGGGAGCGATGAGGCTCAATTCCTGCCATGAGACGTTTTGGGGTAATTAGGGAGCCACGTGAGACAAGCCGAGGGAGAAAAGCGACAGGCCGTTGTATGGCTCAGGGCTGGTCGTTTGGGTATTGTGCGAGAGACCCACCCCAAGTGTCCTTCTCTCTCCCTTGCCTGCGGTAGGGAGGACTAAAAAGGAGGAACCTTACAGTGCAAAAGGCAAAAATCCAGGGACGAAGTCCTTGAGCCACTGTGGCTGGGGCCAAGCCCCCCTCCCTCCATTCCCGCTCTCCCCTCGTCTCTCGTGTCCTCAGGCCCAAGTGTGCACAGCTGCCGCAAACACATCGATCTGGTCGACACACATACACAGAACTTGTGGCACCCAGTTGGATGCTGTGCCCTGTCCTTGTGCCCACCCCCTTGGGGCGGCCAAGCGGTCCCGATGCCCACGGTGGGTGGAACTACAGAACCGGACCTCCTGCAAGCAGGTCTCCCTCGCCGTTGGATCTCTTCTCCCGACGCTTCTCATACCTCCCTGGAACAGAGGAGAAAATAAGATGTTACTTTGGCCCTTGGGTTTCTCTTCCATTAGGTGAAGGAGCATAGATGGAGGGAGGAAGGAGCGAGGCATTAATGGGGGACTTTGGGAAAAAAATGACTCAGTGAGAAAGAAACTAAAATAACCCCGCCTTGATTTGGTTTGGTATGAGACAAAGTAGAGAGAAACGTGGACAGGGTTTTGAGATAGATGTCAGCCCTGCGAGGCAGGCCAGGCCAAGAAACAGGCACAGGAGAGATTCCAAGAATGCTACTTTATCGTCGTAGGGTATAACAACAGAACGTTGAAAGTCCGGGTTTCTCTATTCCGTCTTATACCAAACAAAATCAAGGTGGGGTTATTTTGAATCTCTTCCTCCCATTTTCCTCTTTCTCAGGACTAGTAACTTTTTCTGCAAGTCTCCTCTGATCGCCTTATTCATGTCTTGCCTATCTCCAAGGTCAGCTCTACGTTCCTTAATTTTCTTTTAAAAAAAGGAGAGAGGAAGCTAGGCTGGGAGTTATGAGCAAGGGGAGGAGTGCAGAAACACCGCAGGCCACACTCCTTCTCCAAGCTTCTAGGAAGACTAAGCAGAGCTGGCACTCTGTGCATGCTTCAGGGCAGGAATAATCCAGGTTGAATTTTCCACTTCTCTACATGTTCCTTTCCACTTGGGTGCAACCTCTGGTCATTCTGGGCAGCCCACAGATTTCCCAATGCCATGGGCTGCCCACCTGTAATACTCTGTGGGAATGACCTTGGGAGACAGGAGGAAGAGCCACAGACTCGGCAATGGTCAGATAAGAGGCAGCTGAGCCTGCAACAGGAATGGAGGTGTGGAAAGCATCTCAGAAGGGACCCTCCCTAGTTTTCTGGAGAGTAAAAGGAATGTGGGGGAGAAATACTTCCAGTCTTGCAAGATTCTGTTAATGTAACCTTACAATAAAGTGAGAGCTAGTATTTCTGGGTGTGCTTCTGGTCTGGACTACCTCACAAGGCTGACAGGAGCTGAACAGAGCCAGATCTGGAGCCCGATTCCATTTTGCACCCTAATACACCAGGAGGAAACTGTCTAAACAAGAAAAAATATTGGGGAGTGTAACCGTCTGTGGGCATGACCTTGGGAGACAGGGGGAAGAACCACAGCCAGGGGAATGTTCAGATAAGAGGTAGCTCAGCCCACAGATGAAGGAAGGATGTGGTAAACATCTCAGAAGGGACCCTCCTTGTTTCTCAGCCTGTAAAGGTGAGGGGGGAGACTTGTCCTTTCCAACTTGCAAGATTCTGTTAATGTAACCTTACAATAAAGTAGAATTAGTTCATCTGGGCATGCTCCCTATCTGGACTCCCCTGCAAGGCCGTCACCGCCACAATCCCCCATCCTGTCTCACAGGAGGGCCAGCTCTGCTCCCAGAACAGTTCCGGTGCTCTCACAGCCCAGCCTAAAGTCCCACCCCCAGCCCTCCCACCCCCAACTCACGAGGCTGTGAGCGTGGAGTTGAGGAGCAACGTGGTGTGGAGGCGGTACAGCTGGCCCAACGTCAACTTGCGGTGCTGAATCGCCGGGGGGTCCGAAAAAGCCTGCTGGCCTGTTGACAGCTCTTCTCCCCGGTGCTCCTCTGCCAGCCAGCAGGGAGACGGCGGCCCTCTCAAGGGGGCGGCCCCCACCCCCGGAGAGACACAGACCCCCAACAAGGACGTCTCCTCTGCTTCGGAGAGTTCAGAAGTGCTACTGTGATTGCTGCTGCTGCTAAGGACACCTCTGAAGGCTTGGCTTTGGGGTTCCTGCATTGGGGGGCAGCTGGACAGCAAGACCGGGGGGAAAAGTTCGGAGAGACTTCTGCTCTGGCTGAGCTGCAGCGAGGCCGAGAGCAACTGGGAGAGGTTGGCTTCCGATCTGGATTTCAGCACCTTGGTCTTGGGTGGCAGGAGCTGGACGGGGGTCTGTTGACGCAGCCTGGGGGAACCGGCTTGTTGCAAGGGCTTGGCGATGTCCTCCTCTTCCTCCTCCTCGGCAGCTGCCATGCCCCCCTGCAGCTGATGGGGCTCAGCCAATTCTTGGAAGGAGGCAAGCGAGAGGGTCCCGTAGGCGCTGTCGATGGAGGAGCAGCGGCAGGAAGGCTCCGGTTTCAGGAAATGGCCGGGGGCGTCTGGAAGCGGGTCCCCTGTCTCCAAGGTCGGCGTGGTGGAATTGGGGAGGGGGTCGATGGACGACTCGTCTGCTGGCAAGCTGAACTGGCCCCCTTCAAAGGAAGGGAGCCCCTCGCTGACCTCAGCCACTATCACGGAGATGGTCTCGGTGGAGCTGTCGGAGAGGCTGCAACCAAGGCAGGGGGGTGGGTTAGGGTCTTGCTGCAAATGGGAGAAGGTACAGGCTACGGTCCTTAAAGGTCATGGTATGTGGGAATGACCTTGGGAGATGTGGGGAAGAGATGCTGCCTAGGGAACGGTCAGATAAGAGAGGGCATAGCCCACAGCTGCATAATGGGTGGAGAAAGAGGCTCAGAAGGGGCCCTCCCTAACTTCTCAGGCTGTAAAAGAGACGGCAGGAGAGTTGTACTTTCAGACTTGCAGTATTCTGTTAATGTAGCTTTACAATAAAGTAGAATTGGTTCAACTGGTTGTGTTTCCTGTCTGGTCTGCCTGGGAAGGCGACATCAATCGAGCAACTCTGCAGAAGTACAAATTTCCCACCATCTCCTTTACAGCCCTTCTGTATATTACAGAATCTGATCTCCACTATCCTTGGAGATCAACCTTCACTTCGACAGTGATTTTGGGCTGGTACGAGTTTTTGTCTCTGGACAGTCCAACTCCCTCCGAGAACTTTTCTGTATTAGACGGATCTCCTGCCACAGTCAGAATCGACTCGCAGCCACCCGAATCACAACTCCCCTTCAAGGCGGGGCCAGCCTCTCCTTAAACGATTTTTTCCCATCTGTGCAGGCCCCCTGGGGTTGTTCGGAGGGGCACCACAACCTCTCCAGAACACCCAGGACTACATTTCCCATCGGGTTCTGGGCAAGGCTTACAAGTTTAAAGTTTAGAGGCTCTGGAGGTTATCTGCAGCCTGGGGAAGCGCGAGGTGCCTTGCAAAAGGGCGACGTCGTCTTCTTCCACGCATCCTCCCTTCACTCAAAAGACGCCCCCAGAGAGACAAGCCGGCTTACCGTTGCTGGGAGTCCAGGCTGCTGGCGCTCTTGCGGAGGGTGGGAGGGGAGCTGGCTCCCGAGGAGCCCCGGTTGCCTTCATCCTCCTCCTCTTCCTCCTCTTCCTCTTCCGCCTTCCCTTCCTCCACGTGGGAAAGCTGCTGGCTGTGTTGGAGCTGCTGAAGACGCAGCTGACGCAGCTTATTCTATGGGGCAGAGGAGAGCCGGTCAAGAAGGCAGATAGAGCCTCTTGGGGCAGGGAGGATCCTCTAATCCAGAGCCAACGCAGGGATGGGCCCTAGAGCAGGGTTTCTCAACCTTGGGAACTTCAAGCCGTGTGGACTTCAACTCCCAGAATTCCCCACATTCAACAAAACTCAAACATCTGATGTCTAGAATGTCATTCTCTTTGAATTTTGGGGTTTTGCTTTTTCACCCTTCAGGTTTTTAACCTTGGATCTACAAAGCCATTGTTCAACATCCTAAATCAGTATTTCTCAACCTTGGCAGCTTGAAGATGTGTGGACTTCAACTCCCAGAATTCCCCAGCCACCCTAGAAGGATTTTGGAAGGCCATTTTTCGGGGGGAGGGGATGCTGGCAGACCCCAGCCCGCCTGAGGCTACAAGAGGGAGGCAGCGACTGAAAGTGAAAATTGCTCCGGAGGGTAAGCTTAGAATGAACGAGATGAAACTTCACGGAGGTAGATATGGGCGAGACATTAGGAAGAGTTGTCCAGATTCGTCTCCTTCGCTGGAGGTTTCAAACAGAGGCCGGAGAGCGAATCCTGCTGTGGGCAGGGGGGTGGGCTCGATGACCTCTGGGGTCCCGCCCAACACTAGGGCTCAAAGGAATGGGAGGTGGGGAACCAACCCGTCCGGGACGTGACCCACCCACGGTCTCTGGGTCAATGAAATCAGAATCTGCCTTCCTAGAGTTTCAATCCATTATTCCACAAAAGAGGCAGGTCCCGTCTTTTATCAGAGCCCCACTCCTCCTATTTCTGTCCACCGTTGCTAGTCCTCAGTGTTCCTCACTGTCCCCAATTTTTCTGAATCCATCTTAAGACGGGATATTGGATTGGGACAGACAGGGCTGGACGGTGACTCCCTGCAACTTGGAAATTGTTTGCCCCTTTTCACAGCCTCTCTCTTGGCCCTTCGCTAGGGGGCACCCACAGGAGAGGTCAAAAACGTCAAGATGGCACAGCAACCTCAAAGGGGCCATTCCAAGCCACCCCTTTTGACTTTTCGGACACCCCAGGAAAAGAGCCTCCAGAGTCCAGCGGCGCCTACCTGGGCATTACGGACAGCTTCAACCCAGCTGCGGCATAGCGACTGCCCGCTGGTCTGAAAGGTGTAGGCACAGACCGCGCTGCGAAACTCGTTCAGGTAGATCAGGAGGAAAGACCCTGGGCGGGGAGCGAAAAAAGGCTTCAGAACCCCCAGCAGTCAGCCTCTCCAAAACGACGAAGCAAGAAGAGGGTTGGAGTTGAAAATCTGGATCAGGGGCACGGGATGGGGCGGGCGATGCGCAGGGCGCGCTCACCTGGGTCCCTGAGCACCTGACACACCACCTTGTCGATCAGGAGCGGCTGGCGGATGACCCGTGTGCGTTCGGCCTTCTTGGCCGGCTTGGTGATGAGGAAGAGGTCCGTGAAGAGGAAGCAGTAGACGTCCATCTGGCGAGAGAGACCCATGAGAGCCAGCCCGGGACGGCCAACGGGCAACCGGCACGGAAGGAAAGGAACGGCGGTGGGGTCCCCGGCAAGGGAGATCTCCCCGGAGGGGCAGGATCCCCATTGGCGGATTCCGCACAGAGCCCAGGAGGGGAGGGGAGGGGAGGGAGGGGGAAGAAAGGAAAGGGGGGGGAGGAGAGGAGGAGGGAAGGATGGAAGGGGAAGGAAGAAAGGAAAAGAAAAAAGGAAGGAGGGAGGGAGGGAGGGAAGGAAGGAAGGAAGGAGAGGAAGAGGGAGGGAGGGAGGGAGGGAGGGAGGGAAAGAGAAGAAGGGGAAGGGGAAGGGGAAGGGGAAGGGGAAGGGGAAGGGGAAGGGGAAGGGGAAGGGGAAGGGGAAGGGGAAGGGGAAGGAAGGAGAGATGGTGGGTGGGGCTGGCAAGAGAATGGTGACCGGAGCTAAATTATGTATTAGGACCTTCACTGGAAGGGAGAGAAGGACGGGGCATTTTAGGTTGCGGGTTGAGGGCTTCCCTACCCCCAAAGTCCCCACAAGGAGAAAGCTAGCAGAGGTCCCGAACAGCTGCCTCCCCGCCACCCTTCCTTTCTCCCACGGGCCCCAGAGCAGAGCCCAGCTGCCCCGTCTCCCCGGGGCCCCACCTTGCTGTCTCTCCCTTCCTTCATCTTGAGGCCGCCCTCCAGCAGCAGCTGCCGCGTCTCCTCTCTGGAGGTCCCGGGGATCGGGGCCATCAGGTCCAGCCGCAGATACTCCTTCAGGATCTGGGGGGGAGAAGGAAGTAAAGGGGGGGCCGGTTTGGCGCTGCAACCCAAGGCACCCGCTGCCCAGGCCGAGCTGGCGAAGCTGGGTGAAGGGGAACCAGGGTTAGTTCCTGGAGTCCTGGGTTCTCCTGCCAAGCCGGCCTGCTGAGTCAGCCGGACAATGTGATATATCGCGCAGCCCGGAAAACGGCTTTATGGCACGTCTCCAGCAGACGCTGCCTGCTTTTGAAGAACCCCTACGCAGGGCGGCAAACTTCTCAAAATTTTAGGGGGGGGCATTTATTTATTTCCTGTCTGTCTCTTCCACCCCGTTGCACCCGGACTCCTGGCCAGGTCCGCTGAAGCCCAAATGCTCCGGACGATCCTGCACAAAATCCGGTCCCCCCATAACGATTTCCCTCTAAAAATCATAATTTTAATAATTAACTTTAACCCAACAATAACATAAATTAACCATTTACTGAACCGACAATTGTGCGTGTTTAATAGTTATTTTTATATTTATCGATCTGCTAACGGTGTTTCATTTGCTATTTATTTCATAATGAAAAAGCATCTTCAACCCCAGCGACAGATCTTAACGAAAAGCCCTCCTGGATGGATCTGTACGGATGGCTTCGCGCTGCTGCCAGCCATATTTCCATGGGGGGGCGGTGTCAAAAAAGTCAAGATGGTGGTGGCAACTGCACACCCTTAGGGGGTGGGGTTTGACTGCACAAGTGTGAGCCCCCTCTTGGCTTTTTCGGACCCAACCTGTGGGTGCCAGTGATTTTGACCAGGGTCTTGATACCCTGCAGAGTCCTAACAGACGAGTCAATTCAAGGAAGAGCAGTGTTTCTCAACCTTGGCACCTTTAAGATGAGTGGACTTCAACTCCCAGAATTCCCCAGCCAGCATGGTTGGCTGGGGAATTCTGGGAGTTGAAGTCCACTCATCTTGAAGTTGCCAAGGTTAAGAAACACTGAGCAAAAGACCTGGAGGCCGCTCCTTGCACCCCCCGATCCCTGCCTCACCTTGTCCACTTCATCAGTGCTCCCCTCCACCACCTCATACGCGTCAATGCGGTTAACGGTGGTGGCCAGGCGCTGCTGTTCCTGGTGCTGCCGCATACGCGAGTTGACGTGGTTGATAAAATGCTCCACGGAGTTGATCTGCAAAGGAAGACAAGCTGGATCTACAGACTTCGCTGGCTTTTTCCTCCCGGAGTCGAAATCAGCGACTCCCAGAAGCCGAAGGAGCAGCTAACCCTGCTGGGTTTCTCACAGCTAGACTGCTATGGAACGTGGAAGTTCCACCAAACCTTTGTGATTGATTGGCAGGTATCTGGGGGGGGGACCCGAGTCCCCTTTTCAAACGATGTAACCGTCCCCTCCCTGTAGTTCTGTGCTGCATTAAAGTCTTAATGCAAAAGTGTTATTTTTGGCCATTTTTTTCAGGCTTTTTTGGTGGGCCCTACATTTCAACTCCCCCGAGTAATCCATTTTCATTGCTGAGTTGCATATGGACTCTTTCTGGCTCTGGGTTTGGAGTGCAAATTGCCAGGAGGTTTTGCCAGTGGAAGGTAAAGCAGGTTTAGTAAGTTAAAAAGGAAAAACCCACCCTCTAAATTGGTGGCCAGTTGCCGGAAGCCCCTAGTTTAACTTGCAGTGGTAGGAAACCCTTTTTCTCCTTTCTGAATTTTCACCCATTTTAGCTTCGTGGCAGACCCCCTGTCCTAACCCTTGCGAGAGAATAAGCTGATCAAACAGCATTTTCTCTGTGCACTTTGATATTCCTCTATCACCTTGACATACATTTCTGTGCATCTGGCCTTTAACTTTTTCTTATCACCCCTTTCAAAAAAAGAAAAAGAAAGAAACAAAAAAGAGATTTGCGTATATCTTATCTTATCCCTTGTCAGTTATTTCCTGCCAAAAGGAGATCGCAACGGGTGGGCGGATATGGTAGCCCAACTGCAAACAATTCAAGCTTTCCTCCTGTAAGATCCCCAAACTGATTTTCTTCCACCACGCAGCCCTTCTCCACTGCCCTTCAGGACGGAAAATGTAGCCCATCGCACAGATTTTCCAGCTTTCCTCCCCACTTCTTCCCAATATTCTGATTTTTTTCTTTTTTTTTTCTCGCTGCAACGATCCACCGCTCCTCCCTTCTTTCTCTTCCCCCCTGCCTCGTTCACTTCGCTTTCTCTTTTACTGGAAAAACCAACCAGCATTTCGTCACAGGGTGGAAAGTGCCCGAGTGTGCTGTCCTGTCCTTTCGCCCACGGGGCTTACTGGCACCACCACAGGCTTGCACCCCCATCCACGTGGGTTTGGATAAAAGGGGGTGCGAGAAGAACCCAGTCCGTAGCATCTTTCCCGGGGCTCGGCTTGGCCTCTTACCATGGTGACGATGGCCTCGCGGGCAGGCGGATCCTCGGTCTTCTTCAACACAGACTTCAGGAGCAGCGGGTACTTGGTCAGGCGCTGGTGCGGCTTCACGAGCATGTCGCTCAGTTTCAGACGGTTGCACTGCTTGTGCTTTTCAGCCCACTGCGAGCAGGAAGGGCGGTGGGTTTCCCGTCATGGGCGGGGTCAAGACAGACACTGTCCCGCCGGTTCAGGGTCCCAAGAGGGGAGCAGGGGGAATGCAGGGCCATCAACGCTGGGCAGACAGACGCCTCTCCCTTGCACGTTCCTGGGCATCTGCTAAAACTCCCCCCCCCCTTTATTCTGGCCACGCAATCTCAACCAGGCAGCGGCATACGGGCACCCGTCACCTGGGGGGGTACCCTGCCCCGCCTGTCCTTACCGTCACATAAAGGCGGAAGAGTTCGTTCTCGCGCAGCAAATTCCGCATGTATTCCATGCAACCCTCTTCCTCCATGCAGTACCGGACATAAGGCTTGAAGAAGGAGCCAAACTGGGGGGAAAGAAAAGACCTGGAGTTAACCATGGTTTAGGGTGGAGGAGCTCAGAAGTGGGCATTCTCCAACGGCAGCTGAGTGCCCCGCGTGGAAAGCGGGCACCTGACTGGGATACTGGAGCGGTTGTGCTCCCCGCTGCTGTATAGGTGCCATAATCGTTCTTCCTGCGCAGGGCAGGGGGTTCCGATGCTACGGCTCAGCTTGGATTCCCGCATTTGAGTCTCGGGCAGGGGTTGGACTACGTGATCTCCTGCAGACTTACATTCTGGGATTCTATGCCTGAATTTGGATTCCTGCCCCGGCAGGGGGCTGGACTGGATGATCTCCAGGTTTCCTTCCAGGCCTCACATTTGAGGATTCTAGACTTTAATTCAGATTCCCGCATCTCGTTGAACTAGATGATCTTCCTGCGATGCTGAGCTCTCTAGTGCCTCTGTTGTTAACGGCCAACGGTGGCATTGCAGCTTCCGTTTTTCACCGATTTTCCTCCTGCTCCTGGAGATCATTCTGGCTTTGTACAACCCCTTCTGCTCAGCTACTCCCCATTTTTATTTTTTACTACAACCAAGCTGCCACCCAGTTACTCTCTCTCTGCTATTTCCCAGCAATCCGCCACCCTACTTCTCTTCCCCAGGCCCGACATCAGCTTCCGAGCTCGACTCCAACCCCAGAGGGCCTCTGAGCATACCATAACGGCCGGCAGCACCCTGCCCCACCGGGCAGCCCTCTTTCACCCTCACCATCTTGAAGACCTTGAAGAAGTCGGTGGGGTCCAGCAAGGATCGGCTCGTCCGGGCCTTCTCCAGCACGGGGGCCATGACGGTCCTCCACAGCATGCGATGGACCCGGACAATCTCCTGGACGTTGCTGAAAAGGCGCTCGGCTTCCACCTGCCGGGGTGCAAACCCACACGGAGAAAAAGCAGAGATGCATCGACTCCCCAACTTAAGGCAAGTTCGTTTCTTTCTGGAGAATTGAAAAAAGACTGATTCTGTTTGCAGCTGGGGGGCACCCCAACCCTGGCAACGAGCAATTCTCCCAAATAGTCCGAGATCCTGAGGTCAACCAGCGGAGTCTGGATCCCGGGCTGGGAGGCTTCCGAGCTGTGCTAATTCATCCCTGACCATCCCTTGGTGGAGATGCCACAAAAGTGCCTAACCCCTGTATTTGATTTTACTGATTTTTATTCATTTTCAAATGTACACGTGCCGCCCATCTCCCTGTACAAAGAGCTGAAATACTCCATTTCCACACTGGGGGATGTATATGTGCCCGCGTGCCACATGGGACAGGTCCCCATCTTTTCAGGGAGCTGATAAGCCCTCCACGGCGGGCACCTGCTTAAGCTTCGGTCAGATAGGTGCATGAAGATTAATCAAAACCTGCGGGACTGGTTTGACCAGACACATCTTTTGGGGGATGAATAAGAGTGGGCAAAAAAATCTTCCTGGCACTCTGTTCAGTTCTCCCCAAAGCTGCCACCGGCACACCCATTCGCCAGCACCGCCTCGCACAAGCTGCGTGTGGTTGAGGTCCCGCTGCTGCTGCGTTCCTAAACTCACTTCCGCCCAGGAGGCAGACGAAGCGGATGGGCCCCCTCTGAACGCGGCAAAGCGAAGGGTACCCCCACCCCACGCGGCGTTGACACGCTCTCCCCCCGGCCCCGAGGGGGCCAAGCAGTTGCCCTCTCCTCCTCCAAGGAAAAGAGATTTTCCCCACCTTGGAAACTCTTAGGAGATGTTTTTATATATGACAACCGCAGCAAGATTACTATATGCTATAACTTTATATATATATAGTATATGTTACATACTATAACGTCGCCCGGAGCCACGTTGTGTGAGATGGGCTGCTATACAGATGTGACATATAAATAAATAAATAAATAAATAAATAAATAAATATGCTCGGAAGTGGACATCTGCCCATCCATCCATCTGCCTGTCCATCTGTCTTTCTGTCTGTCCATCCGACCATCTGTCTGTCCATTAATCTGTCCGTCCTTCTCTCTTTCCATCCATCTGTCCGTCTGTCTGTCTGTTTGTCTTTCTGTCCATCCCTCTATCTATCTGTCTGTCTATCAACGTCTGTCACCCATCCCTCTATCTAATAACCAAGTGGTCTTCGGCCGCTTTTAATAGCACGATCATTTTACGGCTTCTTTCTTATCCGCCTTCCATCTTAAGAGGAAATCTACGTATCCCAGACGCTGTCAAATCTACCTGTAGGGGAGAATCCGTTCCCTAAGAAAAGGCTACCGGAATTAATACGTGTGAGATTTAATGAAGATAAGGGCATCTAAGCACATAAAATATATTTTAAAAAGAATGACTACCTTGCCAATATCCCAGCAATCAAAGGATAAACTAGATGCCTATAAATACAGCTTCTGTCCTAGATGAGGTGCTTTACAGGAACACGGCAATTCTGTTCCTTAATCCAGGCTCTGGATTCAAAGGCAAACTGAAAATGCAACTTTGACCCCTCCGTTTCCCAGCAGTTTTTAACCAGGGTAGCTCTTACCTCGCACAAGAGGCCCGAATCCTGCAAATTTAAAAGGCAGCACAGGAACAGCTGTAAAGGGAACAAAAAGAGGGGTTGGTCCATTAGGCGAGGAGCAGTACAGTGGTGGGATTAGAGAAGAGACGGGCAACTTCAGGGTGGGGTTAACAAGGGGCTCTGTCTTTGGACGGAATCACTGAAAAGAGGACCCCAAAACATCAAAGGGGATGATTTTGGGCAACTTTGCGATGGGTGGATTTCAACTCCCAGAATTCCCTAGGTATGGCTAAGAATTCTGGGAGTTGGAGTCCCCTCATCTCAAAGCTGCCCAGGTTGGGACACACTGTCCTAAGTGAAAGAGCTATGAAGGGGCTTGGGGAATAAACTGGAGAAGATGCTTTGGAGGGCAGGGGAGCGGAGCTGTGGCATCTCTTGAAAGCAGCTGAGTCATTTCTTTATTTATACATCATATTTATATAGCCGCCTGTCTCACCGATCTGTGGCTCTGGGCAGCATACAGCAAAAACGGCAGTATAAAAACTAATAATTACAATCCAACAATTAAAACAATTTCCTTGAGATTGCACAGCCACCTGGGAGAAAACGGAGCTCCCTAGGAATTGCAAGGAGAGAGGGGGTTTGCGTCCCCCAGGCCCTCCAAAGCCCCTTTTTGCACCTGGATCTGAGCCTTTCTGGGCTCAGAAGGGTGTAGAAAAGGGGGAGGAGAAATTCCCCCCCCCTCCCTGTCCAGTGTTGCCCAGTCAGAAGCTTCTTCCTCGTCCACCCAGGAATTCCCAGACGGTGAGACCAAGAGAACCGAAGCTTCCTGCAGGCAGTTACAGAAGAGGTGGCCTGTCGCCCCTCTGCACGAGTCCCTGCCCTGCCTTGCACTCCCTCCAGTTGGTAAGCACAGCGAAAGGAGGGCTGTCTCCTTCTCTACTCTTTCGCTTTCACGGCGAAGAACACTCACAGTTTTGGGCTGTGTTCAAAGGAGGGAGAGAGGCACACACCCCCTTCCCCAACTTGCCAGCCACAAAACCCACGGCTGGCTGGGGAATGCTGGGAGTTGAAGTCCACCCATCTTAAAGTTGCTGAGGTTGAGAAATGTCGTGCTAGACAGTTTGGGGAGGTTTGCACAGGGCACCGCGTGGACTTACGTCAGTGATGACTTTCAATTTCCTGATGTAAGACGCTTCGGTGTGCAGCAGTTCCCAAATGGCTTCCTGCTGGTGGCACTGGCGTCGCGTCAAAGCCTGGAGAAACAACGGCCAGATTGAATCTTACTCCTCTTCTGGGAAAACAATCAGCTTCTCTAAACGGGCACCTCCCAGAATGTTGGGACTTCAAATCCCAGAATCCCAAAGCACCACAATGGGAATTCTGGGAGTCGTAGTCCCAGGAGGGAGTAGGCTGGACGATCCAGCTGGGAAGACCAAAAGCCCCACTAGGCTAGTGCCTGTTGCCAGCCGGAGGGAATCTATTATCCCCAGCGTCCAGCATTCAGAGGCAAAAACTGGGAAATTCCAACTAATTTGGATGGCGTTTAGACTACAGCTTCTATCAGCCATGGCCAATATGGTCAGGCGATGGGAGCTGTAGTCAAGCACCACCAGAAGGGTTGGAGAAGGCTGGAGACGTGCACGACTCTTCCGAAGCGAGGCAACCCGGCCCCTCCTGCACCCGGATCCGAACTGCTAAATTTGCTTGCGGCAAAGAGGGAAAACAGAGGCCGGCGTTCCCACCCCTCCGTCTCCCCACGCTATCGGGGAGGGAGCAAAAGCATTCGGGCTCAGCAGGTGAGCGGGGAGGGCAAAGGCGACCGCCGGAAACCCTTTTGCGGGGGAGAAATCGAGGCTGCTTGGCCGCTCAGCCCCTGCCCGGCTGCCAGCCCCAGTTCGCCCTGCTGGGGGAAGAAAAGCTTTCACTTTGTCAAGGCTTAACTGGGTACAAGCAGAATTACTGCTGGACAGCGCGAGCAGCAAGTGAGAGAGGAGATACGTGTGGAAAACACACAGGCGTCACCACTGGCTGAAGGGTTGGCCGCCAAGAGATGGGAGGAGAGAGGAAATGGGAAAGAAAAAAGGAAGGAAGGAAGGAAGGAAGGAAGGAAGGAAGGAAGGAAGGAAGGAAGGAAGGAAGGAAGGAAGGAAGGAAGGAAGGAAGGAAGGAAGGAAGGAAGGAAGGAGAAAAGAAATTGGAAGGAAGGAAGGAAGGAAGGAAGGAAGGAAGGAAGGAAGGAAGGAAGGAAGGAAGGAAGGGAGGGGACAGGCAGGGGAAGAGAGAGGAAGAAGCTGGCGTAGCCGCCTGTGAGGTCCGGCAGGGCAAGAGCTCCCCCCGGCCCAGCCCCCCCCGCTCACCTCCGTCCCCTCGATGATCTGCTGCCAGCTGTCCTCCAGCCTCAGGGCCGCCTCGTCCGCCTCCTCGCTGTCTTCCCAGGAATCCCGGTCAAAGCGCAGCTGGTCGGGGAACCGGGGCAGGCCGAAGAGCGTGTAGGACTGCAGCTTGCTCTCCAGCTGCTCCATCTTGTCCAGCTCCTGGGGGGCAGAGGGAGGGCTGGAGGGGGCCGCCAGCTGTGGCCGGGAGCGAACAGCCCACCTCCCACCCTGGCCCTCCTCTTTGCCTCGCAGGAACCTGGTTTGCTGGAGGGCCACCCCAGAAGCACACCCGGCACCACTTGGCTGGAGCCCCCCCGTCAAAGCCCCCCCTGGCCTCTTTCAAAACGAGGTTCTCAGGCAGAGAAGAAACAGCTAACACCCCATAGCATTTCCCTCTGGTGCTTAGCTTCCCGAGATGCCAAGGACCACAAACGTGGGATGGATCTCCGGGATGGACCCCCCAGTTTGAAGGAGCCATTCCGGCCACCCCTTTCAAGCCCCCTCCCCGGGGTGGCTCTCTCCATCTCCGCTCCCAGAAATTCAGCTTCCCATCCCTTCTCTTGGCACCAAGGTCTTGGGTGGCATCGAGGGACGTCTAGCATCAAATCCCGGGAAGGAATAATCTCATCATATTCTGGGTTGGCCAGAGCCCCCGACCCCCCTGGGCATTGTCTCCAGTTTCCAGCATCCGCGTATTGAAAGAGGGGCTTCCAGAAAAGGCCCCCGGAGGGGATGCCTGAGGTCTGACCAATGCAAAAGGATTTTTGTGTAACTTGGAAAGCCCCCTCGACAGGCCCAGCCTAAAACCACCTTCATTTCCCTTTTGAACAGGCGTTTCGTCTGACCGACTGGCAGGCCTAGCAGGGTCAGCAAGGGACGGGCATGAAAACGTGCAAGAGGGCAGAGCTTCCACGAAGCCCCCATCTTGCAGCTTTTGACCTCCTGCCCATGGTCGGCCCTGAATACCGCGAGTTTCACCCCAAGAACCTCTTCCCAGGCGCAGGATCTAAGACTTGCTCCTCCTTTCCTTTAGAAATTTAATTTAGTTTTCCTTGGATTTTTTTTCTCTGCATAATTCCTTTCCCTGATGTCTCTCCCTCCGCTCCAAAAGTCTGAGTTTTTGTTCCCTTCCCGCACCCAAAAGGACATCCAAACGGTCATTCCCACTCCGCTGGTATTTCCTGGTAGCCTGCTCCTGGACATGAAGGCTCTATCTTGGGGAAGGGTCGTGGAGAACTCCCTCCCCTTCTGCCCGGAAGGGGCCAAACCCTTCCTGGGTGCCAGACCACCTTTCTCGAGCCAATCCAGTTCCACTGAGAAGAGGGAACGTCAACATCTGTGCCCTGCCTGCAGTGAAAACCACGACAAGCGGGACTTGGGGTGCAAGGAAGAAGCGGGGGACCTACCCTCGCAAAAGGGCTAGCGCTGTTGCCCGATCCGAAGAAGCCGCTAAAACGGCTGGCCGCTCGGTTCTTCCGGGTGTCCGGCCCGTTGGGGGTCAGGGAGGGGGTGGGGGGCTGCAGCAGGTCCTGGCTGGGGATGCTGGAATCGCCAAGGAATTCGTTCATATTCTTCCTTTGCCTTCCAGGCGCCTGCAGTGGGAAAGAAACAGCTGAGCGGATGGTCAGAAGCAGAAATATCGGTGGGGGGGAGATCCCGCTGGGACACCCCGCAGGCGGCAACGGCACCTATTTCCAAACAACGCAGTGACACCCCTTGCCATCGGAGCAGAGAAGTTCGAATTGTCCTTTTCTGCTTGCTGTTCGGATTCCGGAAAGTGTTCTGCCCCCCGCACCTTCATTTCAACCCTCTTCCGCCATCATGGCCAGGTTCAAAGCAAGACGCCCCCCTCTTGTCTTTCCTCCGGAGCACTGCTCTGTCCCCCAAATCGGTGGCATTCGTCCCCTACCCACCCAAAGCGTTTGATGCACCTCCGGAGGGCTTCCCAAACCGTGACCGGATCGTAAACTTCAAGGAACCAGAAGAGGCGTATAATGAACTCTCCAAGCTCCCCACCCAGAAGGCTTTAATTAGAGACGTTAAGGGAGCCCCCCTGAGATTTGCGTCGTGCACCTTCCTCCAATGCTCGCCTTGTATCTGACCCGCTGGCCGGAGATGAAAAGCAGAAATCTTAGGGTTGCGCGCTCCAAAGATGCTCTGGATCTACATCTTCATTGACTAGATCTACATCGAGCGCTTTGTGAGCTACAGGTAGTCCTCGCTTAATGACCACAATAGGGACGGGAAAGTTGGTTGTTAAGCAGGGCAGTTGTTAAGCGAATCAGACCCAATTTCATGACCTTTTTTGCGGTGGTCGTTAAGCGATTCACGCTGTTAAGTGAATCACATGGTTCCCCGAAGCCAGCTGGGAAGGTTGCAAATGCCGATCATATGACCTCAGGATGCTGCAAACTTTGTAAGTGCAAGCTGGTTGCCAAGCGCCCAAATTTTGATCACATGACCGTGGGGGTCACTGATTACGACTGTGATGGTCGTAAGTGTGAGGACGGTCATAAGTCACTGTTTTAGCAGCGTTGTACCTTCAAGTGGTCACTAAACAAATGGTTGTTAAGCAAGAACTACCTGTATTAAGCGAGAACTTATTCCTATTGTATGTATTCCATGCCAGCTTGTGTCAGGACTGCTGTATTTTCGGATCAAGGCAACCCACAAAGGAGCATTAAATTATAACTGATTTGAAAGACTGGGAGGAAAGTGACCCAATTTGCAACTTTTCTTCAGACCATGAAAAGCATCTTCTGTTAGCCCCCAATTTGATGCTTCCTATAGCAGTTAGTCTCAGGACTTGGCTCACCTTCTCTGGATCCCAAACCTAAGAGTCAGGCTTGATCAGCCTTTGGATGGGAGACCACTAGGAAAGCTCAGAATCTCAGGCAAGACTGGGAAGTCAGACGACTGTGCCCGAAGAAGACACTGGCCAAACACACTTCTGTACTGGAGCCACAAAAACCCCACAGGTGTGTCAAGAGTAACAATTTGGAAGCGAAGCAGGCACAAAACTATCCTTTTGGTGCAAATGGACTTAAATTCTAAGCCACACTGGGAAGTAATCTGGCTGCAAAATGGATAATGTGTAGTTTCTATGCATCTTACTGTTTTATTAATTAACCTAGCAGACTGTTTTTCAACCTCACAGATTTAAGATGGGTGGACTTCACACCCCAGAATTCTGGGAGTTGAAATCCACCCATCTTAAAGCTGCTGAGATTGAGAAACCCTGAATTAACAATGAATTAATCAGATGATTAATCGGAGCCACGGAATGACAGCGGAAATCAAATTAGCGTGTGCAGGGAGATGGTGCCTGATTTAAAGACCGCCAATTAGCATTTCAACAATCCTTGTAAGGAGAAGATCAAGTCCTTGGGGAAAGAGGATGCAATTCACCCCACTCCCTTGCAGAACTTGCTTTCTACAGGCAGGGCTGTCCGCTATTCAGAAGGGAAGTTTCCCACTGCCCATTTTCTGCCTCTGATTTTTGGTTGGACTCTTTCCAAGCGCGCCAGAGATGAGGGAAGGGTGTGACCGTTCGGTTTCACGCTTTCTCTTTTGACAAATTTACTCGGCAAGGCTTATTTCAAGTCCGGATCAATATTTTCATGGAACTGGAAGCAGGAGCCCTCAAGAGGAAATGTCAAATAACTTGGGGCGGAATTTATTTTCCAAGATGATACCCTTAACCCTTTACCTTCAACTTTTCAGGCATCCAGCAAGGTTCCTCTCATCCCCAAGGTCCAGACTAAACCTAAATCTTTCCAACGGCTGTATTTTTCATTTTAAGGGAAAATATTTAAATTTCTAATTTTAATTAATTTAATTTTAATTCAATTTTTAATTAATATTTCAAATTTCATTTCAAGGGAAATGATTAAAGGTATCCATTATCAGCCTAAGCCAAAAGATTTTGCAGGTTTTCCAAACCGCACAAAAACCTGCCGGGTCTAATTTATGTCATGCCCAAAAAGGTGTCACGTTTTTGCAGATGCCAGCCCCCTCCAAAAGTCTCAAGAGCAGCAAAGCATCATAAAATTATAAAACCGTCAGGTTGAGGGCTGTAAAACCAGCGGTGTAAATCCAAAGAACCATAAAACAAAGGTCCAAATGATTGCCTCTGGAACAAATTAAAAAAAGTGAAATAAAATCGTCAACGCCGAGAGGGAACGAGACAGAAACACAGATTATGGTTGTGTCGGCTGAAAAGTGAACAGCCCGTAAAACGAACAGTCTGGCCAGAGGATGGAAGGCATGAAAATCCCCAGCATTTGCAGGGATCAATAATAAATGATTAATAATAACTAGTGACTAATCCACTGATTATTAGCAAATTAATAATTCTAATAACAGAATAAAAGCACGTTGTGACGTTGCCGTGCAAACTCCACCTTTACGGACTCGGGGCGCACCCCTGCGATACCCGTGGAAGCCTCTGATTCAAACGACTAGAGGGTCGTAGACGGGACCTCGGAGACCATTTAGTCCAACCCCATTTCAAGGCGGGGTCTGCCTCGACCGCCTCTGCACCCCCCAGCGAAGGAGAGGCCACCAGTGCTGAACAGCTCTCCCCAGTAGGCAATGCTTCCAATGCCTCTGTCGTTTTGAAGAATCATAAAATGGAAGGGACGGAGGGCACCTCGAGGTCATCCAGATCCACCCTTCCAGCACTGCCAAAACCCCTCCAGCGCATGAGGGTCCTTGTGACCTCAACCCATCTCTCTGGACACCCCGCAGCCCCCTTCTTGAGATCCTTCTCCTCCTTCCTCCAGACAAGGACCCCCTCTTTGGCAAAGGGTTTCGAACTCTCCTCTGGACACTCCCGGACCCTGGCATCCAGGAGTGGCAAGGCTCTTGCCGCTGGCGTCATGCAGCTCGTTGTCCCCAACCCACGTGCGGGCAAAAGGGAACGAGCTTGGGAACCCCCACGGGTCTCCCGTGCCCCACCAGGCCAAGAACCAGCAGTGGCAAAGCCAGACCTTCAAAGGTGCCAATATTTCTCCTGTCAGGCCAGGGGAGGGAGCACCGGCTGGCCTCTGGCACACTGGGCCCCACCTGGCCTCTGAGAACGAGGCGGGCATCTAGCCAAGGCTGTTGCCAACCAGATCATCCAGGCTAAGGATCAAAGTCTCTGGAAAAGCAATGTTCTTAATAACCCCATGGATCAGCCCGGCCCTGGGTTTTACCTTTTATTTCATAGGATCCTATAACTGGAAGGGGCCTTAAAGGTCATCTAGTCCAACCCCCTGCCTGCCCAGGCAGGAATCCTCAAACCGTCCAGGCAAATAACTCTCCGATCTCATCTTGAAAACCTCCAGGGATGGCTCACCCACGACTTCGGGAGGACCCTATCCACTGTACGTGCGTTACCCTTTTATTTGGGGGCCTCGGAGATCTCAATGCAGCACGAGGTTGTTTCCCCCACAACAGCCCTGCGAGGTAGACCTGGTTAGCCACTCAGCGTGCTTTCTTAGCCAAAGGTGGACTGCAAGCCCAGCCAGTCCAACACCACTACACCACACCACCCTGCTGAAGTAGAGAGGGCCCACTTACTAGCTCCCTGGGGTGGAGAGAAAAACCAACAGCCAACCCTTTTTCTTTCAGCTCACACAAAGTTTCTCACGCCGGAATCTACGACCCGCCAGACAGCCACCATGCAATTTCCAAAAACTCGGGCTGTTCTGCACTTGAAAACCACATCCCGGCGTTCCTGATCCACCAAATACATTCTAATTTTCTTTCAAACAATGCCTAAGAAGTTGCAAACTGAAACTAGGAGCCATTCGCTCAAATGCCATTTTGCACTTGGCCCACGTCAGGTTCCAAGGGCTAGAATGATGGCTTTGGGGGGGGAAGGAAGCCAACTTTAGTTCTGGGATGTTCCTTCTCGATTGCAACCCTGAAAAAAGACTCGGGTCAGCACATCTAGGCTGGATTCACACAATACCCATGACCAGGTCATTGAAAAACCTAGCCGTTGCATTCCCCATGCCACGCAAGGTTGGTTTTAATGTTGGTTAGTTTGCAGTGGCTTCACACATGCGTTTGACAAACTCGTGGTTCACTGTATTGCGCAAACTCAGGTTTCTGATGCCCTTTAGGGTTAAAAGGCCCAGGAATTACAGACTTACATACTGTTCTGGTCTCCAGTGTCCAGGTAGACCCTGCGGTCGGTTTTGGACCAGACGCTCTCCCTCCACCAGATGGCCCCAGCCAGCTTCTTCTGCTTTGTGGCAAAAGCCCCTGCGTGGTCTTGCCAGCCTCAAGGAGAGTTCAGACTTCTTTGAATGAGAATTATACTCCCGGATCCGAGTTGCGACAAGTCCCGGAGTTACGACCAGCTCCCTGACAAACGGCTCATCCGGGAGATGTTGGAAGCGTGCGTAATGGGGGCTTGAGCACTCGCTGTCGGTGGGAATGTCCCATCTTCTCCACTTGGGGCTGAACATGGCTGGATCCTCTAGTGCACCATGGTTCTCAACAAGGAAGACAACTCACTTGCCTGGGTGCAGAGTCCAAACAGCAGAGAGTAAACTCGCTTTCTGAGGGTTGCACCCTGGGCCGAGGTGTCACAGCTCCGAATCCAGACTCAGCCGGCTGATGGGGTTTGGCAACCTCGACTTACTCAAAAGGCTTTGAACGAAGCAGAAATGCTGAGCAGCAAAAAAACCGAGAGGCTGCAATCGGCGGATGCAGGCTGAGTCGAGGCTGAGCTCAACTTTGGAAGACGCTGTCACCAGACTGGCACGGTGGCACTTCCTGGTTCTTGTGGGAAACCGGGCAGGGTGGAGAGTTTGTAAACTACTCCAAAGGTCAGGCTCTGGAACAGCTGAAGGGCTGTTATGGAAACCAATCAATCAATCAGAAATTGTTTGCCATCCAAGACCAAACACTAGGAACCAAACGGCGAGGAAGAGTAACTCCCGATTTTTCTTTGCGCCGGACCATAATTTTTCTTTCTGGCCAAAATCACAAATTGTGAGAGGGGCAGGCCTTGGAAATCATTCAACTAAATCGACAAGCTAATTAGGGTGAATTCTAACCCTAAACCAAGCCCCCAAAAGTTGGACTTTATCAGCAGCTACAGCACAAGGCAAGCAAAGCTCCAATGATAAATAAAATAAAGCAATAAAATAAAATCTCTCTTGAGTTGAACTCTAGGACCTATCCATTTTGGTAGGGCTAGGGAAGTGAGTTGTCATGGCTTTCTTTTGACCTCCTGGCCTGGCTTCCAGTTCTGGGATCTCCTCTTGGTCTTCCATCCAAGCATTAACCCATTTCCCACCAACTTTCTGAGCAGCCAAGTTTGGTCGTGTGCTGCCACCTGCCTGCTGGTGATTATAAGTAACAGGCATAAAAATCAACACTCCTTTCTCGGCAAGGCTGTGGAGGAGTGGTTCCGGATGGCACAGATCTCAGTTGTAGCTCTAGAAATCCACAAATGGGGAAGTGATGTCATCATGGCTTGTACCAGTAGAAGGAGAAGTGTAAAAAAAACGAGGAAAGATTTCCTGCCTGGTAAGGACAGATGTGCAGCCAGCGCGCCAGCTTTCGCCCAGCTGATGTGAGCGAAGAAAGCTGGATGTCTCTCCTTGGATGAGCAACCTGGCACTCCATTTTCAGTAACTTTCCAGAATGAGCATCGCTCAAGAATATAAGGACCCCCAACAATGCCTGCAGCTGGATCTCTGGAGAACATTTCTTTATTTCTAAGACAAACATCTATGCCAACTCTAGCCAGTGAGCAAAAGATAAAGAGGACGGCACAGAACAAGTTTTTAGACACAGCAGAGTCATACCTGTTGGCAGGACGCACAATTTCACGCTACTCTACAAATAAAGCCAGGGAAAAGAGGCAAGGTTGAACACCTCTGCTAAACGGCTACATGCAAAATGTGCAGCTGGGAGCAGACCAACAGGTGCTACGAATCCTAATGTTCCAAAACATCTGGAGGGCGCAACGTTGGAGAAGGCTGGTATCAAACTCCTGATGTGCCTTATCGGTATCAGTTTTCTCTTCCCACAAAGCTAACTTCTGATTTTATTTATGGTGAATAACTTTTGCCTCTTAGCGGATGTATATTCACCTAGGCTTTTAACAACTATTGAAGATGTGTTGTGGTCCTTCAGCCCCAGCCCAAAGACACAAGTGTTCTCCAGCAGGTTTTCCAGTTCAATATTATGAAAAACTCTTAATCCTGTTAGGGTGATGTTAGGAAGACCTAGAGAAGGAGTGAGCTCCTCTTCTCTGGATGTGGTCAAGCAGGACTCTCGAATGCATTAATTTGGACGGGTGCACTAAGCAGAGGGCTGGGGTTGGACCTGATGACCTCAAGAGCCCCCTTCAACTCAAGAATACTATGCGTGTGCTTGCACACTCAAACACACAGATTTGGAGAGGGTATATCATTAGGAATACACCACTCTGCCGTTGTAAAACCACACCCCCATAGCTCATTGTCGAGGAGGCTTATAAAAATGATGCAAAACGGGCCGATTTGTCACGTTTTGCGAAATCAAAGCCCGTTTCACACCTCTTCCCCAGTCACTCCTGGTAAAATGCAACCGTGGCCTTCTCCAGAACTTAAAGAACCAAATTTATCCCGTCAGGCCTGGATCTGGGATGTTGGATCTGCAGCACACATAGTGAGCAACGAGGGGGTCAAAAGATGTGGGCCGCTCATATCCAAACACCCCTTTTGTGGTCCAGATGGGACCCCACCCCTGGAATGGACAGAGTCAAAATGTTCAGTCCGTTTACCAGGGGGGGGGCGTTCAAAAGACAAAATCATGCATTAATCCTCAGGGGGAGGATACCCATTTCTCCACTTTAAAGAGCAAAATTCAAGGGGGGGGGGGTGAAATCCCATTTTCCTCCCCAAATACAATTTCCTCCCCCTCACTGCTCCCTCCCCCAGAAGGCTAAACAGGTTATGCTGAAGCAGCAAGAAAAGGCCCACTTTTGTTTCATAGCCGCCCCCCACTGATGCTTTCTCCATCTCGGCCTGCTAAGGTAACAACGCCCAGACAAGGTAGTCTTTCCCCCAGACAGCAGCACCGAATGCAGCCCCTTCCCCGCCACGGGCCAGTCCCTGATCCATCCACACGCGCCCCCCCGACTCACCAAGACGTCAGCACTTTCCCGGCGAAGAGAGAGCTGCTCCAGCCGATCCAGAGAAGGGGTGGCGAGGAAGGAGGGGCTGAGGCCCACCGGGCGCAGAATGGGCAGACTGAAGGATTTGCTGTCCTTCACCGCCTCTTCGACCTTGAGATCGTTCCCCGGTTTGGCTGCAACGGAGGAAGAAACACGGCACTCTGGACCGGCTGCTACGAAAGCCGCTTCCTAGCGCTCTGCTTGGGGGGGGGGCTGCACATACGGGGCCCTTCGGCCCACCCGCTGGGGCAGAGAAGAACGTTCCTCCAGGCAGGTGCCCGCTTACGCTCACCTGGCGCTGCATAGGTGAGATTATTCAATTGATTATATCGTTAATCCAGCCCATGATGACATTTCTCTGGCCAGAAATGGATTGTCAAATCATCTTTTCTCTCCCACCACCTTGATCTTTTCCAATTCTGGGCCAATTCCACAATCAAAAACATGATCGATGACCTTGTCAGTTTCGCCCTGCTCAATGACCTAGTCAGTTTCGCCCTGCTCAATGACCTAGTCAGTTTCGCCCTGCTCAATGACCTAGTCAGTTTTGCCCTGCTCAGTGACCTTGTCAGTTTCGCCCTGCTCACTGACCTAGTCAGTTTCACCCCGCTCAATGATCTAGTCAGTTTCACCATGCCAGGAGAAACTTCCAGCTTGATTTTCCTTGCTTGTAGAGGGTTGCTTGGCGCAGCAGCTGCCTGCTCTTGGAAGCTAAGACAGGTCTGCCATGGAGCTGGGCCTAGGATTGTCTAAGCCAGGATGTTGGTAAAAACATCCCCTTAAACCACCCGATTAATCATAATTTTTAAAAACTGCCTCTCTCTTACAAAACGGAAATTGGATTGTCGGCTTAAATTTACGGCTTGGTTTTAACGCTTCTACGCCACGCAGAATCACTGCCAGGAGATGTATGAATCCTAGCAATGAATCAGGCAGAACTTAATTGGGGCCACGATGGAGTCATAGGACTGTGGCATTGGAAAGGGACCCGAAGGGTCATCTAGCCCAACCCTCTGAGACCCGACGTGCCAATAAACTCCTCAAGGAGGCTGTGTGGAATCAAATCAGACCGAATCTTTATGATGGTCAATCGCCACCAGTGAAGAATCCATAAAGCACATGGCAGGCGTCAATCAGACGTAAATACGTGCATAAAGCACATAACTAAAAATAACCGACTGATTAATTAGGTAAGCACGTCAATCAAGCCGCAGCGCTACCTTTCACCCGCAGGTAATGCCCTCCAAACCGATATGCTTCGAAGTTGAGCGAGAGCGGGGTGTTGGACTGGTCCAGGTAAATATCCACCCTGGAGAGATCGATGCCTTTCCGCTCGAAGACCGGGAGCAGGACCTCGCTGGATTTTCCAAGAAGAAACCCCCCCAAAAGCAGGCAGAAATTCAACAGGTGACTGTACGCAGCAGACAGATATCTGCCCCCAAAGAATACTGCGCTAAAAATCCCATGTGGACAGATATTATTTTATTTATTTATGTTATATTCTATTTTATTTAGAAAACCTATACGGGCGCCCATCTTCAATACATAACTGGGCAGCTAACAAACCAATGTAGGTTAAAGCTACATAAGCCCCCCTCCAAAAAAAACCAGAAGTTATAGTTAAAAATGATCCGGTACAATGTTTGAGAGTCAGACTGGGGTCACTGGTCACACTATGGCATAATCTAACATTATGGTCTGTAAATCGTAGCTTAGGGTGATGTATGAACACAAACAGTCATGGTTTATTCAACAAATCATGGTTAAACAAACTTGGTTTAGAAGCATGTGCAAACTCAGCTCAGTCTTGTGAAATCATAAAAGCTGACGCATTTCTTGTACCTTTCAAATGCCTTTGGAAGTCATAATTTGATTTCATCCTGAGATATATTTTATTCAGCGGAAGAGACAACTGGAGTTTACACGAGGCTTTGAGTCTTAAATTATTATTTATCCTCTTTGGGAGCCCAATCTCTAAAGCTCGTTATTTATGAACTTTCATCTTGGGTTGTTCAGAGGGAAGGCAGAATAAAACGAAGTTCTGCAGATGAGTTATTACCCTTCACTAAATTGTGCATTTCTTCAAAATATACCGAACCGGCACTGTGTATTTTAACAGCTGCAAGGATTCTAAGGCCCCCTTTATTGGAAAAGATTTCCGATCCCTCTATGGAAGAACAATTACGGACGGACGCTTTCACGTCTAGACGAACTTCATCTTTAAAAACTAAATCTGATCTAGAGTTCCGTTCTATTTGAAAACCATATTGAGACTACAATTCCACATGTGGGGGGGTTTTGGAGTTCATACTTTCATTTGATATATCGTCTACCTATGACTTACAGTATTCTCTTAACGTATTCCTTATTATCTATCGTTTTTCCTTTCCTCTTACTGACTTCCTTTGTGTTATTCCAAGTATCTTTAGAGCTTAATGGAAACATGTTTTGATTAGTGGGATGAAACGTCTTACAGTATTTTAAGCTAATATTTTTGAATACAATCTTTAAATTAACCAGGTGACGTTGTAAATTTGTGGGTTATCCACCCGTATTTTATTGCTTATATTGGTTTCTTATGATCATTATCTGTGCTATTTCATTTTTTGTATTCTTTTACACTTGGGTTATTATTAATTTTTTTTTCCTTTATTCTTTGAAAATTTTAAGACGCAGCTTGAAAAAATAAAGAAAGAAACTGTGGAAGCCCTGCCAGAGACATAAAGATTTGTATCATGCATGCCACAAAACTCAGTTGTTTAAACACACACACGCACAGCCCCAAATACGGCCCCAATAGAGCCATATTTCCCAACCTCCACAACTTCCAGGTATGTGGACTTCAACTCCCAGAATTCTCATCAATGGCCATGGAATTCTGGGATTTGAAGTCCACAGCCTAGAAATGGCTAAAATTGAAAGCGCTGATCTACAGGGTGCCGAGGAAGGCTGCTGGAGAGGTTCCTTTCCGAATGGAATAATTCAGAACATTTTCAAAAGAAAAAAGCATCATATGGCCCAGTCGAGAGGCTTAAATGGGGCAGCAGGTCGGGCAGAGAGAAGCACAATACAGAAACCTTTCTTACCCTAAAGATTTCTTCTTCATGGCTGGGGCAATCTCCGTTTCGATGTCCACATTCAAATCAAACTTCAGAGTGAAATATTCCTTGCTAGGATCCTGGGGGAGAAACGCCTTTTTTAAGTGGCAAGCTTTTTAAAGGTTTTTTAAGCAGGCGTCGGTCACCAAGACAGAAGATTCATTTAGCGCAGTGTTTCTCAACCTTGGCAACTTTAAGACAGGTGGACTTCCACTCCCAGAATTCCCCAGCCAGCATGGCTGGCTGGGGAATTCTGGGAGTGGAAGTCCACCTGTCTTAAAGTTGCCAAGGTTGAGAAACACTGATTTAACAGCTTTTGTTTAAACTACAAAGGCGACCCAGAAGCCAAGCTGGTGCAAGATGCCACTGCCTGCAGGATGGGTCTGAGCAGTAGGTCGGACTGGATGACCTCTGAGGAACCCATCAACTCAATGATATTGTGGCTGTTTGGCCTCTGGGTCCAATTTAAGAAACCCACCCTGTCTGAGCAAGCTAGGAGGGCAGCTTAAAAAACCTCACAGCACAAGGGGAATTCACAAACAGGTCTTCTCGGCGGTAGATCCTATTCTGTAACTGATTACTTTTTATTGCTTCGCTCAGATTTTTCTTAGGCGCGATCTGCCCCTCGATTGGGGCCAATATCAGTCAGTACACAAGGCCGTCCAACTGCAATGTGCTTGAATTTGTCTGGTGTGTATCGCACATTGTTGCACACAAGTATGAGCTTTTGCAACCCGCCATGGCGAAAAATCCATGTGCACGATGTAAGCAACCAGGATTGCAATGACTAGATTGCAGACGCCAGTCATCTAAGCCGCCCGGTTGTGACCCATCAGGAGCTCTGAGGAAGCCCGGCGGAAAACCTACGGTTAATCCCTGCAACCGACATTCAGTGGTATACTGCACCCCAATATGGAAGCTCCATTTAGGCCACAAGGCTAATCCTTTGGGACGGATCACTCAAAAACTTCCCTCCCGCTGTGTAGGGCGGCCTCCAGGCGCCCGTGGGCCAGTTAAACAGCTGCATTGGCAGAACATCCTGAAGTGAGTTAGTTAAACTTGGTTATTGTTTGTTATGGGGCTTGGCAAAGCCAGATGTGGGTTAGCTGATGATGCAATGCAGGGAGCGGTTTGGGAACTGGGTTAGGGGTGCCGTATAACCCGGCCATGTACACTTTTCTCCTCCTTTCAGCGCAGGCAGAAAGATTTTCGCCTGCCCTCATCCACTGATGATGTCCTAGAAATGCCAGGAGCCCACCTCGCAGGGATGTTTGCCTTACAAAGGGTGCCCTTCTTGCCCCTGCTCCCGGGGGCTTCTGGGCATCTCCAGGAAAAGGCCAGCCATGCATGACAGGCTCTGGAGTGAAAACAAGGTATGATCCACAGCCTTACATCCGTATGTCTCCTTGTTCCTTTCTTGGGCTGTTTTCGGGCTAAATTCCGTTTTTCCCTGCAAGAAATGGAAAGGGAACTGGGGTTACAACACAGCGCCTCTGCCCGCCTCACTGCTCCACCCCAATGGAGAAAGCGGGGGGAAAATGTGGCGTTTCCCAACGCTGGCCCTGGGAAACAATCTTTCCCTTCATTTCGAAAGCCAGCTGGTCAGGAAATGAGATCAGCCGACTTCTTCCCTGAGGGACTAGCTTTCTAAGTGAGGGGTATTTTGCTGAATGGGGCGCCTCCAGGCTGGCCTTCCCTACACTCACCCTTTCCCATCAATCAGCTGTTCATCTTCCTCTTCCACATCGGAGGCAGGGCTAGTGCGCGGCGGGCAGGACCGGGTGGAGACGTTCCGCGCCAGGATAGACCCTGAAGACAGAGTTACAGGGCAGTTAATCCCAGAATTGGGACTCGGGGTCCCTTTCACACATTCCTCCTCCTTCGGGGCGTGGGAGAGATTCCCTACCCTGTCAAATTTCCTTTTGCTCTCTTATTTCATTAAAAAGCATCCCATTCCACGAACTGCAGCCTGCTTCATCCGATGCATGGCTAGAGTTCTGCATCATGTAAATCCGACGTCCAAATCCCATATTGTGCATCAGTGGGAGGCCACAGAATAAAACACCCTGTATCCAGTTTCCAACAGAGGACAGCAAGGTATCTCTGGGAAATTTCCAAACTGGGCAAGAAGGGAGTGGATCTTGCTCATCCCTTTCCCACGAATTAATATTTCTCTGCATCGTCAGTTAAAGTTGCCAGCTAGCCTGTCTTTATAGGTTTTCTTTCAAAGGGAAGGGAAGCTGACAAATCGTCTGGTTCAGAAAAGCAAGCCGTGCCTTCTATGTCTGGATTAACTGGCCCCTAGGTAAGCTCTTATGCGCTTGTTTTCCAGGTCTGATGGGAACTGAGCTTCCACACACAGAGGCAGTATACCTCTGAACAGCAGCTGCTTCGCGGGTCAACCAACCAATTGCCTGAACATTTCCCGTGAGTTTCCTAGAGTTATCCAGCTGGGCCAGATGTCCAGACTACATGGACTCATTTGCAGAGACGGCTGGATTTTAATAAGGGTCTGCAACAAGCCCTCGGGCCAAATCCGGCCAGTTAAAGAGCGCCGCACAGGAGAACGGCTTGGAAGCCACCCCAGCTAGGCCTCCCTCTTGCCCAGCAAGGCCTTGGTTGTCACCTGGAGGCGGCAGGTCGAAGCGGATGTGCCTGTCAAAGTGCATCGCCCCGTGGAACTGCCCGTCGCACGCCTCACACAAGTGCAGGGGGCTGTGGTGATTCAGCTGCTCACATCTGGCGGGGTGACACACCTGGAGGGGCAAAAGGGAGAAGAAGGGGAGATGGCGGGGTCAAGACGAGCCATTCGGGGCCGGAAGAGGTGAAGGTGAGAAAGTGCAACTTCTCACATGGGGAGAAAAGGGATACCCCCCAACACCCTGATTTGGGGGGAAAGTGGGGACCTTCTGGGTGGCAGCCGTGTTTAAAAGAACCCACAGCAAAAAGGCCTGTTTGTGAATCCCCTACGGGGAGACTTATGTTTAAACTACTGTCCGAGTCAAGGAAAAGTTAATTGTAGGAATTCAGTCAATGCAGCCTTTTGGTCTATAGCAATAAAGAAAGCAAGTCTTCTGGAGGGCATTCAAGTGAAGGAAGAGGCATTCTCTTGCAGACATGAGAAGGAAGAGGCATTCTCTTGCAGACATGAGAAGGAAGAGGCATTCTCTTGCAGACATGAGAAGGGGGAGAAATTCTCTTGCAGACACGTAAAGAATGAGAAATTATCTTGCAGACTTATGAAGGACGTGAAATTATCTTGCATGCTAGCGAAGCAAGAGGCATTCTCTTGCAGACAAACTAAGAAGCATCTCTTGCATACAAGTGAAGGAAGAAGCATCTCTTGCATACAAGGAAGAGGCATCCTCTGGTATACAAACAAAAGGAGAAAAGAATCTCTCAGACGCGAAAGAATCGCAGGAGTGCTATGAATTGAATTAGCTTCCGACGGCACAAGGCGCCAGGTTGGAGAATTCCCCAGAGGCTAAAATGGCTTGTTTAATCTGGAATCTTTGCGCACGTGGGAAGCCATTTTAGCATAGGGACCACCACGTTTAAAAACAAACCTGGATTCTATCCTTTGGTGCACAGTCACAACTTCCCTTTATATGCTCCCGTCTCATTTCCTTCTGCCAATTTCTTGAGGACTGACTTTGTTCACAAAGCGTCTTTTCCTCCCCATTCCGGTTTCACAAAGACACGGGGGCGGGGGGGGCATCCATCCATTTATCCTGCAGCCCTCATGAGGTCACCTCCAAGCTCCCAGATACTTTCACTACTCAAAAAGCATCACACGAGCTGGGAGGAATCTCAGAGGCCATCTAGTCCATCCCCGTGCTCCGTGCAGAATCTGTTCCAGCATGTTCCCAATTTGTATGGGCCGCAGTGTGGGTCCTCTGCCACCTTGCCTAGCTCTCTCTGATCAACACACCAGACTCAGGGTTGGGGGAGATCAGCACACCCAGCGAGATGGAGATATTTTTAACTGCACCCCTGAAGACTTTAACTACAGGTAGTCCTCACTTAACGACCACAATAGGGACCGGAAAATTTGTTGTTAAGCAGGACGGCTGTTAAGCAAGTCACCCCTGATTTTATGACCTTTTTGTAGTGGTCATTAAGTGAATCATGCAGCCTTTAAGCAAATCATGCAGTTCCCCATTGATTTTGCTTATTGGAAGTTGGCTGGGAAGGTCACAAATGGTGATCACATGACCCCAGGACACTGCAACTGTCCTAAGTGTGAGCAGGTTGCCAAGTGCCCGGATCACACCCATGTGACCGTGGAGATGCTGAGACAGTTGTAAGTGCAAGGACCGGTTGTAAGTCCCTGTGTTCAGCACCGTTGTAACTTTGAATGGTCACTAACCAAATGGTTGTTAAGTGAGGACTACTAGTATATACAATGATGCTCACTGAGTGCAGCAGAGGAAATTATCTCGCATTTTCCCACAGAAACAGCCGCCAATGCCCTTTGACTGCTGGGAATGATGGGAGTTGCAGTCTGAGGGACTGGAGGATGGCTAACTGGGGCAAGGCATGGATACTCTACAACCCTGGATAGACATCAGCTATTTCTACCACCCTTTCTAACTCTTGAAAAAAAAAAGGCAGAATGGAAATATAACCGTAGACCAGCTGGCAGATTCTGATCCAGTGCTATTCCCTTTGTTAGAACAGGAAAAAAAAAAAGTTTAAACTTCATACAGGAGGTTCATTTCATGGTCTGAAATGTTGAGTTAGGATTTCTGGTGCTTGTGGAAGAATTTGGGAAACTCATACTGTCGTCAGCAAATACTAAAATGCACGGCATTACGTACAGTTATTATAGATCATTGTGGTTGGTTAATTTTCTAAACCCATTACCTAATGCTTGTCAAAACACTGAATACAGTAGTCTGTAGACAACTTCCAGGAAAATACAAAACATTCAAAACAAACGTCAAAACATTCACACCTCTAACATTTGGCTGGCTGGGGAAATTCAGAGAATTTTTCCAAGCAAATTTGATTCAGCACGTATCCTATTGCTAAAAAACACTGCCAACCCACAACCTCAATGCCAGAACCGAAATGCATTTTTGCCCAGCAGCGAGATGAGTTAGGTTTTTCTATTTCAAAATTCAGTTTTTCCAGGCAGATCCAGATCAGCTATCCTCCGAACTTAAGAGTGTCATAATGGAAACAGAGAAAAATAATACTACACACTTGACGAATTTTACCCAAATCTGAATTCTTGGCATGGCGGTCAAATGTTGCATCGGCTTCCCAGAGTCAGAATCCCATCTTCGGATTCCCTAAACGGGCTGGTTTCATTTGGAAGCACCTCCTGAACCTGGTCTGGGCCGAATTCCCACCCCTCATTTAGCAGAAGGGGGCTGCTCTCTCCCGTTGCAAATAAAATTCATTTTCCATCCCCGAACTGCAGTGGCTACCAGCAGGAAGGCCCTACCCTGCTGAGCAAAAGAGCTGCCGGGGAGGGGGGGTGCGCGGGGGGAAATACCCCTTGCTCACCAACCTGTCCAGACAACCTCCTCGACACCCTTGGTAGGAAGCTCCCCCGCACGCCACTCAGACGCCATCCAAGCACAGCCTCAAGGGCTGGAACATCTGTTCGGGTCTTTGGGGAGGCGGGGGGGCTGCACAGGCGGACAACAGAGACCACCCCCCACCATCCCAAGCCCCAGAAGCGAACCGCGCGGCGACGGGGATTCCTGCGGGCTGCGAGCGCGGGGTGCCCTCGCCCAAGCCAAGCGCCCGACCCGCGGATCGCCCGGGGCGGCCCGGCTCCCCTCCCTGCCCCGGCCGCCCTCCGCCCGGCTTCCAGCGCTCCGCTCCCGTCGGACGACGCAGCCCGGCCCCCGGCGGGGGAAGCGCCGCATCCCTCCCCGCCCGAGGCTGGCCTGGCTGGCAGGCCGCGGGAAGGGGAACAAAGGCGGCCGCCGGGCCGGAGGGAAGCGCCGGCCGGCCGGCCGGCCGGCAGCCGGGAAGGCGGCGTGCAAAGGCGCCCGGCTTCCCCGCCGCCCGCGCGCACTGGCAGGCCCCGGAGGGCGCCCCGACTCACCTGGCGGGCCGGGCGGCAGCAGCGGAGCGCGCGGCGCGGGCAGCGCGGCAGCCGGAGCGATCTGGCCGCCGCCTCCGCCTCCGCCGCCGTGACCAAGCCTTGACTCAGCGGCAGGTGGGGCCGGCGGCTCGCAGCGAGCCAGGGCGGCCGCTCCCGCACAGCTGAGCCAGGCGGGTCCCCGCCTGCCCGCACTTGCCGCCGTCCGCCGGCTGGGCTCCGGCTGGCCCGGCCCCCGCGCGCCGGCCCTGCGTCTTGACGCGCGGCGAGAGAGGCGCGCCGGCCGGGCTGCTCCCCCAGTGGCCGGCGCAGGAAGCCGCCCGGCGCGGGGGGGGTAGTCTGGTGGGGGGCCTGGAAGCGCCCCGCTCGGCCCTGGGGCGAGGCTGGGCTTCAGACGGGGGGCGCGGAGGGGGAGAAGCTTCCGGAGGCTGGCAAAGCGGCTGGCAAGGCTGGATGCCTTCCTTGCAGCCTCGCTGACCGCCCCCGGGTCTGGAGAGGCGCTGCGGAGGCTGGGCCAGCGGGAGCGGGGTCGCCGTCTGGGCTGTGCCGTTCCCGGCTGAGCCCCCCCTCCCCACCGCGCCCTTCCCTGGCAAGGAAGGGCTGGGGGATGACTCAGAGCCAACCCCGCGGGGCATTTTTCCGACCAAGCGAGTCTCCCGCTGCTTGGGCCCAGCGCCCCCCCCCCCCCGCCAGCTCTTTGGGACGCGGGAGCGAGTTCACACGACCTAGAGGAGCCAGCCGGCGATTGGAATGACGGGTGGCCCGGAAACCTGGGGAATTTCCATCCTGGGTTAGCGAGTCCTGAGAGCCGGGCTGAGATGGAGAAATAGGAGGGAGAAATTGGAAGACACGGCAGGGGAAAGAAATGGGCTTTGGGTATGTTGCAAAAGAATAAGAGACTCGCCCAGAGGTCTGCGGCAAGATTTCCGGGGATTTTCCGCCTAATATTCTCTTACGACAGAGCTACCCATTACTGTAGTAAAATAGATTCCTGTCCCTGTGCTACATACTCTGAAACAGTGTTTCTCAACCTTGGCCACTTTAAGACTTGTGGACTTCCACTCCCAGAATTCCCCAGCCATGCTGGCTGGGGAATTCTGGGAGTGGAAGTCCACAAGTCTTAAAGTGGCCAAGGTTGAGAAACACTGTAACGCTTGGCAAGGAATAGAAAACAGAGTGTCAAGGGAATGGATTCTGCATGGGGTTGGACTAAATGACCTCTAAGGTCCCTTCCAACGGCACAATTCCAGGATTCAGCCTTGTTCTGCTTTGTGCCAAGGGAACCTCACTTGCCAAAGCCCTCCGTTGCCTTCAGAAGCTCCAGAAGCCCACAGAGCAGCCAAGTCCAAAAATATAAACACGAAGATGCTGCAAGGGAATACCTCCACTAGACATTTCCTTCTCCTTACTGGAAGTTCATATTAAGCAGTAGACTGCCTTTGCACAAGGAGGCTCCACGGAGCTCCTCTTGCAGAAATTTCATCTTCTTTGAAGGCCACTGAAGCCCAAAGGGGGTTTTATGACATTTTCTGCTTCTTCCGGTTCGGTCGGATCCTTCCCCCCCGCCCCCCACCCCAAGAACCGAGCACATTTCGAGCAGGAGTCAGAGAAAGTGACCCGGGTTCAGAGAAGAGGGCGATGGGGACTAAAAACTTCAGCCCTGTGAAGCGAGAGCGAAGGAGGTGGACATGCACGACGCTGGAGCAGATGAACCATGCTTCGGAGCAGAGGATCAAGACCGGATTCATTCTTGCATGAGGGGCACCCGGCTGGAATGCGTCCGCTTGGATTCCTGCATGGAGCTGGGGTTGGACTAGATGACCTCGCAGGTCCCTTCTGACCTAAGGTTCTGTGATCCTGTGATGGTGAGTTCCACAGGTAAATGTGTAAATAAATGCTTCTCTTCTTATTCTGCGTCTGGCTTCGATGGGCGCCCGGAGTGCCGTTCTCCAAGACCGGAAGCAAATCTTGTCCATCCCCCTTTATCTTCCACCCTGCTTCTCCGTAGCTGCCTTCCTAAACCATCCTTTCCCAGCCTTGTAGCCACCCCAGGCTGGGAACAATGGGAGCTGTAATCCAAGACATTTGAGCATTTTTCCAGAAGTCAGGAAGATGGCCAGTTTCAAACGTTGCCAACCGATTTCCTCTGGCTGGGGTTCTGTCATCCCAGGGGTGGGGGGGGTGGGAAGAAACCACCTTTGGGCATGTGCAAAATGCCTTCCACACACCATGGAGAATTGCGCTTTCACAGCAGAAATAAGGGGGCTTCTGGTCTGGCTAGTTGCCAGCTGGTGGAGTGAGGGCATTTGAGACGTCCCTTCGGTCAGGATCTTGGGGGGCCTCAGGACGCCCCTTAGAGTGGACCCAGGTCAGCAGGATCATCTCAGAGGTCTACACCACCGCACTGCCACCGGCAGGCCATCAAGGCATCCTCAGGTGGGCTGGGACCGGTGGGCACAGGCCAGGGCACGAGAAGACGGGGTTGTAGGTCTTCCGGTCCCACCGCGCCAGCCTGCGATCCAAGCCTGTAGGGCTGACGCACCCAACGGCTGATTCAGGGCACTCCCTGATGGTTTCGGATGAAAGGAACCGGGCTCAGTTCCAAAGGAAAACCACTCTGGCTTAAAAACATCCTCTTAAAAAAAAAACCCTATATTAATATGACTTTATAACTCTGTCTGTCTATCTATCTAGTATCTATCTAATACCTATTTATCGATCTACCTAATATTTATCTATAGTATTTATCGATTGATCAATCAATCTTAGTGTCTATCTATCTCTAAAACTTTATCACTTATCTCTATGTATCTCAGTTCCTCTACCTCTCTCTTTTACCTAACAATATCTCTGTGTTATACACTTATATCTATAGCTAATATCGATATATCTTCATATCCACTCTCTGTCATCCACAAATATCTGTCCCTCCCTTCTGCATATTTCTCTCTCTCGATGCCGTGCTTCCCTCTTCCAATCTGCCTCTCTCCTTGGGAAGAGAAATTTTGAGGAAATGGCCGTTTCTGTGCGTCGCTGTTTCCGTATTGTGGCCCGACAAGGCCCAGGGGCAAGTTTCTCCCCAAACTTTTCCCATTGGCTGGATTTGGGGCAAGGTGAGTGACCTTCTGGACAGGCCAAAGGACTCATCAGCCACAGGAATATGCCTATGCAAGAGTCAAAACGCTCACAGTGCCCGTGTCACGGAATCCTAGAGCTGAAAAGAAACTCAGAGGTCATCTAGATGAACCCTGCTCAGGGCAGGATCTGTTAAAAGACCGGTGAAGAGATCCCAGATCAGCTCCTTTATCATATCTCGGTCTGCTGCTTCGGCCCCATCTGTGTTCGGGTCTGGAGATCTTCTGCTGAGATTCTTCCGTTCTCAAAAGCTGGCCTTGCACAAATCCAGCCTGCGTTTTAAGTTCGAAGTTGATGTGTCCAGCGATGCCCTGAATTTCACAGGGGGAATTGAGAGAGGAATTGGAAGGATTTGCACCAACCAGTGGGATAACCTCTCGGACCTCTGGTCAGCCCTGCGAGGGAGACCAGATCAAAAAACCAACTCCACCGGAAGGCTATGACATGCTGGCTGGGGAATTCTGGGAGTTGAAGTCCACACATCTTCACGTGGCCAAGTCTGAAAAAAACCTACAGGAATCAGGTCCTGAAAAATCAATTCTGCATCTGCCTGCAGTCACCCAGCAAGGAAAAAAATGGGAGTGAACTCAACAGAGACACACGTCCCGCCCTCCAGAAGATGCTGCATGACGTTAGGGTCTCTCCACCATGCAGATAAAAGTGAGTGGCTCCAAGATTTGATGCTGCCACCGTTGAGAACAAGCGTGCTAGGGAGCCTCAAAAAAAAATTTAAAAAAATAAAACCCACACAAAGGAGTGTGCCTGCAGTGCTCATGTAAGAGTCTCTGCTCTGGACTCGCCCCTTGCCGTTCCAACTCTGCCGCCAGTTATAGTAGCCTTGATGGGATTGTCGATCATCCTTTACCACGGAAGAGGATCAGAATTGTCCAGAGGAGGATAGCCGCCGTGGTAAGCCTCCCAGAGTCACTCTTGCGAGATGGGCGTCCGTATAAATTTGATAAACAAACAAATAAATAAATAAATGTTTTTTATTTTTATCAAGTTTTACTGTTTTAAGATTGGTTATTGCTGTGTTTGTACGCTGCCCAGAGTCACGTTTGTGTGAGATGGGTGGCTATATAAATTCGCTAAATAAATTAATTAAATTAAATAGCCTCTCTCTGTCACTCTCAGAAACTGGTTTCACTGTATGAGTCATCTTTTTTTAAGCTCCTTCAGTCTTCCTTCATAAAATGTTGTTTCCGGTCCCCTGATTATTCTTCCAATTTGTCTGGATCCATCTTAAAATAACACCCAGAACCTGACACTGGACTCAGAAGGTGGGATCTGACTGATACAGAATAAGCTGAATAAATAAATAATTGGCACAATTGCATTCCACAACTTGGAAACTCTTCTTCTGCTGACGCAACCTAAGATTGTGCTTGACTTTTTGGCCGTCAAATCACCCATGCTACCAAAATTGCACTGTGTGACCTTTTTCACAAGTACTAGTGCAAAGCAAGACATTCACCATTCCCCACCTGTGCATTTATTTTTATTTTTTTTATCAAAAGGAAAGAACTTTACATTTGTCCTTATTCACTTTGTTATTTTCAGCCCATTTCGCTAACCTATCTCCTAGATGCGCTGTTCAATTTTGGGTCATCTACAAATTTGATAAATGTTCCATCCCCTCATCTGGTCTCGAATAAAAACGCTGAAGAGCAAAGAGATTGAACCTTGTGGGACCTCATTTTATGAAAAATCACTGATTTTTCCTCTGCATACGATTTTTAGCTACTGAGGCAATCGAAAGATCGTGAACGAAGGACATGCCTCAATCAAGATATGTTATGTCTGCAACATTCCCACCATCTACTAAGAAAGTTACCTATTAAAAAAGATGAAACGAGATTAGTTTGACAAAACGTCTTGTTGAAAATCCATGCTAATTTCTAATAAGCTGATTTCTAATTGTGACTCATTGCTTTGTGAAGTTGTGTGTAAGAATATGTTGCACAATAAGATACTATTCTTATGGGGGATACAAAGACTTGTTCCTAGAAACCTGACCTCTGGTCCTTATCTCATCCTGCATACGCCTTGTTTGGGAGAACATGATGGGGCAAAAACTGTTGCCAATCCCTGCATTACAGCAATCTTTTTGGCACAAGACAAAAAAATTGTGTTTACTTATGAGCAAGTAAGAGCTGTTTAAGAAGGGGGGGGATCTGCCGCACTCTTTCAGACCCCATCATCTTTCAGGGTTAGCTCTCTCTCGCAATCCCTCCTAGTTCACACCAGTTGCATTCCTAAAACTCACCTGACCAGGTCAGTTAAAAGATAGGTAACCACGTTCCTGCTACAAGGTTCAGCTTGGTCTGGGTTAACCTGCACACAGCCTGCCTGGTTAGTTCATGGTTCAGCCCCTGCACAAATCCTGCTTCGACACGCTCTGCAAACAGACACAGCTAAATATTTGCAATGTATAAAAAGAATCTGAAAGCTTGCAGGCCATCTTGTCACCGGAATGGGCCCGGCAGAGTGCTTTCCTCCCTGGGCTTTGTCACGCACAACCCTTTTCGGCTATCCCGGCTTCTGTTTTTGTCTATTTTTGGCGTTCCCAGCTAGGGTGTAGCTTTCTCCCTCTGGCCACGTTGAGCAACTTCAAAAACTCCGATGTGACAAATGACCACGTGGCCTTGGGCAAGGTCTGTCCCGGAGGGACGTGGAGCCTTTGTGGAGAATGACCAGGGCTTCAGGGAAAACTGAAATGCGATCTAGGGCTTCCCGTTTCTCCAAGCCATAGGAGGGACGGGAAAAGGATCTGGGTGTGCTTAGCCCGCAGAACAGAAGGCCGAGGGGGGATCCGATGCAAATCTTTAGATGTCAAAAGGGTTGTCACATAAAGGAGGGAAGGGCCTTGTTCTCCGTGGCCCGGAAGGGCAGGGCCAGAACTGAGGGCTTGAAATTGCAGGGCATGTTTAGCTCATAGGAGAAAATTCCTGATGTAAGAGCCTAACCAGCGGAGTGTGCCTGCCTCATCTTCCCCTTTGCTGCAGATTTAGCAGAACTTGCATGGAGGTGTGGGTTGGACTGGATGACCTCTGAGATCCCTGCCAACTCTAGGCGTCTACCCTCCCTATGATTGGGAAGCCGGCGCACCCACGTGGTGGCCTGTGGTCCGCACGAGGCCCCGGGGGCCTTCTAAAAGCCGCCCCCGGATGCGAAGGTGGACGGGAGAAGAAAATGGTTGAATGTGCAGAAAATGGAAGGGAGTCTCAGGGTGCCATTCAACCCCTCAAGGCCGGGAAAAAAAGAGGATGCTGGCGTTGGAGGCGCGTGGCAGGCGGCTGTGAAATGAGAGACCCCCGGGCTTCGAAATCCACCTTGCATCTCTACAGAGGTCTCTGCTGCTGGCCAAACTCGGCCTGCCATCAAGAAGCTGAAGCTAAACCCGGTGATTCCTCCGCCAAGCTATTGTTCTGGCACCATGTGCCCGTCTGAGCAGCACTGCAAGGCAAAAGCCTTCATTGCCAACCAAACTAGCTACATCAAAGGCTGTTTTTCCTCCATCGCTGGCCCCAGGGGGACCGAGGGAGACGGTTTGAAGCGAGGAAGAGGAGGTGCCCCCCTTGCCAGGCATTCATCATTACAATCCCTGACTCGGAAAACAGCCTGCAGCTTCCAGACATGCCTCTTCCTTTCTGAGTTTGCAAACACGCCTCCCGCAGGAGCCCCACGCCAAGCCTGCCACTCCGCCACCCCCCGCCAGCCAAAGCCTCACGCCACCCCTTTGCCCACACGAGACTCACCCATTTGAAGTCACCCCTCGCAAGCAGCCCCTCTGCCGTTCCTCTGCCGCCGTCCCCGAAAGGTTTAAAATCGCCCCGTCGCTGCCACATGGTGGCACCCGCCCGGCTTGCGGGGAACGGCCAGCCTCAGCCGAGGATCTTCTTCCCAGCCTTCATTTGGCTGGAGATCCTGCTCTCCCTCCATCCCCCCCTCCCCTGCCGCCCTCCAAGCACACAGCCGCACCAGACCTTGTAGGAGACAAAGCCATGTGCACGCCCAACAGCCTTTGCAGGATCTACCATCCAGCTCCGGGAAGGCTGGGGGTGGCAAAGCTGCACAAAACGGGCACCGTCTCCATGGCAAAGCAGAGAGGGTCACTTCCCTGCGTTGCAATCTTCCCTGCGCCTTTCCCGTTGCCTTACTACAACGGGCCCTGCCAGTTGGCTCCTAAGGGGATGCCAAGGAAGTCAACAGAATTCCAGCCGTGTTCCTGGAATCCCCACAGAAGATGCCAGGTTTCCTTCCCAAGACATAAGCTTACGATTGAGCCTCGTGGGTCGTAAATCTGGACCTTCCCATCTGCCTGGACCTTCCTCTTCCCCAGAGCCATCATTCTTTCCACGAGCCCCCCACCCACCCACCGCCAAGTTCCTAAGGTTTTTCTCGCATTACTCAGGATGCCAAGTTGAATTCTGGAATATAAATTTTTCTAGCAATTTTGCAGACATCCTTTCTAGCGTTCTTTGATCTCCGGCTGCAGGCTGGAAGCTGCAGAGCAACGTCAGGAGCGGACTGTGGTTTATTATAAAATGCATTAATTCAGTTTCCTGCAGAAGGTCCAAAAGATGAACTCATAGCTTCTTCCTCTCCTTTTCCTCACAACAACAATCCTGTGAGGTAGGCTGGGCAAAGATATCGTCTCTGGCCTCAGAGCCTCCACTGCAAAGGGTGGGCTTCCCAGTTCTATTTCCACTTTCTCTGTTAAATGCAGGTTTCAGGGCTAACCACAGGCCCGACAAAAGCCAATCTTGCTTGAAAATGCATGGGTTAAATCAAAGGCTCTGGGAGGAAATATTGCTTGTCAAAAAAAGAAGGAATCCAGATTTTCACATCATACATGCTCTCATGTTATGTTGGATTTAGGGGTTTTAGAAAGGGGTCAGTTTAGGGCAGTGTTTCTCAGCCTTGGCCACTCGAAGGTGTGTGGACTTCGACTCCCAGAATTCCCCAGCCAGCCATGCTGGCTGCGGAATTCTGGGAGTCGAAGTCCACACACCTTCGAGTGGCCAAGGCTGAGAAACACTGATTTAGGAATTTGAACAATGGCTTTGTAGATCCAAGGTTAAAAATCTGAAGGGTAAAAAAGCAAGACCCCCAAATCCAAAGAGAATGAAATTCTAGACATCAGATGTTGTTGAATGTGTAAAACGAGCAGAATTTTATTTCAGCTACCTGGGTTCACGCATTTGAAAAAACAGGTTCGAAACCACGAAGGAGAACACCCCATCAGGTTTGTTAGTATTTGAAATGTTCATTAGTTTATTATTTATTGATTAGTCAAATGGCCATATCAAATCATGGTTAGAGGGCCAAAATTGCTTGCTGGGTTTTGCTTAAGCTGGCGCTAAATGTCATGCCCACATTTATATTAGATGAACACAGTACTTTAATTCTGCGATTAATCTTGGGTTCCACTGTGCGAGAAGCCCAGCCCTGTGGATTTTGGGAAGAGTCACTAATCTGAGCCGCTTTTATGGCTGAACAGATGAAAGCCCAGAACAGTGACTCGTGCAGAGAGGCAACAGGCACCCCCTTCTTGAAGCCTGAAGCGTCGGAGCATGCTCAGTCTAGATCAGAGCCCCTCTGTGACTCTTTGTTGCCATGGCAACATGCAACCGGGTCTGTAAAGCTCCAATTCAAGCTTCGTTTAAACAGCCGAGATGTCAGCCGAGATTCTCCCACAATTCTTTGTGCCTCAGGATGCCCGAGCGTTCCAGCTCTAAGCACACAGCGCCACCTGTTGGTGTGAGGAGGGAAATACAGCTGTACATCATCACCCCTAGGGAAGGAGAGCTCGGATGCAGAATGAATATTATTATTAGATTATTATTAATAGTATTATTATTATTACTACGACTACGACTACTATTATATCTTTATCCCCCCTTTTTTTTAAAGGGGCAAAAATAATGCAGCCTGCTAACCCTTTAGACTTATTGTTTCCTCCTCTATCGTGTGCAAAGCACATTTAAAAAAAAAAGATCTGGTCAGCCTCGCACAGAATACTAGCAATGTCCAAACTCATGCCGGAATTTCTTCCTTGTTTGCTGGCCCGAAGCATGTGTGCAAAGTCTGAGAACCCCTCGGACAGCCAGAATACGACTTAATCGGTAAATGTAAGGGGCCTACAGTATTTCTTTCTTGCCCCCAACCCCAATGAAATTATTTTAAAAACCCTGCTTTATCGGATACGTGGCCAATTTCAGGAGGGAAACAGCTTCAGTTAAGCAGAGGAACCAAAATACAAGGAGTTATCTTGCAGCAAGTTAAGAGCTCAGTCTGGCATTCTGCTTACAATCATGGGGGTCCAAATAGGGCAAGTGAGGTCGCTGTGGTTTATATTGGACACCTCTGCTCCCAGTGGCTAATTGGGAACCCTCCAGGGGAGCTGACAGTGTCAGCCATTCTCCCCGGCTTTATGACATCTAATGTTCAAGGTAGAATGCTCTTGACCCCGGAGCTCAAGGTGAGAAAACTGCATAGTCCAGAATCAAATCTGAATTTTAAAACTCTGGCTCCAAGTAAATTCCCTGGGGTTGAAAAATGTCCTATACAGCTTCTGACTTTGACAGGGAAATTGAGAGAAAAGACCTTTTTCTCAGCATGGAATGACTTCATTGTGAGAAGCCAGGCCATTCTGAAAGGCAGAAGAGCCCCCCAGAATGGGAACATGGCAACTGAATGCCTCCCTGTTTTTCCAGGCCATAAACTCAGAAGTAATTATATCCCTAAGAAACATACCTTTGAAATGTTACCCCTTACCTATTCCAAAAACGTTTTCTAAAAAATAAGAACGTAGGGTTAGCAAGAAAAATAAGATCTCCTAACCAGGTAGGATAAAGTGACACAGATGGAAAAAACGCCTCCCTAAAAATCAGATGCGCAGACACAGAAGGAAATAAAACATAAAAATCTCTTTGTCATCCCAGTTCCTTACAAAACAGCTCAGAGGAACTTTCTCTTTTGCAGAGGGGCAAAAACTCCAAACAATATTTCTCAACCTCAGCAACTTTAAGACGAGTGGACTTCAACTCCCAGAATTCCCCAGCCAGCCATGGGAGTTGAAGTCCACCCGTCTTAAAGTTGCTGAGGTTGAGAAACACTGCCTTAGAAAGATGTTTCCGGCTTGGAAGGAGGAGAGACTGGCTGCAAGGGGTGCTGGCAACAATTTCTTAAACTTAAAGGAGAGACAGGAATAAAACATGAAAAGGCTGCTGGGCGGGGAAGGTAGGGAAAAAGGGGGAAAACCGGGGTCAGAGGAGACCAGGCTGATGGGGCTTGATCTCCTTTCCCCCCCAAACGTCCTTTATCTGCAACGGTGTCTGCTCCAAGGCGCTCTGACGTCACCCACATCACATCGGCACGAGACGTTATCATGGCTTAGACGGGATGCCCAGGAATGGCTGCCTGATCTGTGTTCAGCGTGGCGAGAAGGGCCCTTAAGTCCCAAGATCTGGCTGCCAGTCACCTCTCCAGATTAGCCAGCCCGCTAAGCTCAAACTGGCAAAGTTGCGCGTGAGACTAACGCCACGTGAAACCCGAGTTCTTAGCCCGAGAGGGCGGTTCCTTCTCACCTCCGAGAAACCTCTTTTCTCCACATTTCACACTGGCTCTAGGGAGGAGATGTGGGTCAGGAGCACCACAGATGTTTCCAGGGTTCTTTCCCTGACCAGGGGTTGGGCTAGATGACCTCCTGGATCCCTCCCAACCCGTCCATTCCATGGTTTTAGAACATACTTCCATCACCTTCTAAACCTGACATTTCTTTTCAACCTAAGGCTCCTGATGTGCTCAAGGGAACAAACCCTTACCAGATTTGGCATCACCACATTAGGGTGTCAATGCAGCACGGGCACCTTGGCATCGCTGCATTAGGGCACCCACCGCAGACATGAGAAGAAAAGTCGAGGGGCAGAAGAATCACAAGCAGAAGTGGCCGAAAGGCCACCGACCTTTGCTTTAAAGCAGGGGAAAAACACCAGCGAGGTCTGGAAAGGGCAGCGTTGCCCCAGATTTAGGGTTCTTTGCAGTAAGAGCATCAGCTCGGCTGACTCTTCGTGCGGGAACGAGATGCAGTTCTCCATGAACAGCCCATCCAACTGAAGGAGGAGGGGAAGAGGCAGGCTCCACGCTGCGAATTTGCCGCCAGACACCCCAGTTATGATGTGCGGCACAATCAGCCAGGGACATTGGGGGTATCGGCACTGCGCCCAGGTCTGGCCCAGGGAAGGGCTGGCACGTGGTCAATTCACACATGACGGAGAGGCCGACCCGGGTCAGACCCTCCACCTTGGCCGGAGTCTGCAGGGCAGACGGTCCTGGCTGCCTGAGATGGCGCTTGTGGTCTGGTGGGATGCTAAACCCCGCGTCCCTTAGGAAGGAAGAGAGCCCTGTCTGGGGAGGATGGGAGCTGTAGTCCGAAATAACCAGAGGGCATCTAGTGGGGAAATGCGAGCTTGTGCGCCCAGCCTTTGGTCTTGATTTTTGTTCATTCCACCAACGGTTCCAGGCGCACGAACGACCTTGCAAATGGTAGCCAGTCGGGACTGCTTGCAAGCCAGATTTTTCCTGGCCCCTGAGTTGCCGCCGCGGCTTCCTTTCCCCCCTTCAAAGCACGCTCCTGGGAGGAACAGGGCAAACTGATCGAACCCAGCCAAACGGCCAGCTAAGCTTGGGTCGTAGAATCCTAGGGTGAGATTCGGGCTCGAGGTCATCTAGTCCAGCCCCCTGCCCAGGGCAGGAATCCTCAGCCCTCCTGGACCAGCAGCGTCATTTCCCCCTAAGAGGACAGATCCCCCCGCCCATCCCAGACTTGACCCAGCAGGGCCGGGCTCCCCCCTGCTCCTCCAGCAGCTTCTGCACACCAGGAAGCGCGGGATGCACCCCTATTTGCAAATCACCAAACTCTGGATTTAAGGAAGGAAGGAAAGGGGAGGGAGGGGGAGGAGGGGGCGGGGGCGGGGGAGGAACAGCTGTCTCAGCACAATCCCCCTCCCTGTTTTTCTTTCTTTTTTGCTCCAAAGCAATGCATTCTTTTAACGGCTGGGACTCGGAGCCAGCCACGCCATCTGGAAAAAACATTGTGGTTTTTCAGTCTGAAAGTTAGTTTGAAAGGGGAAAAAGCTCTTAAGGGCCAGGAAGAGAGCGCAAGAGAAGGAAAACCTCGTCCCCCCCTGCTGTGGCCGCCAGCTCAGCCCTGGACCCGCTACCTCTCCTTTGCAGGCGGGCCCTCCAGGTCAGGCACAGACAGACGCACCTGACTCTCCACTTCCTCCTTCTGCCCCAAACGCAGACGCCCCACCAACATCTTGGAGATCTTCCTCCCGTCTTGCCCATCAACTCCTCCTGGCCCGAGAAAGGGGCTAATCCTCACCCCCCAAGACTTTTGTTCAGCTCCTCCCCAAAAGAAGTCGAAACCCTGCTTTAAACCAAGACGATTCCCCTGTGTAAACACACACACACACTTCGACAGCCCTGGGTGCCCATCTCAAAAGTGCCCATCTGAGCAGGGATGGGCGGTTTTGTTTCGCACTTCACGCCCTGCCTTTCTGGGCAGCCAAAAGCCGCTTAAGTAAATCTCAACAGTCTTGCCAACGCTGCACACCTGAGCTTTTGACTTTGCGGCATTGTGGGCGAGTCCTTACCAGCCATCACCAGTGAGAGGAAGATTTGGGGGTGAGGGTGGGGGACACGCATGAACACGGGGTAAAATGTCCCAGGCGTTGCAGGGTGGCAAGGTTAAGAATCAAGTTTGCCATCAGTTCTTGGACTCTTTTCCTCCTTGCACTATAACAGTTGCAAATCATCTTTATTTGCAAGCTAAAAGTTTTGACTCAATTCCCACCGTCACAGCCGCAGGTCATTCCTACTCGCAAGCTAAATTCCTCCATTCTGCAAATTAGAAATATCCCGTATCCAAGCTTTGGGGTGCTTAGGCACAGACGTGTGGAAAAAGACTTCCTTTCGATAGCAAGCTTTGCAGCAAGCCCTCAGATTTAGAATAATATTGTACCTATCTGGCCGTGATAAACTCCAAAGCCCATGGGGCTCTGCTGGTGGACAGGGGAATTACCTTTACCGCTCTCCCGTTCTCAGCACAGGTTGGATTTTGGCACTGGGGAATCGACTCTTCCACTTTGCCTTGTTCATCTGGAAGAAAAAAGAGAAGATGGAGACAATTGCTTCATCTGTCTGAAATTTTGGGTTTCTGTAGCCATTTTTTGCAATTCGAGTTCAGTCTGGAAACTTCTCTGGACCCCATCTTAGTCAGAAAAAAAAAAAGTTTATGAATAGAGGTCAAACGATTATGACGTTCGGGCCTTTGCTAGTACGTCTCGTTTTTCCTTTTTTCCACAATGCTCAGAGCAACTTACCACTTGGAGGGCAATTCTGCTCTGATGACTACAAGGTCCACGAAGGGGGGGGAACTATCATAGAATCATAGTTGGGAGGGACCTCGGAGGTCATCCAGTCCAGCCCCTGGTTCTGCTGAAGCATCACCTGGCGAGTGAAGGAAAGTTAAGCCCCTGCCTTTTTTCCCCAGGGGCCACCGTGGAACTGATTAAGGCAGTGTTGTCCAAACCTGGCCACTTTAAGGTGAGTGGACTTCAACTCCCAGAATTGCCCAGCCAGCATGGCTGGCTGGGGAATTCTGGGAGTTGAAGTCCACTCATCTTAAAGTGGCCAAGTTTGGACAACACTGGATTAAGGGATTTTGAACTAGGATTTCATAGATCTGCCTGTCAAAGCGATGTTGGGTGGGGGGACCCCTTCCAACCCCCCAAACAGGGCCAGCTCTAGACATTTTGGTGCCCTAGGCAAAGTTATATTCTGGTTTGGCTCATCTTCCAACTTCGTTAGGAATTTCAAAAAGTTGCTTTCTTGTTCCTTTTCTTTTCTTTGAGTTTTTCAGCTCGACACTTATGATTTTCATCCCCAGACAATTATTTTTTAAAAATTTGCTTGGATATTTGCACCCTGTTTACACGGCAAAATCATATTTAACCCTTGGGCGGGCACGCCGGCTCACAGAGTGCACCGTTACTGCTTTTTGCTTTTTTACTGCGTTTTTCGGAAGTCTTTTCCATTTTGGCGCCTCCTAACACGGTCGCTAGGAGTCGAAAACGACTTGGTGGTGCCTAATCAATTAAAAAAAAAATTGGTGCCCCTAGACCAGCGCCTATTCAGCCTAGGCTAAGTCCCCAAGAGGGGAAGAAAGGACTAGTTAAAAAACCGATGTGCCACAGGAACACAAATGGTGAAACAGTGCTTTGCGGTTCAGACCAAAAATCAAATTGAAAGAAATGTGGGTCGATTGGCTGTCAAAACCCTCCTTTTTCTAGCATCCCCGCAGACCGCTTCGAAATGCAGCGCCTTCCAGCCAGCTACTGAACAACTGCTGAGTTTTGGAAACGAACAGAGCCTCACAGCCCGAAAGGATTCCCGAGCAAAGCCTGTTCTTTAATCTTCCAGCCGTGCTGGACTACAACTCCCATCCCAGGCCTCTGATGGCCCCGGGGCCAATCTTGGCTGTCCAACACTGGACCCACGGCCAGTGCGGGTGGATTGGAGGGTTTCTCCCTGGCTCGGTCTGAAGCCCTTGGTCATATTGGAAAATTCCTGGGGTGATTTCTAGTTTAGTTTGTGCCCATCCGGATCAGAGGAAGCGCTCTCGGCAGTCGGTTCGGCTAGCAAAAAACCCCCAACCCTCGATGTTTATTTATTAAATATCAGCAAACTTCCAAAAACAGTTAATTGGCCAAACTAGGATAAAAGGCAGGATAAAACTAGGATCAAAAGCAGGAAGAGGACAAGAAAGAAGAGAGGATGTCATAACAACAGCAATTTACGTTATCTATATCTATGTATCAAACCACAGAACTGTTCTGGAAACTCTATCTATCTATCTATCTATCTATCTATCTATCTATCTATCAATCAATCATCTATCTATCAATCATCAGGAGTGGCTTTTAGCTATTCCAGTCTTAATCCATTTAAGTTCATAAGGGCAGCAGAACAGAGATGGAAAGTAGGTCAACAGGTGATCCCTCCTCTCTTCTGCACCGTGAAAGGAACCATTTGGTGGAGGGGGTTGATGCATCCAACAGATTATGCAAAGAAAACCCATAAATAAGGAAGCGTTAAAAAGACATTCCACTCTGGGCATTGGTATTTGAATTTAGATCTTTTTAATATTCATATTTTAAAGTGCTTTTAAATGTTAGTATTTAATGTAAGTCCACGTGTGAGACGCCATACGCTAAATAAATCCACTCTCGGCGGCCAAGACGAGCTAAGACCGCCGATTCAGGACAGCTGCACGGTCAAAACATTCGAAGGACCTGGGCGAGATGCCATCGGGGCACTGTCTCCCGTTGGCGTGCCTTCGGGAATTCCTGGGAATTGAGTTTGCATCTAGATTTCTAACTGCTTCTATTTAAGGCCATCGTTTTATTAGCACTGGTTGTTCTAACGCACAAGGAGGGTGATGTTTTGTGGTGGGAAGGCCTCTGCCTTTTGCAATCAAAGCTGACCCTTTCAATCATCAGTATGACACACCCGATTAACCTAACTTTTGACTGCCAAGGCTTCTGCTCCGATCAAGTTGCTGGACTTCCAGGAGTCACAACTGACACTAAATTGAAATTTGAAATGTCCAAGCTCAGTCTGGAAGGTCCCCGCCACAAATCTGGCCAGGTTCTTTGTTCCTGAAGTCAGATGTGAACTGGGAAAAAACTATGGCAAGTTTCTCCAACCCCACTAATAGGGAGGGGAGAGAACCAGACTGTGAATTCATTAAACCCTTCAACCAGAAGAGGATTATTATTTTTTTCTTATTATTAACTATTTACTCAAGCAGGTCCAGAAATTTTGGGCAGGGAAGTGCCTGGGAAGAATTGTTTTCTTCTTCTCCCTGTCCATCATAATTTCCCGAGAGTTGTTTTTCTCCGGGTTTATTTTTGCAAAACCACCAAAAATAGGTTTGTATGCTCAGCACCTCCCTTCCTGGCCCCCAAGAATAAACTTTTTTTTTCTTTCGGCCAGCTTAAAAAGCACACACCCGCACGCTAAAAACACAGACATTTTCTTCGGTTTGATTTTTTTACTGGCCTTTCAATTGGCCAATAAATTTACCAGTTTATTATTTCGACAGCTGCAGCCACAACATATTTTTTTTCATTTATACAGAACTGGTTTGTCACTGTCTCCCTCCAGATTTTTCCTTAAATAATTCCCAGTCTAGACTTGGGATTTCCTCATGGTCTCCCATCCAGGTATGAGACAAGTGCATGATGATAGTACCGGGCAAACTCAGTAAACTCTCATTCCCTACTGTCTTAAGCAAGGAAGCAGGAACTTCTGCAGAAAGGAAGGATTAGAAATTTGGCATGCAGGAGTTTAGAAAGATAAAATTTCCTTCTCCCACACGTTCTACTGGGAAAAAAGAGGGTCTTACAAATTGGAGACCCTTCCAACTCTCTCTCCCTCTTACACACACACTCACACACACTTCTTTGGAAACCTGGAGGTGAAGAGGAAGATGCTGCGTGTGGAAGGCCTCCATGAAGAACTCATAGCGGTCATGAACTATCGTAGCTATATCAGTGTTTCTCCACTTTGGCCACTTGAAGACTTGAACATCTTCAAGTGGCCAAGGTGGAGAAACACTGAGCTATACTATTGGGGATCAAATATTCTGGAAAACCAGAACAAAGAAGAATTGGAAAGCGGGCAGAGAACCAAGACGCGAAGAGCTCGGAGGCTCCTTGGTTAAAGGAAGAGAAGAGACAAGATAGCCATCTTCCCATCCTTGATGGGGTCAAGGGGAGCAGAGGGGGTGGATTTCTCCTCTTCAGCATCTAAAGGTGGGACAAGAAGCGGCAGGGGAGATCCAAACTCAGAACAAGGAGAACTTTCCTGCTTGTGAGAGCTCTGAAGCAGTGGAAGAGCCTCCCTCCTGGAGTGGTGGGGGCTCCATCACTGAAGCTTTCAAGCCAAGGTTGGACAGTCTGGCATGGTCATAGTCTATCAGGTAGACTAATGGATGCATCAACTTGTGTTCAGGCTCCTTATTTGTTTAATTTTTTGCTTTTCTTCTCCAGGAGAGTCTTGATAAAGAAGTCTACAAGGGAAGGAGCTGTCTGGAGCTGCCCAACTTTGGGGAGACACAGAGATATGGATAAGGAGGCATGTACCATCATGGTGGCCTGCAAGGTAGGAACCATGGTTGTTGAAACTGAGATCATGGGAAATAATAGTTCTGCTCTATGCGGCCTTGGTTGGGCCAGACCTGAAATACTGTGTCCCATCTGGGTCACCACCAGGATAGTGGTCTTCCGATCCTTGACAAGGGTCAAAGGGAAGAGGGGGTGGATTTCTTCTCTTCAGCATCTGAAGGTGGGACAAGAAGCGGCAGGGGAGATCCAAACTCAGAACAAGGAGAACTTTCCTGCTTGTGAGAGCTCTGAAGCAGGGAAGAGCCTCCCTCCTGGAGTGGTGGGGGCTCCATTGCTGAAACGTTCAAGCCAAGGTCGGACAGTCTGGCATGGTCTGAGGATTCGTGGAGCAGGGGGCCGGTCTAGATGACCTTCAAGGTTCTTTCCCATCCTACCATTCTTGGAGCACTCAGCAGCTGTTGCTCCTGGAGTGGCGGGGGCTCCATCGCTGAAGCTTTCAAGCCAAGGTTGGACAGCCATTAGCTTGGAGATGGGGTGGACTAGAAGACCTCAATGGTCATCCAACCTTAGGATTGTATGAACTGCCAGGTGGGCACCGGCAGGTGGGCTGGCTTCTTTCGCATCCAAGATGGAGGGGAGAATTGTGTGTGCGTGTGTGAGAAAGAGAGAGAGAGAGACAGGCTGCCCACGCTTCGAAATTATTCTGCCCAGACCACCCCTTCTAACAAAGGATCTTCTGTCTCCTTTTCTATCCTCAAGCACTTAGAAACAGCCTTGTTATTGGCCAAAGTGCTGAGCAAAATTATTCTCCCTGATGATCTATTATGAAGAATAAGAGAAGTGGAAATGGGAGGTTTTCAGCCAAGGAAAAAAGGCAAAGCCACAGAATGAGGAAATCCAGCTGCAAGACCAGGATAAACTGGGGGACAAAGAGGGGAGGGGAATGGCCCCAAAATTGTAGCTAACAGAGTCCAGCAAAAAAAGGTCATCTTTAACCCGGTTGAGTCCCTTCTCCATATGAAGGATTGCAAGGTCAGCAAGATTACCAAAATGAAATTGCTTCTCAGTATCATGGAATTAAAAAACACACACACAAAACACCACACAGAGGTCATCTAGTCCAACCCATCAGGAGGATCTGCTGCCCAGCGACATCCGCCAGGCGTAAAACAGAAGCGTGAGACACGGGCCTTGCAACTGCATCGAGAGGCGCCGGTCGGCGGAAGAGGGCCGGGTTAATTCAGTTTTTGGAGGGCACAGGTGCACGGATGCACTCTTCCCCTTTGGCGCACTCCGCACGGGCTTTCCAAAGGGAAAAGGCACTTTTTCTAGCCCCCAGCTGAAGCGAAGACTCGAGATATCCTTCACTAGTCACTTTCCTCAAATTGAATCAGTTTCATCTGGTCAATTTCCCAGCCCTCTTTCACAGAACCTAAAATGCTAGTCAATTTCATCACCGCTTTGAATCAGTTTCGTGGTGCCAGCAAACCCCTTTGTTTTTCTCTGCTCCCCCCCCCACACAATTACATGCTCCATTTGCTCCCGTAATCTTACAGTTTAAAACGGACGGTCTTCTTGCTCTGAAACGTGCTCCATTCAGAAGCAGATAGAATTGCCCAAGCTATCTGAACTAACGCAGGGAGGGAAAAAAAATATGGGTCGAAGGAGGAAAATAGCATCAGGAGAAGCAGCTGGAGCGTGTGCCATGTACACTGTCAGTGAAGCAGTGAATCACACCGATGAGATACAAGGCCTAGGTTGGTACATTCTAAGAAAATTCAATTGCATTCTTCATTTACAGCCTTCGACCAAACCTGGGTGGGTTAAACTCTCCATCACATTTGCAGTGAATGTCTTTTATGACCCTGCCTGTTTTGCAACATATACACCACCTTCCCCCAAAAGGAGGAACAGCTAACAGATCCGTCAAACACGCACCTGAAAGCGTTTGCAGATGTGGTCATTTTGCGCTTAGTGGGCACATCCACCCCAAGCAACCCCTTTAAGCAGACTGGGAAAAGTCTAGAGCGTGTCTCCTTCTGCAATAATCCTCTTCATTTAATTCACTTCCTGCAGAACGCTTCCCTTGGGAATTGTTCTGCGTTCCTTTGATTGGAAAATCCCTCGCGGGGCCGTTTCAGTTTGGGCAGAGAAGGGGAAAAGGTTCTGCCTGGGTACATAGTAAGAGGTACGCAGCGTTGAACGTCCCTGAATTTATTTCAAATATTTGCTTCCGCTATATATATAAAAAATGCCACCGACATCGATCCGGCCTCCGTGCAATCCCACCGCGTTTCCACGGCAACCTCCTCCTTGCCCTGCTGGGCCAACTTTTTCCAGCTCGGCTGTGATGCACCACATATAAATTTGATCGGTACATAAATAAAAAATAAATACATTTGCAGTAACTCCCTCTTTGCAGGTTGCAACACTGCAGGGCTGGAGATGAGCCATTTCTTCATTCGACTGGATGGCACAGGATGTTTTATTCGTGAGTCTCGCATGGTGGCCGGATATTCTCTGCTTTATCTAAACATGGTCCAAGCTTTGCTTCACCCCACATCCCAGCGGCTCTCCTCATCTGCATCCTCTCCCCACCAAAAAAAAGCACGTCTAGAGGTTTTGCATTGCAACCATCCCACCACCAGGATTGCAGCCCAGCTGTTCAATTGTGCCATTATGAAGATGATTTTTTTTTTGCAAAACAGAAACACACTCCCAGCTTGACTGAATGCACGGGGGTGGACGTCCGATCCTTTTCATCTTCCCCATTTCTACGCAGGACAAGCACAAAAGGATTTTTGTTATGCCAGGATCTGCTGTAGCCCAGGGGGGTGGTACATAGACTGACGGAGGGCTTTTTTGCCCTCTCCTATTGGCCAGCTGGAGAGAGAGAGACCAGCGATTGGCTCATGATGGTCTCAGCAATGCACAGCTGGCAAGACCGCCTTCAAAACCCTTGCAAGCGCCCTGCCACCATCCTGACTTTTTTGACCCCCATCAGGGATGCTTCTGCCTGAACCTCCTCCTTCAGGTGTGGTGCTCAGAGATCTGTGATCATCGCCTGCTTCCAAATCCTTCAAGGATCGGGCAAGCGTGCACAGAAAACTGCAATTCTTCCACTGCGTGCGGCTCGTCCCATGCGGTTTCCTTCCTGCATCTTCAGGATTTATCTTCTGGGCCGGCTCCCCAACCGGAGCAGCAGGCTTCTCTCACCGGAGAAGGACTGTTTACCTCCTGGAGGATAGTGAAGCTAAATATTTGTGAGAGTTTCAATGGGGAACGAAACGGCTTGCCATAAATTATCGGGGTGGGCACTTTACAGCCTGTTCCCTCTCTCTTCGCAGGACCCCCAAAGTCTTCCTTGCAAAATGCTTCCCCTTCTTATCAGAGCTAAAATAACCAGCGAGTGGGCTTCCAACAAAATCAAGGAATAATCAAACTTTTGCAAGAACCTCATCTCAGATCTCCAACCCTTCCCAAGCCCTTCGTTCCTTTCCCGATATTTATGGGCCCTTCCAACGCTTCGCCTCCCTGAGACTCTTCCCCCACCACCCCAAATTTTGCACTTGGAGGGACACGCCACCCTCGAAGCTGAAAAAGCTTGATTTTAATGCAGGCGCAGGTCGCCTCCTCGATGCCCCTAAGCTCAAAAATTCACAGGGGTGAGAACGGCAGCCCTGAGGGGTCTGCCGCTTGGGAGAAAGATGGGAGCTGGCAAAGGGCTTAAAGGCTGGGACATCGTGGGGCCGTCAGAGAGGCAACGAAAAAGCGACGCCGTTGGATTGCGGCGCTGGAGAAGACGGCTGAGAATACTTCAGACCGCAAGCATAGCAAATGAATCACAGAGTCGTGGCGTTGAAAGGGAAGGCAGAGGTCATCCAGCCCAGCCCCCTGCCCGGTGCAGGACCCTCGAGCAGATAGAGGACCACCTGGCCTCTATTCAGCACTCAAGGAAGAGAAAGCCAGATTACTAGATGGTGATGACGACGATGATCTTACTGGAAGCACAGAAATTTATCTAATTTGCACACCTATTGTAAGGGCAAGACTCTTTGGAGAAACGGAAGGCGATCGAAAAAGCTGCTGGTGAAAGATACAGCGGCAAAACCCTGCCGCTGATGGCAGCTCCCCCGATCCCTTGCCTTTGGCTAGGGTGGCTGGGGAAGATGGGAACTAATGTCAAAACATCGGGAGGTGACCGAGATGCCAACTGCTGGAATGCAAATGATCAGTGTGAACAGAGGCTCCTCATCTGGAAAGAATTACAGAAGGGGAAGGGGAGCAACTCAAGAACAGGGACTCATTCAGACCCACAGCAAAGCAACCCAGGAGCAGGGACTTGTTCAGGCCCACAACAGGCACACTCCTTCAAGGTAACTAACCTGCTACCTCCCTACGATGCAGGGCTGGAGTCTCTTCTCCAGCCCATCCCGAAGTGTAACAGAATTACTCGCCGGGCAAAGGTTGGAACACTTGGAAATGTTATGCTTGCTCTGGCTGTTAGGATCGCAGGAAAATTCATTTATCTTATTTCTGGCGGTGCATTATCAGTCCTCACAGGTGTGCAATTTGTGAAAATAATCACAGTTAACCCCCTGCCCCATCAGCCCATTTTGCTTACCCTTTGGACTGCTTAGAAATCTATTTGACCATTTATATTCTGTGTTTTAACAAGTGCCTTGGGCCTTCCAGTCCTCCGCGCTCCTGGGCCCAGGTTAACCTTCCTCCACCCCCATTTTCTCATTAACTTCCTGCAGCAACTTCCGAAGCGTCTACTTTTATAGAAAGCAAAGCCTGCGCTTTCTAAGGCTGCAGTTTTTCTGAGACAGTCGCAACGGACCAGACTTACAGAAAGACTCTGCCACAAACCGTGGTTTACACCGTCTGGAGTTCACCGACATTCTAAGGCAAAAATCAAACGAACCACATCACAGGTGTGAACCAGGGCACCGTGCGGGTTGGCGGATTTCACGCTCATCCTCTTCCGCGGCAGCTATCCAAATATTTGGAAAGGCACAAAATACACCTTCCATAGCAATCCTCCTAAGCTGTCGGCTGAAGGCAACCCCCTGGCTAAACTCTGAAAAACTTTGGCGCATCGTTTGGTGCGGGGGGGGGAGGGGGAAGGCGGAAAGGAAAAGAAAAGAAAAGAAAGCCGTTGCAGAAATAAATTATCTAGCTTCTGAAAAATGTTTGCACAGTTTGGGGTTGGCGCTGGGAAGCAGAGAGGGCAAACGCCAAGACGGTGACCTCATCCCTCAGGGTTCTGGCACGCACCACCGCTCTGGATGGGGTGGCCGCTCTGCCCGACCTACCCTCCAGGTCCTGAGCAATATCCAGAGAGGAGTTCCAGGAGAAGCGCTCCACCATCGCGGGCTCCAGGTCCATCAGATCAGGCGGGAGCGCCTCCAGTTCGTAGGCACCTCTCTTCTTCCAGTAGAGAAACATCTTGGAGCCGCGTAGAAGGAGACACCGAGCTTTCCTCCGCTCGGCTTCCCGTTGGCGATCCGCAGGGGTGGCTTTCTGCTAACCGCTTAGGTTGGCGACCTCGAGGTTTGAATTTGAGACCCAACACACCATCCGGGCCTCTGGAAGAGCCGGTTTCGAGGGACGCCCGGACAAGCAGTCCATTCATCCCGCAAAGCAGTTTTCTGGGAAGAGCAGGGCGCTTGCGAAGAAACCAAGCAATGTTCTGTGCAACTTTGCGGGACAAAGGCCCTTTCTTCCACCTCCTACAGACATTGCACAAATTTTGCTTTCCATGGTTCATGAAAGAGATCTCAAGCAAGAGACAAGACATATTGATGGTGGGGATCTGAGAGCGAGGCTGAGTTTGAAAGACAGGCCCGCCCACACTCGTTAGAGCAGCAGCAATGACAAGCCATGCTGGTTTGATCGGAGTTTGCTGAGCAAGCCAGGACTGGATGGGTGGGAAGAGATTAAGCCAAAACCAAACTTACCACAGGGTGCCGAAATTAAGAAAAACGGGCAAATCGGAATCGTGCCGTTTTGACCTGGAGGGGGGAATGGGCTGCGGAGTTTTATGGGTGAGCGTGGGAATGTTTTGAGGCTGGGGGTTTTCTTGATTCTCAACGCATCTTGGTTGGAAAAGGCTGAGGGGGAATGTGGGAAGTGCCAAACTCTTCCAGAGACTACACGCTAGTGTGAATGTTGCCATCTGTTTTGGGGAACATGAAGTTTTCCTTGCAATTGTATCCCGTTTTACAAAGCTTCTGTCGAGCAATTGGACTGAAAACTGGGCCTGACATCCAGCCATCAGCTGGAGCTGCCATGCAGTTGTCTTCCTTCAACCTGAGCTTAAAAACGGTCCCTTTGAACCACTGTTGGTAAAACTTCCAAGGGGTGCTTTGTTTCAAGGAAGTGAGCATCCGATCAGCCTGTTGGAGCAGATTCTGGAGATCCAGATGGATCTCGGGATGTTCAGCCTGGAGAAAAGAAGACGGAAGGGGGATCTGAGAACAGGGTTTGCGTGTATGAAAAGGGGCCATCAGGAAGATGGCAGGAACACTCTTCCACGGCCACAGAGAGTCAGAAAAAATGGGTGCAGCTTGCAGCGACCTCAATTTCACTTAAATACAAGGGGAAAAGATCCATACAGTAAGATCTGTAGGACAGGGGACCGGTCTCCTCGTGGACATTGTAGGTTCTTGCTTCAGGGGTCTTTGAAGAAGAGGCTGGACAACCCCTTTGCAGGGTGGTTGAACTGGTTCTCCTGCACCCTGCGGAGGGATGGACCAGATGATCTTTGTGGTACCTCCCAGCTTGTTGCAGCCTTTGGAGGCTCAGAAGCCACGGCTTGGGGGGTTCTTGGAGGCACCTTCACATCTACATAGGGGGGATGCTGGGGAATGCAAGGGCTGAGCGGTGATTTAAGTCCTCCCATTGACCGAAGCCAATTTAATTTTAATTACTTAAAAAAAAATCACCCCATTCAATTCTCTGCCTCTCAGCTTTTGGGGGCCGGCCAGCAGTCTTCCAGTCCTTGAAGGGTTTGCACAGGGAGGAGGGGACCCTCTGATTCCCATAGCGTCGAGGGTAACGCCAATGGATGGAAGCTTTAGAGAGAGAAGAATAGAAGCTGGAGAGAGAAACTTCCGACAGCGCCAGCGGGGATCAACCTTCAGCCCTCGAGAGGGATCTGACCAACTCCCCAAAGGATCTGAGAAACTGACATTCTTCACCCAAGGGGAACTGGGGTGTAATTATTTTACTGGCATTTGGAGAATTTCAATTTAAGTAGCCCTGGTGTTCATTGATTTATTATTTATCAGACAAACTCATGCGACAGCCCATGAAATCTGATGCCTTTTTAATCAGTTTGGCTGGTCGTAAAAAAAGCTACCAGATTTTTTGTCGCCATCACACAGCTCTCCTGCACCATCTCACCCATGGGAGGCTAGGTGCTGGACAGAGAGAAACGTAATAAAGTTCTCCACATCAGTTAGAAGAACCAAGCCGAGATGGCGGCGAAAACACATTACCCACCTATCACCCCAATGCACGCCGGGCTCCATTAACACCCTGGCCCCAGTGCCTGGGGGAAAAGCCAGGTCTTCATGGCCTTCCATAAGGCCAACAGAGTCGGGGCCATCTGAATCTCCTGCTGGGGGTTGTTCCACAGGGCCACGTGACAGAGAGCCAGACTTCCCGGGACCCTCCAGGTGACGGTCCTGCAAGGATCCTGGCCCCATGTCATATAGGGCTTGGAAGGGGACAACCAGCACCTTGAATTGCACCTGGAAGTGGACCGTGGTGCGCCCCATATTGCACGTGCTGCTGCATTCTGGGCCATCTGTAGCTTCTGAATGTTCTTCAAGGGCAGCCCCAAGTAGAGCACATTGCAGCAGTCCAGTCGGGAGGTGACTAAGGCGAGTGACCACAAGCAGGGCTTCCCCATCTAGAAAACAGTTGCAACTGGTGTGCAATATGGATCTGTGTGAAAGCTCTCTCTTGGATGGTTCGGGGCAGAGATGCATAAGTGTTTTCTGTATGTTTATTTCTGTTCCCTGCTCCTCACGATGGCCAACCAGATGTTCCTTGGACACCGGTATTCTTTTTATCCACAGCACATATTTGCAGACGTTTCACCTAACTCTCAAGATGAATTGCAACTGATCGATCACGCCGTCCTGCAAATTTCTCCGTTTCTCTTCTCAACAGATCCCGTGGCATGGGGTTCCACAGGCCACTGCTGGGCTGAGCAGAGGAGGACTTTCCACAATGTGTTCTGAGTCTAATGCTTTTGATTTCACTGAATAAAATTTAATTCTCCACGGGTCACAGGAGACCAATTGCAATACGCTTTTAAGCTCGGCCAGGGTTTTGTTCCGGGAGCCGCATCCCCTCGGATATTTTATAGTTCAGAAAATAGAATAATTCAATCAGCTTAGAGACTGGGCCTCTTCCCATGATTTGATTAAATCCTTCCAAACGAAATGGCCCATGAAAATGTGGAGCGCCAGACTGTGCCCTAGAACCAAAACACTGAACCCAAACCACCCTCATTTTTATGACCCTGCAGCCGAAACTAAGGAAATGCTGACCAGGCCACAGGATAATAGGGGGGAAAAAGCAGATGTTACCGAAGCAAAAATGGATAACAAGCCAGCACTGCAGACAGATCCCTTTTAAGGTGGGGGGAATTTGCAAAACGCCAAGAAGAGAACATCTGAGCCAACCCAAAGTCTGCACAAGGCTCATTTAATCTATGCACCGTAGACATGATATTCTATCACCGCCTTGCTTGCCGAACCTCTAACGCGCAATCTGTCCTCCTAAACCTCCCCAAACCATTTTTCTTTCTCCCAACTTCTTTCACAGCAGCAGTTTCTATTTATTGCGGAGTGCGACACGGCATTCGTCTCCCGCCCCTGCTGCTTTAAATGTGGGTAAAGCCTTTTGGGGTACCAGTTCCCCTCTTTTGCCTTCCAGGCAACCTTCAGTGTTCAATGCCATTCTTTCTCGCGCAGAATGTTTCCTACCGGGGGGTGGATGTGCACACTGCAGCTAATGGTTGTGGCAGACCCCCTTCTTTTCCAGGCATAAAGACAGCTTTCCGTTATCCCCGAGAGAGACGGCTGCTTCAAACCTCATCTGGCTTTAATTATCGCGGGTATCGATCAAAAGGGGCGAGGAGCCGGGAACTTTGGCCCTTTGCCACACCGGGGCGTCCTGATGTTTTCAGACAATAGCAGGCCAATTTTCTCTCTCTGTCCTGAAACCTGCCCCCTCCTAATCAAGCATGCCTGGCATTTGGTGTGCGCGTGAGATGAATATGAGAAGGAAACACCTAAGCTCTGCGTCTTGATCACAGAGAGGGGATCCAGTGAATGGAGAGATCTAAGGCTTCCCCGAACAAGTTTCGAAAGGGCTCGGCTGGGGATCCGATGTCAGATTTTGGCAGTCCGGAGCGACATCCTGCCAGACGTCTGCTGTGCGTGCAACCCCCGTGCAGTCATTGGCTGCTCAGTTCCTGCCTTTTCAGCAAAAGCAGAAAGCTTGTGGGGCGGAAAAAAAGGCCAGTGAGATTGGGAGGGGGGAGACAGACGCTGCAGCCTGGAAAGATTGCCTCTAAAATTGTCGAACTGCCTGTTAAAAACGACAGAGGAGGCAAAAGTGCGAATAGGAAGTGTCTCAGTCTCTTGCTTTGTCCCGGCTCAAATTCAATTCTCAAAGCACAGCCCCCCTGCACCCAATCCTGTTTCCTAAGGGACCCCATCTTTGCTCCGACCACCAGATCGGAAACCATTCCCTCTAAGCCGGTGCGGAAGCTGAGCCAAACGGCCGAGAAGTTTCCTTGCGAAAATGGTGGGGACTGCTGCTGAGCGGCTGGGAACAGAGGGCTGAAAAGCAAGGATGAAGGAGGAAAGCGGGAGGGGAAAGGAAGAGCAAGCTTTCGTTCCAGAGAGCCACGGAAATAGCAGCGATTCCTTCCTCTAACGTGGGAGGAAAGTTATCTGTGGCAGGCAAAAAATCAGGAGGAGCTCGGTCGCAACTTTTCCAACTCGCCCGTGCTACTAAAAGGGGGATGCTTTCGTGAACCGCAGCTCACCTCCCCGGTGACGTAAGGTTGGCATCGTTTCAATTTGGCATTTATGGCGCTTAAACGGCGTTTTTAGATCTTGCATCTGTCTAGCCACTCTGGGCACCTGATGAGAGCAAGCTGAAGCTCACCAAAGCGGGGGCCTTGTGCTAAAATTGGTGACTTGGAAAACGCACTACCAGATTCTCCTGTTTTTTTCCCCCTGGTGGGGGAATCTGAAGGGTAATCGGGCAGGATCAAGCGTGTTCCAGCCAAATCGTTTATCAGCCTCTCGCAACGGAAAAGAAAAGGCTCAGAACAATCTGTTATTTTGGCTGTACCGTCTGCAGAAGAGGCAGCCGGTGATTTAAACAGCCGTCCTTCCTGTTTCTGGCTGAAATTGGATCGAATAAGCTGCATGTTTGCTTTTACAGATCAATTTTCACAGAGAGGGATGCGTTGAGGTCTTCTCATCCCCCTGCCCCCAGTCATGGTCTGACAAGCCAAGAGCAATTCCCACGATTCTCTTCTGGCCTGGAGCCACAGTTGATGGCTCTCGAGGTTGCCTTTAACAGTGCAAGGTTTGGAAAGCCAACAATGCTGGTTAGGAGCTGCCTTGATCCAGAGGTGTAAGCAAACAAAATCAAAACCAAACCACCTTCCGTGGCCCTGTGAGTAATGGCAGATTTCTGCCGAGGCTACTGTGGACAGCCAGGGACACGGAATCACCGGGACCGCCGAGGTCATCTACACCAAACCGCTGCTCGGTGCAGAACATCACCTGCATCGTGACGTCATGGAGGCGGCCACGGCAGTAAGTTTTTGGGACGGTCCTTTCAGCAGGCTGGGCTCCACACCCACAGAGGGCAGTTTGCCAAATTCAGGGGAGAAGGAAACCAACCTTCCAACCGCTGAAAGGAAAGGCAATTCAGCGAAGACTGCGCCAGGATCGGGGCTTCTGCGAGCTGAACGAGAGGAGGTGCAAAACTTTCCAAGCTTCAAACGGCTGTTTTGAGCTGAAACCGAAACGTGAGGGCTCCACAATGCTTTGGAAATACTCTTGTAGAACCCAAGGATCTTGACAGCCCTACAAAAAAAAATCCCGCGTTTCAAAGGGTTGTTTCGAGCTCGTTTTAAGATTTGGGGTTTTGTCCCGAAGGAAAGAATTCAGTGTGGTTGCGCAGGATGTTGTCCTCTGTCCAACCCCTTTCTAAATGATGGAAGGGATTCTTGTCAAATTTGCAGATGGCACCCGGCAAGGAGGCTGAGAGGACAGAATCACGATTCAGGATGAGCTCGGCAAGGACTGAACCCTGGGCCCAACCCAACAGGATGTTTAAAAGGGGAGGGTCCTGCATCTGGATGAGAAAAATCAAATGCGTAGGGTCTGGATTCGGTAGATGTGCTTGCTGGAAACACGCATGAGAAGAATTTAGCAGGACGGCTGGACCACCAGCAAAACACGAGCAAGCGGTGTGATGCGGCAGCTAACGAGGCCAATGCAATCGTGAGCTGCATTCACAGCAGCATTGTAGCCAGATCACAGGGGGTGGGAACCACACTTGGAGAACTGAGTCCAGTTCTGGGCATTAAAGTTAAAGGGGGCGTGGAGCAATGGGGTCAGCTCAGAGGAGGGCAGCTTGGATGAGGATCAGTTAATGGAAGTGGGTGCAAAATAGAAAACTAAGGTGTGGGGGAGATAGGACTGCAGTCTGCAAACAGGCAAAAGGCTGTCAGATGCAAGAGTGGAAACCGGGGGCAGAAGAGGCTGAAATTAAAAGAAAGGAGCCGGAGGCTGAATCTTAGGAGGAAATGTGTGGCCATAAAAGCTGCTAAGCAACGGAGCCATCTGTCTAGCTTGTTAGATGTTTTCAATGGAAGCTTAGTTGGTCCCCAGTTGGGGGTGGATTGGATGAGCTGGAAGGGCCCTCCCAACTCATACACTGATGTTTTTACAGATGTGGGGCCCTCCAAGGAGTTGGGAATGTGCCAAGTGAGGAAGCGGGATATTTCCAGGACCCAGCTTGGTGGGGCCCCTAACCAGCCTCCACTGATCTTAGAAATGATTTGGAATGGGTTAGCAGGTGGAAAGGAGACCACTGGGTGATGCCATGGCTGGAGATTGGGAAGCTTTAAAAAAAATCACCCTGGAGAAAGGCAGCAGCTGTCTGCTTCTTGCTGCCCCCAAGAAGACACGGTAAGGGGGCCCATGAAGCTCCATCCTCAAGGAACCAAGCTGGGGGCCTCGTGACCAAGAGGGAGGGGAGTTGAGAGCGGAGCATTCAGCAGCATCCTCTCCCACAGGAATGCCTTGCAGGATTTTTTTCCAGTTTTTTTTTCCTCCACGGCCCCCAGCCAGATCCAGTTCCTTCTGAAACCCAATCTTGCTGCACCAAATTTGTTCCCGTTCTATTTTCGTCTTCCTTGCTTATAGGCAGACAGACGGCCCCTTTACGCAATCTCTTTCCAGTACTGGAAAGGAAAAAACAGATTATAGATTAAATGAACAGTCAGCGCAACGCTATTTTCCTGCCGTAACACACAGATCCACCAACCTCGTCGGCTCCTTAACTGACACAATTTAGCAGCAGAGGTGCGTCTGGGGAGGATGCAAATAACACTGTGTGTGCTTAAAATGTCACAAGAAACTGCTGAAATTCACAGCCACCCACCCTTGACCTGAGGGTGACAAAAGATGCGTTACCTCTTTCTTTCGCTGTGCTGTGCAAGAATACATGTGCCTCTATGCGCGCACTTTCTGATTGCACCTCGGGTTTCAAAGTACCAAGCCAGGTGGAACAGCCTCTCAACGGCAGCTACACTGGGGCAGTCCCTGACTTGCAAGTTAGCAAATTAAAACCATCAAGAGCTGATCTGAGTGAGTTATAGTTCCTTGGCTGAAATGTTTAATTCTTCAGGATAAAGGAAGCTGGATGCCAGAATGATGCGCAGCCAAAATAAAAAAAAAAAGGAGGCTGGACATTTTAAATCCCTCCGCAGCTGGGCATTTGAGGTCAAAAACTTTGTCCCAGGCCAAAGGCATTGATTTAAAAGCCTTCACCGGTGCTCAGAGGGACTCGGAGAATCGGATACCCGCCAAGTTTATATAAAATGTTTTAATTTGAAAAACATGAAGAAAATACACTTATAACAGAAGCGTAGATCAGAACTTCACTGAGGGTAGGGAATGCTGCATCGGCTCACCGGGGAAGGCCCGCTGCATCCCGAAGAGTTCACGGGCAACGGTGTTCCCTCCTCTGTAAATACTTCTTAATTTTCAACTTCCCAGCACCGGAAACGTCGTAGCTGTACTCTGAGGTGACGTATGGGATCTCCCCACCAGTCCTGGTCTATAAACACAGAAAGGTGGGAAGAGAATTAGGAGAGATGAGAAGAGATTTGCTTTTTGCGGCCTGATGACGTTTGGGACGGACTTACGAGCCGCCTTCCCCTTTGCGGCCTCGAGCGGTCCAGCATCTACTTACTTGGTTCAGGAAGACGCAGTTTGGAATGGTGATGTCTCCAATCAGCAAACAGTTCACCCGTCCTAAGTTTTCTGGGGCTACCGGGGTCAGGATGTAATAAAGCTTCCTGGCCATATCCACCCCTCGGACAATTCCTGTTAAAAATAAAACGTCAGCCTTCAATCTTCTGTTATTGAGCAGGAGAATGCAGTTAGATGCAAAGCTTAGGTCTAAAGAAAAACCGGATTTAAGGCAGGGATTGGCAACCGTAACTTTCTGCAGAAGGATGCTGTCTGAGAAGTGGACGAGGCCGCATCGTGGCGAGAGCACGGATGTTGCGGTTTTATGTTTATTTCCGTTTTCATTTATCTGGACACTTCCCATTTCTGAAAGCTCTGGGTGGCCAGCAGTCAGAAGCACCACTCAGCCACCCCCACCCAAAATAAATAAATCCACCCTAAAATAAACCAGTTACAGTACAGTATCACAATTATGTCCAAAAAGAAAATGATGATCAGAAAAGGGATTCGAGGTACCAAGCAGCTGGCTCCCTTTACACATTTAAAAAACTGACACTCATGTAATTTTTGCCTCCACCTTTCTAAAATTAATTAATTAATTGTCCTTTTCCTTTTTCGTGGCATTTATAATTTCCTTTTCATTGTTATTTTCTCAGCGGCTATCACTTACAGCATTCATTCCAATTCTATTCTTCAACTATCGTACAGATCTTGAAAACGTTTCTTCTGGCATTCCTCGGACTGCGTTCTTTGCAATTACCTCTTTACCCCTTTACAGACTATGCAGTCTCTCATGTGGATTATGGGAGCTCTTGAGTTCAGCCAAATAAATGCATAAATGAACACAAATCAGCTTGCTTACCAAAGCCCAGGCAATCACAGATGGGTGTCTGCGTCAACACCACTGGTCCCTCTGCTTTACACGAGATCTCATCTGGCAGGTGACAGAGGCCAACCCAGCTGGCATTGAGAGAACACAACACGTGAGTTGGAGCCACCTCGACATGGATCACCTTGAGGGCCACGGCGTTGAAGGGCACCTAAGGAAACCGAGAGCACAGCGGGCGGTCAGTTAGGCTTTTGGGGGGGCCATGTACATTATCAAACCAATGTTTGGCACTGAGGCCAAAACAGTACCTCCATTTATGGTACGAACAAGCGGGGGTGAGGGAGGTCTTCAACTTCATGCATTCAGAAAGTCACTCGGGTGGCAGAACTGAAGAAAACCTTGTGCATCTTTAGAGAGCTGCAATTATTATACAGCACTAGCTAGATAAAGAATTTCAGGAGCCACCTGGAATTCTTTGCTCAGGAAGAGAAGAGAAATCTTGATTCACTCTGCACGGCAAGGCCTGCGATTCACCCCAGGCAGGGCATTACCTGATAGGGGACCAGGCTGGGCAGAGGGAGCACCGATTCCACGGTGGGAGGCTGCAGCTGGCCCAGGTATCCCACGATGGTGACGTTCCGCAGGGTACTGCTATGGGCTCGCCTGGAAGGACCAGAGCAAAGGTGCATCAAAGACAGGAAGGGGGTAGAAACCCCTTTTGGGACTCCTTGCGTGGAACAGAAAAAAAATGAAATCGTGATGTGTGGATCTGATGACTAGAAATGATAGTAGACAATAAAAAAAATGAAAGTTATGTTGTAAACGTAAGAGTAAGAGCTTAAAGCTGTGTATGTGTTGTAAAAGGAAGTCGGGAGTCATTTTCCTTTTTCTTTCTGCACTTCTGACCTTGTTTTCTTTTCCATTCTTTACCTTTTTCTCTTTTCTATCTTCATTATTCGTTCTGGTTAGTTTTTATCTCTTTCTTTTAAAAATCTAATAAAGTTATTTCAGAAAAAAAAAAGATGGGAAGGTTAGTTTGTCCAAGCTCTGTATCATGCTGTGACCTCTAAAACAGACCTGTAAAGTAGTCATTAATCCCAAGGGGTAGCGAGACAATTATCGAGCTGTGTTTCTCAACCGTGGCCACTTGAAGACGTGTGGACTTCAACGCCCAGGATTCCCCAGCCAGTCATGCTGGCTGGGGAATCCTGGGAGCTGAAGTCCACTCAACTGCCATGGAGTAAGATCTGGTTATGTATGACTGATGAGAGGATACTTAATAAGGATGAGACTGCGCTGCCTCCTAGTGGTCATCACGTGCAGCTCAGCTCACTTTTTCTACTGCTGAAATAAAGGGCAAAGCTTGGGGCTGATAAAAAGGCTCTTCCAGGGTGTTTTCCCCAACACCTGAGAATGCAGAAAGGGGGTGCGACAGGAGAGCAGCCGAACAGAATTGCAGACCCTGTCACCTGCCTTTGGGCCTCTTCTGAGACTGAATTAACGTGCAATTTTTTTGCTGTTGTACCCGATCCATTGATGCTGGCTGTGAATCCGTGAAGCCCCCCCACCCCTTTTTTCTCTGCACAGAGGGAGTCTCACAGTTTCAACAAGCACATTATCGATCTGAATACAGATGACATCTAGACTACGTCACAAAGACAAAGCTGGCAGATCAGGTCTTTGCTAAGTGAAACTTAAAGCAAGCTTAAGCTTTAAAACCTCTGCACTGCTACTCCAAAAGCCCACGACCAGGCACGTTTTTCTTGCAAGGGAGTGGAAAATGGGTTCTGCAGTATTGCTCGTGCCATTTCGTAGGGATGAGGTGAGACAGCAAAGTGCACCTTTTCTTAAGTTTGGCTCAAAGCGCCATGCACGCAGAGGAGGGGAAACATAATTATTTCTGTTCAGAGTATCAGAAGTGCCAATCCTCCTGGCACTGGAGGTCTTGGGGCTAAATCCAGCCCCAAGATCCAATCTGCCATGCCAGAGGGAAGAAGGCTGTTCTGGCGATGGCAACAGGGATTCTCTGACAGTCTGCCAATGTGCCGTCCATTTATCAGCCCCCAGCTATCCTCCTGAAATTGGCACAGATGCCAGGGAGCTGACAAATGTAACTTACCAGATGAATGAAATACCATTTTTTAAAAGGAGAGCTTAGAAGCAGCCCCGAAGTAAACCAGCAGAAAAAGCAAAGGATAGAACAGTTCAGGCTTTTCAAAAAACTGAAAATGCCAGGGGGTGGGGAGGGAAGGGGGGTAGAACTACCTAACGGGGGTCCAGTAAATCCAAAATGTTATGCAGGGATTTAATAATGCTAATAGTGCATCTCTAGCAGAATGTAGAGGAGTACAGAGCTGGCCTTGTAGAAAACATGAGGCAGCCATAAGGGAAACATGAGCGTAGCCCCAGAAAACAGGAAGGGTGAGAAAGAAACTCAAGATTGCCCCACTTTGATTCTCTTGGGTATAAGTGGGAAGGAAGGGGTAATGCTGTCAGACTTTCACGATTCTGTTAGGATAGCCTATATCAATAAAGTAAGTCTTACTACTTCTTGAGGGGTCTGTTTCCTGACCCAGACTACCTCAAAGGGCTGATACAGAGAGAGAGAGGCCCGAGGATTCCCCAAAGAAAAGGGAACCTACCAAATAACAGATCTGCAAAAAAGGCAAGATTAGGTCAGCAGGAGGAAAACTTTTAATATCTGAATCCTTTTCTCCTGCTGTCCTTTCCGTCACTCCATGCCATGAGTTGATACGTACCCTATGCCGGGGACTCCTGCTCCTGGAAACTTTGCCTGGACACACAGCAACTGATGCCCAGGCTGACGAATGGAGGAGCTTCCTTGGTTCTGGCAGCGCTCCCTGTTCTCCCCCGGATGCTTCCTTTTGAGGCATGGCTTGCCTCTGGTGTGCAGGCCAGCGGTGCTCTGAACATAGTCGGCAGAAAGCTGAGGCAGGTCTTTGAAGTCATCTGTGTTGATCTGAACGACGTGACTGGGCGACAGCAACCGGATAATGTCGATCAGGAGCAGCAATCCAGCACCTTGGAGCCAGGAGCAAAAACAAAGCCCATATTAAGCGGGTAGGAGAACGAGACGGCTGTTGCTGCTGCCAGAACGAACCAGAAGCAAAGGATTCACACACTGCAACCGTCTGCCTTGTTGACATGCCTATCTTATCTCAGCAGCTTTTTCTGAAAATTGGGGAAAGTTGCAGAGTCAGCAACTAGGAGGTGAAAGGAGGTGCACAGACTGATGCTTCTGGTGGCTCAGGAGCGTTAGAAGCAGGAAAGTCTGGAAAATAAACTCAAAGTATCTGAAGCCGCAGAATTGTTATAACTTGAAGGATGCAGCCTTTGGAAAGGTTCTAAAATTGGGAGTTTCTTCCTCTCCTGAGTAGCCAACTGGAAACACAAAGTGGGAAACACCTTCAGCTCAGCTTCTCCCACAACAGGGGGGAAGCAGGAACGTCAAGGGGCCCAAGCAAGAACGGGAGGAAGGATATTGTCCCCCATCACTGAACTGTAACCAAAGATACTCTCTCTCTCACTGATCTCTGTGAAGCAAATTAGCTATCCTTATTTTAAACCCTAATTTCAAAGTCTCTGGAGCCATTATAAAATCTTAAACTTGTGCCCAGGGGGTCCTAGAGTACTGAGGAATAGAAGACCCCCCACCCTTTAAAAAGAAAAAAAAAAGCGGGAAGGGAAGCCCAGGAAAAGGACTGGCTTAGCAAAGCTCTACCTTTCACCCATCCCATTGTGTTGATCAGCAAAGGGACGTCTCTCTCGTAGGCGCCGAACACGTATTTCAGCGTGTCAAGATACCTCTCAGTATCGTGCTCGCAAGAGGTGTCCCCGTAGTATGCCATTTTACGAGGGGGACGCTGGTGTGTGAATGGCGGACCTGAAGCAAAAGGCGGGTCAGACAGAAATTTCAGCGCTCAGCAGGTTGATCGTAGGGGTTATAAATATTTTCGGCCAGTGGATGTTCCAGGTGTTCTGATAAAGAGGCTCCCGCTGAGGGTTTTCTATTTACAAAACGGGGGCTGCAGCAGACAAGACCAGCCACAAAACACCCATTTATTAGCAGACAAATCCCAACTCACCCCATTTCCAATCCCAGCACCAGGCTGCAACTGGCTATTTCTATTTTGTAAGGATGCTAGAGGCTCCCTTAGCAGCATGCTGGCTTATTAATAATTCATTTCAAACAATTAAGTTAGGTGAACTGGGGAACAAAGAAGCTCTCTGTGCGTGCAGGGATACCTTGCAGCCTAACTGTCAATATTATTAGATTTCTATCCCGCCTTTATTTTATACAACTCAAGGCACTGTACATAATGCTCCCACCTCCTACTTCCTCCACAACAACAACCTTGTGAGGTGGGCTGGGCTGAGAGAGAGGGACTGGCCCACAGTCACCCAGCTGGCTGTCATGCCTAAGGGAGGCCTGGAACTCCCAGTCTCTTGGTTTCTAGTCCGGCACCTTCACCACTATACCAAAACTGGCTATGGGGTAATTATTTTGCCCCTCCCTCTCCCTTACCACCCACATTTTTCTTCACAGCTGCGACATCCTAGTCAAAAGACTTAGTTTTTCAGGGTTATTTGCTTTTTAAAAACCATTTGGAAAGGCTGATACTTGAAAAGGGCCTCTTTCAATGGAAGATAGGAAGATGGCTCGGGAGAATTCTCCAAGGCACATACCCAAAAGAGGTTCCATCACGTTAACCAGGGAAATGCACCCAGGGGGGTTGAACTCAGGCTGCCCCAGGTCACATTCCAAGAATTCAATGCAGGGAAGGCTGTAATTTAAAAAAAAAAAGAGATAAATGTCCCGCAGATAATTAAAAAACACAGCAAGCTTAAGAGAGCCAGAGAGAAACCACTCACCTGTTTAGTAAAAGATTAATCAGGTATCTGTTAAACGTTGACTTCCCGATACTTTTGGGGCCACAAACTAAGATAACAGGACAGCCTTCATCTTCCTCTGAAAAGCAAGCAAACATGGATGAGATTATCTTTGTGAAGTGAGATCCTTCACAATCCCCCAAAGATTCAACCCATAAGGAGATTTCAGAGCACCTTAAAGCAAGATTAAGGATTCACTGGGGGTGAACCCTAGAATAACACCCTAAAAAGAGGGTGTTCTACACCCTTACAGAAAGGGACCAGGGAGAAATTGGTTCAAAAGACAAGGAAATGCCTTTTTGGCAGTAGCCAAGCACCGAAGAGTTTTAGGTGTGACATGGTGACCAGTGAACTCCCGCAAACTATCATAAACCTTAGGCTGCAACATAGCTACGTCAAGCCTCACAGGTGTAAATACAACCACAGCTTTGTCAAGATCAAAGGTGGCGTTAAGGACTCTCGTCTCAAGCTTTGGACAAAGGAAGGACCCACCCGTCCAAAATCCTGGGGGCTCTGCTCCTCCACGACTGTCCTAAACATGTCTTTCAAAATCAATCTTATTTATTTATTTATTTATTTATTTATATTTATATATCAAGTTTGGCACTGCCCATCTCGTTTGAGAGCAACTCTGGGCGGTTGACAGGAAAGATAATAAAACAATTCATCCTAAAGAAAATAGTAAGTCTCTTCCAAGATGGCAGCTCGAAATTATTAGGCTCGGGGAGCGTCATCAGAGTGCCAGCCACCCCCAGGCTTGGTTACAGCTGAGGTTAAAAAATGGGCTGCTAAGCTACACACCTTGGCATGCGTGGATTAGCTCCCCAATGGCAGAAAGCATGCTTTTGGATACGAGCAGGCCGCTGCATGGATCCAGCCTCCCAAGGCCAGCGGAAGCCAGCACTGTATCTTCCGGGATGAAAGAGAAAGCCTCTTGTCTCTAGGGAGGAAAGCAGGGAGTGGGATCAGCCGTGGAAGAAGGGAGTGGGGGGAGACCGAAAGCACGTAGGAGCAAAATGCAGCTGAAGGCGTGCCGTGGTTCTGCTCTTCAGCTGCCGCGCGCAGAGCAATGCCCAGCTGTTGAACACTTTGGACACAATACGCTTTAGGCCGCTCCTCGTCCTGTCTCTGGGATGAGGTTCCAGGGACCAATGGCCCCCTGGCCTCAGTGGAGAACACTCTAAGTGGCCTTAAAGACATCGTATTATGAATATTTAGGAACTCACTTTGGCTCTGAAAATCTGGGAGAAATCAGAGTGGTTGAGAACGAACTTTGTCACTGGTGTGTCCAGGTGTTCCAGCAAAACGATGGAGCAGTGTGGAACAAAGCTTTTTAGCAACCTGCATCTGGCCTCTGAAAAACAAAGGATAAAGCCATCCATTTTATATGTACTGCTAAAACTAGATAGATCTCCATAGCAACAGCCTCCTACTACAGATCCAAGACTCTGGATCCTTCTTCCAGAAACTGATACAGAAGCGGCAGACTTTTTCAGATTAGACAGCTTGGCTGCTTTAGAAAGCCACAAAGCCGAGCTTTTACCATGGCTGGTCCATGGTAGAAATAACTGCCTCACATAAAATTACTGTCATTTATTGCATTGATGTTGCCAACCTATAGGATTCAGCCTACGATTCGTATATGACACTAAGCTATGATCTGCTTAATTATTGAATAAACCAAAAGTGGTTGGGTATGCAGAATATAAAAAGGTATAAACCATAATTCACAGGCCCAGTGACTGGGTCCACATGCTATGCTCAAACCACACAGACCACATTACAGCCTTGCACAATGCACCTCAGAATCTACTGAACGCTGGAGTAAACAGTATAAATCATGGTATCTGCAAATCCAGATCACACACAAGTGCTGGTGGTCCTGTAAAAACATTCATGTTGCCAACCACGCACCAACTCACACACACCGTCCGACAGCCCTTGTGCACACACAAGCTCTACCACAAGTAGAAGGAGCAGAGGGTTGGATTCAAAGACCTAGGCCAGTGTTCCTCAACCTTATCACCTTTAAGATGTCTGGACTTCAACTCCCAGAATTCCCCAGCCGGAATGCCAGCTGGGGAATTCTGGAGGTTGAAGTCCAGACATCTTAAAGTTCCCAAGGATGAGAAACACTGGCCTAGACAGTTGCTTCTGTTTCTAAGGCCTCTAAGACTCCCTACTTCCATATAAATGGGATCAGAACAGCTGTCTATTGTATTTTTATGTTGCTTCTATCAGTATTTCATTGGTCCCGTTCTTCAGTGTTATTTTTAGGAGGAAAGGGAATATAAGCACCATAAATAAAACAAAATGTACCTGAAAGGTTGTGGATAGGCCTGTATATATACAAGGCATCTCAGCCAAAAAGTCATCTCCTTTCCACAACCTAATCCCATGGGGTAGAGAGCTCTGGGTAATGTGAGCCATACATCACACTGTTCTCCATGCAGCAACCTGTTCAGTTAATTCCTCACATCCCTTACCGTGGGGTACAAAGTGTGCTCTGAGTATGGATTTGGCCTCCAATTTCATCTCCTTCTCAGATTTTCCCGGATCCTTACAGGCAGCTGCTTCAATGGTGAGGGCACAGTAGGTGTGGGGGGAATAGAGATTGTAAGGGGGCTGATCTGGAGCAATTGTGAACCCAAATACCTGCACGGAGCCATACAGGCACGTCAGGCGACATTTGCCGGTGAACGTCAGTGTCTGGGAAGAGAAGCCAGAAACAAGCTTGGGAACACGAAGCTGCAAATGTTGTTAGTGTCAACCTCCTCGCAGCAGAGAAGCAGGAATTTGGCAAAGAGTTGTAATGCAAGAATTAAAGATAAGGTGCAAAATCTTGGAAAGTGTCAGGTGAACCTCCAGATCTCATTTATTAGTGAGTTCGTTAAGCTGGAATCTCTTTGAACGTTTTGAATTTTCCTAAGTTTTTTGCAGTCTGGATGGAACTGCTGCTTATGAGATAAACTACAAACAAACTCCTCTCCCTCCACATCTAACATTCTTCCCATCACTTTCCCCGTATCTCCCTCCGATCATTATTATTTTATAATCATCTGGAAAGCCTCCCCCATTCAAAGGAATCTTAAAAGATGGTCCTAGAAATTCCAATATCGCCCATCTGGACTTTGCTCATCAGCTTCCTTCACTTATCTGTAAAATCTGATTAAAGAGGAAGCCCCCAAATACTAAAATATAGATTTGTTAAAGCTACTTGTTCTTCAGGTACCCTCTGAAAAGGTGGCAGAATTGACTTAGATTGATGGCTGGGGAATTCTGGGGCTTGAAGCCCACCCCTCTGAAAGGGGCTAAGGTTGAGAAACACTGGCCTATCCCTAGGCTATCTCCCAGGCTGATGTATTCGTTGGGGCCGGGCAAGGCGCCCAAACGGAGGGGAGAAGCCGCCAACCAGCCGCCCGCCACGGCCTCCCGCTTCCAACGTCAGCCGGACTGTGGAAGCAGCTTCTCCTCGCTGACTCCAGGCCCCGCCCCCAGGGAGGCCCCGCCCGCTCATTTGCATGGCCCCGCCCGCGCTGACCTGCTGAGGGGGGAGCAGCAGCGCCGCGCAGCCTTCTCGGGTCGCGGCGGCCGTCAGCGGGGCTAAGTCGGCGGGAAGGTCCGGCGGCGGAGCAGGAGGCGGCGGCGGCGGCGGCGGCTTTTCTCGGCGGGGCTGAAGAGATGGCGGCGCCGCTCGGCGGGGCACGCCGTTCGGGGGCCGCCTCAGGGCGGTCGGGCGGCGGCGGCGCCGACGGTTCGCCATCCTGGCCTCTCGGGCGCAGCGAGGAGGTCTCCCCAGCGACCGGCCGTCCTCTCGCGAGATCCCAGGAACTCTCGCGGGGCTTGCGCTCACCACGCCTCTCGCCGGCGTCCTTTGTGCACGTAGAGATAGGAAAGGGGAGAAGGGCATCCTTGGATGTTTGCTGCCGGAGATGTTCGGCAAGTTTTTTTTTCCCGAGGGCAACAGAAGCCCAGGAGGCCCCCAACGTTTTGCAAAGGACAAAACGCGCCTCTTTCTTTTGAGAGGACGTCCTGATGGGCGGGGAGTCCCTTCCCCCTTGCAAGCATCACAGAGCCTCGAGTTCCCGGGGGCGAAAAGCTTTTTAAAAGTGAAATAAAAGTCTGGAGGAGCCATTCTAAAGCCTAGGGTGCAACGCCCCAGTCCTGCTAAAGAGCCATTTTGTTCAGAGAGAAGGAAAGATTTATTAGGTGAAATGCTCGTTTCACTCTCCGCAATTTCAGTCCAACGATTTGGATTCCCATAGGGCAGTGTTATTCAACCTTGGCCGCTTGAAGATGGCTGGGGAATTCTGGGAGTTGAAGTCCACCCATCTTCAAGCGGCCAAGGTTGACGTTTTAAACGAATGGGTGGCCAGAGAGCCCGCGAGCGCCGGAAACAGGCCTCTTCCCAAAGCGGGGGCCGCAAGCAACGCCTCCCCGGCCTCGCCATCCCCACCCTGGAGCTGGCTGGCTGGGAAGCATGGGTTCAGCGGCGCCGCGCTAGAGCGAGAGCCCGCCCGAGGCGCCGCGGGGCCCGCCTTCATTAGCATAGCCCCGCCCTCCCGCGCAGCGACGTCACGCGCGTCCCGGGCCGGGCCAAGATGGCGGCGCTCTGGCTCTCCTGCCGGCGGGCGCAGTGAGCGGGGGCGCGGGCGAGGTGAGGCGGGGGCGGGGGCGTCTCTCCCGGTTGCCGGGGGGCGGGGCCGCGGGTGCCCCGTCGGGCTGGGGATGATGGGTCTGGGCGGGTGGCGGATGCGCCCCTTCCCCCGAGGCCGAGCTGGAGTTGCCGCAGGGGGGCGGGGGTTGGGCTGGGACTCCAAGGCCCATGCGCCCCTGCACGCCCCTCGCACGGGCAGCCCCGCTCGGGCTTCCCACGTTTGAGAGCGCCCCGGGCCGGCTGGGGGGCGGGCAGGCCGGCGGCGCCCCTCCCTCTCGGGCCCCGCAGCCACCGGCCCCGGGTGGGGAGGGGAGGGTGGGGGGCGCGACGCGCTTGGGGGCCCTGCCTCTTCCCGCGCCCGGCCAGCCCCCGCGGCGCCCGCGTCTCCTCCCCGGCCTCGCGTGCCGCGCCCCCGAGACTCGGCCGCGCGAAAGCGTTGCTGCCCCTCGCTCAGGCCCGGCCCGGCCCGGCCCGGCCCGGCCCGGCCCGGCCGCCTGAGCTGACGGGAAGCGGGGCCCGGCGGCGCCCCCCGCAGCGCGCTGCCCTCCGCCCGGGGCCCGCGACTGGGCGGTTGCACCGGCTGCCCCGAACGGCTGGGCTGGGCTGGGCTGGGCTGGGCTGCGGAGGGGTCGGTCTCCGGGCCCCGGGGCGCTTCGGGTCTCTTCTCTGCCTTGGAAAATAGCTGGAGACGGACTCGGGTTTAAGTCGGGAAGTCGGTTAAGGCCGATTCGGCCGAGGCAAATTCACCCCCTTTGTCAGCTACCAGCATTTGTGTTCTTGGCGATAGCCTTCAATTCGGGGGTCGTGTTACGGGATACACTTGTTAATCTCTTTTACTCTTCTTTCTTTTAGTATGTCCTGACCACGAAAAAGCCTGAAGGTTCAGATGTGCCTTAATTTTATTTATATATATACATATAAAATTTCTCACTGCTCATCTCGTTAAAACACGACTGTATTACCGGTTGATACAGTTGATTAGAAGCCGCCAGGCCCGCCCGCCCCAACCCAGCTCTCCCCCACTTGGCGCCCTCCACTTTGGACGACGCCCCCAGGAGGTGCATCAGCTGGGCTGGTTGAGTGCGACGGGCCTTGTAGTCCAACACACGTGGCGCAGGTCGGGAAGCTTGCTGTAATGCCGTTTTTTATGATGCATGTAATATGTACACGCACAAATAACCATTTGTGTAATAAAGTGCTGTATGGAACAAAACCACTCCCAAGGCAGCTTGTGCATAGAAAAAAAAATACTAGTAAAAACTGACATGGAATATGCTTCTACCCCCCCCCCCCTTTGCTTCCTGGCAGAACGGCTTTAGGATTCCTCTCCTGTGTGCTGAGTTAGCTATTCCACTTCCTGCCTCCTGTAGTTGTCTGTTGCCTTGGTCTGTCAGAGACCAAGATCCAGAAATGAGGAGGAATCTGGCACAGCGGTGCCTTCTCCGACTAAACTTTTATTCAGCGGCATCGGTTTTCGTGAGCCACAGCTCATGATGCCTTTGGATAAAACGCGTCCGCGGGAAAAGTGCTAAAGACTCCTGGTTTTTTGCTACCACAGACCAGCAAGGCTCTCCCCCCACGAAGACGACATCGAAGCATATTTGTCTTTTTCCATCCGCTCCGGCAGGACCCAGTTTCGACCTCCTTCCTGTTTAGCGAGGCGGGAACGTCAGTGGGGCAGTTTCCTTTTCCCCGTCAGCCGCCGCCTCCAACCTTGTCCCCTCCTTCTCTTGCAGTGGGCCATGGAGGGTGCCTTTGTCAAGCACAGCGTGCGGGTCCTTCAGGAGCTCAACCGACAGCGGGAGAAGGGCCAGTTCTGTGACGCCACCCTGGCGGTGGGCAGCTTGGTGTTCAAGGCCCACTGGAGCGTCCTGGCCTGCTGCAGTTCCTTCTTCCAGACCATGTACGATGGCGCTTCCAGCAAAATCATCCTCCCGGAGACCTTTGTGGAGGTCTTCACGCTCCTCCTCGACTTCTTCTACACGGGGCACTTGGCGGTCACCTTGGACAACCGGGAGAAGCTTCTGGAGACGGCGAAGGAGCTCTGCATCCCCGAAGCCATCCAGCTGTGCCAGGAGTTTAAATCCGGACACTCGGAGGGCGCCAAGCAGAACGGCGAACTTCCGCTCAACAAGGACCCTGGCGTTCCTCCTAACGCCACACTGGATTTGCCGGGAGAGTCGGCCTGCGATGCTGCGCCCCCAGGCCCCCCATCCCCGGAAAGTCCCCGGATCCGGGGAAGCCAAGTAGCTCAGGGGCAAAGAGAGGGTCCCACCCTCCCCCGGGGAAGGTTGAAAAGAGTTCCCAAAACAAACGTCCTGAGCTACGCAGGTGACGTAAAGGACACCCCGGAATGTAAGGAACTAAAAAGGCCACTGAAAAGAGAAGCTGCCGAGGACGCGGGCGCCAGTAACGAGGTGGCGTGTGGAGTAACGTGCTCACGAGGAATTGCCATTGTCTGCTCCAAACCCACTTGTGCTAGGAAAGAAAGCTTGGGGGGGAGTGACTTGCCCCAAGTTTCTCTCTTTGGAGCATGGGGAATTTGGGGTGTGCTCAGATTCTTCCCTGTTCCAGGTTTTAGAAATTTGGGGCAAGGGAGGTCTGGACCAGGGGCTTTGCTTACACCCTGCTAATAATGGGCACCTTGTTGAGAGTTTGAGGATGGGCCCAGATGGCCTGTGGATTTATTTGATTTTTAATCCTCAAAGTTGCATGTGTAGCACTCCCTCCTCCATCAAAAACCCCCGGTTGGTTGGGCTGAGAGCAAAGCGAGGCAGTTTCCGTAGTAGAGGGTGGATTGGAACCCAGGTCTCCCTCCTAGTCCACCATCTTCACTGCTAGCCTAAAGACTGGCCCTCCAACTTCCCCGAAAGCTTTCAAGAGGGGTCTGATAAAGATGGAGCAACAGGCTGTGGCCATCACTTGATCAGTGTTGTAGATGCGATGCCTCAAATGAGCTGCTGTAGAAATGCTTCAGTGTGCAAAACAGCCATAAGCTCTGGGCCTTCGTCTCCTCTCTCTGTTGAGCTGCGGTGAATTATATTTGTACCGCATGACAGTAGCTTCGTGGACCTTCCCACATCGTCAGCTGAGAGACCCCAAGGGCTCAAACCTTACTCTGCCCTAAAAAAACCCCAGAACACTGAAGCCAGAAACTCTCTTCTATTTTTTAATTCAGATGCTTTGTCTCGCTCTGAGACAGTTGTCCAAAAACACCCATCTATTGAGACTCTGGAGGGCAGATTTTTAAAAATCATTTATGGGTGTGCAAACCTGCACGGCAGCTGTGGAAAAACGAAATTGCTACAGTCTCTGATGGCAGCGGAATAGGTGAAGCGCAAAGAAACACGCTAACAAATTCATCCTGCCTTCAAAACTGCAAGCTTTGTTAAAATCCATAATTCATGCTATTAGAGATTCCAATTTAGAATGCCTGAGTCTGACAATTCTAGTGTTATTTTAACATTTGTGTGCGTTCGTATTTTGCCTTTTCACCAAGCAGGACAATCAGGGTAGCTTGCAACATGGGGGGGGGGGGGGGGGGGGAGGTGGGAATCAGGGAAAAACAAAGCCATTAAAAATGCAGAAATAATATTAAGACCAGTGTTTTTCAACCTTGGCAACTTTAAGATGGGTGGACTTCAATTCCCAGAATTCTGAAAGTTGAAGTCCACCCATCTTAAGTATTTGGGGAGTTGAAGTCCATCCATCTGTGTATTTGGGGACAGACTTTGCTGGAAAGCCACAATCGCCTTTTAAAAGTTGACACTGAATTTAGCTCAGTGGCTCAGCTTTAATTCTAACTCTTTGATCCAGCTTGAAGTTCTTAGATCTTCCTAATGAGCAACTGCTAATTGTTCAGAAAGGTTCAGACTGTACTGGGTTTCATTATGCTTGACAAATTTGAGAAGATTGTCACCAGCCTATATTTAAAAAAAAAAAGTTTAGCTTTTCGTGTTTGGACTGGTCAAGGGGCCGGCCTTCATTGAGTTCTTGTGACAGCCAGTGTGATTCTGCTTTAATGGGTATCTACAAGTCACCATGTTCTTCCCGTCAGGAGACACAAGAGGTTCCGGGATCAAGCGATCTCCCCTCTGAAGATTACAGCGGAGGAAGAGGAAAAGAGGACACGGATGAGGATTATGTTCCTGATCAGAAGAGCGTCCGGGCAAGAAAAAGGACTTCCTTGAGCAGAGTGTCTCGCAGCAGCTCCAAAACTACTGGAAATAGCCATCATCTCAAGGCCACGGCCCTCAGACCCCGCAGAGGCACATCTGAACCGGTTGAATGTCCCACCTGCCATAAGTCTTTTCTGAGCAAATATTATCTGAAGGTGCACAACAGGCAAGTTCTCGGGACTTGTTTGGGGGGGGAGGGAGGGAGGGGGAGACTCCTGGAAGGGGGTGGGAAAAGATCCCAGGGAGGTCTCTGCTCTCGTTGGGGAGGTGGGCTTTTCTCCTGGGTTCCTGGCTGCTTGGGGTGGACATATGCGGGCTGGGGTTGCAACGCTCTTTGTTGAGTTGCTCACAAAATTGAGGCCAGTGGCAGCGTTCCCAGGCTGCAGGGTTGGTTCACCCGTTGCTGCAGTTGCACTGTTATCTAAGCCTGGTGTAATGGTCTGTGGGGATGACCTCGGGAGACAGGAGGAAGAGCCGCAGACTAGGCATTGGTCAGATAAGAGGCAGCTGAGCCTGCAGAAGGAGGGAAGGCATGGGAAGAGTCTTAGAAGGGACCTCCCTAGTTTTCTGGAGAGTAAAAGGAGAGGAGGGGACGCGGTGGCGCAGCGGCTTAATGATGCTGAAAGCGCCGGCCAGAAATGGCTGAAAGCTTCAGCGGTTCGAGTCCAGCCTCGCGTTAACAAGGTGAGCTCTTGTTTCTATACCCGCAGCTTCTGCCAACTCAGCAGATCGAAAACGTACGTGAGTAGATAAATGAGCACTCTCACTCCGGTGGGAGGAAAATGCTGGCAGCGACTCCACAGAGAGACGGGACAGTTGCCGGCGTCCGAAAAAGGGGCGTGAAGCAACGGAAATCCCGCCTCCTGTGCTGCCAGCTGGGCTGACGCTCTAGGAATTAGGCTCTGGCAAAGTCTAATTCCGAAACTAGAAAGATGCAATTGCCTTGAAAACCGCTAGGGGGCGGTCACTGCAGGGTCAGTAATGACTGTTAAGCAGATAAAAAAAAAAAAGGAGAGGAAGGGAGAAATGCTCTCAGGCTGTTAATGTAACTTTGCAGTAAAGATAGAGCTAGGATTCATGGCTGGCACTTCTTGTCTGGACTGCCTTGCTGGGCTGGCGTCAATCTTGCAGTCTGAAAGGACCTCTCTCCCCCCTCTCCTTTACAGCCCAAAATACTAGGGAGGGCCCCTTCTGAGATGCTTTCCACATCCCCATTCCTGCTGCGGGCTCAGCTGCCTCTTCTCTGACTGTTGCCTAGCCTGCAGCTCTTCCTCCCGCCTCCCGAGGACATCCCCACAGAACATTAGGCCTGGTCTGCAGCACAAGCACGTCATTGCAGAGCACCCATTTCACATGGGATGCTTCCTACCGTAATCCACATCTCCAGAACGGGCTAGATGGATCCTAAAGTCTTGTTTCAAAGGAGGTGTTTTTTCCTGGGTCTCGGAGAAAGCCACGAGGTGTTCCTTCTGCACACAGTTCACTGCAGAAATGGCCACTTGGGGGGACAGGAGGGCTGGTGATGGAAACCATGATGGAGATGGACCAAGTGATTCAAACACAGTATTCTGCCCTGTACTGATGGGTCCCTGCTGACCAATCTTGTGGTCCAGTGCCAACCTCAGAGGGAAATGTCTTTAGAGGAGGAGTAAGTAAATAGGAGTTGAGCTATAGCTCACCTTTTGGTAAAATGGTTGGCCGGCATTGGCACGGTGGATAAGAAGGGTGAATCAGTTTCTGCTTCTGCCCTAAGAATTGGGCATTTGAGGTATTGGTAGTTTCCTCTGGGCTTTCTGAAGCACACTCCCTGGAAGGCCCAGTGCCCGGTACCACTCCCTGGAATGATCAGTGCCCAGCACCACTCCTTGGAGTGACCGATGCCCAACTTCACTCCCTGGAATGACCAATGCCCAGGATTGCGAATCTGATGCAATTTTTGATACTTCTCCCCATCCCTTGAAGGAAGCACACGGGGGAGAAGCCCTTTGAATGCTCCAAGTGTGGGAAGTGCTACTTTCGGAAGGAAAACTTGCTGGATCACGAGGCCAGAAACTGCGTGAGCCGTTCAGAGCAGGTATTTGGGGCTGGAGGTCTTGCAGCTGGTTTACAGACCATGAGACTTTGGGAGCCACAGCTTTGAGGCCCCATACTTGCATGGGAGGCCGAGACCAGCTGGGCTGAAGTACAGGAAGCCCAGGCCTGTGCCCACATAGCCAGCCGGGAAAACAAAGCTAGGTTGTGGTGCAAAGCTTGTCTCGGAGCTGAGGTTCTGGAGAAGCCTTTCTGGGAGGAGAGCGGCTGCTTCGGAGGACATCCTCCGAATCTGAGCTGAGCAAGATGGAAGAATTGGTAGCAGTTGCTGTCAGCTTGCAAGCTTTCTTCCCCTTGGGCTGTGTGGGGACCTTGGTGGTCACTCCTGGCCTAAGACAAGCAGGAGAAAAATCAGTTTGGGGGTGGATAGCGACACCGAGCCTTGGCCTTTCTCCGCGCAGGCTGGGGTGTGTGTGTGTGCGTGCAATAAGCATGGAGGCTGCCTGCTCACACCCACCCAGCTGTTCCAGTGAGGTGGTTACAGACAGCGTAGGTTGATACGCAAGAGGAGAAAATTCAAGGTGGAGGGGTCGTCCAAAACTGCTTCTTAAAACCAGCCAGAAAGCCGGTCCAGATTTTCACAGAAAGATTCTTCTGGTCCTCCTCCCAGCTATGCCTGGGGGGCTCTGTTTGGGGAGGCCTCTTGGGGCTAGAACAGCAGAGGACAAGGCGGGAACGTCCGGCCTCCTGCTCGCTTTCCAAACGGACGGGTCGCAGGAAGGTGGCTCCAGATGTGCTTTTTGGGATGGGGCGCCCCGGGCCAGGCTCTCCCTCCTGGCTCCCTGACCCGCCTCTCCCCTCCCCGCCAGGTGCACACCTGCTCCGTCTGTCAAGAGGTGTTCAAGAGGCGGGTGGAGCTGCGCCTGCACATGGTGACCCACACGGGAGAGATGCCTTACAAGGTCAGCCTGCCTTGTCCGTGAGCATTGCCGGGCATCAACCTGGTGAGGCGACAGCACGGGTGGCGCACTTAGAAATCCTTCCCAGAGTCCGGCCAGCCCAGCCACGGCTTGATGCTTGCTTTTTTTCCTCCCAGCTGAAAATGGTAGTATGAGCTCAGTTTCAGGGCTGTTGTGAAGCTGGATCTGCGTGTCACGTTAACCCCAGTCCGTTCAGGGAAGCGACTTGTCGGAGAAGTCCATCCTCGGCTACCGAAGCTCCCTCGGGGCTGCCATTCTCTCTCAGCCCATCCTACCTCACAGGGACGATGTTGGGGGGGAGATAGAGGAAGCCTTGTGTACAGTGCTCCAAGGTGGGATAGAAATCAGGTAAATCGTGGCCTGTTTTCACACGCAGAGCTGTAATGGGTGCGTTTGCAGATCCAGCACAGCCCAAACCAGTGTATTAGTGCTATGTGTATTTTAAAATTGCCATATATATGATAGAAACGACCATTTGGGGAGCGTTCAGCTTTTGGTTGTGTATGTTAGCCGTGTTGCTATCTCTGTTTCCTATTGTGACTGGAGTGCCTCCTGCTCCTCTTAGCTGGGAACGGTCCACCAAGCGCAACTGAAGGGTGCCAGGGTGGAGAGGCAGCTCCAGCCCTCGCCCTCGCCCCCTCGTGACATGCCCGTCTCTCTTGCAGTGCTGTTCTTGCATCCAGCAGTTCATGCAGAAGAAGGAACTGCAGAGCCACCTGATCAAGCTGCACGGCGCCCCCAAGCCCCACGCGGTGAGCTTGGCCGGCTCCGGCAGGAGGGGGCTTCTCCCACGTGCCAGAATTGAAAGCGCTGCAGTCTGGGAGTTGGGGGGAGGACGGAGCCCCAGCGCTGGCAGGATCAAGGCAAACCTGTTGGGTCTGCCTCACGCCTTCGGAAGCAGAGCTGGGTGGACCAGGGCCCCTCCTCACCTGGGCCCCTCCTTTCACCCCTCCAGTGCTCCTCGTGTTCCAAGTGCTTCCTCTCTCGCACGGAGCTGAACCTGCACGAGGCCTTCAAGCACCGGGGGGAGAAGCTGTTCGTCTGCGAAGAATGCGGCCACCGAGCCTCCAGCCGCAACGGCTTGCAGATGCACGTCAAGGCAAAGCACAGGTGTCGGGGTCGGCCCACTGGGCTGGGGCGAGCTCCAAACCGGCCGGGAGGGGGGCCTTTGCTGGGGATGCCACGGCCCGGGTGACGGTGGTCCCCCCTCTCCTGCCAGGAACGAGCGCCCTCACGTCTGTGAGTTCTGCCAGCATGCCTTCACCCAGAAGGCCAACCTCAACATGCACCTTCGGACCCACACTGGCGAGAAGCCCTTCCAGTGCCACCTCTGCGGGAAAACCTTCCGCACGCAAGGTACCGGGGCAGCGTGGCACTCTGCTGCGTCCTCTCTGGCAGGTCTGGGGCGTGGCACAGCACGGGGCATTCCCCCTCCTGGCTGATCGCGAGAAGTGAGCGGGGTCCGCCGGAAGGTGTGAGGCTCTTTCTGGCTGAGTGCACCTGATGAAGAGGAGGGAGAGAATTTCCCCGTTTTAAGGGCTGGTGGAACGGGGAAGCGGTCCCCCCGCTGCATGCCTTTGTCTTGGGACAGGCGACATGCAGCAGGTACGTAGGGCGAAGGAGGCGCATCAGAGCTGCGGAGGAGGCGCAAGAGACAGTCCGCAGGCGCGAGGCAAAGATTAATCTTTTCTGTCCTCATGCGTCTCTTCGCTCCGTTCTCGTCTGCAGCGAGCCTGGATAAGCACAACCGGACCCACACCGGGGAGCGCCCCTTCAGCTGCGAGTTTTGTGCCCAGCGGTTCACCGAGCGAGGCCCGCTGCTGAGACACGTGGCCAGCCGGCACCAGGAAGGGAGGCCGCACTTCTGCCAGATCTGCGGGAAAACGTTCAAAGGTAACCGAACGCGGATTGGGGCGGGCAGGACAGCATTTCCCAGGCTCCGGCTGAAGGCGAGGGAAGAGGAGTTCTGCCCTTGGGGAGCAGGGGAGGGCTGACTCACTGTTTGGACTCCCTAATTGCGGGGAGCAAAGGTGGGATCCCGCCGCCACTTAACCGGCCCCCCATTTCCCCCCAGCGGTGGAACAGCTGCGCGTCCATGTCCGCCGGCACAAAGGGGTGCGAAAGTTTGAGTGCACGGAATGCGGATACAAATTCACCCGACAGGTATTGTGCGTGTTCTGGCTTCTCTTCTGTCGGCTGGAAGTGGGGAGGAGTCCTCTAAAGCCTCCCCCACCCCACATCCTCGGCCAGAATTGCCTTGGCTAAAAATTGAAAAGCTCTGCTGGCTTTTCCCATCTGGAGGGGCCAGACCAGCTGTTCCCAGCTGTTGTTCCCCAGTAGAACATCTGTTACATCTTACCTAAGAAAGGTATAGCATTCTTGTGTCAGAGCATTCCTCCTCTCTCGTTGCGCCAGCCCTGGGAGGTAGGCCAGTATTGTACTTTCTGCACCAGTTATGTAGGCAGAGACCTCCTCCCCGAAGGCCCACCCCACGACGGCGGGGCAATTGAACTTGGGGGGCCTTTCTCGATGTGGCTCTGACCTGCTCGCTCTCTCGGCCAGGCTCACCTGAGGCGTCACATGGAAATCCACGACCGGGTCAAGAATTACAATCCCCGTCAGAGGAAGTTACGCAACCTGGTCATCGAGGACGAGAAGGTCGTGGTGGTGGCTTTGCAGTCCCCAAACGTGCTGGAGGTGGGCTCTGCAGAAGTCATCGTGGAGGCCCTGGCGCAGAGCTCCCCGAGCGCGGATCTCCCTGGACAGAGACTCTGCTCAAACGAGAATTTAGCCCCCGCTGAGGTCACGGAACAGTCTTTCCTGATCGCGATCCCGGACGACTGTGGAATGTAGCAGCGGGGTCTCCGCGGGCCCTTCCCTCAATAAAGATTAGCCAACCCTTCTGGTCTGCTTGCGGCACGCGGGTGTGGGCCACGCTCCGGGGAGGGGGAGAAGCTGGTGGGCTTCATTTTTTCCCCTTGTGGTGTGATGAACGAAAAGGGGGGAGAACGGCCAGCGAAAGTGGGAAAGGGCTCTCAAACTGGGCTTGTGGAAGATGCTTAGCACTGCTAATGGAACCAAGTTTACTGTTGGCTTACCACATTGTGTGAACACAGCCCATGCGGTTAGTTTGTGGCTTAGCACACGGGACCCGCCAAGAAAACAGATTTATTAGGTCAATAACCACGCTATGCACATTAGGTTTGGTGTAGGGAAAAGATGTAGGGTTTAGGCAGGAGAAAAAACAATGTAGCTATAATACCCCCTTTGCCCGCAAAAGGGCCCTGGCGTCTCTTGGTAAGTTCTCCTCTTGAGAAAATGGAGCTTTTCTGCTCTGGTTTTCAGCAAATGTGGCATTGTTTTCTCCCGTTAGCTGTCGATGCCCTGTCACACAGCCTGTTTCTGCAATTTGTAAACACAACTGTGGGGATATTTGCTTGTCAGAGGGGAAGCAGCCCCACAGGCATGGGGCAAGGAGGGCAAACCAGGAGTGACCAGCTCATCCCGGGCTTGTGAAATGCAGATATTTGGGCCCACTAAGGATTTCTCTGTTTACGGGGCCATGAATCTTGATCGTCGCCAGCCGCAAACGTGGCAGGGTCTTCCCCCTTCAGGGTGCCCACCACCACCCCTGCAGTCTCTTTCGGCCCCCCACAGCAGACACCGGCAGTCTTAACACACCTCTTTATTTGTCCCGTTTCAAGTTTTCCAAAGGGTTACAAAACAAGAACACCTTTGCTTCGAAGGAGAAATGCTCTACAGTACTTTAGGCCGAGTGCAACGACTACGTTCAACGTTAAATAAATACCAAGCAAATCCTCTGATGTGAGAGCTTCCAACTCAGCGCCAACGGGTGGCAAACTACCACATCCTCTACGAAGAGGCTTTCAGCAGCCCAGCACAAATACAATGTTTATCCATCGAGGGATAGTAACAGCTGAGCCCGCGGCCGCCTCTGTAAACAGCTACAGCGGTGTGGAAAACCAGCCCATCTTGGATGGCCCTTCTGGGGTGGGTTTTCGGTGCTGTGGGGGAAAGTAGGGACCCAGCGCAGAGTTTGCAACGAGAAAAGGACGGGCGAGCGGGAGGTTCACACAACAGCGCAACGAGAGACAAAGTCCCACTGCTCTGCCCCGCTCCAGAGTCTCACTGCCTTCATTCTAGGCCAGCGGATGGGAATTACTCTCCTTTTCCTCCATCGTAAAAATTGGGGTCACCAGCCAGAGTTTTTCCGAGACACGAACCCCCTCGGTTAATGGCAGAAGCGGGATGCTTAATTCAGCCTTGTTCCAAAAAAGCCACCAGCAGCAACTTCAAACACCCTAAAACGTAATTTGGTAAACAACCAAAGCTGGTCAATTCAGAGGGAGGGTGAAAACGGTTCGACGCTTTGGGTAGATCAAAAGTTCAGAAGGCATCACGATGGCTTCTTCGCCCTTTTGCCAAGCCGTTAAGTTTGTTTCGTTGGGGTTCATCGAAAGCCCGGCTGCCTAGCTGCGCCCCGCGTACCAGGCCCGAATGAAACGAGCCGGGCGTGAAACCAACCAGGATCATCCACCTGGAAGAAGGTGAACATGCTGGTCTGTTTCATTTTTGGACAGGGCTGCCAAGCAAACTGGGATCTCCATCTGAAACCCCGCAAGGAGCGGGACCGTATTTTTCTGCTCGTCCAAACGAAAAGAGGAAAGAAGAAAATTAAGTTTTAGGACATCTGGGGATGTAAGGCAGGTTAGGCAGCCTTTGCAAAATACTTTTGAAATTTTCAAAGTACCTATTTTGGCCTCAAGAGGATACACCGATGTCCCCATTTCGCCATATGGGGGGAGCGAAGGGTGAAACAGATGTTATTTTGCCTCGCAGGAGATCAATGTAACATGCTCCCCCTTTTATTTGTGCAAAAACAACTCTCGAAACGCAACACGGCCCCAAATCAGCCATCGTGGCGCCACATTTCCGCGGCATGATGCGAAAAAACTTTCTTCAATCTAAAAGGCACCCCCCAAATTGGGGTTCAGCAAGGCAAACTTGCACGTGGGGTTTCCATCTGCACGGGCCACTCTCTTGCTTTGCCCACCATTCAAAGGAGTCGACCTTACCCAACGTTTTACTGAGGAATTAACATGCTTTTTCCCCCCACTCCAAGGCACGCTGGTTTGATGTGCAATTTCTTCCCAAAAAACCTGCATCTCTCCAGCAGGCAGATCAAGTCCAACTCCAACCAGGGCTGCAGGGAGGGGAAATGAATCCTTTTGGGGAGAGAACAAGAGGCGGCAGATTTGGAGATCACTTGCGCCTGGCAAGCAACGTGCTTGTGGGCAGAGATCATCTATCCTCCCACGGGGCTGCGGTGCCCTTCCAGTTGTGGTCGTCCTGGCTTGCCTTGCCCAGGCCGCAGGATTGCAGAAATGTACAAGTCGGAAGGGGGCTTTGAGATCATGCGGTCCAACCCCCCTGCCGGTGTGAGGACAAGCACCACCACCACACCCCCCAGCAAACGCAAGACATGGATGGCACGGTGTCTCCAAAGGAGGAAGAGCCGCTAAACTTGACTGGGCACTTCCCTCCATCAACACAGAAATCGAAAGTGGGAAGGCTCCCTTGAGGCCATCTACTCCCACCCCCAGCTCAGAGCAGGAACCCCGATCAAAGCCTCCCTCGCCCGCGGCGGACGGGTCTCCGCATCCAGACCCTTCGCTCTAGAACCCTCCAGATGGTGGCGAGCAAGATGGGGGGCCTCTTATTTTTACAGTCCTTTGACCACCACGTCTTGTAACAGAAAACTTGACCAATGAATTCTGAACTACGTCAAGCAGCAAGAGAGGGAAACAGACACGCTCCAGCCCCCTTTTCCACCCCAGGCAACGTTTCCAAGCACCTCCGGAGCGACCCTTTCCTCATGCGGAAAGACCGTCCGTCAAAAGGGTTCCACCTTCTTCCCACCCACCCCCAAGCCCACCTCCGGAACTGAACCCCAAGGCATCCGTCCCCCCCCCGGTTAATCTTTCAGAAACTGGCCTGCAACATCACCCCCTTCCCAGGTTCACCAAAGAGAAGGTTTGTGGATGCTTCCCAGAACAGGGTTGCTGGAGAGGACCAAGCGGGCCAGCCCACGTTGCCCTTGCAAGTGCCAACGGGGTCCTGCCGCCTTCCATGAGCAGCGCAGGACCACCGGCCGCGTTCAAGCCACAGCAGCAAGCTCTCCCCCCGTTAACGCAGCTCATCCAAGTCCTGGCTGTACAGGCTGGCGTCGAAGGCATCTTCCAGCGGCCTCCCCTCGTTGTCCTCCAACGTCTCTGGCATGAACTGGCGGAAGATGCTGACGCTGCTGTGCCAAAAGATGGGCTCTGGCAGCTGGCCGGCCACGGTCCACTTGCGGGTCTCCGGGTCGTACGATTCCAGCGTCCCAGAAAGTTCAAAAGTGTTGTCGTAACCGCCGGAGACGTAAAGCTTTCCCCCAAGGACGGCCAAGCTTCCCCCGACGTGCACCTGGAATCGAGAAGAGGAAAGAAATACGGTGGTGGGTTGCCCGTTTTCTCTGTTTCTCCCAAACTCACACTTTGGCCTTTCAACTTCGGCTGGAAGAATGGAAAAGTGTGCTTTTTCAACCAGGTATGAATCAAACGATCGATCTACCGTTTAGTCAGGGTTTCTCCACCTCAGCGCCTTTAGGATGTGTGGACTTCAACTCCCAGAGTTCCCCAGCTGGCATGGGGAATTCTGGGAGTTGAAGTCCACACATCCTAAAGGCGCTGAGGTGGAGAAACACTGGTTTAGTCTGTAGTCATTATTTTGACCAAAATAATCTGCCCAAAGCACTTTTCATCACTATTTATGCTCTGTGCCAACCTGAGTTCCTTTTAGCGTTTCTGATCAATCCACTGGCCAAATCCTTGACCGACTGCCCAGCTGAGATTTCTTGAATCATTTTTATGCATCCGATTTAATGGGACTTCCAATCCTTGTCTTACTAAGGGTGTGTTCTTGAGTATTTGAAAAACAAGTTTTATTAAACTTATTTCTATGCTAGTCAGAAAATGGCAATTATGGGGTCGTTTATTTGCCCAACAAATAAATAATAAAGATAAATGCAATGTTGGTTCTTCATTTATTAGCACTAATTTAGTTGCGCTGCCCCCAATCTCACAACTCTGGGCTGCACGCAAGACTCTCGACAGCCAATTTAAACAGAAACATGTCAGTAAAGAACAGTAAACATACATAAATTGCTGGCCCAGATAACTCGGGGCTTTACAAGCAACAACCATCTGTTACACTTATTCAGGAAGACTGCAACCTGTTTTGGCATAAATAGTTACAAAATCATCCTCTTGAACAATATTTCTATAGCTTTGGTGGTAAGTAGCACTCAGTTATGACTACCACACCATCTACAGATAGTCCTTGGTTAATAACCACTCGTTCAGCAACCGTTCAAAGTTGCGACGGTGCTGAATGAGTGGTACTTATGACTGGTCCTTGAAGTTCTGGCTCTCAGCACCCCCGCAGTTACGTGATCTTGATCCATGCTCTTAGCCAGGTGCTTGCACTTACAGCTGCAGTGTCCCATGGTCATGTGATCGCCATTTGTGACCTTCCCTGCCGGCTTCTGACAAACAAAGTCAATGTGGAAACCGGCAGGGAAGGTCACAAGTTGCTCCAGCCGCTTTTTCTCCTGAGGACCCTGGCTACAGAATATTAGTTCCTCTCATACTCCATAGCGTGTGCTTGTCTGCAGCAATCCCCCTGCCCACACTCCATAGCGCTTTCCCGTGCTTGTACGGCACCACAGCAGCCACTTACCTACCTGCCAACCTGCTTGCAAGCCACCCGGGACTGGCAACTTCCTGCCAGCTTCTCCACTGACTTTGCTTGTTGGAAGCCGGCAGGAAGTCGCGAGGTCCTCGCATAATGACATGCGATCCTCACTTAACAACAGCAACAGGGGCTGCTGGGATTTCTGTCGCTCAGCGATGTGGTCAAGTGATGTCATGCTTTACGACTGCATCACTTAGTGACGGCAATCCCGGCAGTTAAGTGAGGACACCCTGTACTTCTGCACCCCCAGGACCAAAACCTTTGGAAGGGCTGTTGAGTACCCACTTTTCTCCACGCTGCGCTCCAAATGCTTCTTGTTCTGTCAGAAGACAGGGGTGATACCTCTCTCTAGTCTCAAGAGAGGTCAAAAGGCAGACTCAGCATCCTAAACCCACACAGGGCAGAGCCTTCTCGTCCATGTCACCACGTTCTTGCGCATATGTCGTTAAGCCCTTCATCCACTCCAATCTTCGCCCACAGGCGCAGACCAGCTCTTCGCATTCTCCTTGAAAGGTTCTGAGACCCCTACCTGGAGCATGGGCGGAATTTTGTCCCACTCGTTCTTGGCTGGATTGTAGACATCAACTTCGGCAGAGTCATCTCTGTAGAAGAAAGAGGAAGAGAAATCACTGAAAAGGACTTTGGGCGTATTTTGCAGCAAGGTAGAGGGACTCAGTTGCTGTGGCAATGGGGGCACCAGTGCAAGACCTGGAGGACCAGGCTGGGGACGGATCCTCCCGGGGAAAATCTCTCTTTGCGCTGGTTACTGACCATAATAACGTTTGTTCTTGGAAATCTACAGTTGTTAAGAGTCGACGCTGACTTGACGGCACGTAATCAGTTCAAAACAATTAAACCAGAGTAAGTAGAAATGTAATGAATTTTGCTTCTGCCCTGATTCCACCGACTCTCTGTCCCCCCTGGGAAGTTGTAAAGGAATTGTCCAAAACAAGGAGGCTTTAGCTAGCTGCACTGGCTCCCTTGTGATCGAGAATCCTGAATTTCTAAGGTTCCACACAATGGTTTCTAGTCCTCACGAAATAGACCCGTTTCTAGATTATAAACAAGACCAAACTGTCAAGTCACCTCATCTGCTGCGGGATTCCAAACGAGCAAAATGCTGATGAACCTAGAACCCACGTCCAAACTCAACTTTGGTTATGGCTTTAAATCAAAGGCCAAACTCCACGCTTTGAATCCTCCCCTTACGCAGAAGGAAAAAGGATTTTTCCCCCAACAGATTCCGACAGATTCAACAGCGCTGATCATATGAGCACCTTGAGCAAGAAGTAAACAAACTTAGTTAATGGAAACCTCCTAACGTTTGGGAGGCGGAGCGGGAGAACCTGTGTCTCCTTTTTCCGCCCGGCAGCACATTCCTCCAGAATGGCACTTCTGCCAAGGCTGGCGTTATCAACAGCAAGCAAGAATTTCTGGATGTTTTCACACCTACCGCTACCGACTTACACAGGGAAACACGGAGCAGAGGTGGCCCTTTTCACTACGAACAGACTTATTAATCCAGATTTTAGGGTGCATGCAGTGCACACGTGCAGGAATCCCAAATTCTTCCTCCCGTCCTTGGCAGGCAAGGCTGCTTACAAACCATCACGGAGGGCACAGAGGGGAGTGCCCGTGTTATGTAAAATCAGGGGTTGGTTTTAGCAAGAACGTCCTGGAAGAGCTGCGGGCGATCTTCCAGGCATGGAATGTTCCTTCGGCCGGTTCTGTCCGTGAAACACGAAGCGCGACAGCAACAGGTGAGCCGGGGGGAGGGAGGGGGTGGCGAGAAAAGCCCATTTGCCATCTCCACTCCACAGATGCAAACCCCTCCAAGTGGCCGCAACTGCGAGGCCAAAATTAAACCAGCCCATTAAGCAGGCAAAAACAGATCCGGCCCACGTTTATCCAGCATCCGAGCCACACGGGAAATGTGCTTTTTCTGCCAGAAAGACCTTTGGGAGAAGAATTATGCCCTAGAGAAAGAAGGGGGAGAGGAGAACCGGGCCTCGTTCCGTCCGCTTTGGCAGCGGCCAGGTTTTTCTTGGGCTCGACAAGGAATTCAAGGCATTTCTTAAGCCCGGCTCTGGCGCGCTCCAGCCACTGAATCCAGGGCTCAAAGTCTGCGCGGGGGAATCTGTGGGGAGCGGCTGCTCGTGTCAGAGAGGCTTATGGGGGGAGGAGGAGTCCCACCAACAGGAATTCCAAGCGTGCATTCCTGGTTTGTCTGGGGCAGCTCCTGCCCGCAAAGGGGTCTTGGTGATGGGGGAAAAGGAGGGTCGTTTTTGCTCCAAACGTACCTAAAAAATCCGTACTCTGAATAACTTGCAAAGGGGATCGTTCACGTTGCAAAGAAAGAAACGGATCAGAAACGCGCACAGAGCGACGGCCGCTGGCTAAAAAGCGTGGATCCTTTGGAAACCAAACTGGGACGAGCACTTTGCCTGCAGGCCTGTTTAGTAATATCCCCCCACGCTTCTCCCATCCAGTGACTTCTATTCTCACTTCGGTTTTGTTCCCCTTTCCTGTCCTGCCCTTCTGAGCCTGGCTGCTCCATCCCACCTTTTGGGGGGTTTCTGCTGGAAGAAGCGGCGCGTCCGGCTGTGCGCATGGAAGAGAGGAAAGCTGGAGTTGGCCAGCAATGAAGCTGAGGAAAGGGGGTGCCTTAATTTACAGGCTGTAATTATTAGCGCAATCAATGTTCTTCTCCAGCCCTGCTTCCTGCTTGGATTTCTGGCAAACCCACACAGTGCCATTTGCAAGCGACCGCTCTTTCTCAGCCCAAGCAGAGCGGCAGGGGGAGAGGGGCAAATAGGTTTTGGGCTGCACTTAAATATAAAAACAAAAGAAAAATGCCACAGCTCCTTGTTGGTCGCTGACAAGAAAGAGGCGCTGGGTGCTGCCCAGATTTCTGTCCGAGTTTAGAATAGCACAGAACCCAATTCTATTTTAGAAGGATCGTCTTAAGATCACAGCCTGTTTATTTATGCATTTAATCAATGGCCGCCCATCTGGCACCAGCGACTCTGGGCGGTACACCAAATTAACCCTCAATTAAAAAAAAATATGCATGCCGTGACAGTCACGGATAACAGTGCCCATCTCACAAACCCCAGAATATACGGCTGGGCAAGACCTTGGAGGTCATCGAAACCAACCCCCGCCCACTGCAGGACTCCAAATAAAAGCACAGAATCACAGAACGTCCTGGACGGAAGGAACCTAGGAAGTCATCTGGTCCACCCCACTGTAAGAATCCAAAAGGGTCCTCGGAGGTCATCTACTCCAACCCCCACACGCCTCTCCGAAATCCACCTCTCTTGTTCCAGATAACCACGGCAGCACCCGAGGCGAGGGGGCGAAAGAAAGCAATCGGGTGCCTTCAGAACATTGGGGGGGGGGCATACTGTTAGCATTCCCAGAATTCCGGTGCCAGCTGGGAATTTGGGCCCTCCCAGCACTCGCAAACAGGGCCCGTCTGGGGAAAGCTGTGACGGGGCCTGAGGCTGGAATGCAGGACGTCGAGCCAAACGCTTCGGCTTCCCTCTGTGTTTGGGGAGGAGCTGGGGACTCTGGAGCAGAACTGGGGCTGCCCTTGTAGATTTTCCACCCCTTAAGGCACCTCAAATATCTTGTATGGCTTTCCCCCTCGTTGAGAGGGCGACCCAAGCTGGAAGAGGGGGTTCAGCCCCGAAGCTTTCCTGCCCGCCCCACCCCAGAGGAGAGCGAGCGGGAAGGTCTGCATCGGACCCCGGCTTGCAACCCACGCTTGGGAGCCCTGGCGCTCGACAGAGAGTGCCCGTCAACGCTTGCATGCTAACGGAGGGGCAACCAACTGCCCGTAAATATATCCCAACGGAACAACAACAGACCCAGAGGAATGGTTTCCAGGCCCCGCTGAAGGGCACCATTTTTGGCTAAAAGCCTTGAGTGCCCGCCAGGCAGGCTTCCCACGCTGATAAGATGAATGGGGTGTGAGTCACGCCTTCCCCGGAGAGCAGAAAAGGGAGACCTGGGCCCAGAAATGGGGAGGATTAGGATTAAGATAAGCATCGCCCCAAAACACCCAGGGGGAGCCCCTTCTTTCCCCCTCTCCCCATCCGAGTCGGGGATGCTCCCTGAACTGGAACACAGCACCTCTGGAAAGCCGGTGGGGAGTGAACAGAGGGAACGTGTGATTCCCTCTCTGGTTTTTATCAAGAGCTGGCTTCTCGATAAAAGGAACAGGAACACCCCCACACACACACCAAAAAGATAACCTTAAGAACCTCTGGAAAATTGGTGCTATTTTTATAGATTGCTCTCTGTAAGGCCAGACCTGCAAAGATCCTCATTTGGTAACCTTGGTTCTCCTTTTAGCAGCCTGTCGTTTTTGTTAAAAAAAAGCTCTTTTAAGGCTAGAAAACTCTGTGTTTCTCAACCTTGGCTGCTTTAAGCTGCGTGGACTTCAACTCCCAGAATTCCCCAGCCAGCCAAGTGGGGAGTGAACAGAGGGAACGTGTGATTCCCTCTCTGGTTTTTATCCTCTGGCTGGGGAATTCTGGGAGTTGAGGTCCACGCAGCTTAAAGCAGCCAAGGTCAAGAAACACTAAGCTAGATCAAAAATGACTGCCAATCTGGTCTCCCCCTTTATTTCACCAGCTCGCAGCCCACCAGGCTGCACCAAAACTAACCCCCCCAGTGGGTAGAAATCAGCATTCTGCAATCCTCCTGGGGTTTGAATCCTCTTTCCAAAAATGTCCCTCCTTCCTACCTTTACAGCCATCCCAGGTCATACCACACCCCCCATTTGCAAGTGAAGCTGGGAAAAGAAAAGCTTGGGGTCCCGAAGGTGTTAAGGGCCCTGTTACCTGGTGGCCCTGTTGATTTTTAGGTAATGTTGATGATAATTCTCGGCTGCCTCTGTGTATCGTTTGCAACTGACTGAAACGGTTCGTCACCCAGAGTCACGTGGGTTGAGATGGGCGGCTACAGAAGTTGCATCAATCAATCAATCAAAAAATAAAATAAAATAAATAAAATAAAATAAAGCGTGAGGTAAAGTAATATAAAATAAAATAAAAATAAAAATAAAATAAAATAAAATAAAATAAAATAAAATAAAATAAAATGTAACACCTGCTTTCAGACCCTGCTCCTGGTCCCCGGTGCCCTAATGGGGGGTCCTTTCTGCTCCTGGATTTGCATTTGCAGCCTCCCTGAGCCCGCCCTTACCTTACAAAGTACATGAGCCCCCCAAGGGTGACCGCCTTGGGTGCAAAGGACCAGGGGGGCAGCGGCCCACAGTTCACCAGAGACCACAGGTCCGTCTCGGGGTCGTAGCACTGCATGACCATGGACTCCTTCCCGGCCAGAGATCCGGTGGCGTAAAGCTTGCCGCGGCAGGTGGTGGTGGAGCAGTCGTCCATGGGGTAGAGCATAGGCTGCAAGGCTTCCCAGCCGTCCAGGGTGTGGTCGTAACGCTCGGTGCTGTCGGAGGCCACCACGTAGAGAAGCCCATCCAAGACCGCCGAGCTGTGGTACTCCCGGGCTTTCAACATCGGGGACACCTCTGTCCACTCGTTCACGCTGGAGTTGTACCGCCAGACGCAGTCGTAAAGCCGTGACCCGTCCGAGCCTCCTGCGGGAAAGAGCGGCAGGGTTGAGGAGTAAGAACCGCACGCTGGTCTCCTGTTGTCAGCCTCACCAGGTAGATCAGACAGGAAACGGGACCAGAACAGCTAATTCTACTTTATTGTAAGGCTACCTTGACAGAATCTTGCGAGTCTGAAAGAACAATTCTCCCCCTGTCTCCTTTACAGCCCGAGAAACTAGGGAGGGTCCCTACTGAGCCTCTTTCTCCTCCCAGTATGCAGCTGCGGGCGATGCCCTCTCTTATCTGGCCATTCCCTTGGTGGCTTCTCCTACGGACTTTCCCACATACCATTACACCTGTGGAGGGCCACTGCCCAACCCAGGGCAAAAGAACCAGAAGCTAAGCTTGCACCTGCGTTTTGCTCTAAAAGCATTAGATAAGAAAGAACCCAGCCCTGGCTCCATCCAATGTAACTTGCTCTCCGACCCGCAGATTCCGCTCAAATCCACCAGCGAAAGGGGCAAAGTTCTTTTTTGGGGTACCCTGCAGCTCCCTGCAGCAGAGAGCAGTTGGGGAACCTCCAGGAGAAGCAGCCGTAGGCTTCCCCAAAGCCTTTTTTTCCAGGCCTGGGTTCAAATCTCACCCAGGAACGGGGCGACTGCTTCATTCTAAGCAAAGGATCAGATGGTGAAAGGAAGGACTGGCCACTCGCTGGATTGGAGAACAGCTGCAGTAGCTTCCGTCTTCGAAGCGTCCTCCAAAAATCAAAGTTCTGTTAAGGGGGGTGGGGGAGAAAGACACCGCCAGTCCTCTCCCCACCCCCCCAGCCTGAGACTTTTCACTGATCGGCAATTAACCCGGTGCCCTCCTCAGCTACAAGTCCCAGGCTCCTGCTTCCCCCCCGCACTCCATCCAGACCCGATCTATTATTCATTTATTAATGTATTAACCACGTTTACAGACCGCCACAATGCCGAAGGGCTCTCTTATCTGATAAAACCCACAGCGGACGTCAAAGGTGCCCCAAATCCACAAGCCCATTAAAAAGCCATTCATTAATCAAACCAAACCCTAACCCAACCAAGATGGAAGGACAGCCCAGGTGCCTTTTGGAAGAGCTCCGGTTTCAGCTGCTTCCGGAAGGCAGCCGGGTGGGAGCCAAGCCATGCCCGGTGAAGTCCAGCGGCAGGTCGGCCGCTCCAAGCTGCGCCTCGGAGCCTCTCCCCTCTCTAAAGTGGGGAACCACTAGTCCTTACTCCTGGTAGACCCAACTGGCCAAATGGGGACCCTTCAGGTAATTTTTAGGTGAGCGCCAACACTGCACCAGCCCCTGGAAACCCGCTGGTAACCAGTGTGGGGTCCACAGGGTTGGCCTTCCGGGACCTGCAGCCCCTGAGCAGTCTTCAAGGGCAGCCCCATGCAGAGGCGTCTGCAGTGGTCTAAACAGGTGGGGACAAAGGTGCAAGTCGCTGTAGCAAGGGGCGCTCGCTGAAGCTGGACGAGCAAGCTTGGGGGTTCGAGTCGGGCCCCAAAGCCTTGGCCCGGTCCTTTGGGGCAGTGCCACCCCGACACCTGAAGCCCCCCTCTGCCATCCAGACTTTCACCGCTGGGAGGGGTCAACCGGCGCCCCCGAGCCGGGGGTCCCCTGCAGGCGGCGCCCCACCTAGGAGGGGGGACGCGGGGGGCCGGGCTCACCGGTGACGTAGACGTCGTTGCCCAGGGCCGCGGCGCTGTAGCCGCCGCCCAGGTGCTCGGGGAACTCGGCCAGGTAGCGCCAGTGGCCGGTGCGCGGGTTGAGGCAGTCCACGGTGACCAGCTCGTCGCAGTCGCGGTCGCAGCCGCCCAGCAGCACCAGGATCTCGGCCAGCCCGGTGGAGGGGCGCGGGCGCAGGCGGGCGCAGGGCGCGCGGTCGTGGCGGTCCAGCCGGCCGGCCTGGAAGAGGCGCGCCTCGGCCACCAGGCGCAGGCAGGGCGGCGAGCGCGCCACCAGCGGCTCGCCCTCCACCTGCGCCAGCAGCGCGAAGCGGCGCACGAAGGGCAGGCGCACGTGGGCCAGCAGCTGCGGCAGCAGCGGCGCGCGCGCGGCGGGCTCGGCGCGCACCCAGCGCAGCGCCAGCGCGAAGGCCGCCTCCTCCTTGGGCACGCGCAGCGCGTCGTCGCGCAGGTAGGAGACCAGGCGCGCCAGCGGCACGCGCTCCAGCTGCGCGCCCAGCTCGCCCGCGGGCTCGGCGGCGTGGCGCAGGACGCAGCGGCGCGCGGCGGCGGCCAGCGGCGCGCAGGCGAAGGCCTCGCCGAAGTCCTGCATCTCCAGCGCGCCCGCCGGCTCCAGCCGCGCCGCCAGCCAGGCGCCGCACGCCGCCTTCACGGCCGGGAACTGCAGCAGGTCGGCGGCGCGCAGCAGGCGCTCGGCCAGCTCGGGCGCGCCGCCCAGCGCGCCCAGCCGCCCGGTGTAGGCGAAGTCCAGCAGCAGCGCCAGGCACTCGGGCTCCACGCCGTGCAGCCGCACCCGCGCCGCCCGCGCCTCGCGCAGCCCGCCGCCGAACATGGCGCGGAAGTAGCCCGAGGCCGCCGCCAGCACCGCGCGGTGCGCGCCGAACTCGCCGCCGCCCGCCAGCAGCGTCACGTCCAGCAGCGCCCGCTCGGCCCGCAGCGCCGCCAGGCCGCGCAGCACCGCCGCGGCGTGCGCCGCTTCCGCCTCCATGCTGCGGCCGACTGCCTGCCACCCGCCGCGCCGGCGCCCGCACGCCCGCGCCGGCTCCGCCCGCGCCCCCGCCCCTGGGCGGCCCTCCCGGCCCGGCCCGGCCCCGCGCCCCGGGCAGCCGGTGGGCGGGCGGGAGTGCGGGCGGGTGGCGCCCTCGGGCTGCCCCGCGCCCGGCTAGGGCCGGAGGCCCAGGCGAGCGCGGCTGCGCTGCACTGCCCGGCTGGCGCTTCGCCGGCCAGCTCCCTCCCGACGGCCGGTGCCAGGCCGGCGCCCACCGCCTGCGGATCGGGGGGCGGAGGGCCGGCCGGCGCCCGCTTGCTGGCGAGCGGAGCCCTCTCCAGCGGGCAAAGCCGGGCGGGCCGCAGGCAGGTGCTGCTGGGGGGCCGGGACCCTCCACCCCCCATATTAGGACCTAACAGCTGTTCAAATGAAAAGATCGATGCCCCCTTTTCAGGACGGGCCCCCTGTTAGATCCTGCCATTAAAAGCCGCACCAACCTGGAGCTCCAGCGTGTCTGCGCCTCACTCTTCACGCCTTCAAGGGGATCTGGGGACCCGTCCGGCAGGGTGGGCGAGGCAGGGTCCAAGGGCCGAAAGCCTTTCGGGGGTCCCTGACCCCTCTTTCTGGGGTCGTCCTTTCGTGCCTCACCTGCTCCTGTCCCTCTGGAGTTGTTTACACCTAACGGTAACGGTGCTTTTTCCTAGATATTTTTTGTTAAAGAGTCTTGAAAAGAAGATAAAAAGTAACAAGAACGAATTACAGTAACGAAAAGAAAGAAAGGAAAAAAGGAGAGAAACAGACAAAATGTGCAAAAAGGAAGCATAAAAAGAAACACAAGCGGCTTCCAATTCTCTTTGCAGCAAATATAAGTGCAGTTGCAAAATTGCCTCTTACTCTACCGCTTGTCTCCTTGCTTTAGGATCCAAAATGCTCAGGAAAGCTGCTGCCTTTGAACCTTTTCTTTCAACTCAGCCGCTGGTGCACCTTGCCCCCCGCCCCCGCCCGCCCAAACATTCCTGCTCCTTGTAGCAAGACAGAGACGAGGGACATTTTACCCACCCGCTGTGTGCAAACCCGGTTTACGGTGCTGTGCAAACCCAGAGCGGTGGGGGTTAGTCACATAAACTCTAATCTGTCGCAGCAGATGAAAACTTCTTGTCCAGATCTTATGGGGCGTCAAGTAAGAGACAAAGCACAGCACGCCCCCCTTTTGCACCCGGCTGGAACACGAGTGTGTGTTTTGTACACACGTTTTGGGTTGGGAAAGAGTGGAGACTCCTCAGCGGCTAAAGAAAGGGAGAAACGCAGGCACAGATCCCGAAGGCCTGGCTGGAGCCGCTTCAGCCGACAAGCAGGCGCCTTCTGGTTTCCCAGGAGCGAGGAAAAATAAGCTTTATCCAGGGTCAGGCCTGTAGCCGGTCCGCTCCTGGACTGTGAGATCCGTAAGGCCGGGAACTCCCTGCCCGGGATGCAGAGAGGGCTCCTGGCTTAGTTTTCCAGGCCCGTTCGTGGGAGAAGAGGCAGCCACGCAGCTCCGCGTTCAGGGGCGGCAGCGCCTCTGAGGCTCAACCACTGCAGCCTGCAAAGCAGGGCGGGGAAGAGGTGCCTTCAAGCGCGGCTGTCAGGACCCGCATCTGGATCCCAGTTTGAACACCGACTTGGCCTGATCCTGCAAGTCTTTGTCCACTGAACAGCGTCCGTGGACCGTGCTACTTTTCTGCCTGCCCCCCCCCCCCCGCGCACTGGAGCAACAGGACGGGCTTTGGCAGGAGGCTCCTTGAGCCGAGCCCATCAGCTGAAGGCCGAGGCCGGAGCACAAAGCAAAAGAAACAAAACAAAAGGGGTGATTCACACCACCTTCCTTTTTTTTGGAAACCAGCTTTCTCAAGCTCTGGCCCATTATCTTCCCTTCCTTTGCTGCTGAGCACCGGGATTGAGATGCAAAGGAGCGCCAAACGAGCCTTTATTTCAGGGTTCAAGATCGCAAGTTTCTAGTCCTTATGGCCGAGGAGACAAGCTCGCCCCGTGGCAGCCCCTCGGCCTCAGCCGGAGCGTCTCCAAAGGCGCCCGAATCTGCCAGGGAACTGCACGCCGGCCAAGGAAAAGACCTCCCTCCTTCCTCCATTTTAGCAGCGGGGAAAGTGATATCAAGCTGGCGGGCACAAACCTACCGGAGGCGCCGGACTACATGCCCCGGCATGCCCTGCGCGCGGCCGGGCGGGGAGATGGGGTTGGGCCACGCCCCTCCCGCGGCTGCCTCGACGCGCGCATGAGCCAGGCTGGAGACGCCGAACGGGAACTACGATTCCCGGCAGGCTCCGCGGGCCGCGCAGACGCACCAGAGGCAAGTAGAGGCGGAGCCCAGGGGCTCTCCCCCTGGACTGGCAGGGCGGGGCTCCAGCTCTCCCCGCCCCCCCCAACCCGCTGCCGGTACCGGGAGGCGCCGCCGGAGCAGCGCCCGCCATGGACTCGGACTCCTGCGCCTCCCCGCCGCCCCCCGAGGTGAGCCCCTCCCGCGGCATCCCCCTCGCCCGTGCTGACACGGGGACCCCCTGGCCACGCCCACGGAGATGGGGTGGGAGAAGACCCCTGCTGCTGCTGCAAAAGGCCCCCCCCGCAGATTCCCTGGAATGCAGCGGGGGGTCGTTTGCACGGGGGGGTCAGCAGCAGGAGACCCCCTCCGCGCCCCCCGGGGGCTTCTTCCCTCCCCTCCGCCCCCCCTGCCCTTTTTGCGGCGTTGAGGCGGGGGCGGGGGCGGCGACCCCCTCCGGGCCCGATCGGGCGCCCGCTCCCTGGGGGGGAGCAGTCGCCCCGTCCCCTCGCCGGCCCCCCGGCGCCTGCAGCGGGAGGGGCGGGCGGCGGAGGTGCGTGGCAGCGGCCGGGGGGGCAGAGCGCGCGGCGGGGCGGGGGCGCCTCCCGCCCGCAGAGCCCCCCCGCGGGCCCGAAGGCGCGCCCCCTCCCTCCCCCCTCGCTCCCCCCGGGAAAGTTTTCCGCCGCGCCCCCCGCCCTGCGCCGTCCCCGCGCTGACGCCGCGCCGCCGCCCACCGCCCCGTCCCCGCCTCTCTTCGCAGGATTTTCCTCCGGGCTCGAAGCGCTGCCGGACGGTGGAGGATTTCAACAAGTTTTGCACCTTCGTTCTGGCCTACGCGGGGTACATCCCTTACCCGCACGAGGTGGGGCCTTTTCCGAAGTCTTCTGGGGCAGGACTGGCGGGGGGGGGGTAATCGGGGGGTGGGGACCTGTCCCTTGGAGGGGCTCTGCGGAGCAAAGACGTCTCACCTTCTTGTCCTTTCAACAGCTGAGCGGGAGAAGGCAGAGTCTTGGGGGGGGGAGAGACCGGAGGGGGGGTTAACTTCCCCCGCCCTTAAAGGCTCCCTCCAGGGCGCAAAAGGCAAAGCCATTAAGAGCAAAGACCACAAAGACCTGTAAAAACCAACAGGGGCAGTAAAGATGAGGGGCACGTAGTGCTTGAGAAACCATCCAGAAGTGGGGGAGGAGGGGGGAACATGGGCCACGGCTGGAGCTCTTTAAAGCTGCCGCATCTGTTCTGCGATTGCACGGGCGGCTGTCCCCCAGGGATTGCACAGGTGGCTGTCCCCCAGGATCCTTGCGGTGCTTGAGAAAAGATCCAGAAATGGGGGAGGGGGGGGAATGCGGGCCACGGCTGAAGCTCTTTAAAGCTGCTGCATCTTTCCCGTGATTGGAAGATTGGGAGCCTTGGAAAAGCTATGGCGGCTTTCAAGAGTGGCAGGCAGGCGCTGCTTTCCTCCCCTTTATCCACTGAACTTTCTTGGGTTCCCTCTGGGCTCGTGGTTGAAAGAGTTTTCCGTGCTCGACAGGATACTTCGGGGTGGAGCAGCGCCAGCTCCCCCAACAGCACCAGGGGGGCCATTGACAGTGATGGAGGGGAGCCCCACTTGGGCCCGATCTCCCTGCCAGGGAAGGCCCGGAAGAGCTTCAGCCAACTCAAACATGGGAAAGCCTATTCCTCGCTCTACCAGTGGACGAAGCCCAACGGCTTCCTGGCGGACAGGAAGAAGATGGAGAAGATCCGGAAGAAGAGGCGGCTGGTGAGGAAGGAAGCGCCAGCCCCAGCGCCAGCCCCGGAGATAAAGTACCCGGAGGAAGAAGAGTTGCTGGAGAGGGAAGGAGAAGAGCCGTACGCTGAGACACCTCTGAGCCCCTCCTCCGAAGGGGACGCTCAGTCCTCCACGGGGCGCTGCTCCGCCTGGGACTCAGACACCCCATCCAATCCTCCGTACCCAGCGGTGGCTCCCGAGGAGCAGGGCCTCGTCCAAACGGTGGGCAAGCGTACCATTATACGGCAAGGCAAGCAGGTGGTCTTCCGGGACGAGGACGGCAGCGGAGATGATGAGGATATCATGGTGGATTCAGGTAATCCTTGTGGGTAGTGGCTCTCGGAGAGGGAGGGGTCCGTTGGGTGCAGACCCTTGGAGGATAGGGCTTTGGGGGGAAGGGATGGGGTATCTTCTCTTCTTTGGTGGTCCTCTAGAAGTAGGGAGCTGGTTGAGGAAGAGAGGGGAGCAGAACCAAAGGTGGAGAAACGTGGAGGCCAATTGGGTGTGCTGAATTTGTCCACCTTTTGGACACCGTATAGGTGAAAAGTGACTGGGGATGGGACTACAAGACCGCCAAGGTCCCTTCCAACCCTTCAACTGCGGCCTCCTGTAGTGGAACCCCAAGAAGTTCTCACCCTTCTGATCAGTGTTTCTCAACCTTGGCCGCTTTAAGATATGTGGACTTCAACTCCCAGAATTCCCCAGCCAGCCATGCTGGGTTAGGGTTAGGGTTAGGGTGGCTGGCTGGGGAATTCTGGGAGTTGAAGTCCACATATCTTAAAGCAGCCAAGGTTGAGAAACATTGCTTCTGAGGCTTAGCTGGGTCTCCCCAAGTTTCTCCCCTGCTTAACCCCCTTTTCCGGACCTTGCCAGATGATGACTCCTGGGACCTTGTCACCTGCTTCTGCATGAAACCCTTTGCCGGGCGCCCGATGATCGAGTGCAAGGAGTGCCACACCTGGATCCACCTTTCCTGTGCCAAAATCCGGAAATCCAACGTTCCCGAGGTCTACGTCTGCCAGAAATGCCGAGATTCCAAATTCGACATCCGGCGCTCCAGTCGTTCCCGGACGGGCTCCCGTCGGCGCTTCCTGGACTAGCGCGCTGGAGAGCGCGCAATGCACAACAGGCCGGGCGTACAAAATTTGAGAGCGGGGGCAGTGGAACATGGGTCGTGGTGCAGAACTTGTGGGAACCGAGGCCCTCTGATATTCTTGATTCCCTGCTGGATGACGAACGGATTCAGGGCCACTAAACCGGGGAAGGGTGGGTCAGAGAAGGGGCTGAGGGGTTTCTCCCCACTTCTTCTTTTCCTTGTCTTGGAAGCACAAAGGGAATTAACCGGCTGTTGGGAGCTGACCCATCCCACGTTCAGGGAGGGACTGAGACGCAAACAGGCCAGCGATAAAAGACCTCTAAGGGATATGAAAAAAGCGTAATCTAGCCTCGCTTGGAGCACAGATCTGGAGATCAGCTGCCTTGGGCCGTTCCCAGAATTTATCCCCCCCCCCGCCTCGAGAGGCCATTCCAAAGAGCTGGGAGGCGCTTGGTTCTGGAAGCGCTTCCCACGAGCTGAGCTTGGAAGACGGGAACAGTGCAAAAAATAAAACGACCTTATTTTGACAGCAGGTGCACTGGGAATGGGGGACCCCTCCCCTCTGGCAGTTTCTTTCCATCCGCCGGAAAAGGGAAACGAGCTAAGAAATTCAGGTTCTGACTTCAGAGCTCCTTTCGAGGGGAGCAAAGTTTCTCCCGGTGCTTCAAGAACCGCAGCGTGTCCTAAACGCCAGACAGCAGGATGAGGCCAGGAGGCTGTGGAGAGGCGGACCTCGGTTCAGCCACGATTTGGTACTCCCTTTGGACTTTCTAAACCGAGACTGCGCTGCGTCTCCGAAGGTGGGTGGGGACAGAAAGTGGGTGGAGAACCTCTCCCCGTAATCCTTGGTCAATAGGTAAGACATTCCTGGTGTTTTTCTGGTGTTGTGGTGTTAAGGCTTTGTCCGCTTCCCAAAAGTCTGTCTGGGGAATTTCTGCAGAGCTGAAGGTGGATTCTGGCTTGGTGGCCCGGCTCCTCCAGATGGCCACCTGCGAGACGCACCAGGATACCCGTCCTTGCCATCTGGGGCCAAAGCTGCTGGAAAGGAGCCCTCCGGCCAACCCGCTGGGAGATGCCTGCGTGGAAGGAGAGCTTCCAGTGGATTTTGGGGCTCCACGCTAGGACTGCTTTTCGGTTCCTTCCCCCTTTCGTTATCCGCATCGGTCGCCCCTCAGCCAAAACCGCTGGATCTTCCGCAGCAGCAACCGCTGCGCGTCAAGGGTTCGTCTGTGTACAATCTCAGTTTAAGAGCTTTAATTTTTTTTAAAAAAATTAAAATTATTTGTTTTATGGAACGGGGCTGCTTGCGTGACTTCGAATCCCTCCCTCGCTGCATTCTTTCCTCCCCCCACCCCGAAAAAAGGCTTGCAAATAGTGCAAGGGAGTCGGGTCATATAATAAATAATTTGGGGAACTGCACCCCCATCAGTAAATCCACATCTTCTTTAGAGGAGGGATATGGGGTTGATTTCTGGATTATCAAACTGACTGGATGTGGTTACTTAATTTATCCTGCACGTGTGTTGGCTCTTTAACACTGGTTGAGGGTTATCCCCCCCGCCCCCCCGGGACGGACAACTCTCTTTTCCTTGGCAGGGCTGTTGTAGCAATTGCAAGACGGAGGAGGAATCAGCCCCGGTTACTTAAACGAGCGCCTCGCGATGAACGCGGCGCAAAACGCGCGCTTCGGCAGCGCCCAAAGACGGCGTTTGGGGTCGGGTGTTTGCGCCTCCCTGCGCGGGTCTTGCAAGGAAAGAAAAGACCCGAGGCTTGCTAGACCCGCTTCCCCGGCCGGTGTCTTCGGCGCAGCTGGGAGCCAGGCAGGCAGAAGAGGCTGGCCGTGCAATTACGCAGGAACCCCGAGCGCGTGTAAAGGGGCCGCAGCACCTACGCCTTTCCGCAAAGAGGGCGGGGCACCGGAGCCTCCCGGGGAGGGGCCAGCCGGGGCGAAGGCTTACTTCCGGGCACTCAGGAGGCGGACGCCACGGACGCCATCTTTGCTGAGGGCGATGCCAGTGAACGCGAAGGAGAACGCGCTTCCACCCCATTGCCTCCCGCTCCTATCCTCGGGGCGGCGAAGTCCACATGGCAACCGGAAGAGGGAGTTGCGCAGCCCTTTCCTCGCTCTACCTCTATGCCTCTTGCCGAGGCGTGCGCATGCGCGCTCCTTCCAGGCTCGAGAAACCCATGAACTGCACGCAGCCCGCTACGACCGGCTCCCAGGCGGAGCTCGTCGGGCTCTAGGAATGCGGGCCGAAGGGGAGACGGGCAGGACCAGCAACGTGAGAACGGACGCTGGCTAAGCGGAAACACTTCTCCAATATTGAGACCTGGTGGGAGGGACCCAAGAGTCGAAAACTGACCGAACTGGCACGTTGGGCTGGTTGAACTTCTGCCAGCCACCCTAATGAATGAATGCACTCTACATCACTGTATTTCAACCTTGGCAACTTTAAGACAGGTGGACTTCAACTCCCAGAATTCCCCACCCAGTGTTCTGGGAGTTGAAGTCTGCACATGCTGGCTGGGGAATTCTGGGAGTTGAAGTCCACCCGTCTTAAAGTTGCCAAGGTTGAAAAACACTATTCTGCATAAACACAGTGTAAGTCAGATGGCGCAAAAGTCACCTCTACATGGCACCCGTGCTGATTTTGAAAGCCTGTAAACTCACAGTCCTGCACACCTGCTTATCCCAATTATTCCACCACAACCTCGAGGCTACTGGCTCCCACTCCTAAAATCTGCCGACAGGCTTTCACCAGAAGCAGTTCAATCTACCAAGGGGTTTAGTACAAGAACTGCGGTAGGATTTGTGCCAACTCCCGCTTTCAGGTGCACATCCACGGCCTCTGTTGTGAACGCTTTAAAGAAGGGGAATAACCACCTTTAAAATATTTTAAACGGGTCTGGGCAAGATTTCCAATGGATGTTGATCTACGGGTTTCGGTCATGCTTGTCCAGGGAACAGCCAAAGAATAAACTTTAGCTTGCAAGTGCGTGGATGTATGGTGGGCCCCTTCTTCCCTTCCTCTGCCAACAGCAAACTGTGTCTTGACGCAGCGAAGGGCCAAGAAAATCCAGCTTCCTGCCCCCAGCAGGAAGCAGCCCCTGCACCTGCACGGGGAAGCTGGAAGGCTCCCTGGAATGCCCCCTTTCCAATGGATTGAATCATTTTGGCTTCCCATGTCAACTCTGACCCACGGCTTAGTCCAACGCATTAACCCAACCAAGGTGCCTTACAGAAATCAACCACGGCTTAGCAGTGCTGTGTGAATCCACGCAGAGATTTCGCCCCTGCCTCTTCGGGCGATGCCATCCGCCAGGCTCCCCAGAATTTCCTACCGGGGACCCACTCCCACCATCCTCACACAGACTCCATCCTTCACAAAAGTGGGTTGTTTTATTGTCCTTAAATGTTACAGGAGAAACCAGAGGCGCCCCCGCCCTCAGGAACTCACTTGTAGGGGGGTGGGGGTCAGAAAAGCGCTGTCTGTCAGCAGAGACGGGGCTCTCCATCAGCAGGATCTGGGGCTCGCTCTTGGTTGGCCTTGCTCCTGCGTGAAGAGCCGGGGGTGCCGGGTGGTGGCAAAGAGGAATAAACCAGCGATGCGCGGCTTTGCAAAAGGAACCATTACGATTGCCAGAACCAAACAGTGCTCTTATCCCAGCCACTGGAAAGAAAACTGGGACGAGCAGCACAAGGAGAAAGGAATTCTCTGGGTGTAGCATGAACTGAAACACGAACCTTTCCCCCGTGATGGACAGTCGCCTAAGAAAGGGACAAGCTGGGAAAATCCCTTGTTTCGGAGTTGACCGCCACGTGGGGACAGCACCTGATTTAGACAAGAAGGGCGCGGCCAGCAGGATCCCAGCTTCAGGCATCTATGATAGTTTTTCTCAGGTTGAGGGTGGCTGTAATTCAGGGACCGGGGTGGGGTGGGGGGTCTTTCCTGAAGGTTTTCCCAAACAGAGCTGATCCACAAAGGAAGGGAGGAGAGGAGGCTCGTAGCCACGGGAGACACAGGGTCTGCGTCGGCGTCCGGTTCGTCCTCCTTGCCGTTCACACAGACCCCTCCGTGCTTGAGAGGCTGACTCTGAAGAAGCCGGGGTCTCTCCCTTTCTTCAGCCTTTCACTGGCCACCAAAAGGATCCCCTTTAGAAAGCATTTCCAGCCAGCGATGCTGCCTGCCTCTGGGACCTGAACCAGTTTATGGCTAACTTCCCCTCATTCCCCTTCCATGTTCTTACCCTGCTTGAGATGCCAGAGAGGTGAGAGGGGTGGGCATCGCTGCCAGAGGCGGAAGAGTCGGAAACATATGGAGGCTACAGAAATGCATGCAGCAGGGCGCGTTTGGATTCCAGAACAGCTGGGCAATTGAGTGGGAAGAACCTGGCTCTGCCTTATTCGCGAGGGGAGTAGAGAGGCTGATTCTGGCCCTTCCTGCCCCACGGCGTTCCTGGCTGATGGACGACGGTTCCTGCGGGGAGGGAGAAAGCACCGGGCTGCACCTGTAGAACGGGTGGCTGTGGTTCCTTCTCCTTTAATCCCCCAACGTAACTGGTGCAAAGCCACTTTTTCTCTAGACCGTAAAGCAAGCTGCTTCGCCACGGGCGTGAAGCTGGTTCAAATCCAGAAAGGAAGACGGACGACGCCATTTCTGCTGACCCAGGGGGCAGGACGTAGCCCCCCGCCACTCTTCCCCACTGCATTAGCTGTCCATATCGATCCGGTGAGCTGTTGGCCGAGAAAGCAAGAAGGAAGAGATTAAAAAGGTTAGAAGGAATATTTTATAATATTATTTAATATTTAATTTAATACTTAATAAGATAATAAAAATATTTTTTAAAAGATTAAAACTATGCAGAACAGCCATGGGGGTGGGGAGCACATCAGGGTGTTTTGATCCAACCCTCTCCCCTCTTGCAGGGCCTCCTCCTCCCCAACTGGAGAAAATGTCCATTTTAACCTGACCACGGGTCAGATCTCGGGTTCACTTCCAGCATTCCCAGATTGTGAGAGGGGGAGCAATATTAGATTGTAACTTTAAATGCTCTGGCGTCAGGAAGGTGCTAAAGGTGTGGATGATCCCAAAAAAGGAGGCGTCAAAGAGAGTCAGGGGCATTGAATAGCAAATGGGATGCTTTCAAGGGAATTAAGTGTCCAAGGAGACACATTAGCAGGACAAAAACCTCTAATTTTACATAAGTTTACATTCATATGCTGACGGGGTCCACAGAGGTCATGACTGACTGGGAATGCAACTTTATGAAACTTTAGGAAACACCAACAATACAAGATTGGGAGACCAAAATCGGAGAATACTGCTGCAATGGAAAAAATTAATTGTCTATATTCACAGAAGGCTAACCAAATTCGAGCAGGAAAAGCTCCTTCACGAGCAAGATATCACACAGCAAGGCAAGTTAAGCCACTCTGAATGTGTTTGTTAAAGAAAAAAAGAAACTGTTTAAAAAACAATCAAAAACATTTATATCGAATGATTGTAGAAGTTTAAAGCACAATATAAAAATATACTTAAACAGCAGTTAGTAGTCAGGAGACAAAAACAAAGGAGGAAAAAGAAAGAAAAAGAAAGGGGCTGCTTGAATACTTTTTCTCAGAGGCACAATTTTTTTCCTCTCAGTTTTTTAATGTATTTACTTTTTCATTTTTCTTAACGGTTATATTAAATCTCTTCTTCTGAACTCTCACTTCTACCCTCATCTCAGTGTAAAGCTTCTGAAGCAGCAATAATAATATTAATTTTAAAAAAAGATCAGTAACAATATAGATGACTGAGGGATTAGGCTGTTAGGTAAATTTAAATTTTTTGATAGTGTTTTTATTTTAATAATAACTTGTTATCTTTTCATCATACCTGTTTCTATTCACTTGTTATTTTATTTTAATTGTTGTACCCTGCCCAGAGTCACTTTGTGTGAGATGGGCGGCTATACAAATGTGATATATAAATAAACAAAAATGTAATTATATGTTTATATCCTGTTCCTTTCTCCCTTTTTTCTTTCTTTCTTTGCTTAGTTTTTTCTATTGCTTTATACTTAATTAACAAAACAAGAGGAAGAGATTATAATGCCAATAGCGGCTTTTCTGGTCATTCTTCATACAGTTCTGATCTAAATATATTGTCCTGAACAGAAGCATATTGTCCTGAACCATTTTATAAATTATGATCCTTTATAAAAAGATGAATGAAAGAGATGTCTGTTAAATTTGCAGATGCCAGTTAAAGAGATTGGTTAGCACTTTAAAGCAGTGTTGCTCAACCTCAGCAACTTTAAGATGTGTGGACTTCAACTCCCAGAATTCCCCCAGCCAGTTGCTTTTAGAGGACAAAATCATCACTCCAAACATTAGGCCAAATCTAACTGGATGACATTCAACTATGACAAGTGGAAGGGCCTGCATCTGGATAGGAGAAATCAAACATGCAGATTCAGGACAGTGGACATCTGTGGCAGTGGGTGTCAGATGGATCTAGTGCACCTCCAGTTGAACATGGGCAAACTGTGTGATGCAGCAGCTAAAAAGGCCAATACAGTTGTGGACCACAGCATCCAGCCTGTAGGTTACAGGCGCAGTTCCACCCTATGCTGAGCACTCCACATTAAAAGGGACATGGAGAAGTTGGATTACATTTAGGGAGCTAACAGGGTGAGGAAGGGCCTGGAAGTGAAGCCATACAAAGAGGGGTTAAAGGACCTGGATATGTTTAAAGGGCTAAAGAGCAGACTGAGAGGAGATATGGTCTACAAATATTTAAGGCTGTCACGTGCAAAAGGAGACAGACGTAATCTCTGTTGAAATCAAGAGTGGGACGAGGACCATCCAGCTGAGATTGAAAGAAAGAATGGAAGCTGAATATTAGGAGGAATTTCCTGGCAACCAGAACCGTGCTTCGAATGTGGGTGACCTCCTTCCCTGGAGGTTTTTCTTGGGGATGGTTTAGTGGATTCCTGGCCTGGATGGGGGGCTGGACTAGATGACCTCTCAGGTCCTTTCCAATTTGTTTATGGCTGCGTTTATCATTGAAATATTACAATAATTTGTACATCTCTCACGCATTGCCCATTGTGAGGTCATGAGACTGGATGACTTTAGAAAGAAGTTTGGAGAATGCAGATATTCTCTTCTGGGGTCAGAGGCAGGTGAGGGGTCAAGCACTACGGCCCCCACGTTCTGATCCTCAGCTCCCAAGGGAGGCCTCTCTTCTGACCCCACCGCCTTTGATTCCCTGCAGCCATGCTGACCTAAGGCAGGCAGGCATGTCCTGCATTCAAACCCTCCCGTGAAGATACAGGATGCTGGCGCCGCAGAGAGCGAAAACGTCCCCCTTCCTGGCTCTGCTACTCACATTGCTTTGGTATTCGAAGGGCCTCGTCATCGGCCGACATCACTTGGTGGAGGACGCCGCGAAACTGGTAGAGCACTTTCAAGTTCTTCTCTTCCCCAACACAGGGGTCATAGAACCCAGGCAGGCCAGCCTGCAGGACCAAGAACGAGGCCGGGCTGAGCTCACGGGCCCCTGCGAGGCAGAGTGCCCTCCACACCTGGGGGGCCGCGGGAGGACAGAGCTCCGAGACAGCACAGCGCAACATCCCAAAGGAGCACAGATCCCTTGCGGTCAGCTGTCCCAGGGAGGAGCCAGGAAAACTCCTTTGCCTCTCTCTGCCCTGGCACTGCCCTTACTTTGGATGCTTCGGTGAGGATGAGCTTGGAGTCCTTCACCAGGCACTGCAGGGGCACCGCCACGTCGATGACCTTGGCCTTCTCATCCCGCCGGCTCTGGTCGTTGACGAACTTCCCATACCAGGCGTTCACGATAATCAGGCCTTTGAGGAACAAGAGGGGCAGCGCAGTCAGACCACAGGAACCCCCAAAGGAGCAGCCGGCACAGCCACGTCAGGATCAAAGAGGAACAGTGTAGAGATGGAGGTGTTATGTAGGGGGACTGTTCTTTTCCTGGGTTGCCATCACGTGTATTTACTATCTGGTTGCATCTGAGTTTTTAGCTTAGGTTAAGCTGCCCAGAGTTGCTGTCGCAAGACGGGTGGCCATACCAACGGATCGAGACAGACAGACAGTATCATTCTGCTCAGATGAGAAGGGAAACAGGGTGACCGTCAGCCATCCTGCCAGGCCGTTCTACCTGCTCCTCTTTTCCATCTAATCTATTTTTCCGCCTCCCAGATTATAAGCCTGAATTCTTAGCAAAGAGACAGGCAGAACGCTAAAATCACTGCTACTAATTGCCAGCGACAAGCATGCTTGGAACTGAGAAACTGGCTTATCTAAGTGTGTCTGCGCAGGCTGGCAGGCCTTCTTCAGGTGCCAAGAATGGAATCTTCCACATGCAAAGTGGAGGGTCAGTTAATGAGTTACCCCTCTTCTTCCTCAAACGTGAGATGGGTTTGGCCAAGTCAAGCAGTGAACCAGGATCACGGCCTGAACCAGGATCACGGCCTGAATCTCTATGCGGGAGAGGTTTCTATCGCTACTGCATCCTTCCTGTGCCATTTGTGAGATCCAAGCTAAGGCAGGTCCAAACCGAAAAGGGCGCCCCGTAATTCCACCGGCAGGAGAGGGAGGGAAGCAAAAGAGACCAACCAGCCTTACGCACCCATCTTAGCTTCTTCAGCCTCAATGATCCTCCGGACGGATTCTTGCATCAACCGCACCTGTGTGGCAGGGGACAACAGAATGAAGCACCCACACATCAACGCAAAGGGAGCATCTCATGCTTTCTTTAGGACGTTACCATTGAGCCAAGAGTGGGCCTGACTGTGGCCCCGCTTGTCTGCTTTGGGGCAGGCTGCTGGGGGCCTCCATAAGACTACCCTGCGTCTCCATCTGATACAGAAAGCCAGACCCCTGATGAGCTTTGACCCTGATGTGTTTTGCAACAGCTTGTGGGAACGTGGCTCTGTTCTCCAAATGTTCCCGGCTCAAATGCTGAGGGCCTCTGTTCAGCTCGCTCCAGCCGTTTCCTCTCTTCCAGACCAGCGGGAAAGGGAAGGGAAACTTTGGGGCCCGGCTAAAATCAGGCCTGCCAAGGTAACACAGCGCAGGAAGGGCCCAGGGACGAGAATCTGGGACAACACTTACGGCGGCTTCTGCTTCCTGTTTCTTCTGCAAGGTGTCACTGGCGGTGCTCTCTCGCTGCTTCTCCAACTCTCTAGCGGGAGAAAAAGAGGATGCCAAGTGGTCCAGATCAGCCCCTCCCTCCCTCTCTCACTGCTGACCCCCAGGAGGTGAGTCCCACCAGGTTATCCCTGGCAGTGGCATGCTCAAGTTAGCCCTTCGAGGTAGGCCAGGTCAAAAACCTGACCCCTTAAGGACTCCTGGAACTCTACTCTATTGCTGTTGGGGATAATAACCGAATCTTGAAAGTCCCTCCATTTCCCTCTATCCTCTCTTATGCCATGCAGAATCAAGGCTGGCTTATTTGCAGCTTCTTCCACGCCCCGCTGGGCAGGGCTGAGGTTTTCTTTACCATCTTTTTCACTGGTTAATTCCTTTGCTCTTTCTGCCTCCCTCTGCCCCGTGCCATGATGGGGTAGAGGGAGAGGGAAGCTGGAAAGGACTCAGGGGAGGCTCCCCTGGCTTTCAACAACAGGAGAAGTTCCTGCTGTGGGCTGCACCCCCTTAATAAGCAAGAGAAATGCCAGGGACCCAGAGTTTGGCTCCGTCCCCCACCCCACGCCCTCCACACACAGAAGCCACCTCCCCAGTTCCCTGAATTGAGGATTGTTTCTAGCCTGGCCAGAATCTCCCAGAAAGACACAAAGGCCGAGAGCCCCTGCCCTCATCCCTGGTGGTCAGCTTCAGATGGATGTGGGGCTTCTGCACCGCTAGGCAAGAGCCCCCCTTCAACTCTGCCTACAGCTCTGGGGCCCTCACCTCTCCTTCTGGGCCCTGAGATAGGGTTGGATGATCAGCCGGTCCATGGCAAAGTAGAAGACGAGGGGCCCTGCCGTGGCGTAGAAGACAGCGCTGGGCAGCAGTTGGTCGGTCAAGTGGATGGGGAAGAAGTAAGTCTGGCTGGCTCTGTTCAGCCTGGAAGGCGGGAGGAGGAAAAGAAGGGACGATGGCTGCAGCCGGAGCAGACGGCAATGACAGCAGTCCTCTGCGTTCGCGTTACCAGGGGATGTTCAACCCATACCCTGAACGTGCCTGTTCTGCACGCTGCAATGGCCGTCCCCGAGAAAGCAGCCGGGGCTTTGGCCCCTTGCATCCGTGGGTTGCCCCAAGGATGTCTTCTTGCTCCTTCCACAAAACACGAAGCCCCAGTTTTGGAGCAGAAGTGGGGGCCCTCTGAGATGCCGGCCCATTCCTCCTCTGAGGCTCCAGCTGGGAATGGCCAGAGTCAGAGCCAGCGGGGGCGCAAGGAGGCTGCAGAGCTAGCAGATGCCCATCCGTGCCAACCAGTCCTGGCATTTATGCACGACTTAGACCTGTGCCCCCCGCCCCTTGGCAGTGCCAGCAAGAACGAGCAGAAGCGCGGGAAGGGTGGCAGGAGCAGCGTGTCTCAAGCGCAGGGCAGCCAACTCACTTGATCTTCAAAGAGACGCCCTGGGGCACACCGACACTGACCGTGGCTCCGAGGACACTGTGCTTGGAGATCTTCCGTTCGGCCCCGTACTCCACGACGGTTCCGAAAAAGCCAGCCCTGGGTGGAAGGATTGGAGGCCGTAAAGGAGCGGCAGGTTTTGTCTCTCCGGACCAGTAAGGATTGGACGGTGCTGATTTGTGGCGGTTGCATCCCGCCTACCAGTCAGGCGCCAAGGGTGGCCTACACAGCATTGGCCCCAAGAGGAATGGGATGGAGGGGCACTAGAAAGTGGGTCTCCCCACTCCTGGCCCAGCCCCTTCACCACTGATCCCCCTTGGCTCGTGGGCTGAGAGGGAGAGAGTCCCCCATGGAACTTCTGTGGCTGAAGGGGGACTAGAACCCACCACCCCACTCTTGGTCCAGCCCCTTCCCCACTATCCCACACTGACTTTCCCTGAGTCAGGGCAGCACTGCAGGGTTTTGATGCTACATCACCCCCCAATCCAGCCCCGTGCCTTGCTGGCCTCCCCTGCCCTCTGGCTTCCTGGGGCTGAGTCCCCATGTGCTTCTCTATTGCTCTCTTTACAGGACATCTCAGAGGACAAGCGTCTATCCTGTTTTGAAGAAATGCCCTGGAAGAAAATCTGAAGCTTACGGGTAGTCCTTGACTTATGACCATTCGTTTAACGACCATTTGAAGTTACAATGGTGCTGAAAAAGTGACTTGCAACTGGTCTTCACACTTACGACCATCACAGTATCCCCACAGTCATGTGATCCAAATTTGGGTGTTTGGCAAGCAGCATGTATTTATGACAGTTGCAGAATCCCAGGGTCACATGATTGCCATTTGTGACCTTCCCAGGGGGCTTATGACAAGCAAAGTCAATGGGGGAAGCTGGATTTGCTTAACAACCATGGGATTTGCTGAATGACTGTGGCAAAAAAGGTTGTAAAATCAGGCGTGACTCACATAACAACTGCACTGCTTAGCAATGGAACTTCCAATCCCAGTTGCAGTCATAAGTCGAGGACTACCTGTATTTGTTGCTTCTTCTCTCTCATCAGGACTCTGGTGGGTCCTCCCAAGTTGCTCCATGCTATGCTTCTATTTATTATTTATGTGATCACTGTTATTATTATTATTGCCATTTAATTGTATTTTTGCTTATATATTTCATTTATATCAATTCTACTTATGTCTACAGATTTTAAGTGCATCTGTTTCTGAATACTCCCTATATACCTATTTGGTATATATTGTGTTTTCTGGCTGTAAGGCTGTAATAAAGATAAAGATTAAAGATCAGCCTTGGCAAGTAGGGAATTCTGGGAGCTCCTGGGGAATTCTGGGAGCTGAAGTCCACACATCTTAGTTGTTGAGGTAAGGACACTGGATTAGATGGTTCTGAACGTGTAGTTTGCACTGCAGTCTGGACAACTGGTCTAAGACACACTTCTTTCTCCAGAGATTGTAATGGGATGTGGAAATGACCTTCGGAGACAGAGCCCAGAAACCTGCCTAGGGTACAGTCAGAAAAGAGAGGGCACAGCCCACAGCTGCATAATGGGTTGAGAAAGAGACTCAGAAGGGACCCTCCCTAGTTTCCTGGGCTGTAAAGGAGACGGGGGAGGATTGTATGTTCAGACTTGCAAGATTCTGTCAATGTATCTTCACAATAAAACAGAATTAGCTCACCTGGTCGTGTTTCCTGCTGGCCTACCTGGGATGGCTGACAGAGATCCACCGCTCTAGCAGCTAGGCTTGCCTGCCCCAATTCTACAAGCGCCATTCCCACCCTCCACCACCAGGTTTATCCTCCACTGCACATTCAGCAGCCACCCTCCAGCTCTGACATACTTGAGGGATCCTTTCAGACGCGTCTGATCGTCGTCCTGAAACTTGTGCTGGTAACTGACCATGGCGAAGGAGTGAGGGATGCCCAACTGCCAAATATCAAACGTTGCAAACAACAAATTGTTAGTCGTTTTGTTTCCCTCTCTCATACCCCCTGAGCGTTATGGGCTTCCTTGTCTTTTGTTCTCAAATAACAGCCGACAGTTGTTTAAGGGAACTTGGGGACCGGGAAGAAACAAGTGAACCATTAAAGGTGGGCTTTGTGAAAAGATGGCTCAGCCCCGAGAAAGAGGAGAGGATGAGAAAGAAACTCAAGAAAACTCTGGCTTGATTTTGTTTGGTATAAGAAGGAGTAGACAGAAACTCAGACAGGCTTTCAAGATTCTGTTATGATACCTGACAACAATAAAGTAGCATTCCTGAAATTCCTGCTGGGCTGGCCTACCTCAAAGGGCTGATAAGTTGGGGGGTTTAAGATATGCTTTTTCCACATAACATAGGTATTTTAACTTGTGCAATCTGCAACCATAAGGGTCAAAACTGGGCATTGGCTAGACACCTTTAAGAGGAAAGCAGTAAGGGTCTCAATGCATGACCTCTCTCAGCACGGAAACCCCAGTCTGATCAGCCCTCCTTCGGCCTACAAATGTATCTCATCTTCCTTCAAGGCCATCTGAGTCAGGGCACACAATGTTCTTGATGAAGGAGCCCAGTTCTCAAGTCAACCGGCTGACTTATCCGTTTTACGGATACAATTCAGAAAATGAATTTACGCCAGTGCAAAATAGAATAGGGCCAATCGAACAGAAGAAGAAAATCCTCTTAGACGGTACGGAGAGAATTTTTTTCTTACGAGGCCCAGAGCCTGCAAAGTTACAGGCTGGTCCCCAAAAGGGCGTTTCCTGATTGAATCTGTTTCTACTAAACTTTCCTTTGGGTTCGCGATGCTGGTTGTTCAGAAGCAACCCCTCTCCGGCAGATGCTGATCTTCTACGCCAGTGTTTCTCAACCTCAGCAACTTGAAGATGTGTGGACTTCAACTCCCAGAATCCCCCAGAATGTGTCTACACATCTTCAAGTTGCTGAGGTTGAGAAACACTGCTCTATGCAAATCACTATTCAAGAAATAAAGGAAGAATTTCCCACCTGGAACGCCATTGTGAAGTGGCTGGTTTTGGTGTCCCGGACCACACTGGTGTTCATGGCTGACTGCATGCCCCAGCGCCACTGCAGATAACCCATGGTGTTCTTGTCCAGATTTCGGGCCAGGACCGTCGTGAGGCCTGGGCGGATCCCACGCGAGGAGAACTGTAGGGCGCAGTTAGTGGTGATGAAGCTGCCAAGGAGGTCAAAGCAGAAAGACCAGGATTTGGGGGAGCCCGTTCCAGCTGTTCCAGCCCTCCCTGACTAAGCCCACATCCTCATTCTTCCCTAAAGATGGTAAGAGGTTGAGCGATGCAACGAGGAGGCTATCCGAAATCCAACGGCAGCCTATCGACCCCTGGCACAAAGGCCACACCCCTTCCCCGATGCCAGGGCAGGAAAACATGCAACCCCTCATCCAAGTGCCTCCAAACTCTCTTCCGGCATCTTTCAAACCTCTGCCCAAAGTTCAGCAGAACACCAGGTAAAAATCACCCTAAAACGCGGATGGAACCCTGGCAGGGGACGTCCCACGGTTTTCAAAAAGCGAGGGAAAATCACTGAATCGTCAAGCTGGACTGTGCTGTCAGGAGCACCTGCTCCGGCCCCCTGCCCGGTGGAGGATCTCAGCCCTGCCCAAAGTACCTGGGGAAAAAGATTAAAGATCCCAGCCCGCCTAGGGTGTGGAAGTTATGCCCGTCCTGTATTCCTTTTTCAACTACCCCAAACGGTTGTGTGCGGCCGCTGCTATGCAACCATCCTGTGCTATCCAACCCCTCTGGGGATTGTGCATGTTGTCCCTTTTGAAACGGGGGGCGGGGGGCAAATTGGGTGGTGGAGAAAAATAATTGGAATGAAAATGATTCCCAGCTGAACATTTTTAACCCTCCGATTCCAAAGATCTAAAGCAGTGTTTCTCAACCTTGGCAGCTTTACGATGTGTGGACTGCAACTCCCAGAATTCCCCAGCCAGCATGGCTGGCTGGGGAATTCTGGGAGTTGCAGTCCACACATCGTCAAGTTGCCAAGGTTGAGAAACACTGATCTAAAGGCACAGCTGGGCCAGTCTGGGAAGCACATAAAGATATTTCAGGATTGTCTGATTGAAAAGAGCCAGCACACTCAGTAGCTGAGCGGACAGGAGGGATCCAGATGACCGTGGTTCAATCCTTGGCTTCCGAGCCAAGGATCTCCTTGTGGCCAGAAGCCCTTGTCAGCCAAGGAACCAGCGCATTGTAGGAAACAACGCTAAGCTAAGACTTTTCCAGGCTTCTCCCCCAGGAGAGACCGGATCCTCTGCCATCACTCCTCCCATTCCTAGGGCTCATCCCATTCCTCACAGGGTCCAAGTGGAGTTCAGTTTGGATGAAAGAAACGCTCAGTGAGAAACTTCTGCTTTCGAAAGAGGAAGGTTGCCACCATCTGATCACAGAGGGACACGACACCCTAATCAAGAAATGACGGGCCATCCTCGCACTAAGCTGGTACGTTTTTACTCAGTCAGTGTCCCTATTAATTCCCCCCTTTTCTATTCTCACTCTCCCATCCAGAGCTTGACCAGGATTGCTCACCCCCTCAATTTTTGAAACGCGACTCCGTTCTGGACGAAACTATAGCGCGGCAGTGAAAAAAAAAGCTTGAGAGAACTGGCCACATATGGAAATCTTGTTCAGGTCTACTTTTTAAAAAATCCTCGGCCAACGAATCAGCTCAACCTCCTTCCCAGAGCCTTACCATCGCTGGGTGAGATTTCGAAACATCTTCAGGCCAAAGACAGGGCCCTGCAGGTCTCCAGCGCCGAATTCTAGCTGTGTGAACGAAGAGGAGGAGGAGGAGTTACAAGGGAAGCGGGACAGAGGAGTCTGATTCAGCTCATGCAAAGCTGGAGGCATCAGCCCAGCTGCAAAGATCAAAGGTTTGCAAGCCCCATGGGATGCTCTGGCAACGCTGCATGCAGACCCTGGAGGGGGGCTGTGGGGAACTGGGGAAAGAGGAAGGGAAGGTGGCGGATGGTTCGGGGCTGGTGGGATTTGTGGGGATGACACACACCGGCTTTGACCTCCTTGCCCCATCTGGGGATCCCTCCAGATTTTGTTTCAACAGAAACACGCAACCCCCAACGTGTCCTGGATTGCGTTTCTGCCAAAACCACAGAATTTCCGGAGTGGTTTGTTCTGGGTTCGAAAGTTACATTTTGGGCTCCATCGTGGTGCTCCCTCCTCCCTTCCTTTACCCTTTCGATGCCTGCTTGCATCTGCCCCCCAAGAGCTTGTACTTCTAAGCGACAAAACCCCACGGAAGAATTAAAGCAGCAGGTTTGAAATCCAAGGGATGCTCGACCCACAAAAAATAGCTTCGGGACCTCCCTCTGTGCAAACTGCCAGCGCCAGTCAGATTCAAGGAGTGGCAAAATCAGATTCCAGTGACTGGCTTGGACTCGGTCGCCAAAGAGGAAGGGACCTGTCGAGATCTCACCCGCCTTCGAGGTGAATCAAGCAAGCCTCAAAACTTCCACCCGATTTACCTCTCCCCAGCCTTTGGCAGAGGTCACCCGCCGGAGACCCAAGCTGACGGAGCCGCCACCATTGCCGTTCTGCGTCGAGAGGTTTCCCGAGAGGATGGCAGTGTCCGTGGCCGTTAGCGGGGCCTGCACGACAAACAGATCAAGCAAGTGAGCCAGGTCACGGACAAGCCAGACGACGCTCTTCGAAGGTCTGAGCAAAGCTTGCTAGCCTTGGAGACCTTCCGCAGCTGCAGTTGGGGGGCTTCCGTAGAAGTGAATGGCGGCTGATTCTCCCGACCAGGCTGAGTGTCAGGAAAGGAGCTGGGTGCCTCCCGGGCCACAGTGCCCTCCGAGTGCAGAAACAGGGGAGAACAAGATGTCCCGCAGCCTCTTACCTCAATTGATTGCGATATGTGCATTCTGTTAATTTCGATATGAGGGAAAGGGCTCCCTGACACATCTTCATACTCCTCGTCGTAGCGATCAAAGAGGTCAGTGGCATCTACTCCAACACTAATGGTTCCCTGGGGAATTGAACAGATTTTTGCTGTTAACAGATTTTGCCCTCCGTGAGTCTTCATGTCTGGATTACCACCCTCCCCCCCTTTTCAAATTGCTCTTCCACCTCCACCTTCTGGGTTATCTCTCTCGGTGCTCGTTCCTGGCAGCACCCACGAGGGCGTTTGTTCACCCTCTAATCCTACGAGCCGGAAGGGAACTGAGAGGTCACCTAGTCCCACCCTCTCCGTGGGGTGAGATCTGCCAAGGCAATTCAGGCGGACGGCTATCCCGTCCATTTGAAGACTTCCAACGAGGGGGATTGTACCACTTAGTGAGGCAACCTCACTGAAACCAGCTACAGCAGGTGCCAACTCTCCCTGCCCTTACGTGTCTTGAGGACTAGAATCTTAAAAGAACGTTTTAAGATAGCTTCACTATTCTAGTCCGTCAGTAGGGGTATAACCTAGGGGATCTTCTACATGCCTAGCAGAACCACAAAGTTGGGGCATTAAAGGTCATCTAGCCCAATCCTAGCTCAGTGTAGAGCATCTGGTTATTCCCCCAAGCTGTCCTATCTCCTGTGGAGTTGAGTCTTGGATTGGAAGCTCCTTGGGGCAGAGGTTGGTTTGGTTGTTGTTCAGTGGGCTTGCTTTATTCTATACCAGTGTTTCTCAGCCTTGGGAACCTTAAGATGTGTGGACTTCAACTCCCAGAATTCCCCAGCCAGGGGGATTCTGGGAGTTGAAGTCCACACATCTTAAGATTCCCAAAGTTGAAAAACAATGTTCTATACTGCAGGTGAACCCACCAAGGCTCCATAGCCGAAAATGGTGCCTTCCATGTGGTTCTTGAATCTTCCAAAAATTGCCACCTGAATTTTTAGATTTTATATACAAGAATATACACTTGTGTATAAGTGTGTAACTGATGCCCAAGTATAGAAATATTGGGACAAATAAATAAATCTTCCATGGAATCTGAGAATTGGAAGTCACCCTAGAGGCCATCTAGCCCAACCCCTGCTCAGTGCAGGGTCCCCCCAGAGCATCTCCAGTGCTCCATTTAGCCTCAGGTCAGAAGATCTCCAGTGAAGGAAAGCTCACCTCTTCATATGGCTGACCTCTCGTTGGGTCAGAAAGTTTGGGAAAAGGGCAACTTTATTAAATACAAGTCTGAAGAGCAAGAATGCTAACTATATATAATTTTAAGCAAGTCGAATCCAGTTTAGACTGGGCCCAAACCATACTGACTCCTTGGGATGTGCCACTCACTAGCCACTTGCCCTTCAAGGTTGCACAACCCTGTTTGTTGGAACCTCAACAAGCACCAAGCACCTCACATGACCTCTCCTGATGTGTGTTTCCATCCCTGGATGATGCTTGCCTAGCATGTCGCACCGCCCCCTTGAAAAGCAAGAAGGAGAAGGTTGAAAAGCAAGAGGAGAACCATCGCTGGTCATTTGGGCCCCGCAAAGTTTGCCCTGGCATCTCTTTCTTACGTAAAGCAGATTAGGAGCAGAAAAGAGCCTTCCCCAACTGCTGTCCCAAAACAACCGGAAAGGGGGCCCTGCCCGCCCCCACTGGAGAGGATATGGCCTCTCAACTGCAATGTCAGAAGACAAGGGATGTTAATGGGGGAATGATATAGGGGGAAGGGGGCAACCTTGTAGAAACTCAGTTTTTAAAAAGCCTCTGTTTTGGAAAGAAAGACTTAAGTGGCGAATTGCTCCTATCAGGAACCTAAAATGCACCTCCAGTGCTGACAAAGGGTAGAATAATGACCTGGCTAGTGAAAAACCATCTTATAAACTAGGATGGGTAAGCTTTGTGCAGCTGAAGTCCGTCCTCCCTCCCTCCCTCCGTCCCTCCCTTTTCTAGGGGAGTTTCTCCCCCTCCAAAAAGTTAAAACAGTTGGGGACTTAACTTACCTACTGGAGAATTAACATACCTACTTTGCTATTCATTTGGGGTGGGGAGAACACTAGAGGTCATACTGTCAAACCAAGAAAAGGGTTAAACAGTCAGGAAGCCCCAAGGAAAGGGACTGGATAATCAGGAAGCCTGTCCACCAAGTGGAAGAGGAGGCTAGCCCACAAAGGCCACTGGGGTGTCCCCAACCTCCAGAGGGCTGCACGTGCATTCCACCGACATATGGAAGAAAGTGGTATTGTGACCACGCTTTACCATTAGAACGAGGGCGTTCACCTAGAGCACTTATGGGGTTTTCAGGCTGGAAGACCACAATCAACTACTGTGACATATTCTGGGGGTTGTGATCTTCTGGTGAGATCACAAGGTCCCTGCAGGTGCACAATTTGAGAGCAGAAGCTTCATCCGCAAAGGGCTGGGAGGATACGCTCACGCTGAGTTGTTCCTGCCGTGGCAGAACAGCCCTGGATGGCAAACGCTTGGGGGTCACCCCTCTCCCCTTTGGGCTCCTGAATAACTGGAGGGTAACAGAAGGGAGGGGAGCATGCAACACCCCCCCCCCCCGCAAAAGATCCTGATCACAGCCCTTGAGGGCTGGACAATCAGAGCTCTCATCTTGCAGGCAGAGAGACCAAACAGGCTGGGGTGGTCCTCCAACCCGCTTAGCAGCAAGAAAGGGAAGTGGAAGACCGCCTAGTGGTCTCAGGGCAAGGTCCTCCAAAACATTTTGGGGTGCCAGGCAGAGATGTGATAGAGTCACTCCCCCCTCCCCAAGACACAGACAATGATTGAGCAGAATCGCCTCGAAAAAGCTTCTGAGGGGCAGGGAGGCCGGAGGGCCATTCCAAGCTGGCTACTGTCATTGGGGCAGGGACCACCCATCTCTGGGGACAAACAAAAGCTGGGGTCTTCATCCACTATGGGCAAGTAAGTTTCTCGGAAGACTCCATCCATCCATCGTGTGTGAGTGTGTCCTTGAGAAACGGAACCCCTTTAGGTCTGGCAGGAACGGATCCCATTATCCCCCCGACCCCGCAGGAGCATCTAAAGAAGATTCACACTTCTGGCATCTCGTTCCAATCTTCACTTTGGAAGAAGCACGCGCCTCCTGCAGCTAGCAGTTAAAATACAGGCTGTTACGGCCGAGGAAGCGATCCTCGTGCATGTTCATAGCAAACTCTTTCTCCCAGGGGAGATTCTCGTATCTCTGAAATACTTTGCAGACCCCTCCCCACCTCCGCAGCATCCGACATCCAACTCTAATGCAATCAAGAGTTGAAAGGAAGGAATGGAGTTGTGGCTCCCTCTTGTATCTCTGATTCCTACAACACCTAAAAGTGAAGTTTCATATCAGTGTTTCTCAACCTTGGGAACTCCCAAGATTGAGAAACACTGCTTTATATAATAGGAGAGGAACAACTGATAATGTTGGCATAAACCAGATTTAACTAACTTCCTTTCATGTCCCTTCTGCTTTGTCCTTTTCCTGCTCTTTGCCTAAGGCTGCTCCTCCTGAAAGGAATCAGCACTGCCCAGAAGCTCGCAAGCCCAGGCAGATATCCAGGAAGGGCGATGAAAGGGACAGGAAAGGCGCCTTTGGCACCCCCAGGAACCGGGGTCCTGCCCTAGTGGCCCTCTCAGATGTCCAAAGGCCACCCAGATCCGTTTTCGCCGCATCCCCAAGGTGCCACGTTCCAGGCGGTTCCTGCCTATATGCCCGCACCAAAGCGCCAGCTGTCGTGCCGGGGGGCAAAGAACACTCGAGATGTCTGCAGATGTACTCTGAAGAGCCGGTGGTGATCCAGGAGCCGAGGAGATGCTCTTGTGAGGAAAGCCAGGGGCTGATGGAGTGATTTTCCCATCGTCCTCAGCGGCCAAGGATGCCAGCTGTTTCTCAACGGTGTACCACAATCCAACTCCTTGAACGGATTCAGCTTGGGTTTGATTAATTTCTTCCAAGCGGTCCATTTTTCCTAGTTCTTACACTTACACAGGAAAGGGGAGGGGGAACCACTTGAAAGGGAGCAATGAATTCTCATGAAGATTTCCAGTAGTAGGAGGGGCAACGAAAGGTCTGATGCCCAGCACTACCTCCTTTTCCTTCCCTAACTGAAATATCTATATAATATATGCAAGTTCAGCATATATTGTGCAAAATATATTATGCAACTGTACAAGCAGAAGTGAACAGGACTTAACTCTACTTGGCATGGAGACTGTCCTGGAAAGAGCTGGGCTGAAGCCAAACAAAATTTTCAGGTTCAGAAAACTGCCTTTTTCTGTTGAATGCACTTCGATAATATTTAAGGCGGGGGGGGGGGCTAAACTAGAGCATACCAGGGAAAATACCTGTATTTAGTAATAGAGTAGCAGAAATAGTCTTGGCACTGACTGGGAATTAAGTCTGAAGGCTGCAGTTTTGGCCAAGAGAAAGCGAGGACTCATACATTGTGCCAAATGAATGCCCAACGAGGCACGTTCTTCCTCCCCATTTTTGTAGATCTGCTGCTCATTCAGACTCTTGATAGAGCTGACATTTCTATGTTGTTCTGCCCCGGTTTCTTGCAAACGTTGCGTGTTAAGCAGGCAGAAACGTGCACTTAAAAAGAGATAAAAGAAGAGCTGGCTCTCGAGGCAGCCGTTTGCCATTCATGCTTATTTACTGCAACTAGTGAGGGGAAATCAAAAGGAGAGACTGGCAATGTTTTTTTCCTGGTGGAAGAAATCTGCAATGCCTCCCCGCGTCCCCCAACCATCAGCAATCTTCAGATACAGAGGTGGCAGTCCCTTTCTTTAGGAAGCCGGGATTTCTCTGTTCCCTTTGATTTTAAGGTGTCTTGGAGCAATGCTTCTCAACCTCAGCAACTTTCAGATGTGTGGACTTCAACTCCCAGAATTCCATGCTGGCTGGGGAATTCTGGGAGTTGAAGTCCACACATCTGAAAGTTGCTGAGGTTGAGAAACACTGACTTGGAGGATTCTGCAAGGTGGATGCAACAGTGTCCTTTCTAGAAGGACAGAGCTCCACATCACTTCCCTGAACTTCTCTAGGAATACCTTTCAGCTTCTCCCCTCAAGGAGGGGAGAACAATCAAGGAGGAAAAATACCCTTATCAAGGAACTCTCAAGGAAGAAAACACAATGCAACCAAGACCGGCAGGACAAACTGTTATATATAAACCACCATCCAATTCCACTGTTCCTTGCACTGATGATGTTACCTCACCTGGTCATGAGATGTCTGCAGGAAAACAACTAAGCTCAAACAACCTCAAGAACCCAACAGTTCAGCCCTGATCTACGTATATTCTCTACTATGACAAGGCACACTTTGGTTGCATCTGCACAACCCACTAAACTAGACTAAAACAGGACTGGTTTAGGACAGCCCAGCTCTTGTCTTTACGTGCTGTCTGAACCAGGCCAACACTTTCAACCATAAACACAGATTACCAGTTTGGGCATTGTCCACAGCTGCAGTTTTTAATTTTGTGTTCAAATACGTTGTGTCAACCCAGCTTTCAGAGCGCAACGGGCGCGGGGCCTTTCTCTGCAGAAGGCATGGCGTGGCAGGACGGCCCGACGCCTGAAACCGAGCAAGGCGGCCTTGTCCCTGGAGGAACAGGAATGTGATTTTCCAAGACACTGTCCTTGTTCCAAGGTCACAGATGTGCCAGAGTGATGACGGAGAAGCAGGGCGAGAGAACAACCCCGGAAACAAGAGGCTCTAAATTAAACCCGCTATTCTACAAGGGCGAAGAGGGAGATAATTATAAAGATAGTCATAAAACGGTAAAGGCCTTGTTGGAGCTGCAGGCTTGCCGAGAGCTAAGAGGCATCATCACGCCAAGGAAACTATGATACAAATTAAAACAAAATTAAGAATATTGATTCGGATGCCATCTGGTGCCCAGAGAGGCGCGCACACTCTTGCTTATACCAGGACACGAAAAATTTCTGAACCCCAGCCTGCACTTATCTTGGAGGAGCTTCTCATCTCCTCCTGCAGCAAAATGTCCCTCCGTCCTGCCCAGATGGTTGAAAGTCACATCCACCCCCCCCCCCCGCAATTAACTCTAGCCTTCTCCCAAGTCCACTCCAGACTTCCTGACCTCGGTAGGGACAACTTCAGGTACTTGTAGGGGGTTCATTTTGCATGTTTAGCTGGTAATGGGACATGCCTGAACAGGCAGCCGTGCTGGAGACACTAAGACAGGTGAGCAGGCAATTAATTTCTCGAGGGCTTGAGAAAGGCCAGAGAACGATAGAGGGCTGCCAACAAGTAATACCTAGGAACCTAATTCAGGAAGTGTGTATCTTTCTGCTGAACTGAACCCTCAGCTCATGGCAAAGGTGATGAGAGAAAAGCAGGTCAAACATTTTTTTCATACTGATACAAAACAAGCAATCTTCTGTAGCTTCGAGGTGGCTGCTTAAGATGTCTTCTCAGAACAGGTAGTCCTCGACTTACGACTGTTCGTTTATGACAGTTTGAAGTTACGACAGTACTGAAAAAAGTGACTTACGACCAGTCCTCACGCTTACCACCGTTGCAGCATCTCCACAGTCATGTGATCAAAATTTGGGTGCTTGGCAACTGGCATGTATTTACAACAGTTGCAACATGCTGGGGGCACGTGATCAGCATTTGCAATCTTCCCAGGGGGGTTCTGGAAGCCAGATTCACTTAACAGCTGTGGCAAAAAGGTCATAAAATTGGGCACAACTCACTTAATAACTGCATCGCTCAGCGATGGAAGTTCCAGTCCCAATTGTGGTTGTAAGTCAAGGACTACCTGTACTTCTCAGCTAACCATTCCACCTGCGGCATGCCATCTTATTTTACAAGGCTCTTTCTTGGGGAATCTTACTCTGCCTGTCAAAGTTTGCCTTTCTTTTGCCCAAAATGAGAAACTAAGTGCCAGCCAAGACTCTGGCAAAGGAGGAGAGAGAAGGAACCAATGCTTGAACCAGCAGCCAACGCAAGCTAAAACTTTTAGGAAGCCAACAGTACCCACAACTAAGGATGGTTCCAAAAGGGGAAGCACCACAACAAAGTGCCTGAAGGCTGTATCTCAGCATGGAATGGAGGTTTTTTGCAAACCCAAGATTTGGTACTGCTCAGGCCACAAGGACTCACACATCCAGCATGTGAGAAAGGGTTGTGAAGAGTCAAGTTTCAGCTCTTGTGGAACTCTTGGTGGTCATGAGATCATTGAGGAGGGCTGGTTGGAACCAAAGAAAAAACACTAGGAAAATGAGGAGGCCAGGCAACCTCTTACTTAAAAGCACCCCCCCCCCCCAAATCACCTTGGATGTTGAGAACAAAGGGGTGATTGAGAACCAGTGACGCTCATTGAACCAGAAGCGCTGAACCACACAGGATTCTGAACTCTTAACATTCAAAGAAAAGCCAGCAAAATTAGAATTCCTACCACAGGGTTGGTGTTTTGCTGACTGCTTAGGGCTTACAAGTCCACATCTGCAAAACTTAACTACTGATTCACCCCTTGTGACCCCGTCTTCCTTCTGCTGGTCCGGCGGACAATTTGTTGGGTTGGAATCCTTCAGTTCCAGCAACTCGCCTGGAGATGGCTGTCAAAGCCAGCACAGAGCTAATCATTCACTGGACAGAACGAATGCTACCACCCAGAAGGACCATGTTGATCCCGGCCCCCGATGGCCCTTGGGGTTTCAGAAAAGGAACTAAAGCAATCCCACAACTTTTCATATTTGATCTAACACAGCCTTGCCTATAACACGTCCCCTTTCAGGGGACTTGGACTAAAATGTCCCTCATTCTCACCAGCCTGGACAACAGCTTATGGGAAGAACAGATCCACCAGCCCCAGGGCAGTGCAGTGTCCTTTTCAAGATGAGGTCTACAGGCTAAGTCACAAAACAGATAAGCCAACCATGTCCTGGCTGGGCTGGTGGTGGCTAAAAACAACATCACCTTTAGCAGATCTCCAGTTAACATTTTTCTCCCTCTCTCTTGCTCTTACTCAACTCACACACAACCTCTCACATCCACCACGGTTATATTTCATTTTCAGATAAGTCTATCTTTAGAAAGGTGTAGCCAGCTCACCTTCTTTTCTTCAGCTCTCAGGCCAGAGAGAGAGAGAGAGAGATGTTACATATGCCATGCCCTCATCTATGAAGTTTTACATGACTACACAGATTCCCTGTGCCCCTGGGGAAATAATTTCTATATTTTTACAGTGTATACCCTGGGTGGGAAAAACACTCATCAGTGAGGGCACGACAGATGTGACATCTCTCTCTCTCTGGTCTGAGAGCTGAAGAAAAGATTAGATATACCATTCTACAAATTGCAACACCACCGAGTGCCAGGGCTTGGATAGCTCCTAAGGCTAACGCACGGTAGATAGTCATCTCAAGTTCAATGGTCCATGAGTTCAATTTCTGGCAGAAGGTCTGAACCCCGTCATAAGATCTATGGCTGCATATCCCTGATGAGTCTCAAGTAAGGATAAAGCCATTTGCATCCTGCCTCCTGGTGGTGACTGTAAGATCGTGTGATGGACTACTGTAACACAGCAGGTTCTCAGGAAGGAGGGAGCACATTCCAGGAAGGGGAGCAGGACAAGAGACAACACAGTCCGGAGCAGGAGTGTGGGAAGAGGAAGAGATTTAGGATGGCCACTCCCCAGAATCTCCCAGGGTATATCCACTAGGTTAGAGTAATACAGCTTTAGTCTGTCAAGATTCTGTCTATATGGTGTAAGCAATAAAAGAACTGAACTTGGCTGGACTGTTTCTCTGTCATTCTTGGGCCAGGCCTGACAGGTCGCCTTCATTTAAAAGTTATCCTGAGTGCCAATGGGATGCACCAGTTACATCCCGCTGGACTGGCATCAGGGAGATCCAAGTTCAAGTTTACCCTCAACCCTTTAGAAGCTTGTTGGGTGACTTGGGGACAGTTTTCTCTTAGCCCAGGCTGGTGGAGGAGTGCTATGTATATCACCTTCAGCTTCTGTACAAAAAGTGGGACATAAATCTAAAGAAAAGATACAGCATTGTAAGTTTCACCCACGATGCATGCGAAGGGCCACCCTGCTCGTCAGAGGTGGTATATTATCAGGCTGTTTGCAAAAAGTCTTCTGCATCAAGAAGATACCCTAAGGGGAAGAAATGGCGGGCTGAAGACGACTCCTCAAAAAGCAGAGCTGACAACTGCAGTGGAATGAAGAGCCGGTGAATAGACTGGCTCTTCATAATTCCTCTCTGGACAAGGAGAAGACTTGAGATTGGCCACAAGGGCTCCAGACAGCTGCTCCTCATGAGGAGACTGTAAAACAGCAGTCTCCAGCTGGTTTAGAGCTCCGAGAGATGAGGAAACAGCCATCTTGCTCAAACCATGGTCAGCACCTTTGAAAGGACACTAAGTTCACACACTTCCTTTTCTAATCACTTTCGGAAACTGCTTGTTCACAGCTTTCCGGCTATTAGGAACCTTTGGATCGACAAGTTTCACAGCACCAGGTGAGTTTCCTTCAATCCTTGGCGGAAGAATTCTTAACTACAAGTTTAAGAACTTAATTTTTTTTTTCTGGAATAAACAGCAAAAGGGTGATTAAAACTTTAATTTTAGAAAGTTACAAATGGAGTAAGGGTCCAGATAAATTTGAAATAAGATTTTGGAATTAATTATAAAGAATACTTCCCGTGGGAAAATGCTTTTGTTCTGAATTTAAAAAAAAACATAGTAAGATAAGACTTTAAGAAGTGGACACTAGAGGGAACTAAAGATTATAATTAAAGGAGAAGGACACTCAAACTTGATTTACAATGACAGAATGAAGCAAACTATTTTAATATTGGACATATTGAAGGACATTTTTGAACAATGGACCCAGAAGTTGATTTTAACAGTGTCTGCCTCTATAAGATAGACTGTGTCTACAATATGTTATGGGAGAGGAACAAGTTCTACCTGACAAGATCAAGACTGATTTGAAAGTAGATTTAACAATGAATGACATGGAAAAAGATGCTACACTGGACATACAGAGGAAACCAGCTGATGTCTTAATAATAAAAGGGATATACAAACAAGAAACCAAGAGAGTGACCTGGATAATTTTCCTATATTGGATTTACAAAAGAGGTTTGTTAAAGTTTGAAAAATTTTATGAGAAGGGACAAAGAAAAAATGAAAAGAAATCAAGTTCTAGGTCATTATATATTTTATGTTTTTAATGTTTGTTGTGAATCGCCCAGAGTTCCCCCATTGGGGGGAGATGGGCGGCTGAAAAATTTAATAAATAAATAAATAAAAATAAATTATTTGATGGGACTAAAGATCAAAATGGTTAAAAGGAAAAGGAAAGAATATAAAGTTGGTTTATTTGATCAAGGTTAAAATAGATATGTTGTTATCTCTGGTAACCCTTAATGGGCTTTTGCTGACATCAGGACTGAAGTGACAAGGCTTTAAGGATTCGTTTATAGATAAGAGATGGGATATGGGAAGAAGAGATCCTTTGCTGTATTTTAAGAGGAGGTGAAAAGTTACTAAAATTGTTTATATTTGCTGTGATGAAGGAGAAAATCATTTCTTTATATATTTCTTTTCTTTTTCTTTACTATATTCTTTTTTCCTTTCTTTTCTCTTTCTCCTTTTTCTCGTTCTTTTTTCTTTCTTTTCTGCACCTTTTTCTTTTTTAGTTTGTATCAGTTTGTATTGTTGTAGTCGTAATCTTTAGTAAAATTACTATAAAGAGGATACCATAAGGAAAATTCCCGCAAACCTCCAGATTTCTGGGGGGGGGCTGGAGGGGACATTCTGAAAGCTGCAGGAGTGTCTGCAGGACCAAACCACCCAAGCATCGCACGTGAGATAAGCGATACGCACAGGCTGCTGTGCATTAAGCAAAGCAAAATACGTCTAAGACTTCAAAACATGTCGGCAGTCCAGGAGGTGTTTCCAAAGGCTTTGGGAGGCGGGTGGATTTAATTTAGATCTGATTTTCCTGATTTTCAGCCTCACCTCCAAGTCTGCATGGAGTCTTACCGCTGCACCCCTCGCTATCTGAAACTGATCAGAGCGTGCATCTCTCCACCAACAAAGCGCGACCCGCTGAACGCCCGACGGGTTGTCTTTTCAGCTAGCAAACGTGCGATTGCAGGCAATGCAAAGTAAACGCTTAACCGGGAATTTTCACAGCAGGCCTGTGACATCCTCTCATCTTCCCATCCAATGTCGTGAAACGAAGAAAACGCTCTTTTAAAAGCCAGGCAAATCCCAGCCCACCAAGGTCACCTGCCTTGGCTCAACGCTCCCGGTTTCTAGTTAGAAAATGCCGCTCACTGACTTGAAGCCCCTTTCCTAGAACTAATAAACCGTTGGAAATGTTGAAATAAGTCGGGTCCGTAGATGAAACAGTCACAGCTGCACTACCTAATTCCACAGGACGCTGCCTAGAGAGACATTTCCATCGAACGCCAGTAAGCAATTGCCATAAACCCCAGATGGCTGGTTTTTATCGCCGGATGCTTCGGCTCACAACGTGGTTCTCCTCTTTATCGCTCAACAGTCACGACAAAACGCAGGCGCTTCGGCTCAAATGCCAAGCTCCCGGAGCCAGAGGCGGAGAGCAACGCGGGTTGGCTCGCTCACTCGCCCCTCGCAGGAAAACGCTTCCGATGTACGGATGACTCTCCACGCCGAGCTTTCCAATGGGCTGTGACTCGGGGCAGAGGGAACTGGCTGCGTGCTCAGATTGGGACGTGCAGGAGGAATTTGGAGACGGGGGACCCGACGGCTGCACGTGGGGGCAGGAAGCTGAACGGAGCCGGAATGGGAGCCATTTCTGCGCATGGCAGCCATCGTGCGTTGCTATTCGGGTCGTGCGGTGTTTTGCACCAGGGAGAAGGGGAAAACAGTGTGCGTTTTCATGCTGCCAGCACAGGCGAGGCCTGCCCTTTCATTTCCACAAAAAATGGGTGGAGGCATGGGGAACCCAAAATCTAGCAAACCAAACCAAAATCTATCATTTAGCAATGCCAGTAAGGAGGACCAGCTTCAGAATCCCAGATACACCATCCAGGGCAGTGTTTCTCAACCTTAGCAATTTTAAGACATGTGGACTTCAACTCCCAGAATTCCCCAGCCAGCATGGCTGGGGAATTCTGGAAGTTGAAGTCCCACATCTTAAAGTTGCTAAGGTGGAGAAACACTGGTCCAGGGGGCCAACATGGAGTTGCCTGCATACATGTAATCCAAAAGGATGTTTTAATCTAATCTTTGCCTTGTCTGGAAGGCTCCAGGTAGAGGTGCCGCTGGGATCAACACAGCCTCATGGCGATTATACACCGATTACGAACATCCCTGCCGACTTTAACAGAGAACCAGCCGGCAATCTGCCCAACGCTGCAGCTTCATAGCCGCGTGTCATCCCAACGGCTTTTTGGGTTGCCGGATTCCTCCTGTAGCAGCTTTAATTTCATTTTCCAGCGATACTGAGGCCGGAGCAGAAGAGGGAAAGGCTGCCATAAAACAAACGTCCCCGGGGACCCATCAGGGAACACACCGTTGTTGAGAAGGAAGCGGTGTTGAGAGATAAGCGTTTAGATCCTTAGAGGGGCCTTTCATTTCTATTCCGCTGGGCGGAAGCAAGAGGAAGGGGGTCGCCTACTCATGAAGGATGCAGTGAAGGCTGTGACGGAAAGGCTCTCTGCACCAGCCACACAGCCATTTCTAGCCGCCCTCCCTGATTCAGTGAAGCTCAGTCTTGCCATGAGGTCCAGACTGGCATGCCACAAACTGACAATGTTTCTTTTTGGGGGGGGGGGGGCACTCAATTTTCAGAATTAAGTCTCCGAAGGGATCTTGGAGATGATCTAACCCAACCCCCTGCCCAGGGCAGGAATGGACCGCTACAGCTTCCCCAACGGATGGTCCTTCAGCCTCTGTCTGAGCACCTCCAAAGGAGTCCGCCATCTCCCGACGCACCTCTTCCATTCTCACAGTTAGGAAATTCTTCCTGATGTGCAAGCAACATCAACTCCCTTGTAATTTAAACGCCTCATTTCTTGACTTTGTCTTCTGGAACAGCTCTGGACAATTCTGCCCCCTCTTCTCCACAACAGCTAGTGTGTCCCCCACAGCTGTCTTTCCAGCAAGCTAAGCACACCCAAAGCTTCCAACCGTTCCTCACCGATTTCAACCTGGTGGCTCTTCTCTGCATACCGATTTCTCAACATCCTTCCTAAACTATGGTGGCCCAAACCACAGAGTCAGTTCCCTGCCATTACAAAACCACTCCCAGTTGCCTCTCTACCTCCTTATCCCTTTTTGTTTTTTGTTTAATTTAACCCACCCCACTCCCAAAGGCCGGGGAAGGGATCCTGAGGTCGGGAAATGGGTTCTGCCGCATCCAAAAAATTCAAAGCCTTACTTTGGGATTTGTCCGCTGCTGAAGCCTCCTCTCTTCTCTCTCGCGCTGCAACCGTTCAAATTCCTCCCGGATTTCAGCCGGGGTCCTCCTCCTCTCCACCACCTAAAGGAACAGAAGTTCAGCATTAGAGGTCATTTGGCAGAAAACATCAGCTGCAAACCAAGGTAGAAACGCTAAATCGGTTTTCATTCCCTGCATCGAAGCAGCTTCAGGAGACTGCTGCTCCCCCTCTCTATCTCTTGCTCCTCAATCAAGCTGTAGAGATATTATTATCCTTAGTTTATCGTCACAATTTAGTCTCCTGGTCCTCACTCTGGGCTTTCTGCAGAGAGGAAGCACATATACAACAGGATGGTAAATACAGAAAACAAGACCAGCCTTACCAGGAAGCTGGTGGGAAGCCAAAATACGGCTCAGGTTAACTTCTGTAATTCCTTTTCTTAAATTAAAAAAATCGGGGTAGTCTATGAATTCCAAGCAAAGTTGGCATGATCTCCTCCATCTCCCAGAACATTACGAGAAGAAAAACTCACTTCACTTTGGGGAAAGCCACAGCTTAAATGGAGCCTGGCGGGTTAGGCAAATGCAGCCACGGTGGTTTGTAAACCAGGATTGAGGGCTCAGCGTTTGGTTTTAGTTGCAGAGGTCATGGTTAAGCAAGCCAGGGTTTAGCACAATGCACAAACCAGACAGTGTGCAGATCTGCTGCCCAGCAATTCTCATCCAGTAAGCACAGCCACAGACTGGGAAGAACTCCAGTCTCAGAGATCTCACATGGGATCAATGGGGAGATCGACAGGGAATTTTGGGCCCAACATGACAACATTCTGTATTAATGGCTTGGCTGAAAAGGTTGGGAACGTGGGTATCCAATGCGCACACGTAATACCAAACTGGGTAGAAGGCAGAACTAACATTCAAAACAATCTTGGAAAGTCAGGAAAGGGACTGAAAACGGCATCTACGTCAAGTCCCTCATGTCAGAATTTAAAAATACGAAGTGCTTAGGGGTAGGGGGATGAGGGAAGCAAGCAGACCTAGGAAGCATCCTGGAATTGGAGCTGATCCCAGGCTGAACCTGATTCAGCGGCATGACAGGGTGCCCCAAACAGAAACTGAATCTGAGGCTGCATCACAAAGTCTCTTAAGAACAGGAAGGGACTCTTGAGGTCCCGCAGTCCAACCCCCAGCCCAGTGCGGGAATGCAAACTTAAGCTCATGGACAGTTGGTTCTTCTTCGTGAAGATACCCACCCCTCCGGGTCGCTATTCCCACCCAAATTCAGTTAACCCCCAGTTTCTCATGCTTCCCAAATATTCCGATGTAATTCTTGGCTCAACTGAAAAAGTCAGACTGTGTCCCCTAAGTGCATATTTCGAGAGGAAGCACACGTAGGAAAGACAAATGTCTGGGTTTTTCATCAGTTGGAGAAATATGCAGAAATGGGAAAGCGCCGATTGGAGTCCATGCACGTGAAAACGTTCAATAGTCCGATTTAAAATACGGGATCCTCCCAATGGAATCCTAGTGTTTGAAGGGTTCCCCGAGGCCACCTAAGCCACCCCCTTGTTCAGGGCAGGAATCCCAATCCCGGACTGATGGCTGTCTGGCCTCCCCTTGAACACCTCCCCTGAAGGGGATCCCCCCGCTTTCTGGATCCCTGGCATCAAGAAAAGCACGCTCTTCCCAAATCCCATGAAGTGAACCAAAATTGGACTGGTTCCAAAAAGACACTTCAGCACAGACTGGGAGGCAAAATCCGGCACCCGCCCCAGGGCCAAACTCTTCAATGCTTTGCACAACACGATGGGATTAACCTGGCAGGGGGTCAGAAGGGGCGAGACTGGTTGCGGAGAACCTCGGCGAGCGTCAGAGTTCACGACTCGAAATGACTTTAGCTCCGAGTTCCCTCGGGGCAAGCGGAAACGAAAACCGAAAAGCGCTCCCGTCGGATCGGAAAGCGAGCTCTGTAGTCCAGGCACATCCACGGGGGCTCCCCGCAAGGTTAAACACATCTGCCCTCGGGCATCAATCCTTCACCTGCGAGATGGTGCTTTTCCTGGAAATTTCTGAGTCCTCAGGTTATAGGTGTTTCTTTTCCAGTTCATCAGAGGTACGTTTGCCTCTCATTCACCGCGTGAAGAAAGTGGCAGTTAGCAAAAATGTTCCAATGTGCATCTTTTTGTTTTGCATTTTAATGATTTTAGTGGCGCTTCGCGGTGTATCTGCTGAAGCAAGGGACGCCACCCAGGAGGATCTGCTGGCTCTGGAAAAGCTAAACGAGGTCACGCCAAATTAATGCGCAGATGGGAGACCACCAGGAGATCCTGGGGCTGTATTGTCGACTGGGGGGGGGAATCCTAGAAAAGGGCAGTGTCAAAAATAGTTCCATGCCAATTAGTGGCAATCAATTTGGACGTGTCCTTGAAGTGCCCAGAAGCTGAGCTAGACAAGCCTCACTGTATTTATTTGTATTACTGCCAGTAACTATGCCCCTCTTTGGCACCCCATTTCAAATCAGGTTGTAATAATCATCAGGTTGTAATAATAATAACATCAGCATGGTTGAAATCAGGTTGTAATAACAACAACATCAGCATGGTTGACAATCTAAAGCAGTGTTTCTCAACCTTAGCAACTTTAAGATATGTGGACTTCAACTCCCAGAATTCCCCAGCCAGCATGGCTGGCTGGGGAATTCTGGAAGTTGAAGTCCACATATCTTAAAGTTGTCAAGGTTGAGAAAAACAAAGAATAATGAGACAATGATTTCTTTTTCCCTTGCAAAACACATTTCCTAAGGTAAATCCCTTAATTCATAAATAATTATCAATAACTGATGATTATGCAACTGATCTCAAACACTGGAACGGAGGTAGAGATGTTATCCCTGTGAATCTCAGTATTAGAGATCAAGCATTCGGCCCCTCCAATGCGCACAATTTTAAAATAACATTAAAAAAAAATTATTCCCTCCTGCACCCCAGACACTGGATCACCCCAAAGGGCCATTAGTTTTGGGGAGGCACAGCTTTTATACATCTCCTTAGGAGGAGACCATCAGGTTCAGTGAGATGGTCAATGTTAAGTAGGATTGCAAGCTGAAATACCGTTCTAATTTGGGTATTTTCTGCTTTCACTTATTCGGAACAGAGTTCCCAGCCAAAACGAGTTAAGTCCAAAAGATTCGTGGCTGCGTTCACTTTAACCCACCCTCTTTTTAACAGGGGGCTTGCTTAACGAAGGGAAAGACGGCAAAACAGATAGGCACATTTTAAGTGGTGCCAACGGAAAGATGGAAAGTTAGTGGGTGGTACTTGTTGAAAGGAGGAGAGTTGTATTAGTGACAAAAAATCAGGAGTTTTGATAGCACCTTTTCCGACTAACACATTTGGTTAAAAGCCCTGCTAACTGAGCATCTGATGAAGTGGGCCACAGCTCACAAATTCTTATGCCATTGAGTAAATTCATGGGCTGGAGAAGATGCTGTGCCTGGCTCCTTCGGGTTTTTTATTCGCATTTCTCAGAAGAAGGGAAGGTGATTTGGGGAAGGTTGTGCTTGTCTCTCCTTCGTGGAAGTGAGAGCACCAAGAGAAGCATCAATGGGAGGCAAATGCAGCGGAAGGGGGCCCTTAAATTGTGGGTGCCTAAAAGCAAAAAAAGTCCAGGTCCAGAACAAATGGGTGGTAAAGGAACAGGGTCCGAATGCCAATGGGAATAGCCTGGAGGGGAAAAAAAATAGTCGAGAATGACGACTGAAGTGCAGGATGAGTAGATGAAGGAAAGGTGACCAAGCGGAGAGGAAATACCTCAAGCATGGGGATGGCTAGCCCCATAGAGGCCTTCTGTCTTCAGCCTCAGATTTTTCATTTCCTTGGACTCTCCTTCCCCTTTTTTAGAAATGCTTTTAAACTGATGTTTTATGTATTTATATATATTTGTTTTTAATGTTCAGTGTGAGTCGCCCAGAGTTCCCCCATTGGGGGGAGATGGGCGGGAAAGGAAGGAAGGAAGGAAGGAAGGAAGGAAGGAAGGAAGGAAGGAAGGAAGGAAGGAAGGAAGGAAGGAAGGAAGGAAGGAATGGGGTGAGGCTGACGAGGTCCTCAAAATGAGAAAGGAGAGGTCTCAAGAAGCTGTAGAAGGAAGGAAGGTTGGTAAAAATAGAAAGATTTGGAGCTGAATAATATGTTGGGGTGCGTCCTTTTCTTATCACGTGTCTTTAATGTTTTCAGCTTACTTTCCCCCCCTCCTTTTCTGTGCTTTGCATGAAACTGGGAATAGCACAATGGGTATTTGATGTGAAATTGAAATGATGTTTACTCGGTCAAAGACCAGCAAAATTTGAAAATATACGACCCAAAAGTAAAATCAAATAGATGAGATAAAATACTAGCATAACAAAGATAAAACAACAAATAAAATTGTAACATACGCTACTACATACTATGTATATATGTAATTAAGCCTTTTTAAAAAAAAAATTACTGCATTTCTAATGAAATTGACTATACCTAATGGTTTAAAATGCTGTTAAATTATATTTTATAGCCATTCAATCTGATCTGAATAAAAATGCCTCCTTCCAGCTGTTTGCTAACATGAATTTCTTGAAAAATTACATATACTCTTTTCTGTAACTATTACCAACACCGATTGTTTTCCTTTCAAACTCATTACTAAGCTTACAAACGGCACGATTTTAATTTCCATTTTAGACTTAAAAGAACATAAACTAGACAGAAGATTGCATAGATGTTTTTTTTAAGTGTCACAATTGTTTTCGGAGCAGTGCCCTGTAGCTCTGCGAACATCTTGACACTCTCATGCTATCGTACGCGTCAGAATCTTCTGCTCTTTAAATCATCCTCTGTCTCGCTACTTAATGAACATTTCCTACAGCAATGCATTTTTTTTTAAATGGCCTTCTTCTGTTTATTTTTCATAAATTCACAGGCATCATTAGATCTCTGGGGGCAATATTTGAAATTACAGAAGTCTTGCTGGATTTTCTCTTTTTGTTTTAGGAGCTGGTATTCGCCACTTGGCATGACACAGGGGCTAAAACTAATTATTCAGACTCCTGACATTCCACCCATCAAATCCATGACTGTCAGTCTGGACTGGAACAAAGTCCAAGCGAAGATGCTTGGACAGTACACAGGGATGACGAATGCCCGTCAAAATCGAAGCAGAGTTCAGGCTCTCTTTTTTAAGCAAGTGCCAGAGGGTTAGCAAAGTTTCCTTGTTGCAACACAATCAAAGTGTCCTGTAGCAACTGAAACACAAATATTTTACAGCGGTAAAAATGGAGTAGGTATTCTGAATTCCAAGCAGTTCCACCATTAAACATTATGCACTTTGGGGGGCTTTCTCACGTGGCCAGAGAAGATCCAAAGCTATTTTCCAAGGGAAAAAAAACCTGATAAAGTGCAAATCCTTCGTCCTTTGCAATTAGAGCAGCTCTCCCTTGGCCCTGTCCCATTTCCATTTCCATCCTCTCTTGAATTCTGCCCAAGTTCTCTCACTGGATGCCAGAACAGCAGAAGGCAGCTGTGCCAGAGGGCCACTGGGCTTCAGGCCTTCTTGGGGGTGCCAGAAGCGGAGCAGACCATGCAGGAATGATTAGGCCCCCCTCTTCCCGAAACTGGAGGGGGAAGTGGAGGTCTACGCCCACAAACTGTTTGCAACCGGGAGCAGAACACCCAGGGCATCTTCTTTCTCCCTGCAGCGCGGAAGAGCAAATGGAGTTGGGCTGGCTTGCAGGCGTGGTATCTGCAGTGGCTGCAGAAATGTCCCGCTTCTGAGTTCTCCTCCTGCCCAGCTGAAGCCAAAGTCAAAGTTCTTGGCTTGCCACATAGGTGGGGAGTAAACAGAGATCGGCCAGGGCTTCCTCAACCACCAGCTGCTTACCGTGGTTATCTTGCAGTTTGCTGTTTTGTAATGGGTAGCGTTTAAGAATTCCCCCAGTCCACTGAGACTGCAAGCAAGAGCTTTTTCCCGAGGATCTCCTTTGCTGTTCAGCTCCAGCCCATCAACCCTAAGCGGGTTGATAATGTGGGCTGAAGCCAGAGGGGCTGAACTCAATCAGATTCCCAGCAGCTTCCTCACAGGAAGCCTCTGACTACCTCAATGAGTAATTGAATAAATTAAGCAAATGTAGAGAATCCCCAATCCAAGTGTTTGAAGACCCAGAGGGCAACAACAGTCTTCAAGCTTAAGAGATAGGGCCAGAGCCTAGATGGCAATGACATTGAAATATAAAGGAAGTAAACAGAGCCATACAATTAGCAGACTTCAGATGCTGGGTTGTTTTAATGCTGGGAGGTAGTTCGAGTGGATTGGAACGCAGACTCTTAAAGATAGGGAGCAACACCAGCAAGATGTTCTCTCCTCAAATCTCACAGGGCACCAGATCATCTGGATGGTGACAGAACAACCTACCAGCTTCTGAGTCGAGTAGCCCGATTCCATTCCATCTGCAAGTCTAAAATAGCCTAAAGGCAAGTGTTATGGGCAGGTTCCATCTCCTGAGAGGGGTTCAATATGTATATCTGTATATATGTCTTGTTTTTGGAAGCCAGGAACAATCTCTGAGGAACAAAGTGAGCCCATGACGCATACTCAACTGCAGAGCCACTCAACCTGCGCGAAGACATTTACAGAAGGTAGCAGATGATACCTCCACCTGGTTAGACTGATCATTGCTCCCTGGCAATGACACTTGGGTCAAACAGCCACTCCAAGGCTTGATCTCTGAGGCTGCAGATTGAGAAAGTCATCCCAGAGAAGAGTAGGGTCTTGATTGTGTCAAGGATGAAACTGTGGCGGATTGCAGGAGAGAGCAAGGTTCTCGGGAAGGAGGAGGAGCATTCTAAGAAGGGCAGGGAGACAAGAGACAACACAGTCCAGAGCAGGAGCGTGGGAAGCAAAAGAGGTTCAGGATAGCCACTCCCTAGAATCTCCCAGGGTATATCCACTAGTTGCAGTAGTAAAGATTCAGTCTGGCAAGATTTTGTCTATAAGGTTTAAGCAAATAAAGGAGCTGAACTCGGTTGGACTGTTTCCCTGTTGTTTTTGGGCTGGGCCTGACAGAAACTGGGCAAATGCAGGAGAAGGCATAGAAGGCCAGAGCACCATTCCAACATCAGCAGCCAGCATTCAAAGCTTTCCCACTACTAATACAAAACCCAGGTTATCTAATGTTTAGGAGAACTCAAAGTGGACAAGGATGAAACAAGGGGCTGATGAGACAGTAGACAGTGAAGGTGACCCTGGGAGGAGGGCAGGCAAAGTTGGGAGCAAAGATAAGGAAGTGATGTGCAAGGGTGGACTTGGAGTTTTAGGGTCATGCTTGGATACATTTTCCATGTCTTTGGAAGACAGTTGGCTTGCATTGAAAGTAGTCACCTGCCCCAATTTCTGTTGACTTCCATATCATCTGCTTCTCCTTGTGTTACCTACAGCCCTGTCCTCTTTCTTCAATTGCTTATTATGCGAACTGCCAACATAATGGGTCCAACCCCTCTTCGGACATCATGTTTTCATCTCAAGGTGAAAAGACAGTGATCTGACTGGGGCCGTGGCATGATATTAATGTCCTCTACTCTCAAATCACACACAATTGAAGGGCCTCCTTCTTTGAAAGCCAACAGTCCTAGATAATCGTCAGCCAGTCTCCAATCAATCATTTCTTGGTAGGGCTATTGAGAACTAGGGACTCCCAGATGAGACGATTTACTTACGACCTTTCTATCTGAGGTTCATGACTGGACATGGACAGAGACAGGAGGGGTAGTGCACCCCTCCTCCTCCAGTTAAATCTCTCAGCAGCATTCAGCGGTGTTCTTTTACACCACCTGCAAGGGTGGGGATTGGAGACAATGTTCTCGTCAGTTCTGCTCCTTCCTAAGCAGGGAGCTCCAACAGATGTTGTTGGGGCAGGAGAGGTCAAGTGCTCAACCTTCTCCCTGATCCTGTTTAACATCTAAATGAAACAGCTGGGGGAAGTCATCCATTGATTTGAGATTAGGCATCATCAATATGCTGATGATTTCTACTCCAGGTTGAGCAATGTTGCAGTGGAAGTTCTGACACAGCTTGAAGGCTGTGAGGCACTGGATGGGGCAAAACAGTCTAAGAATGGATCCCAGGAAGAATAAGAGGTTACAAAGATCCTCTGGTTCTATGGAGGCTCCATCTAGATGAGCCTGCACTTCCCCTGAAGAAGCTGGTGTGTAATCTGAGGGAGTCTCCTAGACTCACAACTGCTACTAGAACATCCAGTGGACACCTCTGGCCAAAGGAGGCTTTGGCCAGCTCCAGCATGTCACTCCCCTTCCTGGGACTAGGTGGTGATGACAATGACTCATGGCCTTGCTATCCCTCAGCTAGACTGCTGTAATTCAATTTACATGGGGCTGCCCTTGGACTTGGAAGGGAAATTTGCACAGAATGTAGCTGCCCCCCTGCTAATTGGCCCTACCTGGTTCAGTAGAATAACAAATATCTTGCAGGGCTACTCTAGTCAAGCTGTGATAAAGCTCTATATGGATTGGGCCCTTGTTATTTTGAGGGTGGTCTTCTCCAAGTAGAATCCATCCACCCTACACCGTCTAGCAGGGACAAGATGACCTGGGTGGCCACCCCATGAGATATCAAGGAGCTGTGGATGACATTCTCAACATCAACCCCCTCATTCTATGCCTGTGCCCCCAGGTTGGGTTGGCCCCAATCCTTACCCTCTTTAGGAAACTGGTGAAGGCAGCCCTCTTGTGCAGGGCATTTGGAAAGGAAGACGTTAATCTCAACAACAGATACTATGGATGTTTTAAGATGCATATATCATAAGCTGCCTAGCGTTGTACCAACAGGTGGCACCCAAATGCTTCACTGTTGTAAAAAAAAAAAAAATCTAAAAAAAACATATTAAATATTCAAATGTCACTTTTAAGACTCATCCAGTCATCCTGCCTCTTCTTCACATTTCTATTCCTTATCCAAGCTTGTTCGCTTTTAACCTTTGTGCAGAGAGTGGCAACAAATATTAGCAGGGTGCTCTTTCCAGGGCTCCCAAGGGGCTACTTCCCATTACAAGACAGGTAGAAAAGACAGCTCTCAGACTCATCCGAGTCTTAAAACACCTGCATTCTGACCCCTTGCTCAAGATGCGGTAGCAGCAGGTTCCTGCACCAAGAAAAGTCCTGGACCAGATGGTCTCTAACACCCCTTCTAACCTTTCCATTCTAGGATGAGAAGCAGACGACGCCCAAGAGAGTTGGGAGCACGTCCAATCTGGCAGCCATGTTTGAGGTCCTACTTCTGCTTCCTCGGACCGAAGGCTATTTAATGACTTGTGACACGATCTATATTAGAACAATTCAGGCAGCAGCTACAGGAACTTGAAATGGCATTAATGGCACTTCCTTGAAATGTCTGTTGAGGTCTGGCTCCACAAGATAAATCAAGGACTCATTTTCTCTACGGACTATTGTCTGTAATATGTCTTGGTATGAAAACCCAAGGAGACGTGTTATAAAAAGGCAGTTTTTAATCTTTTAGGGAAGAAGTTCTTGTCATGTGGCATTACCTTCATCAGATCCTACGATACAAGACTAACGTATGAGAACATAATAAGCCCACTCTGCTTTTAATCATAAAGCCAACATTAAAATCCTTGGTTTCAAAGGTGCATTCATAACTGACCATGTGCTCCCCAAAACATGGGACAAAGAGATATTTTTGGTTTGAGGTTATAAAATAGAATTTTTTTTACTCAAGAAAAGCAATGGCCAAGCCTGAAAGTAGAAAGATAAGATATACACACTGTCCGAACTGGATCGAAGCATCGTCCAGTATAACATAGTGGACCCATAAGGAGGGACAGGGGGACATCTCCCATGGTTGCTATTCAGCTGAGTTTTCCGAGCAGTGTTCAGTCAGAAACTCTGTCAAACCTTTGCTGAAAGCTCACATCCAATTTCTGCTGGATCACCCTACCCACTAATTAATACTTTCAAAAACATTTTGATTACTGAGATAGGGTTTAATTTCTGTACACATAGGAGATGCAGGTACTTCTTCAGCGAGAGGCATTCATCTACATTTTCTTCATAATTTCATGCAGAATAGAGACTAAATTGGCCATTTTTAAACCCTTGAGGATCAATTTTGCCAGTCTTAAAAGAGATGTTGCATATTATCCACAATTCCTGCATGTGCTTTCTTAGCAACACTCAAGCGGATATCATCTGGACTCAAGGATTTATTTTTAGTTTCTAAATAAAATCTACAATTTCATCTCTTGCTACTTCTTTCTCGGCTCATTCAATTCTCTCATAATCCCCTTCAGGCACAGGAATTCACCACAACAGCACCCAGGCAATGGATTTATTTAATAATAGAATGATGGAGACATTTAGGCCTTAGCTCGATCGCAGGAAACCCCATTGATTCAAATCCAAAATCCATCCTTAACAAATAATCCTTGTTTGAATGTACCTAGTGGAGAATGGCCCACCAGCTCCATGAGTAGATGTTCTACTTCAAACATTCATGTCATACAATCTGGAACAGAGTCATGATCTAGCGAACATCCTTTCAGGTACTCGAGAAGAACAATTAATCTTATCTTTTCAGAACTGAACCTAATTCTTTCAATCTCTCTTCACAGGACTTCTTTTCAGATCTCCTAATCATCCTTGTGGACCTTCTGAGGAACCTGATCCAATTTCTCTCAATCCTTCTTGAAGTGCCATGCTCATAATGGGACACACTATCTAAGGCAGGGTCTCAACAAGATAAAACAAAATAGAATCCTTACTTCCTACGATTTGGAAACCATCTGGTTGATGCAGCCTCAAATGTCCTTCTGGCATCCATGTCACAAATGTGTGCAACCAACTATTATTCCAAGACTTTTTTCACAAGTGTTATTACCAGGCTGAGCAATCTCCTGTCCCATATCGGGGCATTTGGTTTTATTTTCCTAAATAAACATGTTTCATTACTGTTACATTCACTGTTCTTTTCAGCCCGTTTCTTCAAATGTGTCGACATAACTGTTAATTTTGTTTCTGTCCCCATGTGACCTAGGGACAGATGATAGTATCATTTGCAAATTCAGGAAGCATCCAGCCACCTCTGGCCAAGCCAGACAAGACCAACCTGTGTGGCACTCCAGTGAAGCCCACACTCCAGTTTGAGAAGGAACTGGATTCACAAGCATTCTATGAGTACAATTTTTGAACCAACAAAAGGTCCACTCAACTGTCATGCCAACATTACTTTGCCAATCTTGCAGAAATCGAGATACACCACATTTAGTGTTCCCATGAGCTATTAAGGAAATTACTCTTTCAAAATATGAATTAAGATTTGTCTTCAGTAATTTGTTCTTGATAAATCCATGCTAACTTCTGGTGATTAGCTGATTTTTTTGAAGGCGCTTCTACAGATCTACTCTGCAATCTTCCCAGGTACTGATGGCAGCCTGATTGAGTTCCAGTTTCTCAAATATTCCTTTTTCCCTTTTAGAGCGGAAGAACATTTGCTCCTGCTAGTCTTCTGGCAAATTACCCATTCCAGTTGGGGCTCTGTAGACCATTGATTCACCATAAAAAGCAGAATACATTGAGTTATTTTTAACAAAAAGCCCTTTAAAACACTTTAAAGGTCTTTTTAAATCACTGAGCTGAATGCCAATATCTCCACTATTTTATTATTTAAAGATAAATCACCAAACAGAAGAAAAAGAAAAAAAAGAAAAGAAAATCTACTAAAAACATCATTAGGTAAATATTTAGTTTCTAACTTCCCCACCATTGTACTCTGCCTGATATTTGTAAACATTAAACATGTTCAGTTAAGTGATTCCCAGATTTCTCAATGCCCAAAGATTCAGCTACATCATCAGGAAATTCCTTCAGTATTTGATGCCATTCATCTGGCTTTAAGCCTTCAGACCACGTGTGTGCGCGTGCACGCACGTGTGCATGGTGTGTGTGTGTACGCACACACATGCCCTAAACTTGTTTGTTTGTTTGTTTATTTATTTTCAGGCTTGTATGATGCCCATCTCCCCCAACGGGTGACTCTGGGCGGCTCACAATAATAAAAAGAAGGAAAAAACACAGGTCTCTCCAAACATGGATAAAATCAATAAATAATTAAAAAACATATTAAAATGCCTTAAAAACCTCCTATGATTTTAGCCCTAAAAAACCTGTAAGATGCTGGGGGGGGGACAACCCATCAGCCCACCAGCCATCTCCACAGGTGCCGGCCCCCCTCTGGCCCCCAGGCCTTCCGGCAGAGCCAGGATTTGAGCCCTTTCCTGAAGGCCATGAGGGAGGGGCACACCGGACCTCGAGAGGCAGGATGTTCCACAGGGCGGGCGCTGCAGCAGAAAAGGCTCTCTGCCTAGACCCCACCAATCGAAATTCCTTGACTGGTGGGGTCTGCAACCTGCCCCTTCTGCTGGACCGAGTGGGACGGGCTGAAATGACCGGGGCGAGGCGGTTCCTCAGATAACCTGGTCCCGTGCCATGGAGGGCTTTAAAGGTGATGACCAACACCTTGAATTGGACTCGGAAACAAACCGGTAACCAATGCAGCTCACGCAACAGCGGTGTTATACGTGCCCTCCTAGGGCATTAAGAACTGTCCACACCGCCGCATTCTGCACCAGCTGTAGCTTCCGGATACTCTTCAAGGGTAGCCCCATGTAGAGTGCATTACAGTAGTCCAACCCGGAGGTGACCAGGGCATGAGTGACCGTGCGGAGGTCCTCCTGATCCAGGAAGGGGCGTAACTGCCGCACAACACGAAGTCCTGCAAAGGCCCTCCTAGCCACGACTGCCACCTGCTCTTCGAGCAGGAGTCGTGAGTCCAGGAGAACCCCCAGATTACGCACCGGGTCTGTCTGGGGTAGTGCAACCCCATCAAGAACCAAAGATGACAAAGTCCTAGATCTTGAGGCTCCCTGTATCCACAGCCACTCCGTCTTACCAGGGTTCAGCTGAAGCCTGTTGTCCCCCATCCAGGCCCCCACAGCCTCCAGGCACCGCGAGAGGGCAGTCACAGCGTCACTTAAGGCACCTGGGATGGAGATGTATAGTTGGGTATCATCAGCATACTGATGATACCTCACCCCATGGTGCCGGATGATCTCACCCAGCGGTTTCATGTAGATATTAAATAGGAGCGGTGAAAGCACTGACCCCTGTGGCACCCCACAAAGTAGGGGCCGGGGGCTGGACCTCTCGCTCCCTATCAACACTGATTGGGTTCGGCCTTGGAGAAAGGAGCTGAACCAGCACAACATTGTGCCACCCAGCCCCAACTCCTGCAGCCGACCCAAAAGGATACCACGGTCGATGGTATCGAAAGCCGTCGAGAGGTCAAGAAGAGCAAGGATGGATGCACTCCCCCCATCCCGCTCTCGCCAGAGATCATCTAAAAGTGCGACCAATGCTGTTTCTGTCCCATAACTGGGCCTGAATCCTGACTGATAGGGGTCCAGATAATCCATTTCCTCCAGGATCCTCTGAAGCTGCTGCGCGACCACCTTTTCTACCACCTTCCCTAAAAAGGGGAGGTGGGAGACTGGACGAAAATTGTCCAGGAGGGTGGGGTCTAGCAATTGTTTCTAACAATCTCTAATTGCTCTTCCTGGTTTCCTGGTGGGACATGTAAGCTGGGTTTTTTTTTGTTTTTGCTTTTTTTTGCAGAAGATTGAGCCCAAAAGGAGTCGGCTCTGCCTTTTCTTTGTTCCCTGCCAGGATTTTGCCATCTTTATTCCTTTCTCTGGAAGTCCTCCAAACAAGTGGAGGCGTGCAAAAGTTGTATCTGAAGTGCCAGATATCTTTTTTACAGTATTCAGACCCCAGCCAGCCATTCACCTGCAATTTTCCTCATTCCCTTTCCAGAGATGATTTTCACCCATCGCAGCTGATCACACAAACATCTCTTCTTTTTTGACCCTGGTTCTCGTGGCATAAGCAAATGTGTGCGCATGTATTTCCTGAAATTTCACCCAGCTTCTCTGCAATTCTCCTGTCTAACCTCACTCCATATTTCATCCCCCAATGATTCAAAGGGTCCCCCTGGTCATTTCCCTGCGTGAGAACCATTTAACTATGTTTATGGTCTCAATGCTCAGCATTTTTCATCCTTTATGGGGGTGTGAACAAGGCAAAGAAGCATTTGATTTCAAGCCTGGAACAAAACAGCCCAATTTGAAACATTTGGAGCTGCCCGGGTTCCAATGGGGCTAGGAATACTCTGTTCTCACCCACTGAAAAATAAATAATCCATTAAAATCTATTATGAAAAAAAACCCTTCTTCTCAACAGGGAGGCTAGGCACAAATTCCTTCAATTTCTTTATTTAAAAAAAAAAATAAAACCTTAAAACACTGAGCTGCTTAGCCAATAGATTACAGGTCAATAGAGTAGCTAATCCTTTTAGCAGTCTTTTTAATTAGCACATCTCTTCCTTTTTTAAAATGTCTTATTTTGTCTTTAAAAAAAACCCTCCCTGCCCATTTTTTCCCGAAGTCACCGACACCTCCCTCACCTCGCAAGCAAGATCAAGCAACAAGATTGGTTTCTTTTGCACTGCCTGTCACCCAGGTGCAAGACTAGCCGAAACGACACCCCTGTCCTTGGCTGGTATTTTTAGCTGCACACAAGGGCGGCTGCTGACTGCAAGAAACGAAAAAGAAAGCTGATGCTTCTTTATGCACGCAAATAATATTCACACAAGGCAGCCCAAGAGCATCACGGAGGACACATGCACGCCAAAGTTCAAGCTGGTACAAATCAGCCTAGAATAATTCCATTTTCCAGTGCTTCCTCCACAGGATACAATAGTAGTAACTTAGTAGATGGGCTAGTAGCCAGCTGTCTTCTGCGTAGCCACGCACCTCTCAACATTCAATGCGCGCATCGCTCCGTCTGCTGTAAACCAAGAGCCGCAGGGGCAGGGCTGGCCTCTACAGCCATGCTGGCCAGGCTGGAAAAAGTCTCAAAAAAAGGGAATTCAGTCACAAGCCACAGAACAGCCTAGTTGTGGGAACACTCCAAACACACCTTCTGTTTCACGCTCAGAACCCTGGAAACAGCGGTTTGAACAGTACAGCATTCTGGAGTTTAAAGTCTTCTGCCATCCTTAATCCATTATTGTATGGTCACGACCCTTTTGCCAAGACATTTCCCCCTTTTTTTAAAAGGTGGCATAGTGGTTACTGTGATGGTCTGTGGGAATGACCTTGGGAGACAGGAGGAAAAGCCGCAGACTGGACAACCAGTGTGTAAAAGGTATCTCAGCCCACAGAAGGAAAAGGGGTGTGGGAAGCGTTTCAGAAGGGACCCTCCCTGGATTTCCAGAGAGTAAAAGGAAAGGAGGGGAGAAATACTTTCAGACTTGCAAGGTTCTGTTAATGTAACCTTACAATAATGATAGAGCTAAAATTCATTGCTTTGCTTCTTGTCTGGACTATCTAGAAGGACTGACATCAACCTTGCAAGTCTGGTGGTACTGAAGACTTCTCTGGAAGACAGACATGAACTACCTGGTCTCATGTGGTGGCTATACGGACCCTCCACGTTCAGGGGCAGTATACCACGCCGTTGATGGTGGGCAACAGCAGGAGACAGCTGTTCCCTTCCAGGTCATCCAAATGAACCTGGATATGGTGTTAGATGTACTCGGCACAGTGGCTAAGCGAGGTGGACAGGAACCCCATCCAAATTGCTATACATCCCATCACATCTATGAGAAGATATTGAACCATTCCCCCCAGTGTGCTAATTCCTAAGCACTGAGCATTCTTTTTTGCTTGCTTTTAATGGAGAGCATCTGAGCACCCTCTGCCCTGCTTTCCTCTAGTCTACAGTTATACAGCCCAGGACTAACATGCCTCCATAGGAGGCACAGAAGAGGAACACTGTTTTTTCTTAAGGACACAGGCACAAGAGTTACTGCACAGACTTTACCCTCTCCCCACCCAAGACAGAAAACCCCAAAGAAAAGATGGGCTCCAGATAATATGGCCAGCAACGGTCTTGTCTTCTTACCTCCCATCCTTCCATTTCAAGGCCTCGCTTTCCATAAATGTCATAGATGGCTCTGGTCTGTGGGTCACTGAGCACTGAAAATTAAAATCAAGATGTTATCAGAACCTGCGGTGTTCTAGGCTGAGTTCAAAGAGAGTTTTTCCACCCAACACACACAAACACCATTGCCAGAACCTTCCACTATATTTTTAGAAGGCAAAAGCCAGGCCACCCAACTCATATGCTTTTTAATGACATAGCCAATTGGAGCTATCTGTCAAGGGTAACCACGCGGCAGATCCAACTGTAAAGCCAGATTTGTATTTTTAAGCCTATTTTTTATAGATTCTGGAGGGGGGGGAGCAGAAGCCCCCCCACCCAGCACCCTTCTAGAACTGGATTTCAAAATGGGGCACTTGGAAGGGGAAGGTTGGGAGGTTTCACGGGCAGAAGCATCACATCTCCAAATCTCTGCTGGGTCTCCAGCTTCTTAAAATCTTGCTCCCATGTACCCCAAAGTCTAATTAAGGATGCTGTAAACGATTCCACCCACGTCCAAAGCAATGGGAGGAAAGAAATGCTGACCTTTCAGGAAACTCCAGAGCCAAATTTCTCTGGCTAATCTCTAGAATTTAATAAGAAATCATTTATTCACTATTTCCCTCTGGGCCAAAGCAATGGACAACAAAAACTGCTGGTGCTGCAGTTTTTGCTACAAAAAAGGCCAAATCTGGCCAGCTCCTAATTTACTTAAGCTTCAGTTACTTCTCCCCCAAATCTCCAAAATGCTGCAAACTATCAATAATTCAGATGCATACAAGATTCATTCAACCAAACCCAGATAACGGAACGCCATCAGAAGTACAAGCATTTCAAGGGAAGTTTGACAGGAATGACTGCACAGCTAAAAATCTGGCGATATCACATTATGAAAACTGTGTCGATTCATCATTTTGCACACTCTGGATGGCAAATAACATCTAATCTAATTTTTTTGGCAACCTTCCCTCTCCTGCAATACGATACTTAAAAGCTTTTATAGAAGATTGGGAAAATCTTTTATATTTATATACTGTATATAGGAAGGAAACACTGTTGGGAATTTGGGGATGGGGGGCAGAGGGAGAAAATCAGTTCTTTGCCAGATTCCAGCATGGGTAACCTTGCAGGCCTCTGCCCGCTTCACTTCTCCTGTCTGTCCAACAGAAACAGCAGATGCATTAACTAGGAGGGGGTTCTGTGGTTAAGCATTTGCAAATAACTTGGAGATCTCTGCTGTCTGCTTATGGGCAATACCAGAAGTGCCAATGTGTTAATCTCTTACAGGAAGTACAACAAAGAATCACGTGGGCATCTACCAGCCTAAGAAGCCTGTGGAAGCACCACGGACAGCTCAGTCTTGATGCGGCCAATATCTTAGAAATAGGTAGCAAAGCATAGTGCAAGAAGGCTTGACTTTAATGTTAAGACAGGCCTACCAAGAGTACCAGTATTTTTATTCTAACTCAACTATTAAAGAATGGGATGGACCAAAGTCACTCTTTCTTAGCCCTAGGAAGAATCATCTGTGTAGTCTTTAGCAGTCAAGACTGATGCAAAGGGGGAAGGGAGGGCAGGGCAGGGCAGGGCAGGGCAATGGAGGAGCTCATCTATAGGGACTTTTTGTACATTTATAGCTTGAAATCTGTATCTGGTACTGAGTCAGCCTTTGGAAAGTTTAGAGAACTGGATCACTAACACAGCACAGCTTGGGGTTCACTGTGTGAATGCCATGTCTTGACACTCTATGGAAGCAAAAGTTGGACTTTGAAGAAGCAGGAAAGAAAGATGATTGAAGCTTGAATTTTGGTGTTGTAGAATACTTCTGAGAAGACCATGGACATTCAAGAAAACAAACCGATGAATCATCAGACAAATCAGCCCAGAGTTCTCACTCGAGGCACCAATGACCAGGCTCAAATTATCCTACTTCAGACACATGATGTGAAGACCCGGCTCTCTGGAGAAGGTTCTAATGCTGGGAAAGGTGGAAGGAAAAAGAAGAAGAGGACGACTAGCAGCAAGGGGGATGGACTCAATTACAGCAGTGATGGATATACTTATGGGAGATCTGAAAGGCGAGACTGGAGACAGATCATCCTGGAGAAGGTCTATCAATGTGGTTGCTAAGAGCTGACACCGACCTGATGGCACGTAATCAATCCACGCTCTGTATCCCTAAACTATACAGACCTGTGAACTTCCCCTGCTCACACAGCACACTTAACCGACTCATCCACTAACCTAATCAAGAAGCCCCAGGTGGGAAACGGAAGTCCCCTCCCACTTTTTTTGGCAGGAAATGCCTTGTGCCTGGCAGGGCTTCATGACATCAGCAGCAGCTTCTCGCCAGAGAGACAGCAGCAGTGAGAGCTTAGCTGCTGCAACAAAGCAGTGCTTGACTCGGCAAGGAGTTCTCTAATTTCATTCTGTACCTCTAACTCTTCCTTCCAGAAAGGGCTAAGAGGGATTGGAAAGCTCCCCCAGCTCGACCAAGTACGAGCAGCTTAATTCAGAGCCAACCCAGGGATGTTCCCGCCCCACTGCCAACTATGCCCTGGTGTTTGCCCACCCTGATCCTGTTTAGGCCGTTGTGCAGAACAGGGCCATTCAACACCTCAGTGGATATGGTGGCTCTCTCATCTTCTCGAAATTCAGGCAACACCGCCCAGGGACATAGTCTTTCTCAGCCATTGGCGCCAGGAATTGAATATCACCCTGATTCATATGTTCTGGCAAAGCCTGAACTTTGTGGTGGGTGGTGGGGCTCATAAAGCCTTTGGGGTGCTTCATGAACGCTGGAGCCTTGCTGGAGCAAGCTGCTACAACCTCAACTGTGCTCACTTGGGACCAGGGAGGGTGGAAGAGAAATAGATGACCATCTTCTCATATACGCTGGCAGCACCTCGGTTTGAGCAAGGCAAGGCAAGGCTCCCGCCAGCTAAAGGAAAACAGGGAGGCAGAGTAGGTATGACCTAAATAAGCAGTCTAGCCCAGTGTTTCTCAACCTTGGCAACTTTAAGATATCTGGACTTCAACATCCCCATGCTGGCTGGGGAATTCTGGGAGTTGAAGTCCAGATATCTTAAAGTTGCCAAGGTTGAGAAACACTGCTTCTGAGGCTTATCTTGCCACCCCTGAGTTTCTCCCATGCTTAACCCCTTTTCAGGACCTTGCCAGATGATGATTCCTGGCACCTGGTTACCTGCTTCTGCATGAAAGCTGAAGTCCACATATCTCAAAGTTGCCAAGGATGAGAAACCCTGGGCTAGCCTATTCGCAGAAGGGACCACCTTTGGGCCCTTAGGAGATGGCATCTCTTCGCTGTTGCAGAAGATTCCCCAAACGGGATCCAAGCAAGCTATCAACCCACCACCAGCCTTCTCAGACTCCTACCATTTTCGACTCCTTTGGGCCAAACCCCCTCCCCAACGTGAAGGCACGTTCTCCAGATTCCAGAGACACGCCAGCCTGAAAAATCCAGCTTTCAGCTGTGGAACGGAGCCCGCCTCTGACCTTCATAAGCCTGGTGAAGGAGGTTGAAGAGCTGTTCAGCCTGCCTCTTGAGTTCTGGGTCTCTGTGTTTGTCGGGATGATACAACATACACAGCCTGCGGTAGGCGGCTTTCAACTCCTCTTGAGAGGCCTAGGAGAAGAGAAAAAATCCAATTAAGCACAAATCAATGCAGCTAGGCCACTATCACCTTCAAAATCTGCTCAGTAAGGGAAGTCAATCATTCACATGCCACGACACTTTGCACTTTCAAACGGCGAGCACAATAAAGCCGCGTGAGATGGGGGACCTGCGGGGGAGAGGAGCGAGCATGCATCTGGCGCAATGTGATAATAGCAAAGACGAACCGACGCGTTTCAGGCACTTTAAACGATCTCGACAGTTTCTATAACAGCACTCCCCAAGATCACTCTAACTGGGGTTTTTATGTTGCCATCGAGCGCGTGGTATTTCACAACGTGCGAGCGGCTGTCTTTCTACCCTGAGGAGCACGCGCTCAAAAGCATTTTATTCATTTTATGAAGCCATAACGTTCAACAGGGGTAACGCAACGGAATGGGGAGGGAGAAAGGAGGGAAGAGAAGCAGGGCAACGCAATGCATGGAGGCTTCACCGTTTCCCACTTTCTTTTCACAGGAGAAACCTGGTTGGACCCACACAGGCACAGAGCCAGGCGACCTAGCGGCACCTATGCTTTAACAGCAGAACTGACCGGGAGCCGGCTCACGACAGCCCGGAGCGCTACCTTTCTCAGACAATGCATAATTAATTTATTCACCAGCAGTGCAAGAGGAAGGATGCAGTGCAAGAGGATGAAGGTGCAACAGGGATGAAGGTGTGGAAAGCAGGGCGAGGCGGAAGGTCCTTGGTGTACAATCCATTAGAGACCTAAAGGCTCAGCCACACTTCGCATTGTGCCAGGAAACAAATGCAAGTAAGAGCAGAGATATGCCATCCAACGGCAAACTTCCAGCTGTGCACTTTAGATTAACAGAAATGTCTAGACCAGTGTTTCTCCACCTTGGCAAGTTGAAGAGGGGTGGACTTCAACTCCCAGAATTCCTCAGCCAGTGGGAGTTGAAGTCCACCCCTCTTCAACTTGCCAAGGTGGAGAAACACTGGTCTAGACTGTTTGGAAAAGCAGCTCCAGAAAGGGATAAACTCTACTTATCCAAGATGGAAGTTAACAAATGCATAGCAATGAGAAGCTAAAGCTTGTCCTCCAAGACATCACTGAAGATGACCAAAGAATCATCTGCAGAAGGTGCCTCCAAGCTGCTGCTGGTTCCCTCCTTCTAGGAGAGTACAGCCATATCAAAAATTGATCCCAGGACAGAAATCCAAGCTAATGGCCCTTTTCCCTTATCAGGATTACGTTGCTGATCTCTTTATTGCCACCTACGTGGGAACCAAATATCAAATCCTCACTTTTTTCTGCTTCCCTGCGCTCGCATGAGACAGGGTGCAAATCGTAGGCCATTCAAAGCCCCCTTCAAGCCCAGATATTCTCCCCAAAATCCATGGAAGATAAGATGCAACTCTGTGGCACACCTCAGTAGTGCCAAGAAAATAATAGACATGCCAACCCCCAAAGTTTTGAGACTTGGCATCACACCAAGAATAAAGCTCTATCAGCCATTTTGTGATTCCTTTCGAATTTACAGTGCCCAAGGAAGACTTTTATTAAAGCCAAAATGGGTAGAGGTTATCACAGCTCTTCTGCTACTGCAAAATTACTATTATCATCTCCTGAGACTCAGTTTCCCCCTAGATGAAGAGGATAAATAAGGCAATCTGCTTTTTCGTGTCCGACTCAGGCCTACCACATTGACTTGCCACGTTCTAACCTGCGTGTGCACACACATACCCACACTCTGAATTACTCATCAAGTCAGTCTTAGATAGCAGGACGGTGGCTAGAAAAGCGGCTGGAAATCTGCTGGGGGGGCGGGGGGCGGTCCACAAAGACAGCTGGCATCCCACATGACAGGAAGAGGTTGAGTTGAGCTGTCAGCCACCGCATGAAGCGATGAGCTTTCTTTTACTGGAGGCCTTCAAAGAGAGGCTGATGGGTCCTCTGTTGGAGATGCTGTACAGTAATCAATTCTGCACTGATCCTGGGGTTGGACTAAATGACCTTTAGGATCTCTTTCAACTCCAGGGTTCTATTCTTGGGAAGAATCTAAGCATAGGTTTTATAGAGGAGCAGCTGTTCTAATTTTTTTTTAAATTCCAAATCTTAATAAAGTGTGGCACTTTAAAGACCAACACATTTATTATTGCGCCAAGTTTTGCGATTCACAGCCCGCTGCACGAAACACTAAGAAAGGAAGAACGTGCATCATTTAAGATCAGAGGGACAGGGTGTTTATCTGTAGAAGAGGCGTTGCTCTAGATAGGGAGAACAGCAAAAATTCAACGCAACCCAGGTTCCCAAACAAATAAAAAGAATGCTTGCTGGTTTAAAACGGCCCAGAGTGACTCTGCAGTGAGATGGGCGGTGACAAATTTGAAATCAATCAATCAATCAATCAATCAATCAATCAATCAGGCATGGGGGGAGCAGCAAAGTTTGAAATTATCTAGGATCGTCTGAGCAAAGAGTTACTTTAAAAAAGTGCTATCTGAATGGAAAAAATATTGCAGACAGAGAAGATTTAAAGATGGAGAGGGGTGTCAAGACAGGGAGGGGTCCGGGATAGTTAAAGGATCTGGATATACTTATTGATTTATTAGATTCTTGTCCTGTCTTTACCCTGGTGTAGTCTCCAAATATCTGAACAGTCCTTACAGAGGAGGATGTCCGGGAGGGCAAGACTGGAACCAATGTATTGAAATTGTAGAGAAGTTGACTCTGGTTAGACATTCCGTGGAACTTCTGATAGCAAGAGCTGTCAACCACTGGAACAGCCTGCCTCATGAGCTGGTCCGTTCCCCTTTACTGGAAGTCTTCAAATAGATACTGGATAGCCATCTGTCTGAAATGTCTTAACAGATGCTGCATCAAGCAGGACTAAATGATCTATGAGGTCCTTTCCAGGATGAGCAATCTATGATTAAACCACCATGCCAACACAGAAATACACCTAAGGCTTTCCACCTGAAGACCTTTAATTCTATTTGACTAGTGGAGAAGTTTGCCTAGCTTTTAACTGAGAAACAAAAAGTCAGGGTGCCCTAAATAGGAGACGAAAATCAGCAGAAAACTACACACTTTTAATACATATAGCGGGACTGAAGCTGTTTCTGGAATTGAGCATTTTTCTGTTTTTTTTATTCTTAGTTCATCAACATGCAAATTGGACGAACCTGCCAGCTTCTGAAAACACATCTCGCTGCAAACACACCTCCTTTCCCTTGGTTATAAGAATTAAAGCAGACGAGGAAGGAGTAGAAATTCCAGCTTGGCAAGGACCTTATTTAATCAAATTAGTGATAAATGGCTTAATGTGCTATTGATTAAGCAACAGAAATGAGCAGTTCAATTTTTCATAAATATCATGTTCAATAAAATGTAAGATTGGGCCTTTCATCATCAGTGAATCACTAAGGTCACCGGCTCAATATTGCTTGAGTGATAACTTCTCTCCAGCGACTGCACAAAATCCTGACAACATTTCAAATTGTAATGAGATACGTACGTCACTAATAATGATATTTTAACTTCCATTCTTATTACTCAAATTGAAGACAAAATTAAGCGGCTCATTGTGCCATTCAGGGGATTAAGCACGTTCATTTCACATCTCAATCATTCGGTTCCATCGTTGCAAGATGTAATCTATTACAGATTAAATAGCTTTATACTGGCAAATTAGCAAAGACATGATTCAGCTGTTGTCCTCTTTCCTAAAGCACAACATTTAGTGACCTGTCATTCCCCAATTAGCCAGTCCTCTCTAGAACTAAATCTGTCCTACAAACGTGTACTGTACAAACAATATCCTAGGAACGTTGCTTGTATCAACCCCAGAGACCTGCCAGAAATGAGGAAGCCCACCAAAGGGCTGGAGATCTGTTCCCAATCTTTGGGTTTCATCAGAATCAAGGATATTCTGCCCAGAATTCCTAGATCGCCCAGAATCCTTCAAAGCCATCAGCCATATTAGTCGGGAATTCTGGGAACAGGCTGCCTCTCCAGCAAACAGATCAGGTCACAACTAGGAAGCGGGTGGGGTGAGTAAGGACATGCATGCTCAGGGCCAGGTCAATGGCTCCCAGCAAGACCTGAAAACAGAATTTGATGATGAAACTGGGGGGTGGCAGGGTGACAAATTCACTTAAAAACCCAATGGGAACACAAAGAGCCTTGTTTTTATATTTTGACCACTAGCAGGCAGTGCAAGATTGATTGCATTATATTTGGAACTTGTCAGGTGTATGCAGCCCCAGATTTTACTATGGGGTTACACACATTTGATCTTATACAAAACGTCATAAAATGACAGCTTGATATAAGATAACATCTATGCCTCTGCCTGAGAGCTTAAGAAAAGTGTATAAATCTTTCTAAAGATAGATTCTTTTCATATGCCAAAGTTTATTCATGGGGGGAAAAAATAAAACACCGTGGATGTCAGTAGGACAGAAGGGGGAAGGCAGAAGATATTCATCATCCTGGGAAACCCAGCATTGACCATTGTGTAGTCTAGGCAGAGGGAAACTCTGCACAACACATTGCCAGACAAAGAACATCTCCCAAAGTCACAACATCTCACCCATCTTGTCTACGATAACATAAGCTTATTTTACCAGCATGTGTTCTTGCTTAATTCTGGTGGAAATCTCTGAAGGATTATTCTCCTGCGCCTTCAAGGGCTATTGGCAAGAACCAGCTTTTTGCCATCTAATCTCCTCCTGGTCTGTTTGACTCTGCTCCCACCCTCACTAGTAGGAGTTGGCAGTCAAACAAAGCTGGAGAAAATAGGTAGGAGGGAAGGGCGCACGGTCAGGGAGACCGGGCTGCCAAACTGCTGCGGATTTAATAAAATAATCATTGCAGGATTTGTTTTTTAAATAGTTCGGGGACGGGAGAAGCAATTACTTGAGATGCTTGCCCCAAAGCCAGCATTCAAAGCTGAACGTGCCTGGAAGGCCTACCTTGGTTCACTCTTGATTTATAAGTTCCCCAATTAAATGGTCTGTCATAACACCCTTATATTTTGAAAGGACACTGACAAGTTCCATTTCTCAGTTCACATATATTTCACATTTTCATCACTGCTGGCAAATCACTGGGGAATCATGCAAATGAGCCTTCGCTGCTTTGCTGCCAACACCACCATCTTTCCCATTTAATAAACATAGTTCTGGGTTTCTCATGTTCTGAATGCAGCCAAAATTAATAACTATAAAGAACATCATCTTGACAAAACATTTGCCTGTATATGCTCCTGGACAGATTTGATCCTCTGGGAAATAAGTGACTTTCCTATTTATTCATTTAGCTTGGTTTAGTTAAAGGATTTCCTAACCTACCTTTCAAACCTAGCCTGGGAAAATGTCTTTTTATGAAAGTCATAAAATCACAACGATCACAACTAATTAATAAGTAACATTATATTGAAGAACATGAAGCACAGCCTCAAATAGAAACTATTTTTTTTTAAAAAAATCTACTGGGTTCTTTTAAAAAACATTATAGACGAAGCCATGCGTAGTTCCCAGGGGAAGCAATTCCAAAACTGGGGGGGGGGGGGGCACCCAAAAATGAAATGTGGCAGAATTAACTATAGCAGAAGCAGCTTTTCACAGGAATCAGTGACTAAGTATCATGCCTTTCTGTTCTTATGCTTGCGTGAATGAAGCCCCCTTTTTGAAATTCTGAAACACTGGTGGCTGGAAAGCTTAAGGCATGCCAACAAAACTCCTCGAGCATTTTATGACTCAAGATGAAACTGGAAAATTTACATTCAAACTCCACCATAGCTATATCAAATATCATAGAGTGGGAAGGGACCTAAGAGATCATCAACCCCAACCCCCTGCATACTGGATTCACCACACCATGTCTGGCAGATGACTATCCAGCTTCTGTTGGAAAACCGGTGGGGTAAGTCTCTTCCTCATGAATAATTATTACAATTCTACGCATTCAATCTGATTTTCTAAATATCAGGCCACAAAGAAGATACTGCCAATCATTTGTATGGGTTTTAAAAAATATAAGTTTCATACAAGGACTGGAAACTGGAAGCCACAATCTCCATTTGAAAAGTCCATTCCCTTCTTTACAAGGCTAACTGCATTTTCTAACATGAACCGTACTGCAACATTCAAGCACTTCACCTAAAACTGAACAGGAATCTACTCCAGAATTGCTGTTTTCCGTCATATGCAATTGCTTGACTAGATCTGTTTATTCACCAAGCTGTTGTGAAAGCAAATGAGAAAAGGGCTGAGCATTTTAAGTACAGGAAAGATTTTTTACAACGCTATCGATCAGAGGTTTTGACATGTCATGTTTTAATATCAATGCAAAAGAGTATCGGAGATCAATTGCCAGAAATTGGATTGTTGCTGTTATATTACTGGCACAAAAAGTTATCAACCCATCCAGGGCACTAAAATATGAGATCAGGATTAGAATGAGCCATTAGGTCAGCTGACAACAACATTCACCTCTTTTTTTTTAAAAGAGAAAATACAGATCCATCTTTACCACAGATCTGATTAAGCCGGCTCTTACTTAGAAAACCACATTATCTATTAATCCTTAAGTATTTATAGGCTGGAGGGAGACCACATTTATATGCAGCTTCCCACTAACAACCCTGACAAATGTTACAATAAATAGCTATGTACAATCCTGCATTGGGGATTATTTTAATCCATTTCATTTCATTCCCTTTCTCATCAGATATAGGATCCATAAACTAATTTGTTTTGATTTTCTTGCACCATCAGAACATCCCAACAAAGTTCCTCAGGCCTCAGCCAATGCTGCAAACTTGTAGGAACCGAGGAGCATTTGCACAGCATGTAATAAATGCATTATTATGTTTTAAGAGCCTACATAATGACAGACTCTAGAAATATAGGGTAAGCTGGGATGGTAGTTTGCCTGGCATTAATATTGTGCAAATCATCTTCAGGCAAAAGAGTTCAGGTTGAATGATGGCCAGGAGAGCAAGAATACCAATACAGACTTAAAGAGAATTATGATTTGTCCTGTTTTTTTTAATTTTTGATACCAACCCTTTAGAGTTTTTGCTACTATCAAGTACATCTCTGTAAAAGCTGCAAAATTTTGAGAGTTGAATAAAGGGGCCACATGTCTTTCAATTAGCTATTAACTCTGCAAAGGAGACTATTCTGCACTTTTAGGCAAAATGTTAACAATGATTATAGAAAAACAGAGTTTAGGGCCATTCCAATTTTATTTTTCCCTCAGGCAAACCACATTTAAAACGATCGCTGTGGAAGAGCCAAGCTGTAGATCTGTTTAGACCAAGCTCGCCCAAACTAATTAATCCAAAATTTAATACCTAATACGTTAACAGCCATTGTTTTCTCTACTTCTGATAATGCAGTCAATTTTAGATATAAAAAGATGATTGCATACATACAGGCAACTGTAAACAAGAGCACAGACATATGCAGTTTGGGATTAAGGCTCAGTTGTGAGTAAAAAGTAAACCAGTGTAACCTATAAAATCTAGACAGCTCACCACTGCCAAGTCAATAAAACAAAACTATACACAGGAAATCTTAGAACTTTCCTCAACAGTAGTTTCCTAAAATAATCAAAGCATTTGTATATTTGGAAGGCATGGAAAGGAAGTGATGCCAAAAGGCTTGTGGGTTCACTGTTAGTTCAGTTAGTTTTCTCAAAAAGGTCTATAAAGTTAGCCTTTGGAAATTATAATTTATTAAGCTTGTATGCCGCCTGACTCTCAGCAACTCTGGGTGGCTATGAAATGAAGCTTAGCGATAATGCATATTTTACAGCTATCTAAAAAAGATGTCAAATGTCATCATGGGATGGTTGTGGCACAGCTTTTGACAGACTGTAAAGAACTCCACCACATACTTGCAGCCACTCCTTCTGAGCCACACTGGAGTGTCAGTGGCTACAATTCCATATCATGGCTTTCTAGAGGACCACGGGAAAACCATCTAGTGATACTGTGACATCACCAGAAAGAACAAGGACAAGAACAAGTTGGTCCTTGTTTCATGGGAAGGGGAAGAATGGGTGCAGAGAGCATTCCTCCCCAAAATTAAAGGCTGTGAATAAGGGACTGCAGGAAATACGTTGAGCTTCTGCTCTGACGTGGCTTATTCAATTTTGGTTTAAAATGCTTGATAGGACATTTATGATTGATAGGTGGTTTATGGGTTAGTGCCACACAAAACCTCCCAACTGTAATTAATTCAGAAAACTAAGGTTAACCAAATCACAGCTCTCTGAAGCGTGTGAACCAGTCAATGCTTCCTTGGTTCAGATGGCACCAACTACTATTTGATTTCTTCCCTCACAAAAACACAGATCTTCAATGAAATCAAGTTTCTTATCTTCCGCATGTCTTTTTCCTCATGCGTTGTATCTGTTAAGTTATTTCATTACAATTGAAATAGTTGTCCTTGATAATGGAATATGAATGAAGTTGATATTCTACAGGTCTTCCATAAACAAGCACTTGGCAAAGGATTTCTAGTTGACTACGAGCAATAATCTTACAACTGTTCTTTTATCTCATACACACATCCCTCTCTTCCTTTACCACCACGCCTCAATTTCTATTTTACCCACATTTCTTTTAAATGCTATATTTCAGGTTTAATGCACACCCAAATATACAAGGAACATATTTTGGCTCTAAGAGAATAGACAAACCACAAATTCTACACAAATTAAAAGGAAAAAAAAGTCCTTTTCAATTTGTCCTCTGCAAACAAGGCGTTTTATAAAGGCCTATGAACTGTTGTTATGTTTTTTTAATAGGCTGAAATGTGAAGGTTTGAGGAGCTGATGAGGCTGAATTTGGAGGTTAATTGAGTAGATATTCGCTGGGCCTTTGTGATAAGAGAAAAAAAAATCTAGACAGTTTAAAGAAAGAAAACTCCCTCTCCATTTGTCCTCTGCAAACAAACCCTTGTTTTATAAAGATTTATTAACTGTCCTTAGGTGTTTTTTTTTTAAATAGACTGAAACTTGAGGATTTGAGGAGCTGAGGTTGCCAGATTTAGACACACCTTAGGCTAGTGTTTCTCAACCTCAGCAACTTTAAGATGTGTGTGCTACAACTCCCAGAATTCCCCAGCCAGCCATCTCTTGGGGATTTTGGGGTCACCCTGGGAGAATGGTTCAGTATCTTCTCATAGATGTGATGGGATGTATAGCAATTTGGGTGGGGTTCCCATCCACCTTGTTTAGCCACTGTGCCAAGTACATCTAACACCATATCCAGCTTCTTCCAACAATCATTTGAATGACCTGGAAGGGAACAGCTGCCTCCTGCTGTTGCCCACCATCAACGGCGTGGTATACTGCCCCTGATCGTGGAGGGGCTGTATAGCCATCACATGAGACTAGGTAGTTCACATCTGTCTTCCAGACAAGTCTTCAATACCACCAGACTTGCAAGGTTGATGTCAGTCCTTCTAGATAGTCCAGACAAGAAGCAAAGCAATGAATTTTAGCTCTATCATTATTGTAAGGTTACATTAACAGAACCTTGAAGTCTGAAAGTATTTCTCCCTTCCTTTCCTTTTACTCTCTGGAAATCCAGGGAGGGTCCCTTCTGAAACGCTTCCCACACCCCTTTTCCTTCTGTGGGCTGAGATACCTTTTACACACCGGTTGTCCAGTCTGTGGCTCTTCCTCCTGTCTCCCAAGGTCATTCCCACATACCATTGTTTTAAAAAAGGCATGCTGGCTGGGGAATTCTGATAGTTGAAGTCCACACATCTTAAAGTCACTGAGGTTGAGAAATGCTGCCTTAAAAAATTGTTGGCTCTTTGAGATAACAAAGGAAAAAAAACTTGAAATAGCAAGACAGCCAATTGGGTGAACTAGAAACTGGGAGGCTGCAAGTTCTAGGCCTCCCTTAGGCAGGAAAGCCGGCTGGGTGACTTTGGGCCCGTCGCCCTCCCTCAGCCCATCCCACCTCCCAGGGTTATTGCTGTGGGGAAAATGGGAGGCAGGAGCCTCAGTTATGGCACCTTAAAGGCAGGACATAAATCTAATAATAAATAAAGGCCTCTTTGGCAAGGTTTCCATTCTGACTTTTTTCTTTGAGCCCCACTGGCTCTTCCTTCCCATGCCTCTCGCGCATTTCGCTTTCCCCTCCTTCCTGGGGCTCCTCTTCTTCCTTCCTCGGAGCCTCTTCAACCTTCTTCACTCCCTTGGTGGACCTGGCGCTCTTCGGCCCTTTCCAAGCCCCCCGCCCCATCTGCCCGGGATGGCGTGAGGATCCCTGCGGTGGGCAAGGGGGTGGACTCGATGACCTCTTAGGTCCCTCCCAAACTGCCGGTTGGAAACCTTCCAGGCTGGGAAAACTCGGAAACAGAGGTATCTTCAGCTCTTGAGCAAAAAAGCGTGCGGCTCCTGCTTTACACACCCCAATTAGGAATATATTTTACCCAGATACCCGCCCGCTTCTGTCCTGTCAATGCCTGGCCGAACCGCCGCCCTCGTCCGCCCCTCTCCCGCTCCCCTCCCGGCCTCGGCCCGCCCCCGAGCAGCTTCCCAGAGGAGGCCGGCGCCCCGCGGCGCCTCACCTCCCGCCGCACGTTCAGCAACGAATAATAGTCCTCATTGTCCGGCGCTTCATCTCCCGAAGAGGCCGCCGCCATCTTGCCGACCTTTTACCTCCGCGCGCGCATGCGCCGGAATGAAAGCGGCCGCCCGCCCGCCCAGCCGCTCTAGGAAAAGAACGGGAGAGGAAGAGGCCGCCTCTCAGAGCGCCCCTCGCAGGCGAGATTACAAGCTCGGCGAGCCGCGGAGGAACTCTAGCGAGCGCGCGAGACTTAGAAGAGCGGCGCCTGCGCAGAATCGGAAAACCGGCGGCTGGCAGCGGCGCGTGCGCAGAAGCGGTCGAAGAGGGGACTGCGAGAAGGACGGCCGGGAACTTTTGAAGGAGGCGCCGCGTGGGCCTTGGCGCGCATGCGCCGTATTTGGTGGCCCGCGCCTGAGAGACAGGAGGAAAACCACGCCTGCATGTGGGCGGGGCTACGCGCTGCCTGTCTTGGGGGTTGTGGAGCGTGGCGGCGACAGCTGGGACAGTCAGCAGCGTGGAAACTGCAATAAATATTATGATATTTATATATAAATATATACTGATTATATATTTTATATATATATATATATATATATATAAACTATGTAGTTATTATATATTATATAATAATAATAAGCCCTTGGGAAGGACTCAATAGATGGATAAAAATACCAAATCCAGTCTGAACATCTGGCTGACTGTGCGATTAACAATCATAATATCACTGACCTTAAGGCAGACTTCCTTTGCTCAGGCTGAGGCTGCAATACTTTAATTTGGATTTCTGCCTGGCGGGCAGGGCAGGAAGGATGGGACAGCCTCCATAATTAATCAACATATGTGCCATATTAAGTATAATAAATTCCATAAATATACTAGAACAGGAAATAGCAACCTCGTACATAGAAGGAGAGCCATGTTGGTCTGTGGTGGCAAAAAATCAGGAGTCTGGGAGCACCTTTTCCAATGGACAAATTGTGTTAAAATAAAATTTGCATGTCAGAAAAGGCAGAACCGTTTCCTGATTTTTTTTTGCCACTAAGTGGGAACTTTCACAACTAGATGCAGGACTGTGTTTCTCAACCTTGGCACCTGCGTGGACTTCAACTCCCAGCATTCCCTGGCCAGCATGGGGAATGCTGGGAGTTGGCTGGGGAATGCTGGCCGGGGAATGCTGGGAGTTGAAGTCCACGCAGGTGCCAAGATTGAGAAACACTGACTTGAGGTAAGTAAGCAGGGTCAGAAATGGATGGGAGACCACCAGGAGTTCCCAGACAGCAGGTGCGAGTCAGAAAAACATCTCAAAAGGAGCCAATCCTTTGGTGCCAGAGAAAACCACACAGAACTCAGCAGGAGAAGCTTTTCTTAAACTCAAAAGCCTCGGCCACAAGATTCTCTCTTGGGCCAATTAATGAACCATTCTTAAATAATGCATCCAATAAAAAGGGCTAAAATCGCTCGCGGCTGTATCCCCTCCCTGACGTAAGGGGCTCGCGACTTCCATCCGTTCGTAGGTATGGTACTCGTTCCTTCTGGGAGAAGCAGCATTATGCAAAACCCAAAAGGGAATAGCAAACGGTAAAGCCGGAGAAATGAAAGATGCACGATCAGAAAAGGCAGCTTCCGCACCACTACAGGACAGACATCACTTTTCACTCTTTAGAGCAGTATTTCTCAAACTTGGCAACTTTAAGATGGGTGGACTTCAACTCCCAGGGAGTTGAAGTCCACCCATCTTAAAGATGCCAAGGTAGAGAAACATCGCTTTAGAGAATCTGCCAAGGAATGCACTTGATTCCTTCAGTTGGTGCCGAAGGACCCCAAATTCCCAATTTATTTATTTCCTAATTGTCGAACCAAGGGGATATAAATCCATCTGCCTGCATTCTGTCTGCCAGGGTGTAAAAAAAGAGGTGGGCTTCATTTGCACAATTGCAACTCGCTGCGGACACTCTGCGCTTCGTTCTCGGCAATCCTGGACCGGCTGGCTTTGACTGATTGATTGATTGGGTAAATTTATATATAGCCACCCCGCTCGCACACGTGACTCCGAGCGGTGTGCACAGTTAAAAACCCAACACCATGCCTCAAAATAACCAAAAAGATAACAATAAAAATAATTTTCTAAATCATAGAATCGGGGTAGATTTGATCCTATTCACCAGACTATTTATGAAACTGTAGAATCCTAGAGTTCAAGGGGTATCTTGAGGTCATCTAGTCCAGCCCCTTCTCAGTGCAGGGACCCACATCAAGGCATCTCAGCGCGTGGTCGTCTGGCCGGTCCCTTGAGGTCATCTAGTCCAGCCCTTTCTTGGTGCAGGGATGCACATCAAGTGCATGGTTGTCTGGCCCTTCCAATGAAGGGGAGCCCAGCACCTCCTTGCATCGTTGGCTCCCCTATCAAAGCGCTCTTCCTGTTAGGAACTTTTTCTAATGAACATTGTCGTTATTGCAAAAAAACGGCCATCGTTTGCTTCCTGGGTGGCAGGACGTTGTGGCCCTGGCGCTCCTCTTCTGACCTTTCTCCGTGTCTTTTAATCCAGTTCCTGCAACTGTATTCAAGTTTTATTTTCCTAGGAATTTGGTACAGAGGGGGGCATTTTTAACACACAGCGCAATTCCCTCTCGATTGCTTCTGATCTATTTAGACAAGCTTTATTCTCCAACCGCTTCCCTCTAATCAGGAAATCTACTCGCTATATTACATACTATATTTAGCTTAGCGATGGAATTAATCCGTTTCCTAGCTTGGCACACTATTTTGAACCCTAAACCAAGCCATCAGGCTGGGTTGACACAATACACTTGCTCGTAAAAGAACCGACCGAGATGAATGCATGGCTGGCTGGGGAATTCTGGGAGTTGAAGTCCACCCATCTTCAAGTTGCTGAGGTTGAGAAACCCGGCTCTGAGCCACTGCTGTCTATATGGACCGATGCTTCCAAATTGCGAGAAGGTTTTTCAAAGCCAGCTTTTAGAACAAAGTGACACCAGTTTCTATATTTTCACCCCGTCCGCTATAAAGTCCAATCAGTTGCATTAGGAAATTGATCTGAACATGGAAGGATTTATCAACAGGGCTGAAAATGAAAGGTAAAGCTTAAAAGCAAGCTATTTCTTCCGCTGTGAGGCATTCCAAGGAAAATATGAAAGATGGGGCTTTTTTTTTCCCAAGAGGAAAAGCTGCTATTTATGCCCCTGTAAATTAGTGTGCCCTGTATGCAAAGTGTAATTATGGCCCTTTGGTGATATGGAAATAGAAAAGTACAGGCTCCTCAATCCACTGGTTAAAGGTAGGAGATGAATGAACTTAAAAATACAATCTTGGCTAGATGACAGCTATAGCAGTCGTGGGGAAGCTGGTTCGTTTAGCAGCCCGGGATTTTCAGCCTTGCACTCCGAAACCAGCAAGCCAGATCCACGTCGCCCTGTTTCTGCTTGGTGGCCTCTGCTGCGAATGGAGACGGCGACTTCTTTGCGGAAATGGATCGCCTCGGAGATACGCCCAGAGGGATCTCATCCAACCCCTGCCCAGGACAGGAATCCAAATTAAAGCATCGATGCTCGGCCTGCATTTTCCCACCGTCCCCACCTGGATGATCCTCTGCCTCTGTTATAAAGGTAAGGAAACTGCCGAGGAGAAACAAGTCCCTCGGAGAGTTATAAAGCGTTTATGCCAAAAGTTAGGGTGTATAGGTGGAACATGCGTCTTTGCTTGCGGTAACTGATTGCAGCCACGGCGAGGCGTCCGGAGAATCGTGCAGGCTGGGCACGGGTTGGAATAGATGATCTCCAACTCTTCCAGTCTGCACTTTACTTTGGAGTCCTGCCTGCCATGATCAAGGATTTGACTGGGGGTCTCCAAGGTCTGCCCCAACCTCTCCGTTCTACTGCTAGGCACCAGTTAAAATGTTATTTCGTGCTGGCTGGGGAATTCTGGGAGTTGAAGTCCACCCATCCTGAAGTTGCCAAGGCTGAGAAACACTGCACTAGTTAAATGAATCTGCCTTAATGCAACTGACCTCCCCGGGCTGTTGGGCAGAGAAAAGGGAGAAAGAAAACAGCATCGCTTCCGTTAACCTTCTCCTCTCCTTAGTTCCCTTGCAAATCAATAATTAAACCTGGAGTGATTCACTCACAGAGCCCACCAGGCGTTCTCCAGTCCTCTTCCTCTCTGAAATCTCTCTGACAATCTCTCACCCCCACCAATCGCTTCTAGGATGGGAATTTTAGATGACTGCTGTTTTCTGGGGTTGCCCACGGACGATGCTCTTCAAAGTCTCGGTCGAATCGCTGTTGCAGCGAGAAGGTGGTTGTTCAGATGGAAGTGGAGCATTGTCCTTCAGCTTTTGAAAGGGATGGATGGATTACGCGATTGACCCGGGCGGCCCCGAAATGCTCAGGAGCTGCGGGAGGGGTCTCTCCCTTCTCTGCTATCCCAGGAGACCAATGCGCAGAAAGCCACTGATCTCTTTGCTTCTGAATTACATCAAATGCACAAGATTGAAGCTTGCGGAGCTGGGCATGTGCCTGGACAGAAAATGGGAATGGGCCAACATTGAGTCCTGGAAGCTGGAACTGGCTGGTCCTCTGCAGCAGTGTGACAGAGCTGCGCCTCAGGTTATAAAGCTGTGTGGAGATCATGGGGGGCGGGGGTGGTGGTAAAATTCCCCCTACAGAAGGGGCTCCTTGTCGGCTTTCCTACATTTCTAGCCAGGTTGCCTTTAAAGAAGTAGAAAGCCCAAGACTTCTCTCCAGAAGAATGTATCCAGCTTCTCTGCAAGCCTGCTAACCTCTTACAACCAGTAGATCAAACATCTCTCCTTCAGAGGGACTAGAATGTTGCTTTCTTAATTAAACCAACAGTGTTTGGTCACTTCTGGGGAAGGCTGGAAGCACAGGGAGGTGGTTGGAAAGGCTAGACACTCACGTTCGAAATGCAAATGGCTAAAGCATGAATAATGCAAATTCCAATTCTTATTAAAATGAAGGGACTAATTGCATTGCCTACACACAGAATGGGAGGGAGGGAGAGAGATGCCCCCATGCCAAACATTTAATAACCTGTTTGTGCAGTTTATAGCAGCACCATGTTGTCTCTTCCTGAAGATCTATTTCCCACCTCAAATCTCTGAGTCCTCTCCTGCTCTTCTCCAAGATCCCAAGGATGTCCCTCTCCTTCTCCAAGATCCCAAGGATACCCTTCTCCTCCTCCTCTCCTGCTCTTCTCCAAGATCCCAAGGATGTCCCTCTCCTTCTCCAAGATCCCAAGGATACCCTTCTCCTCCTCCACCTCTCCTGCTCTTCTCCAAGATCCCAAGGATGTCCTTGGAAAACAAGGTCCAGTCAATCATCGACATACCAAAATACACCGTAGCAAATGCTGGCCATGCCCTCACATTTGAGCCTACGAGGACGTGCTACAGTTCTGATGTCTCTCTCCACCCTGCTGCGATGCAATTTTTAATACCTGGGGAGGGAACTGGACCCTAATCCATGGCCAGTCCAGAAACGTAGGTGAGGCAGTGTGCTGGGATAGTTCATGGTTCAAAACCCAGAAAATGGTTTACTTCAGGAACCAGGTTACATTAAGGAGGGCGTATACCGCTTAAACACCAGGTTACATGACTGAAACTAAGATTCATCCCATTTTGGAAACCACAGATTGGCTTGATGGTGAAGCCACTATCCACCACTTCCCTCTCCCCACTGTGCCCCCCACGGTAGTGGGGCGGGGGATGGATGACATGGCATCCATCCTTCCGCAGCAGCAAGGGAAAAGGCCCCAAATCCAACATTTCCCCTGAAAATGCCATTGCACCAATAACTCCTGTCAGGAGATGGGCAACCTTGTCACTTCTTCATAATCACGGTTCCCTGCATGGATCTGACTTTTAAGGGAAGTACCAACCTGAGCCTTGGGAAGGCAAAATCTCCAAGAAGAAAAAAGAAGCAGCAACCAAAAAGCCTTTGGAAGAATTTAACGGCCCCGCGAATCTGGTTCAGTAAACAGAGGTCTTTGCGTAGCTTTGTGCTTTCCCACCGAACAGCACGCTCTGGGATTAATTAAACTACTTTCCGCTTGCCGGTGTAACCTTTCTTTTATGCATTTTAGTGGGTGTACGGCCGAAAAAGTCAAGTCTATTATCGACACGGCTCCGAGGGAAAAGCATTCTGCCCACCCTTGAAAGAACATGAAGTTTAATGTTGCGTGTGCACTTCTACTCCAGATGTTTCTGTCAAACATGCTCAGGTGAGAGTCGAGCTGTAAGGCAGGACGAGGGCCCACCGAGGCAGACGGAGGGATAGGAGGGAGCACAGGGTTGCAAAGCTCCTCAGATGCCCCTCGAAACAGAAGATGAAGACCCTGCTCGGGCATCTGGAGGTTGGCAGAGAGATGTTTCTCATTTCCCAGCCAACAGACCACCTCCTTCTTCAATGTCCTGCTTTAGCTCCATAGGCTGGACCACGTGGGATGGGATCGCACAGCAAGGTCCCCCAGAAAAGAAATAAAATAAATCCCCAGGCCAGTTCGGTGCCCCCTCCCTTTGAAGGACAGCCGGGTCCTTTAGAACGAGCTGTAGAACAAGATCGGGAGGGCTGAATCTGCTGGAACTGGCGACGTCATCCAGAGCTGCAATACCCAGAACCGTTTCTGACGCACGCCTGGCATCGCCGCGCTCCCTCTTTCGTGACCTGGCCTACCTCGCAGGGCTGGCTGCCGCACTCCTCTAATTTATGAAGGCAGTCTATTTAAATGGGGGGGGGTGTCATACGCCGCAAGCGATTTGTCTTCCTTCTCTGGCAAAAACTGCTTTTTCGTGATCCAATCATTGCTCTTCGCAGCTAAGCTGACCGATCCGTCTATCGCGAGGAAGAGAGTTTGTTCATTTAAAATTTTTGTCTTGATGTGGTTTTGTCCATGTTGGGGGAACGGCTTCCTTGTTTGAAACGGCCCATTCCCCCCCCCCCCCCCTTCGTACAAAGCTTCTTGGTCCAAAGCTGGGAAACATTTAGGAGTTATTGCATAGTTGAATCTATAAATGTCCTTTTTTTCCTCCCCTGGGGGAGGTCGGGGGGAACCCCATAAAAATGTCCCAGTGCCCAGCTGGCAGAAGGAACATCAGGGGCTTTCCAAACTCCCGTTGGTCGGTCCATTCTCAAGAATTCCATTTGTTTTCCGCCCATCAATATTTGATCGGGATATATTTCTTCCTAAATTGGAATTCTGAACTATAAAAGGAGCCTCTTGTAATGGAAGTCTCTCCCCGCGGGGGAAGAAAAGGGGGGGTGCATCTAGCCAGCGCCCCCCGAAAGACGAGTTTAAAAATGTCAGGGATCCCTCCAGGCTGTCGAAGGGAAAGAAAGATGAAGTGGTAAAGGTAACGGGGCTCCAATTTCAAGCAGAAATTAATCCAAGGTGGTGGAGAACTCATGTAATGGCCAGGAATCTGATTTAATGCTTCTAGAGGATTTTTTTTTAATTTTGTTTTTAACTGTGATCTCCCCCCCCCGCCCCCCCGCGCCAGTATTTCATGAAGAATAATTTTTTCCTCCATTTCTCATCTCAGGATCAGCAGCAATTCCAGAAACCGGCCGGGGGCTCCAAGGGGGTTGCAAAGAGATTGCAGGCAGCCTCTGGGGCTTGAAGAAGCCCACCCCTGCCCAGCAAGGATGTGGGGGCCCCCGATGTGTTAAGACCCCCCTGATTCTTTGCAATTTCTTCAGTGGTATCTCGGACCGTTCCCACGGAGCCCTTCTCCCTCTGGTGGCAAGATCAGCCCTGGCTGATCTGCAGCGGGTAGACGAGGGGGTGGCCCTGATTCAACCCCCACAATGTGGGGATGGGGGCTAGGCTGGGATTTATTGATTTATTTTTAATCGGTGCAATCGTGTCCGATCCTCGGAGACTGCCTGGACGAGTCCCTGCAGTTTTCTTGGCAAGGTTTTTCAGAAGGGGGTTGCCGTTGCCTCCTTCTTAGGGCTGAGAGGGAGTGACTGGCCCAAGGTGACTCAGCTAGCTTTGTGCCTAGGCAGGACTAGAACTCACAGCCTCCCAGTTTCAGGTGCCAGATGAATGCCTCTGGAAGGAAGAAAAAAGAAAAGGAACTCCTCTCATAGCTGTTTGGAAACTAAACTCTAGGTTTGGGTCCCCGGGAAGGTGTGCTGGCATATTTCAGTAATTAAAAGTAAAGTCCACATGGGGTTCCTCTCTGTCTTTCCACACATTCAGGGCCCCCTTCCTGCCAGCCTTTGCTTGGGCACACATTTTTCTCCTTCCTGTGTGATTGCATCTCCATTCAAGAGCAAAAATGATTCATCTGCCTCCAGAGGAGGCTGCCTGTTGCCTCCCTGCGTGATTACCTGCCCCAGCCTTGCCTAATTCCAACCCGCCTCCATCGGGGTCCATCCCTTGATTCAGTTTTCATGTTTTTTTTTCAGCTGCTAGCGATGATGGCGCTCCAAAACCTCGTTCCATGCTCTGAAGAAGCTGTTCTTTCCATCTCGGGGTGTCTGTGTGCTGGGGACAATAATATCCAGAATGACGATCTGTGAAAAAAAAAGGAGAGGCTGGTTCTTGCTGGGTTAAAGGGGGTTAGCGTGTTGTGCGAATACCTAACTGGGTTGCTAGTGGGAGATAAAATAATGCCATTAACCAGAGTGGCACCAAAGCTGAGTGGCGTTGTTGAGACAGAGGCAAAGTCCTAAAACAGCGTTTGCTAAGCTGCACCCCTTCCAGACGGGTGGATTTCCCAGAATTCCCCAGCCAGCCTGGGAGTTGAAGTCCTCCCAACTGGAATTCTGGGAGTTGAAGTCCTCCCAACTGGAAATGGGCCAGGTTGCGAGGCACGCTCCTCAGACAACCCGACAAAATTGGGGCTGATGGATTTTCCTTTGCGCTCCTCTTATTTCATCCTCCCCCAAGTTCATCCTTGGCTTGATCTGGGCCCTCCCTTGTGGATTTTTTCCAAGCTGGGTCCCAGTCTGTCAGAACAGGAACCGCACAACCCAACCAACCAACCAACCAACCAACCAACCAACCAACCAACCAGAGACCTGAACTGGGAGAATGTTAGAAAAAGTGGCTCTGAATTTCATCTGGGAATAGCCTGTTAGCAGACACAGAAGCCGGGCGACCCTCTGCTTCCACCAGTCTCTGCTGGGGTTCAGCAAGATGGTTCTTCTCCTCTCCAGCACATCCGCCCTATGCAGGAACGGCGAGAACCTCGGAGCTGCTAATCCTGTGCAGATATTAGCAAGCGAGGCTTTCCTCGCAGTAGAAACCCCCGAGCCCAGCCAACCGGCTGGCTCACGGTTTGCAGGGACTGAGCGCAGCCCTCCACAACGTCGGAGCTGGGTTCCCTCTCAACGACCTGCTTTCTCGGCTCCGTGGCCAGCGTGCCATAGCAGGGCTGTTGCGACGTGCGAGGCTCGCTCTCAGATGCGCAACCGTTCCCAAAGAAGGAGCAGAAGGAAGCCGGCAAGGAAGTGGAGAAGCATTGCATTTTGGCATCTCGCCTTTTCAATAAGAGCCTGAAGTGCCCACCCTGAGACCCGCGAGGCTGGTGAACAGGAAACGCTTGGATGAAAAAGCAGCAGCGGCAGCAGCGATCTGGGCTAAGCAGAAGTACTTTATTTTCAAGGTGTTTTAGAGCAGAGGGAAGAAATCGTACCCACACCTGCGCATGCACACACACACACGTGCACGGATCCGGGCAAACGTCTGACAAATAACAAGGAACGACTTTGCACTTCAGCTTGACAGCAGGGACTAGGCGCTCATGTTTTACTTTCTTCGGCTGGTGGGGGTTGCTAATCTTCTGCCGAGGGCAGCTGCAGATCTCCCCTATCCTCCATTTTTCACAAGGGCCAACAAACCAAAGAAGAGAAAACTTTAAAGAATAAAAGAATAATCATAATTCAGGCTGTTGGCAGTATTTGCAAACAATGCGGGGCAGGGGTGTGTGCAGATATTTGCATGGAGAGTTTTCAAATGCTCCTAATTAAGAAAAGAAATATATGTATAGAAAGGGAGTGTCAGAAACCCAATAGTTCTATTATGGTGCGTTGCACCGTCAGCCAGATGTTTAGACTGGATTTGGCCTTTTTATCCACCGATCGAGTCCTTCCCAAGGACCTGGGATGGGCAGATGTTGTTTAATAATATTAAAGGTGTCGTGGCAGGATGGGGGCTGTTCCAAGTAAAGCTGCCCTTTGCAATGGACCGATGGCGATTTTGTCAATGCTGATGGCCTTCAAGGGGTGCTCCAGACGTTTTGGGACTGCACCCAAGGCGCCTATTCCTATTGGGACTACCTCTGCTTTCTTCTGCCCCAGTCGTTCTACTTCCATTTGCAGGTCTTTGCATTTTGTGATTTTCTCCAGTTTTATTATTATTAATAATTAAATTTATATAGCCGCCCCTCTCACTCAAAGTGACTCTGGGCGGCGCACAATAAAGCCAGGATTAAAACGTTCAGTAAAATCAGTTTAAACAATAAGCGGAGATAAAAGCAAAATAAATACAGCGAGATCACAAGAGGGGAGATATTATGTATAATATAGCCAGCACGCAGGCTTGGGTCCCTCTCAGCAGGGGATCCCCAGGCTTGCTGGAAAACCAAGTTTTGAGAGCTCTCCAGAAGGTCACAGGGGTTGGGGCCAATCTCACCTCGGAGGGATGATGTTGCAGAGGACGGGTGACACGGCAGAAAAGGCCCGTCTCCTGGGCACCGTCAGGTGGAGGGCAGACGGGACCTGCAACGTGCCCTTCCTGCCGGACCTGATGGGACTGGTAGATGTAATTGGGAAGAGGTGGTTCCTCAAGTAACCTGGCCATGTAGGGCTTTAAAGGTCAAAACCAGCACCTTGAATTGGACCCAGAAGCAAACCAGCAGCCAACAGAGCTCATGGAGCAAAGGTGTCACGTCCTCTGAGTCCAATACGGAGTCCGATGCAACCCCTCAACCCATGAGAAGTGCGGGGCCACACCGCCGTCCATCCTCCTCCTCCTCCTCCTCCTCCTCCTCCTCCTCCTTATTATTATTATTATTATTATTATTATTATTATTTTCCTTTTCCTCTTTTTTATTTTCTGGGCAATTAATTCTTGTTAAATTTGCTCTGTTTATCTATTCTTTCCATTTATTTTTATTTATTTATCAAATTTGTCACCGCCCGTCTCATTAAAAAGCAACTCTGGGCAGTTAAGAGGTATTTTATACACGCACACGTATATATTTACACACATACACACTAAGTAACAATACAAGGGAGACTTTAATAATAATCAGCTTAAGATCGAAACCTCTAGTATATAAGAATTATTTTGATGTGAGTTGTGGCGGTTTTTTTCAACGTTGTAGTCAACTTTGGATGAAAAAGCTAAATAATATTGCAATATTGCCATCCTATTCTTTCTTTTTCTTCCCCTCTTAGTTCCTCCCTCCCTCCCTCCCATCTTACACCGTTCCTTCCCTTTAATTTTCCTTCCTTCCTTCCTTCCTTCCTTCCTTCCTTCCTTCCTTCCTTCCTTCCTTCCTTCCTTCCTTCCTTCCTTCCTTCCTTCCTTCTTCCTTCCTTCCTTCCTTCCTTCCCCTTAGTTCCTCCCTCCCTCCCTCCATCGTTCCTTCCCTTTAATCTTCCTTCCTCCCTCCCTCCCTCCCTCCTCCATTCCTTCCCTTTAATTTTCCTTCCTTCCTTCCTTCCTTCCTTCCTTCCTTCCTTCCTGCCTGCCTGCCTGCCTGCCTGCCTGCCTGCCTGCCTCCCTTCCCCTCCCTCTTCTGCATCTGAAGACCTGCTCGCAGTACCAACCGATCAGACAAGCCATTTTCTCTCCAGGCAAAAAGCCACCTTGCGTGCACCCAAACCCATCGGGGGTGAGAGCAGCATCAACTCCACAGCTCTTTAAGGGGTCCGGGAGAACCCACCTGACCATCTCTGCCATCTGATGCCCTCGGCCAGGCCTCTGTGGGCAGAGGGCTCCCTGCAAGGAATATTCTAAGGCCGGCCCGCTTGGCTGTTTCGGCCTTGAGGCCTCCCTGGGATCTCTTAGCTACTTTTTGCTCAGCCCTTTCACTGCTGACAGATCAGCGACTTTTGGATTAGCCACTGGGACACTGGGCAAGGACACCACCAGCTTGGAGGATACAGATTCTACCCGTACAGGCGAGATGGGGATGGGGCACCACTGGCAGAGCTACTCTCAGATGAGTCAGCGACAGAGGAAAGATCAGATCTCTAACCATTTTTTCACTGCTCTGTCACCCTCAACGGCATCTTCTTCGTTCTCGTGGAAGAGATCACGTGCAAATGGAAGAAGAGAGAGTAAACTAATCGGGCTGCTCCACACGGCTCCGCTTGCACCTTTGCAAACAGCTCCGCCGTTCCTCCTCTGGCAAGGTTCTTACCCTTGCTCCATCCCAGACTGAAATATTTAATATTTAGCCGCCTTCATCCTGTAAATAATTGATGCCCCGTCTCAGCAGCTGAAGAACATCAACCCGCTTCATTGTTGACAAGCAGAACATCGTGTTCTCCGGCTTCCTGAACTGTTTGCTGGAGGTGAACTTTGGTCTCCCGTTAAGAGAACATCTTTTTCCGCTTCCAGACGGGAGACTCCTTGCCCCTGTTCCGAAAAACAGGGGGCGCAGGAGGCACGAGGGCCTGGCCACAGGTGGGCGAGCGGGAATTAACTCAAGATGTACTCCGGGGGTTACAGAGTTGGTTTGGAGAGGACAGAGGAGCAGAGAACCCGATCCGGCACTGAACCCATTTACAGACTTCCTCTGATAACCCAAAGATGTCGAAAAAGAGCACAAGAGTCCAGACTGGGTTGCATACAGCACGGTGAGCAAGTCTGTCCACGGCTACCAGCGTAACCTGTCATTTTCCCCTCGAGGCATGCTGGCCTCTGTTGCACTAGTGGTTTTTTAAGAATATTATTTTAAGAATAATGCTTTTTATAAAGAAGGAGGCTCTACGCACCAAAGCCCCAACTTCTGGCCTATTGGTGAGGCCTTTGGGCTGCCTGCAAGCCCCAGGACATGGAGCATCCTGGGAGGAATCGTTCCCCAGCTCCCAGGATATTCCAGACGGCGCAGCTCTGGCGGAGAATTCTGGGAACTGAAGTCCAGATATCTAAAAGTCGGCTTTGCTGGGAAACCCGGCAGCGCAGGGATGTTTTAGGACTGGCCGAGGCAGCTGTTTTGAGCACGTGTTCTAAGAAAGCCAGATGTTCTCCCCAAGGGTCTGGAGCCCTGCAGAGGAGACTCGTGGGCACGAACAAGGCCGAACAGGATTTGCAAGGATGTGCGTCCTCACAAGGCAGCAGGGCCGTGAAAGTCCTCTCCCCTGTACGTCTCCCCATGCAGGCTGGGGCTGGGGGGGGTTGTTCCGGGCCCGTTTGCTAACTGAGACTCCCCTGGCTGTTACTTCCCTGCCCAAATTGGCTGACGTGGCGGATAGGAAGTGGTGCCTGTGATGAAACTCCACTGGTGGTAGAAGTGACAGGTACAATGGAAGCCCCCCTATAACAGAAGTGCCACCTAATGCCTTGTTTTCTGCAGCTTCGTAGAATCAGAGCGTGAAGGAGGGAAGGGACCTCGGAGGTCATGTAATCCAACCCCTTGCCCAGTGCAGGAATTCACTCCATAGCATCCCTGAAAGAGGCCAGCCCCCTCACCTCCCCAGGCAGCCTCTCCCATTAGGGGAGACTTTGCCCAACCAAAATCTACTTTCTGATCATTTCAACCCTTTGTTTCTTGTTCTGGAAGCGTCTCTGTCCCATCTCCGACAAGACCAACTTTCAGGTATTTAAAGAAGACTCTCAGATCGCCCTGCAGCCTTTTCGTCCCCAGTTGAAACACACCCAACCTCTCCAAAAGTTCCTCACCCGTTTTTTTCTCTATGGTCCTTGTCACCGGATGCAATATTCTAGATTCATTCTGATCAAGGCAGAACAGAGAGGAATAAGAACTTATAGACCTCCAGCCATTCTTCAGCAAACCCCGTCATCATATTAAGCCGTCATAAGTTGGTTAGACTTGGCGTTGTATGCTGTGCCAGCATAACTTGGTTAATCAGGGCTGAGGACTTGAACTATCAGGTTGGATGGGCCTTGCCTCTCTTATCAAAACGGCAGCTCTCCGGGGACCGATTGTAAGAAATAATGTGTTATTTTTTCCTTTTCCTTTGGAAGTAAAGTGTTGTAGAATTCACACATCTTAAGGCTTCAGAGAGATGCTGAATTCTTGGCATGGACGAAAGGGGTCTTGGGCACAACAGAACAGAGGCACCCAGAGCGGCATACAATTTTTAATAATAATAATAATAATAATAGTAATAGTAATAATAATAGTAATAATAGCAGCAATGGCAGCACTTGGAGCGACCAAAATGCCTGGTTCTAGCTGATGCCCCCAAGACTCTTGCACCCGGGGCTGGGGGGGGGGGATTGTCGCCGCAGAGGGAAAGACATCCTGGATCTCGTGCTGGAAATCTGACTTCAGGTCACATACTGCGTCACTGGGACGGATTGCAGACCCTAATGAACAGATCGTAAATCACGGTTTAATTGCATTTTACGCCAGCCCAAAACGCGGAGCCGGTGAGTTGGCCAAGGCAAGGTGCGGGGAGGAGGGTGGTAGGTAAGGAAGGCGGCGAGGGCTCGTTGCTGCTCGCTGCTGACCCGTCAGCAGAAATCCAGCTCTTCCACTGAGGCTCAAGATTGTCCCTTTTAAAATTGCAATCATTCGTCACTCACTGTCATTGATGGGAATGGCTCCCCTACTGGATCAGACCAGGCCCTCCAACTCCAGGCTCCTTTGGGGAAGCTGACAGATGGGTCCCTAGCACTATTTTTTTTAAGGTATGCTGCCTCTGCCCATGGAGGCTCGATTTCGCTGTCATAGGCAAATGGCTGCAGAATAGAAAAGGACGCAGTCAGGTCAAGGGGACATAGGAGAATGAAAATGCCATCAGGGCCACGCCTGTCTGCTAGTAAAGATGCAATAATAATAAAATAAACGCTTTGCAACTTGCCATCTGTCTATTCAGGATGCTTCAAAACAGCCTCCTGAGATCGGTAGGGTCAGTCCAAGCAATGAAGGGACTGTAAGAACAGAATATCCCACACGCGCATCCACGCCAGTGTCTTGTTTCCAGCCAGATGCATTTGGGAACAGCATCAGTATTGTTTCAGTTTTGTGGGAGGGGTACACTGCTCCTGCACTAGGAGGCTCCACTGAGCAGCCTTGAGGAAAGCTCAGCAGTACAGCGGCTGTACAGCCTGCCCTGCGGGGAGGTTTTTCTGGGGAAAAATGGGAGGAGGGAGCATAAGAGATGCTGCCTTGAGCTTCTGAAAAAAGAAGGCCCCTTACAAAGGGGCAGGTGCTTGCCATCTTGACTTTTTCGACCTTCCCTGCAGATGCCTCTGAGCATGCCAAAGGAGCTGCTCAAAAGCCAAGGACAGTTGAACGGGATGGGCCATTTCAAACTGTGGCGGTGCAATTGCATGGCAGACCCCCGACCTGTTTCTTGCAGCAAGCAAGACCCCCCAGCAGGGTTTCCTTCTCCTGAATGCCAGATTTCTCCGTGCCAGGCGGGCCAGTGTGTTCCCGCAGAAGGGAGCCCAGACCCCCATAAACCATTAGGCTTCCCCTCTAAGCCTCCTTCTGCTCCCTCGAAAACAGATCCACTTTTCACTCCTCTGAGTTGGGGTCACCAAAATCGCTTCGGTCCTCAGCAAAAAGGCCCCCCCAGCTGACGAGCCACTTGAGAAGGAAAGCCGGAGCAAGCGAGGTGCAAACGATCTTGGTTCGCCCTGCGCATTAGTGGCACTCCAACGAAGAGGACTCTGCTCCAAGAGGCAAATGTGTCGCTTCATCTTGTGCTTCACTGGCCACGGGAAGGATGTTCGGCCAGCAATGATGGCTTGCCCGGGTGCATCGCATTATTAAAAGAGCAGAGCAATTTAATCCGGGTCTAGGGGACAGGGTGCAGTCCTGCAGGACACTGGGGATGGGGCACCTGGAGCCAGGGAAGGTTGGCTTTGAGACTCCCGGATGCCAAGGGGTGGCACAAGATTCCCCTGGTTCCCAGGCGCGGTAGGACAAGAATTGCGTTAGTCTGTTGTGGCAAAAAATCGGGAATCTGGTAGCACCTTTTCCCATGAACCAGTTTTATTCGAAGGCACTCAAGAAAGCTGAGAAAAATCTCTTAGTCGGAAAAGGTACCACCTAGCCGGTTCTCGGAAGGACCCTTTTTCCGGGTTTGCAAAATACCCTCAACCAGAAATGATCTAAGGAAACTCAGTTTGCACCCCACGGAAAACGGAACAAGCTGGCTTAATGCAGGGTGGGAAGAAGAGAAGGAAGGGAAAAGCCTTAAAGGGGAAAAAAAGGAGATTAAATCAGCAGAGACAGGGCGCTTTGCAAAACTCCTCCGACAGTCAGGCGTGAACGTCAAATGTTGTTTGATTCAAACGGCACATGAGCACCTCTGATTTAAAGACTGGAGATCTCCCTTCCCCAAACGCTGCCTTTCGGTGTAGATCCTGGAATTCCCAGCATTTCTAATCAACAAGGCCAAAGGATCCCCGGCTCTGAGCCTGGGAACCAAGATCCCTGACCGGCTCTGCGTGCGAACTTAGCGGGATCTGCTCTCCCAAAGGGGTTGCCCAATTTCAAGTGGGAAACAATTGAATACCCGACTGAAAAAATAATAGCTAATTTCACGGAACAGGAAGGACAAACCTAATGAACCAGGCTGAGTTTTAGTCCTTCCCCCCCCCCCCGCTCCTTTGGGGACAGCGATCCACTGCCCCTTTCTTGATCCAAGCCCCCCGCTCCAATGGGATGATCCTGGTTGAAAGCCAGGGAAAGTCCTCACCATCTCTCTTACAGATTCCCAAGAAGGTGGAGAGAAACAGAAGATACGATGCTGTGGACAGCTTTGAACAGGCCTCGAATGTTCTCCCCCACTTGAGCCGGGACCCCACACCACTCTTCAACTCCAGGTCCTGGGACCCTCAGGGCTCTTGTTGGATTTGAATTGCGACGTGGGGAAAAGCAAAACCATTCCTGTGTTTTTTATTGTGAGCCGCCCAGAGTCACCCGTGGGGGGAGATGGGCGGCATACAAGCCGAATAAATAAATAAATAAATAAATAAATTCCTCCCCATCGGCAGGCATCGAGCGGTTCACACGTGGTTTGGACCCCGAGAGGTGGCCGGAGAACGGAGTTTGTTGCAAGCTGAGCAAAAGAGTGTCTTCTTAGGAAACAGCTGGTTCGGCTGGTGCTCCTTCGTTGCATCGAATGTCTTTGCCTGTAACCGTGTCCTGAAAGCTGGAGGCTCCACCCTGCCTATCTTCAGGTGGAGCTAAAGGCAGGTCTGTTATATTTGCCCGCCTGTCAGGTTCAGCCCAAAGAACTCCACGAGACAGTACAAATACAGTTCTATTGCATTTATTAGCTTCCACCTACAAGACAGAATCTCGCCAGACTGAATGTAAACTTCCCAAGCCAGCAAGCAAACACTGCGAATTCCTTAGGGTGGTGCCAGTCTCATCCTCTTCACCTTCCCACGCTCTCTATGGGGGCTAAGGAAATGCTTATCTCCCGGAGCACGGCCTTCACCAAACCATTCCATCACACCATCCAACTCAGTCCGGCAGAAGGGGCATGTTGCGGACCCCACCAGTCAAGGAATTTCGCCTGGTGGGGTCTAGGAAGAGGGCCTTTTCTGCCGCGGCCCCTGCTCTGTGGAACCGTTTGCCAGCTGAGGTGCAGGCTGTCTCCACTCTCCTGGCCTTCCAAAAAGGTGTAAAAACACGGCTATGCCGGATGGCCCGGGGGCCTGAAGGGGGCTCGCGTTGCTGCAGCTGGCTCGTGGGATGACGGATACTGCTTCCTAATCAGCCACTTGCTCCGACAGCAATCAAGCCCCTCACAGCAAGTCGATTCTCTCTTCCTTTCCAACTTGCAAAGCAGAGGACTTCTGGTCTCAAGGGCATCTGTTCTTTCAGTAGACCGTTCTTATCAAGTTAATGTGCAAACAATAATCTCTTATCGCAGCAAAACGACTTTTCCCCTGCGGTTTCCATGCCTTCTACGTTGCAGATTCCCAAGAAGGTGGGCAAAGGAGAGAGGATGAAGATACGATGTGGTGAGTACATTTTTCCTCTGATGGAAAAAACAAACAAACCCAGAGAAGCATTGAAGGCATCAGTTATCTTGCTGACTGTTGCCCATTTGAGAGATTATGGAACTTGAGTTGCTGGTTGGAGTCAGGAAAAACAAGAAACCTTGAGTTCACCATCGATTGCTCGGTGACTGATGCTCCGCAGAATCCCATCAGTTGAGCCTGAAGCAAGAGTCTTTCCCATAGTTGCTCTCCAATGGTAGGCTGTCTCTGAGCATGGAGGTTTTGCAACAAAAATCATGGCTGTGTTAACCAGATCAGGTGAAGATCTAGCAGCTTCACCGGCAGAACATGCTAAGGCTGGTAAGTGTTACTTTTGGTTTTCTGTGCTTGGAAAACCCTGGAAATAGGTTAACTCAGTAACTGATAATGATCAATGAACACATAATCCTAGTACATTTACTGGATCTCTTAAATTGGATTAAATCAGATGAAGATTGTGCTGGAGACCGACCCTCTGCTTTGTCAGCCTTATAGTTCAGTTTGTGGTGCCTCCAAACACATACTGAGCAATTGGTGAGCCACGTTGATGCTGTAGGTAGAAATGCAATTTGGGTAACTAAAATCAAAAGCTGTATGTGGGAAAAAATGTCCTGGGGATCACAAGTCGAACATGAGCCAGCTGTGTGGTGCAGCTGCAAAAAAAGCAAATGCAATTCTAGGCTGCAGCGGAAGAAGATCAAGAGATGCTCTTGTTCCTCTTTACTCTGCACTGGTCAGACTGCAGCTAGAATATTGTGTCCAGTTCTGGGCACCCTTTTTTGTTGTTTCCAAAATGTTTAGGGACTTGAAAGGAAAAAGGAATAGTTGGAGATTAGCCTGGAGAAAAGAAGACTATGGAGCAATATGATAGTCAGCTTCAAGGATCTGAAGTCTATTACGTAGAAGAAAGGGCAGAATTGTTCTGATTTGTTCCAGAAGGCACTTCAGGAAACAATAGCAGATTTTGGTCAGACATTAGGGAAACATCCCTAACAGAAGAGCCGTTCCAACAGTGGAAGAGGCTGCCTTGGGAAAGGGGCGGACTGTTGGAGATGCCTAAAAAAAGTCTAGAGGGCCATCTGTTGGGGATGTGGCAGGGCTCTACTCCTGCACTAGGAAAGGGTTGGACTAGATGACCTCCAAAACCTCCGACATCCAACTAGATGACCAACCTTTCTATTCTACGATTTTCCAAGCTTTGAACCATATTGGAGGAAAGAAGTCTGTCTCCAGTTTGGAGCAGGAAACAAGGTGGCAATGGAGACGTCATGGTCTGTGGAAATGACATTAGGAGACAGGAGGAAGAGCCACACACTAGGCAGCGGTCAGATAAGCAGCAGCTGAGCCTGCAGAAGGAATGGGGGTGTGGGAAGCATCTCAGAAGGGACCCTCCCTAGTTTCTTGGACTGTAAAGGCAAGGGGGGAGAGAAGTCCTTTCAGACTTGCAAGATTCTGTTAATGTAACCTTACAATAGAGCTGGTACTTCTGGGTGTGCTTCTGGTCTGGACTACCTTGCAAGGCTGACAGGAGCTGAACAGGGCCAGATCTGGAATTCAGTTCCACTTTGCACCCCAGTATGCTAGGAGGAAGGCACTGGTACTTTGGGAACTATCATGTTAAAGTCCAATCTTTTCAAATCTGACAGCTATCACTAATTCTTCCATGTAGCTCTGCATTGGAGAGAGAGGTATTTTCTGGATTTGGGGGAAATCTGAATGTCTTTATGAACCTCGTTGGAGGAACCCTGATCAAGACCGTAGATCCAGAAGATACTCTGAAGACAGGAGCCCTTGAGTGCCCCATGATCCATGAGCTCCTTGATCTGGCCTTCTCTCCAAGCTGGCCTTCTTCGTTCTTGCTGATCGTCAGTGGGGAGAACATCTGCAAAAGAGTTTCCATTTTATTTTCTCTCCAATGAAGTCAGCCTGACCCTTTTCGGCCCGTTAGCGAGTGAGATGTCAAAGAGGAGACAGTGGAGCAAATTAATACAGGAAACTATCATTAATCATCAGGGCTAGATTGTATTTATTCAAGAGTTCCGCAAGATTTTAGGAATTAAACCCCGCAGCGCACTGCTTAAAGGGAAAGAAAAGGAGAAACCTAATCTATCATTAACATCAGTTCTACTAGGGGAGTTTAGCCTGAGTGTCGCCTCTCTGTTTGAAAAAGGCTGGAGGGCGATCTTGGGAATTGCAGACCAGCAGGGCTGACTTTAGAACCAGGTAAATTAGTTGCAAAAAATAATTAAAGATGGCACCAAACGATAAGGAAAAGCAACAGGGCTTCTGCAAAGGAAAGTCTACGGTACTTTGAGAGAGCTAACAATGCCCTGGCAGAGAAGATTTATTACTTTTCAAAAGTCTTTGATACAGGTCCTCACAAGAGGCTATTAAGAAAAGTTGGTAGTCGCAGGGTAAGAGGTAAAGATCTGTTATGGATTAGTCGGTAGCCCGGCGAGAGCAAAACCAAAGAAGGCATAAATCTTCAGCGGCCGGCAACAGGAAGAGGTTAATGAGACAGGTCTCCAAGCGTCCTGCGCTGGATTCCCAGGTTTTACTCTGCTGATCTCCTACAAAAGCAAATTATGATTAAAATCGTATCAGAAGAAGATCATTCTTCGTGGGGATGGCTGTTGGTCTTATTCGATGTTTTGAACATTTACGTGGTAGGCCAGCCTTGGGTAGCGTCTGAATGTCTCGGGAATGCTAGAATTCCCCCTGGCCCATCCAGAGGGCCCTCAGTTGGGGAACATGGCAATATAGTACCGGATATGAAAGTCGCATTGGAGGGACAAACACCTGCCACGTTTAGGGGTGCAGACTTTTGAATCACACGGGATTCGGGAGCAGGGAGCAGTTGCTCCAGAGGAAGGTCAGTAAAGTGACCAGCACCTAATGAGGGTTGTTGAGATTTGGCCTCTGGGGTTTCCAATCCCTGGCTGAGGGCTTTGTCTGGGGCATGAACTGAATCAATGGTGGGTTGCCCCTCAAACCCTGGTTGAAGCAACATCGTGCAAGATAGGAATCCAGGCGCGGGAACCCTTCCCTGCCCTGACTTCAACAGGCTTTATAATCTATCTGCAAACCCACCAAAGAAGCAGGGAGAACTGCGTTCACACCCAACTCACTGGCTGCTTCTGTACCACCAGGGCCAACCAGGCTGCACTTCCTGGGGTCAGCCTGGGCTATTTTCAGCCTCTGGAAAATGGGGAGGAAGTGTAGGAGCCAGGGGGCGTTAGTTCTGCTCTGGTCCGCGGAGATTATTCCTAAAGAAGTGGGGAGAGGATTGCACTGTTGGGGCCTGGTGGAGCGGGACATCGCGGACATCAGGCGACGCTTGCGGGCTTCCAGCACTGCTTCGCTCCAGCAGCAGTCTCCTAGAAAGGCCCCCCTGCTGGGGTGGCTTCCTTCGAAGCTCCAAGATGGCCCCTGCTGTTGTCCTGGACATCATGCCAGAGTGCCCAGATCCTTTTCCCCAGGAAGGGCAGGGACCAGAACCCTGGGGCACACCCCAGCAATGATGTGCCAGGCCTCTTTGCTTGGGGCATCTCTTCTCACCCCTTTCCTTCCTTCCTTCCTTCCTTCCTTCCTTCCTTCCTTCCTTCCTTCCTTCCTTCCTTCCTTCCTTCCTTCCTTCCTTTTCTTTCTTCTCCCTCCCTCCCTCCCTCCCCTTTCTTTCTTTTCTTTCTCTCTCTCCCTCTTTCTGTCCTTCCTTCCCTCTCCCTCCCTCCCTTTTTTCTTTTTCTCTCTCTCCTTACTCCTCCCTCCCTTCCTCCCTCCTTCCTCTCCCTCTCTCTCCTGCTTCTCTCTCCCTGCCTCCCTGCCTCCTTCTCTCCCTCTTTCTGTCCTTCCTTCCCCCTCCCTCCCTTCCTCTCTCCCTCCTTCCTTCTTCCTCCCTCTCTTCTTTCCTCCCTCCCTCCCTTTCTTTTCCTCCCCTCTTCAGATTTTCCCAGACTGACTCTGAGGGGCTCACAGGTCATATCATCTGATAGACATGATGGCACGTGGTTCCCTAGTGCAAATTAAAGTTTATATTATGCAAACTACCACATTCTGTCCATATTATCCTGTGTCTTATAGACCTGGAGATTTGGGACATGGATAATTTAAATGTTATTGTGGAACCTTAATGGCACTGGATCAATCAATAATGATGCACGAAAGAATTAGTAAAACTCTACAGGAAGTTAAGCCACATGTATTGTTGCTACAGAAAACGCATTCAGAAAGAAATCGTGTAAAAATCATTCGCACTTTGCCCACGTAAAGTGGTTTTTCAGCAATGGCACCCCTGAAGCCAGAGGAGGAGCTGTTTGAATTACAAACAAAGTTTTAGGAAAACTAATTCAATTAGAGACAATGAGGGTAAATTTGTGTTTATAAAAGGGGAATTACAAGGAGAGGATCTAATTATAGGATCAATATATTGCCCCAACCGCAATCAATCGGTATTTATGCAATCACTATCGCAAAAACTAAACTCATTAAGAATTGAAAATGTCATTATAAGGGGAGACGTCAACCAAGTTCCAGATAACAAATTACACTGGTCTTCTAAAAGGGAACAGGGGAAATATGATGATAATTCTGAAAAATCCAAAATGGATTGTGCTAATTTGATTGATATCTGGCGACAGAAACATCCAGATGAGAAGAATCGCATATGTTATTCAAAGTGACAAATGCTATTCCAGATATTTCATGTTCTAAAACATGGTTCTAATGGCATTTTGTCAGTTAAAGTTAGTCCCATTTTAATTCTTCACCATGCACCTGTTTGGGGTCACTTTAAAGGGCACAGATCTCCTACAAGATCAATGTCCTAGAGATTAAATACTTACAAGGAAACAGTAGAAAAGTTGAAAACAAAATTCCTGCAGGTTTTTGAATTACAATTAAAAATTAATTTAATTTAATTAATTTCAAGAGACTTATAAGAGGCCCTTTTCTGCAACGCTATGAAAGTATAGCAGGAATTACCGATCAGTGAAGATAGCAACCAAAAGAAAATCAGAAATATCAGAATGAAAATGCTAACACAAGACACAGCCAAATTAGAAAAAATACATTAAAAAGGGAAGCATACTGAATTCTAAAAGAACAGAACTCCACAGTTTAGAAATTGACAAAATCTTAAATCAAAAATGTTATGAATTGAGTGACCAAAATTCCAAATTTCTTGCAAACAAATAATAAAAAAAAAGGATTACTAGGAACCACACCTCTCCAATTAAAATTTCAGATGGGAAATTCATACACAATTCCAAAAGAATAATGGAAAGTTTTAAAGGATATTATGAAAGAAAGCAAAAGAATGGGATTTTTTTTAGAAATTAAGAATCGTCTAAGAAAAATAAATATAAAGAAGTTCTCAGAAGAACATTAAAATTCTCTTAATAAACCAATACCATCAGATGTAGTTGAACGGATTTACAGGATTATTGTTCAAGAAATAAGATGTCATCTTGACCCATTTGTTCTGTTTAATAGCATTTTAAATTTAAAATCATTTAAATAAATGATTATCTTACCTAAACCAAATAAAAATTTAGTACTTATGGACTCAAACAGCATTATTAACCAAGATGCAAAAATATTTACAAGCATATTAGCAAACAGGATGGCTAATTTTTAGCCAAAAAGTGTTCATGAAGACCAAGCAAGATTTATTAAAGTCAGATGAACTGCATGCCCAGTACAGAAAATTCTTAATGCTATTTAGCTAATAGCCGAGGTAAGCAACTGTCAATATTATCATTACATGCAATGAAGATATTAAACTATGGTTAACTACTATCTATGCTAACCATTTCTATTTTCTATCTGAGAATGCTTAAATTTTGGAGATCAATTTTCTAAAACAATTCAAAATCTTCAACAAAATACCAGGAATTGTGTTAGAGTTCATTTATTTTATTTTATTTTATTTTATTTATTTATTATTAAATTTATATGCTGCCCATCTCCCCCAGAGGGTGACTCTGGGAGGCTGATAGTAGTTGACGTTCCCCAAAATTTTTGATAAGAAGTGGTACTAATCAAAGATGCTGACTCTTTCCACATTCATCAGCATAGGAAATAAGAGAATGTTTGGTTAAACGAGGATTAAAAATCAATTGGGCACATTATAAAATAAATATTTTTGCTGATAATATTGTTCTGCTCTCATCAATCCCTCTTAAGGTGTTCCCCAGAATTATGGACATTTTCACAAATTTGGGCAAATTAACAGGTTTTAAATATTAATTTTTCTATGACAGAATTTCTGTATTAAATACACCTATGTCAGTGCAAAACATTTTAAGCAAATCATCAGGAATAAAAATCTGTACATACTTTTCAGATATCTAGAGGTTTAAATTTCTAAAAAAGTTGGATAAATTATTTCTGTTGAACCCCAAACCCTTACTGAATCACTCAGGAAACTGAAAGAGTGACCAAAATTAAAATGACCATGCTTTGGTACAATAGCAGCAATAAAAATATCACTGCTTCCTTGCTTTTACATATTTTCCAAACAATTCTTATATATACTCCTGAAAAAAGTATTCATAAATGGCAGAAAATGATTAGCAAATGTACACATACTGTCAGAAAAGAAAGAATAAATTTAAAGATTCTCTATAACAACTTCAAGGAAGACAGCCTTGGAATTCCACATATAAATCTTATTATGATTTCAGAAGACTTAATAGCTTTGCCAAAGATGAAATGTATAAATATACCACAAGCAAAAATTAAGCACCTCCTTGCCAAAAGCATTCATAAAGAACTGAAATATATTCAAAATCCATTTCTTCTGAATATGCTCAAAATTTGGAAAAGTTGAGAACCCTAAATTAACTCCACGCTCATCACACTATCAACCTTTTATATTTCATGATGCCTTTTATGAGGAAGATATAGTTAAACAGTATCAGGGTTGGAAAATGAAAGGACTTCATTATTTAAACATGAATTATATGGTAGGGACATTCCTATCACACTAATCCATAAGGCAGTTTGCTTGGTTTTGACTGGCTGGGGATACTGCAGGAATCAAATGGCAATTTAAAAAATAATGTTGCACGCATGCTTAGATTTACTGTACCAAATTTCATTTTTATGGAACAAATTACAATTTTATAACAATCAGAATTCACAGGCTTCATAACGCTGGAACACAAGGAACTTGCATATTAATTGCACATCTACTTCTGGGGACCTTTAATATGCAATTGCTCACAGGGAGCTATTTTAAAATCCTCTCCGTCAACTAAAGTGGAGATTCTGGATTATTCAGGGGTGCAAAACTTCGACATTTGCTATTTTTAAGGGTAAGAACAGTGAAGGAGTCATGGCAGACTAGTTTTATCCCATCTTTTTGATCAGCTCATTTCCTTAACAGACCGTGGGAATGCTGGTGACATAATATATCTTGATTTCAGTAACCCATTTGACCCAGAACCCATGACATGCTGATGACAAGGCTGGTTCAAAAAGTGTACCTCGGGGCACCTGCATCAGAGGGGCCCCAAGCATTGGTGTCTTCAGCCTTTTATAATTTTACGCTGGGGGGTTTGCTTGCCAAATTTCCAAGGGACACAATCATCCGGGAAGGAGAGCTTACGGTACTCGCTAAGGGGCATGACCTGAAAAACAAGGCCCACGTAAGGGACTTTATTAGGAAAAACGCATCCCGTGCACAGGTCCACACGTGCGGTTGGAACACGTGCAGCTGGAACACTTGGATTCCCAGACTCCAGAGCTCCCCAGTTTACCGTTAAGAAGCAGCGCGGTGCAAAACGCTGCAGCCGAAAGAGCCCCACGCGATCCCCCCTGGAAGCATCCAACGAGGACACGGGATCCAGGTAGCCTTCCAATCACAGGCATCCCGCCGCCACGAGACTCGCATTCCAGGAGGCGGGATCCCCGGGGAAGCCCCTGGCCAATCAGAGCGCCGATCCACTCCGGCCCTTTCCAGGTGGTAGGTGCGCCCGCTTGCGCCCCGGCCAATCAGGAGCTTTGTTTAGGGTTAGCGGGCCGATGAGGGCGCGGTTGCCTGTCAAGGAGACCGACGAATGAAATTGCTCGCTGGCTTTCGCCCCGCCCCTCTGGTCGCTCGCGCTCTCCTTTCCCCCTCCTTACTCGAACACCTCTGAGCCGCGCTACCGGTGCTCCCCGCTATTTGCGTCACTGACTTTTTCCCGCCCCTCCCTTCCCTCAGAGCCTCTTCAGTTGCCTATTGGCTGCTGCGGCTGCCATTACACGACTGTTCTCCCTCAGCGCATTCCGATTCGCTACTGTCCCTCGCTCAGAATTCGCGAGGGCCTCCTCCTTCTCCCTCCTCCATAGCTGTCCTAGCGCTTCCGATACACCTCCCCTCTTTTTTCCCGCCCACTTGTCAAGCCACCTGTCCATAAGTCGGCGTGGTTGCCAGTCAGGCCCATCCTCTCGTTTGGCCCGCCTCTGCACAGCGCCGGTTGGGCGAGATCAGCGCCAGTCCCGCGGAAAAGCCAATGGGAGCCGCGGGCGTGTGTGAGGGAACGTGAGGGGAAGAAGGGGGTGAAGGCAGCGCGCGCGCGGCGGCGGCCGGCCCGGCGGAGGTGGTCGTCGCGAAGGCAGGCAGGCAGGCAGCGGCCGCCCGAGCAGCGGCGAGGCCGCGGGGGACGAAGGGGGCGACGGCCACAGGAGCGGCGGGCGGGAGCGGAACCGGAAACAGGAGGAGGAAGGGGCGGGGGCAGCGGGAGAGGCGGCGACAGCGACGGCAGCAGCAGCGGCGCGCGCGCCTGCCTGGATCCTGGTCGCGAGGAGGAGGCGGCGGAGGAGGATGTGGCGCGCGGAGGGGAAATGGCCGCCGAAAACAAGCCGGAAGGTGAGCGGGCGCGGCGGCGGGGCCGGGCGGCCTGAGGGACGGGCGGGCGGACCGACGGACTGACTGAGGGGACCCGCGGGGGCGCGCATGCGCGGCCCCTCCGGAATTGCCGCCTCCTCCTCCCCCTGCTCGCCTTCCCGCCCTTCGCCGAGGGGCGCTCGTCCCTCGGGGGCGCGGCGCCGGCTCGGCCTCCGGACCGAAAGTTGGGAGGGGCGGGCCGGGGGCGCCTCCCGGGCGGGGGGCGGGGCGCGGCGGCGGCCGGCCGGCTGGCGAGAAGCCCCTCCCTGCCCGCCCGCCTCCCTCGCGCGGCGGCGCTGCTCGCCCGTCCCGCGGGGCGGCCCGGCGTCGGCCGTGCGCGGCTGCCTGGCGACCGAGCGACCCTCCCTCTCTCCCTCCCTCCGGGCTCGGCCACCTGTTCTCGTGGCCCGGCAGCGCCGCGAAAGTCCTCCCGGGCTGGGTCGGTGCCTCCCCGCGGCGGGGCGCTGCTGGCGCGGGTGGGCCGGGGCGGGCGCGCCCCGGGACCGGCCCGGGGCCGAAGGGCGAGCCCCCTCGCTGCCTTCGGAGTTGGGGAGCCCCGCCGACGGGAAGGGCTGCCCGCTGGCCGCTTCCTGGCAAGGGCAACGGAGCCCCGCTGTCCTTTGGCTGCGTGGCCAGGAACGCGGGCGAAGTGAAGTGCTTGGCCGAGGGTTTGATGCCACCTCCAGGGGTCACCCGAGGGGGGAAAGCGTGCGGAAATGGAGGAGTGGAGCCCCCCCATTGGCATCATAACACTCAAGGGCACGTCCTGCTCCAGTGAAACGTTTGGTCCACGGCTGGGCCATCTGAGGACGGTGCCTAAAATTCCCCGTAGGGGGGAGCAGGGCACATCCTCATGGCAGCTCATGGGAGTATTAGGAATTGGGGTTCAGAGAGGAGGCACGGCGTTGCTGCTGGGAGCTGCGAGTCCAGGGTACAGGTTGACCTACGCCTGGATCTGTAAAGAGAAACCAACACAATGTGCAATTTAAAAATCACTCTGTACCTTTTCACTCCCTTATATATGCTCCTCAGTACCTTTCTCGGTGAAGCGTAGTACTATACAGAAATATCTGTGACCAGTTGTTCCTTCCTAGATGGAGAAGGGGAAATAATTGACATTGATGCAGTCCCGTGCGTGTGTGTGTCTGTGTGTAATGATTTTCTCTATATACATATGATTTGGGTTCTTCATTGGCCTATATACAGTGCTTTCAGTATAATGCCTTTTTTTTTTTTGCTCCCTGTGCATGTATTCTGTGCGTAGAGTATAAACCTAGTGAGAGCAGGGACTGACATCTTCATTTTATTTCTGCTTCTGTTTCCTGATGTAAATAGTTGAGAGAGGGCAAATATTGTAATGGTTGATTGCGCTTTCATTCCATCCACACTGGGCAGCGGTTTTGGTTCTACATATATACCAATCCTTGCTGGTATGGCCTAAATGCTGCTGAACTGTATGTACCCTGTAGTTACGCACCTCACTTGTTGGCAATGTATTGGTGATCTTATGTGGAGGACTGAACCTATTTCCCGCTATTTCCTGAAGGTATCCATGCAAACTGTAACTGTGGAGTAATCTGTTCAGGTGCTTCAGAAGCGAGGGAGAAGGGATGAGTGCTGTCATTGTAGGTGTAGCTTTTAAAATGGGCATAGATGGTCCTGGATTGAGTTCCTGCCATCTGCAAAGTTGGCAGAATCCCTTTGGCTACTAGAGACTTTTGGAAAGCCTTGACAGGTTTTCAGGAGCCAGAAGACTGTTTTTTTTTTTAGCTAGTGCGAGAACATAAGTCAAAGCAAGATGGGTTGAAGGACTAGGGCAGCTTCACATGTGGAAATTTCTGTTCATCATAGAAACTTAACATGGTTAACATAGGCTGTTGGCAAATCCTATCTCTTTTTCATACTGGATTCCTCCTGAAAGAGCCTGCAGAATGAATTAGGATATGAAATATGCCTCATTTCTGAAAGAAGGTTTTTAAAAAACAATCTTTCTCGTAAAAAATGAGAGTTCATCTTCTGCGTTCCCTTGCTTTTCAACTGGTACATAGGGGTTGCCCTATTGAGCAATATTTCCATCTCCTTCCTCCTGTAAAGTTAAATGTGTGTACTTATTGATTGGAAAGATCAGTAGATGTTCGTAGTTGTAGATGGGCTTAATCAACACTCGCATTTGTCCTTGTTTGCCTTGTTTTATCTCACCTAGGGCAATACTACGTATTTATAACATCTTCAGGAACGTGTTTGTATTAGTTGCCTCTGTCCTACAAAATATTTGGAATAGCTATTGGTAGAAGAGCTTCCGCTCTTTTCAGTTCATGATGAGTATGGGGAGATGTTTTGACCCAAGTCATTTTTAGAGCAGTTGATGTGCTAGTAGCTAAAGCCTTGAGCTGAAAATAACCTGGTGCCTGAAAATGGTAATGAAAATAATACGGTAGGGACATTGTAGTCATCCCTCAACCTCCTGGCCTCTATTTCTGCTGGAGATGATGGGGGTAGAAGGTCAAGATATCTGATGGGCACCAAATTGAAGAAAGCTGGGATGTGAAAGTCATAAGCAGCTGTGGATCTGAAGTCTGTTTGTTTTGGATATTGAAAAAAACTCTCCTTTTTAACTGAGAACTTGTGCTGTTTCACTGAAGAAAATACCAGCAGGCCTTATAAAATGAAGTTGTCATGCTCTCTAATCCACATCTCCCTCCTGTTTGGTATCATATTAATCATATGCTTTGAAATAGTTTTGATAGGAATGAAAGGCTTTCTATCCCAGGCTAAAGTAATACATCAATTATTTTCTTGGTATAGGCAATAATAGAACAATACATTTTAGAACAATGTTATATAATTCAAAGGAATTTTGTTGCATTATTCAGAGCATATGAAACTTTGTTTGATGTAAAATAAGGCTGATGAGAGTTCAGATTTGTCTTTGAATTAATGCATGCTGATAATTGTTACATTTATGAGTGAAACAGGTAAATCCTGAAAATTACTGGTGAAAGTTGCCCAAAGAGAGTATAGTTTTGAAATTCAGAAGCAACAGCTTTTAGTTCATATCCACAAGGGGGTAGTGATGTACTGTTGGAGATATCTGTAATGGAAATATTAGCAGATTCCTTTAAAAATACAGATTGAGGTAGTATATTTGACTGTTCACTTAATGGCTTTTTAAAATAAGTTTGTAAGTAAACCTTTTAAAGGGTTAAGTGTTCTGGGTTTATTTAAGCTGTAGAACAGTTGACGGTTCAGTGTTCTTCCCCTGTTTGAAGACATGAATCCATGCACATTTGCCAATTTGTCAATTACAACCAAAGTTGCCTTTTTGCATATTGCGTTTCAGGACTTCAGAAGTAATAAAATAGAAAGTGACTTACTGGGGAGAAGTGTCCAAACTTCAACCATAGGGGTGCAATAATAGATCCACTGTAAGAAGTTGGTGGTGCGTACTGCTGAGATTAAAAATCAGGGCCCAGACGTAAAAAATAAGTCATAGGTTGTGATTTTCTTTCTGTGGCAGTTTTTCAGTTATTTGCATAACCTTGTGAGGAACATTATCCTCTTATTTCTGATCATAGGTAGGGCTGAAAAAATTATTCAGCTTTAGTACTTGCCATCAACTTTTTCAGTAAGTAGAATAACACTGAGTGCAAATTCTATATAACATCGACTGGAGCTTGCATGAGACTGCCTCAGCAGTCCCAGATGCTATACCCGTGTTTCTCAACCTTGGCAAGTTTAAAATGTGTGGACTTCAACTCCAAGAATTCCCTAGCCAGCAAGCTGGCTAGAGAATTCTGGGAGTTGAAGTCCACACATCTCAAAGTTGGTAAGGTTGAGAAACCCTGTGCTATACTGTTTACCCACTAATGTACAAATAAGGATTAGGAGGTTAAAGTGATTGGACAAGGAAGGCTGTTGAGAACTTTTCCCAGGTTTGTAACTTCTAGTGCTCTGAGAAGATGCTCTGTCTTCTAAATGTCCATATTATTGGATCTATCAGGTTTCAGGATGTGTATATCCTCGCAGTAAGAATGATGTCAGCTGGGATAATATAGCTGAAACAGGGTAAGCGGAGAGTGGTAGATGTACCTTTCAAGCTTTTAGATAGATGCTCAGTCGCAATTTTTCCTATTTGAAAAGTCATTTTGTTGTAAGGTAAAAATTGAGTCAACCTTGCTGATTTCATGGGCACATCCATATAATTTTCTTGGTAGCAATTCAGAAATAGTTTCCTCTTGGTTCCTTCTAGGATGTTTTCAGCTTCCCAGTTTAGTCTGTGAAGACCTGAGTGGTCTTCTGATGACAAACCAGATCTCACTCTGCTTCGCTTCCAAGCCCAGGATTAGGTAGGTGCTCTCAACCTCCTGAGGCTGTCCTACAACAAGTTCTAACTCTGAATAACAAATTATTATTGTTATTTAAAACAAATGATTGTTTTAAATATTTAAAACAAATTTCATGCAGGCTAATAGTTGCAGCATCTTTGAACAATGTGTTAAGCTTCATGTTGGTAAAAAGATTCAGCTGTTAACATGTTAAAGCAATACTGTTTGTTCCTGCAGTTTAGTACTAAGGCAGACTCATTGCAAGCACTGGTTTCCATCCTGTTGTTTCCTCCTGTTATGATAACACTCTCATGCTGATGGTCATCTGAAATGTCCCAACATGGAATTTTTTTTTCTAGTAGCTGTAAACACTAGCTATAAAATGAATTTGAAGGATGGTATTAACTCCTACAAAATAAGAGGGAATAAAATATATTCCTTATGAACTTTATTTCTTGAATAACCTCTGGGCATGCTACTTCTCATTACTTTTTTCCCTGTACTTGCCATATTTCAAGTTTTGTTTCTTTGAAAGAGAGAGAGAGAACATCATATCCTTGGTATTATCATTCTGTGGCTAAGTGAAACCAAGTTTATTACATAATCTTAAAATGGGTTACACTGTCTTTACAGAAGCTCCAGTTGTTCTAGACAACGGATAGTCATTTTTTCTACACTTAGTAAATATTTGTCGTAATTGCAGTGAGCTGATCTTATGCGTGTTTTTGCTTTCTCTCTTTTCCTGGAGAAATACAGCAAAGTGTCTACTGCTTAATCATATGATACTTAACCTCTGTCAAAAGTATAAAAGGAGCCATTTCTCTTTTAATGATTGCACAAAGACAAGGTTTTCACTAGTTGTTTATAATTGGAGATGCTGTTCCAGTTAACTTATAAAACTTAGTGTTTAATAACCTCTGGACTTAACTGTGTGTGAAATCAAGTGGCCTGACCTCAGAAATAAAATTCTGTCTCTATACTGTATTGTAAACTATGGACTATATAACTACAATACTATGGTAGCACAATATAGTGGTTTAGAAAAGCCCTCACGGTGTGTAGGGTTTCTCCATAGAGCTAGGCAGATAAGCTGGCAGTAAGCGTTGGCCTGTCCAAAAGACAGGATGCTGAATGTTACAAACTCACCCTATTCTACTTGCTGTTTCACCCACTAAAGATGGTGTTATGGAACCTGTTCAGGGAGCGAGGTGGTTATTAATGGAAGCCTTGATAAGATGGCAAGGAGAGATGTTTTTATTGAAACACAACAGATTATTCTTGTCCTATTTTCATAGTTAGAACTTTGGGTGTTTCTGCAAGAAAAGTACCTGTGTGCCCAATGAATGTTCTCATCAGTATGTGAAGTTTGGTTTTTGCTTCTGTTCTAATATGGTACTGAAATGCTTGCTAGAAGACACTGTTTTAAAGAGGTTTTGCTGTCATCTTTTCTGCCAAAAAGAAAAGCTTAACTGCAGATGTTTGCATTTTCTGCACCCTTTCCTGAGTGTACATTTCCTGGTGCATCTTTTACAAGTAATTTTCCACAGTAAAATGCAGTTTTGTGCATTCTTTTCTGTAATGTGTGTAATTTTGGACTATTTCCCCCTAATACACAGTTTTTTAGCAAGCTGAATTGTGAATTTTTGAAATATATGCATTTTGATGTTCATGGGCCTTTTGGGTTTTCAGGAATCCAACATTTTGATGCAAGCATTTTCTCATATCTTTTACAGTATTGCCAAGCAGCGACAACATGGAAAAATACTGTGGTAGATTTTATGAGTTAAAACCCTTTTCCTAAGCTGCCAGTTAAAAGATTTGCTTGGATTGTGAAGCATTTGGGGCTTGTGTCTTTTATTATGATCTAGGGGGAAAAAAGAATATTATACTTGGATACAAGGGACAGTTTAGGTGACATGTGACTACACTTGCCTAGTGAGTAGATTTTTTTTTAAATTGAATATCGTACAGATTTGAAACAGCTTATTGCTGTGTTCTGGCAAAATTGAGCAGTTGCACTGAAAGATGAAGATCTTGGTAGCAATTTAAAGCTAAGGGAGAATGTAGGCTGACTGTATTCCAGAAACTGTAATGGTAAAACCAACTTCAGAAGGCTGAGGCGTTTGATACAGAATCAGATATTAGGATTAAGCAGCTGCTTTGTGTTCAGTTGAAGAAAGAGACAACAGTGTCTTTTCCCAGGTTCATTTGGCAGTTGCAGAGGGCAGCCATGTGATCCTGGGAAAAGATGTGGCTGCTTTGAAGGACTGCTAATAGAGACTATGTCCTGCATGGCTTCAAACCACCTTTTTGGAATTTGGTCCAAAGAACTGTACAGCCATACTAAATCTATTGAGATTTTAATTTAAAGACAATAATATTTCTTTAAACGATCTCTGCTTGTATTATTTGATGAACAGTTGTCCGAAGGCCTTATACATAGAAGAGAATATGTGTAGCTCAGGGTTGAACTGTGGAGTCCTTGGGGTGCTCTGAGCTTGGCTGTTTTCTTGCAAACGTTTCATTACCTGTCTAGGTAACGTCTTCAGTGCTAGAATAGAGTGGAGTTTGCTCTCTGTTTATATACAGTGGCTTGCCCTGCCAGTGTATATAAACAGAGAGCAAACTCCACTCCATTCTAGCACTGAAGATGTTACCTAGCCAGGTAACAAAACATTTGGAAGAAAACAACCAAGCTCAGAGAACCCCAAGGACTCCACAGCCTTACACATGTTGGAATCTGAGCTTTGAAGAGAATTTCTTGTGATTATCTGATTTGATTCCCTTCTCAAAAGGTAGTACATAACTGATACTGTGGAAGAGGCTCTGAACTTTGATGCTATTGACTGCCCAGATGCTGGAGATGGCAAATCATTGACAGAAAGATTTCTACCGTGGAATGTGATGTTAGTTGACCTGCCATCAGTCTTTTTTACATGGTTGCCAGCTTGCAAAAAGTACCCTATTCAAGCTATAAATAGCTTTTGGAGAAGGTTAGCAAATTTTAAAAATGAAAATATGCTCCTTTTAGGGAATGAAGTCTTTGCAATTTGAATAAGTTCATCAACGTGGGCTGCGCAAGCACTCAGAATGCTTCACCTATACTGTATGTGGAATCAAGAACAATGCACCTCTTCGTATCATTAAAGCATCCTTACCTTATGCAAGGTTTGTGTGGCTGATTTGATTGTTGGTCAGGGCTTCCTTGTGCATGGGCACACACAACTTGTTTGCTGAAGGCTGCTTTAACAATTTGGAAGAGAGATGCTTTGTTTGCCCTTGTGTATTATGAAACCTGTCCAGATATTTTGGACAATCCTATTATCAGCCAGAACTGGCACAAATTCTTAGGTAGGTTTTGAAAATTACAGAATTCAAGGTTTTGAATAAATAGCGATGGAGATTCTGCATATTTTTTCCCCTAGGAAGTCAATATTCACGTTTTGTACTTGAGAATACTCTCACATGGTGCATAATTTAGGGTTTTGGTTCCAGTGTTTGGCAATTAGAAAGCTATTTAGTCCTGAATGACTTCAAGACAACTTGCTTGTTTTTTTGTAACCTGTCAGTTCTTTTCAATACAGTATCCCATTTTGAAATGATTGCATTGGTGAAAAATGGTAAGTTCCCTGCTGTAGATGATCAGGGATGGGAATGAAAGCCCATCATTCTGAATATGTGCAGTGATGTGGGCTTTTAAAAAAAAAAATTGAATTGGAAAACTTTCCTGTGCTGATTAGGATAATTTTAGTTTTCATCTGATTTTTTTTCTGGTGTAGATTATCTTATGCCTATTAGGTAATTTGTAGCTATTTTCCTCCTTTGCATAGGAAAAATTGGATGGAGTGTTTTAGCCGAAAGAAAACCTTGAAAATTTTCCACTTTGCATTACTGGATAAGTGGCAGACGAGGAACAGAATTTTATTTTAACTTTGGCAGAGCCTAGTTTTTCAATTCACATATTAAAATATTTGTGCAGCTATTTAGAATACTGTTTAGAGAGATATTGTTGCCTCATCTGAAAAATTATAATGAGCAGCCAATGTGATAAAAGACTTTGAAGGCGTTTCATATCAGGGAAAGGCTAAACTATTTGAGGTGATATTTGATGAGGAAAGATTTTATAACATGCAAAATGTGGATATAGACTTATCTCCCTATCTTACAATATTAAAATACTAGAATATGAGGTTGATAGGTAGCTGATTCAGTTTGGTCCAGGGAAAACTCATTTGTTGCGCTTTGCATAATTAACTTACAGGATTCACTGCTACCAGATGCAGGATGGCTACTAACAGAGATTGATATGTAAGGAAATGAGACAAATTCTGGGTAGTAGTGGCCTAATTAATTGCTCTTCATTGAATCACAAATAGTGTCCTAAATAGATTGCAGTCTAATTTACCGCATTTATCTGACTTCTGTTTAGTAAATAAAACAAACAAAAAATGCTATCTTAATTTTCTCTCAAAATGTATTTTTCTCTCAAAATTTTCTCTCAAAATATATTTCCATTATCCAGACTATTTGAACTAAAATTCTGAGTTAGCAAAGCATATTTAATATGGCTAAAGTATTTTTTTTTTAAATCAAAGCATCACCTAGAAATTATTAGACCACTTGTGAACACTTTTAAACCAGGCAATTCATTACATTACTTTATGAAAAGGGGGGAAAAAAGTTTAAACCTGTTAACTTTGGCATGTCCAAAGAGCTGTGTGTAAAATACTGAGATATTTCATAGATAATGCTAATGGTTTAAAATGTTATTTACAACAAGGAAATTCCCAGTTTGACTGATAGTGTGACCATTCCATTGAGAAATGGAAATGGAAATGGAAACATTTTGGTAGACATAGTAGTAGAATATTTTTCTGCCTTATATCATTATCTGTTTTATTTGATCGTATACAGAGGGTCCTATCCTCTTTGCTGACTTCCCAGAAGTTTTTAGAACTGTATGTTTTTGTGAAAGATTCCTTTATTGGTTTAGGATTGGATTTGGCACTGGCTGACATTGTTTAGGATTGCAGTCTGTTTTCTTGGTGTTTAAAGGGACTACTTTAGCAAAAATCTTATTAATCTATCCATGCTTTGGTGTAGATTGAGATCAAGGAGATTTTGCTTTAACAATTGCTTGAGAGTATGTAAGTAACAGGAACCTTTTCCTCTAAGTGTGAGATCTCTGTCAAAAAATCTTATTTGGGGGCCAAGTTCAGAGTTCAAGGGTTGCTGTGGAAGTAGGCTAGAGTGAGTTTCAGAAACCGAATGTTGGTCTTCCATAGTCCAATATAGAAAAAGTACAATCAGGTAATATTCTGCTTTTCTTCAGATTGGAAATGAAATGTGCAGGAAAGCTATACTGAAACCTGGTTGGTTTGGTGCAGGTTGTGATGGAATCTGCAGCAATAGTAGCCTTTATGTTGGGAAATGCCTGTGCCAGATGGCTGGCGATGCCCTTTTGTGAAAGTGTTTTCCAAGTGAAGGGAAAGTATAAGGGATTAATTCACTGATGTTTTCTGTGGAATAAGTAAGATACTGGAACAAATCAGCTAGCTTAATGCTGTTACACAACTGCTCTGGGTATAGCAAATGGTAAAACTTAGGTCTCTCCAGGTCTCTTGACCCCTCCAAGTCTGTGACTGGGTTGGTTAGTGGGGGTTGGATTACAAGGGTAATTTCCAATTATAAAGCAGACCTTCAAGCCCTCCTTTCCCAGTCAAGCAGTTCACATAATTGCCACCGCAGGGCCTTTGGTAACACTGGAGCTTTGGAGAAACAGATTGGAACCAAAGCTTTATGGGGACCCAGAGTAGGAAGAGAGTTGATTCATAAAGTGGATTCACATGCTTTGTAAATGAGAACCTGTTTTAGACTTACCCTCTTCTGCCTTGTGATCCCTTTAGCTAAATATGTAGTATAACGCTAAGCCTCAATTTGTTCTGTATTTAGGAGAAGGATAATCTCAAATTTCTTTTTGTAATACAGGTAGTACTCGCTTAACGACTATTTGTTCAGCGACCATTTGGAGTAATGGCAGCACTGAATGTATGGTACTAATGCTTGGTCCCTGAAGTTACAGCCATTGCAGCACCCCTGCAGTCACGTGATCAAAATTTGGGTGCTTGGCAGCCCACCCGCACTTACAACCATGGGGGCACTTCAACTCTGCCTACCCGCCTATCTCCCCCTTATCATTGCCCTTTTAGCCACCCTGCCCAGCGGCACTGGTGGTGCTGGCAGCACTGTGGCTAAAGTAGAAGCTGGGAACTTCAGCAATCTAAGCCAGCTGCTGTCACCTCTGGGCCTCTGCTTCAACCTGGGCACCGCCATTGCTGCTGAGGAGTGCCGCCTCAAGCCCTGCACCATGGCCAGCGCCACAGCATAAAGCCCCAGCTACCCTGTGCTATGCCAGCCCTGCTGCGCCCAGCTGACCTTCACTGTCTTCTTCCTCCCACTGCTGACAAGGCATGCCTGGCCTGGCCCTGTGCAAGGCAGCTTCTGGCTGCATCAGGCCTTTTTCCCAAGGCTGCACATGCCATTTTCACAATACTTCACAAGGTTTCTGAGGCCTTCCGAAACCTCGCAAGAAGGGCACACACGATTTGGAGAAAGGTGGGTGTGGCCTTCTTGCAAGGTTTCGGAAGGCCTCAGAAGCCTTCTGAAGCATCGCAAGAATGGTGCATGCGGCCTTGGGAAGAAGGCCTGGCATGGTCAGCAGCTGCCTTACATAGGGCCAGGCCGGATGTGCAGCAAGTGGAAGAAAAATATGAAGGTCAGCTGGGTGTGGCAGAGCCATTGGTGTGTAAGGTGGCTGGGGCTTTGTGCTGTGGCACTGGAGTGGCTGGCCATGGTGTGGGGCTTGAGGTGGCACTCATGATGGCAGCAGCACCAGTGGTGTCCGGGCTGAAGTAGAGGCCTGGGGGTGGTAGCAGCCGGCTGAGAAGGCCCCGGGCCTGTACTTCAGCCCCAGTGCCACCGGCCCTGCCATGGAGGAGTGCAGCTGTGTAGGGCAGCCAAAAGGGCAGAGATAGGTGGGTGGGGGGAGTTGAGGAGGCAGTCCCTTACCTTACCAAGGCCCAGGGCTAGGAGGGACCAAGCTGGGAATGGCTTGAATCGGGGTGGGTTCTTGCCTAATGACTGGTGGGATTCGGTTAACGATGGCAATGGGGACTGCCAGGGTTTCCGTTGCTAAACGATGCAGTCACGTGACATCATGCTTTACAACTACATTGTTTAGCAATGGAAATTCTGGTCCCAATTACCATTGTTAACTGAGGACTACCTATAGAAAATTTTCCTGACATTGTTAAAAGGAATTTGTGAGACACTTGAATGGGGTTAATATTTGTTTTTCTAGAGTTCAGGTGATGAGGGATTTTCTCTTGAGCAAATCCATCTTCAACAAATGAGGTTTTTGCTTTTGCCGTTTTATTTGGGTTTGATTTTTTAATATATTTTATTTTCAATCCTCTTCTCAACACTTAATAAGCCTGTATATTTTGTTTTGTTTCTGCCACCTCTTAAAGTGAACAAAATGCCATCACTGTTGTTTCTATCTAAAATTTAATTCTGGGTTATTCATTACCTTTGTTTTATTCCCAAAATGCTGTGAAATTTGCTGGGCTGAGAAAGTGCAACTGGTCCAAGTCACTCAGTTGCCATGGCTGAGCGTGAACTTGGATATTTATGAAATGTGGTTCATTTTTGTTAACTTTTTAAACCCCACAGATTCTTATCTCACTCTTCTGTGACGATAGCTATTACTGAAGCTAATGCTCTGCCTGCAAAAGGCAGGCAAATAGTTTTGCAGGGTTTGGAAACCAGGTGCCCAAGCACAAGCCTAAATGGGCAATGCAGTCCCTCTTGGATTTGATACAAAAAAGAACAGTGTTTTTTCCTCCCCAGGATATTGCTGAAAACTGCACTGGTTTATATTCTTGCTTTGTTCACTTTCCAGTACATGAAAAGCCTCCAGCCTGTCACCCAGATGGCTATTTTTAACAATACTACTGCTTTCAGACTCACCCTCTCCCCCCTCAGAATGTTCTTAGATATCTTTGATCTTACTCAGAGACTTCCTCTATGTGCTTCAGGTTTCCTGTCTATCTTATGCATCAGATAAATGGAAACAAAGAGGTGAATGCTTCATAGGCACTAGAACAGTGGGCATAGCATGGCCTAGATGCTTCTGTGCATGCCTTCATCTTCATCCTTGCTTTGACTCTTTCCAGGTGAGAGTATGGTGGTGTGAGTCGAGAACTTTGACTAGGTAGAAGCAGTTAGTTGTGCGAGAATAATTGAATCACAGAGCTCTTCCACCGCATGATTGCTGTGTAATGAAAACTTGTTAGTATTAGACAACTTATTTGCAATTGAAGAAAACCAAATACCAGATAAATAACTAACCAGATTTTTTTTTCAAAACTTCAAAACTTTAACTGAGCTCTAATTTGTCTCCAATTACATTTTTATTTCCTCTTTCAGAAATGCTTTTCTAAATTCCAAAATTGCCTTGAGGAATAAACTAACAATTTTGCCTAAAGGCAGTAAGTTCATTAATTTTTTTTGCTGCCTAACTGTAGGAATTTGGAGAAAGACTGCCCACTGCTGCCTATTGCTTGACTCTGTCTGATAAATACAGTATATTGAATCTAATAAGCTTTACTTGTATGTGACCTAATCAGAATGTGTGGGATAATAGACATCAGAAAGCTTTAGCTGATGTAGCTATTTTTGTTGGCACTAGAACCATCTTGAACAGAGCAGCCAAGAGTTTTGTGAAGACCTGCTTAATAAAAGTAGTAGGAGTAACTTATTTTTGCCCAAAATAGTTAATTGCTCATCCGACATAGAGCTCTTCTCTACATAAGGCATTTCAGGCAGAGGTGAGTATTATTACTATTGGGTGCTGCTGCTTACAAAATAATCTCCCACCACCTGATGATATGAAGAAAAAACAGCCTAGACAGAGATTTATCACATTTTGGAAGAATTAAACAAAAGTGGTTTAATTTTTTCAGTGTCTGCTTTGAAGGCCACATTGCTAAATGTTCATCAAAGAAGAAAGAATGTTCATATCATGTAGTCTCGATAGTCGAATGGAGTGGGTGTGCTTGTGGGAAAAGTTTATGAAGCTGGGAATAATGCTTGTCAGTGTTAGCTTTGTGTAAGGTTCATCAGTCATGCTCCTTTTATATTTGGAAGTAGGCTGGTTGTTGTCAACATTTGTATGAATCACCTGAATGTTGATTGTGAAGAACCAGTTATCTGTAGACCATGAGAAATTATGTGACTGTATTTTGAATGCTGTTAAAAGTTATTGAAATGCCATGATTAACATTTATAAGAAACTTTGACTCTTCAAAGCAACCTTTTGCTCTGTGGTCTCTTCCCAGCATGTTGGGTTTAAAACTCCCAGAATTCCTAGTCTGTGTGGCTACCTGCCATGCTAACTAAGAATTTAGGTTGAGGACAGAGTTAAGCTTCTGGGGTCTTCTACTTCCCATCAAACAAGCCAGTAATAAATATGGCAGGTTGAGGGGGAACAAAACTTTTCTCCAGTAGTAGCCAAAGTAGTAGAGCCCTTGAAGACACCAGTTACCAAACAATTCTTCCACATACTTAATTTGTTAAAATACACAGGATGAAAAAAGTAAACTCTTTGAGTTGAATTGGACTCTAGGTGACTACATGAATATGCTAGTGTTGTTTTCCCGGTGACAATAAGGAGTGGTTTGTCATCGTCACCTTCTGGCCTGCTTTTCACTTTCTGTGCTCATCTCCCATCCAAGTGCTAACTAGGTCCAATCCTGCTTACCTCAGACAAGTTAGCTACCAGATAGTACAGGAGTCATTAATACAGCTCACGTGGGCAGCTCCATTAAGCATTTGCACTACAGGAGATATTTACCATTTATACTCTAAACCTGAGATGATTCCTGAAGACATATAGTAAAACCAAGGAAGAAAATAGTGGTTACAAAGTCCAAAACCTCTATTACCTTCCCCTCAAATGTTTGCACTCGTATATGTACACACTGGGACAAAAATACAGTTGTGACCCTGAGCCAGGAATAGTTGTAGTTCTTTATAATTCATCCTGCCTCTTGCCCATGAATTAAAGTACAGGTTATCCCTCTCCTAGATCTGATGATGACACTGAAAATAAGGTTAAGTACACCAAATATAAATCTAGAACATCTTGTAATACAAATCAGGGATAAAGGACTTTGCAGGCTCACCAAGAACATTAAAGTCCAAGTTCTAACAGTATTGACTGATCCAAATACCCTCTAGGGACGGGAAGTTGTTGGATATCGATAGGGTTGCTACAATGCGTGGTGAGAACAATGTTTTTGGTTGCAAGGCGATGTAGTGGTAAAAGATACATAACTTATAGTAACTGCAGTAGTGTGAAATGTAGGGCATTCCTTTTTATCAGATGGACAAATGGTTTGGCTTCTTTAAGAAGGATTTCTAGAGAACATTGCAGAGAGAGCACTAAACTTCTCCATTCTGCCCTTCTGTGTTGCTGCCCAAAACAACTTCCAGAAGTCAAGGCTAATGTGAGGTATAAGGCATCCCTTCTGGGTTGTGTGGCAAATTGCAGCTCACAGTTATGGCAATTGTGGGCGCCCTTTAGGTATGTAGAAGCAAATGTCTTGCTTTTGAAATGGTAAAATTAGCTGTAAGTCAGACATAATGGAATATGTAGGTCTGCATACTCACCTAGGCCTTTGTTTCTGATTCTTCAACTGTGTCCCATTTGTAGGACTTGCTTTGTTGATCTGAATGGATAGAAAAGCAAGGTATAAATATTTTAACTATACTATTATGGTCAGCTGAGTTGACGATCATATGGTCGAGTACACATTTCCCATTTTTTAAAAACAAAATACTTTAAACCAAAACTTGGATATTGAAACAGGCTTACAATAGGAAATCCACTGTTCAACTCCCAGAATTCCCCAGACAACCATATTCTGGGGGTTGAAGTCCACACACCTTCAAGTTGCCAAGGTTGAGAAACAACCTTGCTTTAAGTAACAAACAGAGAGGATGTAAAGCTGTGCTACCTGATTATGCTCCTAGGGATAAGCGAGTCATTCTGGCTTATTATGTATATAACTGTTACCCTTCCAAACAAAGTGAAGATCATTTGAAAAAGAGCTGGTAGATTAAAAATGCAGACATCATGCAAATGGATAAGAGCCCTTTGCTGGTCCCTCCTGTCTAGTCTTTGGTGTGGAGTTAATCAGTTGGCTAGAAGCTACTGGGTGGCGTTTGCTTTGTTTTGGTGAAGGAGATATTTGTGAGTAATGGCAGTGCCCGGCAAAGCAATAGAATCTTTTCCTTCTCTTTTCTTCTATTACTTTCTGCATCTTTGACTATTTTTTGTTTTGAATATATTCTATAAATTGAGTTTTGATTCAAAACCCGGTAGTTCATTTTCTGTAAAGGTTTAAAATTCAGATATTGGGTACTTACAATATGTTACATCCTAAAATCATGTTGATGAAGCCAAAAGGTGCCTTCCTGTGGAATGTCCAAACAAACTCTTGCTTAATGTGATGGGCTGTTTGCACAATATGCTAAGACAATGATTGGGTTTCCATAACCTGCAAGTCACAAAATCTACCCCACTTTTTGTTTTAGTCTCGGGTGTGATGTGAATATAGTTGGTGTAGTGCTCTTAGCTGTTGAAGATTCCAGGTTGGAGTGCAAACAGAAGTGACTTTGCTGTGAGTGTGCATAACCTTTGGCTAGTGTGCCCTTGCTTTAATAGTGCGATCACACTGTATTTTTTCAGTTTCTACAACTTCAGGGTCTGTGCCTGCACTTGTATGATGACTAACATATTCCTTAATTTATGTTTCTCAAGTGATGGAAAGTACAGGATAAGTTTTACAGGTTTAGAGGCCTCTTGAGGAAAAAAATATTTGAGATACTGTGTACTGAGCTTGATAGGAGCTATTGCAGCTTTCTGTCGTTACTCCTCACCTACAGTTCTAAATGCCTTTAAAAATGTACCTGTACTGTGTGTTTTATATTTCAGCTGGGCAGCTCATTCTTTTTATGTTTCATCTACAGAGTAAGAATAATATTCCTCTGTTACTCCAAAGGTCTGCGTCCATATAGTCATTCATTTCCTACTGGTTAAGGATTATTTTTTCCTTATAACGTGTATATTAGAAATATGGACCTACCATTTGGCGATTTGGACGAAAGGCTGTCCAATTTAGTTTGATATGGAAGATCAAAGCTCTGTGTCTCCCCTTGACTAGCATGGAAAACACATTAACAGCTGTTAATGTTTTATGAGAAAGTTCATCTTTGACTTTAAACAGTACCCCTGAAGTTCTGAAGCACACCCAGAGCCAATTTGCATCTCATATTGTCTTATGGAACCACAGAATGGTCCAGTGCAGCTCAGTTTAATTCTGGAATTGGCCAAAACCGGTGCACATCCCAGTATATCCAGATCAAAGCTCTGTATTTTAGCTTGTGTAAGTAAATTTTCCATTTCTGCATGAATACTGTGAGGCATTATTTCCATTATTTGCTGGCATCTGTTCAAAGTACGTCTTAAAAATAGTTTTATCCGGGGGTCAGTAGATAAACTAATTTCAAAATGCCCACATTCTTTCCCTCTATGCATGTGCCAGGTGAAAGTTTCAAAGGTGTAACATTTTTGCTTAAAGGTGTTCTGATGTATAAGCAAAGCCTCGGCCCAGATTTAGGGAAGGAAAAAATATCCAACTCTTTTTTTTTTTCCTGTTGAGAACTGTACATAGAGAACCTTATTTGATCCTACCCTTCCCTCTGTTCTGAAGTTCACATTTTTGGAGTATTTATTGCTCTGATGTAGCTGATCTTAGCAAAGAAGCCTTCCCAAAGTGCTGTGCTACACGCTGTATGAAATGCCTTTATTCTTTGTTAAGATGAAGGGAGAAAAAACATTTGGAAATGTCAACTGAAGATAATCTACTTTGCAGCAGAATATGATGCTAGTTTTTCTTTCTTGCAAAACAAACAGAGCCCTCTTGAATAGGCACTTCCTACAGAGTTTATTAATCAGCTGTCTCTTGGGTTCAAATGTGATATTTTCTAACGTGCTCAATCCACAGCTGGTGTGTTGCTATTATTGAGAGAGAAATAAACTGTTGGTTGCTTGTACAGCATGCATGGCTCCCCTTTCCTTTTCTTTAGTAAGACAAAGAACACACAGTATTATAGAAAGGCTTTTGTGCTCTGTTTATAAAGTAAAAGCAAAACAAACAAACAAAAACCAATAAAAAGTGGTGATTATGTAATTAACTTGCTGCTGCTTTGGGTTAGAATAGACTGCTCTGTCCAGGTCTGAGCCCAGCGGTGGGAGGAGTTCAATGCCATTGTTATCTGCAGGTTTTCAATTGAATATTTTCACTATTAAAAATTCATTGTTTGTAAGAATTAGTGGATGTCAGTTGGGCAATTTCAGGGTTGGTTATCCCTGGGAACTATATATATATATATATATTTCTGTAAGTGTACAGGTGTGGTAAACAGGAGTAACTTCTAAACCTAAAATACACATTTGCATGTACACATACAAAATCAAATCATCTAATTGGCTGCAAGTCAAATAAAAAGTTAGTTCTTATTCCATCTGACTGCAGATCAAAGCAAAATTAAGTGTAATTAAATCCTATTGTGTTCTTTATTGATTTTCCCCATAATTTGATATTTTAATTCAGCTGCTATTAGAAAACCTTGAAACAAACATGGTGGGGTTTTTTTCTGCTTCCTACTTTTTTTTAGTTTGCTTACCGAATAACAAGTAAAATCTGCTAAATCAGATCCTCATTTTGGTGCATTTTCAGTTGATCCTGATAGGATATTACCAGCAATGGATTTGGGTTTTGAGTTGATTGAAAAAGCTTTGTTATTATTTATTATTATTTTTTATTTTATTTTTTAATAACACCTTCTTTCCAATGTAGTCCCTATTGTGACCTCTGGTCATCTTTTCCTGTCATGGCAGAAACTGGAACAGTTGTGACGTTGTTAAGCCAGACAGAAACAGCATTGGTCACACTTTTAGGTGATCTCTGGCGAGAGCGGGATGGGGGGAGTGCATCCATCCTTGCTCTTCTTGACCTCTCGGTGGCTTTCGATACCATCGACCATGGTATCCTTTTGGGTCGGCTGCAGGAGTTGGGGTTGGGTGGCACAATGTTGTGCTGGTTCAGCTCCTTTCTCCAAGGCCGAACCCAATCGGTGTTGATAGGGAGCGAGAGGTCCAGCCCCCGGCCCCTACTGTGTGGGGTGCGACAGGGGTCAGTGCTTTCACCGCTCCTATTTAATATCTACATGAAGCCGCTGGGTGAGATCATCCGGCACCACGGGGTGAGGTATCATCAGTATGCTAATGATACCCAACTATACATCTCCATCCCAGGTGCCTTAAGTGACGCTGTGACTGCCCTCTCGCGGTGCCTGGAGGCTGTGGGGGCCTGGATGGGGGACAACAGGCTTCAGCTGAACCCTGGTAAGACGGAGTGGCTGTGGATACAGGGAGCCTCAAGATCTAGGACTTTGTCATCTTTGGTTCTTGACGGGGTTGCACTACCCCAGACAGACCCGGTGCGTAATCTGGGAGTTCTCCTGGACTCACGACTCCTGCTCGAAGAGCAGGTGGCAGTCGTGGCTAGGAGGGCCTTTGCACAACTTCGTGTGGTGCGCCAGTTACGCCCCTTCCTGGATCAGGGGGACCTCCGCACGGTCACTCATGGTCACCTGGTCACCTCTGGGTTGGACTACTGTAATGCGCTCTGCATGGGGCTACCCTTGAAGAGTATCCGGAAGCTACAGCTGGTGCAGAATGCGGTGGCGCGGACAGTTCTTAATGCCCCTAGGAGGGCACGTATAACACCGCTGTTGCGCGAGCTGCATTGGTTACCGGTTTGTTTCCGGGTCCAATTCAAGGTGTTGGTTATTACCTTTAAAGCCCTTTATGGCACGGGACCAGGTTATCTGAGGAACCGCCTCGCCCTGGTCACTTCAGCCCGTCCCACTCGGTCCAGCAGAAGGGGCAGGTTGCAGACTCCACCAGTCAGGGAATTTCGATTGGTGGGGTCTAGGCAGAGAGCCTTTTCTACTGTAGCGCCCGCCCTATGGAACATCCTGCCTCCCGAGGTCCGGTGTGCCCCCTCCCTCATGGCCTTCAGGAAAGGTATTAAATCCTGGCTCTGCCAGAAGGCCTGGGGGCCAGAGGGGGGCCCACACCTGTGGAGATGGCTGGTGGGATGATGGGTTGTCTCCCCCCCCCCAGCATCTTACAGGTTTTTTAGGGCCATAAATTAGAGGAGGTTTTTTAGGGCATTTTCATATGTTTTTAATTATTTATAGTTTTTGGCCATCTGGGAGAGAACTGTGTTTTTTATTGTGAGCCGCCCAGAGTCACCTGTTGGGGGAGATGGGGCGGCATACAAGCCGAATAAATAAATAAATACTGTGTTAAGAATCCCAGCATATTTTGGTTGCTAAGATGATCCATCACCAGAACATAGTAAATTATTGGAATCTGATCTTTGACGTGGAATGTTGCAAGAATGACAGATGGAGAAAAATATTTTGCATAATAATAAATAATACGGTGGCTTTGATTTGTGGTCTGTTTTGTCCTAAACCAGAGTTCAGGATGCATTGCAATATGCCCATACTCATTGTATTTCTTAGTACCCAAAGGGACAGGAGTTTAAAAGGCTGCTTTATATAAAAAGACTAAAATGTTCTGTGTAGTAGAAAGTACTACAGTTGTTAAGGTGAATAGGAAATCTTGGTTCATAGCAGTTTGCTTGCAACTTAATTCTCTAAAATTTGCTTTTATGAATGAGATTTCATGTAGTACCTCTGTGGAAAGCTGATGGCAACTTTGTAAAGTTGGAAGCTCAATCTTGAGTTCATAAACTGAGCCTGCACTTTGACTTCAAGGAATTGACATACAGTGATGGCAATTTATTTTGTGTGGCTGGGGAGTTACAATTTTCTTTTGTCAGAAATTGCATTTTTAAGATGACAAATTACAGAGTGAAGTTTATTTGTGTGCATATGGATTTGACCTTTTGAATCTGAGGAGGAATATATCAAATAGTTCTGATACTTGTTTCTCATGCAAATATATCATCTTTACTTTTTTCCTTCTAGATGATCATGGGAACAGCAATGGAAGTCATGTAAAAATCTTTTTACCGAAAAAGCTTCTTGAATGTCTACCAAAATGTTCCAGTTTACCAAAAGAGAGACACCGTTGGAACACTAATGAGGTAACTAGATCTTCTGTGATTTCGCTGGCTGGTTTGAAATCTTATACACTGGAGTCAAAATTACAATCAGAAATGTTCTACTACCATCACTAGCTGTTTATTTTGCAAATTCTGTCAATTAGATAATAGGAAATAATTTACTGTGAATTTTAAAAGAGACAGAACATAGACTCTGCTTCATCTGGCACATGTTGGCATTTGTTGGTATTTACTTCTTTCGCAGGTACAACTAAAATCTGTGTATTTGATGTTTTTATATTTGTCAGAAATTAATGAAAATGTAGCTTTGGTATAGCATTATCTCAGGTGTTAATTTGATAAAGAGTTAGATTATGCTAAAACTTCCCAAAAGCAGGGTTATTCCTGGCCCTAATGCATAATAATCTCTTTTGTTTAGGAATGTCTTTAAAATGGCATCTCAGAGTGTGCAAAGTTGGCTTCCCAATCTAGATGTCTTGGTCTAGAGTTTCCATAAATCCCAGCCAGTGTGACTCACATAAACAATAAAACTTAGCATGGTGTGAAAATGGCAATATATGCAGGCCTTTCAGTAGGTATCTTACTTTAAAAAGTAAGCTTTACATGTAAGGAATGAATATTTTCTCTCTCTCTCTCTCTCTCTTTTTGCATCTAGAAATATTTGTCAGGCATGGGGTGAATGAAACAATGTATTAACAAACATGAGTGCAGTTGGTTTCCTTGAATTGTGCCCTGTGTATTCATTTTTATTTATTCATTTTATAGAAGCAGCTTTGGAAACTAACGTAGTTAGAACTACTGCTGGCTAACTTTGTCTTATCTACGTACTTTCTAGATGTGATCTTAGATTTCATAAGAATCAATTATTTTGAAAGGTCAGAAACTGATGTGACTAACTGTCTTTGTGAGGACAAAATAGTTGATCTATTTATTTGTAAGATATGCTTTACTGCGTTTGGTTGTTGGCAACCTGTTTCCGAAGGTTTCATAGTAAAATGGTAGGCACGATATATTATCCGTTTATTTCAGTGGAAGCTCCTGCAATAGTGGTTTAAGGGAAAGTTTTTCTTTGCAGGATTGGGTTCATGGTATTGACCATTATTGATAGTAACACCACTTCCAGAGATGTGAGGGAAAAAATTGCAAGCTATATTAAACCTTGGTTTCCCCCAGGGACAATGAGAAAATTACAAAAGGTTTTTGGTGCTTCCTCAAACTGTTTAACACATTATTTTCACCATTTTTAAGATCATGGTAGGAACCTTCCAAGAAATAAGAGGAAGATCCCAAATTGTATAGGTATAGTTAGTATCTCTGCTCCTTGGATTTGGTTCAGTCTACGTTCCTTGGAAAGGGGACTAGCAGTGGTGTTGAGGAAGTCCCTCAAGTACGAATGCACCATGATTCATGTGCTAGGAGAGAGAACATGTGCAGGAGCCTTCCATAAACCTGTGAAAAGGACCTGTGCTCAGTTAACCGTATCTCCTATATGGAACAGTAGCACAAGGCCTGTTGCATTTTGCTTTTGTTACCAGAATGGTGTTTATCTTGTGAGTCTGTGCAGGCGCTCTTTTTTGAATTGTAGGCCATAGGTATAAGTTATTTATTTTGCTGCCTTAGGGCACATTTATTTCTCTCTAAAGTGGGCAGAAACAGCTGTAGCAGGACATTTGGAATCAAACCTTTTTTCATTTAATATTTTGCCATTCAGAATGGCATGGTGTTTGTATCTTCCTTGTGAGAAAATGTTACCCAGGAACTCCAATTGATGCAAAATACAGAAGGCTGCACACACACTGATGTGTGTAAGCTGATTCAGCAATATAGCCCCTATTTTGCAAGCTCTACACTGATTTCGCTGATCATTACACTGGTTTCCATGTTCAATTCAAGGTTCTGGTTTTAACTTATACAGCCGTACAGGGTAAGGTCCCGGGACACCCCTCTCTTCCAAGTTGACTCTGGCCAGGCTGTTGGTTCTGGTTGAGAGGGAATGCAGTGAGTACACTTAATTTGGAAGGTCAAAGGCAGCATCTTGGGACTAATCCTTCTGTATTGTTGCCTGAACCCTCTGAAGTATGCCCCCCCATCATGCTAGTCTCCACTTTAATCACATTTTGGAAAGTGGTTAAAATATGGCTTTTCCGACTGGCCTTTGGAGATCAGTGTTCGTGCTTCCTATCTGATCAACAGTGGGCCATTTTAAATGTACTGGTGTTTTATGTGAAGTATTAGGATGTTGATAGTTTTTATTGTTTTTATGATTTGATTGTGAACCACCTAGAGATGTGTAATCGTGGCAGCATAGGAATACTGGACATAAATAAAGATGATGATTAGCATAGGCAACTTTCCTTTAAACGTGTGATGGAAATACCTACTGATTAAAATGGAATTTCTTTTAAATCGTTTGTGGTTCAAAATCCTGCTGCCCTGCCCTATTGGTTTCAGAAATGCTTGAACTGGTCCCATTGAAATAAACATACAATATACTTTGTAGCAGCCCCAGCAATTTGTTCCCTTTCCATTTTATATAATGTCCCTGTGATTAAAAAAAAACCAATCTAAGTGTCAGATGGAGTCACTTGAATTTTATTTAGGTATTATTGCTTTGATTTGGAAAGTGTTCCAAACATTGTTTTATGCTGAAGAAATTATTCTCATGAAGGAGTTCAGCAGCGCAGGTTCCTTCCTGTTGAAGTTTCTGAAATCCTTTCAACAGAGTTTTCTTGCACAGTACCTTTCTGTCTTCCCAGACTTCATTAAATTGACAGAAATGGAGATTACCTACTGTTAATCACAGGCACAGCTATCTGTTGTGAAGTTTAGAGCTGGATGATCGAATGTACAGTGATCTCTCTTCTCCCCAAAACATCAAAGCCCCAGACTTGCAATGTGTTTAAGAATCAATGGTACGAGCAGGTAGTTAGGCACGTCTTTAGTTCAGTAGTACAAGCGACACCCTCCCGTAGGCTCCCTTTGTTAATGTTGAAACAATAAGCTGATTTGCGCTGCACATAAAGCACTCTTTTTGTTATATATACTAGTATAGTGTTCTAACCATTTTTTTCCCTGACAAAAATCCCACTGCCTGCTTTGTAATGTTTTGTGTAGCTTTCTTTGTGAAAGACCATTGACTGTGGCTTATGAGTCTGATCCTACATTCTAACTGCCTGAAATTTGAATCTGTAGGTGAATCATTTGGTACGAGAAATCCACCCTCACCCCCAGATGTCTTTATTACTGTAGGGTTACTCGCCAATTACTGTGAGCACCATTCTGCCTTATAAGCAACTGTATAACAGGCAACGATTCTAAGATGCTGATGGATTGGGAAGCTAGGAGCCCCAGAGGAACTTGGCAGAAAAATACTGTAACAGCACCAAGAATCTGAATTAAAGGCTAATATTTGCCCATTCTTGTATTTGTGAGCTCTTGTCACTAGCCTGTCACAGTAGCTTTATCTGTTGCAACCTCCTCAATATAGGAACTTGGTAGTGGGGTGGCTTTGTCTAAATTGGGTTGGCCATATAGTAATTGTACCTATGTCATGTACTCTATCTGTTCCCTAATGAGCAAGATAAAGTAAAAAAAAAAAAAAAAAGACAGGGCAGAGAAATAAAATGTCAGGCTTGTGTGAGTATTTCTGCTTGATTGAATATATTAGGGATATTTTACTGAAAATGTGGTGGTATTGAAAAAACTGCTAGGGTACTTGTGTCCTGATGGTTCTGTGGAATACAAATGCCACATATAGCATATTTAGTGGTCAGACTGGTTGGGTTTTGTGGTAGCATATATAAATCCACCATGTTAAAAGTTTAAATAATTTCTTCTTAGATCCAATCTTGGATTTAAAAAAAAAATCACTCTGCTAACATTTTTTAATAGTTCAGATGGTTCTCTGGGTTTGCTGGTTCAGATCCTATATTCTGCCATGATCAGGATCGCAAACTATCCTGACATAATGCTAGGTTTTGAAGGTGTTTCAGGGCATGACTTTCTGGTTAACTCTTTGTGCCTCTTTACTGATCAAAGGTGTGAAAGAGGCTTGGACATACACTAAGATCTTCAGTGAGATAGGTTCAGGAAGAGAGAAGTGAATTTGTGGATCTTAGTTGTACCGAGAGGGACTTAGGGCTCTCTAGTTCTCAACTTTTATCTTGGTTAGGCAAATATATCTCTATAATATGAATCATGTTTACATGGAGAATCCTAGCATAGCTGCCTAAAATGGATGACTGATTAGAGACATCCTATAGTCAAGGCTGGGGATATTGGAGAATTGTCAGTCCAGGGGACAGAGGTGGCTCAGATTGAAGGATTTATGGCCTGCAAACAAAGAGGTAGCTTCATATACTCAGTTGTACCAATAAGATTGAGTTATACTTTTCAATATATTTTATGTATTTTCTGAACAAGATTGCATGCTGATCAGTTGGTTGCTCTAACAATTGATTCACAGTTCAGAGATGGTCTTCCACATGGTCAGTGTGATCACATGACCGTGGATCTTTGAATAACCATATGAAGGACAAAGTAGACAGTGGAAAATTAGGAGGAAAAGCTGTGGTGGATAAGATAAGAGGCAACAAGGACCAAAGATTTTTTGGAGAATACAGAGGAAGGATTCTAGTTTTTATAACTGCTTGAAGAAGAAGAGTAACATCAATTTGGTGAAAAAATGGAAATTGAATAGCAATGAGAGAAAGAGAAAATGAAAACGTTGAACTGATCAGTAGAATAGCCAAGAAGAGAAAGGCTTAGGAAGAAAGGTAAGAAACCTGGTTTTTGATCTATTAAATTGAGATCGCCATTGGTTAAACAGTGAGAGTTCTTTTGGTTTAGGTTATTAGGTATAGATGGTGGGGAAAAACATTTGATGGGACAGAGTGAACTGGGGCAGGTGATAGAGAATAACAAAGAACCAGACTTTTGCCATATGGAAACACTGAAAGCACAGTATGTTTGGAAGAGAACCGGCAGAGGAGAAAAATCACGAATCTATGGCAAGAAGGGAACAAAACACAAAAAAGCAATAAATGGTATCAAAAATGGCAGAAAGAGGTCAATTTACCAACCTTTGCCCTGATAATTCCAAATGATAAGAGCTGGCACAGGAGAGAAAGCCGCAACTTAGAACTCTTACTTATGCCGGTATCGACATCAATTCATTGGTGGAGGTAAAAGTTAGTGAAAAAAAGGGGAGGCCCTTGGACAAGGCCGATTAAGATATAGAAGAATGGCAATTGGTGGCAGAAACTTTGTTTGAATGTAAAATGATGATAGGGAAGAGTTTGAGGAATAGGTCAGATAATAAATGCAATGGCATTGGGTCATTGTATTGAAGGTCGTGGAAGGAATAGGAGGCAGAATCTGAGTAGGTGATGAGCAGTGCTGAAGGAGTAGATGTGGCAGGCATGCAGTGAATTCCACAATAAAGCTCTTGGCAATGTAGCCATGTGTAGTGAAAGTGCTAACAAGGACATCCATTGGAAGAAGCTATTGTAAATCATAGATAAAAGAAAGAGACCAAGGAGAGAAATTGGGAAGCAGCTGGATTAGAGAGGGATTATCACCATGAATGTTAAAATCACTGAGGGACAGAGAGGGAGTGTCAAACACGTAACCTAAAACCTCTGATGTTACCGCTTAGATGCCTTTGCTGCTTCAAAAATACGTTTTTTTAAAAAATAGCAAATCATTCCTTGAGATTGCAGGAAATACTGAACTACCCTTGTGAATGTTTGTATGACATTAGCTTGAAGCTGTATGGATCTTTCTGACACAGAAGCCTGCTGACTGTGTCCTTGTCATGAATACTGACATGAGTCACTCTTCTCATTCTTAAATGCTGCTGAGTACAGGGAGTCACTCCACGCCCACTGCATGAGCTTTGAGTCTTAGCATGGAGCTGAACAAAATTTTCCTTCCCAGAACTCCACGCTCTGTCCCTTGGCTTATGCAAAATGGATGGATATTGGCTGTCCTGTATTTTGGCCCATTTTGAAGGTTGGCTATTAAATTTACAGGATGTGGAATTTGAATTCGCTGCTGTCTGAGGCACAATTTCATTTGTGGCTGCTAAATTTGTAGAGAAGCAGAGTCAGCTTTGGAATTGCATGCAGTTGCAACTGGTAGGCCTTCAGAGAAGTTGAATAGAGCAGGGCTGGCTTTACCTTGCGAGGAAAAATTGCTTTCATTTGCAGCGAAGTTTATCATTCTTCAGAATTATTTTAAGCCATAGGCCAGTACAATTAGTACAATCTGGCACATGAAAACGAGTCACATTTTTACAGATTCCTAAATGTGTGTTTTAATATTTAAAAGAACTGTCCAGTAAATTAATATTCTTAGAATTGCCTAATTGTAGTAGATGAATATTTCAGGGGAGTTAGAAATGAAGTTGAGGAGGTTGATTTAACTGCATTTTAGTGAGAAGTATTTCATGATCTCAGCCCTAAAGTATCACTGGAAAGACTAAGGAAAGGCCTTGTTTTTCAGGCCAAGACAGTGGGCAGAAGTGAGCAACCGAATCCCCCAAACCAGACTGAGAACTAATCTTTTCCATTTTAAGGAAAAGGTGTCACAAAATGAGTGGTGGATTGTAATAGACTCTTCTGAAAAAGTAATTTAATAGCCATTGTACTCAAATCCAATAATAGTTTGGTTTACAAAAGTAGGCAAAGCTATTGTTCCAAGTGTGGGCTCGTTACCCCATGGGGCCAAATAAATCTCCCAATTTAATGAGTGAGACTTTCATCATCTGCTCATTTTGGAAAAACTGGAAGGCCAATTTTAGAGTTGCCAGTGGCATGCTCTCAAGAGCGAGAGATGATTAAATTTACTACAGCCACTTAGATATGAAAACTGCAGTTTGCCTAACCAGGACACTACCCAATATCCATGCTTCTCCCCACCCCAAAGTATATAAATTCAAAACGATTTACATACACCAGGTGCCTGTGTCTGCTAAGTGTTCTGGGAGTTGAATTGAAAAAATTCTGGAGGGCACCAAGTTGGGAGAGGCTGCCCGAGGCAGTGGTTATTGTAGCTAAACTGCCAGCACGGTGGCAACATGTTCCTCACTGAAGGTGTGCGTTCCCTTGCTATGTAGGCAGTGTGTTGTCCTTAATATTTCTGTATACTTCTTTCTGTGATGTTGGTGTTCTGAAAAAGAAAATAATTGGGCCATACACCTTTCTGTGCACAATTAAAATGTGAATAAAACTGACTGACATTTGGTGAATACTGTCCATATGTGCCTTTCTGAGATACAAGTTCAAAAGCATGTTTCACTGAAAGTCCATGATTTAATGCTACAGATTTCGTTGGTGTATCCAGAGGTATTCTATCACTTCCTAACTTTATAGTGTTGAGGTTTTTTTTGAGGTGTATCATGTCTGTAATGGTCTCTCTTTCTCTGTTTTCCTCTTAGTTTCATTATTCCAGTTGATGGATATCCCTTGAACTCTTAATGGAAGAGCATGGAAATGTTTCATTTTCCACTGATTGACTTAAAAATGGGATTGATCTCCCAAGAAACAGTCATTTGATTGTATTTCTCTGCCATTTCTTCCATTGAGAGTGTCTGGAATACATTTACATCCATGTAACAAAGAGTTCTTGACAACATACACGAGTTGTAAAATTGTGGGCTTACATTATGAATAGCTGGGCAGGAAAGGATAGGCCCTTTCAATATGAGCTCACTGTAAAACTTTGACTGTTAAAGTGTCTGTTCAGTGCTTGGTGCTAATGTGAAATCTGACTTTTTAAAAAGTAGTCTTCCCAAGCACTGGGTATTTGCCAAAAGAAAGTCAACACATGTCTTCAGAAAGCAGCCCCCATGATGAATCTGTTCATCATGCATCTTATAGCACCTTACATCTTTTCCCCATTCTAAAATATAGGCAATGCCATCATCTACAGGGAGAAAGGACACATTGATTGATTGATTGATTACCGTATGTGCTATCACGTTGGTGTCAGCTCTTAGCAACCACATAGATAGATGTTCCACATGATGATCTGTCCCTAACCTGGTCCTTCAGGTCTTCCAGTGGTGCACCTACTGCCATATGTGGAAACTCCCCCCCTGCAAAAAAAACCCCACCTTGGCCACCATTGCAGGAGAAGGTTGAGAAGGGTTTGGGACACCAAGAAATTCTCTCTTTGAAATGAAAGGACCACATGCTTTGTGAAGGTGTTTTGAGGAGGGGGAACTACTTTATTTGAGGGAGTGGCCTCTGAAATGCTTTTTCCATGGGTAAATAATATATTGCTCCTCAAAATCTATACCACTGCCTCTGTTTTGTTTCAAGAATATGCTTCTGTCTTCCATACTGCCTCTATTTCCTACAGTAACTTTTCTGCTTTAGTCTTCAGTTTCTGGCTATTCTTTTAATTCTCCACTCCATTCCTAGGTCAAGACTCACCCAAGATCATCTTGTTGTAGACATTGCGGGAGGAGAGCTGTGCTAGTCTGTGGGGACAAAAAATACAGCTGTGTTCACCTACGGTGTCTACAATATGTGGCTTATACATAGGAAGTGTTTTTAGTCACACTGTTCCTCAAAAGGTATTGTTGGTTTGGTTCTAGAAAAGATGTAGGAAAAAAAGGTAGTCCAAGTGAAGAAAGGGTTGACCATTTTTCCAAAGAGAAAAGGCAACATGAGACTTTATAGCTTAGGGAAAAAAGGCAAGCAAGGGGGAGCATGATCGACATAGAAACTGATGTGCAACAGAGGGTCTGGATATATATTTTTTCCCTTTCAACTGAATCGAACCCAGAGTTATCCAGTTATTAAATGGTTGGATATTCAGGGCACATATCAGAGGTGCCCGCAGGGTGTGGTTTAAAAAAAAAGTCAAGATGGTGGCCACTTTTATGTTCTATTGTAATTTCTTTGTTTGATGGTTGTGAGCTGCCCAGAATTGTTGAGAGTCGGGTGGCACACAAGTATTATTATTATTATTATTATTATTTGATTGATTGATTGATTGATTGATTGATTGAAGCTCTGCCCATGTTTTATGTCCGATGCACATAAAAAAAGGAGAAAACCATTAATTACATTGCCACACCTGCCATCTTGACTTTTGGGACCGTACCCTGTGGTGTCAGTTGTTAAAAAAAAAAACCTTTGCAAGGTGCATAGATAAATAGGGCTTTTGCTATGGCAAAGGGACTTTGCTCACTATGGTGTATCAAGAGGCTATTAGCCAGTGGCTACTGATCTTCACAACTAGCAGTTCCCTTCCAGGGTCAAAGAAAAGTAGCTTGTCCTGAATATCAGCTGCAGCTGCAGTGGGTTTTTTTCCAGAATGTTCATCTCAGGAGAGAGAGGTTTCCCCTTTCATTCTGTGTTTCTGGTACAGAATAAACAGATTTGGCAAGAGACTGCTGGTGTAGCCTTGTGGGTTGTGGTCCCTGAGTTGTAATCCTGCTTCTAAGGATTGATGGATATTTTAACTTTAATATGACTCCGTCACCACGAAGACTTGGGTCACTCTGGCTGTTTAAGAAGTGTTAAGATCTCTCTGGAGAGGCTCCTTTTAGCAGGTGTCTGTAAACAGGTACCTTTTTTTCATCTCTTGGCAGGAGCCACTTACTTTCTGCTTTCTGTATTTGTGGTATATTTAGAAACTTTGGCTTTTCTTTTCAGAAATCAATTACTGACTATTCTTTGATGGGCTCTTTCTCTTTGTGCTATTTTTTTTTCTCCTTTGCTTCTCATGATGCCTTTGTTTCCTGTCTGAAAATGTCCCCTTTGGAAGCACACAAAGAAAGATGGAAAAGGCAGCATTTCAGCAACTTAGGGAATGTAATATTCTTTATTCCCAATTCATTTGATAAGTGAGCCAGTTTATCTGTGCTTTTATTTTAGCCCCTTACATGAGAGTGTTTCAAATGACTTTGGAAAATGGTAAAATACTGTCAAGAACCCATATTATGTTTAGCAGAACATTTCCTTGAATGCTGATTTTCACAGGATGAACATTTTAGATGCAGCACTAGTTAATTGCTGCTTCTGCCCTGCAGAAAAGCAGGATAAACATTTGGATAAAGCAGAGCTCGCTATTGCATCTTTGCCAATTCTTTTTTCATCTTTCTGCTAGTGTGTTTGGAGGTGTTTATGTATGGCTAGAAGAACAGAAGTATGGGTAATTGTAATTAACTTTCAAACCTAAGTAATTTTTATGAATTAAGCATTCACATTCCTTCAAGTAAACTCACCTGATTGCTTATGGAAAATAATTGCTATATTAGATATAAAAGAAAAGAATAATCCAGATAACAGGATACCCAAAACCTATTTTTCCCATGTGAGGTTAGTTATAAGACAAAAACTGGGGAACAGATGAGAGAAAATACAATACTTAACAAACAAATATGGCCTAATATTTTAAGGAATACAACTCTGTGTTTCTACCCAGCTATGGTCATTCAAAATATATAAGATAAGGTAGCAAGGCCAAGTTCTAGTGGCATCCCCCAGCTTATGATACTACAATGAATCATTGATATAAAATGGAGTGAAATTAAAAGGTTTTACAACCTTTTCTAAAATAAGGTTTTGGGTTTTTTTATGCCAGTAGTATGGAAAGCTTAGACCATAGTAACTTAATTATGGCTGCAGAAGAGGTCCATGTCAGTTATGAGTTGGCTTCATCCTGTTTGGGGCTGTTGTCTGTGGCTGCTGATAAACTTGGCTGTCTTTCCTTAAGCTATTTATAGATTATTGCTTGATCATTGATGTTACATTTGTAAAAGCATAATATAAAAATGTAGCCTTCTTCCTTTTGAGCCAAGCTCAATTAATATACATCTTTTAAATGGTCTTGTATTCCAGTAGCTATCCTATTTCCTTAAATATTTATAAGCCACCTTTTAAAGCAAATGCCTTCCTAAGGTGGCTTCTATCCTGAGTTGCAATACAATTGCACATTGAAAGATGATTTCAGATATAATATTTTTGGAAATAACCATAAAAACACAATATATAATCATAGGAAGAACCAACTCTGTAGAAAGAAGAATGCCAACAGGCATAAAATAATTTAAAACCAGCAGAGCCATAAGACCATAAAAATAACATCTAAACAAGTGAAATCAATAGGATTATAGAACTTATCTAGCAAAATCCAATCTGAAAGTGTTTAAAACAGAACATTATAATAGTATTATAATTATATTAATTTCAAAAGCTGTAACTTACATTTAAATGAATTTATATTTTCAGTGTCTGCACATTTATGAACATGATCCTTACATTTCTTTTCTCCCTTCCCTTCTTTCCTGTAAATTCCTGCAAATCTGAGTATTCTGTATGTTATTTTCAGCATTTGTCCTAATTGCAGGGTTCATTTGCTTTGTACTGCATTCACCTTGTTCTTACAGCAAAGCTTATCTAACCATGATGTGACAAGAGGTTTTGTTTTTCATCCAGCTTGTCACAGAGCCTGATACTAGTTTGGCTGAGAGGGATTGACTTGCCCAAGGTCATACAGCTGGCTTCCCTACCTAAGGGAGGACTAGAACCCAGGTCTCCCCGCTGCTAGTCCAGCACCTTAACATCTACACCATGCTGGCTCTCTTGAATATTGTATATGTTACAGTCTATGATAATGTGTCTCATAATGAAGAGAATGGTGTGATACTTGCTATTGTATTAAAAAAATTCTCAAAGTACCTAAAATAAACAATAAAAAGCCAATTGTCGCTTTTCCCAAGTATGGGTATGGGAAGTAATCATACTGCTATTTTCTGCTTCAATCAGATCACATGTTGATATGTGTCCAGTTATGGGCACCGTACGTAAAGAAGGATTCAGGGATGTTGGAACAGATTCAAAGAAGGGCAACGAGGATCAACAGGAGACAGAATTTTCTTTAGATAAGATGAGACTGCAACTCTTGGTAATTTAGGGTGTTTTAAACAGTACACGTATAGAGAAGGAAAGCTTGTTCCAGATGCCAAAGGTCTGGTCTTATCTTTGGTTCAGAAAAGGTCAATAAAGATGATCAGAAGACCAGAAGCTAAGTCTTGTGAAGAGAGATTGAAGAAGTTGGATATGTTTGGCCTTGAGAAAAGACAACTGAAGGGAACATTCAAATATCTGAAAATATGTCACATAGAAGAAGTATCTGGTCTCCCTCCTCCGGGAGTAGAAACTTAAGTTACATCAAGGCAGATTCTGACTGAATGGGGAAGAAGCTTCCTAACATAAAAAACAGTTTTACAGTATAGCCCAATTACTCAGAGAGGTGGGGAAGTCTGCTTAACTGGATTTGTTCATGCAGGGACTAAACAACTATTTCTCTAGAATGGATTCCTGCAGTGAGCAGGGGTCTGAACCCAGTAGCCTCAGTGTCCTCTTCTAACTCTGTGGTTTAGTGATTCCCCACCTTGATGCTCTCCATCATGTTAGCCCAGCTCTCACAGTCCTAAGCCATCACAATCTGCTGGCTGGAAATTATGGGTGTAGAAGCCTAACACCTTTGGGTAACATCTCATGTTGCAGGAGGCTAGCTTTTGTTTGTTTGTTTGTCATATATCTTGTACTTGTTGTTTTAGACTCTGTAGCGACTGCTAGAAAATGATAGGTAAACTAACGCAATAATAAAAATGTCAGGGAGGTAAAAACAGCAGCTTGATGGGTTAAGCATTTGCCTTTAAAAATGGCGTACGCAAGAAGAGATAGCTTGAGCTTCAAAGTCAGAGTCCTGAGACAGAGGATGCTTTCTGCATCTCCCAACAAAATACAATTCATGATTTGATTCGATGCAGAAGTAGCCTCTCCAGACCTTGAGATAGTCCAAAGGATGATGTCTCAGTATCAGATACTGTTGAGTGATCTAGATGTAGATACTAGATCTAGTAAACGAGATGTCTAGTCTGGATTATTCAACAAGGCTGTCTTTGTCCCAAAAAAGCTGGTGGAAATGAATTGAGGGGATCCACTTTATCCAGAAATCCTGAAATTGGGTTCCTGCCATGCTCTGAAATGGAATGTTAGAGATTGCTTTAAAATGGCTTGTTTTGCATTTGATTTTTTTAGTCACCTACAGCATCATATAAAGAGTGCTTTATAAGTAACAAAAGCATCTTTTTCTTGAATTGTAGCCTCAACACCCTCCTAGAAAAGCCCTTTTGTGTTAGAGCTAGTCAGCTCTGGATTTATTTGGCCTTAATTTATATTTTCACGTAATTAATATATTGGCTTTATAATTGTGATGAGGGTTACTAGGGAGATGATACCAACTTAAGCTGCCTCATACGGAGTGTTTAATACTCCCCCCCTGGACTCCCCAAGGTGACACGGCGGGTTCTGATCTGAATCCAACTTCACCTTGCTTACCCGGCTTGTCTAATTTCTTAGCTCCCCCTTCAAAGACTCAAACAATACAAACAACGGTGCCTCTAAAAGATTGCATGCCTCATACTGGCACTGTGATGGGATATTGATTCTTTCTTTCTGTAACGTTTAAAATGGCTTGCATGCCTCCCAGCGTGAATACGTATGACAGCTGCAATATGAGATGAGAATTCTTGTAGAAATGAAATGATAGAGGGTTTAAGTTCCTCTTCCGGGGCTTGTCAAAGAGGGGAGGGGAGAAGTGTGTGCCCCCCCCATCTCATTTGATGGCAGACAGGCATCTCCAAGAAATTAGCACATTTCTTTCTAATGCTGCAAGTGATCTTCACAGAATCTAATTTAAGGAAAGAACAGGGCTTAGGGTGCTGTAGTTTGGGTGGCTGGTTGCTATTGGATCTTTTTCAAAATGTATTTTGAAATATTAGACTTGATCGAGCAAATGTGAATAAGATGATGGAAATTTTAAAAATCCAATATAGTAATTGCCATAAGAAACATAAATGTGGACGTAGCAATGGCTGATAATCTGTCCCTGATTAGAACGTGTTGGGGACTTTCATTCTTGCATCAATAATCTCTCCCTGGCCCTGTGCCTGGCTCTCTCCCTGCAGTGATGCCTCAATGCAGTTTGGAATGATGACTTTATGAGCAGACCAAAGAATGAGGGTATTGGTGCAGGTGTAAGATAATTAATTGTTATTTTGAGATAGGTCACATTTATAATTATAATTTATAATTTCAGTGTGTACGGCCACCCACTTGGACCCAGCCACAAAAGCGAGAGAGGATGTATTGCTGATGATCATGGAGTACTTGCCCCCTTGCATGTGCTGTGGCTGGGCATAGTGGCATTTACATAACTTGGGTCTAGAAAGCTGTCATGTGGGATTTCTAAAATGTCTAAATTGAATGCCTTCTAAATTGGTCCTTGTTTGACGTCTGTCACATTATTTCAATGCTCAGTAGGGTAGTAGCATATAGGCAGGTGATTAGAATATAGGTTAGGTGACAGAATATAAGCAAATGAGTTTGTTTCTGTTTCCCACCTCCCACTCCTACTCCTTTGCCAGATGGGCTTGTCAGTAAGGAACACATCATTTGAGTTTTGAGGCTGTTGAGATGGAAGAACCCAAGCTAAGTCATTTTCAGTGGAGAATAACATTGCTAAGGCTAATAATACAAAAAAATGGGCCATCTCTGGTCACCATGGCATTGCTTGTCCCCAAGATGGAGGTGTCACACTGGGCCTGGAATGGGCTTTGCTTTCATCTGAATTACAGTCTGCGATCCTCTGTCTCATCTTTTAAGGGGTGGAGGTTTTATTGAGGAAATTTCAGCGTAATCTTTGACTCCAAACTCAGGAGAAGGGTGACCCCAGATGGAAGGGGTGTTCTCCATTAAGTCTCAGTTGTGACACACAGACACACCCCTGTGCACATGTTCTCAGATTGTGATGCAGAAGAGAGCAGGACATACCTTTGAAGCCCAGCATGATACCTTTATGTTGGGAGAAGCATCTCAATGATTGGATTTGCTTTGTGCCATAAATTTGTCATAAATATCTGGAAGAGCGTAAAATAGAAGAGGGGGTGGGCTTCTTCTCTATCGCCCCAGAAGGCAGGATCAGAACCAGTGGGTTAAAACTAAAAGGAAAGCTGGTTAAGTTAGATGGCAAGGTGGACTTCTTGACTGTATGAGCTTTATGATGCGGAACAGACGGCCACATCAAAAGTGTCCACCTTCTTCAGATGTAGGCTGGATGGTTTCTGATGCTGTAGTGGATTTCCAAGGTTCCTTCTAACTCTGATTTTGTGAGCTGTGAATCAAACTGTTTTGTTTTGTTTTGTTTTGTTTTTGGAAACAGGTTCACCTTGCCTTGTCTAAGTGTTTTGACTGTGCAATTCTTAATCCCTTTCCATGAGTCTGTGCTACTAAAGGAGATGAGCATAAGAAGCCTGGGCCTCAAATTTTCTAATGATGCATTGTATTGGTTGTTGAAGGGGGTTGGTGAGCTTTAATATTTACCTAAAATGTGTACTTTTACATCTGTAGGATTCTCCTGTTTTCTAAGGGTTAAATGCTAGGTACATACTTCATAAGATGCATTTTCTCTTTCATTTGAGGGGCAACATAACAGTTATTTATCATTTTGGTTTAGCTGAAGTTCTTTTTCCTCTTCTCCAGTCTGATAAATGACTCTAAGACTCAGCTTTTATGGAATATAAACATATAGCAAACTGGGAACAGTGAGTGAAATGTTTCTAATTTCAGAATGATTTGGTTACTCCTGTGAGATGCACTGGAGTATATACCAACGATTCTCTTTTTCGGCAACAGAATTTCAATCACTTAGATGCTTTAATAGTAATCACAATTTTTAAAGACCATTTTATTGTAGAGTTAAATTGGTACTTAAGCACTAATTTATAATTTATGTTGGCATTGATAATGTTTGCTATATTGAAAGCAGCCAGATCAAATATCCAGTGGATACTGGGTTTCTTTTTAAAGGAAAAACTGGTCTAACAGAGCTGAGTTCACACATGGCACTAAACCATAATGTAGTTAGGTTATTTCTGGTTTACTGGGATGTTTGAATCCAGCCATTGTGACTTGTGAATCATCGTTTATGAACCAAATACATCTTGTTCAGCCTAACATGGCATTACGTGATGGGTGAGCCCAAATTCTAAATACATGGTTTAGCAATATTTATTTTTCAGCATGGTTAAAATGTAGGTTCAGTTAATTTTAAAAATCAAGTATTTGAGCCATACTCTAGTTGGTCTGCATAACATTATTTTTCCAGGATTTTAATTCAAAGACAATAGCAAAATCAACTTTTGTGATAGTTTCTCACCCTTTCCCCCATTAACTTTTCTACATATTTTTCCTTAAGTTGCTGATGGTTGAAGTGGAAGGTGACTGTATATGCTGATGTCTCTTAACTGATTGCATTGTGTTAGATTCGTTTGCAGTAAATTTGAATCTGTGCAAGATGTTTAGTTTTTTACTTATTGTAGCTCCTTTGTTTTGCAGAGATCTTGATGCAGCCGCCATTTTGGATTTCTTTTTAATAATGTGTGACCCTTCACCTTTGATCCCTTGACCTGCATTATCTTGGTAACCATTTCATTTTTAATTTAATTTTCATTTTTTTTAATTTTTGGTGTGTAAGCTTGTAACATTTCACCTTCTTAAATTGTAACATTCTTTGACTTCCCTAAATATAAATACTCTGTTTGCCTGTAAATGTTGTAAAATGTTAGTCTCATTTTTGTATTAAAATTCATTTCAGTTTTAAAAATATAAAGTTCTCATTGTTTTTATTTTGATGTTTAACAATGTGCAAGTTTTTATCTGTTATGTTATTTTTTTTTCTAGCCATGTGTTTTCAGAACTTTTATAAACTAACAGAGTCTCTTTATTAAAAGAGTACAGGTTTTATACTTGAATATCCTTTCTTCCTTTCTTTTTTTCCTTACCCAAATCATGTTTTAGGAGTCACAACTGATACCAAAAGAACCATTCAGGACTGTGTTTTGACACAGAATTTGTATTTTAACATGTATCCCAGTAGCTTACTTCAGTATGTCACCCTCCTTTGCAAGTTTGATTTCAGTAAAATACTGTATGTAAGAACGGTCTCTTCCTTTAATTAGCTTCCCCTTTCATAGGATCTTCTCAGGAACACCAGCTCCAGATACAAAAACTCCACGCTAGTTAATAGAATAAACTGCTTGTTCTAAATGTGATACCTGCACTTGTCCCCCTACTTTGGGGTTCTCTAGACCTGGTCCTGCAAATGCTTTTTGTGTGTGTCATATATGGAGAGGTATCCCTTGGAGATCCTCTGTTATAGTGGGGTGGAGGCTGCATGGAGATGCTGGGTAATGCCGGTGCATTAATCCATTCATTTTCCTTCTGTTGTAAATGTCTTCCTCCCACCCCTCTCCCACATTTATTTGTACAGGATCTCTTTCCCTCTTCCAGTATGGATGGTGCTCTGTTCAGGGATGTCCAGCACATTGTATGCTTATGAAAATGTGTCTCTCCTAGTTAGCTTTAGGACTGAATTTTCAAACAGGTGCTTGGAAATGATCCTGACCTCTCTTCTTCCTCCTCCCCCCACCACTTCCCTGCCCCAAAGCATCCTTTTCTATATTTGCATTGCATTGCTAATGCTTATCTATACCCCAGCATAAACAATCCCCCCACATACGCACGGAGTAAAAATGGTGTCTTCCATCTTTTCAAACTCAAATGTCTTTCCTTTCTCTGAATTCCCCCCTTCCCAGAGGTCTTTTAAAAAACATCAGTGCTCCATCCTTGAAAGGGCCCTCCTTTCTTCATACCTAGCACAGAACTGCACTGAGCTGCCAAGAGAGGAACGAAGCAATCTGTCCTCCACCCACGCCTTCCTTGGCAGGAAAAGGCTGGGGAGAACAGCCTCTGGGCTAGAGAGGAACTTCCTGTGGGCTAAATCCAGGCTGTGTGGCTCAGCAGTGCCCTACTTTTCCTGTGTTATATGCACACGCACACACATACACTCTTTGCAAAGTTTGTATCAAATCCTTGTTGTTTGCAGGCAAAATTGCAAGGCTGAGAAAACTTAATTTTGTGAATGATCAGAGTGGATAATTCTAAGTTTCAAGTACGTAGGAACAGCTGACCTACCCTGTTTCTGCATTAAATATGAGCTAGGAGGAACATCCTTCTTGCATTGTATCAGAGGCAGACTTTATTGGAGAGATGAGATATTGACTCAGGGGAGTAACTGAGCTACTAAACTCTAGAGCAGTGTTTCTCAACCTAAGCAACTTTAAGATGTGTGGACTTCAACTCCCAGAATTCCCCAGGCAACATGCTGGCTGGTGAATTCTGGGAGTTGAAGTCCACACATCTTAAAGTTGCTAAGGTTGAGAAACACTGCTCTAGACAGGAGTCAAGGGTGTGTTAAAAGGCTGGAGAGTCCTTACAAATCCCCTTGGTTTCCATGAAGTTGAGTTCCAAGAAACGCTTGGGTTGCTTGAAAATCACGGCCCAGGGACACCCTCGTGTTCTAGTATCGCTGAATGGTTCTCACCAAGAGCTTTACCCAACTGCAGAGCTGCCACCTTTTGAGGAGAAAGCTGTTGACACTTCCAAGGAGTCAGTTAACTGAGGAAAGTGGCTGTGACTTTAATAGAAAACCTACTTTTGCCATAACAAATTATCTGGCCGAATCTGTGCCGAGCATGGCCCAGCGGAGCACAGATTATTTTTTAAGTACCTCATTATTTTATCCTGTAACATTTAATACCAAAGTTCTAATTGCACACAGCTGAAGCTGCTAAATGAATGCTGAAATAGGCTTTGGTCCTTTTGGAGCTGCTGCTGTTAGTTTTTTTTTTTTGGTTGATTACAATCCAAAATGACAGTTTGGGTTGAGCTCTTGAGTTTTTGCCACTTACTTCCCCCCTCACATTCTTGGAAGGAGAAGATCTTTGTCCTGCTAACACCTGAGATTTAAGTACAAAATAGGGCAAGCTGTTGCTGAAAATTACTGGCTGGTCTTGGAAGCGCAGGAGCATTTCGTCCATAGTTGTTCTCAGTTTCTGAAAATGAACAAAGATTTGGCCACTGTCTTGCTTCCTTTGTGGTGCCTTAGCGTTCTCCAGGGAGACTAGGCAGAGTGATTCTTGCAGGCTAGGAGAGAATGATTTGCTCAAAATCACAAAAGCGGCTGGATGCCTGTTACTCAAAGGTATGGGATCAAGAGATAGTTGAGACTGCATAGGCATCTTTTTCATGCTAATTCTATCAATCATTACCTTAAGCTGATAACACTAATTGAAAGTAAGAATGCTCCTAAATTGAAGCTCAATGCTAAATTTTAAATTCACATTCTAGGGCCATGAGAATATAACTCTTGGTGGCATTTTGGATTCACCCTACAGAGCTTTGTTGTTCTCTAATCCGAATCCTCTCCTTTTTATATTCCTTCAGTTAACTCCCTTCTGCTTTGATGCAGCAGCAGCATAGAATTAAGCTGATGGTTGCAGCTCCAAAACCGTTATAAATTGCTTCCATTTAAATCAGTGAAGTCTGCTGAAGTAACATGTCCAGGGAAAGTGTAGCAGCTCACAAGTTGAGTATGCCAGAAGTCTAATAAAAACCAAGGAAGGACTATCTGAACAGACATCCTAGGTTAAGCCCAGTGAGAAAAACTAGCTGGAGAAACTGCAGAAAAATGCAGCAAAGGAAGGCGATCCAGGACTCAGAATGGAAATGAGTTAAGATTTGGCACTGTTCGGAAACAGTAAGATCAATCTGGTAGAGGCGTTGATTGCCTAGAAAGGTGGTAGGATCCCCTCCCTGGATGTATTCAAGCGGAACCTGGACAAGCATCTGTTGACAAAGCTTTAGGTTCTTGTCCTCAGCAGAAGTTTGGCCATTCTGTGTTTTGCTATCAATCTGGTTTGTAAAGTCTAAGTGTGACAAGTAAATGGGTCTCCACGTCCAGCATCAGCTTTAAAAAGGCTAGAAGTTTCTGAAGTTTGTGAATAAAAAGTGCTTGTTTTTAATATCACACAAAAATCCTTTTTATACTTCCACTCCCTTTATAAGCAGTATTGAGGTGCTTTAAAAGGCATGTTCAGAAACAGTCTGCTCTCTGGTTGAATGGACACTGGTTTAGTTCCATGAATGCAACTTCCAAAAGAGCCAGCATTGCCTGTTAACCTCTTTAGAAGCTTCAAGACTTTGAAAATTTCCCCTGAATATTTGCATTTCGTTTGCTGTTATTTCAGTCATTTTTTTTGCTTCAAATTGGTTTCTGCTTTTAATACTAATAACTGGATGGGAGCTATTTTTGTTCCTTTCCGCCGCTTTTGTCAAACATTTCAAGGTATAAATTAGCAGTTCAGTTTTAATGTTTAAAAGGCAATGGATTTTATGTTATGGTGGTAAAAGTATCTGGCTAAGCATGATTTTGAATGCCCTCGCCCCTCCTCAGTGTTATACATAACAGCAGTTAGGAATTTTAGATGGAACCTTTTAAAAGTATTTTTCTTTCTTTTAATTTGTTGCTAACATGACAGCATTAAAAGCTCTCCTGTAAAATAAAGCAGATTGTCTCTAAGCCTCATCCATCCAGCTTCAAATAACTGTGTGGGAAGGCAAACGAAATCAATAATGGAAGGCGTAAAAGTGTATCAGTTTTTTCACCTAAGGGTTCTTTGAAAGTTTGCAGAAGAGTTTACAGAATTTTCAAACACTCGGAAGCAGCTGAGGTTTCTGCTTTGGTAGCGAGATCTTTGACCCCTTCTTAGGCAGTCACAATCAGAATAAGCGTAAGGTAGGACATGCATGTTTGTAGACGACTGACAACTGTGAAGGTCTGCTGGAAGCCCTGAGAAGATGCATGAATGAACCTAACGGAGCATGCCCTGCTATATGACAGATTGACTGGCCGTCAATACTGTCCCATCCCCACCCTTTACATAACTCATCCTATAGAATGGAAAAATCCAGGAATTGAGACTGAATTGGTTTGGGTTTGAGGATCTAGGCTTCTTCTTACTAACTTCTCCCCGGCTTAGCTGTGCCTCTCCCTTTCAGATTTTTGTGCCTTAAATAGAAACCTTCTCTTTTCCTGAACTGGGAAAGGCATAGGTTGCCTGCCATTCTGACACAGGTTTGAGTTTATAGAAAAGTCCGCCCCGCAAACTGCTCATTTTGCTGATATTTAAAAGGATTGGTCTTCTGTGTAATCATTGTATCTGGAGGGGTTGGGCCTGCCTTGTTGTGCTTCCATTGATGTTTGCGTTGTCTGTATCCCTCCTTCCCCCCCAAAATCTTCACTGCAACTGGCGCAGTAAGGCCATGCTGTCTGTTTGGTAGCTCTGACCATTCGTGACTGCTCTTAGAAATCATAATTAGCTGGTGTCACTTGGGAGCTGGTGGCAAAATTGGGAAGAGAGCTTGGGAATTGTTGGCTTGCGTTATGTGCCAAGTAACTGCATGATCATTCTTGTTTGCACCAAAAGGACCTGGTTAGTCCATAGCTGTAAGGTTTAAAATGTCATATGAGCAAGATTCATTCAGCTAATAAACCTTGAGCCTTTGCCTTGAGTATCAATATTAAGGAGAAAAAGAAAACAATTTTCTTTACTAATGCAGTATTAAAATAGGTGTAGCATAAATGAAAGCTCATTTTGAGTGAGCCATTATGAGATAACTGATGGTCACGGGGAGCTGTGGTACATGCGTCCTCTGTGTGGCCTTTCAAATTGTTTGCACTACTCACTGTTGGTGCAACATGTCCCGGTGCATTCTGAGAGTAGCTTATGCCCGCTGCAGTTACTCATTCTCTCTCATGAATTCAGATGCTTTTATATATATCTGCATTCCAAAATTCATAAACTGTGATGCCCCCTGCGTAAATAGGACTGGACTGCCTGTCTTACTACATGTATACGCATCTCTTTTGCCAGAATGCTTAAATCGGTTTGCATTTTAGAATGGCTTACAATGTAAGAAGCTTACTTTTAAAACAGAATGAAGGAAGAACTAGCACTCCTTCATCTGTAATATTATATAATGACTATGTAGGATGGTTGTGTAGGAGAGAGGAGCCATTTCTGTGAATGTAGAATCCAAGTGGCAGACAGTCCCAGTTGAGCTGATGGAGGGATTCGTGCTCTCTAATTTGTCCTTTGAGGCCCTTATACATTTTGCATTGTTTTGTGAAGAAGCCTTGCTAAGAGAAGTAGTATGAGTGTGCTTTGTATTTTCCAGGCCTTTGGGGGGAATGCTCAACCAAATCTAGCATTTTAGTAGCTCTCAGCCACAGCCTTTGCAAGAGGCTGGCATTCTGGGAGATAGGGCCACCATTGGTTTAAATGTGCTGATCAGATCGTGTAAATTCATACCGGAGAACATGGAAAGACCTATGCTTTTTTTGTTTGTTTGTTTTTTACAGTGCAAGCATAAGCAGTGATATGAAGTAGTAGTGTACAGAAACTGGCTATTAAGCAAAATAGGTAAATATTGTGCATAAGAGCAGGAATGACTGAACCATCAAATCTCCATGAAGTAGTGGAGTCAGCTGGAGTTTCCTATTTGTGAGCACTTTTCTTATTATTTTATTCTTTGATATAGCTTGTTGACAGAGAGAAAATTGTCCGGGATGGTTACTGCTCAAACAACAAAAAAATCAAAATGATAGCTCCAAGCCTTCTACCTCTTTATTTAGACAAGATCACTGTAGAGAAGAACAGGAAATTTATACTTGACGGATAATTTGAGTGGCACTTTCCATAGACCTCTCATTATACAGGCTGAGTCTTACAAAAATTCTGGTCCAAAATATTTAGGCAGTACCTAAAAGATTGAATGAGAGAAACTCCAAGAATGCAGTTCTTCCCTGTATGCATTCTGAACAAAGAGCTGAGAATTGGTTAAGTGCCAGTTGAACAAATGTTGCTGCTGGTTTTCAAAAAGGAAAAAGAGTGTCAGGAAACACAAACCACTCAGTCCAACATCAGTATCCAGCAAGATTCAAGAGCAGATCATGAAAAGAAGATCATGGTGAAACCAAGAAGGGAAGGGAAAACACAGCAGGCTTTCAAGATTCTCTTACTGTAGCCTCCAGTCAAACTTGTGGAGTCTGTTTCCTCACTTGGCCTACCTTGAAGGGCTGACATAAGTCTTGAAAACCTGACCATGCTTTTCCCTCTTATACAGGTGAAACTCGAAAAATTAGAATATCGTGCAAATGTTCATTTATGTCAGTATGGCAACTCAAAAGGTGAAACCAATATATGAGATAGATGCATTACATGCAAAGCGAGATATGTCAAGCCTTACTTTGGTATAATTGTGATGATTATGGCGTACAGCTTATGAAAACCCCAAATTCACAATCTCAGAAAATTAGAATAGTGTGAAAAGGTTCAATATTCTAGGCTCAAAGTGTCCCACTCTAATCAGCTAATGAATCCATAACACCTGCAAAGGGTTCCTGAGCCTTTCAATGGTCTCTCAGGCTGGTTCAGTAGGAATCACAAGCATGGGAAAGACTGCTGACCTGACAGTTGTGCAGAAAACCATCACTGACACCCTCCATAAGGAGGGAAAGCCCCAAGAGGTAATTGCAAAAGAAGTTGGATGTTCCCAAAGTGCTGTATCAAAGCACATCAATAGAAGGTTATGTGGAAGGGAAAAGTGTGGTAGAAAAAGGTGCACAAGCAGCAGAGATGACCGCAGCCTGGAGAGGATTGTCAGGAAAAGGCCATTCAAAAGTGTTGGGGACTTCACAAGGAGTGGACTGAGGCTGGAGTTAGTGCATCAAGAGCCACCACACACAGACGGATCCTGGACATGGGCTTCAAATGTCGTATTCCTCTTGTCAAGCCGCTCCTGAACAACAAACAACGTCAGAAGCGTCTTACCTGGGCTACAGAAAAAAAAAAAGAACTGGTCTGTTGCCCAGTGGCCCAAAGTCCTCTTTTCTGATGAGAGCAACTTTTGCATCTCATTTGGGAACCAAGGACCCAGAGTCTGGAGGAAGAATGGAGAGGCACACAATGCACGATGCTTGAAGTCCAGTGTGAAGTTTCCACAGTCTGTGTTGATTTGGGGAGCCATGTCATCTGCTGGTGTTGGTCCACTGTGCTTCATTAAGTCCAGGGTCAACACAGCCGTCTACCAGGAGATTTTGGAGCACTTCATGCTTCCCTCCGCAGATGAGCTTTATGGGGATGCTGACTTCATTTTCCAGCAGGACTTGGCACCTGCCCACACTGCCAAAAGTACCAAAACCTGGTTCAGTGGCCATGGGATTACTGTGCTTGATTGGCCAGCAAACTCGCCTGACCTGAACCCCATAGAGAATCTATGGGGCATTAAGAGAAAGATGAGGGACATGAGACCGAACAATGCAGTGGAGCTGAAGGCCACTATTGAAGCATCCTGGTCTTCCATAACACCTCAGCAGTGCCACAGGCTGATAGCATCCATGCCACGCTGCATTGCGGCAGTCATTGCTGCAAAAGGGGCCCAAACCAAGTACTGAGTACATATGCATGCTTATACTTTGCAGAGGTCCGATATTGTTCTATTTCTAATCCTTGTGTTATTGATGTCATGTAATATTCTAATTTTCTGAGATTGTGAATTTGGGGTTTTCATAAGCTGTACGCCATAATCATCACAATTATACCAAAGTAAGGCTTGACATATCTCATTTTGCATGTAATGCGTCTATCTCATATATTGGTTTCACCTTTTGAGTTGCCATACTGACATAAATGAACATTTGCACGATATTCTAATTTTTCAAGTTTCACCTGTAGTATATTAGGATGGAGCCAACCTCAGCTTCTTTCTAACCCTTCCTCTGCTTCCTGGGCTTAAAGCATGCTTTTGTTTCTGCAACTGTTTCTGCATAGTTTCTCCAAGGTCATCTCCGTGGCTCACTGCATACAGTCAGTTAGCTCTGGATTCAGTTTCTTCACTGTTTCTTGTCTGGAGGCCCTCCTGCAACTGATTTTATCTTCAGGGGTTAGCGACCAGGAACAGGATCTTGTCTGTGGTGGTGAACTAATGAAGGAATATTTATTTATTTATCCATCAATCAAATGTTGCGATATTTATGTACCAAGGCTTCTGCTCACAATGTATGTGGGTGGTTGTCATGGTGGAGATTGCTATGGGGCTGCAGGTGGCTTTACCTGCGTAAGGCTCCTTCACAGGGGAGGGGAATATCCATTCTGCCCACGTGTTTTGTTTTGTTTTTCTTCCAAAGCCAGGGAAACTGCTGGAATTTGGTAACTTGCCCACTCCGAAGAAAGTTAAAACCATTGAAGGCCTCTTCTCTCCTAGGAACTGTTCCTGAATTCACTGTTCCCATGACTTGGGGCATTTAATATATACTTCTAAGCAAAAATCCAATAAACAATTTCAAAAAGCTTGCTCATTAGGCTGATTTCCTCATTCTTTCACATATCTAATTATCTGATGGAAAAGAAGTAACATAATACTCCGAAAATCAAATGAGGAATTAAAATGGCAATAGCTTTATTGCTGGAGTTAAGTGGGGGGGGGGGGAATAATAAAACCCTAATGAAGACTTAACTATTATGGGTGATGGTGGGAAAGAACTTGTGCCTACACTGAAAATACAGTTTTAAAAGCTAGTTTCACACTTGAGTCATGCTCATCATGTGTAACTGGAGGCTGACTTTATGATGGCTCATTTTTCTAAGACTTGATGCATTTCCTGTGTTGTCAAATCCAAGCAACTATTTTCAGTGGAATGCGGCTTCTGTGCTTTGTGGTTGCCTCCCTTAGAATTAACTGGAACATATTATGCAAAAGACTTTTGGGATTTAGTTATTTGATAGTTATGTTTGGTAGAACGTATGCAGGTTCTGTGATTCTACTCTTGTGCCTGAATGATTCTTAGTAGCAGTGTACAAAAACATTTCATTTTGAAGAGTTTCAAGCACCTCACTTCAACTGTTCAGAGTGTTTTGGAAGCACCTGTAGCTTGAAACAAGCATTTTAAGCATAGAAGACCTCTACTTTGGGCTTGGGATTGCTTCAGATTCATGCTCAACACCAACCCACATTTTCAAACAAAATTTTCACACTGAAAATGGGATATTTGGCAGGATTTCAGGTGAAAAACCAATCTTTTGGCTTTGTAAAGAATAAGCAATTTTATTTTAGCCCATAAGCTTTCATGGATTTTAATCCACTTCATCAAATGCGTTAAGTGAAATCCACAAGAGGGGGATTTTTATATATTTATAATTATTGTAGGCTGGGAAGGAAGGAAATGTGAAAAGAAGTGGAATGGTGACAAAGAGATAGAATTGCAGTAAGAATCCCAGGCACCTTATTTATAGAGAGCTGTCCTTGTCAAATGTTTGCTGCAAATTCAAAATCAGTACAGGAATTCAAACTAAAAGTTCTCAGTGAGATAGTTTTCTGGCCTCTGCTTGAATACTGGTACCAGCTTGTGTGAATCCTTCTTACACTGGACACGGGACTTGAGATGGGGCAAAAAAGATCTATCATTCATACCTAAAAAGAATCCATGAAAGGCAGAGGAGATGGATTAAACACACACACACATCATGCAATGCCTTGCTTCCCCCTGTTCAGCATAGGGTTGCCAATTTTACTTTAAACCAGTCCTGAAGATCTTCCCTCCAGTACATATATGCATTTTTACACACTGGTATATATGTGTGAGTATGTGAACTTGTTGGAATCCACAGTCCAAAATGGCAGAGTGAGTAGGACAAAAAGGAAAGATTTAATACTAAGGGCAAAAAGGAATTCCCTACTCATAAGTTAATTGATCCCCGGTTACATAGTCATTCTATTTTTCAAATATGATTCTCCCTCTCACATGCAAGTAAGCACACATACCCAATTCCCTTCCTCCTCCAGCAGAAAAGAAGGGAAAGATGAGGTAAAGGGTGAACAAAATTGGATGGAGATGAGGCAAAAGAAAAGTAACTAGATAAGGAGGAGATGAGAGGAAAGATAAGTAAATGGGGGTCAGTTCTTTGACGTAGGCCATTCGGGAAACAGACATCATGAGGATTCCAGGAATGCTACTTTATTGTTGTCAGGTATCATAATAGAATCTTGAAAGCCTGCCAAGAGTTTCTCTCTACTCCATCTTATACCATACAAAATCAAGACGGGGTTATCTTGAGTTTCTTTCTGTCGCCTCTTCCTTCCCAGGACTGAGCTGCCTCTGACTTCCTTCAACAATTGTTGCATCCCTTCATCAAGGTTATCTACATACTCCTTTATAACAGGGAAGTTCCAGTGTTACAAAAAGGGTTAAATTCACCTGGTAACCAGCTCCTGCAAAGCCACAAACTAATTAAAGTCATTGACACTTTTCAGCAGTGATATTTGCAGTCATTTGCTCTTCCTCCCTATTTCTTTGGTTGTTAACACTTCTACTCTTAACAGCAAATGCAAAAGGACCTGCTCAATTCACAGATACTTACTTGATACTTACTTGAGGAAAAAACACTCTCCCCATCAGGTAAATATGGGTATTACTTTCTTTGATTTGGAAATTATATTTATATTTCAAATTTGTCACAGCCTATCTCACTACAGAGCGACTCTGGGCGGTTTACAGTAAAAACAGAATAAATATTTCTCTTATTGCACCCTAAAACTACATTTGCCTTTTTTGCAGCTGCATCGTAAGCACTGTTGACTCATATTCAGTTATAATCTAGTATAGGAGTCCCCTAATTCTTCAGCTTATTGACCCCTTCATGAAGTTTCAGATTGCTCATCAACCCCCAAACATTTATTATATGAAAAGAGTTTAATAAATACAACTTTAATTAATAGTACTACAAATAATAATAATAATAGAGACAACTCAAGGCCACTCTTGCTAGTGGCTGACCATCCAACTCTGGGTAACACTGTCTCACCGATAGCCACCCCACCTTCAGGACTAGGGACTGGCATGGAGCTCTACAGAGACCCCAAAAGATTAATTGACTCCAATTGACCTTCCATCATTTATTGACCACCTGTTGACCCCCAGCCATTTATTGACCCTTGGATTGTCCCATCAACCCTTGGGGGTTGATATTGACCACTTTGGGGAACCCTGATCTAGTACATGCACTCAAAATAATTATAGTCAGTGGACATTGGATAATTTAAAATGCAATTAAAATTTGAGAGTTTAATACAGCACTGGTCCCACCCATGCTATTTAACTTCCACATGATTTAAAATATTTTTTTGTGCTGCTAGTGCAAATAGAGCTACACTCTATTACATCCCTCATTGAAATCAGGTTTCTCTTTAGCCTATATAACTCTTTCACAGTCTAATACTGTTCAGAGATCATATTCATAAATACTGTTACTTGTATTTTGTGAGACATTTTGCCAATGAAATGGTTCTCATTCATTCAGATCCAGATGCTACTTTGGCAGAACCTGATGACATAACGGGGATCATCCTGGGATTATTTGATCTTGCTGAATCCAAGGAAGTGGGCAGCATTCTAGATAGCATGAATTTTATGCCCTGTGGGTTGAACCCATGCCCTGTTTGGCTCTTTCAGGTAGCTAGAGATGGGGTGAGCAGCTGGATTTTAGGAGGATACTAATGCTTGAGGGAGGGGATAGTACCCTCAATTTTGAAGGAGCTGGTAATGCAGCTGTGCCTGAAGAGGCAATCTTGATCTGTCCTAGACAACTTCAACTCAATCTCCAGCATTTCCTTTTTAGAGCAATGAGATGACTGTTGCAAAGAACTCTGGATGAAGTATGTTTGATCCCTTCCACCCTTGGGGATTACACCTCACTCTGGAGTCCTTGGTGCTCTCTGAGCTTGGTTGCTTGCTCATAGATGTTTTATTACCTGACTAGGTAACATCATCAGTGCTAGTGAGTGTGGGGTTTGCTCCCTGTTTATATACAGTAGCTTGCCCTGCCAGTGTTGGTGGGGGTGTGGTTTTCCCCTTGGTAGTTCCTTGATTAGGGTATTGTTTTCAAGTAGAAATCAATGCCCTACTCAAGGAACTGCCAAAGAGAAAACCAACTCCCAGAATTCCCCAGCCATCTTCAGGTCACCAAATTTGAGAAACACTGCTCTAGAGGCAGTCAGGGGTTGGATGATGTGAAGCACATTGAAGCTGAATCTCAGCAACACAGCATCACTTCATTTGGAAACTAAATGTAGGTTGGCAACACCTGCATTTGCTGTGGACGGGTTCTCCTTCTGAAAGGACAGCTCTACAAGGTGGGGCTCCTCCTGCGGTCACGGCTTCTGTTGGAGCAGCAGACGGAGTCTGTCCTTTGTCCCACTTAGGTTGGTCTGTGTAGAAAAGGAGATGACTCTGACAGTTGACTTTCTCCTCTGGCCTACCAAGTGGGGCTGACAGTTTGTCAAGTTGCAGCCCTTTGTGTGTGTGTGGGGGGGGGGGGGGCTGGCATTAAACCTCTGCCCTCATTCTGGATCGGACTACTGCTGTGCCCTCCGCTTAGGGCTGCCCTTGAAAATGATCCAGAACCTGCAGTTGGTACAGAATTCGCAGCCTGCATGCTGGCCGAGAAGAGAGGTTTGAGCATTGTGACACCTATTTTGCAGGCCCTGCACTGATGGGCAAGAGATTTCTGAAGTCAATCCAAGGTCCTGCTCTTGCGCTATAAGTTTTATATTAAATACCTATATTGGTCTTATAGGATCTACCCTGGAACCCTCCATCTAATTAAGCTGATTGAGGATACATAGGTATTTCCTGACATTTTTCTATCACTGTCAAATTTCAGTCCTGCCTCTTAGTCCTGATTGGGGGAGAGGAGTACCTTATGGCAGGGGAAATCTGAGATTAAAAGAAGTTGGGTACCTCTGCTTTTTCTTTATTACCTGTTAGCATTTTTCTGTCTTTATTACGCAGTTGGTGTGCTAATGCCTTTCTCTTCTTTTTGCTTTTAACATTTATAAAGAGGCTCCTTTTGCAATTCTTAGCAGCTTTGCCAGCCTTGGCACATTGGGAACTCAGACTCCCAGCTCTGAGAATTAAAATCCGCTCTTAAATATTTATGCACGCGTGCATGCATGCGATTTATCCTTGTCTCAATCTAGAGAGGAACTCTGGGCAGTTTTTGAAGTCCAAGATATGCATTGAACTGTCCTTAGCTTTAGTTTCCATAAAAACCAAGATCTCCAGCAGTGCGTGGCAACTTTCCCCTAGTGTTCCTGCTTCAGGATCATGTGTTCCTTAAAGATAAGTAAATCTGTTATCTGGTGAGTTTTATTGTCCTGAAAAAGGTCAATGTTTTTGCAGATTTGCTTTGGGGAGGGGAAAGGAGGAGAGATGACGAAGGAAAGGTAAAATACAGAGCAGGTTCTGAAATGACTGACCATTAAAAATGGCCGTTAGATGAAACAGAGACTTTATTGCGCTGGAGAACCTGTAGAAGCTGTAATGTGATAAGAATCATGATCTATATTCAGTCCATCAGGAAGGGTATTAATCTTCTAATGAATTTCAGTTCTTTTGTGATACATGATGTGTTAATATCCGAACAAAATCTAATGCTAATAGAGTTGCTCTAAACAGCCATTATAGCCGATGCTATATGCGGGTCTTTGACTGCAATAAAGATTTGATTTGGGAGCCTGTGTCATTTGTAACATGTATTGGAAAAAACAGGATATGTGTACAAATATGAATATGCTGTGCCAAAATTCTGCTGTTGATTCATTGGGTTACGATGTGTCCTCTATCATTTGTATAACCTAGCAATTGCATTTTTGCTTCTGAGTTTGGTGGTGGCAGTGGTTGTAAAAAAACAGCAGCTGATTTAGACTGGAATCCATTGGTAATCACTTCATATTTATTTATTCAGTATATCTGCTCATCTCTGCAGCTGAAGTATTCTCCCAGAACAGCATCAAGATCAGTAACAGTCATTGTCAAAGCATATAGTACAATTTTTTCAAACGGGAGAGGGGAGGGAAAAGGTAAATAAAAAAATAAGGCATTGGATCCTAAAAGGTATAATATCCTTATGGTGACTAGTTGAAATGCACCTGGATGTTACGGTTGGTCTTCAGAACACAGAAAGAGCTCTGAGGATTGCACCGAGGCGAACCAGATCCAGTATTTTTTGGTGATTGACAAGATGCATCTCGTCAGTCTCATAAGCTGAGCAAGAACATGATTGTTTTCTCCGTGGCTCCCTAAACCAACAGGGTTTTGGATCTCCTGCTTTGGATTCTGGAGATTTGAATTCCAGCCTTTTCTTGTAAGGAACATAAGGATCATTTTGGTTTATTTATTTATTATATTTATTTTTAGCACTGCCAATTCCTGGTGACTCTGGGTGGTTCACAGATAAAAACACGCAGAACAATAAAACAATACCAGAATAAAAACAAAGAACACAGGTTGGCACAAACTGGACATCAACCAAAGCAAACCCACATTACCCAACCCTAACTCTTGCCAAAAGCCTGGGCAAAGAGCCAGGTCTTCAAGGCTCTCTGAAATACCACCAGGGGCGGGGGGCATCCAGATTTCAGAGGGAACCTCATTCCAAAGGGCAGGTGCTGTGGCAGAGGAGGCGCATTTCCGGGATCCCCATAGATGGCATTGTTTAATTGAAGGAACCTGGAGCACACCAAACCTGCCAAGCAGATGCTATGGGAGATAGGTGGGTTCAAGTAACTGGCCCTTGTCCTCCTCTTCTGCCATTTCTCCATTCATCAGATGGCCAGAACCATGTACAGCATTCAAAATAAGCATGTCCGTAGATTTATATAAGGCCGTTATACCATTGCAGGGTTGATATTTTGCGTCCATGCTCAGATGGGAAGGAGGGCAACAGGAAGTGGAGGTGAGAGCATGGCTGTTAATACTGGCCTACTGATTCAGAAATGCCCCTTTTTCTGTCAGGACTAACCAGTAGGCCAGTATTAACAGCCATGCTCTTCCATCAGTCCTGGCAGACCAATTTCAGTCTTCGTGGCAACAAGCAATTCTGGGGAACCTTAGCAATTATAACTTGCCACTTGACCAACTTCTCCTTTTGGAATAGACTCAAGAGAAGAATCATTAGAAGGGTCCTAGATATAGAATTCCAGAAGGAGGTCAGCCACATTCCAGCCCACGTTAAGAGCTCGGAAGCGTATTCCAGACGGGAACCGGGCAGATACTTCATTACAGCAGAGAGCCTTTTTCAAAGCCAGACCTGATGTTTTAATCGCCAAAGTTCTTAATGGGAGCTTTACTAAGGTCCCCACGTGTATGAGAACCTGTCCATGTAGCACAAACGTTATTGAGACCTCACTCGTGCTTTTCCACTGTCCCTATTATCACTGTAGTTGAGAAACTTTCATTCTTCCTTTAATGACACATTTATACTGTAGATCATAATGAAAGTTTTCTTGATTTTCTCCTCTTAAATAAGGAACTGGGTATTACATACAATGTTGCTAGATTTTGCCTGAGGGCAGTTAAAATTCACAAGCAGGTAATTAAGGGTATTGGTCATGGGTAAACTTACTGATAATTCCTGTTTTTATTTATTTTTTAATCTTTACCTTTTTTGCATGCTGTTTGTGGCCTTTAGTCCATAATGTTACTATTAAGAATTTTTATAGAGAGATTGCAGTGTTTTAATATTACAGTATTGTGTTAGCAATCCTAGCTTTTAGTTATCTTTTCTCTCTTATAAGTTTAAGTATTATTATTGAAATGGATGTAATCTTTCCTGACTGTATTATGCTGGACTGTGACCAAAATAAAGATTTGATTGATTGATTGATTTTGAGTCCCTTTTTCTAACGATCCTTAGCATGGAATTGGTATTTTTTAAAGAGCTGCTTCACAACAAATCATCATCTTCATTGATGTCTTCTATCTTCATTGACTCTCTGCTATGATATCAAGATCATACTGCTTAATTCAGACAGCATAGATCCCATCACTGTATATGTGAAATTAGGGGGATTGGCCCCAGTGTGCCTCACTTTACATTTACTTAAACTGAACAGCATTTGCCACTTGGTGACAATTCATCGAATTTCAAGAAATCCCTATGTAGCTCTTCACAACCACTTTTGTTTTGATACTAAACCAAGTAGTTTAGTATCATCAGCTCATTGCTTATCTCTAAGTCAAGATCATTTATGAACAAGTGAAGAAGCACTGGTTCCAGCTGAAGTTCTTGAGTTCTACTTCCTGCTTTCCAACATTGAGAAAACTCTCCTTTTAATCTCACTGGGGCTGTCTGCTTTTAACCAGTTAGCAGTTCATAAAAGAACTGGTTCTCCATGATTGCTGGGTTTACTTAAGAGCCTTTGATAAGGAACTTGGTCAAAGCTTTTTGAAAATCCACAGGTACCATATAAACTTCCATCCAAGTGACCAAGGATCCCAGGACCAATGTCAGAGGTGAGCTTTGTGTGGAAGGATACCTATTTAATCACAGCATTTTGTTCTCTAGCATTAAGGGCACATCATATCAATGGTGGTACTGTGGGATATGGAAAAGATAGTTCTGGCCTTTGCAATGATACAAATGATAATTCTACTGTTCTTATTTTATGTCTATGTCTGAATTCTAGTCTATCACCAGAATAATGCTTATTGCTTTTGTAGCACACCCTTAAGGAAAGATACTCGACTTTTCTTTATTTGAACGATTAGTATCTCCCTTTTAAATTATAGATTTCAAGAGGCCAGTGAATGCATTAAAAAAAAAGAATGAATGAAATTATTGGGAATCCCCACCAAGATGAATGGAAGTGTAATAAAATCAAGGCCATAAAACAGCAGGTTTCATTAACCAGCATCTTGGCCAGATGCTTAATGCCCAGGGGTGAGGTGCTAGATAAGTTCCCTTTCTGAAAACTTAGGAGAACTGGGTGTAACTTCTGAGAGCAGGCCACCAAAATGAGGTTTTCCTCTTGGGACTGATGGATAAGCAGTTGGAAAAAAGTCATTGGACGTTGTTTTTATATATCATAATTGCAGCGAGATTATTGTACACACAAAGATGGAAAGATTCAGCACTATATTCATAATGAAGGAATGGTTGGTGGAGATGACGGAACTTGCTGAGATGGCTAAATTGACCTCTTTGATCAGAGAAAAGACAATCTCTACATTTACTGGTGACTGGAAACCCTTTATGGACTTTTTTTCATAAAAAAAATGAACTTACAATTTATGGTTTTGATGATTAGATGGGATAGATTATAGAAGGAAGAGAGTCACGATGTAATTTTAGAGAGAGAGGTCAATTTATACTTATAACTTCTGTAAAGAAGATTGGAAGCCACTCCTTTATATCTTTTCTGTTTTTCTGCTACTCTTTCTTTCTGTACCTTTAGTTTTTTTCTTTCATTTTTTCCTTTTCCTCTTTTCCTTTCCGCTCTGTTTTAGTTTCTATTAGTCCTATTCTTGTGTTTAAATTTTTCAATAAAATTATATATAAAAGATCATATGGGGATGATTTCAGCAGGCGAGCCTTTAGAATCACAGGTCAATTGTTGAGGGCTGTAAAAGGTTTGCTTTCAGTAGCAGTTTGAATGGTGTCCAGACATGGATAGGAAAACTGGCATATTATGTTCTAATTGACCTGTCTTGCTGGAAAGTTGCCACCAATAAGAGTTTCTGAATCATCTTCAGAGTCAACCCAATTATAATGCAACAAACATTAGTGAAGACCACACATTTGGCTGCCCACAAAGGTGCTGGATAGGTGCATTAAGCTGAGCTAAATTGTTTTGTTCTACAAAGACTTTGGAAAACCCAAGGGGCCTGTTTGGGAATAGCTCTATGTCCATGGTAGGGAAACTGTTTTGTGCTGAGGAAAATTCAGGTTCAAATTCCAGATCTCAGATTGGAAGGATCTTCAGTCTCTGAGAGAATGGCTGCTGGTTAGAATAGAAACTTGAGTGAGTTTGTTTGAAGTGGTCTGGCTCTGAGTAAGGAGCGTTATACACTCACTTGTAGGCACGAAAGGAAAAATCCTTGTGTAAATTATCCTGTATTGACGAGAACTAGAAATTTCAGAGAACTGTGGGAGAAATAAATTGTTTTAAACTTGCTTCCTTCTTAAAGATGTGCTAGCTCTTAAAATCTTGCCCTTGAAGACAAAAATTGCTGTATAAATGCTAATTATTATTATTATTATTATTATTATTATTATTATTATTATTATATATTGAACAAATCAATTGATACGCCAGCGTTTCTGGAAATCTTCTGTGTCAAGGCACAGATAAATTACTGCCTAATCTAAAGCACAATCAATAATTTAGACCTGAGATTTATTTGGCTTCAGTTTAAAAATGATCTGAAAACTTGCAGATAAAGTATAGATCACATCTATTGAACTTCTATTCTGTGATGCTTCTTATCTGGTGAAGTGCCATGGGAGTATAAATAATTGCATTGCTATTATTCACAAAAACTTTTAATATTTAATAATTTGATAATTACAAACTTTTAAAGCGGCCATTAGGTTCCTAAACCTCTGCTGCAGAACTGGTTGCTAAGTAGAAATTAAAAGGGCTTCAGTACAGAAGGGAGATCAGGATGCAGGAAGATCAGCTCGCCTATTTACAAAACAGGCTGCTGTTAGGAACATAACCAGTTGCAAAACAGTGATCTGCTAGAATGCTACCTCTCTCTCTCTCTCTCTCTCTCTCACACACACACACACACACACTTTGCAGGGTATTCTGCACTACGTCACTTAAACTTTATTTTTTTTTTTCTAGACCAGGGGTACTTAACCCCTTTGAGACTCTGGTGAAACTTATGGACTCCAGTTATGCTCATATACAATTGTCAAGATATTTGTTCTTTTTAAATATGTAACATGCAAATATATGCGAAAATAAACTTCTTTTCCCATCCAATTTTTTTCCCATCCAAGTTCATGGACTTACTGAACTATATCTATAGGCCACCAAGGAGTCCATGGACTAACGGTTAAGAACCTCTGTTCTAGACGCTCAGGCTCCCTTCCAAACAAAACACTGGACTGTAGTCATCCTCCCATTTTTATTTTCTAAAAAAGTATATGGGTCTCAACATCCTAGCTTCCCATTTTCTAAAATAAAAGGGTATTAAAAAAATGATGGTCAGGTCACGCTAGCACCTTGGTCATGGGTACACTGATGCCTGTTGGGATCCCCAATTTTATGGCATAGCTTTTACCCTCTTGGTTTCAAGCAAACTCCAATAAATGTTTGTTAACTATGGTTAGAATAACTGACTCACTGACTGACTGAATGAAGCCATAATGAGGTTGATGTAGTTCTGACTTAGCATTTAGCCATTGTGGCCTACAAATCATAATTTATGGCTTAGTGTTAAACAGGCCACTCTGATTTAGCAAACCACAGTTAAACAATCCCTGTTTTAGATTGATCTGCAAAACCAGCCAGCATGCTCTATGTAAGGGGGAAGAACATGACTTTTCAGCTTCTTGGTCACCTGAACAGGTCCCAGGATCTGGAAACATACCATCTTTTTGGCAACATTGAACTACAGTTCCCAGCATCCCTAGCTTTGCTCAAGCTGGCTGGGAGGGGGGAACATTGGGAATCGCTGTTTAGTTGTTTTGGAAGCTCCACGCCTCCCCGTGTTACTGTTGGTTGTAGTTTCATGTCAGTGAATGTTGAACATTCATGTTCAGTGAATGTTGCATACCACATATGGGATTATAAATCCAGAAAATCAAGCTGCTATTTGAGTTTTTATATGGAGGTCTTCTTTAAAGAATTTTAAAAATCAGTATGTAAAGCTGGTCTGCTGTATATTAGAGACTGACTACAGTGTAAAAAATGTGGGAAATCTAAATTAAGAACAGCTTTTAAGGAGAACCTGATAGACTTGGCAGGAAAAACAGCTTTAGGAGGAGATGAATCTCTCTTTAAGAGAGATTATAAAAGTTTGTTCAAATGTGTTTTTTTCATTTCACCTTCTGAGAAGTTGAACACCCTTTCCCACCCCCAACTGATTACCTCTCAGCATCACCACACTCTGGTATTAAATAGAGACATCCATCGTGCTGATTTGACTATTACTTTCTTCAAAAATACAAACGAGATGGTAAATCTTCTGATTTAAATGTTATTATAGAAGGAAAATGTTTAACTTCTTTTGAGTACAGCTAAACCTGACTTTAATCCACAACAAAATTCTAAAATGAAACTGATTGGTGTTTTTTTTTTTTTAATTCCTTTGAAAGAATTGTGTTGTTGCTGGACTGGTTGTTTTAAGTGTCACAGCATATAATCAATTCCAAGCAGAATTAAGTTTTTAATCAGCTACATTTACACACATTCCACAGTTTTAATTAGTTGCTAAACCAGTGTTTCCCAACCTCAGCAACTTTAAGACATGTGTACTTCAATTCCCACAATTCCCCACCTTGCTGGGGAATTCTGGGAGTTGAAGTCCACACATTTTAAAGTTGCCAAGGTTGGGAAACACTGTTCTAAGTTCTTGGAACTGTGTATTTTGGGTAGTTTAGCAGCATAATTTGAGGTGGAGCAAAACTTGTGGAGTTTTGGAGACTCTGGCCCATTAATCACCTCCAGGTATGTAGGGACTACAACTCCCAGAATCTTTCAGCCAGTCAGAATCCTGTGCTAGCTGGGTAATTGTGGCAAATGTAGAAGCAACCCATTTGTATTTTGGTTGGATTTGTGGGTTTCAGACTTCTCACCTTCAGTTGATCCTTCTTCCTGCTCCTGAATATCCAAGGACCTCCCTGGTGGATGAAACTGCTCAAATCACTATTACGTTGAACCCCAACTGTCCTCTGTTTCTCTTGGCACAGCCTCCCACCATCCTCTTGAAACTTTTTATATTTCCACCCTTGCAGTGAGGGCATAGCCTTCCATCTCCTCAGTTGGAGACACACATTTCCCCTTCACATTTTGCAAGGACCTGTTGAACAAAACTCAGCTAATCTTCTGTCTCTAAGAGATAATTTTCAAATTCTAAATTGCAGTTTAGGTTGATGTAGCCACCTTTTCCTGACATTCAGCTGATTTTTCCAAATGAAGCCCACTGTGATACTTGAAACTGCTCCATGACATGGGCAAACAATCAGGTCTTGTCCTTCCTTCCATGGGAGTTAAGAACACACAAATGCCCCCGGGATTCTCTTCCAAGCATCCTTCGAATGATACCCGAGAGCCTGTGAGTAGGAGTAACTTTCCTCACCCTTGCTTCTTTTCCTTGGTGATACAGCAAACTTAAACTTCTGAAGAATGTTATTTAGCCTCCTTTTACACAACAGCTACAGGTAGTCCTCATTTAATGTCCACAATAGGGACCAGACAATTTGTTGTTAAGCGGGGCAGTTATATGAGTTGCGCCCAATTTTACAGCCTTTTTTGCAGCAGCTGTTAAGCGAATCACATGGTTCCCCATTTATTTTATTTGCCGGGAGCCAGCTGGGAAGGTCACAAATGGCGATCATGTGACCCCAGGATGCTGCAACCATCGTAAGTGTGAGCTGGTTGCCAAGCACCCAGATCATGATCACTTGACCGCAGGGGTGCTGCAATGGTTCTAAGTGTGAGGACCAGTTGTAAATCCCTTTGTTCAGAAACTTTGTAGGTTTGAACGGTTGCTAAATGAATGGTTGTTAAGTGAGGACTGCCTGTAATATTATTACAAGGATCAGATATAAGCCACTGAATGGTATGGCCTTTTCTCTCTGTCTTTTTCCCTTTGAAACTCTTTCAGTTTTTACAGGAAAGGCCCAGTGATTCTTGACCCAGATAGTTTTCTCATAATTGGGGGGGAGGGGGAGAGTGCCTTTTCAAATAAAAAATAAATAGATTATACAATTGGCAGGGAAGCGAGCAGTTCTCCAATAGAGTTCAAGTCAACGTGAAAGGAGACTCAGCTTCCAGCATTGTATAATTTCCCGAAATCTGTGGAGATGCAGAGAGAGCTTATTTTCTTCTCCTGGAGGGGTGACTTATTCCAGAGCTTCCCTGTTGGACATTGGCTTGACGTTGCCTTGGCTAATATTATGGGTTGATGACTACACTGGTGTCACTTCCAATAATCCTTATTTTCAGGGATGATAGTTGTAATATGCGGTCTTCGGAGTGGCCGCTGAAGGACCATGTTCACAGTGAAAGGTCAGCAGGTGGAGATTGCCAAGTCCTTGCAACATGTGCTTCTAAGGCAGCTTTTGGCGATGCTGTTGATGGATCTTGGGTGGGCCCATCAAAGCATCTGGCTGGCTGCAAGTGGGTGTCTGGGGTGTCCCAAAGCTGCATCCAGGCTTCCTTCTGAAGACCAGCAAGCTGTGCATCATGACATAAGAGAAGGCTGCCAGATCCTGACTAGATCAGCATTGTCTACTGACTCTAAGGAGGGGGTGTTTTGCAGACTTCCCTGGAAGAGCTGAGAGTTTTTTGTGTAAAAGTGCACATATTACCAAAAAGTTACATCTCCTCCCTTCCAAAGAGCCTGTATGGAGGTTACAAATGGTATAATTCTTCCAATGGTCCCCAATACATGATTGTTACAATAGGATGCCTCTAATCATGGTGAACTTCGAGGCACACTCTATTTCAGAGTTCTCCTCCTTCCACCAAGGCCTTCTCTCTTCAGCCCAATTCCAGGAAAAAATGGAAAAGAGGTTTGGATTTTCTTCTCCAAAGCCAGAAGTATGGAACTTTGTTCCACTCCTTATAAAAGAGGTGACCACTAGGAATGGGGGACTAGAGATTTATTTTCATTTTACAACATTTTTATGCTGTCCTCTCAAAAACTCAGGGAGCTGGAAAGGTTTAGCCCTGGAAAGAGAAGACCAAGGAAGTGGGGTTATGATGTGATCTTCATCTACCTGAAAGGATGTCAGACAGAAGAAGGAAGATAAATTCCAACTGAAAGTTACAAAGAACTTCCTAGCAGGAAGAACAGTTCAGCAGGGAAACCAGTGGTCCAGAGAGGTGATGGGTTCCACTTCCCTGGAGGTGTGCAAGCACAGCTAGACAATCATCTATCTGGGACACTGCTTAAGATTCCTAAGGTTAGACTTGATGGCCCCTTCTCACTATAGTATTCTTCTGTTCAGGCTTCTCATTATGAGGTCAACTAATAACGTTGATTTTACCCAACTAATGAGGTCAGCTAATAAGGTTGATTTTACCCATGCAAATTTGGGTGGGAGGGGCTCAAGGGGGTGTTATACATTTAGTACAGTGGTCTTGACTGTTTTGTGTATACTTGATATCTGGTACTCATTGTCTGTGTACATGGAGGAATCCAGGTACACTGGCTATGTACATGGAGATCTGTAGCCAACGTAACCTCTCCTCCATGAATTTAAATGATTTACTCTTAAAGCTCAACAAATGAGTAGCCTTCCCCTGCTTATCTCTCCCCACCTGCATTTGGTGATCCTGGTGGGCATCAAGCTTTCCAGTGGAAGAGGATCTTTTGAAGACCTTGAAGTGTGAGTCTTCAAAGGAAGGTGTTCTCCCACAGAAATCGGAGGAGGAGAGCTGTGTTAGTCTATGCTAGCCAAAAATTTGAAGGAGTCTGGTAGTGCCTTTTCTGACTAACAGTGACACAAACGAAAACAAGTAAGCTCGTGAAAGCTTAGGCCTTTTAATAAAATGTGTTAGTTGGAAAAGATGCTGCCAGACTTGTGATGTTTGGCCCCTGTAAGATGTCTCTGTGCTTGAGATGAGCTGTACTGGGTATAGAGCAGTGTCTCTCAACCTTGGCAACTTTAAGATGTGCGGACTTCAACTTCCAGAATTCCCCAGCCAGCCTTGGCAACTTTAAGATGTGTGGTCTTCAACTTCCAGCAAGGCTGGCTGGAGAATTCTGGGAGTTGAAGTCCGCACATCTTAAAGTTGCCACGGTTGAGAGACACTGGTGTAGAAGACGGCTTTTTGGGGGATTCCACCAAACCTTTGGAGTTCACTTTGTAAACCAACTCTCCTTTCTTGGGCAGATGAAGACTTTTCATTCTCAATAGAATTTTTTCCTTCCTTGCTATTAGTAATTAGTAGCTGAAATTCTCTTACGCATTCTGTTGTCTTGTGGGTGTCCAGTGTATTTTATCTGTCTCTGATTATGAGATGTTTTAAATGTTTTCTTTTTTTGCTTTTTAAAAGGTTGCTTTAACATAATTTTTTGCGTGTGAAACATCTGACCCATGAAGGTAGCAATAATCACCCTACTTTACTAGCCAGAGGGGTGAACTGTGACTTGTGCTACCAACCCACAGTTGATCTTATTCAGACTGCCGTTTTTGGTAACGCAGAGTCAGAGTGTGAATCTTTGCAAAACGTGATCGGCTACTCTGCTCTTGAAAATGAAATTATTGTACTTGCATCAGTGGTGGACAATTCTGTTTGGGACTGGACTTTCAGCAGAGAGGAGGCAAAAAAACCCCCAAACTTTCCAGTGTCTGATGGCATTAGCCATCAAGGGGGAACAAAAAAATTGGATTTCCGTTTGAGTTCCTAAATCCTCTGGAATTTACTGTCCAAAAGCAGCTGCTGGTGCTGCATTTTTGGCTAGGTTGGTCCTAAAGCCTCCAGTTGAGGCAAAGAGAAGGGAAGAAGAAAGCAGAAATCAGCAGTTTTATTTTTAAACCAGAGTACCTGTCAGTGCCTGTAACAAATTGACTGGCCTTTCTCTCTTTTCCTGTGTGTTTTAGTAATTGAATCATAAACTTTGAAGTTGGTAATGTCACTATATTAAATGAAAGGGTTTATTTTTTTTCCTTTTTTGGGTGGGGGGAATTAGTTTATTTTGGTCTTAGAAAAGATTCTCACCCTATCCTTTTTATTTATTTATTTATTTATTTTGTGGACAGCAAGTGCCTTGTCCTTATAATTAAGAGCAACTGTTTTTTAGTTCAACACCCCCTTCTCTGCTGAAGCAGAATCTCTAAAGACTCTAAAGTAAAGGGAAAGTCACATTTAAAATGTACACGTTATTTAAAAGTTTTTTTTCCCCAGTCTGTTGTGCATATAGCTCTGTTAGCAATATGGGATTTCCCCCCCCCTTTTTTTTTTTTGATAAATAGCTTTCTAACTTCATGGCAGGAGAAAGCTGATAAATTTTCCCTCTGTAAAGTTCTTTCTTTCGTTGTCCTCTGCCTGTTCCACCACTGGAAGAATGGCAGAACGGGGTTTCACACGTTGATGTGTCTGTCCACGTCTTGCCACTCTGCTTCATTCAGATGGTTATCAGGTTTGGGGTCTGGAGGAGAAAAGTGAGGTCGCACTGCGTGAGCGCCTAGATGTTTTACTTCTTGCCTTGCCACACACACATGATGGCAATTCCCAAATTTGCAGAGGATGTGCTTGGCAACCAGCTACGACACAGCATAACCCAGTAGAGAACGTCACAGACATTCCGTATTTCCCTTTGGCATGCAATGTTGAAAGAGAAGCCGACGGGATTAGCATGCCTGCCACGTTTTCCCAGAAGGCTTCCTTTACATCAGCCCCTTCTCAAACCACCTCAGGCCTTCTCAAATGTTTTAAGTGCTGCATATATAAATAGAGAAAATGATGCTGGTCCATTGAATTCTTCCTCAAACAAAACAGACCTTTGCAAACTGATGTCATAAGCTTACCAGTAGTTTATCACTCGGCTGCAAATGTTCAGGACAGGTTACACCAGTGTTTCTCAAACTTGGCAACTTTAAGATGTGTGGACTTCAACCCCACAATTCCCCAGCCATCTTGCATAAGCACGCTTTCTACCATAATCCTAGAGCACAGGTCACAGGTTAGAAGCCTTTGGAGGATGGCAGACTGCAGTTTCCTTTTAGGAAAAACTTCCTGCGGGTAAAAGCAGAACAGCACAGAGCAGTGTTTCTCAACCTTGGCAACTTTAAGACGTGTGGACTTCAATTCCCAGAATTCCCCAACCAGGCTGGCTGGGGAATTCTGGGAGTTGAAGTCCACACGTCTTAAAGTTGCCAAGGTTGAGAAACACTGGGTTACCCTGTCCTTCTCCTAAGAGGAGCCCTATTTATTTAGTATGAAGGATTTATATCTGTGGTGGATTGCAGCAGAGAGCAAGGCTGTCAGGAAGGAGGGGGTGCATTCCAGGAAGGGCAAGGAGACTAAAGACAACACAGTCCAGAGATGGGGCGTGGGAAGCATAAGAGGTTCAGGATAGCCACTCCCTAGAATCTCCCAGGGTACATCCACTAGTTGCAGTAGTAAAGATTTAGTCTGGCAAGATTCTTTCTATAAGGTGTAAGCTAATAAAGGAACTGAACTCAACTGGACTGTTTCACCATTGTACTTGGGCTGGGCCTGATAATACCGCACCTTTCAGTCCACGGTTTCCAAGGTGTCTTACAAGAAAACATTGCAAGAGAAGAAGGGAACTTATTGGGTGTCAAAGAGTGGTGTGTGTAGAATCATACAATTTCAGATTTGAAGCAGTTTGTTTAGGCCACAATGTCCTCTCTGAATCCAACTTGAAGCACATCTGATAAAGCACCGTCCACCCCTGCTTGGAGACATCCAGTAAAGGAAACTGCACCACCTCTCCAAATTGGAGGCTCAAAGCCAGTGTTTCTCAACCTTGGCAACTTTAAGATGTGTGGACTTCAACTCCCAGAATTTCCCAGCCAGCCATGCTGGCTGGGGAATTCTGGGAGTTGAAGTCCACACATCTTAAAGTTGCCAAGGTTGAGAAACACTCTGTGCTCTTCTGCTTTTTCCCGCAGGAAGTTTTTCCTAAAAGGCAACTGGAGTCTGCCTTTTAGGAAAAGGCTTCTAACCTGTGTCCTGTGCTCTAGGATTATGGTGGAAAACATGTGCTTATGCACCAGGGCAAGAGAGCTGACATAAAAGACTCTTATCAGATCTTTGTCCTCTCTTAGAGGCTGATGGCCACCTGTCCTCTCTTCCTTTCCTGCCTCTCAGCATCCCTGGATTGAACCGGAGAAAGATGTTGGCAAGAAATGCAAGATGGGTGTTTAGGAACCCATCCTCCTGTTGTTTGTTCTCAGTAGCAGATAGCTAAGGACACGGGTGTGGGATTGTGTGTGGGGGGAACAGGATGTGGCCGTAGTCAAGCTGCAGCTTCTTTAAACAACCAATTTCAACTTGGTCATTCAAGTCCTAGAAGGTCAGTCAACCATGGTGTCTGCTCTCGTGTTTGCTCTCTTGCTAATTGGGATGTGGATTCCATAAAAGCAACCAGGGAAAACGAGGGACTGGTTTGTGGGAGAATGACTTTCAGCTTGCTTTTCAATGCTGCCACGTAACGGCTAAAATCCGGTGTGTTTTTGTCCCCCCTCACTTCCTCCATCCCCTTTCGAGTTTAAATAAAATGACATGTCGCTGTAGGGTGCAGCATACAGCACAAAATAAAATTGTTCCATTTTAGACTTGTTCTACCCCACTGATACAGAAAATGAGGTTAGGCTGGAGTTATTGTAGGCACCGAAATAACTTTGCCAGTAATCTTTGTCATATACATTAAGAGGTCATGCATTTTTAATTGATAGCCTTAAATGGAGGCAGGTACAACAAGATGATTATTTTAAAAAAGGGCAGGGTCGGTGTTTATCATGCATGAGTGACAGGGAATAACTCTTTGGGACTTATCCCAGTTCATCAACTTGTGACTTAGCATATCCAAGCACCTCTAGCTTTTAATTTAGCAAAGAAGTCCCAGGCAGTCTTTCGTCCAATATTTCTTCCCTCATTTTAAAAGAAAAATATATATCAACAAGCTGGAGCTATAAAATACAGATTTTTTTTTTTGTCCTTTTCTGTCATGGTGAAAACGTTGTCTGTCCGGACCAAATCAAGTTAAGGGCTCATGTTCATCCTGATTGGTTGGGCTTACAGAAGAAAGAAGTTAGCAGCTACCAAAATATTGTGCCCAGAAGTGCTGTGTGGTGGCAGATAAGAGGGAATTGATTTCTGTCCAAGGTGGGTGATGGCCAGGAATCCCTCCACTATCCCCGAGAAGCAGAGCAGGAGAGAGACAGCAAAGGACGTTCCCTCAGCTGCTGCTTCTGAATCCTTTTGGGATTGCTAATTGTCCCCACATTGTCCTGTTACTATTCTTCAGCGTATTAAAAGCAGATCAATCTGCAAGCGCTTGTGATGAAGTTTCCACGTAGGAAACTGCAAACAGGCAGAGCTGCTCAGGCAAGGACCTCAAAAGGCAACTCCAATCCAAAACAGTTCGCTTTTTAGGTTTATTTCTGATTGCATAGGGAAAAACAGCAGACCATAAATTATAAAGCAGCTTCTTTATCTGTGGAGGGTTAACTGGAATTAGGGAAGTTTTACCAGATGTTGGGGAGCGTGCAGGACAAGGGTTCTGCTTCATGCTCTGTTTGCGAACTTTCCAAAAATGTGAGTGTGACTTTTGTCCTGGATAAAGACCCAAAGCAGCCTTGTTATACAGTGGAAATGTTTAAATATCCTAAGAAGTCATCACGGAAGGAGAGAACTCTTTTGTCCCACACTGTATACAGGATGGGGCATTCTGGCAAGCTTGGGTGGGGGAGGCTTTAGAGATGTGTTTCCCACTTCCAGGGGGTGTGGACTTCGACTCCCAGCATTCTCATCAATGACCATGCTGGCTGTGGAATTCTGGGAGTTGAAGTCCACACCCCCGAAATGGCTATGGTTGGGAAACAGGCTTTAGAGAATGTCATGTCCAGGCACCCTTTCTGTAGCATCAATCCTTGAATTGTCCCTCCCCTTGAAAAGCAGGCAGGAGAGGCCTGTTTAGAGCAGCTGATTCCATGCTGGTGGAATTCAATGGGACATCCTCCCAACACAGGGCGTTCAGGGTTTGCTTGTGAAGTAATGCCTACCGCTTGAGGGCTGAGGTTAATAAGTTGGGAGAGGCAGAATTAGGGCCAACACCAGCAAAACCATCTACCCATCCATGTGCTCCTGTCATTTTCAGTGTGGCTTGCACAGGACATCTTCTTGGTCAATGGTGCTTAGCAGAAGGGGCAGGGTCACAGGGATTGTCCATCTAGAACCAAAAGGTAGTCTCAGGATGGAAGCCTTGCTTGCTCAGAAGAAAGCAAGGAATCTTCCTCAGGACCTGAACGGGCAAGAGTCAGGCCACGCAATCTTTCGCTTGTGCTAAGAGGTCTCCTTGCTTCCACCTGCATCAGTTGTCCAAATGGGTCTGTCTATCAAAATGGTATCTACGGCCCACCGTTCATGAAGATCTCAGATTAGAGCAGTGTTTCCCACCTCAGCAATGATAAGATGGTGTATTTCAACTCCCAGAATTCCCCAGCCAGGAATTCTGGGAATTGAAGTCCACCCATCTAAAGGTTAGAGAACCAGTTTGGTGTTGTGGTTAAGGTATCAGGCTAGAAACTGGGAGACAGTGAGTTCTAGTCCTGTCTTAGGCACAAAGCCAGCTGGGTGACCTTGGGCCAGCCCCTGCCTCTCAGCCCAGGGAAGAAGAAGGCAAGGGCGAACCACTCCTGAAAAGCCTTGCCAAGAAAATGGAAGGGACTAATCCAGGCAATCGCCAGGAGTCAAAAAAACGGACTCAGAGGCACATCTTAAGGTTGCCAAGGTTGGGAAACAGTGGGTTCGAGAGAGAGAGATATGTTGTATTACATCATGTCCCCATGTACAAGGTTTTACATGCTTCTACCCCCTCCCCTTGGAAGGGCGTAGCATTTCTCTGTTTTTACAGATGTGCATCCTGTGTGGTCAGTAAAGCCAAACAGGGCTAGACCTTTAAATGTTCCCATCTTCTCTGTGCAATTAAGTGAGTGCCACTGAGGTGATCTGAGGGACTTTCCCCTCTCCGTTGGCACCTGGGCTGCCTGAAAGGGTGGACGCTTTCGCCCCACGGGCTATTTTTCATCTCAAGCTTTTATCGGCAGCCGAACGTGCAATACTAATTCCGCTGCGTTCAGCCTTCTTAAAAATAGCCCAACTATTGAAGTCAATGGCAGGATGGCTCAGTCAATTTCAATTTAATTAAAAGGCGTCAGATCAAAGGATAACACAGCAAGCCCAATAATAGCTGTGAGGAGGGAGATCAATGTATAACAAGCGCTTCGGATCTGAGCCTCGAGAAAGGGCAGTCGGGGAGAACGGTGGGAACTCGGCTGCCATGGCCTCCTTCTTCCTGAAACGGCTCGGCTTTCTTTCCAGCTGCACGTCAGCTCGAGAAATGGGGTTAATAAGAAATAAAGAACCCCCAAGCCTACCAACTTTATTTATTTATTTATTTATTTATTTATATTTATTTATTCAATGTATATAGCCGCCCATCTCAGAGCAGTGACTCTGGGTGGCTAACAATAATAAAAACAATCAAACAATTAAAACAGTACAGAGAACTAAATATAAATACAGCCCACAGATCTTAAAAAACTGTGGGTGTCAGCACAACCATGGAACGGGGCCCTTCGCACACTCAAACTTGCTCCTCTTCTCTCCTCGTAGGAAAATGTTGGTCCCACAAGGATTTCCCACTGCAATGTGGATTCACTTCTTGAGGTTAAGTGCTGTTGCCTTAATTTCTGTGGCTTTTCTCCTGAAACTAAAATTTCCAGCACAGCTTGCTAAGAAACGGTTTGTCAAGCAGGATATTTAAGAACCTTGAGGATGGCGTCTCACGCTTACTTCCCTTTTGAAGCTCTACAACTTTTCTTGGGTGCCCTGCTCACCCCATTCTGATAGCACCTTTCAAAAGTGACATTGAGGTTGCAATCCCAAATGCATTTAATTAAAGGATAAGCATTATTGGAGGTGATTTATTTTTAAATATACCTGCATCACGTTGTAGCCTCAAGTGAATTTGTAGTAAATTTATTTTTATTTATTTTATTTATATTTCAAATTTAGATACCGCCCATCTCACAAAAAGTGACTCTGGGCGGTTTGTAGTAAAATTTGTAGTAAACGGGTTTATTTCTGTTTTGTCTTTCTTGCAACAGTTAAGAGAATTCATTCTTATATCTTGTTTTGAGCGCAACACCAAAGTTGAAGGATGTCTTCAGTTGAAATGGAAGAATCTTAAAACACATTTAAAAGAATTGTTGTTGTTGTTGTTCAGTCGTTAAGTCGTGTCCGACTCTTCGTGACCCCATGAACCATATTGCGCCAGGCCTTCCTGTCCTTCACTGCCTCCCTGAGTTTGCTCAATTTCATGCTCATTGCTTCAGTGATGCTATCTAACCATCTCATCCTCTGCCGTCCTCTTCTCCTTTTGCCTTCCATCTTTCCCAGCATCAGGGTCTTTTCCAAAGAGTCGTCTCTTCGCATTAGGTGACCAAAGTATCTGAGCTTGAGCTTCATTATCAATCCTTCCAATGAGCAGAGTTGATTTCCTTTAAGATTGACTGGTTTGACCTCCTAGCAGTCCAGGGGACTCTTAAGAGTCTTCTCCAGCACCACAGTTCAAAGGCATCAATTCTTCGGCGCTCAGCCTTCTTTATGGTCCAGCTCTCACAGCCATACATTACTACTGGATTTTAAAAGAATAGAAGCTGGTTAAAAACCCATAACATGTTAACTGCTTCGTTTTGGTTGCACCTCTGTGCCATGGTGGAAATCTCAGTTCAGTTCAGTGGTGCGACTTGGTCTGTATATCTGGAAGCGTGCTATGACGCTCGCTGTGTGGAATTGCACAATTTCAAGAGGTTTCATGAGGTCATGCGGGAATATTGCAGCCTCTGAGATGTTTCTAACTGGATTGAAATAACGGGCTCTCTTTTTGGAATCTTTCAAAACCCTTTTAAAGAATCCAGCCTTTCTTAAAATACCAGTTCAAACACAAGGTCTACCTAATATGACAGTCAACTTCTTGTTGACGTGGTCCTGCTCCCCCTTCATCAGACCCCAGCTCTGCACCAGCAGGGAGGCGGTAAAGCTTTCTTCCCAGAAAACAACCTTTCTCCCACCCTGAAGCTTAGCCCCAGATAGAGACCGGTTCTTCAGCCTGAGAATCAAACATGGCTTCTGGGGGGTGCACCAGGGCCCATTCACAGGAGGGTTAGGGAATGCCTAAAATCCAAAACTTCCAGCCCCTCCGTCAAGAAAGAAAAGTTAAAAAGAAAAATAGAAGTCCCATCCACCCACGACGTGACTGTTGTTAAAAAGAGATTTTGGTGGCAAAGTGTGCAGAGGAATTTCAGGGTCAAACTTGAGGAGGGAGCTCTGCCAGACTGGCCAGGGACCTTGCTGGGGCCGCTCCCTGGCTCGGATTGAATGCACCTTTTTTCTGCTCCTCTCCAAAACTCCCCAGCAACGGGCGAGCCAGCTGGGCCCCTCAACTAGTGCTAACTGAACGTCAACCATAGAAAGGACCAATCCCACTTGCTGAAGTGGGGGGACCCCCCCCCCCGAAGCATTGGTGATACATGTTTGTTTGTTTGTGAGAGGCTGTTCTCTGGTGGGAAACCTCAGGAAGAATAGGAGCCATTGGGGGAGCGTTTTGTGAGGAGTGGAGGATGGGTGTCCTTTGCCCTTGGTGGTCGGGTGGCATCTTCAAAGGAGTCACAGTGAAGCTGGAGTGACTGGGCCCCCTGGGCCTCGCTAAGGGCCCTAAAAGAGCACACACCCAAAAGCCTAGGAAGAAATGGAACGAGAACTAGGCTGCCCGTTGCATCTCTGCCTGATTCACTGCTTTTGCCCCCTCCCGATTGGCCTTAATTAATTGGCACCTTCTCCACTTCTGGGGGGGCTGGGTCATCCTTTCAGTACAGCTGCTGTAGGTGCACTAGAGAGGGGGCAGGCGTGGGGGGAAGACTGCCTATTATGCGCTGCCAAGAATTATTGTTCTGGGCTCCCTTCCAGCCCATCCGTTGCCCAAGCTTTGATCTGGATCCTTTGTCCTTGTCTGCTACCCCTCCTCTTCTTTCCTGGGGAAACGCTTGGCTCCTTGACGTCCTTGGCTTCCTCTGCGCAGGGCCTGATCGCTGGGGAGGTCCTGCAGCATCTTTGGGTGGAGTCCAGACATCCAGGGGCGTCCTTCTGCCTCCGCTCCCGGCTCTAGCTTAACCAGACCTGGAGGGCATAATGTGCCCTTGGCCTTCCTGTGGCTTTACCACCCTTCCCTATTCCCAAGCGTTTCTGGCCTCGTTTCAAGAAGAGCAAGCGTGTCCTTTGGGGGCTGCACATGTATGAACAGCAACACCCAGGAACCAGGCTAAGTGCGATAGGTTTTCCAGTGCCTGGAGGGAGGAGTTTGGCGGGCTGCATAATCTGCTTTTCTTTCCTTCTCTTTGCAGCATAGTTCATATAGGGAGCACATTCTGCTGGCTGCAGGGGCCAGGTCTTGGGGGAACCGTGTCTCTAGCAAGTGGGCTGAGCTGGATGCTGTCTGGACCCGGTCAGCACGCAGCAGCATTTCTGTTGGGCTGGCAATGCGTCTAGCTTTCTGCACAGATAAGCCCCAGCCTGCACACATCTCCCTGCCCTCTCGCTCCCAGACATGAAAATACAGACATATTCTGCCAGCATCGTCCTTGCTTCACTGGCTGAGGTCTTTATTTTGGCTAAGGTCAAGGTAAGTAACCCACTGGAAAGGTTATGCTGCAAATGTCACCTGAAAGCAGAATTTGCAGAATGTGACTTTTTTTATCCGCCCTGCAGTTATGAGTCGAACCATGAAGTTCGGGGGGGGGGGTTGACTTTGAGAAGAGCAGAATTGGGTTGGTTCATTGCTCTGAAATAGGGCTGAAAGAGCTGTGGGCTAATGTTTTTCTTTTTTTTTTTGTCCCTAAATATACTGGCAGAATATGCTGGAGAACATCCAGAGGGCAAGTAAGGCCAAACAGTTGGAGATACTCCTGATCCTAATCTGTTTTGGGCAGAGATGGATAAACTGGGACCCTCCAGACACCTAACTACCATCAGCTGCAGGGGTGATAGACAGGGATAATCCATATCCAACAAAGTTTGAAGGGAAAGCTTTAAATGTATTTATAACATTTATATCCCACTGCAATAATAAACAGACTCTTGGCAACTCACAACATGTAACAAAGCAACACACAATGATAACAAAATCAAAAATAGAGAAGAGAAACCCCCAGATATAAACCAGCATCTTTAACTGAGCTCCTCCATTGACCGACAGCTGTAATGGCTAGAGTAGTTGTGGAAAATCCTATGGGTTGGTTCAACCAATTGAAGATTGTGGTTGCATACAGATGTGACTTCCTTCACTCTAGATGTTTATTTATTTCATTTTATTTCATTGGATTTCTCCGCCGCCCATCTCCCCCATAATAGGGGACTCTGGGCGACTCACAAAAAACATTAAAACTATAAATACATCCAAAATTTAAAACAATACACATAAAACATCCGAAATTTAAAACAATACTAAAGAAAGGAAGATCCAAGCAGATGTTGCTGCTGTAAGACTTCCAGAAGGCCTTGAAGACCTGGCTTTTCCTCCAGGCCCTGGGGCAAAGATGTTGGCTGAGCCAAAGATGTATGTTTGTTAGGTATTATGGGCGAGTTTTGCTTGGAGCTTCAGTTGCATTGTATTGTATTGCAGAGGGATTGTTTCATTTTGTTCTATTTTATGTTTTTAGGTATTGTTAGGTGCTGAAAATCACTAGGCAGGCTTATAAATTCTTTAAATAAATAAATTCGCTGAAAGCATGGTTCAAGGCCAGAGATGTAGGTCAAGATCTACCAGCTTTTGATTCCTCTTTCTCTTCCCTTTGCAGTTAACAGGGCCTGATAGCACAACCTCTTTGTGCTATATTGATTAGGCTCCCTTCTAGAGGGTTCAGCAAGCTGTTGTAGCCTTCACTTCCAGATAAGACTGAGCCCCCCCTCCCCTTCGCTGATGTCAAGGAAAGCCAGATTGTAGGTTTATTTCAAAACGGCATTAGGCTGGCAGTGGATCAACACAGAGGACACCTATTTGTTACGAAAAAGCAGTGCCCATTTTTTCTTTCCCAATACTGTTTAAGAAATTCAAATGTGTCATATGACACAACATCATTATGATTCAAGTCCTGTCTGCCAGGAAGAAGCTCGGGGTGGTTGGCAGTCCACATGTTTATTCTGGACTCTATTTCTACCTCCTGCCACTAGCACAACTGCCCTCTGTCCTTCTGGGCCTTCATGAAGAGACCTACAAAACTTTGCCTTACAGAAGAGCCTCCAGGAGAGCCCCCCAGGTCAAGGTGACACAGTAGGGCCCGGCAGAAGGAGGTCCGTGGCAGTGGGGAGGGGGGAACCAGTCTCTGACACGGCTGAGTCTAACACACATTGACTCCAAGGGGAGCTGCATTGATTTCAATTCCGGCCACGTCCAACTCTTCTCCCACCCCGCTTCTGCTGGAGAGTAGAAGCTCATTTAAGGAGCAGGGGCTGCAAAGAGGCCAGGACTCGTCTAGGAGGACACAGCCTCTTCCTCAACAGAGAATGTGCAAGCGAGGAGTTGGCTAAGCTGAGTGCCAGCCTGAAAATTGCCTTGGTGCCTATCTGAATCTTGTGGCGGTGACCTGCAGCATTACCAACTTTGGGCCGTCAGCTCCACCCAGCTGGGCCCAGAAGCGATTTCTGCTAATCTGGTATACATTTGTTCTATGAACTTTTTTTTTTTTTAATTTGCAGGCAAGCGCAACTTAATTTTTCCACCTACATGTACTGGGCGCATGTTGTTTGTTTGGGCTGCAAACTTTAATTTTTGCGTTATTGATTTATCTGCTTTTATACATCCAAATGATACTGATTATTTGAGCTCCTGTCAGTTGGGCGTTAGGCCAGAATGCGGGACTGAGGAAGCTTTGATATCCTTGGGGAGAGTGACATACACTAGGAACAAAAGGCAGGGAAATTATAGCGTGGGATGATTGCTTGGGATGTGGTTTCTTGCAGGAAACAGATAAACAATCAAGGAAGAAAAATACCCTTATCAAGGAATGATCAAAGAAGAAAGCACACTCCAACCAAGATTGCCAAGGCAACCTGTTATGTATAAACCACCATCAAATCCCACGCTCCCTGCACTGATGATGTTACCTAGCCTGGTTGTGAAACGTCTGCAGAAAGATGACAAGCTAAGAACCTACATAACTGTGTTTTTCCTTCAACCTTGCCAACTCTTCCTCTGGAGTTACATTCGTTCCTTGCTCTTTGCTGCCAGGAAAGATGGCAAGATGCCTTTTTAAAATGAAGACTTTGTGGGGTTCATGTTGCTTTGAATGGAGATTACTACTCTAAGGGTGCGATGATTTGCTTCCAAATTGTTGCATGCTGCCTCGGTGGTTTTCGGGAAGGTGAGATATAAACCATTGTAAATAAATCAGTAGCTGGCTAGTGACGCCTGTGTGCCAGCTGTGGAAGTTGAGGCCAGATGCTGGAGGTGGGGGAGCATGCTAGTTTGTTGCCGTAAACCAGGATTCTTCTGGTACCTCAAGACGAGTTGATTTGTTGAGGCATCCGGCTGCAGGGCTTTACTCCAGTAAGAAATGGGAAAAGGATATGCCCATAGTAAGAGTTTCTTTATAAGGAGAAGCAGTACGTTAAAAAAAAAATCAAATTATATTTTTTCCACCTTACTTTCCACGAATCCAAAAAGTGCCATGCCAATGTCTTGAAATTCTGTGTTAACCCACATCGAACCGGCAGAGAGGCAGCCTTCGGTTCTCCTGGTGGAGAGAAGAGGTTCCCCAAGAGAACCTCTTTTTGAGGTCTATTTGCAGCCCCGGTTCTCACACGCCATTTTTGGAAATGAAAGAGGTGCGGGGCAGCTTGGCTGCTGGAGGGTGACCTCAACTGACCGGTGAGTGAATCAGGTTGGCTTCTTCCAAGGCAGTGATTTTGGCAACGCTGATAGCTCTGGCACCTTCTGCGGCCAATCTAGACTCAGAAGAAGCCCCTTCTGAGAAGCCTTTTCAGGGAAAAGGTCAAAATTCGCAAGGATGGGTGAGTGGGTACAGGCCTCTCTGTTGCAGATAAGCACTCTGTGTTTCCCTGCACTGTCTGTAAAGTTTGAAGAAAAGTCCTGGGTGCAGAGTGGCACCCGCCTGGCATCAGGACCACTATCCTATTCTGTTGAGAGCTGCTTCTGTGCTGGCCAGCGAGCTTATAGATCGGCAGCTTCTGGGGTGTGATGCTGAGGTCACCCAAGAAGGTCACCAGGCGTGATTTTTTTTTTATTTAGGGAGAAGCGATCATCTGTCTAGCCTCAAGAAAGCGTCCCTAGATCCCATGGTTCTGGACAATTTTCATCCTTCCTCCAACCTTCCCTTTTTAGCAGAAGCCTGCTTTACAATGTAAAAGGCTGCCTTGCAAAGGGGGAGACCTTCCCTGGAGGTGTGCAGACCAAGGCGGGACGGCCGTCAGTGGGGCTAGGTTCCTGCATTAGATGCGGTTGGACCAGCTCATCCCTGTGGTTCCTCCCAAGCTTTCTATTCCCTGTCCCAGTGCAGGAGCCCCATTAGAGAGGAGATTGATTGATTTCTCAGATTTGAATGCTGCCCGACTCCCAGCAACTCTAAACTAGAAAGGCTGGGGGAGGCCCCAGAGATCATGTAGTTCAACCCCCTGCCCTAAGCAGGAATCCAGTCCCTGCTTCATCCCCTCAGGGAAGGCAAGTCCGGCACCTCCCAAGGTCGTCTGCTCCCTTGTGGAACAGGATTTCTTCCCAATATCCCTTCCAGCTCTAACCCTCTGTGGCACCCCGATTTAACCGTCGTCTCGTCCAAGTTCCACGCTGCCCACCAAAGCGTGCTTCTTTCCTCAATATCCATGAGCTCCAGCAAGGTGATTCTGCTAAGAGCCTGCACCTCTGTCAATTTGCTGCGTTAATTTGCATCCCAGGCATTTTCCTCGCCAAAGGCTGCAAATCCAATTTTTCCAGGTCAGGCAAATCGGAAAGCTGGCCTTCGGGAGGCCGTAGCAGCTGAGTTAAGAGGAAGGGGTGCAGAGCCATCTCCTAGCAGCTGGGCGAAATTTCTTGGGTTTACCCACGTTGGCAGGGAGGAGGGTTGGAAGAAAGCAGGAGATGGCACCGTTAAGTAATGTTTCATAAATGAAATGTAATCACGTCGTGGCAGCCCTTTTTCCCTCGTGTTTCCCTGGATAGTTCAGCTTAAAATAATTAAGTTATTGCCCAGATACTTTTTTCTTTTTCTTTTTAATAGCTTGCAGGAGTAGCATATGGTAAGACAGGCAGCCTGGGTTTAATTTCGGCATGTGTCGGAATAAAAAAGAAAGCTTCACCAAAAATATATTTGCAGAGATGGGGGGCTGGGGTGGGAGAATAGGCCCACGCGCCTAAATATAGCAAGCCTTCCTCAAGCAAATAAACATTTGAAACACGAGCTCCTGTTTTCAAGACTGAGATGGGCTGGTACTTTCGAGGAGTCGCAGTTGAGCTGGAGAAAGAAAATGGGTCAAAGCCGAAGGAAGAAATATCCCTTTTGGTGACCCCTAGATTTTCTTCTATGGAGAAGGCCTTGGAGACTCTGATCAAGACGGCACTTTATTTGATTAACTGTGCCAATAGCTGATCTGTTTCCCACCTGCCAAGGGGATCCGGTTTTTACAGCTGGGGCTGTAAAAAGCTGGGGAAGAGTCCGACTCTTCCCGCCACATTTTTGGAGACTCAGAATGTTTACCCGCAATTTTGTCCATTTTCCGCCGGCCTAATAAAAGCATTGCTTTTTTCATTTAATGTTAGACTGAAAATCGTTTCCAGCAACTTGCTTAGATTAAACAATTGCAAACCGTTATGCTCAGTTCGCAAATGAGAAAAAATGGCAAACAATTAGCAGAGTTGGGGGTAGGTGGGGATTTTTAAAACTCTCTTTTCCACCCGCAAGGAGGGCTGCTGGAGGGCTGGATGGGCTGCCAAAGGGTCTTCTGGGGTTCTGTAACAGGGAGGCTTGCTTCATCAGCCCTTCGAGGTAGGCCAGCTCAGAAGACAGACTCCCCAAGAAATACTGGGGCTCTCCGTCCTTGATATAGGCTATAGTAACAAAATCTTAAAAGGATGACAGCATTTTGTCTCCCTCCCTCTTTATGCTCCAGAGATAGCTAGTTCGAGTTTCTTTCTAATGTTCTCTTCCTACCCGGGACTTAAATCATGTTTTGCTAATGGTTTCTGCATTCCTTCCTCAAGGTCATCGTTGTGATTCTTTCCTTGGGGTTCAACCGCCACGTTTCTGACCTTTTTATTGTGATTTTACACCCAGTAGCTGCCTTGAGCTGAAGTTAATCCTCTTAAGTCTTACTGCTGATCGGATTATGGGGTTCTCGCAACACACTTCCTCCACTCTTGACCCAGGGTTGTGTGAACCAAGCCACATTGCAGTTTGGGGTTGCCGCCGGCTATTTATCTTTCCCTGTTTTCCCCATTTTGTTTATTAGATCATGTCAGACCAGGGAACTTTGAGGCTTCCAAACAGCTGAGAGTTTTGAAAGCAAGCGCCATTCCTTTCATTCATGCCGTGGATGGCAGTCTGACCATCTACAACCATCGTGTGCCAAAAAACACCACACTGAGAAGAACAAAGCCAAGTGTAGGATGGTTTTTCTCTTTGCGCACACACACACACACACACACACACACGCACACACACGTCTGCCATCCTGTCCTGCCTGCTATAGATGGGTCCTTCTACCCAGGAAGATAATCACCGGTCCTTCTGTTTGAACATCTGGACCTCGAAGCATTGGATTTTTCTCTTTCTTTCTGAATTCAGTCTTTGCCTCTACCTTCACCTCCCCTTCCAATCTTGGAAATATGTCTTTGACATGAAAAGGGGGAGACAGGGAGACGAGTGCGCACGGCTTCCTCTGTGCTGTTGCCCTCGCTTTGAAATTTAAATTTTACCTCTAGCTCCGTTTTCTGCTGTCTTTGCTTTTCTTGAACTATTTATGAGCACAGTTATTTGAGGAAACCCTGATGCTATTATTAGTGATAAAGTAAACTGGGATCTTCCGAGGTGAAAGTCCTTTCATTTGCTTCAGCAGCTTTTTAAACCCGCAATTTCTAATTATAAGATGCTACCATGTTAATGAAATGCAGCGTTGAAAGCACTTCTAACAGTGAAACACATTTTTGGGGGCAAAATGGTAAGCAGTTTCAAGCATAGTTAAATAGTTCTGTTTGGGTGGGAGTGGATCTCGCATTGGCTATAAATATCATTGGAAGAAGTGCCCCAGGAATGGAAAAATGAACTCCACTGCTCACCTAAGGTGAGCTGAGAAAGCCCTGCAGGTGACCAGTTTTTTTTTTTTTTAAAGCTATTAAAAATCCATTTGTTCTGCAAATACTGGATAGAGTGGTGAACCTGGCTACAGAGGAGGAGGCAGATTTGGATGGTTTATTTTATTTTGAGTTATGTGATTTTTCTTTGGCACACGGGCAACAAGCAGAGATCTTCCCCAGCCTGTTTGGTAATGATAAATGAACGCCTGGGGGGGACGGCAAGAGAGGTGATGTGGGGGCACACGAAGAGGGGTTCTCCACTGCAAGGAACAGCAGAAAAAGCAAAATCATGACTTCTTGGGAAGAGAGGTTAAAGCCTGCCCAACCCAATTTGGGAATTGGGAACCCCAACTGTGGGGAAGAGGCGTCTGTGATGGGCAGTTAGTTGAGGACTATGTAGGACATTCTGATATGTGGTTTGCTTCACAACTGCCAGGAGCTTCCCTCTAGCTACCCATCTCTTGACCTGAGTCCTGGACGAGCAAGATTTGTCACCTTTGAAGGTCACACAGGGTCAGGGGCTGCCCAGGTTTCTGGGTGAGTCAAAGGGTTGCCCATGTCCCCTTCCTACATACACTGGATTCACAGACCTTACACCACACCTTACACCACCAATTGCCGGTCTGGCAAGGGCCAGATTACATTTTGTTTTCTGCCATGAATGGGATCAGGAAACTAGTAATTCATCTTCTGTCAGCTGGGGTAGGAAAAGGGAATGGAGTGAAGCCATAACATTGCCGAATCCTAAACCATTTAAGTCCAACCCGCTGCTCAGGGCAGGGATCCAAATTAAACCATGCCCAACAGATGGCAATCGAGCCACTCTAGAGGAATCCAAGATCTCCCTGGGAAATGGCCCCTATCATATGGGAAGGATACATTTCTAAACATCGAGTTGGAATCTGTCATTCTGCATTTTAAAATGTTCTGGACAATAGAGAAGGCTGTGGCCTTCTTCTGTATGACACCCCTTCAAGTGAAAGCTGAAAAGTGGTATCAGTTTCCCCATTAATCTTCATGTTTTGGGAGATGGGTGGCCATACAAATATGATCAATAAACAAACAAAATCTTCTTGAGGCTAAGCACTCCCAGATCTTTCTGTCTTTCTTCTGGGAACCTTGTTTCTCTGCCGCTGCTCATCCTTGTTGCTTTTTGCTTGAACCTGTTCCAGTTTGTCCAAAAATTCTCCTTTAATGTGGTGGCCCAAACTGGACGCCATGCTTGATGTGAGATCTGACCCATGCAGAATAAGGTGGAACGCTTACTGCTAGAGACGGGGACGCAATGCTTCTATCGATGCAACTTAAAACTGCAGTTGATATCGATTTGAATTTTGCTTCTGTCTTTTAGAGTATTAGCTGGTTCTGTGTCATCTGCAACATATCCTCCACTTCTTATGTAAGTCAAAAATCTTGAAGAGTAGAGGACCTGGAACCAATGGGATGCTTACAGTTTCCAAGTAAGCTGTGAATCTACCTAACAGATCTACCACCCGGTTTATCCCAACTGCCTACCACATGAAGTAAACCCATTGTATTCTAGCCCTTGTGGCAAACAGGGCAAGCTGTGAGCTGAGGAATCTCTGTTACTGTCTCACTCTGCTATTAATTGGGCTTTCACTTGGTGTGGCGCCAACATGTTTCAGTTCAGAGAAATATGCTGCAGAGTCAGAAGCGGATAGTTCTGCTTTAAGTAGGTGGCCACTTCATTTTCTGTATCTTCACTAAACTGATAGTCAAACACAATCTCCATCCTTTCCCATCCACACTACAAGGGCACAGTTGTCAAGCTTTAGGCAGATGTAGAGGGAAGAAGGAATGGCCTTGAGGGCCAGGAGGAAGAGTCACTACCAAGACAAGAGTCAGATAAAAGAGGACTGAGTCCAAGGTGGGAATGTAACGTGTGTAAACATCTCAGACAAGCCGTTCCCTAGTTCTCAAGAAGATAAAGGAGATAGGGGGAAAAACACATTCATCTGACCTACCTGACATTGGATTCCTAGTCTGATCTACCTGGAAGGGCTGACAGCAGCTGGGCAAGAAGAAGAAGCAAAAATGACACAGGAAGGGATCTTTCATGGTAGTCTGGGAAAAATGTAGGATCTTGCAAACAGGAATTTCCCAGCCTCATTTATAATGAGTTCATTAAGGGGGAGTTTCTGTGATTTCTTCCCACCTGCACTAAGTTGTTGGTTTATGAGATAAGCAGTTAAGGAAGTTGCTGCTATCTCTTGATTGTTGATCTCGTTCTCTTTCTCTTCTGTTCCTTCTCCAGCCTCCCCACAATCTCTCACAATAATAATGGCCTGCACTGCAGGGTGGTTGCTGCAAAGGTGGCTGAGAACTTCACAGGAGGTGCCCTGAATTCACCGGCATTCTCTCCCTGGCATGGTCAGTCTAGACCAGTGTTTTTCAAACTTGGCAAGTCGAAGATGTGTGGACTTCTGGAGGAATTCCGGGATTGAAGTCCACACATCTTCGACTTGCCAAGTTTGAAAAACACTGGTCTAGACAGTTGTCTGAGCTAGGCTGCCTCTTCTTTCAAAAAGAGATTCTCCTTGGACTGGGGCAGCAGATATGAAGTGCAGCCTCACGGACTCGCAATCGCCTTCTGCCTGCAAATAACCCTCCATCCGAGAGCCAGGTCCCCCCAGCGTCCCTCTGAAATGCAGCTGCCAAACAGACGCGAGTCCCAGTTCAGAAGGCTGGCACCTGCAGTGGGAACATGATGGGAAGAAGAAAATGCCTTTAATTATCATTCTATGCCACATCCCTGTCTGCTCTCGTTTCAGGCGCCGCAGCTGTTGGCATGCACTTTTTTTTAAAGCCAAGGTGCTTATCTAGAGGAGAAGCTGATCTTCCTGGGCAAATTGACTTGTGGGAGACAGGGAAATGGTGCACTCGGCAAAGGAACAGCTGAGCAAATGCAGATTTGGGTTGCGTTTGCTCTTCTTAATTGTCTGATCCATTTGACTTCACCGCCACTTTCCCCTGCTTTTGTAAATAAAACATTTGTGGGGAAACAAAATCGAACACCTCCAGCCAAATTGCTTTGCACAGACATGTTTGCACTCTGTACCAAATTCCTTTTGTTCTTCCCCTCCTCAGTGTTCTCACAAAATGCATCCCCAGAATAAATAAGGTTTATGTAAGTTTGCTCATGTTGCAACAATCTTTTCCATGAGCCATGCTGCTCTGATGGATATTTATGTTTGTTGGGATTTTTATTATCTTGGTGCGAGAGCGGTGCTGTGTCTGAGATGGAGGATGGGTGGTTGAGAAACTAGACCAAGTGGAAGGTCCTTTGAGCCTGGCATCTTCCTCCCAATGACGGCCAGGAGATGTCTCCAAGCGGTCAAGAATTGGTCATGCTGATCTTAAGAGCATCAGGATAGCCCTGAGTATAGATCAGGCCAAGGGGCTACCTAGTTTGTCTTCTGTGTCTTGTGATGGATGTCTGGATAATTTTAGGAAGCTCACAACCACATTGAGGAGGCAATCAACCTTTCCATGCCCGCTTCCCAGTGGCTTGCATTCAAGGCACACTGGAAGAAGCAAATGATAATCTAGGCTACTAGACACCGATAATCTGATTATCAATAAGTTTGCCAAGTCCCCTTTTACAGCTGTCTAAATGGATGGCCATGACCACGTCTGAGAGCAATCTTGTTTCAGAGCCACACACCATGAGAACTAGCTCTTCTCTGATTTGTGTGGGCTTCCATCCTTTCAGACAGATGTTCCCTTAGGTCTTAATTCATCCCACATTCGGTTGAGAGGTGATCCTGCAGTCATGAAGAAAAAGAAGGAAGAATTCAGTTAGAAGACAGAATGGCATTCCACTTGCAAAACTCACTGATGTTGTGTTTGCTTTCGTAGCCTCTCCCCCATCACAGCTTTTGCTTTTCCTTCTATTTATTTATTTGAATTTATAAGCCACCCAACTCCAGTGGACTTCTTGTTGGATGCTTATGAACCATGTAACTCTAGCAGGTTGGGGGTAGGAGTGGCATTGGCTTCTTTGGCTGGCTGGAGGTCTGCAGAGGAGACAAGTGATCTCCCAGATATCTTGACCTCATAGTGCCAATCATATGGATCGTGTCATTGGCCCCACGGCATCATGGTGCACATGAGGTCATTGGGGCTTGGCCTGGATGCCTGTGCCTGGACCACCCAGGTCATTGCTGCTTTTCATTGTCCTTCAGGGCCCACCAGTTCACTGGGGATAGAAGCAGGATGATTATTATCCATTTGCTTCCTGATTTTGTCGCATTTGTTTTTAGTTTTGCCACGGGCATTTAAATTGATATACTGCTGGGAGTCTGGAAGGACTTGACGGCCTACAAATTTATTTATTTGCCACTTAAATCATATCCACTCTAAGCTGCTCACCAAAAATATAACAATATAATAACCCAAATGATTATAATTAATAAAATACAAAAATGTTCCCAATATTATAATCCTAAAACCATAGCACTGTTAATCATGAGATAAAAAGAACACTCATCCCATTCCAGGTACCTCTGCTTACTCCCATCTCGGTCCCCAACTGCCCGTCGAGAACGTCATGTTTTTAAAAGCTATTAAAAGTTATTAAAAATGGAGCTGTAGGTCTTATATCTAGTGGCAAGGCATTTCAAGGAAGAGGATGTCCTGCTGAGAAATACTAATACAATACTAATATTGATAAAATAGGCAGAGGAATTTTACTTAAACTAGTATTCTAGGTCAAATTAATATTTTCAGAATGAATGCCTTGCCACATCTTATTTACAGCATACCTGGTAAACGTCTATATATATATATATTTCTAAAGCCATTGTTAGAAATTGCTCTGTTTTGGAGGTTGATCTAGGAAATCCCTCCCCCCCATTTTTGTAATTCAGGAAGTTCAGTTATTAAGGAAGGAGGTTTTAGTTTTCCAGGTTTACGGTTTGATCATAAGGTGTATCTTTTGGGGGGGGGGGGGTTGTCCAAATGAAAAATTATAATTTTTTGCTATTTGAGGAGCTGCAACCTAACTATCATTTGCCCAAGATGCAGAGTAGTAATGATATTTGTTCTGGGCCTGCTGCCCTTCAGAGCCCCCCTTATTTTATGGGCTACTCTACAAGGTCATATTACATATCAGCAGTTGTTAAATTATTCGACATTAGATAGTCAAGCATATGGGGAAAACAGAGTAAGTTATTGGTATATTCACTGCATAGATATAAATAGAAGGACATTGTGGCATCTACATGCCAAATTTCTATAGAAAAAGCATATTATTTTGCATCTCATTGACACTTACACATCTTTTCGGGAAGAACTGGATGGGTTCAGGCTACACTTGGAGGAATGATGCTCAGCAATGCAACATTGGATCTTGTGCGCATAGAGTCCCCTTTTGCAAACAGTTATTCCATATATTTTGGAAGGCTTATTAGCTTTCGTAGACACCCACATTCTTCTGAATTATGTACCCCCAGTCTGGAAGCTAACAAGAAGACAAGGGAAATGGATATTGTGTTCTTTCATGGTCAGAAATAAATAAAAATGGATATCCCCGACTGGAAGAACATCTATGCTTAATTAATACGATGATCTGAAGAGCTCGCCTCTGTTTCTGTGTTTGAACAAGCATTTTACCACCAAGAAGAGGATTATCAAGACACTTGAACTGCATATACTAGTTTATCTGTTCAGCTTCCCCTTTGTTTCTTCTTAAGTAAACTGGCTTAAACGTTAACCGTTTCATTGTGTGACAAGAGATATAAAATAAAAATGGTTTTGTTTGACCCATGAAAAAAGCATGCTTTGCTGGGCTGTTTTTCCCTTCCTCCCATACTTTTGGATGCACAATTTAAAAAAAACGAGTAAAGTGTCAGAAAACAGAAATCGAAGAAAGCTGCAGGATTGAACTCGCTTATTTTCTGCGCTCAAGCACAACACACCTTCTGCCTTACCTTTTCTGCTGACTTTCCAGCTCACCTCCTGGCCTGCCTTTACAAGGGGCAGCCATTCTTCCTGGACCATTTAGGTCCTACGTGGGTCACTGTCCTCTGCTCAGATCTCCTTCCACCTCCCCTTTCTCCACGTCTTCCTTCGGGCCCCAACGCCTTACATTCTGTCGAGAAAAACAACCTGCATCTTCAGTTCCATTTCTTTTTTGAAAACGTTGCCCTTTATCTGGCAATTGTTGGGTGACATTCAGGGAACACCAACACCAACAGCAGTTGTGATAATGCGCAGGCAATATAATTAAACAGTGATGGGGATATCATTGGCTGGATTTGTTTAAAAGGGAGCGCGGGAGAGAGGAGCGCAGAGGGAATTTAGCAGGGGCCTTGCAGATTGCATCAAGGTCAGGGGGGGTGAAATACACCCTGTTATGGCTCTCATCTGTGGCACCCCACCACCAAAGAATTAGCATGTTGTTTCAAACAAATGGAAAGGTACACTTCCCTCCCACGTTAATTTTTGTTAAGCATTTTACGTTTTAATTCCAGGCTTCCTTGCAACACAGAGCCAAATCTGACTTGATTTATAAGTGCCATCTATTCTAAGGTGCCTTGCTTGTCTTAGAGTGGAAATCAAAGAGAAGAGAGATTTAACAGGATGTGACAAGGAAACTGCCTTAAGGGGGCCCTTTTTCCTAAGCTGTTTCTTGAACCCTGAAATGTGATAGAGAAGAAGCTGGAGTCTAACCCAGCCCATGATGGAAGGAGAACATCTGCTCTGCAATATCTAAGTATGATGGGGAAGTTGCAGGATGTGATTGGTCAGACTTCTCTGATGTCACAGAGGAAAGAGGTTCAGAAGAATCATAAGCACAGAAAGGAGAATCATCTGAAGAAGAAGACTATCAAAGAAATCCAGAAGCAGCACAACCTTAGCTGTCTAATCCAACAAGGCACCCCTAGCCATTTCAAGGCCTTTTTTCATATTAAGGCAGACCACTCCCCTCCTGTGACATTTAAGTGTTGATCTTGTTTCCTTTAAGGTGCAAAGGTGGGTCTGCATGGAGCCCTGCGAATGGGGTGATGTGACCCCTGGGAAGGGAAGGGGAGGCTCACTGCACCCATGTTACAATAAATCTGGGGAAGAAAAGAGCATTTTCTGGAACTTCTCCTAATTTGTGGCATATCTTCTGTTTTCCACTGGCCAATGTGTTTATCTACTTTGCCTGCTTGAATTATCTCCCTCCTCCTCCTCCTCCTCTTTACAGTTGGGGTATTTTCCACAGGAAGACAACATTAAGCTTCCCCTTCTTCTGTGAGAAAACACAGGATTTTGTTCTCATTTTTCCCCAAGACACACACGTGCATCTTCCCAGTAGAACTAATTCAGTTACCCTGTTTTAATGTACTGTATGTGCTTCTGAAATGAGTTACTGATTTTTATTCCTGGAAAGCACGATTAATTCAAAACACAGCACAATCACTGCTTGGGGGTTGCCAAATTGCGGACTCCTTCTTTGGGGGAAAGCCCTTCAAGGAGCCAAGGGGCAAAGCAGGTCTTGGGCCACCCCACTGGGGTGGCACTGAGCAGTCTTCATGCCCTCCATCTCCCTGCTTTTATGACATGGAAAGCAAGGAAGTCTCCATGTTAACCAGAGAAAAGCCATAGTGCTGCAGCGTGAAAGGGAAAATACCTCAATTCCCTTCTCCTTGCAAGTTTGAGCGATCCCTAGTCTCTCTACCCCTCCTCCTCCTCCTCTTCGCTAGCAGAATAAATTATGAGCACTCATTTGAAAAAAAGAAAAACAATCCAGAACGAGATCTGCACACTACAGAAACAATTTTATAATTTGCAGCACGGAGGTCTTTGCAGGGTGGAATTTGGGTGGCAATTACAGGAAGAAACCATAGGCCTCCTAAAGAGAAGGTGGGGAGGAAGGCAGGGGGTAGCTCCATGCAGCCTTGAAAGACTTTTCAGGTTGCTGTGTAGTACAACAGCGTCTCATGTTTCTACATCTGCAGTAGGGATTTTAACGCGTAAAGCTGAATTTTAATCGCCACCTCAATTGACTATTAAAATACAGCACTGCACCGTAAAATCACAGTGGCTCTGCTGCGGGGATAAATCCCGCAGCAGCAGTATGGTACACAGGCAGTCTGCAGAATGATAACCGTGATGAGGGCTGCAGCTTTCGTCATCTGCCTTCATCTCCAACTTGGCTGGTGTCCCTGAAGCTGGCTGGTGTAAGAGAGAGAAGACATGTTGTGGTCATCCAGGTTGAGGGAAGGCTGGAGAAGACCCCAGGCTTTTCCAGGGTGGAGAACTCTACCAAACAATTTGATTGGCATCAATCCAGATGGATTAATGACCTGGACTCGGTGGCTTTCTCTTCTTTTTTCCTGCACCATAAGTACTACATTGCCCATTTGTACTTGTCTTCCTTCAAGATACATACTCTAGGGAAGACTCCTAGCCCTTCCTTCACAACCTTCTGGGACTTTGCCTCTTGTTTTCCCTTCTCTGTTTCTAGGCTCTGTAATGTAGCTGTAGAAGAATGCAGAGGAAAAAAAACCCAGAGGACCTGTGGGATGCTCCTCTGGCAGTCTTCATGTGACTCCAGGAGTCCTTGGTAGAGGAACAAAGTCTACAAATGATGCAGCTGTGTTGTATAAGGGTCCCATCACCAGCAAAAGGTTCTCTAAGAGGTTGACAGTAGAAGAGTTTGGAGGTTTTGAACCAGGAGTTCTCACTGCAGCAGCCCAAATAGTCTTGGGTTGGGAATTAATGTGGTTGCTCCTAGATGTCCTTCACAGCATCATCTCAGAAAGCTACCAAACTGAATCCTTTACTCAGTGCAGGAATGTAAATAAGAGCATCTCAGAGAGTGGTCCAGCCTCTGCTTGAATGCATCTAATAAAGGGAAGTCCAACCACCTCTCTGGGTCATTGGTTGCACTATCCAACAGCTCTCTGTGCTTAAGAAGTTTTTTCTAATCTGTTGGAATCTGTACTTAAGACCCTTATTTCTTGGTGTGACATCTGGAGAGACAGGCATCAGGTCTTGATCTTCTTCTGTGTGATCTCCCCTACATCTGTTTTCTCAATTGTCTTTTTTCAAGTCTAGTCATACTGTGTTGCATTAATCTCATCATGTAAGGTTGAGTTTCCAGTTCTTTCATCATGTTTATTGTCATTCTCTGCCCTGGTCTAGTTTCTCTGAATCTTTCTTCAAATGTGGATATAAAACTGGACACAGTATTTGTGGTAGGGTCTGACCAGGACAAAATAGAGTAGAAGTATTCTGTCTCATGGTTTAAATACTAGCCTCCTATTAATGCAGCCTAAAATTGCTCTGGGTGTAATACTACAGAGTTCCTCATGCCTTCCCAATGTGTAAGAATATATATTTTGTTAACACAGGATTAGAGGGCATAGACATTCATTCCAGAAATACAACAAAAATGTTTAGATATCTTAAAGAACAATTGATGATGAAGTGGTCAGGACTTGTCAAACTGGCTGGAGGGAGCACCACAGTGCCATGATGTTCAATGCAAATGATAGATTGCCAGAAAATGTGACACTACTGCATTTAGGTTCCAAAGATGCAATTTCTCAAAAATGAAAGGGTCTAGTAAAATGGAATTAGAAGGCAAGTTAAGAGGATCAGATCTCTCCAGATTGCTTGGTGATTGCTCAAAACCATAATAATAGGTCAGCTATAATAGATGCCATAGTCAATGAACATTTAAGGACTGTACCACCAAGTCCTGTTTGTTTGTTTTTCACATTTATATAGCTGCCCATCTCACACAAAGCGACTCTGGGCAGCATTCCATGGAATCCATGTATTCCATTTTCCATGGAATTTCTATTCCAAACAAAGATTTCTCAAAATAGGGTACCGCAAAAACTCAGAATTAAAGTAATAAGAATGCAACTTCCTAATAGCCTGACAATGATAATAATTAAGCAGCTAAATATTTAAATCCAGGAAAAAAATGGAACCCGCTACAGGTCCAGATACACTTACATAGAATCATAGAATCATAGAATTTTGGAGTTGGAAGGGACCACATGGATCATCTAGTCCAACCCCCTGCAATATGCAGGAAACCAATTAAACCATCCCCAAACCAATTAAACCATCCCCAAACCAATTAAACCATCCCCATGGGAAAGATCTGAATGAAAAGGTGTCTAAAGGTTACCACTTTGGGCATCTCTTGAGTACTAGGAGAGAGGACCATTCTAGGTAGTGGTCCACAGGGTAGAAAGCTTCATAAAGTGGAGATGTTGATCAGACTGAGACAACAGAAAGGACAGGGGGTGTACTTGGAGATGACACAGGAAATAATTTTGAGGTGCATATTTCTACTAAGAAGAGCAGTAACAACATTCTCCAGATGTGCTTGGATTAAACCCCCTAGTAATCCTCAGCCCTTTGTTGGGGCTGAAGTACTAGGAATTCTGGTCCCAGCACATCTGGAGAGGGCCAGATCAGAAGAAACTGGAATAAAAGAGTGGTTGGATGATAAGGGATTTATAGGAATACGAAAAGTGGATGAAAATGTTGCAGAGAAACCAAGCAAATTCTTGGCATTTATTTTTGCTCCAGAAGATGCCGTCCAACTTCCATTGCCTGAATGGATATTTTCAACAAGGGACTTTCAGGTGTTGAGGCAAATATTGAAGGCAAGAGATGATCTAGTCTTTCCTAAGAAATTCAAAAGACATAAATCACTAGGTCCAGATGGTATCCATCTAACAGTAATGCCAATTTTAAAGAAGGGATCCAAGGGGATCCTGGAAATTACAGATTTGGTTAGCTTAACATCTGTTCTGGGGAAGCAGGTGAAAAGTACTATTAAAGACAAAATTATAAAGCATATAGAAGGACAAGTCTTGGTGAAGAAGCATCAATCTATTTTCTGCAAAATCCAGTCCAACTCATTAACCTTTTAGAGTAAGAATATCAAAAAGTTATGTGAATAGGAAGGGCTTGTAGACCCTGTTCAGTTGGCTTTTGAAAATGACTCTTAAGATGGCTGGAATAAGAAGAGACAGGACTTTTGGGGTCCAGAACTGATTAAAGAAGGGAAAGGTAAAAATCAATGTTCTCAAAATAGATGGATGTCAAGAGTTGAGCCACCCTAAGGTTCACCCTAATGGGTTCAACTTCTCTTCAATATGGTAATATATGATGTGAAGTTAACAGTGAGAATCGATGTTGCCAAGTTTGTGGATGACGCTATGGCATTGAGGTGGTTTTTTAAAAAAAGGACAGTGAAAAGTTTCCAAAAGATTTCTCCAGCTGGCATTAAAATGACAAATGAGAATCATTATAAAGAAGCATAACATCCCAACTTCACATACACAATGGAGGTATCTGGATTGGATAGAAACACTGGCTCAGCCTGCAGTTGATGTGAAATAGGCAAATTCCACACTGGAAAAGTTGAAAATAAAATTAATATATAGCTGTATCTTTAATTGACAGTATTAATGTACTTGCAAAATTGTATGTGGTTCAGATCATCTCACTTCAAAAGGGACGTTCGTAGAGACAAAGAAGATGCAGCTCTTTTGGGTAGGAAGTATTACATAGGATATATTATTAGAAAGAAGACCAAGGAGGTGGTAGAAACAGGATGGGGAGTCATACCATTACATTAAGGGAAATGGGGGAAGTTCCCCTCTCTGCTATAATAGAATTTGGATCTTTTAGTGAAAGTTGCAAAGATGGAAAGCTTGAATGGCTTGAAAAGCTACTTCATGAGCTGGTGGGGAACAGGTATGGGTTGAGGCAACTGCCCTCACTTCATGCCAGCAGCCTCTCTCTGGACATCTTGTCTGCCAGAGGACCAGATAGCACAGTGTTTCTTACGGTCTTGCTTCTTCAAATAGAAGTTGTGCCTTTTTTCAGTGCTTTTAGTGTGTTGGGAGGAGGAATTAATGGTAGGGGGAGGCGAGCCTCCTTGTCGTTATGGGGTTAGCTCAGGAGGTGGCAGTCTTGTCTAGGTGAATAATCTTTCACCCCAGACTTCTCAGTCTATTTTTTTTTTTTTTTACAGTACTTATATTCCAGTCCCCAAATTTAATTTTTTGTGGAGGTTGGAATTTCCAAAGCTTGTGGTTCCTTGTCTTTTACACTTTGGACTCAACAAAAAAGGAGCTGAAATTGGCTGTGATACATACTGAAGGCTGGGAAAGTTTGAAGAAAGGACTTTTTAAAAAATTGTTCTTCTTGGAAGTTGGAAATGCAGATTAAGTCAGCAAACAGAGAGACACGCAAGGACTTTTAGCCTTTTTTCCACAGGAGGCTTCAATTGGTTTTATTTGGCTACAAGCAATTCAGTAGCAGGGGCTCAGCTGCAGATTTTATTTAGCTTCTGAGAAATCAAAAGAAATCAAATCAGAACGGTATGTTGCACTAATTGCAATTTCCAGACATTTTTCAAGGCATGTTGCAGTAGTCAGGAGGGATTGTAACTAAGATGAGGTGTATCTTTGTTAAGTCCAAACAGCTCAAGGAAGATTGCAAATAGTGGTGGAGTCATAATTGAACCAAGGGGTTCCACCTCTTCTGGAGAAGCACAAGCCTGTTTCCAACCAGGCTGAGCTCCTAAATCCTTCCCAGAGCCTACACTGAATCTGGATTTAATTACAGCTTGTTTGCTCTCATCCCGTCCATTTACAAACTTAGGTAGTATTCAAGGGTAGCAGTTACTTCCTTGTAGTTAGATGGTAGGGAGCAAGAGAGTTGGGGATCACCCGCATATTGATGACCTCCCCCAGTAGATTCATGTAGATGTTGAACAGTATGAGGGACCAGATGGAACCTGTGGGGCATCCTGGACCAACAGCCTAGATATTAAACTGTAGTCCCAGCATCACCTTCTGGACCTGGCCTGATGGGAAGGACCAAACCACTGCACGATGCTCCTGATGTCAGTTTAGCCAAGTGCTCCAGGGATACCATGATCAATGGTACTGAAAGTCCACAATCCAGGAGAACTATCAGGGCCATGCTTCCCCATCCAGTTTCCAGATTAGTTCATCTATCAAGATGACCAAATCAGTCTCAGCCTCAGCTGTGACCTGAATTTAAACGAGTCCAGATAATAAAACCGTTTCAGATGTATCTGGAGCTTTGAGGTCTCAATTTTCTCAATCATCTTCCCTAGGAACAAAATATTTTAAGTCTGAGCTATCGCCGTTTAGGTCTCCTGGGTCAAGGGAAGTTTTCTTCAGTAGAAAACTGTCTCCTTTAATTAGGGGGGAACGTGTCCTTCTCTCAAGAAGGTATTGACTGCCACCATTAACCATGGAACCAGTCTTGTCCTGGCCAATTTAATTAGCTAGGAGGGTCAAAGATCAAATAAGCAAGTGGTAGCTCTCATTTCCACACCCTGTCCAAGATGTACAAGCCAGAAAGAATCCAAAATAACTGAGCAGGCAGTGCCAAGGTCCTATTCCTCTGACCTGCCCTAATACCGCAGTCCAAGATGAGACAGATCCAATTGACTTTGTCTGCAAAGAACAATGCAAATTGCTCGCTACGAGACATTGCCTGTTCTGGCTCTCTCCATCCAAGAGCTTGGTGGACGAGATGCCACACAACATGGAAAAGCAAGAAGCATCTTTGCTATCTCTGCTGCAGCTACAGCAGGGAAGGACTTCAAATGGACCTCATTCTGGGCTTGTTCTCCTCCATCCCAAAAATTCCTCCTTCTCTTCTCTACCTGATCTCTCATCCACTCCGTAGTTTCAGTTTTCTGATGTGGCTCTGTGAGAGGAACAAAGACATGGAGGAACAACCCTGTCAGGTACCGGCAGATGAATTGTTCCTTTGCTCCTTTTCTCACTTCAGCCACCAGTGCTGTAGCCACACAACAATGAGGACTAATGTGTTCATCATCACTCCATTATCCAGAAACTGCTGCTGTGGAGAGACTGCCCTGCGGAGGGCACTTTCAATATCACTGTCATGATACTGTATGCAAACAGAAGGAAACAACTCCTTGCATTTTGCTTCAATTTCAATAGCAAAGGGGGTTGGGGGGAAAGCTCAGCTTTAGCAGGAGATGGGTTGGTCTGGGTGATGGGGAATACCAATAGGCTGGCACGCATAATGGAAAATGTGTTATGAACACAAAATGGACTGTTGCAGTCTGGATGTTCTGCCAAACAGTTGGACTGTTCTGGGTTTGGGCTGAAATGGAATCTGGAAGGGTCCTGGAGTGATTTCATGGATGAGGCCATGCTACTCCTTCTGGTCCCACCTCCACACCACCACCACCCATCTTCCCAACCCTTCTTCCCTCCCTCCCTTCAGCAACCATTGATATACCAGCCTGCATTCATGGTCCTTACAGTGATGGTCTTAGCAGTAAGGAACAGGCTACTAGCACTACATATCCCATCCACCTGCCCAATGCTTGATCTTCCCAGTGCCTCTGCTTCCCTCCTTCCCTGCCATGCTAATACTGATCTATTCACAAGCCTTCAGCTTTGGGATTTCCCCATCTTACTCCCACAGTGGCATTCCAGTCTGTATCCAGAACCAAGGGTGCAAATGTTAGGCACCACCCCAAGGTTTCAAGGGGAAAAAAAGAGAAGTTTTTCCAAAAGCACAGAGCAACCCTGGCCAGGATGGGAGCAGGATTTCAATCTTGGGGAGAATCTTTGGACAGTGGAGGAGCAGGACCTTGGACAGCTCTGTGTGGAGTCAGAAGGAACTGGCCCTGGAGCAGTGTTTGTCAACCTTGGCAGCTTTAAGATGTGTGGACTTCAACTCCCAGAACTCCCCAGCCAGCATGCTGGCTGGTGTATTCTGGGAGTTGAAGTCCACACATCTTAAAGTTGCCAAGGTTGACAAACACTGTGGAGGGTCGATACTGGCTGTGCTGACAACGTCCCATTAAGCTGTCCTGGTGCGTAGTTTAGTTTAGAACAGGACCAGGCAACTGTTTTGCATCAGGAAATGTGATAATGCAGAGATGTCATCAGCATGTGACAGGGCTGAAGTTTGTGGGGTGACATTTTTTTCCTTTTCATAGTCCGTAAGGGTTGGAAAGGATCTGGGAGGCCATGTCGTCCAACCCCGTGTCCACTGCTACCACAGCATCCCAGAAAAGGCCCTCCAGCCTCTTCTTAAGCTCCCCCAACAAAGGAAAGTCCACCCCCTCCTTGAAGCAGCTTCTACCATGGTTGGAGAGCACTTCCCATCAGAAAATGCTTCCTGGTGTCCAAACCAAAATCTGTTAACCCTATTGTTTCTTCTCCTGACTTACGGGATGACTCTGAATGATTCTGTCCCGTCTTCTGCATGACAGCCCTTCAGCTACTTGAAGACAACGATCATGTCTCACTGCAGTCTTTTCTCCTCCTCCGGACTAAACTTACCCAACGCCTCCAACCATTGCTTACAAGTTTGAGATCCCTTCTCTGGACATGCTCCAGTTTTTCAGGATCCTTCTTGAAGTGCAATGCAATATTCTAGGTGCAATCTGACCAATGCAGAATAGACAGCAACAGTGACTTCTCTTGATCTTCATAGTATCTATTGATGCTGCCTGGGATTGATTTTGCTCTCCCTGCCTCTCTTTCTCTCTCTCTTTTTTTGCAGCTGCATCACAGTTCTGGCTCCTGTTCAACTTGTGATCCACCAAGACTCTCAAATCCCCTTCACGTGTCCTGCTGTTCAGTAGCATCCCATATTTATATGGGATGAGTAGAAACCAAATTCATATTCAATTTTCCCTATCCCGAGGTAGGGCTTTGCATTTGCCCTTGTTCAGATTCACCCTGCTCAGTCTTCCAGCTTGTCAAGACCCTGTAAAGTGTTTGCTGTCCCCTCCCCACTGCTTTTTTTTTTTTTTTAGTTGAAGGGTTTAAAGAAAATAGATGAATTCAATCTAGCTGAGGCTTAACTTGTATGCACCATCAGCCTTTCTGCATTTTGCCACTGTAGCCTGGTCGTGTGACCTGGAGGAGGTTCAGGAGCCATGAGAAAAGTCCTGATTTGGGTTTTGACTTTGTTCTAATTTACTTATTTGTTATGTTCTTGCATCTTTCTTTGTTGATGTTGTAGGCTGCTCAGGGTCCTTTGAGAGTGGGGCTGTAAAAGAAAGGAAGGAAGAAAGAAAGAAAGAAAGAAACTCACTTGGCATCACTTACAATCTCTCCAGGACCAGCTGGGTGGGGATGGCTCCTTTCCTTCCCTGAGGCATTTTAAGAACAGTTTTCATGCATTTTGATCTATTGCATCGGTTTATTTTGCCATCGCTTTTTATTTTGATTTTATGTGCTGTATAGCTTTATTCTCACTGCTGATTTTATGTTGGTGTTATTATGTGCTGCTTTTTATAGCTGTTTTATGATTGCGCACTTTGTTTTTGAATATTCCTGTACCCTGCCCAGGGGGTGGTTATTCGGTGGTCGAAAAGTGCAATAAGATTGCCCCAGTCAAGGTCACAGAACTGAATGAGAATTGTGTGTGAACTCAGGCCAATTTGTATGCCACGGAGAAGAAGTAACGGGGGCACTTGCAATGTTTGGTTGCTGGAGGAAACCATGGCTCTCATGTTTGGCAGATGTCAGCCTGGAATTAATCCACATGTGTAACATCCTTCCTTTCCCCCCAAATGCCAAGAACAGGCTGAAATAGAGCGGTGTGTTGTCTTAACTGTTGTGTGCACTGGCCATCTTATTAAGCCAGGATATGGCTTATTGGCCTGGATGTTATCTAAAGGCAGTAGCTGTGTTTTGTTAACCTGGGTTTAGGGCTAATCAAACTGAGTGAATCCTGGCAAAGAGTCCCTGGGGTTGATCTCCCATAGGAGAGCATAAAAATTTACTTAATCCCCAAGGATCAGGGTTCAGGAAATGATGACGATGTAAGGATTGTGCCAACATTTCTGCATAAAAAATAGGCTGTCTGTATGTGAGAGAAGAAGGCAGGCAGACACTAGTGGTCTACACCAAGCTTCTTGAAAATATCTCAGGTTCATCATTATTAAATTGACTTCCCTTCCTTGATCATTTGGCCAGCAGTAGCCATGGGGATGGCATTGCTATTACTCATTGTTTCTGAACATTCCTGTACCCTGCCCAGAGGGTGGTTATTCGGTGGTTGAAAAGTGCAGTAAGATTGCCCCAGACAAGGTCACTGAACTGAATGAGAAGTGTGTGTGAAGTGATAAGCTGCTGCTTCTCTAGATGTGCTGTGGTCAAACCCTACTGTTGGTGTTGTTTCAGCCCCAGGGGATCTGCACAGCCTGGAGTCAGGGATCTTGTAAGGACACGTGCCCTGCTTTGCTCCCACTGTCAGAGGCTTTGGGGGTGTGGGGTGCCCCAATTCTGGGACTTTCTCCTTACTTTCATGATGTGGCCTTAATTGACTTTTAGGCAGTAAGTGGCAACAATTTTATTTGCTCCACTATCTGGTTGTTCTCTTGCTCAGCTCCTTGGGGAAATGATCTTCCTGGGTTTTAAGACGGGAGAGATTTTATTCTTGATACAGAAATTGGGTTTATTCCTTATAAGCTGCCTAATAGGGCTCCTCTTTTAAGTAGAAAAGATGACTACAAGGCTTCATCCAAAGGAGGATGATCTCCAGATCACAGAAATTCTTAATTCCAATTTATTGTGTGGACTTCGACTCCCAGAATTCCCCAGCCAGCCATGCTGGCTGAAGAATTCTGGGAATTGACGTCCAGGCATCTTAAAGTTGCTGAAGTTGAGAAACACTGGTCTACCTGATACCTTCCATTGTTATGACTCAGTGATACTCTGATCTCCATCTAGGACAAACAGCAATCTGTAAAGGAAGGGGGGGAAAGCCCACAGGGGTCAGTTTGATGTTTTAGCAGGAACATAAAATTGCACAGTGTCTTTACAGCACCCTTCCTGTTCCATGATGCTATGGTTTAATCTGTTTAATTTAAAATAAACTAATAGGACAGTTTGGTCACTAACACTTGGGAAGCCAAGTGATCTTCAGAAAATCTCCTTCAAAGGAGCCCTTGCATGCTCAGCCTGGCTGGGGCCAGATCTCCCTGCTGTCCTTCCGTGCCCCGTCCGTGAATTTCGCTCTTCCTTTTCTGAATTGGTGATGGGTAGCTTTGCCTAAGAGAGCTCCCTGATTCATGGCTTGTTGGTATGATCTTGGGATGCATTGTATTTACTTTTTTGTTTACTGTTGGCTGTTAACAACGGTAATTACAGTACGGTTGTGAGATGAAAACATGACTAAATTATGACAAGCGCTTGTGTAACAATCTCTTCGAATGGGCTCAGAAGGCAACAGCTGTACAATTAGGCTATAAATTCTTTCAAATGAACTTGTCTCTGGCAGTGGTATCTGTGTGGCCATGTTTCTGCAGGAGATCACTAGGCTTCCCAGGCTTCATGAGGTCGTCCCCGGGAGGGCTTGAGAAAGGCACTCGGCTCCCTGGTCAGAAACCATCTCTTCCTTGGGAAAACAAGGACCAGGCCATCTCTTCCATTGCGAGATGACTTACAAAGCAGTTCTTTCCTCTTTTTTTGCACCAACCTTTTAAAAGCCCTGGTGTGGACTCTGGATAAAGCTAAGGAGGAAAAGAAGAGGAGCTGGAGAAGGATTTATACTGCTATCAAGGTCAAAGGGAGTAGAGTCTTGGTTTAATAATATCTTAGTGCTGGAAGGTAAAAGAGAAAGGGATAATGTGATGCACTGAGATGAGTTTCCAATCTTCTCGGTATTTATATATATATCTTAATTAAAAAGAAGCCTTTTCTATTTTAATTAGTTATACTGAGTTTCAAGATGTGATTAGAGATTTCAAAGCAGTCTTTCTGGACTTTGAAAGGAAAAGAAGCACTAGACCAATTTCTTCTCCTGGCTTTCTAATTTAGGTTTCTGTCTCCCCAGACCCAATGGGTTAGGCATAGCTTCCTGTCCTAGATGGGGTTCATATATCATGCTAAGCCAGGATTAACTGGTGGGGTGTGTGTGTCATACATTAGATCTGGCTTTGTTTTAGGAGCAGTTGCATTGTGATCTGGTATTGGAGGATATTACCATCAGTCCATTGCCATGGACAGATCACTCTCTGGTGGCCTCCAGCTTGCTCGTGCTACCCATCCCCATGGGGAGATAGGGCCTGTCCCAGATTGCTGATGGATCCTGTTGGGTTCCAGAGGGAACTTGAGGTTTTCCCTGAGTATCTGGGGGCAGCTCAGCCACGGTCTTGGTTGCAGCCTGGAATGACTGCATGTGGCATTCTCTGGGCTGATCCTGGGGTCCACCTTGGTTTTCTGTGGAGCTCCAGGAGATGAAGTGGCAGAAGTGACTCCTGGAGTGCTGTTGGAGAAAGAGTGAATCTGACCAAACACGAGTAAGAGCCTACATTCAGGCCTACATCATGGCGATAAGGGTGGCAAAACATCATCATTTCTCTGCCCTTATTGTGTCCTCCGATAGCCATCCTGTGGCTCTCTTTAAGATGACCTGTTTCCTAGTGGGGGGATGATGGCCTGCAGAACTATCCACAGAGCTGTGGGAAGGAGTATTTATGCTATCTGGAGGATAGTTGCTTGAATTCGCTCGGAGTTGGATTCTGACTGGACAGATCCAAATGGGTTGACTGGGCACCATGCTGTGATATTATCTGGACTGAGTTTGATTCTGTGACTCCTGATAAAGTGGACCAGTTCCTCTAACGTATAAGTTTGGCCACCTTTCTGTTAGACCCATGTCTCTTAAGGCAGCCTGGGAGGTGACCTGTGGGTGGTCTGTGCAATGGCATCAGCGTCTTTGAGAGAGGGGATCACCAGATCTCTCCATTATGGACCATTGTCCAGTTTCCAATCTTCCCTTTGTGGGGAAGGTGGTTGAGAAGGTGGTTGGAGACCAGTTGCAGAGGATCTTGGAGGAAACTAATTCTCTGGACCTGTTCCAGTTGGGTTTCAAGCCAGGATATAGTATGGAGACAGTGTTGATTAGTCTTGTCAATGACTTTTGGTGGTGCTGAGATGGGGTGGTGTATCCGTCCTTGTGCTCTTTTGGAATCCTTTTTGGAATCAGATGGCCTTAAAAAATATCCCATAAATAAACAAACAAACAAATAAGATGGGTTTGAGCTATAAATTGTGGTTGACAAACGGCAGTTTCTGGATTCCCATAGCTTGCTAAATTGAAACTGAACAGACCATGTTACAGCTTTGAAGAACGTATGAACGCAGCCATAAAATTGGAATTACCTGGGAAGGCTAGTGGGAATTAAATGAGCATTAACTGAAAACTCCAGCTCTTTACACAGTGCTGTGTACGATGTGTCTACAAACATTAAAAAACCAGAGGGCTCTTTTTAATACCTCCAGCAAAAGACGACACTTTCTCCCAAGGCAGGTTGGCACTCGCAGTAGAAAATTCCCTTAATGTTTGGACAAACTCTTCTTCCACTGGTTCTGTCTTGCCTTCTGAAGCCGCACCGAATAACTCATGAAAATCTTCCAGTTATTTGAAAGCCACTGTCAGACTATCACGCTATTCCCCTTTGGGGTAAGCAACATTATGCAAAACAGATAAAAGGAGAAAGTAATACTAAGGCAAAGAAATTAAGGCCTGAGGTGAGAAGAAAAGGAAAGAGAGCTAAATTTAATTTTGGCCCACACCATTCACTATTTCTCTCCGTACTTTTCTGTTCTTGCAAAATATCCTTTCTTCCACCGTGTTCACATACTGCTCCCTTTTTCATTAAACTTTTTTCTGTTTTAGAGGATCTCAACAACTCCATCAAACCATGCTTTTTCCAGCTTCCCCTTCCTCTTGCCCCATTCATTCTTCCTTCATGTCCTTGTTTTGTAGTTTGATTCTCATTTATCTTCTCTATGTGAATAAATGTCCTCAACTTATTTCTTTCCTGCTGATCGCTCACTTCTGTGTAAAGAAATGGGCAGAAGCATTTCGTTATTCACAACCATTTTTGCTTCTTTTGACAAACATCCATTCTTGGCAACCCCCATTACTTTCTGCCAGCATTTGGGCATCTTAACATTTCTCCATCCATTTTGCACCTTTCATTCTTCCAAAGAACACATGTGGTAAGCAAGTTGCATAGCCACTCCAGAAGCAAACCACATCTGTACTTTAATATTTCATTGGTTGTGCCATCTATACCTGCAATCTTACTAATTTTTTCAACAGTCTCACAGCATTTATAATTTCCTTTTATCGTTTTTTTTCTGGGAGAGACTCATATTTATAGCATTCATTTCACTTCCACTGATACATCCCTAACAGTCCCACACAAATCTCTAAAATACCCTTCACCAATCCTTGATTTCCTAAATACTTTCATCACTTTTTATTTTTAATTCCAATCAACTTGTGGGGGGCTTCCCATGCAGCCCTTTTCACCCACTTCCAAAACAATGTATTTCCTTCAAAATCAGTCTGTATTTTTCTGCCTCCTTTAAGACAAGCTGTTTCTTGCTCTCTTCAACTACATTCTTTGCCACCCTGACGTTCTTTCTATAGTCATTATGCAATATCTTTATCTCATTCATTTTCTTCAAGCGATCATTCTCTTATACACATTTTTCCCCCATCAATACACTCTTTCACTTCATCATTCCACAAAGCATCATTTTTATACTTCCCATTAGCATAACTCCACACACTTCTGTGGCATTTGTGATATAATTTTTCACTCTGTTGTTTCAAGCAGCTTCTCCTTGTCCTCTTTCCTTATGTCCACTTTCCATTCATTCTATTCAAAGATTAATCTCTCTTCTAGTACTTTTTCATACAAGACTCGTACTTTCTTTTAATGCTGTTGTTCTACTTTCAATCTCATTTATTTCACTTATTTCCTTTTCTTCTGTGCCCTTTTCCCCCAAGATCCTCCAGACCAGTGTTTCTCAACCTTGGCAGCTTTAAGATGTGTGGACTTCAGTTCTCAGAATTCCCCAGCCAGCCAGGCTGGCTGGGGAATTCTGGGAGTTGAAATCCACATATTTTAAAGTTGCCAAGGTTGAGAGACACTGCTCCAGACACTTTCAAATAATGATCTATTCCACCGTCAGAATCTTTAATCACTCTTGTATCTACTGAGTCTCTCACATCTTCACCATAATCAGACCAATCATGCTTTTTGATTCATTCCTTTTCCATATAAATGTATGAATAAACATGTAAACCACATGTTTAAAACAGATATTTTTCTATGCTGCGCTCTCTGTACAAAACTCACTGTTGGATCTTCAGATGGCTCGGTCACTTTTTCTGTACTCTGTCATCTCATTCCCACCTATTCCTTCAGGTGATCTAACAAAATAGGTTTCCCTCTGGATTGACTTCATTCAGAACGTTGTACAGTTTTTCCAAAGTCCATCTTTGGTACCTCATTAGCACCCTTCATTGGAGTAGAATATGCAGCTATCATCATCCTGTGAATTCCTGTTTTCAATAATAATAATAATAATAATAATAATAATTCTATTAAACTTGTATGCTGCCCAACTCTCAACAACTCTGGGCAGCTCACAACAATCAAAGAAATTACAATAAAACCAATAAAACCTAAAAAATAAAGGTAAAAGATGGCAAGCACAATCAAGTGAGGTGTCTTACTGTTCCTCACCAAAGGCCTTCAAGGCTGTTTGAAACATCAAGAAGATGGGGGCCATCCATCTCTCAGCTTGATCGAAGGAACCCAGAGTGTGCCAACCCTGCAGGATCGAATTGGCCAGGCAGAAGTCATGGGAGACTGGCGGTCCCTCAATTAACTGTCTAGATGACACCAGTTCATACTTTTCTGACATATATTTTATACCTTTCATTCATGATTCAACTACACCTTGATTTCTCTGCATGTGTTCACCAAGTCTACTCCACAAGATTATTCATTCATATCCATTACGCCCTTCCCCCTTTTCTTACTTTTACAGGCACACAACATATGCATTTTAATTATTTTCATTGCATTTGTTAATTCATGCTCTTTATCATTTATTCCTCTTACATCCCAAGTTGTAGTCTTCCATATGCCATATCTGGTGTTCACCAGGTGGTCCTGTAGATACTGATCTCCACCATCTATCATATCTGGTCCATATGCCATATCTGGTCTTCACCAGATGGTCCTGTAGATACTGATCTCCACCATCTATCATATCTGGTCCATATGCCATATCTGGTCTTCACCAGATGGTCCTGTAGATACTGATCTCCACCATCTATCAGTGATCTGGTCAACTGAGTTTTCACAGAACCATTTTTAGTAAAATAGAGAGAACATAAACTAGGTTCTCAGCTTTAGTAGTAGAAAAGCCATACAGGTAGTCCCTGGTTAACAATGGTAATTGGGACTGGAATTTCCATTGCTAAGTGATGCGGTCATAAAGTGTAACATTGCATGATCACATCACGTACCAACAACAATCCTGGCAATCTCCATCGTTATGTGAAGATTGCAGGTCATTAAGTGAGTCCAGTGGCTTGCAAGCAGGCTGGCAGGCAGGTAAGGTGCAGTGTGAGGCTGCTGCCAGGTGGGAGAGGTGCATGGGTGGCCTGCAAGGTGTGATGTGAGTGCAGCCAGGCCGGGGGGTGGCTGCTGCTGGGTGGAGGAGGGTGCGAGTGACTTAACAGAGCGACTGTAACCTTCCCTGCCAGCTTCCCCATTGATGTTGCTTATGGGAAAGGTTGCAAATGGTGATCATGTATCTGCGGGATGCTGCAGCCATTGTAAGTGCGAGCTGGTTGCCAAGCACCCAGATCGCGATCATGTGATCACTGGGGTACTGGGATGGCTGGAACTTCGAGGACTGGTCATAAGTACCACTCATTCCGTGCTGTTGTAACTTCTAATGGTCGCCTAATGAGTGGTTGTTAAACGAGGACTACCTGTATGCAGCACTCCCTGCTAATGATAATGACATAGCATTGGTCAGTACATTTTGGCTAGTAGCCAAAAAGCCCCCCAAACCCCAAGCACGCACATGCTACTATAAGCAAGTTAAGATCTCTACAAGGTAACATATTGTTGTTTACCTTCCACAGTGAGGAGGTATGTCCATTGTACCGACCCACATTTTGGATGTCAGTTTCTTGTGTCTCCTCTTAAACTTCTCTTCTTGAGACTAAGCACATCCATCTTTTTCAAAACAACCGTCAGAAGTGTGGATGTCTGGTCCTTTCACCATCTTGGTTGCTCTCCCCTGAATGTGCTCCAGTTTTTCAAGGTGGTGCCATACAGAGGGGACCTATCCAGCATAAGTGTAAAGGGAACCTTGATACAAGCTTGACTCCTAGTGACCTCTGCAGTTTTCTTAACGGTATTACAGAAGCATTTCTGCCTCCTTTTGAGAGGGTGCTTTTCAAATTCCCTGTCTAGCTTCTAACCTTGGAAATCTCAAATGGTTCTCCACGCAAGTACTAACCAGGACTGACCTTGTTATCTTTCAAGATGAGGTGGTATCTCAGTCCAAAATTTTGCAGTCACCTCCACTGAACTTCAAGTCATCTTTGGGCCATCTGTTTTTGCAAATGACGCCAAAACTGCTTTGGTTTTGCTTTACTGCAGTTGGTGTGGGTGGGTGGGAAGTCTGTGGGGCCATAATTACAGTTTATTAGTACTCCTGCAGTTGTTCACATCTTGGTTTGGATTTGATGAAGCACTGCATGCAGGCATCCTGCATCTACCTGTGGCCTTTGATGATCCTTCTTGGCTTCACTTCATTATCATTTGGCATCAGTTGTTACCAGAGAGCAGATTTCTAGTTCTGCTCTGCTAATAGTAGTGGAAAAACAGGGATCTTAGTAAATTGGGGGAGTTAGTTAAAGCCTCCCCCCTCCAGCTATCCAAATATACCTAGGGCAAGCTGGAACTGAGTAGAAGTAGGAGAGGTTGGTGAAGAGAGAAAGATTGGTGAAGATTCTGGAGTGATCCAGGCTGAACCCCACCCCCGAACTGTTGCCCAGTTGATCAGGGTCATCCAGGAACACCTGAAGCTGCCCAAACCCCACCTGCTTGAGCATCATGTTTAGGTACAGAGATCCTTTTTTTTTTTTTTTTTAAATGTTATTAAACATTACGTTGTATAGATAAAAACTAATACAAACTACAAAAAATAAAAGAATACAAAGAAGAAATAGAAAGTGCAGAAAAAAAGAAAAATGGAAAATGGAAAAGAAAGAAAAAAATAAGAATATAGCAAAGAAAAAGAAATATATAAAGAAGTGACTTCCCCTTTCATCACAACAAGTATAAGCAATTTTAACAACTTATCACCTCCTCTTAAAATACAGCAAAGGATCTCTTCTTCCCATATCCCATCTCTTATCTATAAACAAATCCTTAAAATCTTGTTATTCAGTCCTGGTCAGTAAAAATCCATTAAGGATTACCAGAAATAACAACATATCTATTTTAACCTTGATCAAATAAACCCACTTTATATTCCTTCCTTTTACTCTTAACAATCTTGATCTTTAATACCTTCAAATAACATCCTAGAGCTTGTTCTCTTTTCTTTTTTATTTTGTCTCTTCTCAGAAAATCCTTCAGAACTCTAACAGGACTCTTTTGTAAATCCAATATAAGAAAGTTATCCAAGTCACTCTTTTGGCTTCCCATTTGTATATCCCTTTTAATTATTAAGACATCAGCTGGTGTCAGGTTTAGCACAAAGAACTCCAAGAGACAGTGCAAAATCAGTTCAGCTATGTTTATTAGCTACAACCTCTAGCAAGAATCTTCCCAGACTGAAACCTAGCTCCCAAGCCAGCCAGCCAGCCACAACACCGTGAATTCCTCAGGGTGGTGCCAGCCTCATCCTCTTGTAGTTCCCATGCTCTTTCGGTGAGCTAAGAAAACGCTTATCTCCCTGAGCCTGGCCTCCATAATTCCATTCCATCACAGCTGGTTTCATTTGTGTATCCAGAATCGCATCTTTTTCCATATCGTTCTTGTAACTTGTCATTTTTAAACCCACTTTTAGATCAGTCTCAATCTTGTCCGGTAGAACTTGTTCCTTTTCCAAAACATCTTTTAAAAGCAATCCATCTATAATAGCAGACACTTTCAAGGTTAACTTCTGGGTCCATTGTTCACAAATATTCTCCAATACATCCAATGTTAAAGTATTTTGCTCCATTCTGTATTAGTAAAAAGTGTTCTTCTCCTTTAATTGTAATCTTTAGTCCCTTCTAAGTTCCCTGTAGTGTCCAACGTTCAAATTCCCATCTTATCATGTTTTCTTTTAAGAATTCCAAACAACAGCATTTTCCCACAGGAAGGTTTCTTTTAATTAATTTCAAAATCTTATTTCAAATCCACCTGGACCCTTAGACCATTTATAACTTTCCAAAATCAACATTCCAATCACCCCTTTGCTGTTTACTCCAGGAAAAAAAAAAAAAACCTTTTTGTCTTATCTTTAAAACTTCTTTCACTAAGGGTTAAAGGAAACTCACCCAGTGCGTATTACAAGACTTGTCGATTGGAAGGTTCTTAGTAGCTGAAAAGCAATTAAGAGGCAAATTCCAAAAGTGATTAAGAAATGAGGCTCAGTCGAGCTTTAGGTCCACAGAGGCTACATTGCGGCTGTGAACTTGGTGGAAATCCCTTGACTCACAAGTCAACCACAAAAGCCTCAGTTCCTGCAACTTTACTCACGAGGAGCAGCTGTCTGGAGTACAAGTGGACAATCTTATGATCTCTCCCTTATCTGGAGAGATTTAAGCCAGCCAGAAATTGCTGCCCGGTCACCAAATCTCACTGCAATGCTGTCTCCACTCCTTTGGAGACATCTAGTTCGCCATGAATCCTCACACGTTTAGGTAGAGAGATCCTAAATGGGGAATCAGAGAACAAGATTTCTATAGCTTCTTTATCAGAGCAGACGTTTAGAAGTCATCCTCAGTATGCTTCTATCTGAGCATTCTTTCTCCACCAATCTGGAAAAAGTACCTTATTTTCCCAGAGTATTTCTCACCCTCACCCTTGCATCTTCAGCATTATGGGAAGGGTGTTTGGGCAGCCAAAGTAATAAACCCCGTCATTTTTTTCTTAATGGAATCCTGGTGCACAAAAGCTGCTTTCACAGAACGGGAAGACGCATTTAAACTAATTAAATACACTGCTAATTTGAAAGAGCGAAACCCAGTGCCACACATTCCTCACACCCTTGATGTGAAATAAGGGAAGTAAGGGAGGTCTGGTCTTGGATTCTGTATCAGAATCTATCTCACATCTTTCTCCCCCACCCACCCCCTAAAATCCTATCGAGGAAAGGTTGCTTGCCATTGTTTCATCAAATTACTTTCTGCATTAGGGGCCACTGTTCAGACAATGTCTGCTTCCCCAAACAACATAAATCAGTTAAAAAACAGGGCAAAGCCTGGCGTTGACATCAGGTGGAAAAAAAAGGTGGAGGGGGGACCTTGGTTCTTCAAAGCCAGGATGAAGTCAGGAGCAATAAGTGGGTACTGAAATGCGGTTGTGGGAAGGAGTTTGTCCTTGTTCAGCTGGGACCAAGATCTCCTTGGTCTGGCATCCCTGGATTACAGTCAGTTGGAGCCCACACATTCTTTGGCGTTTCCTGGATGTTAGTCAAAATTATTGTTATTATTTGTTTGTTTGTTTATTGATCTACTTACTTAGAATGACTTTGGACCACGTACAAGGACTGTAAACATAGCCTGCATTAAAACCACCAATAAGAGACAGTTATATTGGGGGGGGGGGGCATGAATGATGAACCTAACACATCCTTCACAGCAGATACATCCCCCATCCTTGTCCAGAGTCTGGGATAAAAGCCAGGGCTTCAAAGCTCTCATGAAGGACAGCAAAGCTGGGGTCCTCATGGAGATGCTGGTACAAACAGCAGATGCGCGAGAGAGAAGGCATGCTTCCTGGGTTCCATAAGATGTCACTGCTTACTAGATGGGGCCTGAAGCATGCCAATCCTGTTGAGGATGAGCAAAAGCAACTGGAGAAAGATGGTCCCTCAAATATCCTGTCCCTCTGACATGTTCCAAGAGTAAAAATGTATGCAGCTCAGGATTACACTGTTGGGTTCTTGGTGTTCTCTGAGCATGGTGGCTTTCTGCAGATGTTTCACTTATGATGTTACCTAGCCTGATAATGAAACATCTGCAGGAAAACCACCAAGCTCAGGGAATACTACAAACCTATGACATTTACTGGTCAGTCAGTAATATCTGTTTCCCTTGAATTCTTGAAAAAGAATGAGGACTTCCAACATGGTCATCCAGACATGATGGGACTAGTTCCCAGGATTCCCAATTTGAGGTCTGAGACCTACAAACATGACCTGAGGTCTGAGGTCATGCTGGTAGGAATTTTGGGTACTGGAGTCTCATGTCTCACGTAGACTAGTGGGGGGAAGGCTCCTACCCTGGATACTGGGTTTTGATCAGGACTTGAGCTTTCAGTCCAAGTTCTCTTCTTCTGCAGAGGCCTCTTGAGATCATGTAACGTTGTGTATCTTTCCCAGCCAGCCCCAGAGAACTCTGGCTTTGTGTCAGTGTGTGTGCCTCGTCTTAACTTCTGGATGTCCTATTATGTAAGCTGAGGAACAGCCACTTTACCTCCAAATCTTCAACATCTGTAAGCGAGATTAAACCTTTCTTGGTCCAAATGGAAAGGAATTATGTTCAGATGTAGACTGAGAACGTTTCAACCATCCCTTGTAGCAATTTCATTCAAGTTATCTGCACAGCATCTGTTTTTCCTTCTTGTTGCCGTCGTTTGAGTAAACAGAAGCATATTAACGAAACTAGAGATTGAAATATTGGAAATGTCCCCTGAGGGTGTAGGCTTTCCTGTACAAAAGAAATGTGTGTTTTATATTTTTAGGCCTTTGCTGATCTGACAGTTTTGCTGAAAGTTTCATTTAAGCTTCTTTGTGTTCTGATTGGCGCATGTCCTTTTTTCCCCCATTGCAATGACCTTTGGTTGAATGATAACAGTTGATGATGAACATGTCAGACGCAGAGCACATTCGCTCTGTCCTGGGTGAAAGCACTTAGTTTGGAATCCCCAGGGCCTTAACCAGAACACTTGTTTTCCCTGAGCATAATAAATGTTGCTAAGTTGTCCACGAGATCAATATGCCTACTTCAAAAGGATTCTGCAAGAGATTCTTTTGCCAAGTTTCAGCGCTTTTGTCCCAGAGCAAGAAGAGAAAAATATGACCTGATCAGATCTGGGGCACAGCATAGCCATCTCAAGGTAAGATCTAGAATGATTTTCAGAAGTTCTTTCTGAGTCTCCCATCCTTTGCCCTAGTGAGGGTTGTCCTTGGAACAAGCAACCATATTGTTTGAGTGATGCACGTCATGTGAACCCAGCAATTCTGTTTGTTAAATTGGGTCTTGTGTTTTGTGTCAAAGATCACAGTGGAAGCTCTTGTGTCTTGAGAACAATCTCTTCCTAACCATTCTTCTCCACCAGTGGTTTTCACGGGCCACCCAGCTTTCCTTTGGCAAGATCCTTGTCCATTCTCTGCAACTCAGAAGACACACGCATGTTTCCCTGCACCTGTCAAATTCTACTGAAAGCAAAAACATGTTTTCTGCTTATTGAGACATTAAAAAAAACCTAACAGTTCTGGAATATTATGCCATATTCTTTACTCCCCACCCCCACCCCCAGAAGATAGTTGGATAAATATTGCCAGAATGGTCCTGCTTGGTGTCTTTCATGATGATGTCCTTCTATGGGGTGTTTTAATTGGGGTGATTTCCTCTTCTCTGTGATGATTAAAGTCTTTGATCTTGGAAGGAAGCTGAAAGTTGGCGAACTGCTGTAGTGACAGTGAGTACTAATGGATGTGGAGGACGGCCCTGGTCTATAGACAGGCAGCCATCTGCCAATGCTATGTAGGACATCAGTGGGGACTGATGAGTAGCTAGGCCAATGACACCTGGGAAAGGTGGATTGAACATGCAATAACTACACATTTAGAACAGTTCCTATGACAAATGGGAAACTGTAAATCCCACCAGGTAGACCAGACCAGGAAATCAACACCACAGGAAGGCTGACGTTACTTTTATTGAGATTGGCTGTAATAACAAAATCTTGCAGGTCTGATTGTGCTGTACCTCCTTCTCCTTATATTCCAACAAGGGAGGCATCTGCTTGAGTCACTCCTGGGTGTTATCTCATTTCAAAAACATTTCAGCCCCTTTTGCCTAGGTAACAGTTCCTGCATATTTCCATCAAGGTCATCTTCAGCCAGTTTGGTGTCGTGGTTAAGGCACCAGGCTAGAAACCTGGAGACGGTGAGTTCTAATCCCACCTTGGGCACAAAGCCAGCTGGGTGGCCTTGGGCCAGTCCCTCTCTCTCAGCCCAGAGGCAATGGCAAACCTCTTCCAAAAATCCTTGCCAAGAAAACTGCAGCGACTAGTCCAGGCAGTCACCAGGAGTCAATGCACCCCCCACCCCTTCCTTACTCTTTGCAGAAACTGCAGTTTCAGCCCTGGAAGCTAGGACAGGCCAATCCTATCTCTTGTAAAGTCTTTAGAAGATACTAATGCTACCTGTCCTCCTGTGATTGATAATAATACTCAGCCTAAGCAGACCAGAAACCAACTTTATGGTTGCATCTATGATGCGAGAGTGCCCTCTTTTCCAAATCTTTCTTTTTATTGCCTTAAGAACCAGGTGGACAGGACCTGTTTCCAGGCTAGGCAGAAGGTCTAGGTCAACCATGGCCTTCCATAAGTACACTTGTTAATCAGGGAGTGAGTGGGTGGAATCAGAACTGTGTTTCTTAAACAAAGTAAAACAAATTGGGCCAATTTGATTGATCAGGATCCTGAGTTTCCAATAGGCTTTACTTAGCTCCGTAGGGGCTTCCCCAAATGCCAGGTACTTCAAAGCAATGCAAGTGTTGACAAGCAGAGAGGTTCCTAAATTCAAACTGGCCCATCTAGTTCCTCACACAACATGATCAGGTGTCCCAAAGGGTTCCCCCAGTACTGGCTTAGTAGAAGGTGGAGTCTTGGGGGAAGTTGATCACTCTTGGGTATGGATTTCCAGAGATTTGGTCCAGCAAGTTCTTGGTTCAGGATTTTACCCTTCTAATTGCACAGTAGAGGTTGATGGGGCTTCTCACACGATTAGAACTATCTTCATACACTGGACCATTTCCTATCCTTCCTTGAGGAGGCTCTTTTCAATGTATTGAAATAATGCTCCCCTTTGGGCTTTGGCCAGGTATATTCTATTTAAGTCTTCAGTTTATATGCAGAAATAAATATTTTGGCAGAGTTTGAACGTTCTGGAGGCGCTCCATTTTGTGAGGTTACAGCTCCTCCTGCGTTTTCTTTTCTAGGTTCCCTGATTCATTGGTTTTGTTGCAGTTGTTCTGGAGTCAGCATTGTAAGAGGAGAGCCATGTTAGTCTTTGGTGACAAAAAATCAGAAGGCATCTGGTGGCATTTTTTCCAATTGACCACTTTTATGAAAAAGTATCAGCTTTCATGAGCTGTTGTAACTCCATCAGATATAGAAAGGGGCTAGAAGGATATAGGATTCCTGGAGTTGGTGTCTAAGGCTTCCTTACCGGTGGGGTTCCAGTGCCCTTCCCATGGAAAGTTTCAGTGCTGTAAAAAGTGAAATCAGGGGAGTATGGTTCCTGAAATCCAACTCATGCAGCTAGAAGCGTAATGCCCTCTGAGATGCTGCTGTGGGCTTCCATGGCTGACAGATGGCTGATTAATGGGAGCATAGCTCAAAATAAACAAGCAAACAACTTCTCTGCATTTGGAAATAATCCACTTAAATTTCAGGGAATGGAGAATCAAGAGCGTGCCTGGAGAGCAGCAGTAATCCTTCCTCACAATCCCTTCTCCCATCCCTTCCCTTCCCCAAACCAAGAGAAGTGCAGAAAAGGAGAACCATGGCTATCTTGGCATACAGAAGTGATCAACAATCAAGCGTGAGATCTGAAAAGGACCTCTATGGGGGGAAGTGGTCCAGAGCATGTGCTACAACTGAGAGGGATACTTTGATGAAAGGGATGCGCACACACACACACACACACGCTTGGAATCTCACTCTTTTAGCTCCGCTTTGCTCACATTGTGACAGAACCCCTTTTGGTGAGTGACCAAGAAACCAGTGTCATATAGGTTAGTACTACTTCTATGGTAAAGCTATAGTAGCAAACTCTTGCAAGTCTGAATGTACTTCTCCTCTCCCTCCTTTTACCTTCGTGAGAACTAGGGAGAGTTTTGTCTGAGGGGTTTTCCCGGGTTACATTCCTGCCCCAGACTCCGTCCTCTTTTATTTACGGTAGCAGCTCTTCCTCCTGTCCCCCAAGGACATTCCCTCTGCCTTCTACAGTGAGCTGCTCATTTTCTTTAAAATGGCAAATTGGATGGAAAGAACCTTGGTAGAACCACAACTTGGTATGGAAGGGTCCCACTTTCACTTTCAAGTGGGGCTGGGAAAGAGGAGAGAGATGACTGCCAAGCGGGGATGGTGCTGAGCCCGAGGGGACCGGGGACGGCGCTGGTAGAGTAGCTTCTGTTTTGATTGATTGATGAATAGCTAGGTGGCCACTCAGCTGAATATCCTCCAGCCTGGGTTGCTACCTCTAAAGAGGGTACAGAACTTGACTTCCACTGAAGTCTGACTGGAACAGGAATCAATACTTGGCAGACTTTCATTCTGTTGCCTATGGCCAGTGGATCCCTAGAACATTTTGACCAGGCAGAACACCACTGCCTCCCCCCCCCCCCCCCCCCACATTTCGCCAGCAGCTGGCCTGGGCAACCCTTGCCTCCTCCCTGTTTTCTCACATGGGGAGGTGCACATGGAAGGATATGATTGCTTTGCACCCCATAAAAGAGGGCAGAATTTTCCAGTGCTAAGGTACAGCAGAACTGGAATGATGGAGCAAAGGACTGGATATGTTCAGAGTGGATTTATCTCCATTAGAGAAGCTGCTATTCACCTCCAGGCTCAAAGTGGTAGGAATAAAATAGGGCAGGATACAAGAGAACAGAGATGGAGAAGTTATCTTCTGAGTCTTGGTTACATGCTGCAGCTAACCTAATCTTAATTCTTGTTCTACAACGGAAAGGCGACGTAAGTCTGGTTCTCCCTGGTCCACGACTTCAGCCCTTCCTAGCATTCTTTCCAAAGTTCAAAGAGACTGCCCATTTTTTCCCTTGCTTCCTTCTTCTTCTTCTTCCTCCTCCTCCTCCTTCTTTTAAATATAGTAAAATTAAGCAGTTATTAGTATTCACGAAAAACTGCTTGTGGCAGCCGCCACGCAAGCAACGAGAAGCCACCTGCAGTTCAAAGCAATACTTGATAATGCTGTAATTAGATTTGGGATGCAAAAAAGCTCATTAAAATTAAATAACATATTTGTCACTGTTTTAAGAGGTACAGATTGTCTAGAATCACGCTGGTCTCCTGACCTTGATGTTTCCACACAGTCCTTGCTGTCAGATTTCAAAATGAATGTGGGCAATTTTGTACGAGGGTTTTGAAGCTGGGGGAGAGAGGCTCTAACTCTAATGCGATCCACGAAAACACTGTCTTGGCAGATGAACTGGGGAGTGAGGTAGTCTGGGATGAATGTGCAGGTTCAGTAGGCGAAGTAAGCAATCTGTGATTAATTGCCAGTCATGGTCTGGCTCATACCTAGCCCTAACTCATACTATGCTGCAGAAGCATTTGCTGGGGAGAGCAAAAAAGTCAAGATGGTGGCCACGTCCACCCAGTCATGGCCATCGTCTTGATTTCTTTTTAATCTCCCCCCCTCCCGATGTCCTTGCTGTGGTGGCTTTTTTGACCCATCTGTTCTACCTTGGTTGATCTAACTTGGTTTGTTATGGCTGAGTTCACTTCTTGCACTAAGCCGGGAAGCTTACCTGGGTGCACCCATAATGCCCCCTCACCACCTCCTGGTTATAGTGGTATCCAGAACTAGAACTGAGAACTTGGATTGGAAACCCCATTCAGCCATGAAGCTTGGGACTTTCCTACAGTTGAGCCAAAGTTCTCTTCATCGCCCTTCAGTTGGCAGAAAGCTATCTTAGCATGTAATTTTCTGTCCCCATTGGTAACCCTCTCCTGCTTTGACTGCCTCTTTTCCCAGTCTCTGCAGCCCCTATATGTCCCACCAAGGAAATGGAGGATGCTGCCTAAAAGATGTTACACACCTTTAAGCTGTCTTTTGACTGTGATGGCTTAAGGGAAGAAGACACTGTCTTCAAACTGGAACAGTTGAGATTGACTTAAGGCTGTCTCCTTCAAGGGATGGGGATGAAAGAAAGGCAGTCTCATGGGAACACAGCAGAAAGAAGAGATTGCCTCAGTGTTTGTGCTAGGACAAGTGGAAATGGCCCTCGGAGTCAGGCTCAGACCAGATCAACTATGGCTGGTTCAACAATCCATGTTTCCAAAAGTTAGGGTTTAACCTTATGGGTGAATGTGCTCCAAGGACGGAGGTGGGTGGTTTTCCTCTTGCCATCCTGCCACTCTCCCCGCCCACCCCGCCCCCCACTCTGATGTATGGATACTGCTTCTGCTGTTTGCTGTAAGTGGGCCAAATTGCCCTCTTTCCTTCCCAGATATAGCCATTTTGCTTGATGTTACATGGGAACTTAATGCCTCATGCTGAAATGCACATTCCAGGTTCTGAGAAAACATTTCCCCGTACATTTTTTCTAGAAGATGTCTAGGATCTTGAGGTCATATCTGATCCTACAGTTAACCTTCTCTGTCTCAGCTTTTGCTCTCCAACACTCAGTCCCTTGTCCTGAGCTCCTTGGATCCAAGAGCCTACTAGTTCCTCAGCTCTGATGCAGCTCAGCTTATACATACAGGTTTCCTGAGAGGCCCATGTTCTCATGCAACCTGTCCAAGATTTTACTGGGCTACAATTTTGCTCTTTGATTTCAACGAATTGCCCTTTCCATCCCTTGAGCAAGAGTTGCCTGCGTTTGTTTCTTGGTCTTCCTCCCATGAATCCCCTACTTGTTCTATTAATGAAACACTGGAGAGACAAGGGGACGTGACAGCTTTAGCCCTCCTTGTCTGAGACGCTGGATGATGGGCCTGGAGTGCTGGAGGTGAAATCAAGGACCCTGAATTTGATGTGAGAGGCAGTTTGGAGCAGGAACGGGCACTGAGGGATATGAATTAATTGACCGGATATATAACTGGCTGAAGTCCACGCTGTGACCACCAGCATCCTAATAATTTTTTGGGGAGTAAGGGGGGACCGATGTCTGGTCTAGTTTCTATTTGGGGACTATCTGGTGTATCTTGCAGATCCAGCTGCTGCAGGATTGATCTCTCTCTTTTTCTCAGCATTTATGATCAGGTGGAATCTTCTCCAACTATCCCCTTGCCCTAAATATTATATATGTCCTGTCTAGGTTATTCTGTCTCATCTCTGCATGCTCATGGAATGCCAGAGATATAACCTGCACCCCCAATCTAAATCGGATCCGCATTAAACTCAATTGGCTTAGCAGTCAATTAAAATAATTTGCATTTATTACTAAACTACGTGTTTGTTTTCCTACTCCCCCAACTCTGCAGAAATGTCCCTGAAGATGACTGCCATGAAGAATGGCACCTCCAGTCTCACCCATCCTTGCCTTTCAGATTTGCTTGGTGGATGGGCCTTATTCACATTTTTAAATTTTTCTGCCCGTGAGTAAAATCAACCTGAGCACATTGCAAGGGTCTTGAGGATTGGGGGGCATGGTCTGTTTGTAAATTTGGCTATGGTGAAGTATTTACGTCATAAGCCTTGGGGCTAAGGATCCCTAGGCTGGCATTTCTCTATGGCTGAGCCTCATGCAATCAAAGGTTGGGTGTGGAGCTGCACCCATCACTCTGTCAAGTGAAGAGACAAATCCTTTTGATCCAAGTTCCACTTTTTTGTGGCTGGATGGAAGGACATGGAATGAAGGTTCAGTACATATCCTCATGTGTGCATCTGAGGTGGCTTCCCATATCTGGTCATGTTTGCATGCTTCTGGTGAAAGACAGAGAATGGAGCACCTTCAGAAGAACTTGGTGCCTGACCCCAGATTATTATGCAGCCCCATTTAGACATAAAGGGTAGAGTCACTGATCAGGGTCATGCCAAATGTGAATTGTGTCATTCTGGCTTACTGTGAAAATGCCCATGATGGCTTAGCATCATACACTATGTGAATCAAGGGCAAAAATAAGGTCCTTGCCCTTCTCTCCATCCGCAGCTACTCACTGCTTCGCCTGCAGAGCACCTCCCATCTCTCTAGCTTGCTCTCCTATCCCCCGGCACTCTCCCCTGCATCTCCTCACTGCCTTCTACAAACCCTGCCCTAACAAACAGCCTAGTGTGATCCTCAGTTTGATGGGTACCATGCACCTGTGATGGAATGGAATTATTAAGGCCAGGCTCAGGGAGATAAACATTTTCTTAGCTCGCCAGAAGTGCGTGGGAGGAACAAGAGGATGAGACTGGCACCTCCCTGAGGAATTCATACTGTTGTGGCTGGCTGACTTTGGGAAATGGGGTTTCAGTCTGGGGAGATTCTTGCTAGAGGTTGTAGCTAATAAACATAGCTGGACTGAATTTGCATTGTCTCTTGGAGTTCCTTGGGCTAGGCCTGACATCAATCTTCCCAGACTGAAACCCCATCTCCCAAAGTCAGCCAGCCACAACAGTGTGAATTCCTCAGGGAGGTGCCAGTCTCATCCTTTTGTTCCTCCCATGCACTTCTGGCGAGCTAAGAAAATGTTTATCTCCCTGAGCCTGGCCTTCATAATTCCATTCCATCACAGCACCCCTGCATTCAAATTCACATAATCCTGGTTAATGCAAGCCGTGGTTCAGCATGATACATTAATGCAGCCATCCTGTGGCCTTGGTATCTTTTATTGTTCAGAAGTGGATCTCCCCCTTTTCTTTATAAAGCCCTTGCTTTGCTAAGATCATTTAGACATCAGACTTTTTTCCTTGGTTAATTGGTTGATTATCAATCTCTTTGGATCTGATTGTGTGCTTTTATGGTGAACCAGTGTGGGAATCTACTGATGGAAGGTCAATAGATCAGGGCAGAAGACTGCTGCAGCTCCAGGCAGCCTCTGCAGAGCTGTGGCATCACACCCCCACTTTGAAGACAAGGTTGCAGTTGGTGTCTTCCATGACTTCCAGTGGCCCTTTTTCCACCCTTTCTGAATACCCCCACCCAACTGAGACCCACTATTGTGCAGAAAGCCCCAAGTTCAGCCCCACTGATCCTTGCAGACTTCTACTCAGTGATGGGGGACCAATGAACCAGCCTTGCATGCCTACCCATTTGCTCCAACTTCTGCATTTGCCTGCAGATGGGAGGCTCTCCTGAGAAGTCCTCATCAACAGTTTCCTGTTGCCCAGAGAATGGCGTGGGGCTGAACTGGCTGAACTTCTGCTCCTTCTGCCTTGTGTCTTTGACCCATTCAGTTTCAGTTTAGTCCTAGGTATCTTGTGAATGGGATGGAAACGATAAGCTGGAGCACTTTTCTCCATCGTCCAAGTCATCATCCAACGAGTTTGATTGGCAGGCGAGCCAGGGCAGACCAAACCAGGAAATAAAATGGATCACACAAAATGTAAATTATTTTGTGAAATGCATCTTGTGGCAGGAGGAAGCTAATTCTTTTTCACTGGTTTTTAAAATATATCGGAGAGACAAGTGAATGGGGAAAGAGTACAAGAGAAACAAATCATATGGTTGTTATTGCTACTTCTACTATTATGGAAGACATGTAAATCTGACTTGATCCTATTTCAATTTTAGAGAGTTTGGTATTTCGCAAAATAGGGAAACCGAAAGGGCAGCGTATCCTATATTTGTAGAGAACAAGCCCCTTTATTTATATTTATTTAGTGGATTTCCAAGATAGTCAACCTATTATGCCATCGATTTGCCATTTCTCTGCTTATATACATTGACTTTCCTTTTCCGTATTTAGCCACTAGTTCGTTCTTTGCTTGTTTGTATGTTTATTTGATTGTGGTGCCACCTAACTCCAGATTTGAACATCCTAGGAAAAAAACCCTGGAATTACTTGCGCCCCTTTAGATATCTCACCACTGGCTTCCTCTTTTGTTGTTTTGCATTTGAACTACATACAATCTGGACTGGCGTTATTACAAGAGTAACTCCTTCCAGAACTGCTTGCATTTTTTTTTTAAGCAAGGAGGCAAGTGTGTACATTTCCCACCTTTTAAGCTAATTCAAAAAACCACCCTTGGACCCGTTTTATGGCTTGATTTCAAACCTGAAACCAGGTCTTAATTTCTCATATCTTTTATGTTCACTACACTGGGATGCATGGAAACAAAAATCAGAGGCGGCTTCTTCTTGCAATATCTAAACGTGACCATTTGGGATGCCGGAACATCTTTCCGTGCAGGAGCACTGTGCAGGTTCTATCCACTTAGTCAGTTAGGAAAGAATTCTTTAGCCTCTTGTTCATGTACACCAAAAAGGAATCTTGGCTCGCAAAGGGATCTTGTTGTTTTTGACTTCTTGGCAAACCTGCTTGCTTGCCTTTTTATTGCAAGCGAGGGAACTGGCACTTACTTTGGATTACCTCCTTGGGTGGCAGAGCTGATTGCATGCACACCCGCGCGCGCGCGCACACACACACACACAATGCTGCTATTTGCTTAATGGCTTTTGCTTGCACACCTGCCACAGCATGTCAGCACAATCTAGAAATAGTTACTGTCCTGAGAGATGACTGAAGGGATGTCTAAGTTAGAGGCGGAGAACGCTCTAGACGAGAGCTTGCCATTTTCATTCTCAAAATGCCTTAGGGAGGCCTGGCAACTGTGTGAGTTGGAAAGAACTTCTGGGCACCCTTTCCATGAGTTGGGAGCTGAACCTGGCAGTGATGGTTCTCTCTTGTGATGCTTGGGAACATTTGTTTGCCCTGTTATCTTTTGGGTTAACCATTGTAAAAGTTGTCCTCCTTCTAGAAGACGCACCATTTCCTGAGGCATAAAGAGGAGCAGAAAACACAGCTGAGACTTGGGGAGTAGAGTTCTTAGTAGGGAGAAGGCTGCTTAAGGAAGACTATGTCCCATGAGGCAGCCTTGGGAGTTGTTTTTCTTCTCAAATGCCCCCTGCCCCAGAATTGCTGCTTTAAAAAACCATGGACAGCTCCACCATCAGAGGTGGTTTCCTTGTGAACCTCCAAGAGATTATATCAGATAAGATCTTCTTCAGGTTGAGCTCAACTCCTGTGACTTCTTATCCATATATTTTCCATAAAGAAGTGGTTTTCTTTCCTTTTTCCAAGATGTCTTTTCAACTTCCCTGTTAAGCTTGAAACCCTGAGATCTCCTAGTGACCTTCCATTCAAGCCCTAACTTGATGCTATTTCTGCTTAGTACTTCAGGACCAGCCAAGGTGGGTTAGAGGCTATGGGTATTTACATAAAGGTGCTTGGATACAAAGGAGTTTGGACAGTGAGGTGGGGGAGAGTCATCAAGAAACACTGTAGCATGGAGGGGCTGAAGGAGGTGATGCCCAGCTGGTATTTAATCCAGCAACAGAAACTGAATTTGTAAGGCCGAACCCCAGCATTTATTGATACAGAAACTGAACAAGAGTCAGTAGGATGATATGGATGCAAAAAGCAAATAAAATTTTAGGTTGCATTGACTGTTTCTAAATTATGAGAAGTAACTGATCCACTCCATTCTGTATTCATCAGTTGGTTCCCACCTGCTGGATTCCGTTTCAGGGACTATACCTTAAGAATGGAGAGCCAGTTTAGTGTCATGGTGAAGGCATCAGGCTAGAAACCGGGAGATGGTGAGTTCTAGTCCATCTTAGGCACAAAGCCAGCTGGGTGACCTTGGGCCAGTCCCCCTCTCTCAGCCCAAGGAAGGAGGCAATGGCAAACCACTTCTGAAATCTTGCCAAGAAAACTGCAGGGACTTGTCCAGGCAGGCGCCAGGAGTCAATACTGACTCGAAGGCACACACACGCCTTAAGAATAACTCAGAGAAACTAGAATAGGTTCAAAGAAGGGGAAGGAGGAGGATCACGAGAGTAGAAACAACATTTTATGAAGGGGGGCTGAAGGAGTTGGAAATGTTTAGCCTTGATTAAAAAAAAATGAGAGGGATATGAAACACTGACCATAACCTCACCACTGTAGGAGTAGATCCATGCACTAGGCAGGGGATTGGGCTAGATGATCTCCAAGATCCCTTTCAATCCTTACTTTCTATGAGTCCATGATTATAGGAAAAAAACAAAAGCAGTTTTGAAGGGCACCTAAACTGAACTAAATCTTGACCCATCTAACAAACACCTTTTCCACAGCAGGTTTTTGTTGTGCTGTTGAAAATATTCATCTCCTATCCAACTCTTAAAAAAAGACAAAGTATTAAATTCTCTCTCCTTCAAATATAGGAAAGGCCCCCAAAGAGATTTTTGAAAAGTAAATACTGATGTTTATGACTCAGAACAAAATACATGAATGTTCTCTGGAGTTTTGTTCCAAAGAAATTCATTTGCTCAACTTGAACTCTGAGGACCACAGATGTCATCCTTGAAGCAGCCATCCAAGAAAAGAACCCCCATGGAAACTGATATTTCAAAAGGACCAAAGAACTGTTGATCTTCTAGATGTTGACCAGGCAGCTGAGAACTGGAGGACATCTGGAGGGCCTCAGATTCTCCCAACTCTGAAAAGCATCCTAGAAACAATGAAGCTTGCCATGGGTTGGGGGTTGTCCGTTTGGATTTGTGGAGGCAACTTGCTGCCAATGTGATGGCTAAGGGGAAGCCAAGGCAATTTTTGAAGCAGAGAACAAGGGTATCCTTGCTACTGGCTTTCTCATCAGAGGTGCTATGAGCTGGGATGCTTTGTTGTGTCTCTGTTGAATAAGAGATGACAAGCCTTGAGGTCCAGACATCTCAAAATGACATCATATGAAGTAAGTGTAATGCATTAGGAATAAAGGCAGCTGAGGAACTCAAGAAGTTGTGACAAGTTGACAAGGCTGTTTAACACAACATCTTATGTTCCTTGGTCGAGCTCTCTCCTCCTTACGAGTCTCCGCTCTGTGTACAGCTTGGGTGTAAATCTGGAGCTAAGCAGAAGTGCCCTCGGATATTTATCTTCATCTTTTGGGCTCCTGGTGACATGGAAGAAGACTTTCCAAGCCTTTGTAAACCAGCAATGGTGCAAACCTGTCAGCAAAAATTCCACAGTTTTCCAGAGTTAATTTTCACTGACTAATTTGTTCTGCTTCCTGGCATTCCCTCAAACTCCCACTCCTTTTGTTCCAAGTGCCATCCAAGAAGGAGAATTGGATTATCTCTGGATCTCCTAGGGAGGGCTGGTAGTGGATGAGTTCCGTCTGGTTGGCTTGCAAATTAACACCACTGGATAGTGGTGTCAGCCTTCCCAGGTAAACCAGACAGGAAACAAGACTAGATGAACGAATACTACTTTATTGTAAGGTTACATTAACAGTCCGAAAGCCCTCCCTATTTACCGCCTGAGTAGTTAGGGCGGGTCTTTCCTAAGTTTCTTTCTTTGACCGTTACCCTGTTGTGGACTCCTTTCTCTTTTATCTGATCATTCCCCAGGCAGCATCTCTTTCCCCCATCTTCCAAGGCCACCCTCACATTCCATCGCACAATTCCATACAATTTGTTGAGATGATCCCTTCATGGCACATGCAAGATGGCTTGAATGCAGTGTCATATCCTTCTCCCATTTCCCTAGAATTGTCCCAGCTATCCTGAAAACTTGGGAAGAAGTGCTCTATGGATAGGAAAGCTTCAGTTGCTCCTATGGCAATAGCTTTGCTAAATGGCCCAACCAGTTTACTTGTAATGGTATGTGGGAAAGACCTTGGGAGAATGGGCCAAGAAACACTGCCTAAAGAATGATCAGATAAGAGAAAGCTTAATTCGTAGCTGGATAGTGGGCTGGGCAAGAGGTTCAGAAGGGGCCCTCCCTAACTTCTCAGGCTGTAAAGGAGACGGCAGGAGAATTGTACTTTCAACTTGCAAGATTAATGTCAGCCTTACTAGGTAGACCAGACAGGAAACATAGCCAGATGTGCTAATTCTACTTTATTGTAAAGCTACATTAACAGAATCTTGCAAATCTGAAAGTACAATTCTCCTGCCATCTCCTTTACAGCCTGAGAAGTTAGGGAGGGCCCCTTCTGAGCCTCTTTCTCTACCCATTATGCAGCTGTGGGCTATGCCCCCTCTTATCTGACCATTCCCTAGGCAGCATCTCTTCACCCTGTCTCCCTAGGTCTTTCCCACATACCTTGAGGACCTCCAGGATTCACAACAGACTGGACATCTGATGTGGGTTGCCCCTACTCAGGGCTGTTTAAAGTTGTTTTCTAGATCATCTCTCTCCAGATTTCACTTGCCTCATCTCAGCCTGATTTGTTCTCCCCCTGCCTTCCCCAGCACTAACCTATTTTTCCTCTTCCGGAAGGAGCGAGGGAAATGGGTGCAGTTGTGTTTGTGTGAGAATGTTTGGTGTAATACAGATAGGAGATCATTAATTCTATAAATGGGGTCCCCTATATTACAAGCAATTAATTTTAATCAGTAATTAGTGATACAGTTAATTGCAATATTATTTTTTGTCCTAACCCTTTGTGGGAGAGTGACTTCTTACAGGTAACTATACAGAGGTATATAGTCCCATTTGGCCTCATTTATTTGGAAATAGGACGTTTTTTCCCTGTGTTTTTTTTTTGGGGGGGGGTGTTGTTGTAAATGCAGCGTCTGTATCCTTTCAAGTAAATCTGTCACTGTGTGGAGTTGGGCAGCCATATACATTTGCTAAACAAATAAGAAATCAAATCAAATCAGTAAATGCAGTTCCCCGTCCCAGCTGAGGGAAGAGTTGCAACACTTCCTTCCCATTCTGTTCAAAGCACCAGCTTGTCAGTGAAGTGGCTGAAAGTGTGCACAAAGGTGCGTCAAAAGGTGCATAGGCTTTCAAAACGCTTGTCTGTTTTGGGGAGGCCCCCAAGGGCGGTCTCATTCTTCCTGCCCAGACCTTTGCAGGGAATCCCTCAGCAGCCTGTAGCCGTACAGCTTCATGTGCAGAGCAACATGATCACCTAGGGGTGCAAAGCGGGGAGGTCCAGTCCACAGTTAACAGCACCTGCCCTATGCCCCCTGAGATCTGGGCCCAGACCCTCTTGGCCTTCTGGAAAGCTGTTCACACCTGTCGCTTCCTCCAGGCATTGGAGTTGGCATGTTAGGGGAGCCCACTACATAGTGTGTCTACTTTGCGAGCATGTTATATGGTGCCTCGATTTCTTTCTCTGTATTGGATTATTTTTAACTTAGTTTCAGTATGGGCCTCCTTCCCTTCCCTTCCCTTCCCTTCCCTTCCCTTCCCTTCCCTTCCCTTCCCTTCCCTTCCCTTCCCTTCCCTTCCCTTCCCTTCCCTTCCTTCCCTTCCCTTCCCTTCCCTTCCCTTCCCTTCCACGTCATATATTTAGATGTGTGGCTGTATACTTTTTTGAATATACAAATGAATAAATAAGTCAGAATCTCTCACTTTTGGGCTATTACAGTCCTTGTGGTCCTGTAGGGAGCCACAGAGATGATCTTGGAGAAACCATCCATCTCCACAAGAAGCCTGTTAAAATTGGCTGCAATAACTGAATCTTGCAAGTCTGATTGTGCTCGATCTCCTCCCCCTTCCTATACTCCAATCTAGTGAATCAGGGAGGTGTCTGCCTGAGCCACCTTTGAATGCTATCTCACTTCTCAGGGCTTAAAAAATGTTTCGGCCCCTTTTGCCTAGGTAACGGTTCTTGCACGTTTCCATCAAGGTCATCTTCCTTACTGACTCCCTGGGTTATAAGAGGGAGAGGAGGAAAATCATAGGCAGACTTGCAAGATTCCGTTCCTGCAGCCTACCTCAATAAAGTTTAGTTCTAGTCTTCTTCTGGGGTCGCTTTCCTGATCTGATCTACCTTGTAGGGCTGACAGGTCCTCAGAGGCAAGGACCTATGTTGTCATTGCTCAGCGTCTCAAGACTTACTTAGGTGTAATGGAGACATTTTAGAATGCGCCCTAGTGGTGCACCCTTTGCTTCAAAGAAAGCTACTACTGCCCCAGTTGGCTTAGTCTACAGAATGGTGGTTGTCCTGCAGCCAGGGGGAGTCCATTCACGGGCAAAGGGCGTAGTGCAAGCTATAGGGTGTGTCCTTTTTAGAAAGGCTCCCTCAATCTCCAATTGAAGAGTCACTCTCTTCTGATCCTATTATTCCCCATCTGAATCCAGCAACTGGCCCATCCTGGCCCTGGGAACAACCCTACTCCAGTTCTTTTCTGGCTGGCTATATCTTCCCACGCCGTCTCTGCCAGCACTTGGGAGCGCCTGCTCGGACACCTTTCTTTAGCTCAGATAGGTCAGCCCTATGGCATTGAAGCCTGTTCGCTCTGGAGGTGATTGATTGCTGAGGATGGGGAATGAGGCACCATCTATTTAATTTATTTATTTATTTATTAAATTTATCTCTGCTCATCTCCCCTGATGGGGGACTCTGGGCAGCTCACATAACCCATTAAAACAATAAATATATATATACAATCACATAAAACATGAAAACTGTACAAAACATTACTAAGAGAAAAGAAAAAGAGAAAATCCAAGAGGCTGATGGTTTCCAGAGCTGCAGACAACAGGCCTCTAAGGGGCTAGCCATCTCCACGCCCGATGTCTTCCCTCCCCACCCCAGGCCAAGCGGCAGAGCCAGGTCTTCAAATCCCTCTGGAACGCCAGGAGTGAGGGGGCCAATCTCACCTCCGGGGGCAAGATACTCCAAAGGGCGGGGGCTACAGCAGAGAAGGCCCGCCTTCTGGACCCCGCTAATCAGAGCTCTTTTACTGAGGGGGTCCGAAGCATGCCCTCTCTGTGTGATCAGGTGGGATGGGTTGAAGTCATGGGGAAGAGGCGGTCCCTTAGGAAACCTGGTCCCATGCCATGTAGGGCTTTGAAGGTGATAACCAACACCTTGAATTGGACCTGGAAGCAAACTGGTACCGAATGCAGCTCGCAGAGCAACGGTGTTACATGGGCCCTTCTTGGGGCTTCAAAAATAGCCCACGCAGCTGCATTCTGGACCAGCTGTAGCTTCTGGATACTCTTCAAGGGTAGCCCCATGTAGTGTGCATTGCAGTAGTCTACATGGGAGATAACAAGGGCACGAATGACTGTTCGAAGGGCATCCCGATCCAGGAAAGGGTGTAACTGATGCACAACCCGAAGTTGTGCAAAGGCCCTCCTGGCCACAGCTGCCATCTGCTCTTCGAGCAGGAGCCGTATGTCCAGGAGGGCCCCCAGATTACGCACTGGGTCTGTCTGGGGCAGTGCTACCCCATCCAGCACCAAAGATGACAAAGTCCCGGATACAGAGGAGCCATTAACCCACAGAGTATTGCTCAGAGCTGAAATGGAAAATATACCAGTGAGATAAGGCCAGTGTTGAAGGCCCTTTGCTCAAGCAAACACTGCGGCAGCCCTTATCCGCTCAACTATTAATTACAAATGGAACCTTAACTATATGCAAAGTACTTATACATTAACCCAAAGAGCACCAATAAATTTGAAGATCTTTGCAGCCAGGAGCTAATGGACACTAGGGCCAGAATCGCCCAAAATAAATTGCTAGGCAGTTGTTAACAAAACAAGAGGAATGGAACAAGATTCGGATGGATTTCCTCCTCAGATACTTGCCCTGAAGTATTCCTGCTGGATTCATGTCCAGTGTTTTTTTTTTACTATAGTGATCTTTCTCCTCAATCTGTTTTCTCAATCCTGATTGGGTTTCCACACAACATGATAAATTATAATTGATGTGTGATTGCCAAAGAAGCCCAGCCCAACCACCCTGGAGAAAACTTCAGGGAACTGGTAAAATGGAAGTTGTTATGGGAAGACAGTTAGGGCAGAATCCCTCAAGACCACATGGGGTTTATTCAAAATCACCATAATAGATGTTCGGTAAAATGGACGTCACAGGTCAAGGAAATCCAAGAGGTCACCAGCGTTGTTAATGAGCAGAATCAAGGGAGCTATCGGAGAAAAAGAGGCTTCTTTTAGGTGAAAAATAAAAAAAAGAACTGAAACTATCACCAAAGAAATGCAAGGACAGCATAAGAGAATTTTCTTGCTTGGCATGCTATGATGTCGGAGCCCAATGGCCTTGGGAGTAGGATGGATGTGAAGATGGTTGGTCATTTATTATCACTTCATCCTGCTTTGGGGGTTGGTCATTTTTTTTCTGCCATCTTAAGCCCCACCAGTTGAGGACACAGTTGATGAGCTTCAGTGAATCCAGTGCCTTCCCCTCTCTGCCCACAATCTCCCCTCTCTTGATGTGTGTCCTCAGGCAGTCAGAAAAGAGGACCGGTTGGGTACTTCGGGCTCATTTTTCCAGTCCAAAGAGAACATTCCATCCAACCCCAAAGGGGAGCAGAAGACCCTTATGATCCTTGGGAAGTCCTCCAAGGGATCCCCCACTTGCACTGTAAACCACTAATGCGAATGGATTAAATAGATCAGAAGCATGGACAGGGGTTGAGCTGTTGGGTGACATGATTAAAAGAGGAGAAGCTGAAGGAATCCTTAGGCCGGTGTTTCTCAACCTTGGCAACTTTAAGATATGGGGATTTCAACTCCTAGAATTCTCCAGTCCACATCTCTTAAAGTTGCCAAGGTTGAGAAATGCTGCCGTAGACTGCTCTTCACTGCAGAAGATGTAAGTCAGGGTATCTGAGCTGAGATTTTTAGAAGGGGAATCACGGAAGAGAGAGCAAACAGCGGAGATAAATGACAACATTTTAGACCTTTCTGACAACTAGAAATCAAACAAATCGCTGGGTCTGGGCGATCTCTTCTGAGAATTCTTCAAAAATGTAAATAGGACATTGCTGCTGTTTTCACAAAAATTAGTATCAGGGCTGGAATGCAACCGCTGCCACACGAATGACAGAAAAGGCAAATGCAGAACTTAAGGGTTGATTAACCTAACATCTGTTCCAGATAAATTGTGGGAAGGATAACATTGTGAAGCGTATAGAAGGATAAATCTAAAAATAATAAAAAAAGAATTATTGTGGCTTCGGCAAGGATAAGTCCCGTCTCTGTAACCTTTCTGGGTCTTTAGTCAGTGTCGAAAAGTAACACAGGCAGATGGTAAGTTGGTCCACATGGTTCTTTCCCCACGGTTGAGTTGAAGCGCTCTTCACCCACCTTTGAGTTGGCAGAAACCCATCCTGGCATGAAATTTGCTCTGCCTCGTGCCAATCCCTCTCTTGTCTTTGCTCCCTCCCGGGCAACAGGTGGAAACCACATGATTTTCATACACTTGGAGGGTGTTATGTGAAGGGGGAAAATGCTACAATTAATACTGACAGAGTGAAGAATGTCTTAAGCCTATCCCTCTTGCAAGCCGGGGATGAGATGAAGACAAGGTCGTGGAGAAAAAAATGGTTGCCAGGGCATATGTGTGTCCTGCTTAGGCACAAACAGGCACAGAATTCATTGGCAGTTTTAAAAGCTTGTCACAAAGTCTGTTGCTGAAGAGCAAGGAGTGGTCGAAAAAGTCAAAATGACAGCCAGGATGGTGCAATCAAAGCTATGCCTGATTGCCCTGTTATGGCCACCATCTTGACTTTTTAACCTTACCCTGCGGGCACCCCTGCTAAAGACTCTTGAATTGTTGAGAAACTGTGAGGAGCTAAAGGTGAGCGAAGAGGTAGCCAAGTTTATAGATGACCTAAAATATTTAGGGGATGAAAAAGAAAAAGAGGCATAAAATAGCTCAGCAAGGGGTCACTCTAAATTGGGTGAACACACATTAAAGAGACAGCTATAGTAAATTGTACAAAAACTTAAAGTGACACACTGGAGCAGGAAAAAACCCTCTCTTCTATGTTCTGGGCTACCTCAGTAGAGCTTCCGTTGGGTGCTGCAGCTGCTGGAAAAAAGGCTCAGTTCATGCTGAGGACAATTGCAGAACGGATCCGGAATGAAACAGACGCTTTATGCAACTCTCTGCTGCAGTCGTGCTTGAAATAAAGCAGCTCAGATCGTCCAGAAAGAACAGGCGACACAGCCTCTCTTCCGAAAACCTACCATCTTTGAAAGCTTTGCATTTCTGAAAAAAAGGTAAATAAAGATGTATACAATCTGGGGAGAAGGCAAATGGTAGGAAACTCGCAACAGACCCAGAGAACGATTTCATACAGAAGATATTAGTGCACCCAACTGGAAAACCACAATAATCTTGGTGCTGGCAGATCAAAAACAGCAGCGGCAGCCAAAAAGTGTTTAAAAAGTCTTAAATGCTGCACTTTAAACTAATGAATGAAACTTTTTAATGAATCATATTAATTAACTTTTTTTTTTTTCTCTAATGGTACATAACACTTTTCTGATTTCATAGTGCATTGACCTGTGGCTATAAGGCTGCTAATATCAGTATTACTTTTATCCATTGAGGGTGATATGACGGTAGTGCCTTTGAGCCAGGGTTGACTCCTGGCCACTGCCTGGACAAGCCCCTGCCGTTTTCTTGGCAAGGTTTTTCGAAGTGGTTTGTCATTTCCTTCTTTCTGGAGCTGAGAGAGAGGGACTGGCCCAAGGTCACCCAACTGGCTTTGTGCCTAAGGCAGGACCAGAACTCATGATCTTCTGGTTTCCAGCCTGGTGCCTTTAACCATGACACCAAAGTGATTCTCTAAATCCTCTTCTTACCACCTGGAATTTGAATGGGGCCTTCCATTACCCGTCTTAAGTTGAACAGCCCCTTTGGAAGACGGAGCCACTCACATTGGGTGGTGGGTGGAAGGCAGAAGGGAGAGGTGGATTTAAAAGTGGGTGTCTGCTTGGAGGGGCCCCTGGGAGCCCCCCGTTTGCAGCAGGACGTTTCTTCTCAAGAGCTGTAATGGGTGAGGAAGCATGGAGTCACCGCTTTCTTCCAACCTCCATTTGTATTCCGAAGAAGGTCGTTTGAAAGGTAGAACGTGGTAAACAGCCATTATTTCATTTTGATGGTGGTAGTAAAATTATAGCGTTGGTTGAATTATTTTAATATTCGTCCATTACCATCTCCCTAAAACACTTCTAAGAGATTTTTATATCAGCACTGTGGTCCTGAAATTAGAGGAAAATTAAGAATCACAAGGCTGAGGGAACAGCTGTAATATTTGAAAGCCCGGCTTTGATTTTTATTAAGGTTTCATTTTTCCTGCCGGTGCCTAGGGAGGTCAGCACATCTCTTGGCAAGTTGCTGTCGCTGTGGGAGCTCCCGTGCTCAAGTGGAATGCACACCTTGAGATGACAACACACCCATTTCGCACTCAGGCTTTGTTACTGCTCTACACCAATGCGCAAGGCGTTCGGTGGAACCAAAGGCACTTCCCGACGTGCCACAAACGAAATGTGCACATGCATAGCTACACATTTTACACATCCTGAAATGAAATACTAAGGATCTCAGGGGGAAAGCAAGTGGGACTTAATCGTTTCTGAAAAGAAGGTGGTAATTATTTGGCATTTCTTCAACCTGGATGTCCTTCCCAGAATTCTTTACCGTGGCCCCTTGTTTGAGGAATTCTGGGAGTCAGAGGCCAATCATCTAGAGGCCACTCCATTCTACTATGGTGGAAACATGTTAAATGTTAAACCATTTTCATAAATGTGGGGAGAAATCCTCCTAGCTGTCGTTCGAGAGCGGCAAGTCGCCAGCTCCATGTGGCTGATTTTGACGTGCATGAAGCTTTGTTCAGTTTTCATCCTCCCAATCAGTTTCTGCAAATTCTGACTTCAGCACCCAGAATTCCCCAGACAGCATGGTGGTTGGATATGGAATCAGGGTGAAATATTGTGCAGCACTGAGAGAAATAGCAAGTGCACTATTGCTTTGAATTGGACGTGGCACTTGTGGTATTAGGATTTGCGTGAAACATTTGGAAATGTCCGTTGTGATGTATCTACTTTCGCGGCTAAATACCTTGAGCGTGCGATTCTGTTTTTTACTGAGGCCATAATAAGGGAAATAACCAGAAATATTTTATACAGCCTTGTTCCACTTTGGGAAGAAAGCAAATTCTGGAAACAAGTGATTCCTTTATTCTTTCTTTTAAAGAGTTTGATTCCACTCTTCAGCTGAGAAAGCTCCCAGAGCTTCATTTAAATGAAGACTTTCTGGGAGGGGGCATCCTGATCATAGTATAAAATTCATGGTGCATTGGAAAGAGGGATGAGGAGGGAAGGGGGGGAAGAACAAACATGCTCATAACCTGAAGTTGGAGTGAAAGGTGGTATTGAGAAGGAATTAGAGGCAGCCTTTCAATTGAACATCATGCAACAGCTGAAAGATAGGCAGTACATAAGTACTTTTGGACACATTATGAAAGACCCAGCTCTCTGGAGAAGTCTGTAGTTCTGGGAAAGGTGGAAGGAAAGAGAAGAAGAGGACCAGCAGCAAGATGGATGGACTCAGTTACTGCGGTGATGGGGGCATCATTGGAAGACCTGAAGGACCAAGTTAGGACAGATACCCTGGAGAAGGTCTATCTATGTGATTGCTAAGAGTTGACACAGACTTTGATGGCATATAATCAATCAATCAGTGGGAAGAAAGAGAAGAGGACGACAACCAGGTGGAGGACTCAGTTACAGCGGCAATGGGTGCACCATTGGAAAACCTGGCTGGGGACAGATGGTCACGGAGAGAATCTGAGAGGTTGCTAAGAGTGAAGCCCAACAGGATGGCACATAATCAATCAATATAAATACTAGTCATATAAATAAACAAATGAACTTTAAAATGTACTTTTCCATATCACTTTGAAAAGACAGCATCTTCTTCTTTAACGGCCACTAGTTTGTTTTTAAACAAAACATCCAGTATAAAATAAAAAGATCAAACTTTGGCCAAGCAGAGTGAATTCTGCTTTGTATGTGGATGGCAGACCTGCAAGTTCCATATTATCATATTCAGATATTATAGTAGCATATAACTAAAAGGAACATTAAAACTGAAATGATAGAATTCTGTTGATTAATGAAAAATATTTAGAATTTAGATGCTGTTGTGAAGGGGAGTAGAGGCATTTAACCAAATAGAAAACAGAATGTGATTTGTTTAGTTTCTGTTCAGTGGATTCTGTGACTCTAGCTAGTTCTTCTTTGTAAATCGCAGTCCATAGCTTAGGATGTGGTCGGTGATCCCAGCCATTGTGGCTTATTCCACCAACTAGGGTTAATGGGCGGTGAACCCAGCCGTTGTGGCTTATTCCAGCAACTAGGGTTAAAACAAGCCATGGCTTGGCACGGTGTGTGAATGAGCGTGAGAAAACAATGTATGTTTTCCCTCATGAGAGAATAACTTACTCCCCAGCCCATCACAGAGCCTTTAAGATAACGGGGGAAAAATGGTTGTCTTGGAGTCCTCCCACTGATGTGATTCAGTCTGTCAGGAGCAGAAGCAAGAACTAACCTGGTTTTATGTGCATCGTGGTGCATCTTCCTACAAACGTGTCTGAACAGAGAGATGATTGCTTCTTCTGCTGGAAACTCACTTCCCAGGAGAACTGGGGAGTTTCCTCTCGGAGTTAGACCAAAGGAGCAGGACTCTGAAAAATTGTGCTGAATATTGCAGAATACATAATCTTTCAGAAGCTGCTTTTCCCAACTGGAGAAATTAAACAGGAGCTGGCATGATATCCCTGGCACATTAATTTTCATAGCTGCTGATGCTGGTTAAGCCAGACAGGCAGCGAGCCCGGTCTTTTGCAGAGAGGGTGCACAGAAGCGCCTGCAGCCCTTTCCCGTGCACTCCCAAAGGCCCTTTGCCTCGGCTCCAGTGGTTCATTTAGAGTGTACCCCAAAGGTTGGCGAGATAGATTGGACCGCGCTGTCCTGGCTGTTGTGCGAAAGCACAGAGGACGGGAGATGAAGGCCTTGCGGAAGTTTTGTTCTCTAGCAGAACGCGCCCCGTTTCATTTTTTTCAAAAGCAGGCCGAGCGGTTGCAAGCCGCTCTTTCCCAGCCCTGCTACACCATCAGGCAGGCTCCCTGTGGCTGTTGGTTTTTCAGATTTTTTTCCAGAGTCCCTCCAATCCCATGCCAGCTTAATCGAACGCACAGCAGTTCCAGAATATCAATTCTGGCAAAGCACAGACATGCCCAGCTGAAGGGAGTCCTGAGGAGTGTGTTGGAAGAGATTCATGTACTAAAGGCCATGGAGAAACAGGCGCCTTCAGACGTGGGCTCCATTTAAATAGTGGGATTCTCACAGATTATCACTCCCCTCATTTACATTTTCACACCTCAGTGGCTAACAAATGACAAAAAGGCCTTTCTGCGCCAGTCGATTTAAAAGGTTTCAAACGCTCTTTCTACATCTGGGTGGCTTGCATCTCCCCAGCCTGAAAGAGCCAAAGATGAACTCCGTCCACGGGCACTTTCTTCATCAGGGACTCCACTCAGCACTCGGGGAGGCTCTGGTTTAAATTCCTGCACCAAGCTGGAGGTTGGATTTCATGGCCTCAATAGCTCTTGGATTCTGGGCAACAGCGCAGCTGCGTGGCACGGATTCTAGCTCGTGTGGACGAGCGATATCATGCCGAAAGCATAATATTTGCCAGAGGTTAACAGAGAAAGGGTAGGTAATGTGGTGCCTCTGGGCACCTCCCTTGGCACTCAGCAGGCTCTCTGCTGTACCTGACGTTTTTTGTTGAACGTCCTTTTAATGAAAAAGGAAAAGCTGGCCTATTGTAAAACAAAGCATTGGTCTCCAGAATCATCTTTATTTGCAGGAATGCCCCTTGACCCAACATAGACTCTAAGGCAATAAAAATGGTATTTGGCCCCAGAGCTGATGACCACTGCAACTTGTTGTACATAAATAAAATAAAATAAGTAGACTGCCCTTGAAGACCGTTCAGAAGCTTCAGCGTGACACAGCCAGGCAATTATGGGCCCACTAGAGTTTGTCCATGAGCTCTGTTGGCTGCCTGTTATCTTCCAGGCTTCAGGCCTGCATATCTCTTCAAGATTGCCTGCTCTGGACCGACCCTGCCCTTCCAGTGAGATGGAGAGGGCTTGCTGAGGGCCCTGCTCCAAGAGAAGTCCATTTGCAGTTGAGGCTTCTCAGTGATGGCTCTTGCCCCCAGATGTCTGGGTCACCCCCTCCCTGTTGGTCTTTTAAAGGTCTGTAAAGACATGGTTCTTTGAAAGAACATTTGGGGGATGCGGAGGACTATTCTGCTCCTGGTTTGGTGGCACATCTCTGCTTGTGGTTTATAACAGGTGATTTTGCCCATGTTTTTAACCCTTCTTGGTGGATGTAAGCCCCTCAGAGCCTGCAGGGAATTGAGTGTGGTATAGAAGCACAGTAAATCAAAACATAAATTACCCGCTGTCTGGAAAAAAGATAGGATAAGCTGTGATGGTTGAGGACATCCTGGTGGCCAAGAGACGACATTGTCTTCTTTTAAATAAATGCTTTGTAACTGGCCACAGTCCCATAGTAGCCAATTTCTGAATAGTTGGTCACTTGGGACAGCCTTTTTGTGAGAGCACCCCCGGCACACACTCAAAATTCCAAATGTTGGCCCAACAGAGTTGTTTTTCCAGCACAGAGGAGGTCTGTTTAGAACATTAGTGTGTGTGTGTATATTCATTCATTCATTCATTCATTCATTCATTCATTCATTCATTCTACAGGAGATCAACAACCCTCCAGATTTTGCTGAACTGGAACTTTTCACAGCCTCATCCCACCGAAGGCTTGAAGTTGTCACTCGGCAAGACCTGGAGGAGCACGTGTTGCCCACCTGTATTTTAAGGACATTAGAAAGTTCTTACTCCTCTTTTAGGCTCACCAGTGTTCAAACTGTTGTTTGTAGAAGCTTCACAATATGAATATAATCTCCCCATCAAATCTCAATATATTCCCTGTAAGGGACGAACAGCAAGGACAACCTGCAATGCTGGAAAAGATGAGGTGTTTTAATGTCCGTTTAGCCTCAAATTACATCTGGGCTCTGGAGAGTTGATTCAAATCTTGCGGCTTTTCCTCTCCATCATTCAGTTTCTTCCCCATCACTCCTGGCCAGGTATGTTGCTTTATCCTCTGAGCCTGAAGAGAAGTGGAGCGTTGTGACCTTGGATTTGCTTAGCAGCTCCACAACCTTGTGTGCGGAGTGGTGCTTTGTTCTTGACTTTGCTCAGGGAAAGCATTTGGGGGAAACGTGGCTGATGAAGCCAGAAGTGGGAAAAACGGGAACTTTTAGCGTGCATTGATTTCTTTAAATGTCTGCATCTCTTCACCCCAAATGGATTCCAAGATGGGACAAGAGACGAACAGTTATGCAAAAATACACTAAGCACATAAAATGACCATCACACCAGTAATGCTGTCTAAACAGAAGCAGTGCCCTTGATTCAAATGCAAAATCTGACCAAAAATTATTCTAATGTTAGTGGCATACCTACATCTCCTCCTTAGCATACCAACATCTCTCTTTCCTTGAGATAGTTTCTTAAGCTGTCCAACAGATAGCAGACTTTTACATGGTGGGTGACTTGAGGAGGAGAAGACCTTTCATTGACTCGAGAGAGTTCTGACGCTTTCCTTCAGTTTTCAGTTGAGACCAGATGGCTTCTGAATGGCTAAGACCCTTTCTTGTTTCAGCACCGTGGACAGCAAATTCCGTATCACCCTTGTTGTCTGATTGATTTGAAGCAGAGGGAGCAATGATGTTGGCTTAGATAAATCCCAGATCAATTGATCATGTTCCATCAAGTAAATGTCAACTCTTAGCGACCACTTAGATATTTTCCCCAGGAGGATCTGTCCCCAGCCTGGTCCTTCAGGTCTTCCAGAAGTGCCCCCATTGCTGCTGTAATTGAGTCTAACCACCTTGCTGCTGGTCATCCTCTTCTTTCTCCTTCCCAAATCTCAAATTCTTGTGGGTTATTTGGAACTTCTGAGTCCTAAAGCCTAGGGAGGATTTATTTCATTACTCTTCAGATGGTGCAAATGGGTTAGGAGATCCTGGGTCCCTCACCAGTACCAGCTTGGGAGGGAAATAAGAAGTTTGTTAAACCTGCTTCAGCAATCTTTTGTGGATCTAAAAAAACCAAAAGCATCTGCTTGTTCTTGAAGATAGTTTGGCAAGAGGAACAACAATCTGAAAGAACACTAATTCCCACAGAGGTCATTTTCAGCCCTTCTCCTCTTCCATCCAAAGAGGTTAATGGCGACCAGAGGGATTGCCCCCCACCAGTGAGAGCACTCCATTTGTGCTGTTCCCTCCCCAGGGAGGCTCACTTGTAATCAACATTGCTCTTGGTGTGCCACCGGATTGCTTAATGTATTTTTCTGTTTCAATCTGTCTGGTGTGTTTTATTTAAGAATGCCCTTGGTTTTGGAAATGGGTCTGGAAATCTTCCTGAAGAGAGGTTTATATCTTTTTAAAATAAAATAAAATACAAATTAAATGCCTGAACAAAATTTATTGGCTGCACCAACCAAATCCAGGCCAAATATTGGAGGGGAAAGGAATACAAAAGCCATAACTTACCACTCCTCCCCACAGTGGCCATAGGGCAGCAGTACCACCTCCTATATTACTCTTGTTCCTCCCAACTAAGATGCCAGTACAGGCTGTCCTGATCCTATAGGGAGCATACGATCATCTTAACTTTCAAGTGTTCCCACCACTGCTCTTTCTGCTAGAAACACCCCATCTTTAATCTCTTTCCAAGAAGGTTCTTCAGCACCTCCTTTGTCTTGGATGGTCTGAGGGTATCTGCCCAGGCCAAGAGGACCTTCAGGGTCCCAACCCTGTGATTCTATGATGCCTTTTAGGAACCCTCTTATTGTCCCAGCCTTTCTACCTCCTCCATTTTCAGCTCCAAGTAGACTTTTTCTTGCTACATTAGCCGACAGTTTTAATCTATTGTCTTATAGATTCATTTAGTGTTTTTGTTTGTTTTAAATAACAATTATGAGCGATGTTGGGAACACAGAGTGTTGATGGACTGGACAGAAATACGGTACCTTAAAAAAAATAAGAATAATGGCAAAGATGCATCCAAAGAAAAGAAGTGCATACTAAACATCACTTCCCAACTCAGTTCATAAGCAAATAATCCTTCCTTTCTGTACCTGGATGAATATTGCATGGCCACTGTCCAGCTCAAGCAACATCACAGAAGAGTCTAGGGCTTCCCCAGCTTCTGTAGGGGGCGATGAAATTAAGGGGGAAGAGAGTTTGCAAATTTTCCTCAAGATATTCAGAATGTCCAATGCAGGCTAAAAATCCACAGATTAGCACATTTTATTAACCCTATCAGGTTTGGTGAGCTACAGCTAACTAATATAAATGAAGTCAAGCTTTGCTTTTGCCCTGGTCCCACAAACTTCTGTGCATTGTCCAGCCACCCCTTTGGAGTGCAACTCTCAGCACCCCATTTGGAGTCCAAGCTGCCTGAACAAGGAAGGGATCGGGGATCTTGAACTCTAGATGGTGAGACTGTAATTCCTTAGCTTCATCTCTCTTTGATGAGATTTTATTGCTGGGGGAATCCTCCCGTTTGAAACTTTGCACTGATCTTACAGGCCCCCTGTAATGGTATGTGAGAAAGATCTTGGGAGATGGGGTGAAGAGATCCTGTGTAGGGAATGGTCAGATAAAAGGGAGCATAGCCCACAGCTACATAATGGGTGGAGAAAGAGGCTCAGAAGGGACCCTCCCTAACTTCTCAGGCTGTAAAGGAGACGGGGAAGAATTGTCCTTTCAGACTTGCAAGATTCTGTTAATGTAGCCTTACAATAAAGTAGAATTAGCTCATCTGGTCATGTTTCCTGTCTGGTTTACCTGGGAAGGCTGACACCACCAAAGCCACCTCAACTGGAAGAAAAAAAATCCCACCAATGAGGGAGCAGGAAGGCTGTTTTTATTATGTATATTTAGCTGTTCCTTGGTCATAGTTTAACTCTTTATTACATGAATTGCCTTGCCAATGGATGGGTTGCATTCATTGATGTGGCATAATTCATTGAAAGATGGGATATAAACACTTATAATAAAACACACACAAACCCAGGAGTAGTAATTAAATTCTGTACCTGCCTGCTGAACCTGTTTTGTTTCACTAAGATGGAGATAGTGCAACCCAATTAACCACCTTAGTTGAAGATCAGATGACTCTCTGCATAAGAAGCTAACCTTGGTTAAAGTTCATCTTGGTTCTTTTTTGTGCTTAAGAGATCGCACAAAGGCAGCCTGTTTGCTTAGTTTATGATTCTGTGTTTTGGGTAAACCATAAAAATGGGTCAATTGGTACTGTCGTTAACATGTTGTACAAAACTAGGTGCTGAGTTTTAGATCTTCTAAATCTAGAGAAAACTAGAATTTGATGCTTAGCAAATGGAGCCCCAGGTCCTTTTTCTCCCATTTCTCATTTGGGACCAGGTTTTTGTAATTCTACTGTGGAGTTGGTCTCCAAAACACCTTGATGATGTGAGACCTGTGGCCTAATCTTCTGAGGCCATCAAACCTGGCCACTGGTTGGCTCTCGGATGCCCCGGAATCCCCTTATGAAAAAAGTGTTTTCCAAAAGGGGATTAAGATCGGGTGTGTGTCGGTATGACGAATTGCCCCCGGGATGCCTGCTGCTGGAGTTAAGCATCACCACCTGTTCTGTATTTATTATGAGCAACAATTTGACTAACAGAGAATTTAGATTAATAACATTCAGCCCAGAGAAGTAATTTCCTTTGAGAAGGCAATTTGCATGTACTGTGCCCAAAAGAGCCGTCACCGCTCGCTCTTTTCGTGTCAGCACAGATAATGAAGTTGAAAATAACATGGAAGGTTAATAGGTCCTACTTATCTCCTTAGAGCCAAAAAGGAAGATTTGTAGCACTGAGCCGCATTTGCATATTTCCATTGGAAATTGAAAGTTTTCTACAACACCCCCAGGCGAGACTTAAGAGAACCCTTGGCAAAAGGGACCTAGCCTGTTATTATTCATCTGTGAGGCTGTAAACCTCTTAATTTGTACGGGTGGCTTCATGTGGAAGAGGACCGCTGTCTTTGACCAGTAGTTCAAGTTTTGATTGACCTTCTGGGTGGGGATGGAGCCACTCAAGAGAGAGACATGGATCAGACACCTTTCCACTCCAGAAATGTGCTCTAGTGCATTTAACCAGCAACATCTGGATCAAGGAGCCTTAGGACATCTTCAGCCAGACTTTCGGCAGCCCAAGTCACATGACTTCCTAGCCAGACAAGGAACGGACCATAAAATGGATGGGCTAGAGCAGTGCTTGAATTTCATTTGAAACTGTGCACTCAACTAGATGATGGGCTAGATGACCTGAAGGACTCCTTCCAGTCAAAAATTGTATGCTGGCTGGAGAATTCTGGGAGTTGAAGTCCATATATCTTAAAGTTGCTGAGGTTCAGAAACACTGAGCTGGGCAAGACTCACTAGAAATGTCCCATGACTCTGATGAGCAGGGAGTGCCCCGACGTAGCTCTGCATGATTACAATTTTGGAGCTGGAAGGAGTCCTTCAGGTCATCTAGCCCATCATCTAGTTGAGTGCACAGATTCAAATTAAATTCAAGCAACCCAGATGGATGGCTCTGTAGCTTCCTTTCGAATACATCAAATGAAGGAGAGTCCATTGCCCCTCTCGGTCAATAGTTCCACGATCAAACTCCTCTTACTGTTAGGATCTTTTCCCCTAACATTTAATTGGGATCTGCAACTTAAATCTATTATTCCCTGTCCTGCAGTTTGGAAGAAGAAACGACAGAGCAAGCCCAGCTCCTTCCATCTCTCTTCCTAAGACTTAGCTTCTAGTCCCCTGATCACCTTCCTTGCCCTTCTCTGAACCTCTTCCAATTTCTCTGAATCCTCCTTAAAGTAGGGTGCCCAAAACTAGGTGCAATATTCCAGCCAGAGTCTGACCAAAACAGAATAAATTGTAATGATTACTTCCTGTGATTTTGAGACTATTCTTTGGTTCATGCAATCTAAAGCTGCGTTTTCCTTTTTTGCAGCCACATAATTCTGCTGACTCATATTCAGTTTGCAATTAACTACTATTCCAAGGTCTTTTGATGAGTCCTGTTGCCAAGGCAGATATCCCCCATCCTATAGCTGTGCATTTGATCTTTGTATTTATCCCTAATACATTTCCTTCTGTTATTTTTAGCTCATTTCAATCAAGAAGTTTTGATTTTATCCCTGTTTTCTGGGGCATTAGTTATTTCACCCACTTATGTAAATTTTTTTGCAAATTTTTGCAACATTCCATCCAAGCCATTGCTAAAAGTTGTTGATGAATATATGTAATGGTATGTGGGAATGACCTTGGGAGACAGGAGGAAGACCTGCAACTAGACAATGGTCAGATAAGAGGCAGCTGAGCCCACAGCAGGAATGGGGGCATGGGAAGTGTCCTAGAAGGGATCCTTCCTAGTTTTCCAGAGAGTAAAAGGAAAGGAGGGGAGAAATACTTTCAGATTGCAAGATTCTGTTAATGTAACCATACAATAAAGATAGAGCTAGTGCTCCTGGATGTGCTTCTTGTTTGGACTACCTCACAGGGCTAGCAGTATAAGACCCAGGACCAAATCTACCCCTCAACCCAAAGAACACTTTCAAGGATGAGCAACTGCACCGCTTTGTGAAAAATTGTTCCGGTTCTCATTCCTGGATGTGCAACTCCAAAAACTGCTACTGCAGCTCCTTAGAAACCACACAGACATGGGTTCGGAAACGGATTCCAGATTCCAATTCTGTGGGGGTGTCCGCAGAATGTGCTCAAAAAAGTCCAAATGTTGGCTATGATGGTATGATTGAAGCTCCATCTGTTTTTGCATGCAGTGCCAAAACAGACAGAGCTCTCGTCGCACTGTGGCCGCCATCTTGATTTTTTTGACCACACCCTGTGAAAACCTTTGCAACCTTGTCCCCAGAGCTACTACAATAAAGCCTATCATCTCCCAACATCAGAGATTCCTGTACATTCAGATCTTCCCATGGGATACACATTGCCTCTCTTAGCAAGCTCTGTTACAGCCAACCTTCACGTCACCCCAACCGTTGTGTGTTTGTAGGTTCTGGCCCTTCTATGAAGCTGCAAACAAGGGTCATAGGGACCCTTCTTCTTTTTTCCAGGCGGAAGCAGAAATGTAAAATGTAAACGTCATAGTACTGTAGACCAGTGTTTCTCAACCTCAGCAACTTTAAGATGTGTGGACTTCAACTCCCAGAATTCCCCAGCCAGCATGGCTGGCTGGGGGATTCTGGGAGTTGAAGTCCACACATCTTAAAGTTGTTGAGGTTGAGAAACACTGCTATAGACATTAAAGAAGCAGTGAGGGTTGAAACGTTCTTTAAGTCCAGAGCAATGAGATAACATTTGGAGGTGACTCAGACAGACCCCTCCCTGATCCACTGGGGTATAAGAAGGAGGGGAGGTAAAGCACATTCGGGCTTGCAAGGTTTGGTTATATAGCCAACCTCAATACAGCTCTAGTCTTCCCGTGATTTCCTGGTCTGGTCTACCTAGAGGGCTGATAGATATAGAGTTGGAGCAGATGTTCTCTGTCCAGAATGAGAGGAGACACACCACTCTTTCCTTTCTGGTTAGTCCCACTGGGTAGAAGAAGAGGTCTTCAGTATTGGGAGTTGGGGCCCTAATGGGTCTATCTAACTGACTTCTGAAATGCTGGTCACCATGTCTGCCTTAGCCAGGGACTCTTCTCTCACCAGTAGAAGACAGAGGTGACCTTGTGGATATAGAGAAGTGGCCACACTGTTGTCTAAGCAGAAAGACGTAGTGGCTTCAGCAGTTGCCTCTATTAAAAGAAGGAAAATGTTGGGGTTGGAGCTACCTCGTTTAAGCAGGAGATGATCACAGGATACCCGGGACGTGTGTACGCGTGTGACTTTTGAACCTTGCACCATGTTGCGTCCAATTATTTATTATTTTTGTTGCATCTCTTGGTGGCATCACTGTCCCTGCTTCATTGAAATCCAGGGCACTTATTTATGGACCTTGAGTGAGCGTTTCACCAGTTAATTCAGCTTAGATTATAGAGACACAAACGACAGTAAGCTAGCGTGTGCGCGTGGGTGTCTTCCGCTCCCGCCACCTGCTTTCTCCTAACTTAAAAAGGGCCACATAGTTTTCATTTTGTTTTGTTATTATTGATATTAAAAATGGAAGTCAGGGATGCTCATAATTGGCTAGCACAAAATACATTAATTTTCAAAGGAGTTACATTATAAAATGCCATTCTGTTGCTCTAGATAATGACAAAGGGAGAAAAAATAGATTAGTCATTTAGAAACAAAAATAACCAGCTAGACAGGTCCTTTTCCACACATTGCCAGCTCGATTTAACCTGTTCTATGCTTCTCTTGGGCCCGGATATCTTTCTGGTGTGTTTTGCAAGAATTGGCAATTGACCAAACATCAAATTTCTCTCTCTCTCTTTTCCCCCTAGAGTTATTTGCCATTCTTTATTTCACAAGCATATTCAGCTGTGATGTCTCTGCCCTTGTATTAGCTGTGTCTGCTCCCCTGGGCATGTATGGAAGAAGCCTTGTTGAAATGTCAGAGAGCCAGAATATTCACGGCCCAAAAGGGCACTTTTCCGTTCACCAAGGCCAGAGTTCCACAGCCAGAGGCAAGAAAAGTTTCGGAGGCTGCAGACTGCATTTGCATTCATTTCTCGGTTATTGTTCCCTCTTAATTTTCAGACAGCAACCAGCTTCCACCAAACTTCGTATCCTTGCCTTCAGCTTGAAGCTGTGTCCAATTCATCACCCCACCCCCCGATCTCACTCAAAAATGATTCTATGAAAGTCAATAAACCGAATTCTTTATTGGTTAACCCTTTTTTATTTTATATAAACTTGTTCCTCCCCAGTGTCGAAGGGAAGTATAAACACTCCAGTATCGTCAGCAGAAGAGTTACGTTTGGGTTTTCCCTGTTGTTGGTTTGCAAATTCTGAGCAATGGGCAAGATTTTGGGGTGCTTGGTTAGGCTTTACGGCAGCGTTTGGGTTTAAAGTCCGCACACGTGGAAATAGCCGAGGTTGGGAAACACTGTGTGAAACATTAGAAAGAGTGGCGGGGATGGTGAAATGTCTCTGGAAACTATAACCTTCGTTTCCTAGTTGGTGACCCCACGTCGGTGAAGGAAGAAATTCCTGCAGATGAATGGGATTAAAATTGCACTGAGCGAAAAAGAATGTTAGGGTAGGAAAGCCGGGACAGGCTGTATCCAAATATTCAGAATTTTCCACCTCGCTTTTAGATTTTGTTACTGGCAAATAGGGCTTTTAGCCCATTGCACAACTAAAAATGTGCCCTCGTTCCCGCTCTGGCACAGCAAAGCCGCAGAAGCAAGTGTTACAAAAATAGAGTTTGAACTGCTTTCTAGAGTGTGGTAGAATGGCTTTATAAACACATCCAGACCAATTTTGCCGACAGCTGTTCATCGGGGGCGCATGGCTTTCAGCGCATGGGAGAATATGTGTCTACATCTCTCTGGCTATTAAATCAGTTTAACAGATATACTCCAAGTCCCCTGTCTTTCTTTCTCCTGTTTATTAAGGAGAAGGAAGTGATTCTCTTTCTTTTTTTAAAACCACTGTGCTTTGTTTTTGCTGGAGGTGAAAGTATTTTGTTTTTTAATTTGAGCTACACGGAGGCAGCAGAGACAAAGCCATGTTTCAGTTGCAAATCTTTAGCTTGGGGTGAAACTTGCCGTCCTTGCAAATTTACCTCGAGATGTTTTTATTTAATATTAAAGGTAGGAATATGGATGGGCGAATGATGGTCGGCACTATGCGTTTCTCAGGACGTCTGCACCAGCAGCTGTGCAAAGGACAGGCATTCCAGGGGTGCAGCTTTTCACTGGGGAGAAGAAGAGCTGACCCTGTTGAATTTCTGCCCTGAACTCTGGGTTAGCTAATAAAATGGACAGGACAGAGAAAGTAAAGGGTTTCTTTGGAGGGTGGACAATGGCTTCAAAATGCGGTGGGGGACTTCAGAACAGCAAATGGGAGACAAAGCTGGGGAGGACTGTCCTCTGTTTCTGCTGGAGGAGCTTCCCAGATGGTCTTTTTTTCTCCATGGGGGGCAGTTTGTGGTTGACGAAGTCTCTTGAGAATTCATCCATACCCCAAACTCAAACAACTGGGGTGCCATGCAAAACTGCCCCGAAAAAGCGGACTTAGCATCACAGAACAAGCCCCTCTGGACTTCATGCTCGGCCCAGGAAGAGCTGAACTGACGCCCAGATCCCTCCCGGCAATTTCCTTCCCGGCTTTGTCGATTCCTCAGAAATGTGGTGGGGGAAATCTGTTTCTGCATCACTCTCTTTCCTGGTCTCTTGCTTGCATCGTCCTGGAGCAATGGAGGGGCAGGGAGGGTGGCGCTCAGACAGCTGAGCCTGAGAAAGGAGAGACGCATGTGATGAATGCATAAAGGATTTTTCTCTTAGGGAGCTGGGTTGGAGGAGAGTCATTCATCCTCCTTCTGTTCCCACGGCTGTAGCTCCATACTGTACCGGCAGCAAAACTATGGGTGGTGATAAGAGGCGCGTGGCAAGGCATGCGCCCTCGACTTGTGGATCTCTCTGCCAGCAGTTAATGCCCCTCCCCAGCTGTAAACGGGGGCCTCTCTCCCTCCCTTTCCTTACAAATCAATGCATCTGTAGCCTTGGACGATCCGGTTGCTGTGACGCCTTTCCTTCTGAATGGGTGGCGGAACCGTTCGGCTGTCGTGAGACACACCTGACATAACCTTCACCCACCAGCAAACGCAGGAATGTTCCAAACGTCACGTTGATGGGAGATGTGTTTGCTTGCCATGTTTACAAAGATTAGACAGCAAGGTTGCATTGAAATGGCAGGCTGGAATGAGATTTCTGGAAAAGGGAGAACAGGAACGGGTTCCTTAGGGAACCAGAATCCAGTAGGGCAAGTATGGGGCTCCCTTCCCCCAATACTGCACCTTCTTGTAAGGGTTAGGCCGGGCCTCTGGGTGCTCATGTGTAACTCTGGACCTGCACCCAGTTTGGGATTTGAGGGACAGCATGGCTGGAGATCAGGCAAAACCGAAATCTAGGCACCGAGTGTAACGGATCTGGCCAATCTCGATTCTTCTCAATGCTTGCTAAACTCAGGAGCCAAAGATGGTCACGAGGCTGAAATACCAGTAAGCTTATTAAGCTGTAACAGTATCAGAGGCCTGGGGTTTGGGAGTCCCGCTCTGAATCAAATGGGGTGAGTTGGGAAGAAAAGCTTTTACTGACGTTCCATCACATATATCTACTTTCCTATCCATGCTGTGATGTGCTTGTCCCTCCTTAAAGTAGGGATGAACATGGGAATAGGAATGTGCATGAAATTGGGTGTGGGACGGCAGAGATTTCATCCATGAAATGTGTTCCATGCCCAGAATATTCCACATTCCTCTTAAACAATCACTTTTAAGCAAGACGGGCAGCTGTAGAAATACGATAGATAAATAAATAAATAAATAAAATAAAAACTCGGACTGTTTCCAGCATTTTGTCACGGATAAAAATGGGAACTGGCTGCCTTGTTTTTCATACTAAGAGAATAAATTTAGGTGGGTGATTGTCCATGGCGAGTGCTATCTATTACCTCTCTTATAGAAAAATTGGCCAAGAGATTTCAAGGTGCATTTCAAATTCCCATAGCAAATAATGGAAGCAAACACCAGCGAACCCCTACACAGAATTGTGCCCAGCAAGAAAATCCTGTGGAGAATTCACTTAAACAACATCACTCATAAACAACATGACGACTGCAAAAATATGCATCTCTGGTGTTGGCGCATGGATTATGTTGGGAAAACCCAACAGACAAAGCAACATATTTTTTGCATTTGACAATCTGAAAACGCAGCAGTTTAGCAATATTATTTGTAATGACTTGCTGAAAAAGTAAACCCAACCCACAAAGAGACAATGGCGTCGCATTACAAACTCATGAACATTCTTGTAGAAGAGATTTTTTTAAAAAAGCTAAAATTATGTACCAGGCAGTCAGAAGTCTTAGAGGCTTCACTCACAAAGCAAATACATGCTTCTCTTTCACTCCCAGCCCCTTTTTCTCTCAACTAGCTCCAGCAGTGAGCGATGGAATCTGTGCCTGTTGCTTTATTAGCTAATGTACCGTCCAAATTTTCACAGCTTGGAGGAATTTAGGAAAAAAAAGCTAATTACAGGACATCAGAAACTTGAAACAGTTTGGAATGAAACAGTTTTATTGAACAAAACTTTGAAACAAAGGATGTTTTATTTCAAAACTGAAATACCAAAATAGTTCAGAACAATTCAAGCCTAGAATGATTTGCACCTCCCTACAAAGCACTGAAGGATCCCTGCCAGGGAATAGATTTAGCAAATCTTCCAGTCTGGAGAAACCATACATTTAAACAAGGTTTGTGGTTTGAAGTGGAGCAGAATGAAATCAAAAACTGCAGTTGCAGGAATTCTGAATCCTCTCTGACGTTTTGGGTGGCAGGAATCAATTCTGCAATGACTGAGACTTATTGACTCTGTGTTCACCCTGGATGGTGAAATTTTCCTTTCCTTAAATGAAAAAGCAAGGCTGTATTGGCAAGCTGCGTTTCAGGATTTGTGTACCAGTTATAATTACACCAGCTTTTTAACCTAGATATTATCCCAAGGCAATTTATAATTAAATCAACAAACAGTCTTGAAGGATTAGACGTGTATTAATATTAGATTCTTCACCTTGATGGAGATTTCATTATTGTTATTTCTTCTTCTCCTTCTTCTCCTTCTCCTCCTCCTCCTCCTCCTCCTCCTCCTCTTTTATCTTTCTCCTTTCTTCTTCTTTAGGAACTATGCTATGTTCTTCCAAAGCTCATAGACTGAATATCACATTTATTTTCTAGCAAAACTACAATGGGCTCAACATTCATCACTCCCTCATCCACAGTCCAAATCTGTAGTCCCATCAGTGTAAAGTGAAGTGTGGAAATGTGCAAACCCATGACACTGAGTGGCAGTGAGGAATAGCACATGTGCAAGAACAGACTTTTGTTTTTATGGCTTGAAGTCCACCATTCTGATATTTTATATCCATATGGGAATGTTTGTGAAAACATCTCCACTCTGGAATTAAAACAAACACAAATAATTCAAACAACAGATTTTGAGCAAAATTAGGAAGTCTGACTATGCAAGTGATCATAGAGAAATGATTTCCTGGGGCAATAATTGTTTTGAGTGGCATTTTAAATTTCACTCCGCTGCAGTTTTGACATGATGTGCTCCTTTTGAAACGGGCACCAAAGCTGTGGATGATCCACAGTTGGGAGCTGAAGCCACGTATCTGAAAGATGGAGAAGCAAAGTACAATCAGAAGGTTCGGTTCTGGTGTTGTTCCTTTTTGCAAGCCAGCCCTGCCATTTTTTAAAAAAATATTCCTCCAGATGCCCAATGCAGGATCCTTTGGTTGCCTTTTGAACATGGGGAGGGGGCACAGGTTCATATGGGGGGGGGGAAGGGGTTGAATCTAAGTTTGAAAAAAACAGACAACAGAATGTGCTTTTCATGTTTTGTTTTAACATTGGAGAATGACATAGTCCTTTTCGACATTTGAATTGGATAAGGTAAAATAGAAAGCGGTTGTAATTTGGGTCCTAATAAATCCAGGTAGCCCCCAGTTTAAGAATGAGTTCTGTTCCCAAGGTCTGTCCTTAAGCTGAATTTGTGTGTAAACTGGAACAGTATTATTGTATAATACTGTATAAGTAGTCTTGTGTAATGAACTCAAACCATTGTGTATTTAACTCAAATCATTGTGTATTTAACTTGAATTTTGCTATAATAGGCTCCATTCTTAACTATGGGTCATCCATAAACCAGGTGTTCTTAACCCAGGCACTACCCGTATCCTCTTCTCTAGTGCATATTAAAAACACTTATTTAGAATAGCTAATTTGCTTTATGGGACAAGAAAGGAGGGAGGGAGGGAAGGAAGGAAGGAAAGAAGGAAGGAAGGAAGGAAAGAAGGAGAGAGAAGAAGAAGGGAGGGAGGGAGGGAGGGTGGAGAGAGGGAGAGGAAGGAAGGAAGGAAGGAAGGAAGGAAGGAAGGAAGGAAGGAAGGAAGGAAGGAAGGAAGGAGGGAGGCAGGCAAGGAGGCAGGGAGGCAGGGAGGGAGGCAGGTGAGAGGGAGGCAGGGAGGGAAGGAAAGAAGGAAGGAAGGAGAGAAGGAAGGAGACAGAGAAGAAGGGCGGGAGGGAGGGAGGGAGGGAGGAAGGGAGGGAGGGAGGAAGGAAGGAAGGAAGGAAGGAAGGAAGGAAGTTAACTCCTACTATTGCCAACATGCAATTCCACGATAACCTGAGCCTTTTAATAGATGAATTATTTAATCTAATTTGCATACATTGGATGGCAGAATATAAAAATCTGACTGATGCATCAATAGACTTAAGGGTTAGGGGTTTTTTTTGAGGAATTGAAGCTGGGAAAGGAAGACAAAAGGTTATGGGAATGGGAAGTTCTTTTATCACATCATCACGTTTGTCTGGCTGTCAGCCCTTCAAGGTAGGGCAAATTAGGAAACCAAAGTCATGCAGGCCAATCCTACATTTATTATAAGGTTATGGTAATTGTCTCTTGCACGTCTGTATGCGCTTCCCCCACCATCACCTCTCTTTATCTTCATGAGAACTAGGGAGGGTCTTGTCTGAGATGCTTTCTCAGATTACGGTTCTGCTCCGGACTCAGATTTCTTTTATCTGACCCTTGCCTTGGTTGTGGCTCTTCCTCCTGTTCCTCAAGGTCACTCCTTCTGCCCATTACACTGGCCGATGACAGCATCTTCTCAGGGATACAAGCAGGGATCTTTCCTCACCTGCCTAGAGATGCTGGGATTGAAACCATGTGCAGTGCAGGTGGCCTGACTTTCAGCTACAGCCCTTCCCAGGCTGCGGGGAGAAGGGCAGCTCCACTAGGACCAATGTATTCCAGAGAGCAGAAATCCAAAAGCAAGGATGCACATTGAAAGACATCCCTTAGAGTGGGCACATCAAGCAACACTCACTGAGACAACCATGGAAAGAAGGGATTGGTTGTGTTCAGCAAAGTGTGTTCAACTGGATAAAACTGTGGGCTTTTCAGAACACTGCCTCAATTTCCTCAATTTCACAAAGTGTCTTCCATGTATTCTGTTCAGCAGTGGGACAGGCATTGTCTTGGGATGGGTGGCCATTAATTCACTGGAGGTTTTCAAGCAGAGGTTGGGTGGCCATTTATTAGAAGTATGCAGGTGGCATCTGACATTCAACAGAAGATTCAGCTGTTGCCTCCTGAGACCTGTCCACTCCAAGTGGGGGTAACAGACAAGGAGGATAGGAGGAAAGTGCACTCCTAAACATGGCTAACCCCCAAGGGAAGCCATTGAGTTCAGTGTAACTTACTCCTGAGTAAATGTTCTAAACAGTCTGGGAGAGATTTGGAATAATAAATTATTGGGTTTATCCAACTCATTGAACCAGCCCAGCTAGAGTAAGTAATGGCATTCATACAATATGTAAAGCTTTATTAAAGCTTAATCTTGATTTGGGGGTAGGGTGTCTTAACATAGGATTCAATGTATTCTTCAAACCCAGAAAACATACTAATTCTGTAACCAAGTTTGCTTGGGTACATATGGGTCTTTCCCCATAGTGGAAAATAAGCCTCTGTAACAATTTTTATACATTCTGAGACTGCTGTTGACAATGCTGGCATAAGAGGGAAAACACTACTTAGACCAAGCTATATAGTAAAACATGATTTAAGCCTGTTTTACTCCTGGGGTGAGGATGAAATGAAGGCAACGCTGGCAGTTGCCAGGGTGTTGGTGTAGATGGGGAAAGGTCCCCTGTGGGTACTCAGAGGGGAATATTTTACAGAACTCTTTTTCCTTGAATGAATGGTCTGTTGCTTGAATTTTTCTTCAAATCAATACAGAGTTTGTGCATGAGAGAAAGAAAGAACTCTGTGTTTTGTTTTGCTTCTGAAATTTCCCTGGTGCCTCTTTCTCTGTCAGCTTGTCTTTGACCACCTAAGAGGAAAGGAAGCTTTGTGGCCAACACTTCATACTAAATAAATTTTCAGAAATCTAATGAGCCACCCTTCCCTTGTCCTCTGAGAGATACAAATCTTACCTGCCTACACAATTCTGGGCAAAGGGGGAAAATAAAGTCTTAATTTTTCAAGATTTCTCAGCTGCCCTTTTGCACTGAAGCTCAAATCTGCTATTACAAATGTTCTCTCCCTCCCCTCCAAGGCACCAAAGAAGAATGGGTCATCTAACCTGGTTAAAAATGTTCCCTTGGTTCCAAAAAGCCAATGGCGAAGGTCTTGGCAATGCTTGTGGCTTAGGGAGAGGAGAAGCTGGAGAAAGTGCACAGGCACAGTGGGGACAGTTAAGCCCCCCCCAAATCATGCCAATCAGAGTCATTCCTGCCCTCACTGAATTTGCATTGGTCAAATTCTAATTGTGTGCGTATGCTGTTGTTTGGAATTGTCTTCTTAATTTCATTTAATTAAAAAGCACCTAGAACAATATTTTTCAAACTTAGAAACTTTAAGATCTGTGGACTTCAACCCCCAGAATTCCCCAGCCAGCATGAAATTCCAGGCCCTCTGCTGAAGCTCGGTGTCTTAGGATGCCTCTCATTGCTTTCCCAGGTGATGGAACAGGTCCACTGTATGTCTACCTTCTGGCATCATCTGGAGTTTCTCTGATAGCTGTCCTGCCCTGCAGGCTTGTGCCTGCACACCTGGAAGTTTCTCCCAAGGTGTCTGGCACCTGAGTGTGCTACACTCAGACCAGGAGGCCCTTCCCTTTCCTAGAGCCAGAAGACCACATTTGGAGAAAACCTGGCTCTTTGGGGTCAACCATCTCCAGAAGAAAGGAAATCAAAGCAGATCTCCAAAGACTCAAAAGTGGTGCCAAGGAAAGTGTTGAAATCCAGTTGTTGGTTTGCTGCCACAGGCTGGTATTTCAGAGAGATGGAAATAGGAAAATGTGTGTGTGTGTATGTGTGCGCGTGTGTATGTATATACTGATGAGAAGTCACTGCCTCCACCAGAACAGCCAGTGAGCCAAGAGTTTTATGAAACTCTTTGAAGAGCATCTCGAAGCAGGGGAGATGAAGCAAACCTTAGCACAGCCCAGGGGTGTCCCCACAGTGTGGTAAAAAGAAATCAAGATGGCAGTGTGATTGAAGCTCCCCTAATTTTTATGCAGAGGTGAGGCTTTGATTGCCATCAGGAAGAAATCATGTCCCACTCTATCTTGCCCTGACCATGAATCTGGAGTTCTATGTTGGCATCAAACTCAACAGCCACGTTGGGATCAAGCTCAACAGGACTCTCTGTTCCTCTGTCAGCCCCAGATCCAAGAGACTGGGGTGGAAGGAGAGGTCAAAGGAAGCATGAACTTGCCCATCCGTAGGTGGTCTTGAAGCCCAAGGAGCATCAGCTGGGCCTGAGAAGGGGAGGGAGCGAAGAGGCCAAGTGTGTTATTTCCCCTTCAAAGAATGGCTGCGCCGTGGCTTCTCCGCAGGTAGTTGAAAGCGCTCTTATTGTTTCCGCTTAGAAATTGCGGTTCATAATCAAAACAGAGGCTGGCCCGGATTCTCAATTAGGTCCAATTAATAGGGGCAGTCCCCCCCCCCTCCATTCCTGATTGTTTTCCTGAGCTCAGTGCAGTTTAGCAATTCATTATACTATCCCTTTCCTTCCTTTCTCTCTGTGTATGCGTGTGTTCACAGCCAGTTTTTTTTTTTCTTCTTTTTTGCTAATCATATCCTGAAATTAGAAGAATGCCTGGGAGGAAAATGAACCTGGCTTTTTCATTTCCCAGAGACTGGCTGGCGTTACACCCTTGACGATGAGAGGATGGCAAACGCTTTTAAACTCCGGTTTGCTTGAATGGAGGGCTAGAAAGTAGAGTGGTGATGGTGGTTGGTGAGTGGTGGGGATATTTTCCCTAACTGCAAAGACTTCTGCGGCTGGGAAAATATACTTCCGAAGGAAATATTTGTAAATGTTTAAAGACCACCAACATTTTTAGTCTCTCCAACCACAGATATGAATGTTTTTCTTGGTTAAGAGAAACACTGATTTGGAAAACTAAGTTCTTTAAACTTAAGTGGCATTCCTTAATTATAACTTCGGCCAGAGTGAAAGATGTGGTGTCAAAAATTGCAAACAAAAGGGGATAACATGGCATCTTACCTTGTCATTTAAATCAATGCCTGTCAGGGAATGTAAAAGTTGGAAGTGACCTGAAAGATCATCTAGTCCAAGTCCTTGTCCATGGCAGGAATCCACATTTATAGAAGTCAACTGTTTTACCTGTTGACTTCCATAAATTACCTGTCAGCTACTAAATACTACACATTGACATTAAGTAACATCAGAAATCAAATGCCTGGATAATACCTGGATGATAAGTCAGATCTAGATGGACATCAGAAATGGTCAGCCCAGCTCCATCTAAGCTCTGGATTCCATACTTAGAAAGGCCATAGTGGTTCTTCACTATTTTAGCACTTTTGCAAAATGCGTGTTCAACACCAGTATTTGCCTAGGAGAATTTCTGTATGCTAATGTAAGATGTCATGCTGTGGAAGCAAATGGCTTCTCTTTTCAAGGAGAGTAGAATGAACCTTGCCCTCAGGGTTGACTTGAAACCTTTGCTGGAGATGACGGATGGATGGATGGAGAGAGGGATGGATGGATGGATGGATGGAGAGGGAGGGAGGGTAGGAATGCAGGAGGGAGGGAGAGGGAGGGAGAGGGGGAAATAGGGAGGGAGGGATAGATTGTTCCCTAACTCTCCAAACTGGGAAGAGGAGAAGCAAAGTCCTTCCAGCAGCACATCACACAGCAGAATGTGCCAGAGTGCTCCAAGAGACTTGTAGGAGGGTGACTGGCGATGGGAGTAATGCAGTTTTGCTGTGGGCCACCCCAATCTACCTGGAGCCATTCTTCTGCAGACAGATGCTTGCAAGACATCTGGAAGCTTCTTGGTTAGGTGAAAGACTGCAGGGCGGCCAGATTTGGCCTCAGGACAGAAAGCCGCTTGTCTTCGCTGAGCCTTCTGCTCCTTCCCAAACACCATCTGGATCTAAGCAGAGAATCTCAGACACCCTCGGTCCCTGGCGTTGACTTAGAGCCTCTAAAATCAGCAGTTGTGTTGTTGATTGAATTCTATGATGGAAAACATTTATTTTCCTGGCTCAGACTGAAGGAGGCTTTTAAATCTGAGATTGAATTTCCCTCGAATCTAATTTCCTTGTGACTGGAGATATTAAAAGAATTAAAATTCCTTTTGTTTCTTTTATAAGGTAAAATGGCTGCAGTCAGCATGAATTCCTGGCCTTTGTTAAACCCAGTTTCCCACCCCAAATGATAGAATAATTATGTATCATTTCCATCAAACTTCAGAGGGACTCTATATTTTCTGGCCAACCTGAGTGTCAAGGCACAGGTTTTCCCAAAGAAAGAAAGTTAAGTCATCTTCTAAGTTACTAGATTTCTTTTAAAAATAGCTGTCTCTTACTATGAGATGAAGAGTGTGTAACTTTTTTGTTGGTTGAGGCTGTACTTACTGAATTGGGGAGGAAATGCAAGGTGTGGAGCAAAGTAGGTTGAACCACACATTCAACAGAGGTTGGGCTGGGTGTTCCCTTCCATGAGGTGTAGATGCAGGGAGATTCTTGGTTTTAAAAACTGTATTAAGCCTATTTTAAAACTGAAACACACTTCTGTGTCAGTGTCTTTCCTTCTCCAAAATAGCAAGAAATGTTTGCTATTGGAGGAGACTGAAGAAGCTGCCAAAAGAGGCTTTGCAAGGCCTCATGTAGTCTTGGTGGCTACAGCTACTCACCTTTTGATTAAAAGCAGGAAGGTAACATCTCCTGGTATTTTTGTGGCCACAGCTGTGTAGTTTTCTTGGCAACCATGGAAATGAACATAAGAACATAAGCAGGATTGGACCCCTGGCTCATCTAGTCCAGCAGTCCATTCTCAAAAGGACAACCAACTGCCCAAGGAAGCCCACTAGCCTCCCAGCAGATGGCCTTCAGAGGCGGTCCTGTTGCCATCAAAGCTAAGAGCTTTGGATCTCCATGACTTCCATGAATTGGTCCAACCCTTTCTTGAAGCCAGTCAGGCTGGTAGCCAAGCACCACATCTCAAAGTAGTGAATTCCAAAGGCGAATTGCACATTATATGAAAAATGGCTGGCCCTAGCCTTCATCCAGGTTGGACTTTAAAGCCTAGCCTATCAGCTGTGGCAGCCAGTTCTCAGATGGCCACAAGTGAACAGTCTGATACAGGTCCAGTCTGTTACCAAAACAAGAGACTGGTGGAAACTTCTAGCTTACTACATCACAGGGGGAGGAGAAACAGGAACAGGAATTTGAATCTTGATTTTGTTATAAGTAAATCTTACATTTGATTCACTGCAGGCCCTGGAGCTTCTCAGTCTGTCCGTAATTACAGACAATGACCAGTCTGTATTAGCAGTCACTGGAATTCTTATGCAAAGGCTTATTTAGCGTTTCCATAGAGCATCAATGTATCTGAGCTTTCACGTCCTTGGAAATCTATTCTTGCACTTCATTGCTGGGCTAGCTAAGGCAAGTTGGTGTAAGTGGAAGGTTTTCTGGTCCCCCATCCAGGGACTAACCATGTCTGACCCTGGCCCAGTCATGGGTGTGGAATCCTAATTCTTTTCCTACCTGAAAATGGCCACTTTGAACTCTTATCTGTGGTTAGGTGTGTGGCTGTGGGGTGGAGCAAACAAGGAATTGGCCGTGCTGAGTGCATTCTGTGCATACAAAAACATTGGCCCCTTCTGTGCATCTTCTTGGATGAGATGCAAAATACACCTGATACATACTGTCTTCCTAAAATTGGTGTGAGCCCCCTATTCTTCAGGGAAGTGCAAAGCATGGAGTTATAGAATGTTTTCCAGAGCAATTGTGTGGAAACAACTAGTTATAATTGTTCTGTCTTTATTTTGTAACCCAGTTTGAGAATTCCGTGCAGTTACGGAATAACCACTCAACTATGGTGCTGATAAGATGGGTGGGGAGAAGCAGGATGGCTAGAGTAATAATAAAAAACAACTGTAATAGTAATATTACTGCTATTAATAATGATAGATCTTGCAGGCAATTTCCTAAAAATAATGTTAGCCTCTAATTGAACATGTATTTTCCATAAGTACTAGAGGCTTTGAATCCATTGCTATAGCAACTTGATAGACCTTCTCAATGCATAGCGCACCATTAGTTTCTTGCTTTATCTGGGGGAGGGCCTGTTTATAAAGTCTACCCCCACACTCCATAGTAAAGAATCTGATGGAATTTCTAACTCAAATTGCTTTGTTAATTCTTAGCTGTCCTTCAAATTTAACTTGATCCAACCTGAAAAGCAATGCCATACATATTTATTTATTTTTTTACCAAAATAATTATAAGGAAAAGAAGGAAGGAAGGAAGGAAGGAAGGAAGGAAGGAAGGAAGGAAGGAAGGAAGGAAGGAAGGAAGGAAGGAAGGAAGGAAGGAAGGAGAAAAAAGAGGGAAGAAAGGGAGGGAGGGAGGGACGAAGACAGGAATGAAAGAGGGAGGGGGAAGGGAGGGAGAGAGGGAAAAGATTCAAAGTGGAAAACAGGAGTAGCCAGCAGACACAGATGTTTCATTGGCAGAGGACATCTCTTTATTTCAGATATTGCTCTCAAAGTTTAACCTGATGTCTAAAATGTTAGCAGTCCCCGTCACATAATGCCAAACTGGAAAGGCAGAAATCCAGACGAAAATCTCCCTGTTGGATAGCTACTGTCACTGCCTTCAAGAGGAAATCTTTCCTAACGTTCAACTGAATCTGACTTCCAATAATTTATGTCCTTCTTCCGTATCATTTGTGATTCTGGAAGAGAGAACAGGTCTCGGGATAGCAAGCATTTCTAAATGAAATGGGTTCAGAGTAACAGAATGAAATCTAGTAGAGAAAAATTCCAAGTTGTTGTCTAATCATACTTTGTAAAAAGGATCTTGGGAAGGCAGTGGGTTGTAAACTGAACATGAGTCTGCAATATTAAGAACTCAGAAACTGAAAGAAGTTTGGAGAAGGGCAATTAGGATGGGCAGGGAATGAATAGAGGAGAGATGAAAGGAACTGAAAAAGTCACTTGTGCATCTGAGTGTAGGACATAGAATAATCTGTTTAAGGCCAGTTCCCCACTTGCACCAAGTCATGGTACAAATATTTCCATTCATTCATTCATTCATTCATTCATTCATTCATTCATTCACGATATTTATATAGCCTATCTCACACAACATAACTCTGGGCAGCATATAATAAAAAGCTAGCCATAAAATGAACAACATTAAAAACATTTTTAAACATTAAATATCTTTTTTTCCTGACATGTCTTTGTGATATTATCTTCATCTTGTCCCCTGCCCATGAATAAGAGAGGCTTAAATCATTATTAGCTATGCTGGGGTTCAAGTAGTGTTTTCCCTCTTAATCCAACAGCATCTAGCAGCAGCTGCAAAATGTGCAAATTCAGTTACTCATCACCACCCTCATGTCAGAGCTATGACTGCGGCAGTGCTGTGATTGGATGATAGTCCCCTCCCTGCCCCCCGGGGTAACCGCAAAGCCGAGAGGAATCAACCAGTTGCTTCACTTATCATGGGCTGTGCACACCAAATCAGGACAGCACTGTTTGGCAGTGAGTCAGAAAAAGATGCAATAGAGGGGAGGACAGGGATTGGCAGCAGGGCAGCAAAGTTTGGCTGCTGTTGTTTTTTATTGGCTCAGAGATGGTAGAGAGCAGCAGCAAGCAATGGTGATGGGTTGCAAGAAGGCAAGTTCCAGCTGAATGTTGGGAAACATTTCCTAGCAAGCAATATAACAGCGGAAAGAATGAAGCAGAGTTCCCCACTTCTGGATGTGTTCGAGCAGACAGAGATGTCTCAGTTTGGATTCCTGTACTAAGCAGAGGGTTGGACTCCTCAAACTCTTAAGATTCTAGAATTCTTCTGGAAGCTCTGTTCTTTTCAGATGACTAAGAGGGCGTTTTCTCCCTTTTTTCTGCTTCAGAGGCTGACAATTATGCTTTGTGCTTCTTACATTTACCTTTTACCCGTTCTTTCTATCCAGAGCATTCTGAACAAGATGTGGCTGGGAGATTTTCCTTGCAGGTATCAGCTAAGCCATGAGTCTCCTTCCTTTGAAGGATGGATTATACCAGGTGCTGCTATACTTTTCTTAAATATGGACCAAAATCCAATGTCGCTCCTCTAGAATGCTTAATAAAAATCCATGAGATGGTCCTTGCCTGCTGCTCCTTCTCAACAGCCGGTGTTCAGTGGTAGACTGCTCAGAATCAACAGGCCAGATAGAATCAGCAGGGTTCCACTTTTCATAGACTCATACAGTGTAAGTGTTAGAAGGAACCTCAGAGATAATTTGGTCTAACTACTCTTGCAGTGCAAGAATCCATCACTGTATCATGTTCGACAGATGGCCATCAGCCTCTGTTTCAACACCTCCAGCAAAGGAGAATCCATCACCTCCTGAGACAACTCTTCCTCTGTGGAACTGTTCTTCCCATTAGGAAATTCTTCCTGATGTCCAACCAAAATTGACTTCCTTGTTATTGGGCCCCTTTTCCTCGCCCCTAAAATAATCCAGTCCCATCTTGTACATGGCACCTTGAAGAAAACAATCTTTCTTTTTTCATCTCCTCCTCTGCATAGATTTGTCTCCTCTTCTTTGGAAGGTGGTGGACCTTCTTAGAAGCTTCTCTAAAGAAAGATGAGTGGATATATCTCAGGGTCTCTTAAGGCCAATGATGAGAGAACCTCTGGCCCACGGATTTAACCCCTCCAGCCACTCAGATCCTAAGGCTAGAATCCTCCCGTGTTCCCAAACCTTCTCCCTTTCCATTATCACTGCAGGACAAGCCAAGACAAGTGATAGGTCCACTCATTTTTTTTTCCCTAAAGAGGCAGCAACCAAAACTGAGTCAGTCTGGAGGCACTGCAAGCTCTGGTTCTTGGCAGTTTCAGAGTGAAGGCAAGGGGGAATGAATGTGGATTGCAGGTCAATGCAGTTCTCAATTCCTGCATTTTTATATCGTCTATGGACCGTGGCCATTTTAAGGGCCACCATGAGTTGGAATGAACTTGGAATGAAGTTGGCAGGATACAAATCTAATCAATCAATCAGGCCCAAGAAATCCTTCCTTGTGAGGGCAGAGTGGTCTATCATTTCAATGCACCTGCCTTCACCTTTGACCTCCTCCACCTTCAGCTAAGCAGCTGCCCAGGATGGTTCAAAACCTAGAAGCTGGCTGCTGTCCACTCAAGCATGTACCAGCTACACAGTGCTTTTGGATCAAGCCAAACAGCCTTGTCCAGGAAACTGGACAAATGAAACTCTTCAGCACAGAAGGTATTTGTGGATTTGACAATCAAATGGACAGGCTTGCAAAGAGGTGCTAATCTGGGGGATGCATGTCCATATCTGTGTGTTTCTATGCGCAGGAGGCAGAGAAGGTGTTTTTATAGCAGGCAACTTTGAGTGCATTACTGAAGATGTTCTTTCTAGTGATCAGTGGTGTAAGTGGAAGGCAAGGATATGGGCGGAGGCCTTTTAACATCTCTTTCTTTCCCTTCCCCTCCCCTCCATTCAAATACCAAGACCTTAAAGGTTCAGATACAGTGAACTGTGCATAAAGAGAATATTGTGAAGACGTTTAAGAAATGCTGCACTATCTTTGTGCCTGTCTCTGAAAATACAGTTTTAATGTATATCTCAAAAAATCGGCATTTAACAGGGTTGGGGGAAAATGTGACATTTCTCTAAGGGCAAATCTCTGCAGATTTCTTACGAGGCCAGTTCAGCCGTGATACCCTGGGAATTGTGGTTTCTCTGCGGGGAAGCAGGAGTATTATTTATTTATTTGTTTTGGTGAGATGATCTGCAATCCAGCTGTCAGTTCTTGTATTATTATTCCCTTAGGAGAAGGAATGGTAGTTTAAACTTCTGTAATAGATGCGTGCACATCCAAAACGCCATCATATAAGTCGTTTCCCCTCCAACTTTTCCAATTACAGAGAATATAAATAACACAGAAGCACCAAGCAATCAGGCACCAGCTTAGTTTCACTTCTTGCAACTTCCAAGTCTACGCCAAGGCCGGCTTTCGTAGGAGAATTTCCCAGAGACGTGAGAAGTAGCTGCTGAAAAATTAAACCAGCACATTAAACACAATTCTCTCTGTGCCCATAGGTGTGGGGAGAGCTTTTGTGCCACGGACGATGGGCAGCAATTTATCATTGCAAAAGTCCCGAAAGCCAAGCCATTCTTTGTTTTCATTGTGGTTTGTTGAATAAGCGACAGTTGCCTAGCTTAACCCTTTGCATTAAGCCATAAGTGCTCCTGTACAAACCCCAGGGCCGGCTGCGCACGCGCACAGACTCAGAACTGAGCACGAAACATTATGACACTGCACTGAGTGGATTCTTCCAAAGGGATGTCTGGAAGAGCACGGTGGACAACGAGAGCTGGGTAGGGAACCCTGGAAACATCTCAGAGCTCACGTTCTTTCCCTCAGGATGGGCCTCGTAGTAGCTCCCTAGAAAGGTCTTATTAGCACAGGGCCATTTTTAGGGTTGCTAAATGTTTGTTTTTTCTTCTGGCAATAGTTACTTCCTCCTGTTTCCAAACTAACTTATAATGTAATCATCCTGGTAGCCATGCTTCTTTCCTATCCCCTCTAGAGACCCCCAACCAACAGCTCTAGAACTTACACTGGGGGTTGTTTCCTTCCTTCCTGCCTGCCTGCCTGCCTGCCTGCCTGCCTCCCCCCCTCCTTCCCTCCCTCCTTCTTTCCTTCCTTCCTGCCTTCCTTCCTGCCTGCCTGCCTGCCTGCCTCCCCCCTCCTTCCCCCCCTTCTTTCCTTCCTTCTTTCCTTCCTTCCTTCCTGCCTTCCTTCCTGCCTGCCTGCCTGCCTGCCTGCCTCCCCCCTCCTTCCCTCCCTCCCTCCCTCCTTCTTTCCTTCCTTCCTTCCTTCCTTCCTTCCTTCCTTCCTTCCTTCCTTCCTTCCTTCCTTCCTTCTTGCCTGCCTGCCTGCCTGCCTGCCTGCCTGCCTGCCTCCCCCCCTCCTTCCCTCCCTCCTTCTTTCCTTCCTTCCTTCTTTCCTTCCTGCCTTCCTGCCTGCCTGCCTCCCCCCTCCTTCCCCCCTCCTTCTTTCCTTCCTTCTTTCCTTCCTTCCTTCCTGCCTGCCTGCCTCCCCCCCTCCTTCCCTCCCTCCTTCTTTCCTTCCTTCCTGCCTGCCTGCCTGCCTGCCTGCCTGCCTGCCTGCCTCCCCCCCTCCTTCCCTCCCTCCTTCTTTCCTTCCTTCCTTCCTTCTTTCCTTCCTTCCTTCCCTCCTTCCTTCCTCTCTCTCTCCTCCCTCCCTCCTTCCTTCCTCTCTCTCCTTACTTCTTCCCTCCCTCCCTTCCTCTCTCCCCGCTCCTTCCCTCCCTCCCTTCCTCTCTCACTCCTTCCCTCCCTCCCTCCCTCTCCTTCCTTCGTCTTCGTCTTCGTCTTCGTCTTCGTCTTCGTCTTCGTCTTCCTCTTTTTCTTTTTCTTTCAAATGGTAATGATGAATTCATTTTGCATCCAGGCTGTGACAGTGAAAAATGTGCAAATGAAATTGAGCAGGATGGAGCCAGGGACCCTGCTGAACTGGAACAGATCAGCTGATCCAGAGACATTTCTTGCTGCTGGGGCCACTTTGAATCGTGGCAGGAGCACCAGTGGACAGATGTTGTGTGAGGCTCCCCCTCCCTGCCCCCCCCTCCCGGCAATAATCAAAGGCAACCACTTGAAGGGTGTGGGAACCTCGGTCGTTTATCTAGTGCTTAACCCTTGGAAATTATTCCTTTGCATGAGAGGCAGTGTGTGGATATAATATGACAGCCCAAAGCAGGAAACAAGGAGGATGTGATGCCACGGTGTGCGTTCATGGCAGTTAGGGACGGCAGTGGCATTTAAATGAGAGAGAGGCCCCTGGGGATTTGCAGGATCCAAATCTGATCCCTTTAATTCCTGTCTTTCTCCCCCCGCTACGGTTTTCCAAATGCAACTTCACACACAACCTGAGTCCACAACCAAACTTCTGTAGCCCCGAGTCCCCATCCGCAAACATGGACCTGCTGCTTTGCCCCTGAAATGGATTCCTGGGTTTTGTAGCCCTCCTCACGGGATGAAGGAAATGGCACCAATCCAGTCTCCAAAGAGGTGGCAGAGTCGCCATTCCTGGGGCATCCGAGTAGGAGAAGCGGGCATTCCCTGCCCGTGGCGACAGGTGCCCTGGGGGCTCAGAGAGAGGCAGATGTGGGATGAGGATTCTGGGCCTGAGGGAAGAGGCTTCCCAAAGTTCCCTCAGCAAGGTTGCAAAGCCCCTCCGTGTCTCTGAACCTGTGCTGTGCGCCACAGATTCTTGCAGATGGTATCATCCCAGAGGTCATCTAGTCCAATCCCATAGTGGAGTGGCTGCGTTTGTGTGGACCTCTCTTTGCTGTCAAGATGGCATTGTGTACTCAGAGAAGCCCACTACATCTTCCTTTCTCAGTTTCTTCTTCATTCTTCCTGGGAATTCACAGTGGAAGCAGCAACTAAGGAAGGGAATCGCACCGCCACTGACTCAGCAGAGGAAGACAGACACCCTAAATGGTCCTTGAAGGGACTTTCCCTTGACCCAGTGGCTCCTTTCTTCTTTCCACCCCAGATGGTAGGGAGGGCACACGTGGTACAATGTGTCATTGGGTAAATGATTCCTGTTGTCGCTCCTACTGGATGCCTAGGTGGGGCATCAGGGAATTCCCTGAGAGTTCCACCCCTTTGGGGTGCCTTTCAGCTCTAGTGGATCCTCACAGAGCAGAAGGTTGGACTAGATCCCCTCTAAGGTTCCTTCCAGCTCAAGGATTCTATGTTCCACACTCAGCCAGAACAGCTGCAGACCTAGTGGCTGTGTTTGTGCAACAGCTGGGCTCGTTTAAATCTTGATTAGATTTTTTTTGTAGCTTAGCCTGATGGGCAAAACAACCCTTTTGATTAGTATATGGTCCAACGCTGCGTACAAACTCCAAAAATTGGTTAATTCAGTACTCAGTTTAAGCATGTTGTATGAAGGAAGCCTCTGAGGGTCAGAGCCTTCTGAGATGATGGGTTGAGGTTTGGCCTGCTCGTTCCAGGCGAAGGCAGACTGGACCCCATCCTTTGTTTTCTGGGAGAAGCAAAACGTGTTCTCCCTCTGTGTCTCTTTAAAATGAATGGCAATGAATTAATAATAGGGGCTTGGTTGGATATTCATAGCTTGCTCCTTACGCAAGCCAAAAATATTTCCACTTTTATGTCCTGCGTGAAATTGTAAAAGAGGATGGTGTCACAGCAGCTGTGAAGATAATGAGCCGCAAAGGAGGCGCTGTTCTCCATTAATCAGCATTTCTTACAGCCAGAGCTGACCTACAAGGGCTCACTTGCCTTGGAAAAGAAGAAAACTAGCCACCATTCCGAGTGGCAAAAATGGCCCTCTGCAGCAGATTCGCTTTACTGAAGGCTCAGGAAGAAAGGGGTGAAAATATGGGGAGGGCCAGCCACTGGCCCTTCAAGGGATGGATCTGAGCAAGTGGCTGAATTTAAGGGAGAAGATGCAACTCTCTTCTCAGAGTGGAGTAGGGCAGCCCTGGAGCCTGAAGAGGCAGAAGATACTGGCTTTGCTGTTGGGTGAAGTTTTCCATTGGTAATGCCACCCTTCAAGGTAGACCAGACTAGGAAATTAAAGTTATGAATGTTAATGCTGCTTTTATTATTAAGTATGTAATAGGCTGGGAGTATAATTTTGAGGAACAGGAGGAAGAGCTGCAACCGAGACAATGGTCAGATAAGAGAAATCTGAGTCCCAAGCAGGAATGTAATTTGAAAAAGCATCTCAGACTTGACACTCCCTAGTTGTCTTTAGGATAAAGGCAGGGAAGGGGGAGGCACATTCAGACTTGCAAGATTCTGTTACCATAATCTTATAATAAAAGTGGCATTAGTGTTCATAACTTTGGTTTCCTGCTCTGGTCTACCTCGAAGGACTGACATAGTAACAGAATCTTGCAAGTTTGAATGCACTTACCTGCACCCTCCCTTCATCTTTGTGAGAACTAGACAGGGTCTTGTCTGTGACGCTTTCTCAAATTACATTTCTGCCCCGGACTCCGATTTCTTTTTATTGTGGCTATTTAATTTAGAAAAAGAACCCCAGTTCTCAAAAGATATTCAGAAGGGGAACAGAAATCTAATCCTGCCCTTTTGAATGGTGTCTCCATTTCAGTGCCATGTCTTCTGCACCCCTGAATTTATATGTGTGTATCATTATGCATGCATGCATTTTTATGTATGTATAACATGTTAAGGAGTCCTACCCCAGTATGTGCAGGCTCTTAGACTTTTCTTGGTCAGCTAACAAGAAACCGTAAGACTAGATTTCCAAGGATACCAGAGCTCTGATAAGGAGATTTATGGTAGAAAAGCTGATGAAGCCATTATGAAAGAATTCCAGCAACTGCTATCAAGTGAGCCCTATTTATAGTGAAATTAAGGTTCAGATTTTCATGCCTCTTTGGGGAAGCAGAGACAGTTTGCAGCTGTTTCTTCACTGGTACCAGGCCGGTCTGATATCAGGCTGTTTCCTTGTGATTGAGTTGGCACAGCAGCCAAAGTGCCAGTGCAGTTTTGGGCTTTATCAACAGAGGTATTGTGTTAAGATCATGGATAGTTCTACTCTACACGGCCCTGGTCAGACTGCACCTCAGATGCTGCGTCCTGTTCAGGTTACCACAATACAAGATAGGATGTTGAGGAAGTGGAAAGAGGCAGAGCAGAGCAAGAAAGATTTTGAGAAGCTTGGAGGCTGAATCAAAGCATGGCAAAAGAAACTGGGCATTTTTAGCCTAACTAAGAGAAGTGTGAAGGAATTTAGAGCTTGGGGAAGGTATAAAAGAGCTGCTAAGGAAGGACTTGGATAATAGATTATACAGTGCAGAGACTGAAGGAAGTGTAAGAAAGAAACTCAAAACAACCCCACTTTGATTTTGTTTAGTATAAGACGGGGTAGAAATAAACTCCGGCAGGCTTTCAAGATTCTATTATCATACCCTACAACAACGAAGTAGCTTTTCTGGAATTGTCTTTCTCTTGATCCATCTAGAAAGGCTGGAGCAAGTTTCTCTTGTCCATCTTGTCCTAAACAAAATGAAGGTGTCAGGATCTATGCAAGCAATGATCAAAAGGCGATTAGAAAGTTATTAGAAAATTTATAATGTTAACAGGCATGTGCTAATTAGCTAGTAAATACAAATGTTAGTTTCAGAAGGAAGCATAACTTGTGGAAATGCTTGCTTGTTCCTGCCATAAAAGGGAAGAGGGGAAATGGAGAATAAACAACAAAGGCCAGGTTCAGTGTTATCTAGCCTCAAGGCGCCGGCAAGGCCGAACAGCCGTGAGACCAAAGAAGAGGCGCGAAGGAATCAAGCGGGAAAATAGAGTAGAGGGGGGTTAAAAGGAGAGCCCTGGCCAGGGAGGGTTAGTCTCAGCCGTCTATGGAATGCTTCTCAAAGAAATCCTTACTGGAAACAAACCGGCTCCAGGAGATTTACTGGAATTGGGAACTGAGCGTGCAGACTCTGACACAAGGCAGGATAACTTTGAGTTTCTTTCTCATGCAACTTTCCATCTCTGGACTGTGTAATTTTCTGCAAGGGCTTCTCTTTTATACCTTCTAATTCTAAATTCCTTTACAAGAAGAGACATGAGAACAATCTTCCTATCCTTGAAGGGCAAGGAAGAGAGTCTGAATTATTCTTCATAATTCCCGAGGGTAGGACAAAAACTGATGAGTGGAAAATTTACAGAGGGAGTCCCAAATTTGAAATAAGGAGAATTTCCTGGCCAAGAGAGCTATTAAGTAGTGGAATAGCCTCCTTCCCGGAGTTGTAGGGGCTCCCTCATTGGAACTTTTCAAGCTAAGGTTGGACAGCCATTTGTCTGGGATTATCTGAGGATTCCTGGGCAGGGGGTTGGACTAGAAGACCTCTATTTTACTTAGGGGGAATCGCCCTTTGAAAGTCTGCCCCAAATTTATCTATTTCTCTAGGGGGGAAAAGAAAATGTCCAATCACTTCTCAAGACTGAACCCTTGCCCCTTGTCAGCCTTCTCTGGTAGACCAGACAGGAAACACGACCAGATGAGCTAATTCTACTTTATTGTAAAGCTACATTGACAGAATCTTGCAAGTCTGAACATACAATCCTCCTGTCATCTCCTTTACAGCCCGAGAAGTTAGGAAGTGTCCCTTCTGAGCCTCTTTCCCCTCCCCTTATGCAGCTGTGGGCTATGCCATCTCTTATCTGACTGTTCCCTAGGCAGCATCTCTTTGCCTGGTCTCTCAAGGTCTTTCCCACATACTATTACACCCTTCAATTTTGTAATAGGAACAGCAGTACTTAAAAGGTCCCATAGGAAGAAAAATTTGTTGCTAGGTCTTCCATTGAGGTTAATGAAATGTGGGAAGCCAGACCTCTGGGGATAACAGTATGATGAAAGAGAGAACATTCATACATGCTCACCCCATGATCACCCTATCCCTGGTATTTAAGAGCTTGGTCTAGGGCCAGGGGGACCTAGGTTCAAATCAACCCTCAGCCACGGAAGCTGAATGGGCCAGTCATTCTCAGCGTGGCCTACCTTACAGGGTTGTTGTGCCCCAAATTAGGCAAAAGTACTATGTACGCCCCCTTAAATTCCTGGAGGAAAAGTGAGATAGAAATCGATCAAACAAACAAGTAACTAAATCAGTGTATGAACACCACACTTCCCGGGAGAGAATTCTGCTTAGATTCTCCTCTAAAAGAAATTCTCTTTCACCAAATGGAACATAAAGTGGTAGCAGAAGTGCCTGCAATGGGGAGCAATGGGGTGTGTGTGTGGGCAAGTGATGAAACATTCATTGTGAGGTCGTGATGTGAGGATGAAAGAGTGCGGTTGCATCATGATCTTTCCCCATAAATAATATGTTCTATTATAGGAACCTCGACTTCTCTGCAGCCATATGATCTGATTGATGGGGAATTTCTGCCTTTGTAAGAAATTCTACCCCCCCCCCCAAATAATTCTTTCTCACTTTGCAAATGGTCCAGCCATTTCTATAGCCTTGTCCAGGGGCTCTGCAGCTCAGGGAGAGGATCTCTGATGTTCTCCTGGCTGGTATTCTCCTGCTGAAGCCAGAGATGCAGAATTGATTTTGTAATGGGTTCATTTATTGCTAGAGACCTTGAAATTCTTGGCTTTTCCGCCAAGGAAACAATGAGGGGTCCAAAGGCCATGAGGCACTCCGTGCAAAGCTATAGAAACCAGGAGGTCTACGTTTTACTTCTTAATTTGAGAAGATTTGGGAGAAGGCAGTCCACCCCTTATGTGACCAACTCTGAGCTTGCTGCCCCTTAAGGCCCAACAAATTTACGAGGGCCTGCGTGTTTATGAACTGCAGCCCTGGACTTCACAAAAGCTTCTGCCAACTTAAATTGCTTCATCTTTAAGATGCCCCAAGACAGATCACTTTTCCAGCTGCTGCTGATCAAATCTGCAAAGCATTTTAACGGAGACATTAAGCTTCAGGGCCTGCAGCAAGTGGTTGACCTCCAGATGTTGTTGGACTAATTCCCATTATCTGTCACCGCTGGCTAGAACTGGTGGGGATTCAGGAAGGTGGGATGGTCACCTGCTCCTGTTCCTGGCCTTATAATTCTGCCTCCTTTCTAGGCGAGGGTTTAGCTCCTTCCCGTCCATGCGGAGCTAAACTTACAGGAGCTGCAGGTAAGCAATGCAGAAAATAGGAATTCAGCAGGTCGCATCAATTGGGCCTGCTAATTTCTCTTTCTTTTGCAACCTTCATTCTGACAACACCTTCCCCCGTCCTGAGAAGCATTGCCAAGGGCTGCAGGTGTCTCAAAGAACATCTCTGAACCTCTGGAAAATATCGTAATCCCCTCTTGGTTGACTGCTTCAGAGTTCCCAGGCCCTTTCCTTTCCAATTTTCCTTGATTGTAAAAGAAACATCAAGAGCATTGGGCATCTCAACAACATCCCAACCAACCCTATTGGAGCATTTTATTAATAATACTTTTATTAAACTTGCATGCCGCCTGACTCCCAATGACTCTGGACGGTTTTGTGTTTCCTGTAACTGTGACTGAAATAAAAATATTGTCCAGCTGATCTGGGATCACTTGAACCATTCCTGCGTCCAAGAATCTGATTGTTTTCCCCCAGGGATCCAATTCCTGTAGGTGAATTGGCGGGGTAAGGCTGGGGAGAGAGTTGAGAACAAAACCTCTTTAATACACACAATATATTTCACTAGGCTAAAATTCCTGCTTTGTGTGAGAACCCACCCCCTGTCTTCATATGTCATATGGCTCAGGTCATTGCCATCAACCAAAATGCAGTTGATTTGTTTGGGTATCCCACATTAAGTGAAAATCACAGTTGTGTTGTCTTAACGCAGATGGTAATTGTGCCGTGCAGAAACTTGTATCTCTGTTGTGAGTGTCTGCTGGCTAAAACAATTTGTCATTGGCAGTGTTTGAATGATAGCTGTCTGCTTGGCAACAGTTGCAATGGGCTGTGAAAATAACCTTAGGAGGCAGGAGGAAGAGCTGCAGACTAGGCAATGGTCAGAAAAGAGGCAGCTGAGTCCGCAGCAGGAATGGGGGCATGGAAAGCATCTCAGAAGGGACCCTCCCTAGTTTCTTGGGCTGTAAAGGTGAGTGGGGGAGAGAGATCCTTTCAGACTTGCAAGATTCTGTTACTGTAACCTTACAATAAAGGTAGTGTTAGTACTCATGATTTTGGTTTCCTGCCTGAACTGCCTCGAAGGGCTGACACAGTGGAATGAATCCCAGTGGATCCAGCTGGATTTACATCCTGTATCTGGAATATGGAGAGAAGCCATAGCTTGTGGAATTTAGATAAGTCTTCTCAGCGATGCAGAGTCTCCCCTAGAAAGGACCACCGTTCTTCTCCTCTTCCAGTCTCCTGGCCTGTGAGCTAAGTTGCTCTCTTTCTTTTCTCCATCTTTTCCATCATTCCCAGCATGGCTCAACTAGGAGGATGGGCTCCATTCTGGGGAACTTCAGCAAATGAACGGTTGTTTTCATCTCCAGGGTGGCCCTGTACTTTTTGTGGGTGTTTTGCTGGAGAGAATGGCTGGCAGAAGATTGCTGATGCTCTGATGGTTTGAGCCTTGTAAACAGCCCGCAGTTAAGAGCAGTTTTAATAGGTGCTTATACAACGACCGCTTAATGGGCCCTCCAAATTCATTAAATCTATCAGGAGCCTAATATAATGAAGTTCTTTGGTAAACAAGCATTGAACAGTTAGCACCAGGGTTCTGGAGGCCTTGGGGCTGAACTTCACCCAAGATGTCTCCTTCCTATCTCTTTTTATTAGTTTGCACCTTGGCTTTGGCTGGGGACAAGCTTTGACCAACCCTGGGGTCAGAGGAGGACCATCAGACGTCTCCAGCCCCTGTTCACTGTCATGACACCTGAGGCACCATTCTTCTAAATGTGGGACATCCACTAGCACCATCTACCAGGCCCCCTCTTTGTCCTACTCATAGACTCCTAGAGTTGGAAGAGATCGTGGGGGATCCTCAGATCATTTTCTCCCTGGCTTCCTCTGTTGCCCCTGGAAACCCCCAGGGGAGGATTCACCTCTCGCCCTTCCCCTCAAAAACCTCCCATCTTCTCTTCCTCTCATGAACATTTCCTCCCTTCTCAAAATCTTGTGAACGCCCCCGCTGCCATGTTGTAATAGTATGTGGGAAAGACCTTGGGAGACACTGCCAAGAGACACTGCCAAGGGAATGGCCAGATAAGAGAAGGCATAGCCCACAGCTGCATAAGGGCAGAGAAGGAGATTCAGAAGGGACCCTCCCTAGTTTCTTGGGCTGTAAAGGGGACGGGGGGAGAGTTGTACTTTCAGACTTGCAAGATCCTGTCAACATAGCTTTACAATAAAGTAGAATTAGCTCATCTGGTCCTGTTCCTGTCTGGTCTACCTGGGAAGGCTGACACATATTGCTCAGTAGCACTTACTACATTATCATTATGGCTCATGTGAAGGAGAGTTGGGTCTGAACCCATCTTCAGCCATTCAGCTTAGGGGTTAAGCATGCCAAAAGTATGAGCATCTGCGTAACGGTGAGTTTTTATGTACGCTAAGGGACCACTGGAATAATAATAATAATAATAATAATAATAATAATAATAATAATAATTTCAATTTGTATGGCCACCCATCTTATCAAAGTGACTCTGGGTGGCTCACAACAGGTAATCCATAACTTCTTCAATGAAAAAAAGATCCTACAACCTTGGAATCAACTGGGCCTCAGCCATTGGAACCAAACTATAGCAGGAGTTGTGGGGGGTGGGGTGGGGTGGGGGAATCGTTCTGTAATTTATATTTTAAATTCTAATTTTCTGATCTAGGATCCTAAATCAAAGATCTCGATTTGGTTCTCTTAAACCTCAGATCGGCTCACCACCACCACCACCACTTTTTTAAGCTCACAAAAAGGGGGAAATATTTCCAACCCCCCCCCACTTTCTTAACTGATGCCATTATACAACCAACTGCTAATGGCCCCTCCCTTCCATGAAATCTGGCCCCCAGCCGCAAAAGAACCAGAACAGAACTTTACCTACACCAAAAAAAATTTGAAGTTTTCCCCCAACAGGCGCCTGCTTGAGAGCCACAGAAGCGGATGGATGTTGGCTACGGAGGTCCTTTGGCAAAGATATTCCATGCGAAGCATCTGTAGCCTTTTTCTCAGGCACCGGGCAGAAGGGCAGAATGGGAGCAAGGTAGCCCCTCTTGTCTGAACGCCTGGTTGGGTTCTGGGCTGCAGAAAACGGGCTTGCAGCTGGGATGGATCCCAGCAGCTTTGTTCCTGCCATCATTTTGGCAGTGATTTAAGGTGCATCTTTCTTTTAGAAAGCGTTTTAATTCCCTGTTTGAAATGGGGGGGGGGGGGGAATTCTCCTCTACCATAAATCAGAGGCTGAATCTTTTAACATTTACAGTTTTAAATGAATTCCTGCCGAGAGTCTCTTAAGCCAGATTTATATCTGATTTTGCATTGAACTGTGTCGTTATGTGGGCCTGAAAAAGCCTCATACAAAATTAGGCATAATGCGAAAACATGCTGAAAAGACAGTTCTTCAGAAATGTGGAACGTTATTATGTTTCGGGGATATTGGAGGGAAGGCTATGCAAAAAAGAACAATTATGGTGGACATCTTCCTTTTAATGATCCTTGTACAGTGCTGTGGCAGAAAGGTTTGCTGATGTCTCATTATAGATAAAGGAAAATTGAGGAAGCAGCAATGTTCCCCCATCTGACCCACCCGTGATCAGAACAAAGGGAGGAAGCTGAGTTGAGTAAGAGGCGAGCAAGATCACCAGTAAAAGTGGTTCCCTGGAGCAGGGAAGTATCTTTTGGTGTGATCCACCAGGAGGGATCACATGTATAAGGGTCTCTTCACAGTTCCAGTATCCTTGGTTAAATCCTGTTTCGGTGTCGGATCCACTACTGCGTCTCTGACAGATGACCATCCGACCTCTGTTGGAAGACAGAGCAATTCAGAGACTTCATTACTTCATGTGGCAGCCTGTTCCACTGGCTAACAATTTGTATAGTCAATTTGTACGGTCCTGATGTCTAGCCTTTCCCCGTCTTGGTAGCCCTGAATTTGCTCAAGTTTGTCACTGTTTTGGATGCTGTCACTGTCCAGAAGTGGACCCAGGACTCCCAGTGGGGTCTAACCAGGACAAAATAGAGGGGGAAGTCATTTCTTGTCATGTGGATTGAATGCTGCTGTTAATGCATCCCCAGATGGCCTTTGCCTTTTTTACAACTGTATTGGATTGCTGTGGTCCAAAGGGGGAAAAATATAATTGCAGCACTTTGGGGGTGGTTCCAGCAAAAGGAGGTAGAGGAGGACCCACTAGGAAATGCCCAGTGCATCATCCTCTGCAAAAAAAAAAAAAACAGGGACTGTTAAAAAGGTAGGAAATTCCATTCCAGACTTGAAAAATTGAAACAGCCACTAGATGGCAGAAAGGATTAAGACTTTTCTTTGTAGCGCCCCCTAGTGGACCCCTGATATTTTGCAGCCTAGATCTGATACTTCTGCTGTTTAGCACCGTTTGTGGTTTTTTACCTTTGAGATTGGTGGGGTGTTCAGATTTGGCCCACTTTGTTGCTGCAAAGTTCCCAGGGTTCTTCCCTCTCCTTTTGAGAGGTGGTGGTCTGACATCAAAAGTGAAACACATGTCTTTCCAGAACCTGTCATGTAATCTGTCAGAGGCTGCTGCCCTTCTAATGTATTTGGCATCTTCAGAGGCTCCTGATGGTTTTCTTTCTGTAGAAAACTAGTAGTGGGGGAATGACCAGGCTACACTCATTTGCAGATTACTAGTTTTCCAAAGCAAGCATGCCATAGAAGGACCAGGGTGTGAATGAGCAGGTCCAGCCAGTTGCTGTCAGCCTTACTAGTAGACCAGACAGGAAACACGACCAGATGGGCTAATTCTACTTTGTTGAAAAGCTACGTTGGCAGAATCTTGCAAGTCTGAAAGTACAACTCTCCCCCGGTCTCTTTCACAGCCCGAGAAACTAGGGAGGGTCCCTTCTGAGCCTCTTGCCCTGTCCGCTATCCAGCTGTGGGCTATGCAGTCTCTTATCTGACCGTTCCCATCTCTTGGCCCAGTCTCCCAAGGTCTTTCCCACATACCATTACGGTTGGGAAGAAAGGAACCTGTAAAGGAAATTTGCAGACAGTTAGACACTTTATTTTAAATTCTGGAATTAAGGGAGACATAGCACAAGTCTCTCTCTTTACCTTGCTGCACGCCCCCCTCACAGGTTTTTATACATTTCTTGTACACAAGTAAACTTTAAGCCATGCAAACAAAGAAGAGAGAACATCCTGATGAGATTTAGTGGTCAACAGGTTGAGCTACTATGAGTGATTTACCAATGATGAGGGAAACCCAACGATCCCTAGTACTTATTGAGATCTAGGCACTTAGCAAAGCCTTGAGGAAGCAGAGAGGGAGGATTTTAAACAATGCCTGCCTGTGATCAGATAAAGGGCAAGTTAAACCGAGCTGCAGCCGAGCATCTTAATTTCTTTATGGGTGGGGGGAAGATCCAGTAATGCTGAGGCTGCCTTGGAATAAGAGTGGAAAAGCAGAGGAAGATCACGGAGAGAGGAGCAAGAAGGAAGGGTATCTATGAATAAAACAAGGGAAATGAGTCGCAATGGCGTAAAAGTAACCGAACAGAGAAAAGATGTAGAAATATAAAATGTCCCTAAGAAACCTCCCAGATTAGTTCAATGCTTGAGCTAGAACTCCTTGAAGTGACTTGCGGGGGGTGGGGTGGGGGGTATTTCAGCCATCATGCTGCTGAAGTTTGCCACCTTCATGTCAGCTCCAGGACCAGAGCACTCTTGGACAAGACAGGTAGGGCCAGGAAGCTCCAGGGCTGGGTGATCCTCACGTTCTTCAGCATCACCAAGAGCCCATGTCTGTTATATTCTAACTTGCACACTTAGATTAACTCCTAAGGAATCTGGTGAGGCTTACTTCTGAGTAAACTTGCATATTTGCAGGAATGAGCCATGCCAGTGGCATCTGCAGAGCGTGGTCCAAAATATCAAGGTGGCCATGATGGACATAAAAACCAGGCAACGCATTGTCCGCGCCATCGGGGCTGCCATCTTGACTTTCTGGACCACAACCTGCGGACACGCCTGACGTGTGCCTGCTGATTATTTTCCCATTTGTTAAGTGAATATTTTTTTTTAAATGTTGGGGTGTTGAGAGAGTTCCTTTGGATCAGGTGAGGTGAGCTACCACTGACGAACGCTGATGCCTTTGAGAAAACTGTGTTAGTTGGAAAAGGTGCTACCAGACTTCTCCTGATTTGGGGTATATTAAAAATAATATACAATTCTTCCTCCTCCCAAGCTAGTTATTACACATAGTCGCGCCACACCGTGCTGCTGAGCTGTAAATGAAAATGGCAAAATTAGCAATTAAAAAGAAAAAAGATAATTACAGCCGGCGCGCAGTACCTTGAGTTGACTCATTTGGAGTTGCCTGTTTGTATTACATCTTGAAAGTGTTTGCGGGACAGATGGGGCTGGCAGAAAAGTGACTCCCCCCTTGCACGCTCTCGTTCTCCTTGTGGAAGCAAAGGGGGCAGGGCCGTCCATTCGGCCTTGGCGTGACGTTAGCGAGAATTTGGAAAGGGATCCTTCCCTTTCAGGATACTCGTGGATGCAGGAGAAGAACTGACCACCCTGAAGAAGTTCAGGTTCTCAGCTTAGCTTCTCAGCCAAACTCCCTATCCCACCTGACTTTAGGTTTTGTTCCAGCTGATAGCTGGGTGGTATCTGCATTAGGGTATTGCAGAGGGATATGCAAAGGCAGGATACAGAAGCAGAAGAAGGAAGACAGCCCAGGAATTAAGGTGGACGATTCAGCCACGTAGTCTGGTCTGCAGCAGTTCGAAATCAGCTCCAAGATGGAATTTGTGTGCTGAAGGTAGAGCGGTTAGTGGCTGGGGCTGGTATAAACAGACACCTCTACTTCCCAGACACCGGCTGAAAATGTGCCTAATTTAGAGACTTTCTTGCTACTTCCCCATCTCACTTTTTATAATCTCACGCTTGATGAAGTGTTCTGGAGACCTTCATGATTTCTGCTGCTGGGGTGAAAAAATCACCCAGCTGTGAATTGTTATGTTTTTCTTCTATGGACCAATTGGTCCATTTATTATTATTATTTTTTAAAAAGGTAGATTCTGTTTATTAAAATGAATAAATAAATAGGAAGTTGCCATGCGGCAAAAGGCATCATTCTCAGGCATCCGTTTTGTTTCCCAGAAGGCCTGCGGACACACAAATTTTTAGGAAATAAACAGGGTGGGGAAAAAAAAGTACGCCAGGGTGGTAAAGGAAATCTTGCGAGGCACAAGAGGTGGCAGGGAGCACGCTCACCAGTGGTTTTGTGATTGGCCCTGCCTCCCCTTGCGAAGGTGCCCATGACTTCTTCAAGTTCCAAATGTGCAGAACAGCCAACATTTGCCCATGTCTGTTGTAGGCTATGTACCTGCTTCCCCAAAGCCGTCTCTGCTTCTGAGATGAAACCCTAAGGTTTGAGCCCATGGTGCATATGCAAAAGGACATGCAGATTTGCAGTCCTTCCTTCATCCGTAGCCAATCCTCCGCAGCCCCTCGGGGCCCTCGTTGGCCCTCGTTTTCCACCATAAAGGTGCCCCCATTTTCTGACACGTCTCATTTAGATTTTGTTTTTAACTGATGGAGAGGAACAGAAGCGAAAATGCAGTTTGCTGAGGATATGGTGCTTAAGCCCAAAAGGAGCTGGAGAAAAGATTAAATTAATAATGCGCACAGTGCTTGGTGCATTGCTGGCCCAGCGTAAATTAACTTTACTTTATATTAAAAACAAAATCCACACGCCAAACAAACTGTTCTGGCTGCCTCCCTCGATGGAAGCAGGCAGAGGCACAGAGGAGGACAGAGGATCCAGAATCCTGGACCTCTGTCCCTGCATTTCCCCTTGTTATCCTTTGGATCCCTCCCCCCCCCCAAACGCTTCCTCCAATTATCCTACGTAATGGGCTGTAAGAATAACCTTGGGAGACAGGAGGAAGAGCCGCAGCTTAGACAATGGTTTGATAAGAGAAATCTGAGTCCAAAGCAAGAATGGGGGTGGAGAAAGTGTCTCTGAAGGGACTCTCCCTAGTTCTCTGGAAAATAAAGGCAAGGGAAGCATATTCAGACATGCAAGATTCTGTTATCAGGACTAAAGGTAGCATTAGTCCTCATGGTTTTGGTTTCCTGCCTGCACTACCTCGAAGGGCTGTCATCCTAAAACATGCTGCCACAAATAAGTGGCTGTCAAGAAAACATCCCCCCCCCCCCCCCAAATTCAGGCTGTCCCCACACAAACCTACCATCCTCTCTCATAAGTCTTCCCCAGTTGCTTGTGTTTAGTAAGAAACAATTGCTGGCATCTTCCATGGATATAGAGGCTGCTACTTCAACACAGCACCCCGTTAATAACCCACAGAGATTCTTCTCCCTGAATCCCCTTATATATCTTCTGTGTGAGAGTTCTCATACCTTCAAAGGGAAGCACCCTGATAGCGTATCTGTCTGTTACCAAAAGAAGGGAGAGGTAGAAACATTCATCTGATCCTCTTGTCTCTGCTACTTTACTTCTTGCTCAGGTTTATTCTGTTCTGACTCCCGGTAGGATTCTGCTCCTTCAGCATTTTAGCATTGAACCCCACTGCTGCCAGATCTAGTGATCTCTCCTCTTTTCTCCAACAGCTGACTGGTTTTTCTTCCTCTTGGTGACCCCAGCAAAGCAAGTCTACATCATGGATCCATGCAGGATTCTAACAGTGGAAATTACTGAACGACCTGTTGCAGGGATGTTTGCAGGATGTGGTAAAAAATATCAAGATGGCGATGCACATAAAGAACAGGCAGAACTTCGGTTGCATCATTGCGGCTGCTGTCTTGACGTCATTGACCGTGCCCTGCAAACCACCCTGATCAGTTGCGTGGAAGAGAGTTACAGATAACTCACATTCCATGCAGGATGTTACGGCTTCATTCTCCCCTTGCCTGGGGATCCTGCAGAAAAATCAGTCATAAAGGAAGGGAAACAAATGGGTCTTGTGCAGACAACGCTACATGCAGCCCCCTGAAAAACCTATTCTGTCTGTGGCTGAGTTATGGGGGAAAGCCCTCATTTCTCTCCAGGGATTTCATTTCCAAGGGGTCTGGGGTGGGGGATAGGAGGCTGCTGCAGGAAAACACCTTTTCCGTCAGATGATCTGGAACTCTGGATTCCTAAATGTCATTTTAGAGTGTCTAATTAAGGTATCAGTTTGAAGGCATCATGTTATTTTAATTGAAACCGGCACGAGAAATCTCTTCAATTTTTCCAGTTAAATTAGCAGTGCAGACCTTTTAACAGAGGTTTAATAAGACTTCGTTATTAATGGAAACATCCCACTGTGTGAAAATCTAAGTACATATCCTGTTACATAAAAGAGAGGCCTGTCATCAGCCTAGGATAAGTTTATGTTCTTCCTGGAAGAGTCTAGGTGGACTTGGGATTCCTTGAAGAAGATCTAACCACATCTCCAACCTGGTGCCCTTCAGATTCTTTGGGATAAATGGAGGGTACCTTGGCATACCTGGAAGTTTGATCTAGACTTGCAACATGGAAGAATGCTGGGCTCCTGCAAATTTGCTTGAGTTGGTCAGAGAAGTTGTAGATTAACCTCAGTGGGCCAGGCATGTTCTCCCTCTCTGGACCTTTCCCCACTGCTGAGCTGAAGTCTTCTCCACCCAACCACTATCATGACATTTGCTGGCCCCGTTGCCAGTTACTCTTTCTAGTCTCCTGACTTTCCTCCAAAGCAATGGATGATGAAGCTCCAAGGACTTCACACACCTTGAGGCTGCCCTTGGAGGGAAAATGCTTCTGTACAGGTGACTTTGGGCTGGCTCACTGGTGAGCGGGGGTGAGATGAAGGCAATGTTGTAGGGATGCCATTGCTTGATTGTGGCTCTCCTGCCTTCAGAAAATTCCCACCCTCCCTTATCTTCCCTCTGTCCTTCCTTCTCCTTCTCCTTCTCCTTCTCCTTCTCCTTCTCCTTCTCCTTCTCCTTCTCCTTCTCCTTCTCCTTCTCCTTCTCCTTCTCCTTCTCCTTCTCCTTCTCCTTCTCCTTCTTCTCCTTCTCCTTCTCCTTCTCCTCCTCCTCCTCCTCCTCCTCCTCCTCCTTCGTCTTCCTCCTATAGACCACTTCTCCATCAAAGGTGTATGAAGGAAGTGAGAATGAATATAGATTTCAAAATCATAGATTTGGTTTATACCACACTCCTTAGCCCAGGTTAACAACAACAACAACAACAACAACATGGCTGTGTTCACCTAGATCATGCAAAGACAAGAGCGGGGTTCCATAAGCAAGTCAACTCTCTTTTAGCCCAGTCCAGCCAGAGAATTGAAAGGGACCTTGGAGATGATCTGGGCAATCTTGCAATTTTGCAGCTCCAGCATCTGTGACTCCTCCGCTTAAATAGTCCCAGCCAAATGGAACAAGTCAACTCTGACACAAATTATTGTGCTGTTTCATAGCTCTCAGGGCATTTCTTCAGCCATTCAGCCAACCTATTTAGCTTCTCTGCCATCTTGGTTCTAGTCCTGTTCTCTGGAGCAACAGAAACCCAGCTTTGCTCAGCTTCATCTGTTTGAAGGCAGTGATCTCATATGCCCTTAATCTTCTCTTCTCCAGGCTAAATATTTCCAGTTCTTTCAACCTGGATTCCTTCCTCCAGGTCTGGCCAGGTTTAGACATCCCAGTAAGTCAAAAACACGGTTTACTTGATGTGGGCTTCTTGGACTGTGTGAGCCCAAGCATTGAGACATAGCACAAGTTTCTACTGCTGTCTGCTCTTGTTTGTTATTATTTATTTATTTAAATTTACTGGCTGCCCATTTCCAGTGGACTCTGGGCAGCACACTAAACTAAAAGAGATATAAAAACAACTAAAAATATTAAATCAACAGACAGCCCGGACTAACGTCCTCTAGTAACAAAACCCACAAAACAAAACAAGGGCCATTAAACAAATAACAAACATCAACCCAGGCCTGGGACCAAAGCCAGGTTTTCAAAGCTTTCCATAACCCTAGGAGAGGGCGCTGTCCTTACCTCTGGGGGGATCCTGTTCCAGAGGGTGGGGGCTGCGAGCCTTGTGGGGTAAACCAGATAGGAATCACAACCAGATGAGTTAATTCTACTTTGTTGTAAAGCTACATTGACATAATATTGCAAGTCTCAACATACAATCCTCCCCGTCTCCTTTACAGCCCGAGAAATTAGGGGGGGGGTCCCTTCTGAGCCTCTTGCCCTACCCACTATCCAGCTGCAGGCTATGCTCCCTCTTATCTGACCGTTCCCTTGGTTGTGTCTCTTTGCTCTGCTTCCCAAGGTTTTTCCCACATGCCATCACAGGGCCCGAACAGAGGAGGCATGCTTCCTAGGTCCCACAAGATGGCAACGTTTGATGGAGGGGACCTGGAGGGGACCTGGAGCCCACCCACTCTGCTGGAACATACTGGGTGGGCAGAAACAGTTAGAGGGAAGTGGTCTCTCAGATATGCAAGCCCTGTGCCATACAGGGTTTTATAGGTAAAACCTTGAATTGCACTTGGAAGCCAACTGGCAGCTAACACAGCAGTGTTAGCACATTGTGTTGCTGTATTTTGAACAGCTGTAGCTTCTGGGTGGTCTTCAAGGGCAGCCCCATGTAGAGTGCATTGCAGCAATCCAATTGGGAGGTGACCAGGGCATGAGTAACTGTCTGAAGAGCCTCCTGGTCAGGGAAAGGGTGCAACTGGCGCACAAGATGAACCTGTGCAAAGGCCCTCCTGGCCACAACTGCCACCTGTTCTTCAAGCAGTAGCTGTGAGTCCAGAAGGACCGCCATGTGGCACAGCAGTCTTGACTGGGGAAGTACAGCTCCATCCAAGACCAAAGATGGTGACATCCCCAACCCAGGGGTCCAAACAGCCACAGCCACTCAGTCTTGTTAGGATTGCCCCACTGCCCCATCCCACTGTTGGTTTTATAAACCATGATTAAGCAGGAAGTGCCCCCATTCATCCCCTATTGTGCAAAGTCAATAGGATTTGAGTCAAAGGAAGCCCATTTTTCTTCCTTGCATGAATGGTAGGCCTCTCTCTGCCCCCATTTGGGAGCCTTAAACAAAGTTATTGAATTAATCAGAATAGAAATACCCGAGGCAATCAAATCATACATATACAGAGGCCAGTTGCATTAGCATCCCTAGGTAATAATGTTCTTCTGTGAGATCTTAACAAAGGAAGAAGAGGGAATAGAGGAACAGCACTTCTAATCTTACCTCTGCCTTTATATCCAAAGGAAATGATGATTTTAGTAGCACAGAAGGGAAACAACACAACGGGGAAGGGTTTCCTATGATCTTCTCATTGGCAAGCTGTTAAAGTGTGGTTTAGATGGCACTGCTGAAGTCTGGTGGGCATCAGGTTGGAGAGCAGTAACCAGCAGGGTTCCACAGGGGCCTGCCCTGGGGACAATATTATTCCAGATTTTTATTAATGACTTAGATATTCCCGTCTACTCTGCACTGGTGAGATCCTACCTGTATAATTTTGGGCACCATGTTTCCTGAAGGATATTGATAGGTCCAAATAGGTCCAGAGGAAGGGGGACAAAGATGATTTAGGGATCTGAGGTACTGACCTGCGACAACAGTTTGGAGGAAATGGGGATGTTCAGTCTGAAGAAAAGATGATGAAGCTTCAGGGACGTAAAAGGGGCTGAAGAGGGGATGGTCAAGAGGTTTTTCCCATAGTCACAGAAATAGGACTAAAAATAACAGATTTACTGCAGCTACTTAGATTTCATTTAAATGTAAGGGGAAACTTTCCGTACATAAAATCTATACAATGGTGAAAGAGTCTACATTGTTTGCCCTTCGAAGTAGTCCAGACAAGAAGCACACCCAGAAGTACTAGCTCTAACCTTATTGTAAGGTTATATTAACAGAATCTCACAAATCTGAAAATATATCTCTCCCCCCTCACCTTTACAGTCCAGGAAACTAGGAAGGGTCCCTTCTGAGATGCTTTCCATGCCCCCATTCCTTCTGTGGGCTCAGCTGCCTCTTATCTGACCATTGTCTAGTCTGCAGCTGTTCCTCCTGTCTCCCAAGGTCATTCCCACAGACCATTACACACATACAGAGGTTATGGGTTCTTCATTTCTGGGTTTTTAAAGAAGAAGCTGGAGAGGCACCTCTCATGGATGGTTTGATTGGTTCTCCTGCCCACTGTTGAGGGTTGGACTAGATGCTCCTTGGGGTCCCTTCCAACTGCACAGTTTGAACATTCCATTTCAAAATCCCCAGTTCCAAAAGTTTTCTGAAGTCCTCTTAATTCAGAAAGAGATGCAGGATTCATTCTCCACTTGGAACTTCCTGTGCCCAAGATCTCCTCTGCTTTGGGATTATTTTTAAACAATGGAAATGATGATGAAATCAATTTTTTAAACTGCCTCCGTACATCATAAAGACACCAAAATATTTGAAGAGCTCACAAGTAAGAGAAGCAGCGGGGCGGCTGAGGAGTGGGAAAGAAATCTTTGATGACTTTTATGCCTGGCTTCAATTCTCTACCTCTTAGCCTTAAACAGCCTTTGGCAGCCACAGACGGTCAGTCTATGCTTCTCAGCCATGCCTCCCTCGCAGGGCTGCTGTGCAGATAAAAACATATTGCCCAGTCTCTTTGAAGGAAGGGCAGGATAAACCTGTAAATAAATGTTTAGCTTTTATTGGAAAACAAGCAAGCAAGAACCCACTGAGACCTTACTATTACTGTGCCTGGGAATGAATGCGGTGATCTTGGCAGTGTTTAAGCTTCAAAGGGAAAATAATCTTTTTTTTTTTAATGGAATTGCACTGCTCCAAGAAGTAGGAGGCTTGCTAGCCGACTTGTCTTTTAAAGCAGTTTGTGTCAGCCTTGTGACCCCACAAGAAGCACATCCAGGAGTATTAGCTTTATCTTTATTGTAAGGTTACATTAACAGAATCTTGCAAGTCTGAAAGGACCTCTCTCCCCCCACTTGCCTTTACAGTCCAAGAAACTAAGGAAGGTTCCTTCTGAGATGCTTCCCATTCCCCATTCTTTCTGCAGGCTCAGCTGCCTCTTATCTGATTGTTGTCTAGTCTGCGGATCTTCCTCCTGTCTCCCAAGGTCTTTCCCACAACCCATTTCAGTTTGAAACATGAGAAAGTAACCCTTGGTTAGTGGGAGTGGTGGCCCCCAATCCTCAGGTGTTGTAATGGGCTGAGAGAATCACCTTGGGAGACAGGAGGAAGAACCGCAGCCTAGATAATGGTCTGATAAGAGAAATCTCAGTCCGAAGCAAGAATGGGGGTGTGGAAAGTGTCCCAGAAGGGACTCTCCCTAGTTTTCTGGAAGGTGAAGGCAAGGGATGGGAGAAGCGCTTTCAGACTTGCAGGATTCTGTTACTGTAACCTTACCATAAAGGTAGTGTTAGTCCTCATGGTTTGGTTTTCTGCCTGGACTACCTGCTGAAGACGAATTCAGCAGCAACAGAGCACTGTGCATTAGGGACCAAGGAGTAAGCATTAGCAGGAGAAACTCTGTTGGAATTTGTAAGTTTTCCAGAAGCAAGAAGAAGGCAGGACTCAAGGACTCCCCTTGGTCTGATGACCTTGAATGGGCAACGGACCATATTTGTTTTCCGAGCGCCGAGAGAAACCCTCCTGCTTGAACAATACCTCCTCGCCCTTCTTCCTGCCTTCCAAAATTCTGAGCTCAAACGCTGTGGGCTGGCCAGCAGATGCTCTGCCTCCGAGTGCTGGACGAGAGGCTCCACTCGCATGTCAAAACGGCCTTTTGCTGCTCCGCATTGGCCAAGAGGAGGCACCGCCAGCTGGACAGACAGTGGCACCTGCTAGTGCAAAGAGCCATGGCTGGAGGCGTGCAAGGGGCGAGAAGCCCTTTGCAGCTGGCTCGGGTGCACGGTGCGCGTGCCGGTCTTCCTCCGCCGTTCTGTGGCCACCTCTCTCCCTGCAGAGTTTCCTGCTGGTACCCAGCGCTGCCGCGGAGACGCTAAATGACTCAATTAGCGATGGTTTCAGATGTTGATAATAAAAATCCCGCTTCCATCTAATTAGGTAGGACATTAGTCGGTGCATCCGTCCTCAATTAGAAAAAAAAAAACATTTTAAATGTAGTTTTAATTTATTTGCGCCTTTAATTCAGTCACAACAGGGGAAAAGTATTGGCAATATTGGCCGGGGCCAAATGACGAGGTTGACTGCTCAACAAGAAGCCACTGCTGATGGATTTATTGAAGTTATTAAGAGGGGATGTAGCTTCTGGCGTGACGGGCTATCCTGGAACGCATGAGGTGGAAGGTATCATAGAGGTCATTTAGTCCAGCCCCTCGCTGGTGGCATTAACCGGTCCAGACCCCAAAGGAAAACCTCCAATGAGAGGGAGGACAACAATGTTTCCCTAGGTAGACTCTTCTACTCTGATTAGGAAATTTATCCTAAGATTCAGCCTGCATCTTCTTTCCTTGAATTCCAACTGCCTGGACCTTGTCCTGCCCTTGGTTTCGACAGAGAACGAATCCTCTTTCTCTTGCATCTTGCAGACTCCTGTCCTATCTCCCCTCAGTTTCCTCTTTTGCAAGCTAAACCCACCCACTTCCTTTAACTGTCCTCATCTAAGCTGCCCTCCTCAGAGCCCGCCCCACTGCTCCACGCCCCCTTTAACTTTAATGCCTAGAACTGGACTTAGTTCTCCAAGTGTGGTCTCACCAGGGAGGACTTCAGTGGAGTTCTCACCCCCTGTGATCTGGCTACAATGCTTCTGTGAATGCAGCTCACAATTGCATTGGCCTCGTTAGCTGCCACATCACACCGCTTGCTCATGTTTTGCTGGTGTCCGGCCATCCTCCTAAATTCTTCCTGTGTGCATTTCCAGCAAGCGCATCTACCCAGTCCGGCCCCTATGGATTTGATTTTTCTCATCCAGATGTAGGACCTTCCCCTTTTAAACATCCTGTTGGGTTGGGCCCAGGGTTCGGTCCTTGCTGAGCTGATCCGGAATTGTGATTCTGTCCTTTAAGGTATTAACCAATGTTTGTTTGTTTGTTTGATTTATATAGCTGCCCATCTCACATAAGTGACTCTTGGTGGCTTCCAGCAGTTAAACAACATCTACAGAAAACCTGCCCAATATAAGTAAAAAACAAACAAACCATGTTAAAAAACAGTATTAAAAAAAAACATAAAACATATTCAGTGGGTGAGTTACAAAAATGTTCACAGCGTTCAACATAACTATTGAATGGGTTCTACATCACAACCAGTAGCAAAGCCACATCTTTAGGGTGAAGTGCTATCTGCAAATTTGATGAGAATCCTTTCTGTTCCATCTGCTAGATCATAGAAACATGGAGTTGGAAATGATCTCAGAGGTCATCTAGTCCAACCTCCTTCTCAGTAAAGGATCCACTAAAGCAGTGTTGTCCAAACTTGGCCACTTTAAGATGAGTGGACTTCAACTCCCAGAATTCCCCAGCCAGCATGGCTGGCTGGGGAATTCTGGGAGTTGAAGTCCACTCATCTTAAAGAGGCCAAGTTTGGACAACACTGCACTAAAGCATTTCAGAGAGACAGCTCTCCAGCTTCTGAAGACCTCCAAGTTGATGGAATGTGGCCTGTCAAGTATTTGACAACTCTTATCCTCCTAATATCCTTCTAATATCTAACCTGAATCTGCTTCTCTCTCATTTCGACCCTTTGGTTCGGCTCCTGCCCTCCAGTGCCTCACAGGACTTGGAGTCCCATCCCATCCCATCTTAGCAGTTCTCGTCTGAACATGCTCCTTTTTAGAATGCAATGCCCCAAACTGGACATAATGTTCCACGTGGGGCCTGAGCTTTATGTTCCTGTTAATTTTAGAAGAGTATTAATCCTTGACAATTAAGAGTTCTTCTGACGTCATCTAGCAATTGTCTGGATTTTTTGCGGCTTAGGCACGGTAGCTTTACCATCCCCAGCATTAGATTCTGGGCAGAGCCTTCCAGTCCAAGAACAGGTGCAGTCGGCCCATGAGATGAACTTATGTACCTGGCCACCACTGTCATCTGCTCCTCAGGCAGGAGCTGAGAGACCAGTCCAGGAGGACCCCAACATTACACACCAGTTCTAACTGGGGAAGTGCCACCCATCCAAAACTAAAGATGGAAAGTCCTCAGTACTGGACCACAAAGCCACAGTTCCTTAGTCTTACTAGGGTTGAGGCTCAGCCTGTCCCTCCCCATCCTGACCCCCACAGCCTCCAGACGTTGGGAGAGAACTTTGACGCCATCACTTGGTTGACTAAGGTGGGGATATACAGCAGAATATCATCTGCCTACTGATGATACCTCACCCCATCTTGGCAGATGACCTCACCCAGCAGTGTCAAGTAGGCAGTAAATCAGAGCAGAGAATATGGCCCTGAGGAATCTGTCCCCCTATTTCGGCACCGACTGTTGTTGGAGGAAGGAGGAGAACCACCCCAATGCCATGCCCCAGCCCCAGCCCCCTAAGCCAGTTCAGAGGGATACCACGATCAATGGTGTCAAAAGCCATGGAGAGATCAAGGAGGGTCAGAGTGGATGTAGAGGTGATCTACGAGTACAATCAGTGCAACTCGGGACTCCATCAAGGCCTGAATCCTGAATCCTGTCTTGAAAGATCCAAATAATCTGTTTTCTCCAGGGTCCTCCAAAGCTGCAGCCTGACCACCTTTTCCACAGCCTTCCCCAGAAAAGGAGAGGTTGGAAACCGGATGAACATCATCCAGTACACTTGAACTTCAGACTGGGAATCACAGCCTGGATGTGCATGTGAAATTCTATTCCACATTCCAGGGAGATTTCCAGATCACAAACAAGTTCACCAACAAATCAATCAATCAGTCATATCCTTGCTTCTGAAAGGTGAAACATTCTAAATTTTGACAATAGCCAAAGCTAATAGAAATTTCATCACTCACTCACTCAGTGAATTTAATGGAAGCAGACGATATCTGAGCTGCGGAAATCCAGCTGACCACTAAATGGCATCAAAAAATCAGAATTTTCTCTACTAGTGCTCAGCTGAATCATTGCAGCCCAGATATTTAAGGCATTTGGTGTTATTACACAATTGACCAAAAAAAAATAATAATCCAAGACAGATTGATTGATTGATTGATTGATTGATCGCCATCAAGTCATTTTGACTACATAGATAGACCTTCTCCATGACGATCTATCCCTACTCTGTTCTTTCAAGTCCCCCAACGGGACCCCCATCGCCACCGCAGCTGAGTCCATCCACCTGGCTGCTGGTCGTCCTCTTCTTCTCTTTCCTTCCAACTTTCCCAGCAGCAGTACCAAAGGATGACAGTCTGTTTATTCAGCATGGCAGTTTTAAGAAATGACAGTGGAGTGCTTAGGGTCAACAGGAAAAAAATACCTCAAATTTTGTCAGCCCCACTATGTAGAGCAAACCAAGAAACCAACTCAAATGGGCTCAAACTACTTTTATTAATATTGGCTATAGTAACAGAACGTGTCTGATTGTTCTTTACTCACCCCCCCCCCCCATTATACTCATGTGAATTGGAGGGGGGATGTCTGCTTGAGTCACTTGCTTTTTCTTCTTTTGGGCTGAAGCCATGTTTTTCCCCTTGTCACTTTGGTAGCAGATGTGGTCTAGCTCTGTCAAGTTCATCTTCCTTACCCTCTACAAGTTTGCAGCCCCAAACTTCAAGTTTCCCCTGTCCAATTCTGCAAAACATCCGTCTGGGTTGCTGAGGGTCCTTTTGTGATCTTACCTGATCAATAGCCTGCTCTGCCAGCTGCTGTTTGAAAGAATAGCAGGATTGAAACAGATTCTTGCAATCACCTCTAGTAGGTTTCATTCATTCATTCATTCATTCATTCATTCATTCATTCATTCATTCATTCATCTTATATAGCTCTGAATCCTGTAGATCAAAATGTCTGCAGCTACCAATGATCCTTGATCCACCAGCCTTGATCCTCTTCTGGCTTGTGGGACTGAGCTAAAGAAGTCAGCTCTAACACCCCCCCACCCCCCCCCCCCCCAAAAGCATGTGAGAACAGAATCCAGTCAGGGCAAGTTGGCAGGGAAACTAGAGACAGATGCAAGAAGAGTTTTATTTCTTTTCAGTGCTGCTTGCGCCCAGCGGTGTAGCCTTAATTTGTCTTCCTATCCTCTGTCCCTCCATGCCCAGGCTAATGATCGCTGGCTTTGGAATGCAAATACCAGCCTGGAGCAACTTGAGGAAGAACCCATTTTCTAAAGCGTTTCCTTTGCTGCCTTTCTTAAAATAAAAATTCTTCGTCATTCCAGGGTTGGCTTCGGTCCTAGCACCACTTAGTCCAAAACTGCTTGGGCCTGGTAACCTGGACTAAAAGGGTGGGTGGGGGGACTGGAGCTATTTATTTAAGTGCTGATGCCTGGGAAGGGGGTTTTCTGGTCATGCCCCATTTAGATACCTGGTGGGGAAGTATAATGGTATGTGGGAATAATGTTGATGAGACCAGGCGAAGAGATGCTGCCTAGGGAATGGTCAGATAAGAGAGGGCATAGCCCACAGCTGCATAATGGGTGGAGAAAGAGGCTCAGAAAGGGCCCTCCCTAGTTTCTCACGCTGTAAAGGAGACAGTGGGAGATTTGTCCTTTCAGACTTGCAAGATTCTGTTAATGTAGCTTTACAATAAAGTAGAATTAGTTCAACTGGTTGTGTTTCCTGTCTGCTCTACCTGGGAAGGCTGACGTTAGTCTCGTAAGTCTGAAAGTCTGGCTGGGGAATTCTGGGAGTTGAAGTCCACCTGTCTTAAAATGGCCAAGGTTGAGAAACACTGCACTAAGCTAACATGCAGTTGGGAATTGATTCTGCATCTTACAGAAACCCAGCCATTATCTTGGTGCTTTGTGTGAAATGTAAGATGGTTTATTTGTTTATGCATGCCTAGAACTGGCGTGTAACTAACTTGGCCTTTTGGTGTAGGCATGTTTGTGATGCCAGCTTGGGTCGTGCAAAGCCAGGCAGCTGGGTTTGCACTAAACCCCAGTTCAGTTAACCACCGAGTAAGGGGTTCTGCACACAGCCAAGACGTGCTGAATTGTCACTGGCACAGTGTGATGAGACCCTAACTCAGATGGCTGTAAAATGGGAGGAGGACAAGTCCTTTAGTAGATTGGTGTGATGCGTCTGGATGAGCCAGCCAGGGACACTCCTGGCTCTGTTTTTGTTACATTTCTCAAAAGGGCATACTCCTATGCCCTAATTATGAAAAAAGCAGTTCTCATAACCATATTCCACTGCTTTAACCACTTTAAGGGCCTTAGTCAGAGGTGTCCACAGGAAGGGTGTGTGTGAAAGAAGTCACGATGCGTGTAAAAAAGGGCAGGACTTTGATTGCACGCTTAGAGCTGCCCTCTGGAGTTTTTACACATGCACCCGTGCCCTCCCTGTGGACACCCCGGCAGCCTCTTCAGCCTGCGCCTTTGAAATGTGCAGGAAATGCAGCTTCCATAGTTCCAACCAGCACAGCAGAGGGGGAGCATGGGAACTGTAGTCTTGAGCCAGAGATGGGGAAACTATTCCAACGGGTTTCTCCAGCGCTGGGCACATGATCTTTTTTCAGAACCAATGAAGTACAGAGGAGAATGAAATAAAGGTGTGTGTGGAAAGGAGGAAGGGGCTCCTGCCTGCTCCCCCTCAGGTCAAATGTTGGCTAGAGGCAATGAGATGAATGGAAGGTGGGCGCGATTCTAGTGTCAGAGAATGGAAAGGAACTCAGAGGTGATCTGGTCCAACCCCTGCTCAGGGCAAGATCCACTTGAGCCTCTCTGAGTGCTGACATCCGGCTCCTGTTCCAAGACCTCCAGTGAAGGGGGCCTCTACCTGTCATGTGGCAGCCTGTTCCACAGCCTTTCTGAAGTTTTTTCCTGCTGGTCCATCTTAACTTTTCTAATGCAGCTTTCTGGGCAGAAGTGAAAGATCAGCAAGTTTTCTGTTCGTTCACAGCTATTAAAAGGGAGGGATTTAATGAAGAGAATTGGGGCAGGGGAGGGGAGGAGCATTAGATCCACCAAGAAAATCGCCCGGAATACAATAATATTTGGCCATGATTCTTTTTCTGCAAATGGCTTTTCTTTGCACGTAACGGCAAGTCTAGGAAGTCAGAGACCTTGGGGCAGGGGCTTTTTGGTGAAATCCCAGGCCTTGAGAAGGAGTGGAAACGGATGGCTCTCCAAGCCGGGTTTGGCACTGTGCTGGGTGGCAGAAGTGGGGAGAGAAGGCTTAGCTCCCACTCTCGTCAGCTCTGCTGCCCCCTCAGAGGGCAAACCTAGCTGAAAGGGAAGAACGGAGGGGGCCCGGGAAGCCAGAAGATGAATGACTGCCTCTGTGCCAAGAGCCAACCCCCCTCCCACAGTGCCCTCCTGGCTGCTCAGCTTCCCTGGCCAAAAAAGGCCCAGCTTCACCCAGGTAGGAAGATTAAGCCAGAGTTGAACAAAACGTTGCTTTGTAGCCAAATGCTCAGAGGTCCTGTGGCCAACCAGCCTCCATTCTTCTCTGCCCCCCTCTTGTCCACCACTTCCTTTCCCTTCCTCCGGCACCTCCTCTGCTGCCCTCAATCTATCTTTCCGCAAGAGGAACATCTGTTCTCCACTCCAGTCCAGCGGAGCGGAGGTACCACTGAAATACCCCACAGGCAGAGAGGTGCCTGGGAAATCTACTTTCTGCGTTAATCTTTAACAAGCATGGTGGGGGGGGGGGGGGGACGGGGAGAGGCAAAGCTGTGGATGACGTTCCAAAGGCCTTTCAGTTTTCATGGTGAAAATGCCCTTGCTTTTGCACAAGGGGAGGCGAAGAATTCCAGAGAGGATCAGCCAGAGCAGAATGGAAAAGCCATCAGAGGAAGACAAGGAAGGAAGCTGACTGGCTGCGCCCCTTTTAGTTTAGGGGTTCAAAAAGTATGGTTGTGAAAAGTCTCCCACTCGTCTGAGGGTTAGAAGCTGGATCAGTAAATTCTTCCTTTAGAGGGGAGCAGAAGACCCTTGTAATGCTTTCCTACGACACATTTAACCCAGTTAGTTAAAGGCCAGATGCGCTAAGCTGAGTTAATGTTATCATTCATTAGGGTTTGGTTGGGGGGCTGCGTGGGTTGGGTGCATTCCGTCCATTTAGTTGGTCTGTGGTTTAACGTGTTAGCCTGAAGTGCCAAGAACTGCCATTTCCCTGGGCTGTGAAGCAATGCATGCAGAAGCTTATTGCATCCATGCATTAACTGCATGCAATAAGTAAGAGTAAGCAGAGGTCTAAAGTTTGCAATAAGTAAGAGTAAGCAGAGGTTCTGAAGCTGGCCTACTTTTATACCATTATGTCACCCATCCCTCTCAGTTAGGATCCCTAAGTTTGCACTATTTTGGCATCCTATCACTTCCCAGTTAGGCCTCTTTTCAAAATAAAAGGTATTTGTACTACTTCTAAGCAATTATAGTATACTAAGTTAGATATTCAAGGATATAGGGAGGCAAGAAATAATGAATTGGACTATCCAAATATATTCATGCCAAGGGAAAACTATTTTGGCATCTCTATTTCTGTAGTTCTAAAATTACAATTAATTCATCCAAAAATGTTAGTTTGTGAACTTGTGCACCTTTTCTGGAAGACCTTGAGGAATTTAGCTAACTGGAGATCGTGCTCCACATCAGCCTGGAAGGAAATATTGAGTGGAGTGCCACCAAGCTCTGAAGTTGTTCATTGCTTTTATCAATGACCTGGATGAAAGGTTGAAGGGATGGTTATGAAATCTGCAAATGATGCAAAACCTGAAGATTCAGAGAGATGTAGCTTCCAAAGGCAGATGATCAAAAGCCCCCCGAGATGCTTCTCCATCGTCCGGATTGGGTTGGCCAGTCTCACAGTAAGGACTTTTCACTTAATGTCTTGTAGTTCTTTCTCGTTGATGTGTCGAGATGATTAGCTTGTATTAACAAATACAAGAAATGCAAAAATGGGGTGGGGGTGGGGGGGAGGCAGGCAACTCTGCTGACTAAAAATGCATCTGACCCAGAATGACAAAGTGTGAATTACAGCACTAAATGAGATGCTCTGGGGAAGCAACATCACGGCCTGTTTTGCAGAATAAACGGTCTAATTGCCTTGCATTGTCTTGCTGTTTGCCAATTAAGGGGAACTGTGGTCTCCCCACCACCACCTCGGTCTCTGTTCTGGCAGCGAGGGGAGAGGAGGGGGCAGCAAAGGGTACCTTTGTGTCTCCCCTAGCTTGCCCTGGCCCTGGGTTCAGCTGAGAATATGGGCCTGTTGAGAATACACAAAAGGCCCAGCTTCAGCCTGGAACCAAAATCTCTGCCATTGAAAGAGAGTCACGTTTTGAGATGCTGGGCTGGCAGAGAGCGGTGTGGAGCTGGCTCTGCGTTCAGGTAGGGCCCCACCGAATGTGGGTGCAAATAACCCTATATCCACAGCCAGGGCCCGTTGGGCTGTCCGCTTGCTGCACCAAGCCAGGGGATCAAATCAAGACTCATCCCCCCAACGCACTCATCTGTGCAGATGTTTTCAAAAAACAGCTGCATCCGCCAAGGGCAAAAAGGAGGCATCTGCTGGCTGGATTTTGATGGCCTGAGATGAGGGTGAAATGGCAGAGCGTGAATCGTGACCTGCTCTGAGAAACACCCTGGCCCCTGCCTACTGACTATGCCGCACATTAATGGCTGACTAGACAGCCCACGACCCGTTGGGCCATTGTTTCAGAGATATTTCCTTACCTAAACAGAGAAACAGAATGACCACGGGCAGGCAAAAAAACAGTTGCAGTGGGAGCGACTTCTGACTTCCTGCCAGCTTCCCCATTGATGTTCCTTGTGGGAAGCTGGCAGGGAGCGTCGGATATCTCCCTCCCTCCCTCCCTTCCAGGTTGGGGTGGGGGGTTGTGCCAGGTTCAGCCCCCTTGCTTGCTACCATCCTTTCAGCCCTTGGATGCAAGATGAATCCATGGCATTTCTTGCATCTCCTCCAGAGTCTTCTGGTCTTCAGGAGAGCCAGCGCCCAGCAAGGCAGGACGTATGATGAGGTTAAAGCTGAGGAGCTTGGTCCGAAGATGACAGGGGCCTCGAAGGAGTAGGCCTGGCGTCCCCCCGTGCCGTCTGTCTGCTCTGCTCAGAGCCTGACGTGGACCCGGAGCCACGTTTTTTACGCTGTTCAGGGCTCGGCAGCCTTGGTTGGCTAGCCGTGATACGTAGCTTGAGCTTGCAAAGCCAAACATCTCTTGCTGGATTTACCCCGACACATTTGGTGCAAAGAGATTGCTTTCTTGAAAGCTGTTGCCCAAATGCAGGAAGAAGGAAGGAAAGATGAGGTGAGGGGCCAGGCGGAGAATAACGGATCTTCCGACTGGATGCTGAAAGGCACCTTTCCTCCCACCTGCCCCTCCTTCCCTGCCTTGCATCATGGCACACCTTGGCACGCCTTGCACCTCTGGCCAGCGAGGGAGGTCTTTGGAGGAAATCTGAAATGAGATTTCACCCTGACCCTTCAAGACTAAGACTGTAATTTCTTCTGCTTCTGCGTCCTTGGAACAATCAGTGTTCTCCTCTCCTGCAGTCCTTGCTGATTTTTAAACTTCTGTCTGGGGAAATGGGCAGAATTGGGGCTTTAGTTCCCCGGAGGAGCCTTGAGCATTGCAATCACGGCCTGGGCGAGGTCCGGGCTGGTCAGCAGCTCCTGACCTGAAGGATTTGGAGCTGAGAAGGGCCTATATAACCCTGGATTCCACCATGAATCGCCAGGGCAATTCTGGACTGAGGAGGAGTTGAAAAAATAAATCCCAGAAGAAGCCATTTAACAAGAAAACCGTAAGGACATACTCTTGTGATTACCAGAAATCAAGGCAATGTGACCGTTTTAAGGGCAGATGATATTCCCGCCGAATTAAATTGTTGATCAATTCATTAAAAAAAAAATTGGCAGTGCAGAATGAGATATTATGACTTGGCTCAGACAAATCAATGTTGGCATTTTATACTGCCAAAATCCTGCATTTCCAAGATTAGCCTTAATACGTTTCTCAGCCATCTGTATTTACCCGCAGGGCAATGATTTTTGCCTCAGAATATAATAGTTTCACAGAAAACAGAAAATGCCAATTAGTCTGTTAAGCTTGCCACTAGGAGATGCAGCAACTAGCTGACTTTGGCAGATGATAAAAAGCTAAGCATCGGGCGTGTTAATATATGGATGGGAGACCACCAGGAGAAGTCCACCGCTATTGGCTACAATGGGAAGTCAAAAATTAATCCCCAAAGAGGATAAACTTTCCATATTTCTGCTACAAAAACGATCTAGGCTGTCCATGTAGCCACCAAGAGTTGAATCCAACAGGAAGGTATTTATTGGGGGGGAATTAAAGGGAAACTCAGCCTCTTTCTCTGCTCAGGCAAGGCTCTGTCCTTCCTGAACGTCAGCAGCTCACAGTCTGTGCCTGGGACGATAACGCAGTGTAGGAGGGGGCAGCTGATATTTAGTGTTTTGCTCACACAAAAACGGAAATTTTGGATGCTGGAAGGGAGCCCAGTGGTGCGGGCAGATGGAGGACTATGTTTGCAGAAGGGGGTGCCTGCTGACATGCTTTGCTGCCTCGCAGTCATAAAGCTGAATTCCTCGCCCCCAAATGTCCTCTTCCATACTGATCGCTAAGCCATCATATGGCTGGTTGGTGGCGTCAGGTTGTGCAGGTGCCCGACAATCGCAGGTGCTACAAGCAAACTAGGCCATGATGGTTTGTTTAAAAAAGGACTGGATTTGTAGAAGAGACGTTGCAGGGGAGGGGTGAGAGAGTTATGGAAGGACATGAAAGCAGCCCCTGGAAATCACAGCCAGCAAAAGTCGTCGGATCGTCGTACGGGCTGATTTGATCTCCCGTTCCGTATCTTTTCTTTTCCTTTTCTTCCAACTCGCGTTGTTGGCGGGCTCAAGGCCCTGATAAAAAGGAACGGAGACCAGCAAAGGCCCCAGAGGCCCGTGGGAAGACCTTTCCCAGCCACGGGCAATCGCAGGTAGACTGCTACTGGATAAGGAGGTGCTGCGTCGCCATCACAAATCCCGTCGGTCCTCCTTTTTTGCTGCTCTCCCCCGGCCTCCCCTTCCTCGCTTCCTCTCTGCTGTGCTTTTCAGCAGAGAAAGGCGAGACCATCCCTTCGTGCAGGCGGCTTTAATCTGACTCCCCTGACCTTGGCAGTCACATCCTGCCTTTTGTTTCTCCTGTTGGGCAAAACTGCAAGTGACAAATGGCGAGATAGCAGACAATAAGCTCCCCGCGAGGAACAATGGATGGGCTTTAATTGATTCTCCTCTTCTTCTCCCTTTTTTGCGGAAAGACATTGATTTGACCCTGTAAGACACACACAGTCGATCATTAAGAGACTTAATGCACATCAAAAGGCGGTTTATTATCGCAGAACCCTGACGGAGCTTTTGTCTTTTAATTATTATTTTAATGACATCTTTGTTATCTCCGGCAGGGCAAAAATCTTTCTCCTGCCCAGGAAAGGAGGACAAACTCAGCTCTTCCGTGCTGCAAAATTCCCCTGAAATTCAAAGGGGTTGCAGCAAAGTTTGGCGTTGACGTTTCTGGCTGGCTAGTTTGAGAAGCCGCCTGATCATCCAACGCATTTTATCGAAAAAGCCAAAATAAATCATAGCAAGGGCTGGTTAAGGCTGCAGGTTTAGAAGGCCACTGAAAAGCTGGCAGATGCACCCTGTCGTTGAACAGCTTGCCTTCGAAAGATCACGATTTTCAGCCGGGTTCCTCCCAAACAACAGCGGGCAATATTTGGGGATCCTTGCTCGCTCAATCACGTGCCAAATCAGATTTTCGGAGAGCAGGGTGGGGAGCAGCGCTCTGCTTCTCTCCTCTCCCTGTGTGACTTGGCGGAATAAATGCCAGAACCTCCTTGGGACTCTGGAACAAGTTAGGAGAAGTTAGCAGATGTCAGATTAAACCCACAGGGCTGCTTCTGTAGTGGAGAACCAGCTTGTTGCAAACCAGCTTTCTGGGGAATGCAATCCGGATGCCCTTTCCCAGCCATCATCGGGACCAGTGCTTCTCAACCTTGGCAACTTTAAGATGGGTGAACTTCAACTCCCAGAATTCCCCAGGATTCTGGGAGTTGCTCCATCCCTTAGAGACTCCTGAACCACGTTCTTCGTTACGGATCTGTGGCGCCCCCTTATTCATTCATTTATTTATTTATATACCACGTTTGTCCCCACCCATCTTGTTACAAAGCGACTCTGGACAGTTTACAGAGAAGATAAACTTGATTAAAAATGCAGTGCAAAAGTAGTCTTAAATAAATGATAAATATATTCCAAGAATGGATGGGAATTGGCAAGTAGGTCAGGGAGCGTCATCAGGGCACCAGGGTTGGTTAAAACTGTTATTGCCCCACTCCAGCTGGCAGAGCCAGGTCTTTAGTCCTTTCTGGAAAGTCGGGGAAGTAGGGGCCCGCCGCACCTCTGGGGTACGGAAGTTATGGAAGTTGGAGCTCCGGCGTTTCCCGTGGGTGTCCTGCCGTGGCTGCCCCAAGGCCGGGCAGGGGGACATGAAGCAGCTGCGTTGAGCTTGAAGCCGTCTGCCTCGAACGGGGTGCGTAGTTACTTCCCTGCTAGGAGCTGTTCCGGTGTAGCCTGCTTCCCCTTCCTGCCTCCCTTTCCCCCCCTCTATCAGAGACACAATTTTGGGGCCCCAAAGGGATCATTCTCGGGGTTATTTCAAGTCTATTTTTTTTTTTAAATCATGGTTTATCTGGCATGGTGCCTGTTTGGCAAAACAGCATCATTTGGCACCCTGTACAGTGTATGACCTCTGGCCCCAAATAGTAAGAACATTATTTGTATGTATTGTTCGTTTTTGTTTTACCGACAGCAAGGTTCTAGTCCTCATGGATACAGGAAAATCTTCTTGAATCGCTATGAAGTTCTCCCCCACGTTCCCCCGGCCCTAACGCTCATGACCGGCCAAACGAGCAAAGTACAAGCTAATGTTCGTTGTGTGAGGTTTCATGCAGTGGCTTTTTGTGAAGGGGCCGCAAAAAGTGCAAAGTCTATGCTACCTCCCTCAAGGACCCGCCATTGCTGGTTTTTTGCACCAAGAGGAAAGAGCTGGTGGAATTAACTGAAGGTGTCTATCCAACAGGACTCCAGATCCCTTCCGGCAGAAAGCTGGCATGTCAGCGAAAAACTGAACTAGAACTTTTTTCCTTCATGAGTCAGCTCTTCAACCAAAAAATGATTTTTCCCCCAGGCGTGGGACAGCATTTAAAAATGCCCAGACTCTCCCACCGCAGGTTTTGTAGTATAGAGATTTATTTAATCTATATACTACTAAAACTGTCCTGTCTGTCTGTTTGTAACCTTCCATTGGCCGAAACGGTGCATCCTGGGGCAACCATTTTTGAAGCCAGGTGCCTCAAATGGGCTCCCTTAAAGAATGCGCCCCAAATCCAGGACCCCTGACTCCCGGGGGGTTGAAATTTGGCAAAGTTGGGGCCGCTTCAGCACCACCACACCTTCCGACTGCACTTCCCAGAAACCCATAGGTTGCATGCACAAGGGAAGGTGGGAGGGGCGTACCCCTGCCCTCTTTCCCGCCTCCCCCGGCCCCTGCGCCCAATTGGTTGGTGGCAAGGCCCGACGGGTGAGTGGCGATTGGCTGCTTTGGACCTGAGGCCGAAACATGAAATCTCTTAATGGCGGTTGGCAGTGAGGGAAAAATGAGGGAGTGACTCGGATGCCCGCTGGCGAGGTGGGGCTGGCAGGGGGCATTGGGAGCTGACGGGTGAGCGTCCCTGGAGGGAGGGGGCCCTTGGGGACACGCAGGGGTGCAGTTCTCCTCACAGTCCGTGGGTCCCTTTGTTCCCCCTCCCCTCAGTAAAGTGGCAGGTAGTTCCGTGGGTCAGCTGAGGAGGAAGAGGAGGCTTTACTGGGGGCTCTGCTGAGGCGTGAGGGGAGGGCAAATAGCGCCATCCTATATTATATGTGGAAATAAGGTTGACCCAGTGGGTCATGGGCTGTCTAGTCATCATTACGGATTATAAAGTATGCAAATCTATTGCATTCACACGATGCTTCTAACCCACAAAGCAACCATTTAAAACTAGCCAGTTCAGGAGCTTTCCTGGTCAGGTAAGGTGGACAAATCCAGCCCCTGTAAACAACAGGGATGACCAAACAGCAGGGTCCAAAAAGTCAAGATGGCAGCCATTACAGGCCGATCTGTGTTTTTTACGCGCAGAGCTTTGATTGTACCATTGGGGCCACCATTTTGACTTTTTCGACCCTACTCTGGGGATGCCCATGTCTTCTTCCACGCCTGAGCAGTCAGGTGCTTGGAATGAAACTCATTGGCAAATGAATGCCCTCCCTTTAATCCCCAAAGACAGAACTTCTGCCCCCAAGTCGCTACTTTCCTTCTTAAAATCAGCCTGATTGTTTAGTCGGAAAAGATCCATCCACTTAGAAAGAAATCTATTGACTGCCACCAGTGTCCCCTCAGGATGACTAATGTGGGATTCCCTGCAAGTACAAACAGCACTCAGGTCTGTCAATCAAATTGCCTTTGTTTTAATCCCCAGATTTTGGAATTCTGTAAAAAAAGGCACCGATGAAACAAAGAAGGTTTTAAAAGCCCTGCATTGTGGCTAATGGATTCTGAGGACAGCCAACCACTGTCCGAGTGTTAATCATGGCCCCCGTAAAGGTACACACTAAAGGGGAACCAGAGGGGGTGTTTGTGACAATTAATCTTTCTGAGCAGTTCATTGCTCTCTTAACTCTGCCCTTTCCACAGAAAAAGCACATAAATTTCTCTCTCATAACACGGTATCCCTTTACGGGAACCTCTCTGAGAATGCCAGCTCTCCTTCTTCGCTGCATCAGAAGCTGTTCGGTGGGATGGCTTTGATTGACTACAGCTCTGGGCCCAGAGGCGGCAGACCCAGCGCCGTAAACGGCCATTTTGCCTGGCTCCGTTTTGATCTTCTCCGACAGCTCCTGTTGACGGGGGAGAAAGGCTAAAACAAGGCAACGGGCATTCTTGCAAGCTAAGAATCGGAAAGTTCTGCGGGCGCCAACATTTCCTGTAAGCTGTGTGTAGAGCAGGGTGTGGGTCATCCATGTGAGCATCTCCCTGGACCAAAGTAGGAAATAGGACATGGGGATCCTCTCATTCATCTCCCTGAATGCCTGAGATCTGGCTTACCCTGCCGAATGCAGGATGTGAAATTAAAGGGTCCTTGGCAGGTGGTCATCTAAGTTCTACCTGGCCATTGACCTCATACTCTTCTATGTCTGGTCTCCTTCTGTGCCTTATTGTTTCTGGTGCTTCAGTCTCCTCTCCTGAACATTAAACATCCTTTAATTCTTCAGCCTGTCTTCATAAGGACTCAGCATCTAGCTTCTGATCATCTCCAGTGTCCTTCTCTGAAGCTGTTCCAGTTTCTCTGAATTCTTGTTAGTAATCCTTTGAATTTTGAATTCTTTGAATTCTTGTTAGTAATCCTTTGAATTCTGCAAAGTAGCCCAGATAAGAAGCACCACCAGGAGTACTAGCTCTATCTTTATTGTAAGGTTACATTAAGAATCTTGCAAGTCTGAAAGTATTTTCCCCCTCCTTTCCTTTTACTCTCCGGAAAACTAGGGAGGGTCCCTTTTGAATCGCTTCCCATTCTCCTTCTCCTTCTCCTTCTGTGGGCTGAGACACCTCTTACATGCTGGTTGTCCAGTCTGCGGCTCCTCCTCCTGTCTCCCAAGGTCATTCCCACATACCGTTATAATTCTTCTCAAAACATAGAACCCAAAACTGGTCAAGTACTTGAGGTGGGACCAAATCAACAGAGGATGAAGTGGAATGTTTATTTCATGTGATTTAGAAATTCTACTTTCATCGATGTAACCCAAAATTCCATATATTTTTTTTCTTTTCATATTCAGTTGGTGACTTATTTTCAGCTTGTAATCAACTTCTATTACAAAATCTTTGCCAATACAGGAATCCCCTATTCTATTCCTGTGCCTTTGATTTCTGTTTCCTAGGTGAAAAGCTTTGCATTTGTCTCACCTAAATGTCACGTCAGTTTTCTAACCTATCACAATCATTTTGAACTTTATTTCTGTTTTCTATCCCATTCAATGTGATGTCATTTGCAGATTTGATCTGAGTTTACTAAAATCCACTTTGCTGAAGTCACACATCAACTTTACCCTCTCTTAAAATCAAGAACTCCAGCACTGGATGGTTCCTTTCCTTCAAAGTTCCTATTGATCCCATTCCCTCAACTATGTCTTCTATAAGCATCAAATCCTTTTGTGACTTCCTTCACCTCTGAGGCAGAAAGTTGTCAGCAAAACAAGTCAGGAATTTGTTGAATGGACCATGCTGGAAAAGTAGTAGTGATGGGAGACTTTAATTACCCTGACAGATGTTAGAATAATTAAAGTATTTGATAAATCTGCATTTTGCTTCTGGAAAACAGCATGCACCTCTTAGACAGTAGTAGACCCCAACAATACTCTGCTTTTTATTCATTCCCGTACTTATTTTAAGCCAGATGTGCTCTACAATATTGTCGACTTCATTCACTTGGATTTCTGAGCAGGTGTGCAACAATTTTTGCCTTATAGCTTTAAAAGCTATCGGCCATCCTGTATACAAATTCAACTCTGGTCTTCCTCCAACTTTTTAAGTAGCACTGACCCGAGTTCTGTAACCGTTGATGTAAACCCTAGCCCTAAACATTCAACTTGAAATCTAATTAGAAGAGTAAAGGTTGCTTTTCATCTAGTGCTGGGCCCATCACACCTGGCTGCAAAGAATCAGGAGTTGGCATCAAATTTACTCAGTGTCTTGCCATCTGCTCTGATCCATTGGGTGTGATGGTTCAGAACGTGGCTGCTTCAGAAGTTGACTTCAAGGATGGAGATGATGGGAGTTTACCTGGCTGATGGTGGGAGTTACTTCTAATCTCAAGGTGCTGTGAGGTTTTGAAGATCTACTGTAAATAATTAGAATATTTTAGGAGCTCCAACCTCCCCTCCCCATATGAGTCTACTAGGAGAAATCCCTCCATCTCAAAATCTGTTTTTCATCCCACTGTCAGATAAGGAGAGACTTCTCCAACCAGCCTCTCCAGAGAAGACGACTTTGTTCTTTTCCTGACTGCTGTTAGTTGAGAAAGGCACGTCAGTGAGATTGTACTGGGCTTTGGTTTGATTTTCCATTATATTTCTATATATTTGACTGTGCACTGATGTTGGAGAATTGAAGTTAAATTGAGAATATCAATTTGATGCATAGACAGGACTATAATCAGCTCCACCCTTGAAAATCTTCACTGGCTGTTCTCCCCATCAGAAGAACAAGGCAGGTTTTTCTCTCTCCCTTTCTCTCTATTCTTGGAACTCTATTCCAACAGCATCTACTTCTGCCAGTTTAAAAGCATGAAGCCCCCAAATGCATGTTGTACTTTTTTGGCATGCATTCTCCAACTAGATTCTTAGTTTGGTATACCTTACTTAATCTTGAGTGGCAATTCAGTGGTCCAACACTGGAATTTAAATTTATGAACCAAGAGTCTGTGCCCTCAGGATGTGGCAGTTAACATGCGGTGAAGGTGTGCAATCTTAAAGGTAAAAATTAATCTTGGGAGTTACATAATTTCCAGCTCCTCTCCAGCCATTCACCCATAGTAAGCAACCCGGTTTCCATTAATTCTTAGTCAAGAACCTTCTTGAAAATTGATATCCAGCTTTTCTAATGTAAAGGCATTCCAGTTTCTCCAGCATTCTCGGACTACTCTTTAACATATGGATTGTTCTACCCCCCCCCATTGTTTTTTCCCCTATAACGTAGAGCCTATACTTCAATTTTATGAGAAATTAGATTTCTAGTATGAATTTCATTCACTGTAGTCTGTGACTCTAGTTAGTGATTTATATTGTGTGAACCAGGTATTCTGAGTTTAAAGCTTAATAGCGATCTTGTTTTGGTTTTGCCTTTCAAAAGTGATATACCACATTTCATAACTTAATGAGTAACTAACACTATATTGAAAAACTGTAATCTCCGTGGCATTTTAGATCCCGTGTTTATGCACTTGTAACTTATTAATTGCATTTTGCTTTTTCATTCATTCTCTGCCTTTTATCCTTCACAGTTCTTATCTTCTTTAAAAATGTTTAATTAAGGGGAAAAAAAACCCACGTTACTCCAGCATTTTATATTTTAAAAAATAACCCTGAGGGAACAGCTCCATATATCTCTTTGCTGTGGCAGGCCTAGGGATGGCTTGACATCTGTTTTACAACTCACGGGGCCTCAAATCTCATTAAACCTCTCTAACATCTCCCCACCTTCCATCTTAATCAAAGGGTAGAAGTGTCAATGACAAAATGCTCATCTTAGATAGCTCGTCGGAGTGTTTGTGGGAGTCTCCACTTCGGTTGTCTGCAGAAAACACTGGTTTCTCCCTGCGGGGTGTTTGATAGCTGTGGGAACGATGTGGGCTAAAGAAACGGTGGTATGGGGGGTCCTGCACAGAATAACTGGCATCATTCTGCATCGGAAGCCAGTTTCCAGAAAGAAGATGGAACTTGCCACGATGGCTAAACTGACTTCTTTGATCAGAGCAAAGACAATATCTACGTTTATTGCTGAATAGAAACCCCTTATAGACCCTTTCTGTGACATAGAAAAAAATGAATTTATGGTTTTTATGACTTCTTTCTTTTCTGTTTTTCTTTCACTTTTCCCCCTTTCTTGCACTTTTAGCTTCTCTTTGATTTATTTTTTCTTCTTTTCTTCTTATCACTTTAGATCAGTTTGTATTAGCTTTTATCATCTTTTTTAACGTCTTTAATAGAATTATGCAAAGGAAAAAAAGGAAGCTGGTTTCCAGACAAATCTATGGAAATTCAGTGCAACCTGTGAACGAGTCGCTGAGCGGGGGGTTGCCCAGGGTGAAGCTTGTCTTGCACAGAGCCGAAACATGGGGGTCATTGGGCTAGTGGGACATGAGGAGTTATCTAGGGGGTAGAGAGAGATGGGGATGGAAAGACTCTGAGATAAGAGTGGGGAAAAGACTCCACCATCACACAGTCCACAATTAGTTTCTGGAACGTGATAGCACGAGAATGGATTGATTAATGGAAGCGGGGTCTCTCAGCGGCTCACCATGGGACAAAGAGGAACCTCCATGTTCAGAAGTAGGTTACCTGGGCATGTCAGTTGCAGGTCAAGATCTACCTTCATGCCTTGGGTGGGTGGGGGGCTTTCCAAAACACCGGATGAGTTGTTTTCAGAGGAAGGACAATTAATTTTTGCAAAATGGATTCTGGGAGGACTTATTTGTCAGGTAAACACGTTGCTGAAAAGTCATTAATATGACATTCACACCGCTCTAATAAAATACATAACGCCGGGAGCTGGCACTCCAGAAATGCCCAGAGGATGCACAGAATGAGCCTTAAAACTAAGACGATTGGAAACAAGATATTTTTGTGCCTCATTTGGGAATAATATAATTGCATTTTGAGGCTCTGGCAGATGCCTGAACCAGCTGGTTGGGAATGGGTAGGGTCTCCCCTCTTGCTACCCTTCCCGCTTAGATTTGACGCTCTACCGAGGAGGCCCTTTTCTGTCAAAACTCAGCCTTGCAAAAAGGGTATTCTTTGCATATTTCTGGCATCTCTGGTTTGATTGCACTATCAGGTGTAAAAGAACAGTTAGGGAGGAACGGGGAGGCCAGGCCATGGCTGCCCTCAAGAGAGATTCTCCGCAGAACCTGGGCACAAATAAATTAAGAGAGGCCCTGGATCTTTGCAAACTACTTTCTCGCTATTTGGGATAATTTGTGCATTGGATTCTCCCGAGCACCACCACCCCGCTGCATACTTGTATTATTCAGTGTCTTGGACAATAGGTGCTGGAACCATCAGCAGGGCTGCCAGTGACCAGGGGTGTCTGCAGGGTATGGGCATAAAAGTCAAGATGGCAGCCACAGTGGTGCCATCAAAGTTCTGCCTGCTTTTTACCTGCATCCCTGTGATGGATGGGCAGAGCTCCGGTCACATCGTGGCGGGCCATCTCGGCTCTCTGGACCACCCCCTGCAGTCGGAATGCCCCGACCCGATGCCCACCTTTAAGCCTCTGCACGGACCGGCTTCTGGCTTTCTCTCCCTCACTGTGAAAACGCCATTATCCCGCCGTTACTTCTCCTGCCTGCTAAGGGCAGGCGGCCCCAAGAACCCTGCCCTCGTCCTGCTGCTGCTATTCCTGCCAACCAGATTGTGGGTTTCCAAATGGCAATGCTGAAAGCTCCATCCCAACCTTTGACTCGCTGATCAAAATGGGTCCCCTGTTTTCCTTGCCCACTGGATGAATGGCATTGCCAAGTGCCCTGAACCTCAGGCAGGGGGCAGGGTCAGAGCAGCTAGACTTCAAATGGTGCAGAAGGTCAAAGATGTGCTGGGCTCCTGCAGTGCTTTCCTCACCGGCTTTCAGTGGATGCACTGGCTTGTCATGGCTCTGGGGTAGGCCATTCCCCTGGAGGTTCTCAGCTGGAAGAAGGCATAATTCAATTTGCCTGGGAACAGGGGGCATTTTTACCTCCCTCCTCTCTTTGTCTCCTTCCTTCCTTCCTTCCTTCCTTCCTTCCTTCCTTCCTTCCTTCCTTCCTTCCTTCCTTCCTTCCTTCCTTCCATTCTTCTGCCCATCCATCCATCCATCCATCCATCCATCCCTCTGTCTCTCTCTCTGTCTCTCTCTCTCTCATCTGTCTATCCACCCCTCTATCTATTAATCTATCCATCCCTCTGTCTCTCTGTCTGTCAGTCGGTCCGTCCATCCATCCATCCATCCATCCATCCACCCACCCACCCACCCACCCACCCACCAAAAGTACTCAAAGGCGAACTGCAACAATAAAATTGTGTCCCTTAAGAAAATAATGCTGAAGAGGGAACATTAATAAAATCCACAAACACCTACAGTAAAAGCATAATAAAACATTAATACAACACACAAGCATGATAACCGAACACATCCCTCTGTGGTATTAAAATCAGACTTGGTTACAGCTAAAACTCAGAATGAAACAATAAAACCCAGAGCGAGGGTGGCTTGAATGAATGACTGAGACTTTACAGCTTTCTTTAAAAAAGTGCGGGGGGGGGGGAGGGCCTAATACAGGTGGGGGGGGCCATTGCACAGCCCTGCGGTATCAAATTCGGACTGTCTGCATCTCTGGGGCACAACTGATCATTTGTTCTCATTCTTCATGTACAACCTGAATGAAGGATTAGCTTAGATATGGCTAAAGTGTTCAAATTTGGAAGCTGTTTGTGCAAATTCTTGAAATGACTGTTTTGGAAAAAAAATAATTTGCCTGGTGCTACCAAGTTACCCACTGATGCATCACGTGCATTTCAACAAGCTTACTAAAATGCAGGTAGCCAAAATTTTGCTGGGACATTGAAAGAAAGTGGCCACATTGTTAGAATTTGCATTTTGTTGCCATTTTGCTATGACCTGTTTGTAAATACGCAGGAACTTCAAGTAATATTAAAGGGATATCATCTCTTTTAAAACTGGCACCACTCAATCAACTAAAAGCTTTGGTTGATTAATCTGTTCATTTAAACTTGGAATTCTACCAAGAAATTAATCACCTCCTTGTGATTTCTGTTGTGCTTGCAATGTTTGCTTTTTGCTGTTCCGTATTGCCGTCTGTTCTTAAACCAGCCGGGTCTTGCCATCAAAGTCTGAGGCTCTGAATGCCTTAAGGGGCATCGGTGGGGTCTGATCTGCTCAGTTTCTGTGAGGGAGGAACACACTGAGGTGTCTCCAAGGCACCTCTTGCATTGAAGAGGCTGGAATATCAGAAGAGTCAAAGGATACTATAGTACCATGGCTCTAAACTGGTTTGTGCTTTGCAACCACTTCCTGCCCCTTCTGCTGGTTCATTTGCCACATTTTCCCCGCATGGGATCAAAGGGTTTTGTGCAGACTAACCATGAACAAGCCATCTTGGTGCACTTACCCTGTCAAGTGACATCCAGGTTGTCGCTGAGATCTCCTGGGATCTTTTTTGACCTTTCCAATCTAGTCTAGAGCCCTGGAGGTGCTCCATCTTTGTACCAACCAGACCAGACCTGGTTAATCCTTAGATCAGCCAAGGCCAGCTATTATAAAGGAATGTAGACCTGACCTTGGGGGTAGGGAAGGAAGGAGAGAGGCGTGAAGAGGGACTCTGAGAAAAGATGACTCAGCCCTGAGAAAGAGGAAAGTATGAGAAAGAAACTCAAAGTAACTATGCCTCGATTTTGTTTGGTATAAGATGGAATACAGAAACTTGGACTTTCAAGATTCATTTCTACAACAAAGTAGCATTCTTGAATCCCTGCCATGCCTGTTTCTTGAGCTGGTCTACCTCAAAGACTATGGGGCTTTTGTAAATGTATCTCCTCCTTAGAGAGCAAGAGATACTTAGCTAAATAATCTGAATTCTCCTCGTCCCACATTTTTTAAAACAAACCTTATCCCCTGAAATAACTCAAATTCCTCCTTTCCCTGACTTCATAAAGCTCAGTGCCCTCACACTGAGATTGTGTGAATGGGCAAATTTGTCCCAGCGCAACTTTTGCATATGAGAATCTGAAAAGGGATTTACGGATGACCTTGGGAAAGGTATGAGAGAGCTGTCAAAGAAGAGATCACCCAGTTCTGGGGGAAAACACAATAACCTTGCTTGATTTTATTTAGTAAAAGATGGGAGAGAGGAACTTGGAGAGGCTTTCAAGATCCTGTTACGATACCGTACAACAATAAAATAGCCTTCCTTGAAACCTTATGTCTGTTTCTTAACTTGCCTACCTCGAAGGGCTGACTGCATCTGTGTCCTTGCATTGGGGCAGAACCCCCAACTGAACTGTGATGCCGCTACACCTTAATGTTGCCCTTTTGTGTTCCAACACAAGTTTTTGGGCAATGAAGAGTAAGGAAATTGAGATGAGTGTAGAGCTGCAAGTGCTCTTAACAAGGTCTAACTTCCCACCCAGCAAAACCTCTGTGAACCCTCTGCCCCATGCTGGGGATCCAGTTTGGAATTGCGAAGAAATAACAGGTCCAAACACAAATCAGGAACAATAGAAAAAGGGGGAGTATCTTCTGCATTGTTCCCAGCATCCCCTGATAGTTGACTTCGAATGCTGGCAAAGTTTACTTACTTTACTTACTCATCATTGTCCACACTACCATTACCAGCAATTGTAGGGATGTTGTTTATGGGTGGTTGAGTCATAGTTGGGTTCTTCCCTCCAGAGAAGGAGGAACAACAGCTATAGCTGGCCAGGAAGGGACGTGGGGCAGGAACCAGCTGGTGGACACGAGGCTGACCCAACAAAGCAGCCCCTGAGATGACTTGCGGTGGGCCAGTGCTTGAGGGTGATGTTTCTCATCTGCCAAAACAGAGAAATGGGTGTGTTGAGACAAGAGAGAAAGAGCTTCTGTGATTCTAAGCAATGCAACTTTCTCCTTCTCTTTCAGGAAATTGCTGCCTATCTAATAACATTTGAAAAACATGAAGAATGGTTAACAACTTCCCCTAAAACCAGGTAAGGATCTCTCCTCGTGAAAGCTTTGTGGATTGATTTTCTTCCGTTTTCTCCTGGCTTTGCTAAATCAATGCGCGGCTCCAAGAAGGAGGGCAAAAGATGGGGAGGGGGTGGGAAGGAGGGGTAGGCTGGGGAGGAGCCCCCAACCCAACCCTCCACACTTGAGAGCTTGTGACATCAAGTCACATTCATTGACTTAATGAGTATTTTATTGAATGAAATCAAAGCAATGAAAAGTAGGCCATCTGCAGCCTTGACTGGGTGGGTGGCTGGAGAGGTCGCACTTGAAGGGCTCCAGTTGAGTTATAGCGGTGGAGAAAGACAGGCTGGAAGTCGTGGCTGTGGGAAGGGCGTCACTTGTTTTTGCCACGTGGCCTTCTTCTTAATTGTCCTGAGTGAATGCTTGCCAACAAGGCGTGAAACGAAACCCCATTGGGGAGGAGATCCGGTTGGGGGAGACCAGCAGCAGGTTCTCCCTTGCCCTCTGTTAGTTCCTTCAGCGTGTGCAAGAGGAGAGCCAGCCCTCTTCCCCCCAGCCCCCTGTCCAAGGAAACACATGTTGGAAACGTTGCAACCCACAGGTTCAAGATGAACTGGCATTTCTCTCCCTGCTGTAAGAACTGCTTAATTCCCACAATCTCAGGTACCTTCTTGTACGAAACCTGGTTTCAGAGATTAAGAAGCATGGAGATGTTATATGGTGGGATGGGGGTTGTGCGTCCATCCTTGCCCTACTTGACCTCTCAGCGGCTTTCAATACCATCGACCATGGTATCCTTCTGGATCGGCTCAGAGGATTGGGGGTAGGCGGCATTGTGTTGTGCTGGTTCACCTCCTTCCTCCAGGGCCGATTCCAGTCGGTGGTGGTTGGGGAGGAGAGATCCCTCCCTCGGCCCCTGTTATGTGGGGTGCCACAGGGTTCAGTGCTCTCCCCCTCCTATTTAACATCTACATGAGGCCGCTGGGTGAGCTCATCCGTTGCCATGGGGTGAGGTATCATCAGTATGCTGATGATACCCAATTATACATCTCTGCTCCTGTGAATGTCTTATCCTGGTGCCTGGAGGCTGTGAGGGTCTGGATGGGGAACAACAGGCTTCAACTGAACCCTGGCAAGACTAGGTGGCTTTGGGTTCTGGGGCCTCCTGGTGCTAGAGTTATGCCATCTTTGGTACTGAGTGGGGTTGCACTGCCCCATACAGACCCTGTGTGCAATCTGGGGGTCCTCCTGGACTCATGACTCCTGCTCAAAGAGCAGGTGGCAGTCGTGGCTAGGAGGGCCTTTGCACAGCTTCGTGCTGTGCACCAGTTGCGCCCATTCCTAGATCAGAGGGACCTAATCACTGTCACTCATGCCCTGGCCATCTCCCGTTTGGATTTCTGTAATGTGTTCTACCTGGGGCTGCCCTTGAAGAGTATCCGGAAGCTTCAGCTGGTGCAAAATGCAGTGGCGTGGGCAGTTATGTGTGCCCCTAGAGCGGTACACACCACACCTCTGCTTCGCGAGCTGCACTGGCTGCCACTTTGCTTCCGGGTCCAATTCACGGTGCTGGTTTTGACCTTTGAAGCCCTTCATGGCACGGGGCCGGGTTACCTGAGGGACCGCCTCTCCCCGATTACATCAGCCCGTCCCTCAGGTCTGGCAGAGGAGGCAGCTGCAGATCCCGTCTGCTGGAGAATTACATTTGGCGGGTCCCAGGAGGCGGGCCTTCTCTGCCGTGGCCCCCGCCTTGTGGAACCTCCTCCCCCCGGAAGTGAGATTAGCCCCATCCCTCTTGACATTCCACAAGTCCCTCGAGACCTGGCTATGTGATCAGGCCTGGGGCTCCCAGGGGACCGGGGAGATTTTACGATGGCTCCCTTCTTATTTTATCCCCTCCTGTTTTGTGTCTTTGTACAGTTTTTTAAGTGCAATTGTTTTTATGTATTTATTTTTTAATTGTTGTACGCTGCCCAGAGTCACCTTGGGTAAGATGGGGGGCTATATAAATATGATAAATCAATTAATAATAAATAAATACCCTGAGTTTTTTAAAAAAATCTGGTATAGTATTCCTCTTGGGGAAGAGCTGGATGTTTTAAGTTGCTCTTTGTGGCTACAAACATTTGCAACTTCAGCTCATTACAATAAATTATACTTACAGTCATTACAGTAAAGAATGTTAAATCTGAATTGGTTAAATTACACTGGGGAGAAGAGAGATCGGTGACCCTTTCTGCTGTCATATAAAAGGCAATCATTAATATTTGCAAATAAATGAATTATTTAAAATGGTCAAATGTCGCCATTCAAATAATTTGACATTTTAGTTTTGAAGATCACATTTATTTAGAATGCAAATGTTTCAGAGTGTTATCCTATGTTTTTAGTGAGCCTTGCACTCAAGTGTTATAGGAAGGCAACATTGATCTGAGACTTTAAATCATGGTTTGCTTAACTGTGGTTTGTAAAATGAAGCTCAGTTGGCTGGGTTCACAGCATATTCTGAGCCAAAGCCCAACACTGTTATGGCTTACAATTGGAAGTGAAATTGTCTTGATAGATGTCAAATTTTCAAGCTGTTGACACCTTAAACATTCCAACATGACTTTTTTTGAATGGATCTGAATCTTACTGTGTGCCAGTACTTGAATATTTTCAAATATTGGAATCAAATACCTTATGCCAAATGCAGTTATCAAAGATTCAGTGAATATTTGAACAGAATAGACATATACTCCAAGACAATTTGGCGCATATTCAATATCGAGATTTGGAGTGCAGTGTTTTTGAGAAGGTTTCAAGGAGCAAATTAATTTCAGGTCCAATTAATTCAAAATGAATGAGAATTGGCTAAGTAAATTTCAATATTATCCTCAGCAGGGAATGCTTCTACTATTTTCCCAGCTTTTGACCAATCTAATCTAGTCAAAAATAGAAATGGGGAAGAGTCAGATTTCAGGCAATGGTGCTCCTCTCTTTGAAAGTATGTTTGAAGAGTTGAAATTTTGGTAAGATCCTTTGTAGATTCTAAAAAGAGAAGACTTACCAACGCTTTTCTTAATTAAATGATAGTTTAATCATTGAATTAGATTGTTATGAAGAACTAAAAGGCATGATCAAAAGGCTTTTGACTTTAACAATGATCTGTCTTTCTGTCTACCTACCTACCTATCTATTATCGCACACATTGACACTTCTTGTTCATAAATTGCTTATGCTTTTTATCTCCATCCCTTTGTGCAAAATCTACCAAACTCTTGATTTTATTTTTAACTTCTTGGTTTGACCTAAAATTCCGTAATGACTAATTAGTAGCAGGGAAAACTCTAGCAAGATGCAAGAACTGCTGTTGACTATAATGAGTTGGACACATTAATTTCCTTGGTATTTAGCGTCTCGCAGCTGAGAGGAAAGCTGAGTTCATGTCATAACAGAATGAAAACAAGACTGGCCTTTTAAAGATTCCACAAGAATTGTAGGGTTGGTCTTTCCATTTAATTTAAATGTGCTGTTTTTAATAGCCTGAACATAAGTTGATAGCTCAGTGAGTTTCATAAGAAGGTTGGAATTGGGGGTTGAGTGGTGTCACCCAGGTTCTAGATAAGCAGATGTATGAATTGGTCGATGAGGGTTTCTGCTGTTGGTCTATTAGAGCCAATGTTGATGACTTTAAAGTAGGCTATAATTTCATATGGCCAGAGAAAGCCAACTAGCCTTTATTGCCTAAATTTCAAGGAGAAGCTGGTGTTCCCCAGATGGTGTTCTCCAGCCCTGCTTCTCAAGATTATGCCTCTTGGTGCTTCAAGGAACATACTGAAAGTGGATTCTTCTGAGCTTCAGCTGCTCTGTCTGGCCTTGCCAGGGAGAGCTGAGAGAGTAAAAAAACTTGGTGTCTGCTTCCATTTAGGCTAACTGGATGGACCAATGGCCTGACCTGCTGAAGCACCTCCATCCAGCTCTTCCTTTAGTCAGACCTGCCATAATTCAGAGAGGGAGCCTGCAAAGCTGCAGGTTCAGTTCCTGCCAACTCATGGGCCATGGCTGGGAAAGGCCTTCTTCTGCTCTGGAGACATCCAGGGACTTGATTCAGTATAAGACAGCTTCAGAGGTTCCAGTGGAACTCTCGCCAAACATCATGTCTGGTCTTTCAGCAGCTACTTATTTTTGTGCTGTCTTTCCTTTGATCAGGCAAATCAATGCACAGGTACAGATACCTGGTTTGGAAAAGGCCCTTGCGAAAAAGATCTTGGAATAATTCCTGATTGAAAACTGATTATGAGACAGCAATACGATGTGGATGCAAGGCAAATGCACTTCTAGACTCCCTCAACAGAAGAATTTCCAAACCATGGACAATCAATCCACCTTCAGTGCTGTGGCCAGTTCTCAGCACAAAACTTTAAGAAAGATTCAGAAAAAATTGGAACAGGTTTGGAGAAGGGCAATGAGAATGATTGGGGAATTAGAACCTTGGTTGTACAAAAAGAGTGGAAGGATTTGGGAATGTTTACCTTGAGAAAAGACAACTAAGGAGGGATACGATAGCGCTTTTCAAATATCTGAAAAGGTATCATGTAGAAGAAGTGGAAGACATGGAATAATGGATTTGAAGGGAGAGTCCAGCTGTTAGAATATATTTCCTAACAGTAGGAATAGTCCAGTTCTCCATTCCAGAGAAATGGTGGACCTGTTTTGTTGGCTGTATTGGAGAGGTTGGAGAACCATCTTTAGGATGCTTAATTTGGATTTTTGCACTGAATGGGAGATGGACTCAAGAGACTCTTCCAGATCTATGATTCTGTGATTTTATGATCATGTTTACCTACTCAGGCCTGGTGTGATTCTCCTACTAGTTTCCTCAAAATATTTAAATTGCATTAAAAGTAAGGTTATTTGCTTTCAGCTTTTCTCTCTGACTGCTAGGGTAATCTTATGGGCCTGGCCTGACCATAGTTGATGTCCTTGAGGTACACTAAGAAGGTAATTTAGGAGGTCAGTGAAGAAGCACAGTTGACTGTGACTCTATCCAAAAAGAGGCAATATGGGGTAGTAGGGAAACACCCGATAAGAAGAGAGCACAGGGCAGATGTTTACAGCTGTGATTCCTATCCATTGGCTAGGGTGGCTGGAACAATGGGTGGTTAAACCCAAACAGATGCACTTGGGGATGTGTGTTGGAGGACTTTATTTGGTTTTGAGTTTAACCTCCTGATTTGTGTTCTTGGGGGATAGATAATACAAGTCACCACCTTTTCTGTCCTAGTTTTACCTTTCTGAACAAAATGTAGATGTGGACTGGAGACAGTGAGGCCTTCAATTACTTGGTTTCCTGGATGACAAGTATTTAGAAAGTGGGATGCTACATAGTGAAGGAGAACTTTAGGTCCCACCCTCTCTTTGAAAGAGATTGAGAGAAGATTATAGATTTATGGCTTCTGCCAGATGTGTCTAGGGCATTGGCTGAGATCAAACTGGCCATCATTAAAAAAAACTTGGAGAAAGAGTATCTGTGGAAGCCCCCCATCCTGTTGTTGGGAGAAGTGGCCTTGGGAGAAGCAAAATACAGGAATGGATAGATCTCTGGTAGGTGCTTTCCATATTCCCCTTAATGGTTCTGGGCAGTTGCTTCAGATCTCATAACCTTTGTATAATCCTAAGTGTCTTGGATGAGGGGACCTCAGGCCAGAGGGCTTCTTCTATTTATTGTCTTCTCTAACTGCCAAAGGCTTTCTCTTCTTCCCTCTGTCTGCTAACCAACAACCAAGATAACACTCTTGGGGGTGGGAGTTATCCCATTTCCTGGTTCCATCTCATTCCTGTGCCAACAGGTCCCCCTCTTGAAGGATCTAGTCAGCTTCTAAATTCAAGAGAAATCTCAAGAGCAATATTAGATGCCTTTGCAGTAAGACTCTGTCCTATCCTGTCAACAGTCAAGTTCTGAAGATTTCTTTAGTCTAGGCAAGGAACAAAAATAGCATGTTTTTTCTCTTTATATTACAATATCTTGCTCCTCTGTGTTTACATCTGAAAGTATAGAGTCCCAGGAGGAAGAGAAAACAAAGTGTGCATACATGTGTGTACGGTGTGTGTGTTTTCCTCGTTTGAATTTGCTCCAGTGTGTGTGTGTGTGTGTGTGTATAAATTAATTGCTGGAGTTTAATGCTGAGTTAATATAAACAGGCCTCTTGGTATTAAAGAATTAATGGCATTGATCTTGCGCTGGTCTGGAACATACTTCCATTCTTCTGAGATGATTTTCCCCCACCCCACCCGCTACTAATTTTGTTTGAAAAAAAATTAATAAAAATGAATTCCACAGCTGTGACAGTTCATGAAGTTTCTTAATGAAATGATGCCTGGTGCCAGCAGACAGGATTCTGCTTAACAACCGGAAGCCACACAGCAGATTTATTGTTCTCAAGAGGGTTGCCCCCCCCCCCCGCCACTTGCTTTAAACCTGGCCTTGAGGTGCTTACGCTAACCTAACATACAATTGACTAAACAGTAGCTTCCAGTCAAACCTGTAGAATTTACTTGAGTTTTTCTAGCAGACATGCAAATAGCAGTGTTCTTGGAGCTTGTCAAGTCCATCCTGATGTTGCAGCTGGAGAACCTGCTTCTTCTCATAACCCTCATAACATCCGGAGCTGCAGCAGTTCATAGAATCACAGAATCCTAGGGTTGGAAGGGACCTTGGAGGTCTTCTAGTCCAGCCCCTTGCCCAAGGCAGGAATCCTCATACCTTCTTGGGTAAATGGTTGTCCAATCCTTTCTTGAAAACCTCCAGTGATGGAGCACCCACAACTCCAGGAGGCCAGCTGTTCCACGGCTGAATAGTTCTCACTGTCAGGAAATTCCTCCTTGTTTCCAGGTTGGATCTCCCTCTGAAAAGCTTCTACCCATTACTTCTTGTCCTACCCTCTAGTGCTATGGAGAATCAATTGATGCCCTCATCCCTGGGGCAGCCCTTCAAGGATTGGAAGACGGCTATCATGTCTCCCCTCCATCTTCTCTTTGTTAAGCTAGAACCTAGTTCCTTTAGCCATTCTTCATAGGATTTAGCCTCCCGACTCCTTAGCACCTTTGTTGCTCTTCTCTGCACTCTTTCCAGGGCTTCAGCATCTTTTTTGGTATTGTGGGGACCAAAACTGGATGCAATATTCCAAATGTGGCCTCACCAGTGTGGTGTAGAGTGGTACTATCACTTCCCTTGATCGTGATACTATCCCTCTGTTGATGCAGCCCAGGACTGTGTTGGTTTTTTTGGCAGCTACAGCACACTGCTGACTCTGTTGACCTGTTGGCTCCCCCCAAATACTCGTGACCCACATTCTCTGTAAAAAGTCTTTGAGGCAGCCAGGGTGGTTGATACCATATCCTACAAAAAAGTCACCAAAGATGTTTTCCAGCCCCCCTTGAAAGGTTAATAATATGGAGCAGAAGAGAACACAATCAGGGCTTTCTAGGGCTTAACTTACAAAGCTTCGCCAGGAGAGAGTTTCCAAGCTGCTGAAAAGCAATTCCTGTTCTCCTCCATTGTTCATCTGACTTCCAAGTTGACCTTGCTATCCAGGTATGTGTGTGTATATGTGTGGGTGAAGATACAAGAAATATATTGCAAGTGGAAGCAGCCCTGAGGATCTGCAGACTTTGAAGGTTTGGAATTTTGAGTGTGCAGTGGGCGCTGTCACAAAATGGCACCTACAATGGGTATGGCCGGTCCATAGGCCAGAAGGCAGGCTGACAAGATTGTATCTTTCTGTGCGGGATGTTCTAAAGTCACATTCCTTTTCTCCAAGGCATAGGAATTGAGACACCCATCATTTTTATTTTCAATGATGTCTTGGGTGTTGGAGGGTGCATACTTGGGTGCATACTTGGAAATAAAGTCATGCTAGAGGTTTGCAGCAGACCAGATGCCTCCTTTTTTTTAATTTATTCACCATAAACAAAGGGCTGACTAGCAGCGATGATTAATAAATCTTGTCGTTTTAAACTCCACGATGGTGAATTTTGCTGCAATTGTTTCTCAGCCTGCAGAGAAGGCCTCTGATAAAATTTATTGGCCCTGTATCTCTTGTTCATTCTCCCAAAGTTTTATCTTCTTCAGGAATTTTTCAAATGGATTACATTTGCATTTAGAATTTTTTTTATTCCTCTGTAAAAACGCAAGAGAGGGCTCTAGGATAATACCTAATTCCTTTTTATTGGAGAGACATAAAGAAGCCTTGCCAACATCCCGTTTATTGTTTGATTTGTGTTTGAAAACTTTAGTTGCATGATCAGGTAGACTAGTACGATTCCCAGTTTAATGCATGCAGGTAAGGAATGTAGCATAATTCTGTTAGCAGATGATACGGTAGTGTTTATTGATAAACCCGAATCTTCCATGCCAAACTTTGCAAGATTAATTTATGCTTTCAGCATTCTCTACAGATGTATTATACGTTGGTCTAAAGCTGTTGGGGCTATTGTCAAAATCAACTTCTTTTTTTTTCCTGGGTAATTTTGATGGCTTCTGGAGGCCATAATTGACCTTAGATAATTAATAGTTATTAGAAATAGCTGTGAAGTTGCATTAATGGACCTCCCTTAAATTGGGAAAAATTGGCATTTGAAAAATGAAAGTTGTGCCGTGGGTAATTTATACAGTATGTGCTATTCCTTTATTCTTAAAATATATTTTCAGAACAGGGGCATGCTAGGGAGTCAAAAAAGTCAAGATGGTGGTCATGGATCAGGACGGGGCAATTGAAGCCCCACCCCTTTTATGACAAATGTAAAAAAGTATGGGGCTTCAATTGTACTGTTATGACCGCCATCTTGACGTTTTTGACTCCCTAGCATGCCCCTGTTTTGGCAAGTTCATCCTATGCACTGTTTCAAAGCCCTGTTTAGAGAAATGTTGCCCTTCGCTTTTTGCTTTCTTATCACAGAAAGAATTTTATTGTTCCTGATTTAGGATTGTACCATAAGGTATATCCTTGTTTGGAGGTTAATGAATAGCAAAACAGTGTCCCTGGAGAATCTCTTGTTGGACACATGAAGACAAGAACATGCCTGTATCAAGAGTTAATTTAATGTGCATTGCCATCTGTTGGTGGTGGTGAAGCTTCAGCAAAGGATAGACTAAACTGCCATGATGTTATGGGGTGGTGGATGTGTCTCAAACAGGAAATTGAATGGTTGACCTTGAAGACAGCTCTAGAGGAGGAGAGTGTATGTGTGTGTGGGGGGAGGTTTGGGCAGGAGATCTCGTCCAGTCTGCTTAATCTGATTTTGAGGTCCAAGGAGGGCAAAGAAGGAAAAGGAATGGGAAGAGAGAAAAGGTGCCCACCAGAAGCTGTAGAAGACCCAAGAGAAGAGCCAGAAGTTCTTCATGTGCTGTAATGGTTTGTGAGAATGACCTTGGGAGATGGGGCCCAGAGATGCTGTCTAGGGAAAGGTCAGATAAGAGAGGGCATAGCCTCCAGCTGCATAATGGGCAGAGAAAGAGGCTCAGAAGGGACCCTCCTTAACTTCTCAGGCTGTAAAGGAGATGGGGGGAGAATTGTACGTTCAGACTTGCAAGACTCTGTCAATGCAGCTTTACAATAAAGTAGAATTAGCTCATCTGGTCGTGTTTCCTGCCTGGTCTACCTGATAAGGCTGACATGTGTTGATTGTAGCAACCAGACAGATCTTGGTTTATAAGTTGAACGCAGCCATATTCAAGGGGCCAGTGCTGCAATTGCTAGGCTGTTGTCCCAGATCTTCTATCGTACAATTTTATGTCTGATCGCATCAGCTTATCAGCAGATAGAGGCTGTTCAGGAAGTGATAATTAGGAAATGATCCATGAGAACAACTTCACGCAAAGAGGAAATTATGTGGCACACCCGCCATCAAATGGGATATTACCATCAAGTTAAGGGATGTTGCAAGACTCTGCATTACAAAATTATCTAGATTTCTGTTGATGTTATCAGAAGAACACAAACACACAAACTTCTACCGTGCTTTCCACTATGATGCAGATGGCATCTGGTGTCAAAATTGCTATGACTGTTCCTTTTTTGGTGGTGGTTAGAAAATGTGCTAATACGTTAACTTAAGTAGTATTAAACTAATTAAAAACTAAATGCCACATCAAGATAAATTAACAGACTACACTTTGTGATGTGTTCTCTTTGAAGTTATTCTTGTAATCACAGTTATTTCCTTTCTTTCTTTTTTTAAATTGGCTAGCTAATCCACAACAGAGCTGGTAATCATTAGCGTGAATTCATAAAAATAAAATACGTGAAATGGCCACAAAGTACAGTAACATCGCGGGAATCTGAAATACTTTGCAATTTCTAAACAAAATTAGGGAAATTAATTAGGTGTTCTTGCAGAGAATGAAAAGCAGGGAGGGTGAAGGAGGCTTATCCTGTTGAAAGCTATTCTGGTTTATGAAGTCTTCATTCATTTAAGAAACAATCCACTGCTCTATATTCTCTGCTTTCCATACCATGCATTTTTGAAGAAGAAATAAATAAGGTTTTCTATTTTAGAAGGACTAGAGATATAGAAATGATTTTTGTAGGGGATGGCATTGCTGGGACAGATAAACTAAATTAAACTTTTGGGCCAAGCTAAGACTTCTTTTAGAATCCCTAGGCCTATGGATGAGAGATGATATTGCCATGTACAGTTGAAGACAATGACAACAACCTGAAGATATGAATGCCATTTGCATTCAGTGAGGAAAAAAACTCAGCTGTTCTCTCTTAGGTTATAAAATCCAGGTCTAGCTTGGATCTCAAACAATTCTTTCATAGGAGCTTAAAAGGAACGTCTGGACTGATGATTCAGATGGTTTGCAGCCTTAAATGTCCCAGTGAGATTTTTGGAAGGATTTAAATTATGTTGTCCCTACGGAACAGAGCTGGCCAAAGGGAGTGGTGTGTCTTCTAAAGATGGTATTAATCTGGCCATTTTGACACACTTATTTTTGGTTCTGGAGAGCCACTGAGTGTGCACCTTAGTGAGTGTGTGTGTGTTTGTGTGTCTGTATGAAATACCATGATATAACAGCAGCTCGGGCAGTGATGTATATCTGACTATGGTTTTGATGGGACTCACGGGTAATTATGTAGTCATCCTTCTTAGGTGCATTTTCAGATTCTTAAGTAGCTGATGTCTCCTAACCCCAGCATGTACCATGTGGACTTTCCTCTGCTGAGGTGATCCCATCTGAGAGTTGTTGGTTCCTCCTGGCACAAGAAAGTTATGATCCCATATGGAAGTGTGGTTCAGGAGATATTGCACTTCTGTTCCTGCAGCAGGTATCCTGGGCTATTGGTTGGCTTTTCTGATCTTTTGAATCCTCTCTCACAAATGAAATTATGGGTTTGAGGGTTATAGTTTGACACCACCACCACCCTCCTGGGGTTTGAGCATCCAGAACTCTTTACCACTCTGAAAAACAGTAGTTCATGAGGAAAGGTAGTTTCTCCCATCCTCAGGGCACTCTGTTAGTTTGGCAAAAGTAAGGGTAGTGCATTGGGTGTGTGGGAAGATGTCAGATGCACAGAATCATAGAATGTATGCGCTGGAAGAAACTTTCTAGCTCATCTAGTCCAACCCCTTAATCAGTCCAGGAATCCATCCATCCATCCATCCATCCATCCATCCATCCATTTATTTATTTATTTATTTATTTGGCTTGTATGCCGCCCATCTCCCCCAATGGGTGACTCTGGGCGGCTCACAATAAAAAAGAAAAAACACAGTTCTCTCCAAAGATGGCTAAAATCTATAAATAATTAAAAAACATATTAAAAATGCCCTAACCCATTAAACCATCCTTGACTCATCGCCATCCACCTGCCATAGGAGAACTTCCAGAGATTGGAGACCATCACTGTTCTTGGCAGCCTCTTCCACCGCTTAATAACTCTTCCCACCAAAAACTTTATCCTACTACTCCCCCTTAATCTCCTTTCTTTCAGTTTCAGCTCACTGATCCCTGTCCTGCCCTCCATTTCAGCACAGGACCACCCTCTCTTGCATCTGACAACCACCATTCTGTCTCCCTTCCTTGTTCTCTTTCGTAAGCTGAACACGACCAGCTCATTTAAGCCCCTCATAGAGCTTGGATTCCAGACTTCTTATCATCCTGGTAACCTCCTCTGAACCAGCTCTATTCCTCCATGTCCTCCATTAAATACAGTGCCTGGAACTGGGTACAGCATTCCAGATGTGGTCGAACTAGTGCAGAGTGCAGTGGAACTGTTACTGCCCCCTGCCGTGATTATATGCATTGCTCCTGGATGTTGTATCATGTTGTTTGCTCATGTTCAGGTGATGATCCACCAATACTCCTAGAATCCCCCTCACGCCCACTGCTTCCAAGCAGATCTCCCCAACCCTGTGTCTATGCATTTGATTTTTCCTACTCAAATTTAGGACCTTACGTTTGTTATTATTGAATCTGACCCTGTTCAATTTGGTACAAAGGTAAGGCATTAACCAGTCTTCATATTTTTATGCCATCTGCAGATTGGTAAGTATCCTTTCCATTCTATTCCTTAGGTCATTTATAAAGAGGCTGGTGACCTCAATAGGTACACGGTCCTTTAGGACAGTGCAGACCTGTCCATGAGCAGCATTGAGACGTGGCTGTTCATGGAGTTTTAAATACCATCTAGCTCACACTTATCCATCTTGTCCTCAGGATATCATAAGAAAACTTGTCAAATGCTTTAGAAAATAAACTACACCCACGGCATTCCCTTCGTCTACAAAACTGGACATTGCCCTAAAAAGAGAGAGGTTTCGACACAACTGTTTTTGACAAACCCACGCTGTCTGGTAGTAATGGGGGAATGTTCTTTTCTATGTATAGTCACAGATATGCTGCTTGACAATCTGTTCTTGTGCCTATCTCTGGGTAGTCTGTATTTTCCCGGGTCCTCCCTTCTTTCCTTTTTGAATATTAAGCCTAGGTTTGCTTTCCTCCAGGAGCATTCAGAGTTTACAGTCAGCTCCTCCAACACTCTGGACCAAATCTGCCTGCCCCATTTAGTGCTGCTTCCTTCCCCCCTGAAAAATCTTCCCACATGAATAATTGGCACCAGACATGTTGTTTGGTAACTTTTCTAGGTCACTGGCCTTGGCAGTGATGAATGTTTCTGAACCCCCAAATTTCAGTTGCAAAATCAATAGCAATTTGCATGTGATATCAGTATCTATTTGGGATGATTTAAGTTTATGTAGTCTATCTCCTTGTTTTATTTTAAGCATTTTAATTTTGCTCTGCCAGCTTTTAGGGGGGAAAAAATCACTTTCTCCCTTTCGCAGGCTTTGGGATGAGGGTGCCTTTTCCTTGCTGACAAATTCTAAGCTAATAAATTATGAAACTCTGAAAGGTCCAGTTCCCAAGAAAACAGTATGTTAACCCAAAAGTAGACTTTCTGTAGTGGACTAGAATGAGGCTTCCCACTTTTCAGCTGCTAAGGGAAATTTTCATGTCCCTACAGTGATTCTGCAAGCTGCTGCATGGTGTAAGACCTCTCTCTTTAAATTCCTCTCTGTTCATTTTTATTGTTGTTGTTGGGGAACTTGTAGATTTGGGCTGTTCAGATGGTATCTGTTTTAGGAGTGAGTCACTGTCCTGTCAGTGAAAGGGAGACCTAGAAAGGAGAATCTGTGTGATGGAGGAGAAGGCATTTTGCTGGAAGGAGAGATGTGGGGGTGACGGAATACCTGTTTTCAGTCTCCATCAGGCTATCAGACAGAAAAGAAATGCAATCACAAGTTAGATTGCCCTGGTTAGTCACAACAATCACAGTCGCAAGTTGGTCAGCCCTTGAATGAATGCAGGGATAGAAACAAGAGGTCAGCCTGTGGAGAACAGAATTATCAGGCAAACAGTTCCAAAATATCATCAGAAAAGGTGATCCAGCAGAAGGAAGTTGAAGGTCAGGTATATAAGACTTCCAACTCTAGATGCTGCGTATCTCATATTCTCTCCTATTCCAGAGCAGCAGGGAGTCCAAGCTAAAGTCTAAGGCATATACAGGTAGTCCTTGCTTAACAACCATTCATTCAGCGACTGTTCGAAGTTATGGCAGTGCTGAACGAATGGTACGTATGGCTGGTCCCTGAAATTACAGCTGTTGCAGTGCCTCTGCAGTCCTGTGATCAGAATTTGGGCACTTGGCAGGTACTCCTTGGTGGTGCCAGCGATGCTGGGGCTGAAGTAGAGGCCTGGGGGCGGTGGCGTCTGGCTGAGACTGCTGAAGGCCCCACACTCTACTTCAGCCCCAGTGCTGCCGCCACAGAGTGCCGCTGTGCAAGGCGGCCAAATGGGCAGAGATGGGGGGAGATAAGTGGGGGGGAGTTGAAGAGGAGGCAGTCCCTTACCTTACCAAGGCTCAGGGCTGGGAGGGACCAAGCTGAGAACAGCTTGGATTAGGGAAGGTCCTTGCCTAAAGACCAGTGGGATTCAGTTAATGATGGAAATGGGGACTGCCGGGATTTCTATTGCAAAGCGATGGGATCCTGTGACATTGCGCTTTATGTCCTCATTGATTAGCGATGGAAATTCTGGTCGCAGTTACTGTTGTAACTTGAGAACTACCTGTAGAGGTTTTTCCTTCTGTGCACGAGAACATGGCATCTCTAGATCAAAGCTGGAGGTCAGGAAGAGCCCAACTTTGTGTTGCAACAGTCAGGGAGGTGAGGTAGACTCCCAGCTGACATTTTGCAGCCTTTGGCACAGTCACACCTGACCCTTAGAGTTGATTCAGTGTGTAAAACACAACTTTGAGCCTTATGCATGGAAGGATTATATGGGTAGGATTTAGGAGAACTCTCTTGGGGTTAATGATGGTGATCGTGATGATGATGGTGTGCAGGGACCTGTTCTCTGACAGGACAAGGACCAATGAAAGGAGATTGAGGGTGAAGGTTAGAAGGAATTTCCTGAAAGTAAGAGCTGGTTGAACTCTGGAAGAGTCGGCCTGGAATAGGCATCAGACACATTATGCGAAGATCTAACTCTCTGGAGAGGGCTGTAATGCTGGGAAAGGTGGAAGGAAAGAGAAGAAGAGGATGACTAGCTGCAAGGAGGGTGGAATCAGTTACACTGGTGATGGGGGCACTATTGGAAAAGAGGAAAGACCAGGTTGGGGACAGATCCTCCTGGAGAAGATCTATCTAGACACCAACTTGATGGCACGGAATCAGTTATCAAGGTAGCTGCAATTTGTACCCATTTCTTTGGTATTAGAAGTACACATTCCAAAGTAAACCGTAAAATATGTGTGTACATGTCTTTCACTCTTCAGAGGGAGAGCTGCATCCTTAGATGTCTCAACAGGATGTTGGTATAAAGCAGGCAGGGATGCTGAAGTTCCATATTGAAAGCAATATGGAATAGGACTATTTTCTTTGAAAGTTGCTCAAGAGACTTTCAGGACAAGTTCCTTGAGAACTTTTGAAAGAGGTCAAAGTCATGAGCTCCTGGACTCACTGTCAGTTTGCTTAGAAGGAAGCAAGGCCACTTTCCCCAATGCTGGAAAATCAAGGTGTTTGCTCTATTTCTAAGCCAGTGTGAATTCCTCTTGGAATCAGGAGAGGATTGGAAGAAGATACAGACACTATAGCCCTGGAAATGGCTGATAGGGAGTGAAATGCACCTGGGGGCAAAACCCATCTAGGGAAGAGGGCCTGAGTTGCTGCTTATCTCAACCAGGCACAAGAATAGGTTGATCAGGAGTATTCCTGAAGGTATCCAATGCTTCCTTCTTTCCAAGGGTTCATATCTTATATGTTGCTTCCTGGTGCTAACAATACCTTCTTTTAATGATACTTATCTATACTATTTCCCCTTCATGGATCACTGCCTTGTTGTGGCGAAGGGGCTTGTGTAACTCAGTGAAGCCATGAGCTATACCATGCAGGGCCACCCAAGACGGACAGGTCATGACAGAGAGTTCTGACAAAATGTGGTCCACTGGAGAAGGAAATGGCAACCCACTCCAGTATCCTTGCCAAGAAAACCCCACGGACAATGTTAAAAGGCTAAAAGATATGACGCCGGAAGATGAGCCGCTCAGGTCGGAAGGTGTCCAATATGCTACTGGGGAAGAGCGGAGGGCAATTCCAAGGAGCTCCAGAAAGAGTGAAGCGGCTGGGCCAAAGCCGAAAGGACGTTCAGCTGTGGATGTATCTGGAAGCGAAAAGAAGGTCCGATGCTGTAAAGAACAATATTGTATAGGTACGTGGAATGTAAGATCCATGTACCAAGGCAAGCTGGATGTGGTCAAACATGAGATGACAAGATTGAACGTCGACATCTTGGGAATCAGCGAATTGAAATGGACGGGAATGGGTGAATTTAATTCAGGTGACCATTATATCTACTACTGTGGGCAAGAAACCCTTAGAAGAAATGGAGTTGCACTCATAGTCAATAAGAGAGTGGGAAAGGCAGTAATGGGGTACAACCTCAAAAACGACAGAATGATCTCAGTGTGTATCCAAGGAAAACCATTCAACATCACGGTAATCCAAGTCTATGCCCCAACCACTGATGCCAAAAAAGCTGAAGTTGACCGGTTCTATGAAGACCTACAACACCTTCTAGAACTAGCACCAAAAAAAGATGTCCTTTTCATCATAGGGGATTGGAATGCTAAAGTAGGAAGTCAAGGAGTAATCCGAATAACAGGCAAGTTTGGCCTTGGAGTACAAAATGAAGCAGGGCAAAGGCTAATAGAGTTCTGTCAAGAGAACAAGCTAGTCATAGCAAATACTCTTTTCCAACAACACAAGAGACGACTCTACACATGGACATCACCAGATGGTCAATAACGAAACCAGATAGATTACATACTTTGCAGCCAAAGATGGAGAAGCTCTATACAGACGGCAAAAACAAGACCAGGAGCTGACTGTGGCTCAGATCATGAGCTTCTTACTGCAAAATTAAGGCTTAAATTGAAGAATGTAGGGAAAACCACTAGACCACTCAGGTATGACTTAGATCATATTCCATGTCAGTACACAGTGAAGGTGATGAATAGATTTAGAGGATTAGATTTGGTAGACAGAGTGCCTGAAGAACTATGGACGGAGGTCTGTAACATTGTACAAGAGGCAGCAACTAAAACCATCCCAAAGAAAAAGAAATGCAAGAAAGCAAAATGGCTATCTGATGAGGCTTTACAAATAGCTGTGGAAAGAAGGAATGCGAAAAGCAAGGGTGAAAGGGAAAGATATAAGCAACTGAATGCAGATTTCCAGAGAATAGCAAGAAGAGATAAAAAGGCCTTCTTAAATGAACAATGCAAAGAAATTGAAGAAAACAATAGAATGGGGAAGACTAGAGATCTCTTCAAGAAAATTGGAGATATCAAAGGAACGTTTAGTGCAAAGATGGGCATGATAAAGGACAAAAAAGGCAGGGACCTAACAGAAGCAGAAGAGATTAAGAAGAGGTGGCAAGAATACACAGAAGAACTATACAAGGAAGATCTTAATGTCCCTGATGTCCATGCTGGTGTGGTCACTGACCCTGAGCCAGACATCCTAGAGAGTGAAGTCAAGTGGGCCTTAGGAAGCATTGCTAACAACAAAGCTAGTGGAGATGACAGTATTCCAGCTGAGTTATTTAAAATACTAAAAGACGATGCTGTTAAAGTGCTGCACTCAATATGCCAGCAAGTTTGGAAAACGCAGCAGTGGCCACGGGATTGGAAAAGGTCAGTTTACGTTCCAATTCCAAAGAAGGGCAATGCCAAAGAATGCTCAGACTATCGCACAATTGCACTCATTTCACATGCTAGCAAGGTTATGCTCAAAATCGTACAAGCTAGGCTTCAGCAGTACGTGAACCGAGAACTACCGGATGTACAAGCTGGGTTTCGAAGAGGCAGAGGAACTAGAGATCAAATTGCCAACATTCGCTGGATCATGGAGAAAGCACGAGAGTTCCAGAAAAGCATCTACTTCTGCTTCATTGACTATGCAAAAGCCTTTGATTGTGTGGATCACAACAAACTGTGGCAAATTCTTAAAGAGATGGGGGTACCAGACCACCTTACCTGTCTCCTGAGAAATCTGTATGCGGGCCAAGAAGCAAGAGTTAGAACCGGTCATGGAACAACCGATTGGTTCAAAATAGGGAAAGGAGTACGACAAGGCTGTATACTGTCACCCTGCTTATTTAACCTATATGCAGAGTACATCATGAGAAATGCCAGGCTGGAAGAATCACAAGCCAGAATTAAGATTGCAGGGAGAAACATCAATAACCTCAGATATGCAGACGATACCACCCTAACAGCAGAAAGTGAAGAAGAACTAAAGAGCCTCTTGATGAGGGTGAAAGAGGAGAGTGCGAAAGCTGGCTTGAAACTCAACATTAAAAAAACTAAGATCATGGCATCTGGACCCATCAATCCCTGGCAAATAGAAGGGGTAGAAATGGAAGCAGTAACAGACTTCATTTATTTGGGCTCCAAGATCACTGCAGACGGAGACTGCAGCCCTGAAATTAAAAGACGCTTGCTCCTTGGGAGGAAAGCTATGGCAAACCTAGATAGCATATTAAAAAGCAGAGACGTCACCTTGCCGACAAAGATCCGCATAGTCAAAGCTATGGTTTTTCCAGTAGTAATGTATGGCTGTGAGAGCTGGACCATAAAGAAGGCTGAACGCCGAAGAATTGATGCCTTTGAACTGTGGTGCTGGAGAAGACTCTTAAGAGTCCCCTGGACTGCTAGGAGGTCAAACCAGTCAATCTTAAAGGAAATCAACTATGATTGCTCATTGGAAGGATTGATAATAAAGCTCAAGCTCAGATACTTTGGTCACCTAATGCGAAGAGAGGACTCTTTGGAAAAGACCCTGATGCTGGGAAAGATGGAAGGCAAAAGGAGAAGAGGACGGCAGAGGATGAGATGGCTGGATAGCATCACTGAAGCAATGAGCATGAAATTGAGCAAACTCAGGGAGGCGCAATATGGTTCATGGGGTCACGAAGAGTCGGACACGACTTAACAACTGAACAACATCTATACTATTTATTTGCCATAAGCATCTTCTTCTAGAGCCAGCCCCTCTGTGGTCTTCTCTAGGCCTTCTTCGTCTGCTCTGTTCTTTAGGGTTTGAGAAATAGAGCCATTGGAGGTGTTTTGGATAGATCCTTCTCAGATTTATTGATTCCATAGGAATCAGCAGCTCTTTTGCCACAACTGAGAAGGCTATTCTAGCAACTAGATAAAAGGTTCATCATGGTCGCTAATGCAACCCCTACACGCAAGGATGGCTGCAACATCTACATGACATCCCTAGATGATATAGTCACAATTTCTCCTGATTAAAAACAGTTTTTTTAAAAAAAGTTTTTAAACCACCGAAAGAAATCTTGCAAAATTTGGTGTTCTCATGGTAAGATTGCAGGAGATGTCAAGGGAGTACCTAGTAGAATTTGGCATTCTCCTGGAACCTTGATCAGATTGTTCAGCTCTCCCCAGATTTTGGACATTAATTCAACTTTTCCCTCCCATAAGTATCTGGGAGAAGTCGTGCTGATGTCACAATCATTTATCACATCATCAGGCCAATGAAGCAAATTATTTAATTACAAATTGCAAATGGCATAATCCGGGTCATTAGTGTAAGGACATTATGACGTATGTGGCATTACGTGCTTCCCCTGCAGGCATCTATGCACGCCTACCTGATCTCTGGGGGCTGCTCAGTTTTATAAATTGCACAGTGACTCTTAAAGGGGTCTCTGCAGCTTCACAATAGAAAGATGTTTCATGTGTCAGAATGCATCTTAATTGTTCAAGGAGTGCTTCCTGACAATGAAGGAAAAGTGGTATTCTGCAGGTGTGCAGGGATCTGTGCAAAATATTAATTTTGCATTATATAATTAATTGCAGTGTTAATTGATGAATTATTCAGTGTTTGTGTCAAAATAGGGGCAGTAAATATTAATAATTTGTTTTATTAAGGGAAATTTCATTTCCTGTGTCATTAAAACTGAGATTAGTCAAAGTTGGTTTGAAATGAAGACTGAAAACAATTGTGGTGCTGAATTAATGAACAATGCTAAGGTCATAATACTATGTCACGTCTGTTTGCCAGGAAGAAATTCTTTTAAAAGGAAAAGGAGAAAATAATCCTTTTTTAAAAAAGGGGCCAGCTACAGTTTCTAGATATCTTTCAAGTAAAGGGCACAAAAATCATTGGGTGTTTTCTGATGCAGGTCTTAATCCTTCTTGACCATCATCCCCAAAGTTGCTCCACTAATTTCATGCTCCAAAGGGACAGATTTCTTAAAGGGCAGCCTACCCATTCTGGTAGGGTCAGAGTCGAACCCAGTGAAGAGGGATTTACTGATTCTAGACATTTTGTAAACAAGGGACAGGTGACCAAGACACCGTAAGTCCTCAGGAATAATAGTAGTAATAATAACAATTAAAAGATGACTACACAAAACATCTATTTGACAAAAGCTGTCTTTCAAAAGAGGACCAACCTCAAGTTTATAAGGAGCCCACAGAAGATCTGACAAGCAGTATGGGCAGGACTGGTCAAGCATCGTGTGGGCAGAAGCCAGGGGTCCAGTTTCTCCTACAACAGGAGCTGGGAAGATCCCATTTTGGCAACAAAATCATCCATGAAGCACGCCAGATTGGATCCACAGTGAAAATTATGTCAGGAGAAGAAGGAAAACACTACTTTAAACCTGGAAGAGTGAAAGACAATTTTGAATTGTCTCAGGAATGGATGAAGTTGAGATTGAAGGCAACTTTATGGAGAAAGGACCAAAGAAAGAAAAGGTTCCTGGGACATCTTCATGCTGTGCTTAGCAACATGAGCCCTTGTTTGGGAAGAAAACAGGGCTTAATATACTCTAAGAAAACTTAGAGTATATTAAGCCCCGTTTTCTTACAAAATATCTGAACATTAAAATGACAAGTGGAGTATTTTGATCCCATTCTTGTTGGCCAACACAAAGACTATAACCATCTGCCCTTGCCAGAGCCTGTCTTCCATTTTTCTCTCACTCTTAACTTTCTTCCAAGGGCGTCCTTGTGTGTGTCCTCAACATTCTGCACCCCATCTTGTGAAAATACATCTTCCTGCCCTTCTCTGCTTTTTCTGAGATGGGACCAGAAGGTCAGATTCTCTACCTGCAGCCTGAAGGGGTACATTTTTGTCACCTATCCTCTCCCCAGTCTCCTGTCCCTGTGATGTAACCCAGGCCATGTAGAGATATTGTAATGGTATGTGAGAAGGAGCTTGAGAGACAGGGTGAAGAGATGCTGTCTAGAGAATGGTCAGATAAGAGGGGGCATAGCCCATAGCTGCATAATGGGTGGAGAAAGAGGCTCAGAAGGGGCCCTCCCTAACTTTTCAGGCTGTAGAGGAGATGGCGGGAGATTTGTACTTTCAGACTTGTAAGATTCTGTTATTGTAGCCTTACAATAAAGTAGAATTAGCTCATCTGGTTGTGGTTCCTGTCTGGTCTACCTGGGAAGGCTGACAGATATGGAACGGCTTCTTAAAAGGTTGATGGATTTTCTCTGCCAGATTCCTCTTGATATGTCAGCCAGCCCCCACGTATACAATTTTTTAAAACTTTTGTTTTCAGAAGATATAAAGTATACCAAGCTGGAATAATAGATATTGATTATAAAGATTTTTTTTTCTCTCACAGTACTCCAGTAGAGTTGGAAAGCCAATAATGACTCCTTTTGATGGCTCATCCCCATTTTGTTTAAAATATCCCTAAATAGCAGAAGTGCTGTTGCAATTGAGACTGGCTCACTGTCTTCAACAATTTAATTTTAAATATGATTCCCATGAATTATGCAGTGAGGCAGCAGATGAGAAGGACTTTTCCCCTCTTCTACACTGGCAGTATGTCTTGCTTAGAAGAATCAGTTGATGCAGCGCAATAAGCTGGCTCAGAGCTCTCCCTCATGGAAGGTGTTAAAATCTGATGTCTCCGCTAGTGATCCCTTTCTTTCCACAGGCACTATGCCATCAAACAATGCTGTCCTGCTTCCGGTATGCAGGGTACATTAAGGATGGGGGTTGGTGGATTCCCCCAGCCTTGTTTACTATGGGATGGAGGTAGAACTCACTACCTCTGGGGAGGAGGTGGATTTTGACCAATGGCTAGACCAGGGGGTTTAACCATCTGTCATATCGTTCTCTGGTTTTGTGCAAGTCTTTTACACAAGTGGAAGGAAAGAGAAGAAGAGGATGACCAGCAGCAAGTTGGATAGATTCAGTTACAGCAGTGATGAATGACCCATTGGTCATGGAGAGAAATCTATCTACAGGATCACTAAGAGTCAACAACAACTTGATGGCACTTCATCATCATCATTATCATCTTCCAAGGGAGCCCAACTATCAACTGATTTCAGCTGATACATAGGTTCCTTCTGGACATGGGTTTAGCGATATTCCAGAAGATCATTAAACCCCTATTCAAAAGCAGCTGGTATATATGGAAGGGAATTCCACCTTGAAGCACAGAGAGAGAGAGCCCTCAGGCACCATCCCTGTTCAACTATGTTCAGGGTGATCTAGATAGAGGGGGAGTGACCAGTTTGAAAGAGACAGGCTCTCCCACTACCCAAAACGAAATGTCTGTGGGAGGAAAGAGGGGGCATGCCCACATAAGCCTACAATGCCATCAAGTGCCAGGCTGATCCTACCCTCTAAGGGGCACCTGATGCACCGTTATCAGAATGGATGGTGAAACAAGTTACATTGCATCCATGGCAAAACCTGTGTCAGGATAACGGGAAAAACATGATTGACTCTGGCACTGCTAAAGAGAAGCTTTAGGTTTTGGCAGGGGATCAGATGGTGACATTAAGAGGACACAGCAAAAAACAGAGGTTCACAAAGCATAGTTAGATGTAAGTGAAGAAAGGCTCTAAGTTTGGCATAGAATGAGGGTTATGAATATGTCAAAGCATAAGGACTGAGTTGGGATACATACTGATAATTTGTTTCAGCTCAAAGTGATGCAGAAGACATTTGAGTACTTAGGAGTCAGGCAGAGAGGGAGACTCAGTATAATAATGGTGGTGGTGGTGATGATGACGGTGATGGTGACGATGATGATGGATCAACTTCTGCTCTTTTCCAGTGTGAAAAGTGATCAAAGCTGTATTGGTCCATGGGGGAAAAGTCCCAATTCATCCCACCCTTTTCAGAACTTTCTCATCAGGATGTCCCAAAAGATGGGATGGAGAATCAGCCGGGAAGCTCAGAAATGAAGCTAGTTGTTCTAAGGTTTGCCATTGATGTTGGTCCCCAAATGGAGGGGTTGATGGCTTCAATACACAGTCCATTTGGATATAGTCCAACCCAAACAGCACTTCATCTTAAAGGACAGAGGAAACAGATATTTCCCCAAGGTCTGAGAACACCAAAGACCACAAGTCTACCCCTGCTACTGGCTGTGCAAACAACTGCCTTAGCCTGAGTGAAACAAAGCATAGGAACAACCCACTCTGAAGCCTAAATTACTTGTTTGCTTTCAAAAACACAATAAAGTGCCAGTTTCACAGAAGCCAAACCAGCTTTCTCAGTGGGGGAGGCTGATATAAAATGTATGTGCAGAGCAACCATTGATTGAGGCCTCACAAAGCAAACCAGGAGCACGGGATCCACTTTCAGCTAACCTATTAGAATATTGGAATAAATATTCTAACAGGCACCTGACAAACATATCAAAAAGGAAGAAAAAGAGAGAAAAAGGGCTAAAGAGAGAAGGTCTTTCTCCTCCACTGGCTGAGGAGGAAAGAGAGGGGGAAAAAACTTACTTATTGGCCTGATAAACAAAACAGTGCTGGAAGATTCGACATGAATCTCAGCCTTCTAACGCTATGTTTTAATTTTTTATGCTGTATAGTCATGGTATCTGTGCAGGTTCTCATAATAACTGTGTGTTATTTCACACATGGTTCCAGCCATGTACATTTTCTTCTTAGTTGATGTTATCTCTTCCTTCCTCAAAGAAATAAAGCCTTGTTTATTAGCACCAGCCATGCAGCTGAAGATAGGTAGGTGTTTTCTTGGGATGTTGGCATGTATCAACTCTAAATGGTGCTCATTGATGGTTGAGTCTCTGTTCCTCAGCTCTATCATCTTGTTCTTCTCTCTGCCCTACTAGTAATAGTAGGATAGAGAATAAGAGCATAGAAGGATATATAGAGAAGACACAAACAGAACGATATATGTATAGAACTGATATCAAGATTGCATTCTTTCTCCTAATTACACACCTAACAGGAGCCCTGTGCTGAGTCAGCAGATCTCTAGGTGTGACTATGACTTATGAACATCTACGAAACCAACCTGGAGTCGCATGGAATAACACTTTCGTGCCAAGAGGGATACATTTTCATCAGGGAAATCCAGGGGGTTGTCCTTTTGTGAATAGATTATAGAGAAGGGAGAACTATCAGAATACCTAGGTGCAATTTTAGATTTTTTGTTTTCTTATGGCATCTGTCTGCTGACCCTAAGTCAGGCAAAGACTCTTCTTAATAAAAGTCCAAGCAACGCAGGAGAATCCCGCAAACTCATATTTATTCATGATATTTAACTGGGTAATAAAATTAAAGGCTTTGTGGCATTTTAAATGCCTTACAGCTTAATTTATGTTCTGGCATGTTAATGAAGAGCCAGCTTTTGTCCAGGAGGTGAGATATGCAAAAATAACCTTTAAGTTGCTGATAATTAACCTTTAATGAGATTCCCTCGCCTTTCCCAATTTTGTTTTGGGCATCAGAAAAATAGGAAGTTGGATAAGTAGTTGTTCTATACTGCCAGCAGAATATATTTTAATCCTTTATATTGGGGAAATTTATTTGCAAAGTTTCTTCCTCTAGGAATCTGGCACCAAGGTTGAGATGGTGAGGATTACAGCCAACTCTCTGGTTATCTCCTGGTTCCCTGTCATCAGGAAAAAGGAAAGAGTTTTACTGAAAGGCATATATGGCTCTTATTTATTTATTTTTTAAAGAAGCTAATATTTATAATCAAATCACACTGGCAAGTAAAATTGCATCCAAGTTGTTGTATAAAGAGACTTGCCATGTTTTGACAAATGGAATAAAGGTCTTGATGGACATGGTGGATGCATCTCTGTTGGGGACTAAAGTTGCTGGAAAGCAAATGCAGAGGGATGGCCATATGATTTGCATATGTGATGAGGAAAGGCAGAAAAGAACATTGCATTTGACAAGCAATGTAGAATAAGCAAGCAGGTCTGAACACTGCAAAAGAGAAAGGCTAATGAGTTAGTATAAGGTGGTCAGGACTGTCCTGGGTCAGGCCTGGTTCCATCATTTAGGTAGCATGATCCCGGCACAAATTGTGATGCTCAGTAGGTGGAGGCAAAGAGCCAAAGGTATCCTTTGACTGCCATCCTGTGGGCATCTGAGTCTTTGCAGCCCAAATGTGAGCCTCATTCAAGGCTAACATTTGCTCTCCTATTATCGATGATTGCTGCTGCCAGAACTGATAACATGGGGACTTAGCTTCAGAATATTCCAGGTCTTCTCCTCTGCCTTTTCCCTTTTCCCTTTTCCCTTTTCCCTTTTCCCTTTTCCCTTTTCCCTTTTCCCTTTTCCCTTTTCCCTTTTCCCTTTTCCCTTTTCCCTTTTCCCTTTTCCCTTTTCCCTTTTTCCTCTCCCCTCTGTCCTTCCTTTCCTTTCCTTTCCTTTCCTTTCCTTTCCTTTCCTTTCCTTTCCTTTCCTTTCCTTTCCTTTCCTTTCCTTTCCTTTCCTTTCCTTTCCTTTCCTTTCCTTTCCTTTCCTTTCCTTTCCTTTCCTTCCCTTCCCTTCCCTTCCCTTCCCTTCCCTTCCCTTCCCTTCCCTTCCCTTCCCTTCCCTTCCCTTCCCTTCCCTTCCCTTTCCTCTTCCCTTATCTTGCCCTGCCTTGCCTTGCCTTGCTTTGCCTTATTCTAAATTGGTTAAATCAATGTTTAAAAAAATCATTTTGTTAAAAATGTTAAAAAATCATTTTAATTGACCAAAAGGAGGGGGGAAAAAAACCCTCTAATTAGGCCCCCATCCAGAGTCTTTTCTCCATTTCTTCCAATAGTTTAGCTGCAATTTCTCATAAAGACTGCCTGTGCGAATGTCCCCCTTGCTTCAGACCTCTTGTTTTCACTCACATACCCGTTTATTCAAAAGCGATTGCTCCATCGATTTAATTGCTTAAAGCTCACACAATTAAACGAAGTTTTCTTGGGCCACAGGCATCCCTGATTCGACAGGTTGACCCAGAGGCACCCTCTCCCTTTTTTGTTCGGCCAGAAAGCCTCTCTGGCTGCTGATGTCCAAATGCAAATTGGAACAGCTGTCAGAGCTCTCTGCGCCTCCCCAAGCTTGGGTGGGTGGGTGGGTGGGGTGGGAATATTCCTATTGCTTCCTTCTTTCCCTTCCGTTCACACTTCTTTTGGATTCAACCCATATATTATTATTTATATGTCACAGCTGCTGTATTCCGGCACTTTGCAGAAGTTGGTTGGCAAACGGCAGCTGCCCAACCAAGCGACACGTTATAGCCTGTTGGGGTTTTTTTTCTCTTTCTGAACAGTGGAAATTCTGCAGGAGCAGAGATAGATATGGGGATTGCTCCTGGCAAGGGGTATCTGTGTAGAAAGGGCCAAGAAGAGTCCTTAACAATGCTGGAGGGGCAAGCAAGTGGGACCATGAGTGGCCACTACATCTGCCCTCTGTTTGGGATAACCTTGAAGCAGAGGAACGCGCCATGTTAAGCCTTTCCTGTGCAACCCCCTGATGCTCTGGGCCTTCGCTGTGAACCCTAAACCCAGCATCGGAGACGCCTTTCCACTTTGATTCTTCCTCCACAGGGTGTTTCTCATCATGGAGCCATCTCCTCTTTGTTCCTCCTCACTGTGAGTTTTTAGCTGCCTTGTTGGGGTTCTCGGCGGGGCATTTGATGGAAGAGGAGTTTGAAGGCTTGTGTTCTAGGCCTCTTGCTGGGGAGATGAATGTTTAATGCAGGCTTTCTTCGGGTTACCAACCACCGCATCACCTGTACAGATGAAAGCTGCGCTGGTTGGAGTTCTTCATTCCTCTCTCTCTCCCCTTTAAGCAGATGAGACTTGCAAACTTGTTACCGGAACCTACCCAGCTGGAGCTCCAAAGCCAATTTAAGGAGCAGAGGGAAAAGCCAGGAACGTAATTTCAAGACCCATACGCGAACAACTTGCAAGCGGTTGATGGGAAAGTGCAAAATGAGCGGTGCATCGTCGATTGAGTTTACCTGGAGAGAAATCATTTGTGCATCCTTTTATCTGGGCCTCTGATCTCATCCACTTTGCATTTAAATGAAAATATTTTCCCCCATGTTTGAAACGCTGCTGGCTGGGTTGAAGGGAGGAATGGGGCGGCTGAATCTTTCCTGGCCAAGAAACCCACATTCTCTGTTTTGCATTAGATTGTGACCTTGGCTGGATGTTTGCAAGGACTCTCTAATTTCTTCTCTTGCACCCTGGAAATTTCACCCGCAGACCTCTTTTTTCTTCTTGGAAGACTGTCCCAAAAGGTGGACCTTTAATTCCCAGGGCCTCTTTCTCTGGATGTTGGCACTTGGTTGGTCTTTGGCACTGCCACCCCCACCCAGATTGGCAAGACATCCTTGTGGCAGGCAAGGCCCAAGCAGATATGCAGATCCATCACCTACCTTTTCAGCCACCCCCAGCTTGTTACAAATTCATAGGCACGACTCTTCTGTTTTTAAATACTTTGCTTCCCATTTGCCCACCGTCTATTTGTTCCAGGCAATTGTGAACACAATTGGTAAAGGAAGCATCAAAGAAAGATTTAATTGTTTCGCCTAATGGACAATGACTGATGAGACAGAGGCTGGTACCTCTCACCACCGATGGACACGGGAGGCTCTTGTGGTTTATTGGCTCTGACCTCCTTGGGGCTTAAGTAATTGGGTCTCCCCACCCTTGCCTTGCTTTCCCAGACTCTCAGGGGTCTTTTCTGAGGACCCCATAGAAACTCCAATCCCTACTCCCTCTGAAAGTGAACCTCCTTTTCTGGGTTAGTCTAGGAGTACATCTAATCACTAGACCGCCTGTCCTTCAGAGGTTCAGGCCTAGCTTTCCCGTCCCATCCAGGGATTTTCAGAACTAGCTCAGCTTCATCTCAGCCATAGGAAGCTCCAGCTAGGCTCTCAGCTACCTGTATCAGTTCCCCACAGCATCCCTTCTTCACTTTGCTCTAGGTCCTCCTCCTCTTCCTTCTTCCAGTCATTCTAGAATGGGCCAGGGCAATTGTTACTCCCCAAAACCTTTGTAACACCCTCCCTCCCAAATTAAAATAAAATTCATTTTAAAATTCCTCCGAGCAATCTGTTGATGTGCGCTAGGACTGTGCCACTGATATTATTAACAGAGCAAACAATTGTGACTTTTGGTTAGAAGGCAGGCAGGAAAGATGGTTTCTTTTAGCATCTTGCATTATGTCTCAATGGAGCTCACAGCTAATGAGAAACCATCTTCCATGCATCCATTCTCCTATCAGCTTTTCACATAGGGAGTCCCATGGAACTGGGCAGCGAGAGAGGGGTGGCTTCAGGTTCCAGGGTAAGAGATGCATTCTCTTGCACATATGGGACATTTATTATCTATCTATCTAAAGGACGCGGTGGCGCAGCGGCTTAATGATGCTGAAAGTTGCCGGCCAGAAATGGCTGACGCTTCGGCTGTTCGAGTCCAGCCTTCGCGTTAACAGGGTGAGCTCTCGTTTCCTCCCCAGCTCCTGTCAACCCAACAGTTCGAAAACTCACGTGAGTAGATAAATGGGGACTCTCACTCCGGTGGGAGGAAAAATGCTGGCGGCGCCTTGCACAGAGAGACGGGACCAGTTGCCGGTAAGCGCGAAACCGCGCTCGCCCGAAAAGGGCGCGAAGCAACGGAAACCCCGCCTCCTGCGCTCGCCAGCTGGGCTCTGCTCTGGGAAGTAGGCTCTGGCAAACCACTTCCGAAACAATTGCCTTGAAAACTGCAAGGATTCGTCCAGGCAAGGACTCGCCAAGGCAGGCACTGCAGGGTCAGTAATGACTGAGCACAGACAAAAAAAAAAAAAAAAATCTATCTATCTATCTATCTATCTATCTATCTATCTATCTATCTATCTATCATATTTATATAGCCGCCCATCTTACCCAAGGGGACTCTGGGCAGTGTACAACAATTAAAAAATAAATACATAAAAACAATTGCACGTAAAAAAACTGTACAAAGACACAAAACAGGTGGGGATAAAATAAGAAGGGAGCCATCGTAAAATCTCCCCGGTCCCCTGGGAGCCCCAGGCCTGATCACATAGCCAGGTCTCGAGGGACTTGTGGAATGTCAAGAGGGATGGGGCTAATCTCACTTCCGGGGGGAGGAGGTTCCACAAGGCGGGGGCCACGGCAGAGAAGGCCTGCCTCCTGGGACCCGCCAAATGTAATTCTCCAGCAGACGGGATCTGCAGCTGCCTCCTCTGCCAGACCTGAGGGACGGGCTGATGTAATCGGGGAGAGGCGGTCCCTCAGGTAACCCGGCCCCGTGCCATGAAGGGCTTCAAAGGTCAAAACCAGCACCTTGAATTGGACCCAGAAGCAAAGTGGCAGCCAGTGCAGCTCGCGAAGCAGAGGTGTGGTGTGTACCGCTCTAGGGGCACATAACTGCCCGCGCCACTGCATTTTGCACCAGCTGAAGCTTTCGGATACTCTTCAAGGGCAGCCCCAGGTAGAGCACATTACAGAAATCCAAAATAACATTACAGAAATTTAGCACAAGACTTAATTACAGCGCCCTTCTGTAACAGGTCAACACTTTGTAATAGCTCTCCATCCCTTCCTTCTGATTGGGAGCAAAAGGAGAACATGTTGGAAATGGACACCCTCTTTTGGCTCCACCCATTTTGGAGCCTGTTCCCTCACCCACCCATTCCTTCCTTCGGCTCCACTCGCCGTGTGGCCCCCAAAGGGAAGGGGCCCTCCACCATAATAGAGTTGCTCATCCCTGACGGGTGGAAAGGTCACATCGCTTGCCCACCATTGCGGACCTCCTCCCCACTTTGGAGCATGTCTGGTATCATTTGCATAGCCCCACCCCTTCATCTGCATGGCCCCACCCTAGCCTCCTTTTCTTGCTCAACAGCGTTAAACTTTCTTACAAAGCGACTTGAGGCACTCTGGGTCTTCTTTCTCTCTTGCAAACTGGAATGTGAGGGGATGTGTAATGGTATGTGGGAAAAACCTGGGAGACTGGGCCAAGAGACGTCATCTCGGGAATGGTCAGATAAGAGACTGCATGACCCGCAGCTGGATAGTGGGTGGGGCAAGAGACTCAGAAGAGACCCTCCCTAACTGTAAAGGGGACAGCGGGGAGAGATGTACTTTCATCCTTGCAAGATTCTGTTAATGTAGCTTTACAATGAATTAGAATTAGCTCATCTGGTCGTGTTTCCTGTCTGGTCTACCTAGCAAGGCTGACATCAATCCTGCAGGTCTCAAAGTACAATTCCCCCACTGTCTCCTTTATAGCCCGAGAAACTAGGGAGGGTCCCTTCTGAGCCTCTTGCCCCGCCCACCATCCAGCTGTGGGCTATGCCCTCTTATCTGACCTTTCCCTTGGCAGCGTCTCTTAGTCCATTCTCCCAGGGTCTTTCCCACAGACCATTACAGGATGGATATTGCCTGCCTACCCAATGCCAGGATCTGTAGCACAGCCTTAATGAAACCACTTGCACACCGTGTTCAGCTTTGTTAGCCATGGTTAGTTTGGGTAGGCTTAGCACGTTCCAACCCCTTCGATTACTCTCTGTCTCAGTATAACGTATGGACCCAGTAATGGAGGTATTCAACAAACGAGCTTTGCCCATGGTGTGAACCCAGTCAAATAGACCAAACCTAGCAGGACCTGCTTTCCCAACCTCGCAGCAGATTCTGGAACAGGGTGGATATTTTTCTGTCTCATCCATTGCGGCTTGCCCTCTTCTTGCTAGGATCCGGCACATTTTAGAGCCATTATTAACATTGATTAAACTCATTGCTAACCGTGACTCCTGCCCCAGCTAATTGTCTGGACCTTTTGGGTTGTTTCCCAACTTTATTAGACGGAGAGTTTGGAGGACGCTGCGGCAGGAAGGCGCTGGGTCCGTCCCGAGACAATGGGGTTGCGGCTGCTAATCAGGCCAGCTTAATTGAGGGTGAAGGCCTCCTTCAGGTCCCCCTTGGACCATCAGGCGTGAAGGTAATTCAGAAAGCATTTCCGCCTGCATCTGCTACTTGGAAGCCAGACTGCCTTTCCTGTAACAAGGCCTTGTTTTATGACGCAGCCCTGAAATAATTGCCTGAAAGGTGATGCTGAGAAATCAACAGCGCCACCGCCGCCCCATCCTGGTTGCCTCTCGGTCTGATTGTACAAACCCATGTCACGAGATCCCATCCTGGTTGCAGAGTGCTGCAGTGTGTTTGTTTCTTGACCGGCAGGGTTCCTAAACTCTCTTAAAAATGTCCATTTTTCACTGGGACAACTGGCTCGGGCAGCCGGCCCCCCAACGGAAGCAAGGGCTTTCTCTCGCTTAGCTGGAGGCCACGGTGTCAAGCAGAACATGAGTGAGGGAACAAGATTCCCACTGCGTTCCATTAATCAGGTTGTATGTCAAGAAATACGGGGTGAGGGTACAGGATTTTGGAAAAGGATCTTATTCAGGCAGCATCTCGGTGAGTTGCTGGGACCCCTTTTTCCCAACTCAAAGGCTGAGGGAACTTGTCCCAGATCAACCTAGTTCTGAAACCTCCATCTGCTGTTCCTTATGATGTTTTGCAAGGCTTAAGAGGCTGTTTTGTCTTTAATTCTCAAAAAAAAGGCACTGAGATCGACCAGCTGCCTCCTTCCTTCCTTTTTGCTGCAGCTTTACGTATGTTGAGTTTAGGGTGGTCATACATTGTGGCATCATACCATTTTATTATATTGGATCTCAACTACATACCCCTAAGAATCGTCTGAGGTGCTTTTTCAGTTCCTTGGCGCGAATGGGAATTCTCCTAACCAGATAGACGAGAGGTTGCCATGATCCGTGGCAGCGCCTCATTCTTTGCACCATCAAAATCCTGCGTGCTGTAGAGTGACAGCTCTGTTACCACTTCCTTGCACAAAGGCGTGCAATATTCGGCACATTTATTACAATTCATAGCCATCCCACTTCGACTGCTTAGATCCGGAGTGGACCGGTCCAGCAATAGAAACCTATAGAAAACTGCTTTGGGCTGTGTGGATGTGTCCGTGTGTGTGTTTATGTCAGCTTCCATAGGGAGGGGGTCAAAAAAGTCAAGATGGTTTTTCATGTGCAGGTTGGGGCTTTGACACCCCTGCAACTTACTTTTGATCAACAGCTGGATTTTCCCTTGGCTTTGGTTCATTTGCTTAAAGAAATTTTTAAAACAGGTCTAATCTCAGCATGCCATCAAGAGTTTGGAATGGATGTTGGCAGCTGCAGGACATGAAGCCACAAGTGGATGTTCCTGTTCTCACACCCATCGGCGTGGGGCAAAAATGCACCCACCTTTTGCGTGGGGCAAAAATGCGTGGGGCAAAAATGCACCCACCTTTTGTTTTGACTGGGGCAAAATAGGAGGAGAGACAAGGGAAGAATAAAAATATTCGCATTTAGTCAAGATTAACAACTGCTGGACAGCGCCTCGCCTCGCCTCGCCTCGCCTCACCTCGCCTCGCCTCTTTCTTATCCCTCTTGGCTATTCCTATTTTTTTCTGGTCTTTTTATTTTGTCATTGTGTGTGTACGTGTATGGGTGTGTTTGTAAGTCACCTTCCTGTCCTATGAGTGGCAAAAATTATAAATAACAATACCATAAAATGTATCCAGTTTCAGCCTCTCTGGCCTTTATGCTGCTAGTGAAAATACATTCGGTATCTTTTTTCTTTTTTAAAAAAGACTCCCTGTTTTCTATACAGAGCTTGATGTCGAGGGCAAAGATAAGATGTGGGAGCACAAGGACTGGTGCCAGCAAGTAACGTATAAGTGGATAAACATTTTCAGGCCCAAGCTGGACTGCTTCGAAATCAATAACACGAGAGAGAATGCTACCATAAATCCATGCATCAAAATGATTTTTCGGCCCTGTGAGAAACAGATTTCAAAAGAAGAGACGTGCCCTCTGCCGCCCCCCCCCCCCAAAAAAAAACCCAAAAGAGGTTTTCTCCAAGTTCCAGTTGGTTAGCATTCTTGCTAGGTCCTCCGTAACAATACTTTAATATAATTAAATTTAAAATTCCATGTAGAATCTGGTGGGTAGGCAGATGTACCGGTATGTTAAACTTTATGTCGCTTGAAAATGGGTTTCAAGTACATCAGAGGGAGACCATCCAGCTGTAAAATTATCTGCTTTATGATGGTGCATCACTGCTTTGCTCTTTTTCTTTTAATTAAAAAATATACCTTTAAAGTCTAACAGCTACACAGATACTCCATTGCTCTCCTTCCCTGTCCCCCCACCTTCCCACCCTTCTGGATTTCCCTTCTGAAAACCACGTTTGGTGGCCCCATCTGGAAAATGCAGTCAGCTACGGAAGTTGCAGCAACTCCTGGGGCGAGTCATTCAAAGGGGCCTGTGCCATGGGGCCCTGGCCAGCACACACCTGCTGGCATTCGCCCAGCCCCGCTCTTCCAGATGCTCCGAAGTCAGCAGATGTGTGCTTCTGCATGGGAAGGTTGCATTGCACAATCAGCAATTTAGTAACGCAGAGAACCCAGAGCTCCATGGGGAATCTGGAGACACTGTCCCATCATCTTGCTGGAGGCATCGAGCTGGCGTGTAAAGCAAATGAAGGCTCTGTTAAGCCTGGGGCTAACTTTAGCTGCAGGCTGTCCTTATTAGTTAGGTTTTCAAGATAAATGCGCAGGCCGCATGCTTTCACCCAATCCAGAGGGCGAGGGGGGCTATCAGACACCAGTATTTTAAGAACCGCAGGGTCCAGGAAATTGAAATAGGAACAACTTGGCAGCCAAGATGATTAGAAAGAGAATGAAAATGGATTCTGAGTGTATTTTGCAGCTTGGCGGCTGGGGTGGGCTTTCTCCGAGTCCATTTCGTGGTGAGGATGTCTGTCCTGGTCACTGTTGGAGGCCCGCAAGTGAATATCAGGGCATGGGAAAATACACTCAAGCCCATCTCAAAGGGGTATGGGCAAGAGAAAACGGTCTGTCTTTTGCAGAAAAGGCAGCTAAGAGGAAAGACGAGAGGGTGAGTGAAAAAAAATACATATTGAACCAAACCAGTCCCAGCATTCCATTTCAGGGTGGGGCTGTGTTTGAAGTGACGCCTGTTAAGGAGGTACCAGGAGCAAATATCTCCCAGGGAAGAGTCAGCATCCAAGTCTTTGGGACTAGCAGGAACTGAAGCCATGGAATACCATGTCAAAGCTCTTCCTGTTGAGTGACCAACCTGGGTGAAGAAGGCCAGGCAAGAATTTGGGAAGGGTTCCCTTTCTGGGTGGCTTTCCAGCTCACAGTCTTCAGATCACCATCCACTGCAGCGCCACAGAGACCTGAAGCTTAAGCCCCAGTGGCTCTCGACAGCTTGGAAGAGTTGAGACTGTGCTTAATTCTCCTATTCTGAAGTTAATGCGGTGCTTAACCACGTTGGATCTATGCCAGATTGCAAGTGCAGACAGCAAAATCGTCCAAAGTATGCACAGTAGAAGGTGAACTGGGCTAGCTCTTCTAACAGTGACAAGATACCAGCTGGATGGTGCCAAGAGATGCAACTGATGTCAACCTGCTGGACTCACATCTGAAACCAGATCAAGCTCCTAGTTTGGAAGATGACTGTCAGACAAACATCCTTGCTGTCTGCTTCGGCAAACATCTTGATTCTGGAACCAGAGTCCTTCTCGGCCCTGGGACGCTATAGGGAAAATGCAAAATGCCAGATGCGTGCATGGTTGCTGATGCAACTGTCATCAGAAACACGGGATCCCAGAGTCACTTATACCCCAGAGATGAGACATTGATATGCAGCCATGGCAGCTTCTACCCCAGTGCAAGTATTTATTACGGCCCTACAACCACATAATATACATCGAATATGTATATCAGATATACACAGAACCCCCCCCCCAATCTAGACTAAGCATATAATAATAATACCAATCACCAAGATTCGTACTATTCTTCAATCCTAAGTGAGATGAATAGAATAAATAGAAGCATAACATGGAGCAACCTGGGAGAAACCACCAAAGTCCTACTCAGAGAGAAGCGACAAATAAGCTTCAGATTTTCTTCCAGGGCATTTCTTCAAAACAGGATAGATGAAGATCCTCCGAGATTCCCTGTAAAGGGAGCAACAGAGGAGCACATGGCCCAGGGACTCCACAAAGCCATAGTGTGTCCAGTCTGTGAAATTTCATAACTGGAAAGGTGGGACGATGCCATGTGCCCAGTTGAAAAAATCCACAAACTGCGGGATTAGGTCCTAGGTTTAGACTAGCTTGGAAACCAATATTCCAGATATGCTGCTTAAGGAGACTCCTGGCATTATCAAATCCTAATGGGCAGTATGTCTCCAAAAGGACCAAAAGGCTGGAGCCTGCAATTAGCTCTTTCTAGCCAAGTTGATTCAAAAGGTCTCTTAGAACCGGTGGGGCCAGATCCACAGGGGAAAAACATCACTGAAACATACCCAGAAAATGGTATAAATAGAATTAGAAATAAACTGGAAAAAAGGAGAAACAGCTGCAAAAAACCAACCCTAACCCAAAATAAAACCTTACATAAGCCCTTGCAGGAAAATAACATCCTCTGTTTGTTCTGGAAAAATTGGAGCAACTTTACCTCTCCCTTCCAGGCATATTTTTATTTTATTTTATTTTGTTGCTTTGGTATGGATCTCCTGAAGCCCCGAGAACCCAACTACTAAATGTGTCTGGCAAAACCTGGGCCACCTGTCTTCCCAAAAATCCAAAGATGAAAGGCATTCCCCAGGTTGAGAAAGCAAGAAGGGAAGTTTTCTGCTGCATTGTCAGACCAAATATGGAGAAGCAGCTTGGATCTCACGCAGGTAGGGAGTGAGCCGCCAGGGCACTATTGCCCTGCTCCAATGACGTGCTACCTGAGCATGTGGGTGCCAATACCTGCCAGGCCTGTGCTGGGTGCAGAGCGGATCACCTACGTTCATGGTGGTTCCTGCAAAGGCACCTGTGTGTTGTAGAAGTTTCTAAGGAAAACACCACCATCTGTTGGGGCTCCCCTCTCAGATTTAATCCGAGGGTGCCCATTATGGCCACCCCTAATGCAGAGTTAAGCTGGCACAAAATCATTGAGTGTATTGGCCTCAAGTCTTTTTAAACCCATGTTGGATAGCCTCAGCTTTTGGGCTAATAAGTAGGGAAGATCAACAAGATTTTTGATGCGCTGCCATTCCATGCAGCACAGTTCAAAATCATGAGAACCTTTTATAGCATCCTCTGTGCTTGAAAAGTTGGGGTGACTTTGTCTTTCCCGCCCAGGTTTTATGTTATTTGCCTTTATTTAGTTAACTGAGCAGCACAAAGAGAATACCAAAGGAAAAAAAAATAGGTAGATGATAGATGATCGATAGATAGATAGATAGATAATCTATCATCTCAATCATCTATCTATCTATCTATCTATCTATCTATCTATCTATCTATCTATCTATCTGAGAAAAATAAAAGTTTTACACAATAGGTTCAGTAAACGATGGTCATATTTCATTATAATCGTCCATACATAGGTCCTGTCTGTTAGCAACTTATTCATAAGTCACCAATAACATCAGGTCTTCAGTCCCTTGAATAATTGGGGCCATAAATTTGTCTTTCCAGTGTTGAAGGACAGGTCTCTTAGTAGTAAAAGGGCACAGAGAATCTGTTTCTGCTGTCCAGCCATCAATTTCCATGTAGGAAGTATGTAATTCAAAAGAATATGGACATCCAGAAATATTCAGAAGAGGTTCTGAAGGTAGCTCTCATTGTGGTGCACAAAATTTGGAAGTTTCTTTGTTCCCCTGTACCTCCAACGAGAATGAGAGTGAATACCTCTCTCTCCCACTTGGCAGATTGTAACAAACCCTTTTTGACATTTCCACATTTTAATTAACCTTCTGACAGCCTTGCAAATGCTACAAAGCAGGAAGCTGAATGTCAGCAACTATCTCCGCAATACATGAAGAGGGAGGCTGGTCTAGGCAGCCACAGCCATGAGTGACATGGCTCAGCGGCCCTCAAGGGACCATCTCTTTGAAGAAGGCCCTGGATGACCTTTCGTTGGCTGTGGGCTGAGCTGGGAAGGGAAGACCACTGTAATGGTTAGGCTCACCTTTGAAAGCCCAGGAAAAGTTCACAACTTCTGGATAGGACTATAGAGAAGATGGTATCTCCCCAAGACCGTGGATCCCTTCTTTAGGAATCCTGTGCAAGGACCATTTTGACCTTAACATTGTGGGACTTAATTTCTTTGGTTATTGGTTCTGTGTCCTGTTGACCTCCCCTTTCGTGACTTCTGTGCGAGCACCTATATAAGTGGCAGGAACTGGAGACCATGTGGACAAGAGGCATAGGTTTGGAGAGTAGGAATCCAAGGGCTGAAGACCAAAAGTGGTCCCTTGGAGAGATGAGGAGTACCAGAGAGGCCCCAGATCTCCCTTTAGCCCTCAGCCCCCTGGGTCAGCAGCATCTGAGCAAGTACAGCATGTGTGAATTTAGGCGATAGCTTGAGAGAAGGAGATGTAAGGAAGTGGGAACTGTGAGGCATCCTTCACTCTGTTGTCATTGGATTTTAGCTTTGGACAATTTTATGTCTTCCTCACTCTCCAGTTCTTGAGCACTGGACTGAATCCAGCTCTGTTCTGTTTTCTTCTCTGGGATGAAGCAGAGTTGGCAAGTGACTGCTTCCTGATGCTGTCTCTGCTATGGGGGTATTGTAGAAGGTATAGAGCTGGTGGCCTTCAGGCTTAGTGTCCCCAGATTCCACAGAATGTCATGGAGGGATGGGGAGGAAATCAGGTCCAAGACTGTACCTGGGTGGATGTCACAATAACTGTGTTGATGAGCAAAACAGGAGGTTCTCCACTCCTGGCTGCAGACAGCCAAAGCCTGCCCTCTGTCAGGATTAGCCCAGGACACTCCAGGAGACAGTACAGATTCAATTCAGTATGGTTTATTGGCTTCAGTCCCGTTACAGAATCTTCTCAGAGTGAAAGCAATTCCCAGAGTCACCCCACAAACATCCTGCATTCCTCAGGGAGGTGCCAGTCTCATCCTCTTATCTCTACCTCTCTGTTCTGGGGATAAGAGTACGCGCTTAACTCTTTCCACTCTAGCTCTCACACCCTCCAACTGTTATGGTGATGGTTTGGATCCAGTTAGTGCTTCAATTGGATCTTTACCCCTCTTCTATGATTCCTACATGTCTCTGTCTCTCTTTCTGTCTCGGAGGAGCCATAGGTGAAGAGGTCCAAGGTTCAACATTGGGCTGCTTTGGTTTTGCCCAACTGAGTAATATCGATGGCAGAAGGACTGTGTATTTCCAAATGAAATGAAGTTTTAGGTTCTACTGTAAATACAAGTGATAGGCCCGTGAATGAGTTTCGAGAAGGCAGGAAAGTAGGATGCCAGAGGAACATCCCCTGCTGATTTGTAGTATGGCAGTCCCTCCTTCCAATCAGCACAACGTAGAGGGAGGACTTCTCTTCTCACCTCTCCCCAACTTCCGCATCAGCTACGTTTGGCCTATGCTGGCTGTCCTTCTTTTTAGCCCACAGGGCAGTCCAATGCTTTTTGCAAACTTGGCGACTCTAAGATGTGTGGACCAACAGGCTGGCTGGGGAATTCTGGGAGTTGAAGTCCACACATCTTAAAGTTGCCAAGTTTGAAAAACACCGGGGCAGTCTAACCCTCAAAGCACATTTTTCTTTTCCTAGTGGCGGTCTTTCCAAACTGTAATCCAGATTTATGTCACAAATCAGTTGGCTTCCAAAAGAGAAGAATTGCACCCAACTTTTGGCTCAACTGAAATGGAGCTGGGTGTTTTGTGGAACTCTCATCACAAGCTGCATGAACCCAGCCCTTATGTTAAACCACCATGAGCTTTATGTGATTGGGCATGACACTTGTATTTTATTAACCTCGTTTTGACAGAATTTCAAGGTTCTGTTATAATATTCCAGCTGCTATAAAGTACCAATAGAAGAGAATACATGTAGCTCAGGGTTGAACTGTGGAGTCCTTGGGGTTCTCTGAGCTTGGTGGTTTTTTTGCAGATGTTTCGTTGTCCAACTAGGTAACATCTTCAGTGCTACAAGAGAGTGGGGTAAAACTTCCCTTCTAGCACTGAAGATGTTACCTAGTAGGTAATGAAATGTCTGCAAGAAAACAACCAAGCTCAGAGAACCCAAAGGACTCCAGTGCTGTAAAGTACATGACAAGACTCCTAACACCTCCTCCTTGACCTTGTCTATCTCAGACAGCTGCCATCAACCTTGAAAGCTGTCAAAACCCCTCTCTACTCTAACTTATACCTAACGGAATCATGACGGAGCTGTTTTGAGTTTCTTTCTCACATTTTCTGTTTCCTGGGACTCAGATATCTTTTCTGTAACAGCTCTACATTCTCCTGACATGCTGTCACACCTGAGGACATGGGGGGCAGGAGAAAACCTTGCCATTTCCTGGAACATGATGCATCTTGCCCTTGTTGTTTCTGTAATGGCTTCTGAATATTCCCTTCAAGGCCATCTCCATGGCGCTCTACATTTCTGCTAAAACAATATTTTAAATTAATGTTTTAATATGTTTAATCTACCAAAAATGTCAGTGACTTGTATGAATAAGTTCTTCCTGAGGAAAGAGGCCATGGGGCAAAAGATGTGTGACTGTTTTCTCAAAGTCATGCTGCTCCATCAGTGTTCCTGTCAATTATTTCAACTGGGAAGCAAATGGAAGCCAACCTTTTCTTGAAAAGTAGTCACAGAATCATAGAATATAAGAGTTGGACAGCTCCTTAGAGATATCTAGTCCAATCCTCCTGCCCAATGGAGGAATCCACTGGTACATCAATTGGACATGGAGGCATGGTGTGAGAGAAACAAGGGATCTATTGATTGATTATATGCCATCAAGCCAATGTCAGCTCCTAGCTCCTAGCAACCACACAGATAGACCTTTTCCAGGATGACCTGCCCTCAACCTATTCCTTCAGATCTTCCCACTGTGCACCCCATTGCTGCTGTAACTATCCCCCTTGCTGTTGATCATCCTCTCCTTCTCTTTCCTTCCACCTTTCCCAGTGTTATGGACTTCTCCAGGGAGCTGGGCCTTTGCATAATGTGCCAAAAATATAATAATTTGAACCTGGTCTTTTGTGTCTCAAGTGAAAACTCTTGATTTGTTCTAGGATCCATTTGTTTGTTTTCTTGATATCCCTGGGATTTTCAGGAGTCTCCTCCAACACCAGTGTTCAAAAGCATCAATACACTTTCCGTCCTGCTGATGCTTCTTCAAAATAAAGGATGTATGTATTAGGTGAAATGTAATCTATGCCACAGTGGCATTCAGGTTGGGCGGTTTCCTACGGTTTAAAAAATGCATTTGCATCTGTTTTCTCTCTCTTGTAGCTTTCCTTAACATATACCCTTTGTGTACAAATTTCCCTAATATCTGGGATTTTCCTTCAGTTATACCAAATGCGCACCTGTATTTGATGTTGTGATATTTTGCTAGCGAGCTCTGTGGCTTTTATGACTGCTGCAATTGAGCCCAATCGGTTGGATCGTGACATTTTGTTTGAGAAGATACCTGTGAGTGTTCCTCTTCCTTTTTCAAGTTGCTGATAAGTGCTTTGGGCAAAAGTGAACTCCACAAACAGTGTAATGTGTAGTTCTGCTCCCAGCCTTGTCAGATGCTCGTTTTGTTGGTTTATTGGCACATAAATCCACGGTGATGATGGGGCAGGAGGAGGTATGTCTCCGTGACCCAACTTTCGCTGGCTTCAAATCGGTGTTGTGATTTCCCACTTGGAGGCTCCTGCTCAGTGTCTTTTGGAAAACGTGCTCTGCAGGAGTCTGGCATGAATTTTAGAATGGTTTGTAGCACAGCTAGGTGAGAGATGGGGTTTGGGTGACCTTCTCCTTCCTTCCACTTCCTAGATTCCCCTTGCGATATATTGCAGTCTGACCATGTTTCCAAGTGATTGTTCAGCGTTGGCGTTAATAAAGCTTTTACTGCTTTGCCAGGATGTTAATTGCCTATATTTATGGAAAAATGTAGAAGGACATCTTTGAGCAAAGAGTTTAATTCAACATGCACAAGGCAGTCATTAAAAAAAAAAAACCCTAGTTAATAGTGCAAGGAAGATTGGACGCTTCCTGATGGGAGGGAGGGAGAAATCCCATTTGATTTCAAAATGGACTGGTTGGGAGAGGAAGCAGGGGAGCATGGACCAGCCTGCACCTCCAGAGGTAGTGCAGTTGCATTTCCCATAATCCTTTGCTGGTTGGGGGATTGTGGGAGTGGAGATTGCCAATTTTGGAAGGCTGGAATAGAGCAATCCCTGTGGGACTCCATTGTCCAAGAAACTTCCAGAAGTCACATCCCACCTCCTCAGTTCCTCCTATATATTTCAGATGCATTCCTTATCTGCACTGGTCCGTTCTGAAGTTCCATCAGGAATTCTCCATCCTCCTTTTCATTTTAATTTTGCAAAGGGTGCTTCCCCACAGCACTTCCAAACTCTCTTTTTTCCCCCTGTTCTGCATTGCCAGGCCACTCACATTACTTCAAAAGACTGCTCTGATAGAAGACAAGTTGAAGTTCTTGTTCTGCCTGCTTTTGCCGTCGCAAAGGTGGGCACGGGCAAATTAACTTAAAAACAGGCAAAGTTTCTCGATGCCAAATCAGGCTGAAGTCCATGTTGCTTGTGTGCGGGGCAGTGTTTTCTCTCCAATCACTGTGTGTTTGTGCACCAGTAATACATCTGTGGGTGTGTCTGCGTCTGCGTGTGTCTGGCCGGATGGGCATCAGTGAACAGAAGGAACCGAGAGCCGGAGCAAACTGTTAAAGATCCAATTCCAGCTTTACTGTATTCCAGTGTACTATATTCTATACTATATTTGTCCTGAGCTAGACTGAAATCATAGAATGTCAGGGCTGGAAGGGGACCTTGAAGATCATCTAGTCCAACCTCCGTCCAGGTCGGGAATCCAAATTAAAGCAAACAATCATAGGGCTGGAAGGCAACATAGAGGTCATTTAGTCCAACCCCTTCCCACTGGAAGAAACCACCACACAGTATCTCTGACCAGTGGCAGTTCAGCATCTGTTTAAACGCCTTCAGTAACAGAGAGTTTGCCACCCCCTGTTTTATTTTGGGAGCCGGCTTTAGCATTAGGAAATTCTTCCTGAAGCCTGACTATAGTTAGCTTCTGGAAGTTTTATAAAATCATAATACTTAAGAGTTTGGAAGGGACCTTGGAGATCATCCAGTCCAACCCCGCCCAGTGCAGACATCTACACTAGAGCATGCCCAACAGACGACCGGCCGGCCATGAGGTGCGTTCGTGACAATCTTTCCTCCTAAACAGTCTCCTTCCCCTCTGAGTCCTTCTAGGACACTGTCAGCCTTCCCATAACCCAATTTGCCCCTCCAAATACTTCCTGTGATGGCTAAGTGTGAGGGGCTGGATCACCACCATTCGACGGCAATGGTTCGGGGTTCCCACAACACACCAAACTCCAGTGGCCCAACCCCCCTTAGCTTAGGCCCGTGCGTTGTGTGAACCCCGCCAGCGTGCGTACATCCACTTTTATGTGTGAAACGGAGTCTTTATTCTTTACTTCAGTGGGGTTTGGATGCCAGGTGGAGGCAACGTTTTGAAAGAAAACTATGTGACTGAAAGCCACCTCCAGCAGGCTGGGCAACTGCATCTCCCTCGAGTATTCGTTTCTAAATCTTATTTAAGAATATCTTTGCAGTCTTGCACGGTGGCTGAATTGCTGAGGAAGGTTAGTGGGTTGTTGTTGTTGTTTTAACATCTGCTGAGAATGGCAGAAAAGTCTGACACCAGGAGAAGCTAAAAAGATTTGGGATTCTCTAACTCGGAAAGTGATGGCTAAGCACGAGAGCCGGGCAGCAGCTTGGCCCTGGTGAAGATTTGGGAAGAGGGAGATGGAGAAAGACTTTGTGCTCTTTTTCCAACATGATGGATTTTTGGGGGGAGGGTGGGTACACCCAGCCAAGCTAATGAACCAAGGGAAGAGCTAAAATTCAAGCTTCTGAAAAAGCGATGCTCATGAATTTCCAGGGTGCCAGTTCAAGGTGCTTTTGAATTTTAAAGTCATAACTGGCCTTGTCTCTTTGAAAGCACTGGCTGGCACAGGCTTCTCCTAAGAACTCAAAAGACTGCAAAGGACAACCCCCCCAAAGGAAAAAGGATTGTCTGAAAAGGATGGACATTTCTAGTTGACGTCTTTTTCACAATGGGCCAAACTCACCTCCCTTCAGAGCTGGGCTGAGGAAATTAAGCTGTTTTCTCCTGAAGTCGGGGGAAATTCCAAACTCAGCCGGCAGCTCATTGGGCTTGTACAGGCATCCCCGGGAATGAGGCAACATCTGAATATCTTCCCTCAGCTGCCTATATTTCTAGTCTCTTATAGTCCCTGTATTTTAATTTGCTTCCTACGGGAAGAATTTTGCATTTGTCTCTGCTGAATTTCATTTGGTGGTTATTTTCCGTCTGTTCATCTGGCCTCTCAAGATCAATTTGGAATTTGTTTCTGCCTTCCACGTGTTAGCGACCTTACCTACTTTTGTATCATCTGCAAATTTGATCAGCAGGTCCTCCACCTTAATGAAAATGTCGAAACGGTTTCCAGGGTTTGCATTCATAGAATGCTGCAAAAAGCATTTTTTATTGCATGTGGAGGCTTTACAATTGCTGGCAGGCACTCGTGGATATGGGTAAAAAGTTGCAAAAAAGGCACTTACCAGGCCTAGCTTCTTGTGGAATGAAAAAGGGCCTGGTTCATGCACCACAACCTGGGTAAAGTTCAGAAACTCTTAAACAATGAATAACAGAGGGCTTTTGCGCGTTGTTCCTCCTCTGTAAACAGGGCTGAGTCACCAGCATAAGTCGAGCGCAAGCATACGTCACCAGCAGATAACTTTGGAAGCACATCTGCAACTCTACCCAAGAATTTTCTAACCACCAAGGACAGTATCTTGGTGTCCCACAAGGTTCCTTCCAGCTTGTATGCATACGGGGTGAAAACTGTTGCAGGCGTCCCTGGGGGTAAATACAACATGGTGGGCCAAGGACTCTCAAAGTGCGTTTCTTGAGATGCGCCGGGCGCCTTCTCTGGCCCTTCTCTAGGAAAACCACAGCCTTTTCTCTCTGATGGCAACATGATGGGGAAGGGGAAAGGGGGCAATTTGGCTTCTTCCAACACCAATTTCTTGCAGCGAGCAGGATGGCCCAGAATAATTCTGAGATTCCTTCTAACCCCAGGACAGTGCTAGTAAAATGATTGCTGAGAAAATCAACCAGAGATGGACCATTGAGTTCAATGACAAAAAACAATTGTGTGCATCACACAAGCCACTGCTGGGACACAGGTGGAAGCTGGCTGTTACCATCTCTCTTTTCGGACTATCTCTGAGCTTCTTAACCTCAGCTCTGGGCTGGGGCTTTTCCAAAAGCTGAGCCATAAACGTGGAGCACACCACAGGCAAGCTAGGGAGATATTTTTGCAATATTGGGGGCATTTGTGTAGCTCCTTTGGGGTATTAGTACATCAGTGGTAAAAAACTCAAGTAAGACACGGCCTCTCTCCCCAGATGACAGCATCGGTCCTCTCATAACACATTGTTCTGCCCTGTGATTGTGTGGTGCACCCCAAAAACTTTGATGCTGCTTTTCCAATGATTCTGTGAACTCTGGCAATAATAGCAACTCCCTGAGTTCTTCTCACCCATGTTAACATTATCCCCCACCTCTCATTAACCTGGACATCATTTCAGGCTGTGCAACATTTTCACATTTGCAAAATGACATTCCCAAGTCATTTTGCCTAGCGCGGCAACAAAAGAATGATTCCCTTCCATTCTTGGCTTGCATATTACCTGGAAATAGCTATCATCAAATTGTTTATGGTTAGCGAATCAGAGCTAAGAAGAGGGCAGAAATGGGTGGACCAGTTGTCAAAACAACCAGCTTTTTTCTACAAAAGGTTTTACCTCGTTGTTCGTCACTGTTAGCGATGCTAGACCAAGTGGGAATAAATTGACTCTGTGTTGCAAAGGATTTGAAATGTCAATGGATGTGCTTGGGTTTTGTTGGTATAGAGAGGGCAGGTACCCACTATCAAAGGCCACGGAGCAATGCAGAAAACTTCAAAGATGCCACCTTGGATGTGATCAGTCGGCATGTTTTGCTCCTGAGAAGGAAATGTCCTTCACTGGGTAGCATCTGTTTAGTCTCTCTCTTCTTTTTGCAGAAACCTGTGGTGCAATTAAGGGTATGGATTAACATTCGGCACAGTATCGCAACCGCTGTTTTCAGCCTCTTTCCCTCCAACCTCACCCCCTTGGCCCTTGGTGGCTGTCTAGATAATCCACAAATTATTTCCCAGTCACTTTAGAAGACCTGCTTCATTAAGTTGGCGAATGTTTGGCAATTTCAAAGTCACTTTCCCAAGTTTTTAATACGCTCTGCTTGAGAGTCACCATAATCAATGCATCCAGAATGTTATGATTCTGTTTGGAATGAGAGGAAGAGAAAAATTAAGCTCATAATTAGGCCTGACCTCAAGATAAGCTGGGTGCAAAGGTTGAATTCAAGGAGTTCTCTCTGTATTGTAGCAGTGCTGCAGAACTCCAGGAGCTGCGATGATTACATCTCCATCGGACAGAAATGAGATGCATGCTCATTTGCTCAGATGGCTTTCAGGTCATATTTTTAACCTAAACCTAAACCTTAGGAATGGAGCAATGGAGTTAAGAGCAGAAAACAGACAAATGAAGTAGAGAATCGCATTGTACAGTTGCGAAGGGGTGTCACTACTAGAACAGTTGGGGGCCAACCTCTTATACCTTCCTTTTGGCAGAGCAAAGGTGCCCTTGGCCAGGGATTAAGGGCTTCACTTTGTACCTGGACTAAGTCATAAAATCCTAGAGTTGGGAGGGACTGTAATGGTCTGTGGGAATGACCTTGGGAGACAGGAGGAAGAGCTGCAGACTAGGCAGTGATCAGATAAGAGGCAGCTGAGCCCACAGAAGGAATGGGGGCATGGCAAATATCTCAGAAGGGACCCCCCTAGTTTTTGGGCTACAAAAGTGATGGGGAGAAATGTACTTTCAGACTTGCAAGATTCTGTTAATGTAACCTTACAATAAAGTATATTTAGTTCATCTGAGTGTGCTTCCTATCTAGACTACCTTGCAAGGCTGACAGGGACCTTAGAGGTCTTATACTCCACCCCCCACTTGGTGCAGGATCTGCTAAGGCATTTTGGACAGATGGCAGGCAATCCAGCCTCTCTTGAAGTCCCCAACTGAAGGGGAAGAGACTCCTTCATGAGTGTCAGCCTTCCCAGGTAGACCAGGCAGGAAACACGACCAGATAAGCTAATTCTACTTTAATGTAAAGCTACATCAACAGAATCTTGCAAGTCTGAAAGGACAATTCTTCCCCCATCTCCTTTACAGCCCAAGAAACTATGGAGGACCCCTTCTGAGCCTCTTTCTCCACCCACTATGCAACTGTGGTCTATGCCCTCTCTTATCTGACCCTTCCCTAGGCAGCATCTCTTCACCTCACCTCTCAAGATGTTTCTCATGTACAGCTACAATGAGCCAGGTTGTTCCAATGGCTGACAACTCGTCCCATCTGCAGATTCCTCCTAGTATCTTCTCTCTGTCAAGAAACCTGAGTTGTTTTGCTGCATGTGGAGTTAAAATCCTTTGGGTGTCATCTTCTTGAGAGAGAGGGTCTCAGGTTTTTTCGAGGTTATCTCCGCTTTCTCCCCAGGTGGAATTATGCAAATGTAATATTTTTGGTCTTTCTGTTTCTTTCTTTCCAGCTTGGACTGAAACACAACGGCAGAATAGATGTTGACATTTTGATAAGTCCTGGAGATCATGATAGTGCTCAGTTTCTTGTTTTCTCTTTCCTGTTTATTTATTTATTTGCTTGCTCACATTAAGCTGCTTTGCAAACCCAGCTGGTTGAAATAGAAAATCAGTATTTTGCAGTTGGCTTGCGCCTCCGTTCCTTGCACTGCGGAGTTGAAGAGGGTTGTTTCAGGTTAGATAAAAACCTTGAGCTAAGTCCCACTCTGCTCTTTGTTAAAAGCTAGCCCTCTCTTTTCTTTCTGCCCTCTGCTCGAAGACACGCAAAAAAAGACACAGCTGCTTTAATGAACAGTGGAGACGGGCTGGGACGGTCTGATGTTGAAGAAGACAGTTGTGAGACCTGAAACTCTTCTTCTGAATTATTTTTCAAAGGGTGCACAGTCCCACAGAACCTGCTAGGTTGTCGCAATGGTCGGGGAGGTGCAGTTAGGAGGGCAACCCATATCAATACAGAGAATCCTCATGGTGTCCGTGGTGGTATTGTGAGTTTCAAGCATCTTCCAGATACTTGTGCTGTGCTTCATTTTCTCTTCCTCCTTCTTTTCCTGCAGAAATTGGCTTGCAAAGTGACTCACCCCAATTAATTCTTCTTTGAGTGTCAATTCTTCTGTGTAGATGAAAATAAGACATAGGCCTGTACATTAACAGATAAGACATGCAAGAGCCAGGGAATAAAAGGGCAGAAATCAACAGTGCCTAAGAAAAGACGCATCAGGCAATTAAATTCATTGAAATCCATTCAGGTCTGAAGTGATTTTTTTTTTTTTTTGGTGACCTCTGTTCCTCTAGGACTAAGAATCTCTTGTGTCCACAGGAAAACTGTGAGCTGGTCCTGGCGACCAGAATGCAAGGAATGTTAATGGAATTTGTGCATCATCCCAGCTGGTGCATTGAGACTGGCAGTTTGTTCTCTTGGTGGCACGCAAAGATTGACCTCTTGCTTGGTGGGCTTCCATAACTGCTACCCCAGAAGATGCCCCCTGCCACAACATTGCAGGTGTCCAAGAGCGTTTGGTCTGTTCTTGGTTCTTCTGGACTGCCTGTCTGTATTTCCTGGTGCAAGATGAGTGGCATTGTCTGTACAGAAACCCAGCAGGCCAGAGCAGGGTCTGTGGAGTCCTGGGGGTTCTCTGAGCGTGGCTGTTTTCTTGCAAATGTTCCATTACCCACCTAGGTAACATCTTCAGTGCAGGGTCTGTTTGACAACCCAGAGGGATCTTGGCATGGAGAATGTCCTCAAAAGGAAACTGGAGAGTTGCAGGAGCAGCATCGACAGTATCGCTTGGCTAAAGTTAGCAGGATAAAGGGGCCCAGGCAAAATCCGAGACAAGGGAGCGGAAGGAAAGCAACTGCATCTTGCAGGAAGACACGAGTTGTGTAGCTGGCAGCTCGGAGCTCTAAGGACCAGAAACAGACATCCAATGGCTGGACTTGGTATTGATGCATTTGACTTTTTACAACTTTTTTACATTGCTCCCTCCCGCTGACTCCCAAAAATCCCAAAAACAAACTAGAAGCAGAAAATAAAATAGAAAAAACAACAACAGAAGAAGAACAAACAGGAATAACAGTCACACATGATAACAAACAATAAGAAGTAGCACGCAAATTACAAATGACAGCAAACTATAACAAGCCAAACATGGAAAAGAAAAGGAAATGAATAATTCAGGCATATTATCTGTAAAACTAGTATTAAGCAATGCATGGACATTTCCCATGAAAAGAACATTTCCCATGAAAAGAAAGACATTGATTGTACAATATCATGACGTCAATCTTTATTGAGTAGAAAAAGTTGCCTTTTCAAAAACAAATAAATCACATGTCTTGAATCCCAGTCCCTAATAATAATTCTCTTAGCACATTCCTATTCTTGGCAACCTCGAAAACAGTCAAATTCCACATTTTGGTGGGCAGGATTCAGCATAATATTAACATCTTTCACACGAAGACATTTCTTAATATCCAGGAGTTTGGAGCACGGATGGGACAGAAGAACTCTGAAGACTTTCAGCTCTTGATTCCTGGGACAGGAGTGTCTACAGCTGTATCACCGTGAGCTAGGATGTCTATGGGTGTATGTGTGGGTGTCAAAAAAGTCAAGATGGTGGCTGCAACTCCCTGATTGAAGCCCTGCTGGTTTTTACATGCCTTGCTGATGCTACTTCAGGGAAGGGCAAGCTGTTTTGCACTCAGGAGGAAGAAAGCAGTATTGGTTGCTGAAAAGGATTAATCCCATCTTCTATATATAGCAGACTTACCACTGTATTGGACCTGGCTCTGTAGGATGGAACAGAGATCTGGGGTCTTTATATTCTTTGAGGTAGGTCAGGTCAAGAAATAGGCGTGGCAGGGATTTCAGAAAAGTTCTTATTTGTTTAAAGGTAGAAGAACAGAATTCTGAAAGCCTGTTGAAGTTTCTCTCTACTCAGGAAGCTGCAGTAGAAGCCCAGTGCTTGAACAATTCTGACAGAAGAGGGTAAGGAAGGGTAGAAGGGTGAGAAGGGGCCTAGGTGATCATCTAGCCCAACCTCCTGTCCAATGAAGGAATCCAAATTAAAGCTTAGAATCTTAGAATGGAAGGGCTGGAAGGGGTCTTGGAGGTCATCCAGTCCAGCCCCTGCCCACTGCAAGAATCCAGCACTACAGCATTCCTGATAGATAGCTATCCAGGCTCTGTTTAAACACCTCCCGTGAAGAAGGGTCCACCACCTCCTGAAGCAGCCTCTCCTTCCCCAGGCAAAATGCTCTTCCACTAGGGAATTCTGTTTGATGTCCAGCTAAAATCTGCTTTCTGACAATTTAACCCCCTTGTCTCCTATCTGTCTTCTGGAACAATTTTGAACAAGCCCACCCCATCTTCTCCTCCAAGGACTTCTGGCCAGACTAGATGCACTAGATGGCCTTAATTTTTCAAGGGGAGGTTGAATTTCTAACCTGGTATTTTGGGAATCTGTGTGATCTGGCCTAGGAACAGATTTTAAAGCAAAAAATAAGGGGCAGACCTTGGATTGACAAACCAGATGACGCACCCAGAGCGGAACCTTTCAATGATGAGGACGCATCCAATGGCACCAGAATTGCTCGTGTGTCTCCTCAACTTCTATCTCAACAGAATACCAGGTCAGGTTGAGCCTCTGTTCCTCAATCTGCCACTCCTTTTCTCAAGGTGATGAGTGTTTTCCTGAAATTGATTTATAATATATCAGCTTCTTCTTTATGAAGCCAACTGCCCTTCGTTCCTAGGGGCAGGAATTTTCTTAATTGTTGTTTCCTGGGTGCAAATTCTGAAGCTAGGAGGAAGACAAGGAAGGGCCACGAATGGTGAAAGCAAGTACCTGAGGTCCCCTTGTGTAATGGTATGTGGGAAAGACCTTGGGGGAATGGGCAAAGAGAAGCTGCCAAGGTCAGATAAGAGAGAGCATATCCTGCAGCTGAATAGTAGGTGGGGCAAGAGGCTCAGAAGGGACCCTCCCTAGTTTCTCGGACTGTAAAGGGGACAGTGGGAGAATTGTACTTTGAGACTTGCAAGATTCTGTCAATGTAGCTTTACAATAAAGTAGAATTAGCTCATCTGGTCGTGTTTCCTATCTGGTTTACCCTGCGAGGTTGACACCTTGGCATAAGGCAAAGGGCTTTTGGATGGATGCTGTGGGAGCTGTGGCCTCCGTGCTTCTCAGTAGCCGGCCCCTGACTGCTCCAATCTGGATTTGACGTTTTGAGATCAAGGATCATGCCATCGATTATTTTTGGAAACTAAAAAGAGTTATCAGTCCAGTTCACAACCATGCATCACCTGGGCAGCCTTTTTGTGCTGACTAGGCCCATCAACCTCCCCTGTCAGGAGAGACAAGTGGAATTATTCAGAGGGAGAAGTTGCAGCAGAGCCCAGGAGCTGGCTTGGAGCAGAGGCCTGGCTGAGGGTCTCCCAGCAAAGAGGCCAGTGGCACTGGGGTCGTGGGACAGTGCCACCCAGCATCAGAAACTCAGCGAATGCCAAGTTCTGAGGATCACCCTGATTCAAGGGAAGCCATCAGCATGTTAAGTCACACCAGCATGAGGATGTAGGCCTCCCATTAACTTACATTTTGGACTTTCCAGTAGCCCCTGCCCTTTTCCAGAGCTTCAGGTGAGGTCCCCTTTAGCATTAGTTGGCAGAACTCAAAGGAGCTAGTAGTTCTCCAGCTTTTTTCTCTGCCCTCCGTTGAGCACCAGCAGGTGTTGAAACCCCAACTCTTCTATAGAGAATGAGCCAAGCCTGCGGGTGATTGCCCCATACCTGCTTGTGCCTCTTCAGGTCATAGTGAGTACCAATATGCACTTGCTTCTTTGAGGCCCTCAGCCAGGCAAGTGAAGCAGGAGTGAAGCCCCTTCCAGAAGTTCACAGTGTATAAAGCAAAATGCCCACAGAGTTGGAGTTGGCAGGTACGTTGCCTTGAGCAAGGGGTTAGGTTGCAGAATCTTGGAAACCGGCTAGGTGTCCCTTGGCCGTCATTTATCAGGGACCACCTAAGGGCAGATCTCCCTTCTCCCTTTGATCTTCTTTCTAACCGAGTCCTGGTTTAACAGGGAGGATGCTCACCGCTTACTCGATGGCACGCATTGGATCTCCTTCTGCAGTATTTTGGAAATGCCCCATACATTCCCAGGCTGAAAATTCCATCACAGTGTTGGGACACATCGGTGAGGATGGAGGGACAAATTTGTGGAGGCAGGAAGGGTGCTGTTTGAGACCCCCGGCTGAGCTGATCAGAGGAGGAAACTGGCAGCCTGAATTGCAAAGCCCTGTATTCTACCCTAGCTCTTTTTCTGCCCTGTTCTGGCAACTATGCCTTAATCTATAGTAGCCCCCCGCCCCCCATCTACATCCCTGCCTCCTTTGGGGAGACAGACATAAACTTGGGGAATCACAAGCTAAATTTCACATGCATTTCCCCCCAAGTATTTCTGCAAAAGTAGCAGTGGGGTGGGCTAGCAGTGGGCTGGCTGAGTGGGGAATAAATTGAGATTCTGATTCTCTCTCTCTCTCTCTCTCACACACACACAGACACCTGTCCAAGAAGGAAGCTTGTAACTCATCTGATTGCCCCTATCGCCCCCCTCCCCCACTTCCGCCTTCCCCTTTTCCTGCTCTTTTGCGTCTCTGTGTGTTCTCCTTGGTTCCAGTTTGCATGGAAATAAGTGTCTGCTTTAAAAATAATAATAAAAAGGATGGCTTTATAGCAGATGGCAGTCACCACCAGCATGCTCTCCTGCGTACAAATTACTGACAAAACTGAAGACGAGATGCAGCAATAAAATGCTGGTTGTGTTAAATCACCAATTTCATTCGCTCCATATGTATACTTATTATGCGAGGACGCTGCATGTGCCTGACAATATTGTCTCAACCCTGGAAGTTTGCAAAACTCCCCTGTTCCAATTTTCTCTCCAGCTTTTGTAGTTCCTGACGGTTTCCAAGCAGAAAGGTGAGGGTGACTGTTCTTGCCCTTTATGGCAAGTTTCTATTTTCCTGGTTAAGGTGTGGATTTCCCTCCTGTGCTCCTCAGGAGTGCATTAAAAGCATTTTGAATACGATTATAATACAGTTGTATCACGGTGTTTCAAATGTGCACATTTACAAAATGTGCCTGTGTATATGCTCATTTTTTATGCTGGAATTACATTTAGAAGTTCTCTTTAGCCAAGCTAAAGGGAGGATTTGAACACAGAGCAGAGCAGACTGGAGGAACAACCTGGGAAAATACATTTCTGGGTTCCTGGGTGGCCCAAAAGCACAAACACCCCTGCCCTTTAGTCAGATTACACTAGAAGTCCTTGCCCGTGGCTGAGTTGAAGCACCCCTCACCGTCCTTAAGTCAGCAAAAGTCTATATTGGCATGAAATTTGCTGATTCCTTATTTGCTTTGTCCCCAGACACTGCAGCCTCTGATTCCTCTGCAAGGCAGAGGGTGGCGCAGCCTAAATGAAGCTGCACTTTGTGGTGGCTTATGGGGGAAATCTCTCCTTAAAACTGGGACAGCTAAAAGTGACATAAACCTGTCTCAAGCTCATCAGGGGGAGGTGCTGAGCATGCTGGCTGGGGAATTCTGGGAACTGATGTCCACACATCTTAAAGCTGCCAAGTTTGAAAAACACTGATCTGGTCCAACCCTCTGCAATGTGCAGGAAAAGCAACGCTCCACTGGAGGTGGCTGTCTAGTTCTTCCAAACCTCCAGGGATGGAGAACCCACCACTTCTGTGGTTGACAGTTCCACTCTTGGACAGATCTGATCATCTGCAAGTTCATTCTTAAACTGGCACAAAATCTAACGGGCTGCAACACCTGCCCATTATTTCTGGTTGGGTTCCAAGGAGAATGGAAGAAGGTTTTGACCATCTTCCCTGTAGCTTCCCTTTCTGTACTGAACACAGCTCTACTGTGCTGCGACTTCATAGAGCAGACCTCTGCCATGCCGCATCTCCTGGGACTGTTCCATCCATGCCCAATGGAGTCCACCAGTTTAAAAGTCAAGGTGAAACACCCCAGCTTCCTCTTAGCCTTCTCTGCTCCAAGTAAGCAGCTCCTAGACAGTATCTTATTTGAACAGTTGGCAGCCTCTGCCTGATAACGTTCTTCTATTAAGGTGCTTCCTATCTTTATCATAAAAGGCAACTTGTAAAATAGGCTGGCGTTGTGGCAGAAGTTTTTTAAAAATGCAGTGAAGAGAACATTTGAAAATGTTTATTTTCTGGGATGATGCTTTGGCAAATAACAGCATGGTGATGGATGCTACATTCAAACGTTTTGTCAGCTGGGCAGTTCCTCCTGCTCCTCCTGCTCCACCACTCCTCCTTCTCCTTCTCCTTCTCCTTCTCCTTCAAGTTTACATTTCCAGTATCTTTTCAGCCCTAGCAATGTACGGAATAAATCACTATTAAAAATGCTGGTCATCCTGAATAAATATCCCGGCTGCATATTGGAATATTTTGATGGTGGCAAGACGTTTATCTTACACTCAGGAAGGTTAGAGAGAGCAAAGGGAAGGAGATAAAGCTGTTTCTGATGTGAAATAACTTTCGAACAAGCCAGAGATATTGTACCGTCTGTCAGAGAGCATGCCAGGGGCCAAGACAGGCTGAAATATTAGTCAGCAGAGAATGAAGATGAACAAAACAGGAAGTGGTTTAAGCAAGGTAACAGGGTCAAAGTGAGTAGAGATGGTGGAACCTCAATCATTTCTTTCTCTAGATCCTATCCGGAGAAATCTGTGACAAATCTTTCCGTTTTGTGCCTTCATTTATTTTCTCTCTGTGCAAAAAATCTCTCTTTCTATGCATACTTGTGCCTTGTCTTAGGGTTTTTATTTTTCTACCCCAAATACCATCAAATAGATAAAAATTATTATTTGTAATCGGGAGAAGCAGCAAATTATAAAGAATGCCAGTCACATCAGTCAACACAGTTCAGTCAGATTAAAAGCTTGGGTGAACAAGAAAACTTGAAGATAGATGAACTGTGAGAAATTTATAAAGTGGACATCAAGCAGGCAGAATCCGGCAACTCTTGGGCCATTTTCCTAAGATGAAGAACTTCCAATGATGATCTGAATCCATGGTGTTGGGTTTGAGGGTGGATATAAAACAATACAAAAATTAACATCCATATTGAGATCCTACCTTGATGAGGCCCACTGGTTTGTAATGTAGTTTTGGGGTTTTCCAAGACCCCTTTCTCATACAAGGTGGTTAAAAATCCAGAAATGCAGGGAAATGATGTAAAGGTGGTGCTTTAAGCCATGTTTATACTAGGTTAGTGGTAAATGGAGTGTTGGAGAATTGGCAGTTGTACAAATCAGTGATTCTTAACTGAAGAAGCCTCCCACAATTCTCCTACATTTACTGTTTATGAGATCTGGGAACAATTCAGGAATTCATGGCCATCCACTCAATGACATCACTCCAATGTTCGCCTCCAGAAAAAACCCACAAATGCATTTGAAAATAGACAAGTTTGGTCTTAAGTCTGTTAAACTGTAAAATAGCATAGCCACAAGGAGAACAAAGTCATCGTCAGAGATACAAAAATACAAAATATAAGCAATAAACACTCTTGTTCCCAAATGTCACATTCATATGGAAGTTTCTCTGCACGTTTGGGATTTTTGAGAGCAAGCTAATGAACTTTAGTAGGATCAGCAACATTTTGAGGAAAAGTATCTCTAGAATTTAAGAAATGATTAAGTGACTATTCCCTAAATAGTGGATATGCCTCAAATGCCACCCCTAAATCTAGAGAATTGCTTTTCCCATCACTTTCTCTCTCCCTAACTTTTGGTCCTATAGACCAGTGTTTCTCAACCTTGGCAACTTTAAGATGTGTGAACTTTAACTCCTAGACTTCCCCAGTCACCATGTTGGCTGGGGAAGTCTGGGAATTGAATCCAGACATCTCAAAACTGCCAAGGTTGAGAAACACTGCTAACACTGCTCTCCTCCTATAATGTCTATCCTTGATAGGATGACCTAGTTTGTTCCCAAGGTCTCAGTGCAAATTCTGAGATGGGAGACTGGCAGAAGTTATGCTACCCACGTCCTGCTTGTTCTCATGATGCTGGGAACCCTAAAAGCATCCACTGAACATTTTTCACAGCCCATGTCAACCTCCAGAACCTCATGGTGGCATCACTGCTTCCAAAGACAAATTGAATTAATTTCTGTCCCTCCTGCAATCTGAAACAACATGTCATGTCCAGAATGACCTTTGCTACTTTTTGCTGGGATATCTTTGTGTTAATGAAATCTGATTGGAAAGATTGAATAGATTTCCACCCAAAGAAGAAGATTATTCTGCTTGCCCTCCTAGCTGATGGCCTGCTTTAATTGCCTTGTCACCATTAATTGATGTCTCAGAAGCGATAAGTGATAGAAATAAATAGATGATGATCTTGAGGTTGCCTTAGCGCTGGTGAAATGGTGATGGTGGTGGTGGTGGTGATGGAAGAGGAGAAGGAGAAGGAGAAGTTGTTACTTTAAGGTTCCTTTTTGGAACATGGAACAAAAACATCTCAGAAATGGCACCAGTAGATCCAAGAGATTGTTGGGACACTTGGCTTCACCATTTCTCCTCTAGATTTGTTTCTGGTGTGTGTTCACAGAAGTTACACACCAGCTCCATAATTGAGGGTTGAGACCCATCAGAAATGCCTAGGTGCAAGGTGACAATGACTTTCAACAGTGAGGAGGAACTGTTCCTCAAAGAGGAGGAGGCTGTACTTGGGTGCTGGAGCCTCAGCCCAGCACGAGGAAGGTCCCAGAAGCATCCTGGGAGACAGAAGGGTCAGTAAGAATGATAGAAAACGGGAGGGAGGGAGGACTTCCTTTTTTATTTTGGCATGCTCTGGGGGTAGATATGCAGAAAGTGTAGTTGTATCAGAAGAAAAGATGGTGTTTGTGTGCGCTTTCCACTATAATGATATTTAGAGAAGCCATCACATGTTTTTACAAAGAAAATGGACTTCCTGCTGAAAAGACTTCCAGACTCATTTCAAGTCCTTTCTCCATTACTTGGAGGTCCATTTGGTCTTTATCCCATGTCATTATGGGGTGTATTTTCCCATACCTACCAGGGCCCAGAGTTCTGTGTGTGTGTGTGTGTGTGTGTGTGTGAAAGAGAGTGAGAATGCATTTATGTCTGTAAGTATCTATCATAATATCAAGGATGTTCCATCCACCCCATCAATCACTAATCACCCTAGCTATAGTTTGGACTGTTTTTCTTCTGGGGCTGTTCTGTGTCATGATCTAGTTTGACCAGGAGCAGCTCTGTGCAAGACAGCTTGAAGCAACTTCACCCTCCAGGAGCTGGGAGGTCTTCTGCCCATGAGTTTGGGGAGCAGAAGACTCTATTTCAACAATGCTGAACAACAACTGAGGATGGTGTACCGTCCCAGTTGTTCCCTTTCCAGTTTGGTGCTCCTCTTCTAGAAGGTCGTGCACCCAGAAAGCTTATGCTGCTCTATTTTCTAGACAGTTGGGCAGTTCACCCCATCAAGAGCAAACAATTGGAGGTTCCTTTACTTCCTCTGGGAGAGAAATTGAGATTTATCCTCCAGGGATGGTGTGAGAAGATCTGAGCCATTCAAGGACATCTTCCTGCAGTGACCTTTGGCTCTTTGGAGATGCTGACCTCCAGCATCCTCCTCACCTGTATGAACTAGTTTCAGGGCCATCAATAGGAGCGGGCCCTTTATGCCAGTCTTTTCTCCTGGGAGTCTGGCCTCCTATCCAGGCAAAGAAACTTTGTGTTGAATTTAAACAGCTATAAATAGCTAGGATGCTAGAGGGGGCGGGGGAGCTTTTGGGCCACCTCTCACCAGGCCTGATTTACATGACACGCTGAATGTCTCTCAGTCCTGGGTCAGCCTGGATTTATGTATATAATTAGTATTAATCAACAATCAAACGAGAGCTCTTGAGTAAATCAACGATTTTTAATTAGACTGCTATGTTGCGTAAAATATTTTCTGACTGTGTGAGAACGGGAGCCCTGCTGGAGGACCTCTGTCATGCCCTTTTCATTAGTGTCTAGGGCTGATGGGTTTCCAGAGCTCTTTTGCTCCTGCTAATGGGGGGCTGCATGCCTTGCATTTGCCTTCTAGGAGAGCGGGGTGTGAAATAGCTTCTCTTCGGTCCTCGGGGCTGAATCCTGGGTGGCCACCTGGAAGTCAAGCAAGATCTTTGCATAAAATAGCTACCGGTCCAGGAGAAAGGGCCCTAGGATTCACCTTTGTTTGGATGGCACTCCAAGAATTCATATAATTATCAAATGTATGGGGTGGAATTAAAGATCGCAAAGTCCACCCTCTGCCTAGGGTAGAAATCCATGCCCACCTAGCCCTCTGTTTCTTGCAGTGGCTAGTCGGGGGTCCCAGGTAGCCAACAGAGAAGTAGCAGCTCACATGAAGATGCCACATAACCATAATGGGTAGTAGCCTTGCTCTCCTCCATCCTCCCCATGTCCCCATGATGAAAGTTAGGGTAGCTAGACTTGGTACCCATGTGGAGCTGCTCAGTTATCAGCTGGACCTTGCATGATTCAGTGTTCTCAGAGCTGGGGAAAGAGATTTCTTTGGGGGCCTTCAAGATGCAAGTGGTAAGTTGCCGTGTGGCATCTTGATTCCTTCAGCCCTTTGGTTGAGGCCACCATCTGTCAAAGATACAGTATTGGTTTGAAGTGCTTCTCAAAATGTGTAACTCTGAAGTGGCTGTGCTGTTGACTGAGTTTCTGGTATCTCACGTCCACTGCCAGGGACCTCACTTTGTGGGAATACAATGTGTGAATGATGGTGTTTCCTTGGCTGCTTGGGGAAACAATTTCTGAGAATAAGGTCCTGATTATTTTTTCAGAATTATGTCACAGATGGCATTCTCTCCCCCCCCCCCCCCCGCCCAAAATTTGGTGTCGTCTATCAGATTTTGCTTGTATTTCTACTCTGGCTATGTTGCTACGGAGTGCAAAAAGGATAAAAAGTATGTCTGACTGTAGGATTGGGGGAAGCTGCTCTATAGTAGGATGGACATTTTTTTTCTCTCTCTTATGGGGTTTTCTGGCTGTCATTTAACCTCTTAAATTATGGCAACCCACCGGATGGTGGTTCAAACAATGTCATAATGCTAGTTCCTGTGCAGATAACTGGACGAAACGGCCTGCGGGCGTGGGGGGATGCAGCTGGGGAGGGTCAAAAAGCCGTGGTGGTGATGTGGGGGGGAAGTAAATGTGGGTTAGAGACCTCCAGGATCCCTTCCAACTCTATGACTTTAGAACAGATCCCATTCTAATGGGTTCCTTCTCCTCTCCACGCACACTTGTGTTGACCTTAACAGATTATTTCTGTCTCTGTGCATGTGTGAATTGTAGCCTTCGGCCCATTATTTTTCAGGAAGATGGATGAAGAGCATTGTTTGCCACCCATGCCATGGCTGTCACACATTTAAAAATGATTTCTATGCATGATCCTTCATACCCATTTATTAGCTGTGGCAGGCGTCCGTTCCTACTGGGCCAGAGTGGTGTCTGGAGAACATTTCTTTCCAGAATGAAATCAGAAGACAAGCACCTTCTGCATTTCATTTACCAGCGAAACATTAAAAGGCTGTAAAGAGGGCCACGTCCTTCCCGGAGTGCTCTCCTCGGAGCTGTCTGCAAGCTTATCTACACCCAAACTGGGCAATGAAACCCAGGCAGGATGTTCCCAAGCAAAGTGAGTGCTGATGCGTGCCACTAACCGGCGCTTTTATAGAAAGGAAGGCGTTCCCATCCAGGAGAGGGCCCGAGTGTTCATTAAGCTAGTTCTAGATGCCTGAGGTACGCCTACAGGGAAATTGCAAAATGCAGGATCCCGTTCGATGGCGGCTCCGTAGGGTCTCAGTCGGGACTGGTTCTCCTCTCCGACTTGACTGTGCCTGACTTTCTTCCCGGGTAGAATCGGTTGCCAAGGTCAGTGTGGAAGAGCAGGACGACTCATTTTCTTCAAGCTCCTGAAGGCCTTCCCAATGCAAAACAGTGTTGTGTGCTAAGGGTACAGCCTTGAATTCAGGAAGCAGCGCGTCTGGGCCTTTTCGCAACCCCATTTTCCAAGAGAAAGGCGGCATATAAATCAAGGAAATTATAAATAAAGCCAAGTGGCCGTTTTTGCACAGGCTCAACCGTTTCCTCCAGGCCCCTTCACAGCCCTTCTCCGTTTCAGCACCCTTAATTGAACCTCAGAGGTTCTCCCACTTTGCATGTCACCATCCCTAAAATGAGAAATGAATTTGTGCGACCCTCCGTCCACCACATGAATAAGACTAATTATTTTTCCTTGGTTCATGGGTGAAGAAATACTCCACTTTTAATCACTGTATTTTAATCTAGGTATCTCTCACGTTCTCAAACTTTGTGGTGTTCCAACTGTCTATTCCAATCACAGAAGCAAAATGAGAATGCTTTGCTTTACAAACCTGATCAGATCTTTTTTTTTTAAACTGTGACATCTTCCCCCCCCCCCCCTTGCAAGTTCTTTGTGACCTTCTGGGGTGGCTGGGGTCCTAACCTAGGGTTGATGAACTCCTGATTTAGAGGGGGAAATATAAGAAGCTGGAATTCATTGCAGATTCTCAGAATGCCACACCTTTGCCATTTCTAGGGCGTGTGGACTTCAAATCCCAGAATTCCACAGCTACCATGGCCACTGATGAGAATTCTGGGAGTTGAAGTCCATATGCCTGGATGTAGCCAAAGATGGGGAAAAGCCACTCCTCCTATTCAAGATAGTTTTGCAACCTTCTGGGAAAGCAAGGCTTAGTTTACCAAAGCATTTGTTTTCTTTAAAAAAAAAAAATCAAGCCTGTAGTATTTCTAAAATTGTGATTTACCTTGCTTGGTTTTTGTTCGTTCCACCTTCCCCAAATTCGGAGAATTTCAAGAACACTTTATATTCAGTGTGTCTAAAGCAGGGATTCGGCTGTCAACGTTAGTTGGTGCTGAACTACGATTCTTCACAGTCAGAAACAATGGCAAGCATGACCTCTGGCTGCCCCTGATCTGTGGGGTCCCCCAAATTTGGTGTCCTTTGCCTTCAAGGGATGTAAGGTAGCATAGGTATTGCCATCAACATTATTAGGATGTGGAACTTTTGTACTGTAGCCAAGAGGAGAAGTCTTCCTTTTTCAAAAATAACTGTCATTTTCTCCTAGGCAAAAAGTATCAGTATTTTCTGAAATCCTCATTTTTTCTCTTTTCTTTTTCCTTCCTTCCTTCCTTCCTTCCTTCCTTCCTTCCTTCCTTCCTTCCTTCCTTCCTTCCTTCCTTCCTTCCTTCCTTCCTTCCTTCCTTCCTTCCTTCCTTCCTTCCTCTCTCTTCTCTTTCCTCTCTTTCTCTTTCTCTCTCCCTCTCCTTCTCCTTCTCTCCTTTCTTCTTCTTCTCTCCTTCACAACCTTCTTCTGCCCTATATTTGCTCATGATCCAACACAGCCCTAGTGATGTGCAAAATTGAAACTGCATTAAAATAAGGTGTTAGTGGGGGTTCGGGTTTTTCTGTGTGTGTGTTTGTTTTGGAAGGGTTTATCCCCCTTAAATTGGAACTCAGGGCTCTCAAGATAATGACTTCTTTCCACGGAGAGAGCAATCAATAACTCAAAGCGACAGTTAACACAAAGAGCAGCTTTGGAAACCCTGTAGCTATATTTGAAAATATAGATCAAACAGGCGCTCTCCTAGGTGCACTAGCAGATATGTGAGTGATTTATATGAAAACAGTTTAAAACATTCACTTGCTGTAAGGACTAATTTTCAATAAATCAAAATGCATTCCCCATAGGAGTGCAAAATAAATGAGGGCAGAAGACATTGCTGAAGGTTGTTCTGCAATAAAGAGATGGCTCCAAGTTCCCTTAAAATTATATTTAAATGGACAAAGTTGATTTAACTGTCTTTTCCTGTGTCTAGTACTAAGATTTAGGTCTATAGCACGTCATTAGAACCAGAAATTATTCATCAGCCGACTTTTAGTATTTCGTCTGCATTCTACTTAATGGCAATTTTAATATTCCCAGCTTCAACCCTAAATCGTTATGGAGAGGATTCAAATTGCTCGGTCTATGGAGCAGACCATAAAATTGTTTCAGGAAAATTTTTCAAATTGAGTGGCAAAGATAGAATTATCAACATCTGATATTGTTATCTGGTTATTTAAAAATGGAGGAAAGGGCCTTCTCTTCTGGGCTGGCTTGTGATGGAGGGTTTCTGTCTAATGGCGGGATGCTCGAGACAATCTCCCTGTAATTTGTGGGTGTCTGTGTGCTATACAGAGATTGTGTTAACGAGCTTCTGGCACCTTCCAGGAAGGGAAGATGTTGTTTTCAAAATAGCATCAGAGCAGCTTCTGTTAGGAGCTGTCAGCCTTGCGAGGTAGTCCAGACCAGAAGTACACCCAAGTGTATTAGCTCCATCAATAGAATCTTGCAAGTCTGAAAGGACCTCTCTCCCCCTTCGCCTTTATAGTCCAAAAAACTAGGGACGTCCCTTCTGAGATGTTTGCCACGCCCCCATTCCTTCTGTGGGTTCAGCTGCCTCTTATCTGACTGTTGCCTAGTCTGCAGTTCTTCCTTCTGTCTCCCAAGGTCATTCCCACATACCATTACAGGAGCAGAATCCAGGGGTGTGATTGGGGGCATTGTGTCAGGATTAGCCCAGGAAACTCCAGGAGACAGTACAGATTCAATTCAGCATGGTTTATTGGCTTCAGTCCCGTTACAGAATCTTCTCAGAGTGAAAGCAATTCCCAGAGTCACCCCACAAACATCCTGCATTCCTCAGGGAGGTGCCAGTCTCATTCTCTTATCTCTACCTCTGGTGATAAGAGTACGCGCTTAACTCTTTCCGCTCTAGCTCTCACACATTGGGCTCACAAGAAACAAGACCCCAGGCTGAGTAGGGATCAGTTAGTGCAGGGCCACCTTGCATCAAGGAGGTCAGAACCCACCAGGCCAATTCTGCTGCCCTGGTTAGAACAGGAAGCCATCTGATGAGGAGAGACAACAGCTAACCAGGATGGGCTCCTCTGAGTTTGCAGAAACTCCTGACTGTCATGGCAGATGCTTCTCCTTGACATCCTGGTGAGTCATCCTAAGCATACTACTAGCTGTTTGGGGAAGATCCACATCACCACTATAGTCTCCATGTGGAATTCTAACTGGATTAACTGAGATCCCCAAGAGTGAAAGCAAAAAAACCCTACTGACCTGGTTTCTGTCCACCGTTCAGATATGCCTTTGAATCTTCTGAATGTTTAAGCTTCTGGTGCCCTTCTCCTAGGCAACTCCTCCTGCCCTTTTTCCAACCATCTGTATCCCTGACCCAGCCTACATGATCAACAGAATCTGGATCTTGTGATCCAGCTGGATAGGAGCACCATGGCTTGACCGCAGATGCCTCTCTCTTCCACATTTAACAACAGCCACAGTAGCAACGAGAAAAGGAGGGGAAACACAGGAAAAAGTTATCTTATCTTCTCCATGTACAGAATGACTCAGTTGGTATCTGCAAATAATGAATTTTAAATCTGATTAAAAAAAAACAAACTACAACCACATGTCTTGCAGCATCTTGGAAGCTCACATTTTTTTTTAGGACAGGTGCTTTTGTGTACTGGAGTCCATTTCTTGGGATACAGGTAGTGTGAAGTCTGAGTTACAGGTGAAAATGTGTATATGGGGTTACAAGTGTAGGGACAGAGAGCAATGCCCAATAAATGTGCTTTGTGAACAGTGACCATGAAGTTAAATGTATTCAGAATCATTCCTAAAACAACACTGAGAATAACCAAGATAGTCTGACATTAACACTCTTGTTGGCATAACAGAGAAGCATAGCACCCCAGAGTTGGAAGGAGTCCTTGAGGGCATCTAGTCCCCCCTGCTGATCAGTGCAGGAACCCAAATTCCACTGTCAAAATGACGAGGGCACGGTGGGGTTTGGTGAGTGGCCTCAAGCTTAAACTCTGGAGCTGTAGAGGGAAGAGGGAATGGCCTTGAGAGGCAGGAGGAAGAGGTGCAACCAAGACAATGGCCAGATAAAAGAAATCTGAGTCCGGGGCAGAAAGCGCCTCTGAAGATAAATGGAGGGAGGGAAGCGCATTCAGTCCCACAAGATTGTTACACAATAAAAATAGTACCTGACATTGGTTTCCTAGTGTGGTCTACCTGGAAGGGCTAACGGGAGCTCTGTCTCTTTTGCTTCTCCAGGACTTAAATTTGAAGGGGGGGGTCTCCCAAGAAGAAGGAGGCTATTCATGCCTCCTCTTGCTGGGTTGGACTCCTGCTTCTGGTTCCATTTTCCCAGGTGGATGCCTGGAATTGGGTCCTGCCGGTGGCTGCAAGTCCAGTCCTCTCCAGATGCTTGGCAGATGTCTTAAAGTTGCCAAGTCTGAGAAACAGTGATCTAGGCCAAGCTCAAGGATCTACTGCTACAGGACCCCTGAGAGATGCCATTCCAGCCTCTGTGTTTGCCCCCCTCCAGCGAAGGAGAGTCTACCCCCTCCCCTCCTTCCAATCTTCCCATTAGGAATTGCTTCCTGATGTCAAACCGTAATCGATTCCCTTGTTATTTTACAGAGCCCTAGAATGGAAGAGAGAAAGGGACATTGGAGATCTTCTAGTCCAGCCCCCTGCCCAGTGCAGGAATCCCACCCTCCACCTGGCCTGCCTCGAAGGGCTGACCCCACCTTCTCTCTCAGCAAAGTGGGAAGGCCTGTTTGATGGCCAGGTTTCCAACCCTTTTTTTGTTTTTATGAAGAAGCACCTGCCATCTAATCAGTCCACATAGGCTGAAATCTGGCTAAGAGTCCAGTGTAAGGTAGCCTACGTATATAAATATCACCCTCCTCGTATTAGATAGAATTAATATTTTCGTAAAAGATCAAAAAACTGCCACTGCATTCTGAAACGACTCCTTTTTAATTAATGAGGTTCTAAGCGATCAGTCCCCTTCATGGATCACTGCCTTGTCGTGGCGAAGGGGCTTGCGTAACTCAGTGAAGCCATGAGCTATACCGTGCAGGGCCACCCAAGACGGACAGGTCATGACAGAGAGTTCTGACAAAATGTGGTCCACTGGAGAAGGAAATGGCAACCCACTCCAGTATCCTTGCCAAGAAAACCCCACGGACAATGTTAAAAGGCTAAAAGAGATGACGCCGGAAGATGAGTCCCTCAGGTCGGAAGGTGTCCAATATGCTACTGGGGAAGAGCGGAGGGCAATTCCAAGGAGCTCCAGAAAGAGTGAAGCGGCTGGGCCAAAGCCGAAAGGACGTTCAGCTGTGGATGTATCTGGAAGCGAAAAGAAGGTCCGATGCTGTAAAGAACAATATTGTATAGGTACGTGGAATGTAAGATCCATGTACCAAGGCAAGCTGGATGTGGTCAAACATGAGATGACAAGATTGAACGTCGACATCTTGGGAATCAGCGAATTGAAATGGACGGGAATGGGTGAATTTAATTCAGGTGACCATTATATCTACTACTGTGGGCAAGAAACCCTTAGAAGAAATGGAGTTGCACTCATAGTCAATAAGAGAGTGGGAAAGGCAGTAATGGGGTACAACCTCAAAAACGACAGAATGATCTCAGTGCGTATCCAAGGAAAACCATTCAACATCACGGTAATCCAAGTCTATGCCCCAACCACTGATGCCGAAGAAGCTGAAGTTGACCGGTTCTATGAAGACCTACAACACCTTCTAGAACTAGCACCAAAAAAAGATGCCCTTTTCATCATAGGGGATTGGAATGCTAAAGTAGGAAGTCAAGGAGTAATCGGAATAACAGGCAAGTTTGGCCTTGGAGTACAAAATGAAGCAGGGCAAAGGCTAATAGGGTTCTGTCAAGAGAACAAGCTAGTCATAGCAAACACTCTTTTCCAACAACACAAGAGACGACTCTACACATGGACATCACCAGACGGTCAATACCGAAACCAGATTGATTACATACTTTGCAGCCAAAGATGGAGAAGCTCTACACAGACAGCAAAAACAAGACCAGGAGCTGACTGTGGCTCAGATCATGAGCTTCTTACTGCAAAATTTAGGCTTAAATTGAAGAACGTAGGGAAAACCACTAGACCACTCAGGTATGACTTAGATCATGTTCCTTATGAACACTTACACAGTGAAGGTGATGAATAGATTTAGAGGATTAGATTTGGTAGACAGAGTGCCTGAAGAACTATGGACGGAGGTCTGTAACATTGTACAGGAGGCAGCAACTAAAACCATCCCAAAGAAAAAGAAATGCAAGAAAGCAAAATGGCTGTCTGATGAGGCTTTACAAATAGCTGTGGAAAGAAGGAATGCGAAAAGCAAGGGTGAAAGGGAAAGATATAAGCAACTGAATGCAGATTTTCAGAGAACAGCAAGAAGAGATAAAAAGGCCTTCTTAAATGAACAATGCAAAGAAATCGAGGAAAACAATAGAACGGGGAAGACTAGAGATCTCTTCAAGAAAATTGGAGATATCAAAGGAACGTTTAGTGGAAAGATGGGCATGATAAAGGACAAAAAAGGCAGGGACCTAACAGAAGCAGAAGAGATTAAGAAGAGGTGGCAAGAATACACAGAAGAACTATACAAGGAAGATCTTAATGTCCCTGATGTCCATGCTGGTGTGGTCACTGACCCTGAGCCAGACATCCTAGAGAGTGAAGTCAAGTGGGCCTTAGGAAGCATTGCTAACAACAAAGCTAGTGGAGATGACAGTATTCCAGCTGAGTTATTTAAAATACTAAAAGACGATGCTGTTAAAGTGCTGCACTCAATATGCCAGCAAGTTTGGAAAACGCAGCAGTGGCCACGGGATTGGAAAAGGTCAGTTTACGTTCCAATTCCAAAGAAGGGCAATGCCAAAGAATGCTCAGACTATCGCACAATTGCACTCATTTCACATGCTAGCAAGGTTATGCTCAAAATCCTACAAGCTGGGCTTCAGCAGTACGTGAACCGAGAACTACCGGATGTACAAGCTGGGTTTCGAAGAGGCAGAGGAACTAGAGATCAAATTGCCAACATTCGCTGGATCATGGAGAAAGCACGGGAGTTCCAGAAAAGCATCTACTTCTGCTTCATTGACTATGCAAAAGCCTTTGATTGTGTGGATCACAACAAACTGTGGCAAATTCTTAAAGAGATGGGGGTACCAGACCACCTTACCTGTCTCCTGAGAAATCTGTATGCGGGCCAAGAAGCAACAGTTAGAACCGGTCATGGAACAACCAATTGGTTCAAAATAGGGAAAGGAGTACGACAAGGCTGTATACTGTATATTTAACCTATATGCAGAGTACATCATGAGAAATGGCAGGCTGGAAGAATCACAAGCTGGAATTAAGATTGCAGGGAGAATTATCAATAACCTCAGATATGCAGACGATACCACCCTAATGGCAGAAAGTGAAGAAGAACTAAAGAGACTCTTGATGAGGGTGAAAGAGGAGAGTGTGAAAGCTGGCTTGAAACTCAACATTAAAAAAACTAAGATCATGGCATCTGGACCCATCAATTCCTGGCAAATAGAAGGGGTAGAAATGGAAGCAGTAACAGACTTCATTTATTTGGGCTCCAACATCACCGCAGACGGAGACTGCAGCCATGAAATTAAGAGACGCTTGCTCCTTGGGAGGAAAGCTATGGCAAACCTAGATAGCATATTAAAAAGCAGAGATGTCACCTTGCCGACAAAGATCCGCATAGTCAAAGCTATGGTTTTTCCAGTAGTAATGTATGGCTGTGAGAACTGGACCATAAAGAAGGCTGAGCACCGAAGAATTGATGCCTTTGAACTGTGGTGCTGGAGAAGACTCTTAAGAGTCCCCTGGACTGCTAGGAGGTCAAACCAGTCAATCTTAAAGGAAATCAACCCTGATTGCTCATTGGAAGGATTGATAATGAAGCTCAAGCTCAGATACTTTGGTCACCTAATGCGAAGAGAGGACTCTTTGGAAAAGACTCTGATGCTGGGAAAGATGGAAGGCAAAAGGAGAAGAGAACGGCAGAGGATGAGATGGTTAGATAGCATCACTGAAGCAATGAGCATGAAACTGAGCAAACTCAGGGAGGCAGTGAAGGACAGGAAGGCCTGGCGAATATAGTTCATGGGGTCACGAAGAGTCGGACACGACTTAACGACTGAACAACAAGCGATCAGTTGAAGCACTTACTCCCCCAAGTGCTTTGGGGTTTTTCTTCCTCGCTCGCCCCAACGTCCTACTTATTCCAGCATCTTCCCGTTAGGAATGCTCTTCGTGATGACAATGGCCTCGGTGAAATGCCATTTGTAGTGCTGACGAAGGCAAAATCTCAGTCGGAAGGGGGGTGCCCCTGCTCCTCCAAAGGCACATCCTGGCTACGTTTTGGGATTATTGCAACTTGGGATACAAATTGCTAAGTGTCTTTCTTGGAGACTCAGCGCTGTTTCCCCCCCCCTAAAATGCTGCAGATATGGTGGAAGCCTGCCCACTGGTTTTCATCTGAAATGCAAATGGCCTTTAATATCGGTGACTCAGGAAGGGGGCTTGACATATTTACATTTTCGCCGGTGCAGACGGGGGATTTATGTGGGCCCCTGTTTGGCAAAGAAAGGGAGGCAGCTTCGTCCACCAGCCTCCGAACATCATTAGACGTGGAGCCCCCAAACCCCCGTTAGCTGCAGGCAAGCATAATTCAAGCTCCCTTCAGCCCCCAAACCAGCTCTGGGCAAAGAGAAGTGCGCGGCGTCTTTAAGAGGGAGAAGGGGAAGAAAGAAAAGGCCTATAACTCAGCAGCCGCGCAAGATGAAGTGGCACGGAGGCTTCAGCTCAGCCGTCAAATTCACTGGATTTGTGTTTCGTTGCTGTAGCAGGTGCTGTTCCTTTGTTTGTAGCTTTGCAACAAGAACCCAAACGTAAACTAAGATATTTCCCCCCCTTCCACCAGCAGCCGGAACGCAGACCATATCTCAAGGCTAAAAGGCAAGCACTTATTCTGCAAAATAAACAGACAGCCGAGAAGTGATGGATGGCACTGAGCAGGGCTGCCACAAGTTGTGAATGCAGGATTCTCGTGGTCTGGCTGGGTGGCCGCTGGGTGCAAGATGGCCAGAGATGGCTTGGCTCCCTAACAACTAACAGGAGTGCAAACATAGTTATTAACAAGAGTATAATAGCTTTTATTCAGGGAGGGTCTGCAAGGTGTGATCCAAAATGTCAAGATGGTAGCAGCACCATGGTGGCCTCCATCTTGACTTTGTGGACCCCCCGCTTTTATTGTATGTCCTAACTCTCCGAAAGGGCGTGATTTGAACAGTTGGGATATCTGTGGCACTAGGTCTCCCTTCTTATCCCCAGAATAGAAGTGCCTGAAGCTGTTTCTTTCTCAACTAACACCAAGGTGAGAGGGTCCCTGTCGTCTCATTCCAAGAGGGGATCAGCTGTCCCCTTTGCAGAAGAGCCATGAAGGGGTTTAAAGCATGTACCTAAAAGTGTAAAGCATGGAAGTAAACACACAAAAGTGCAAATTCTTGTTGCTTCCAAATCATCTCCTGGAACAGCGATTTCTTGGAGGTCCCTGCTGAATTTAAGTTGAACTGAGCTTGCTCAGTTCACACATCAGACTAAATGTGAGTTTCTTGTGTTGGCTTCACACGGTAAAAAGCCATGAACCCTGTTGAACAAACCACAGCAGCTGGGTTTGTCCTACACACTACTTTCTAAACTTAATCCTGAGATTGATGGAAGGACAGTTTGTGTATCTTTGGGCCCTATATCGTGCATCAATTAAAACCTGCAGTAAAAGCTCTCCTAACATGTTCTTGCAGGTGATTGTATCAAAACGTTCTTTCTGCAATAATTTTCTGATAAAAGCATCAGAATTAGAATTAGATCAACCCAAAACCAACCAAATGCTTATAAGCATATCGGGGCTGATAGTGGTGGACAGGTACAATGCCCTGAATGTGGAGGTTTCAATTAGCTATGAGCACTGTTTGATCTACCTACATCCATGGGGACTAGATCTGCCCTTCTCCAGGAGCCAGGGCCAGTGGTTGGGGTGAAAAACTCCCCTCTGAAGAAAGCCAAAACAACTGAGAACCCCCAAACCAGTTTTTCTTTATTTATTCAGCTAGCAACAACATACAGTGATCATCAGTCTCCTACCAAACAAAGCCAAGAACGCCAATATCTTATTAATTTTTGTTGTTGTTCAGTCGTTAAGTCGTGTCCGACTCTTCGTGACCCCATGAACCGTATTGCGCCAGGCCTTCCTATCTTCCACTGCCTCCCTGAGTTTGCTCAATTTCATGCTCATTGCTTCAGTGATGCTATCTAGCCATCTCATCCTCTGCCGTCCTCTTCTCCTTTTGCCTTCCATCTTTCCCAGCATCAGGGTCTTTTCCAAAGAGTCCTCTCTTCACATTAGGTGACCAAAGTATCTGAGCTTGAGCTTCATTATCAATCCTTCCAATGAGCAATCAGGGTTGATTTCCTGACTGGTTTGACCTCTGCTTAGAGTAGGCAAACCATTCAGTTTGTCAGCATTGCAATAGTTTGTGGCAAGGAGTTCCATAGTTTAATCGGGAGTTCAGTGGGCAAGTCTTTAATTCATCTTGAATCTTCCACTGTTTCTCAGATGACCTCTTTGGCTTCTAGTATTGTAAGGAAGGAGAAAATGTCTCCCTTTCTGTCAACTTTCAGGCCAAGTCAGGAAACAAATTTCCTGACTGGTTTGACCTGACTGGTTTGACCTCCTAGCAGTCCAGATCTTATATAGAGGACACCACCTTTTAAGGAGTATAAGCTGATTGAATAATTAGTTTACAATCATCTAGAGAAGGGAGGAGAGGGTTCTTTGGAAGCTGGGGAGCCTGTTTGCTTGGGGCAAAAGAGATCACAATACATAGGCATTAGCTTATCAAAGGCATGATGATGATAATGATGATGATGATTTTATGTCAACTGTTAGCCACCACATTGATTTTCTTCAAGGTGATCTGTCTCCAAACCTGGTCCTTCAGGTCTTCCAGTGCCACTCTGATTGAGTCCTCCACCCTGCTGCTGGTTATTGTCATCTTCTCTTTCTTCCAATTGATCAATCAGTTGATTATGTGCCATCAAGTCTGTGTCAACTCTTATCAATCACATAGATAGACCTTCTCCAGGGTATCTGTCCCTAACATGGTCCTTCGGTTCTTCCAAAGGTACCCCCATCATCACTGTAACTGAGTCCATCTACCTTGCAGCTGGTCGTCCTCTTCTCTTTTCTTCCACCTTTCCCAGCATTAAAGTCTTCTCCAGGGAGTTGGTCTTTGTGTTGATTGATTATGTGCCATCAAGTTAGTGTTGACTCTTAGTGGCCACATAGATTTTCTCCAGGATGATCTGTCCCCACTTTGCCCTTCAGATCTAACTGTGCACCCATCACTGCTGGGTCCATCCACCTTGCTGCTGGTCATCCTCTTCTTCTCTTTCCTTCCATCTTTCCCAGCATTAAAGCCTTCTCCAGAGAACTAGGTCTTTGCATGAGATGTCTGAAGTAAGATAATTCGAGCCTGATCAAAGACACAGATACCCCGTAAATTACCCCTTTGGGTTCTTGTAACAGTGTGACTCTTCTTGTTCTCTAAACATAGGAACGCCTGAATGATTTTATTATCTTTATTCTTGAGTAAATCAGCATAACCAGCGGACATCTGGCAAACATTTCAAAACTTCTTTTCTGACACAGGGATAATATTCCATGGTAAAGAATGTGGGTTCTGCTAGTGTCATTAAGATTTGCTGCTTGCATGGCAGTTTGACCTGGCTTACATAGAAGAATGTTACATTGCTGAAGAAGCAGGACTGTACAGGCTTGCCAGCTATCACAGCTTTCTAGGGTCTCTGTAGTTTGTAACGTATAACATTAGCAACTCTGCTATAGAATACAACGCTTGGTATTGAGAAGTTACTGCTCTGAAGTTCAAGGCACGGCCATCCTGAATAGTAGCCGTGATCTGTTCCTCTTACTGCCCGAATGTGTTTAATGCTCTGCTTAGAGTAGGCAAACCATTCAGTTTGTCAGCATTGCAATAGTTTGTGGCAAGGAGTTCCATAGTTTAATCGGGAGTTCAGTGGGCAAGTCTTTAGTTCATCTTGAATCTTCCACTGTTTCTCAGATGACCTCTTTGGCTTCTAGTATTGTAAGGAAGGAGAAAATGTCTCCCTTTCTGTCAACTTTCAGGCCAAGTCAGGAAACAAACAGAGCAAGGATTCCAGGAATGCTGCTTTATTGTTGTACGGTATAATAACAGAATCTTGAAAACCTGCTGGCATTTCTCTTGACCTTGATGGAGATTTGCAGGTTCTGTGGCCTACGCAAAAGGAGCTGAAATGTTTTTTAACCCCACAATGTCCAGATAACATTTGGAAGTGGCTCAGGGTAGACCTCCCTGATTCACTGGAGTATTATGAAGGGGAGGAGGTTCAGCGCTGTAGAGGGGATAAGGAATGGCCTTGAGGGACAGGAGGAAGAGCTGCTACCAAGACACCAGTCAGATAAAAAAAATCTGAGTCCGGGCCAGAACTGTAACCTGAATAAACGTCTCAGGCAAACCCTTCCCTAGTTCTCATGAAGATTTATTTATTTACTTATTTCATCATATTTATATAGCCACCCCTCTCACAAAATGCAACTCTGGGTGGCATACAATAAAAAACAAGCTATAAAATAAACAATATTAAAAAAAAATTCTACAATTAAAAAATATCAGTGTTACTATTAGCAGAGAGGATTCAATGTTATAGGCAATGCAGCCACCTCACTAGTTCACCACTTCCTTGAGATCCCCAAGCCTGTTGATACACCTATGTTTTGAGGGATTTCTGGAGGGATATCAAGGATGGGATCAGTCTCACCTCAGGAGGAATGATGTTCCACAGGGTGAGTGCCATGGCAAAAAAGGCCCATCTCCTGGGTCCTGCCAGATGTAACCCCTTTGCAGACGGGGCCCACAACATACAGTACCTCTTCTGCTGGACCTGATGAGATGGGCAGATGTAATCAGGCAGAGGCAGTTCCTCAGATAACCTGGGCCTCAGCCATGAAGGGCTTTAAAGGTCAAAACCAGCACCTTGAATTGGGCCTGGAAGCAAACTAGCAACCAATGCAGCTTGCAGAGCAGAGGTGTAATGTGTGCCATTCTAGGGGCATACATAACTGCCCGTGCAGCTGCATTTTGTGCCAGCTGAAGTTTCTGGGTACTCTTCAAGGGCAGCCCCATGTGGAGCACATTACATTAGTCTACCTGGGAGGTGACCAGGGCATGAATAATCATAAACAGAGCCTCCTGATCCAGGAATGGGCACAACTGGTGTACAACACGAAGCTATGCAAAAGCCCTCTTAGCCATGACTGCCACTTGCTCTTTGAGTAGGAGTCATGAGTCTAGGAGAACTCCCGAGTTGTGCACCAGGTCTGTTTGGGGCAGTGCAATCCCATCTAGTACCAAAGATGGCATAGTCCCAGAACTGGAGGGCCCCAAAACGCAGAGCCACCCAGTCTTGCCAGGGTTCAGTTGAAGCCTGTTGTTCCCCATCCAGGGCCCAAAGCCTCCTGGCACTGGGATAGGGCATCAACACATCCCTTAATTCACTAAGGGCAGAGAGGTGTAATTGGGTATCATCAGCATACTGATGATACCTCACCCCATGGCGACGGATGAGCTCACCTGATAAAGGGAGAGAGGAGGGAAGCGCATTCAGACTTGTGAGATTCTGTTACTATAGCTTTACAATAAAAGTAGTATTGATCTATATGACATTGGATTCTATAGTCTGATCTACCTTGAAGGCCTGACGAGCATAATCAGACTCGCAAGATTCTGTTAGTATAGCCAGTCTCAATCAAAGTAGTTTTAGCCTTCCTATGGAGTTGATTTCCTGGTCTTGTCTGTCTAGTGGGACTGACACATACCAAACAGAATCAAGATGGGATCATCTTGAGTTTCTTTCTGACACCTTCTTCCCCAGGACTGAGTTGTCATTTACTTTCTCTCTGTGGTTCTGGCATTCTTTCATCAAGGTTATCTCTATACTCTTCTCTACTTTCCACTTTTTCCTTTCCAAGGTCTGTCACTGGCCATGTCCTACACAAAAGGAGACAGCATTGAGGTAGCTTCTCTGTGGTGGCTCCTCAGAATGCACATTAACATGGTTGCCATGGAGGAGGAAAAGGAAAAGGGAGTTGGAGGTTTGGGTGCAAACCAGTTATGTGTGTCCAAGCTTGGAAGTCAAATCAACAATCCCAAAACAAGGGAAATCCTTGATGTATTAGATGTGCATGTGTGTGTATCGGTTTTCAGGATTCTGAGTTTTGCTTCTACAAATTGTAAGTTGCCCAAAGTCACTGTGTGAATTGGGCAGCCGTATAAATCAGATTGATCAATCAATCAGCTGATAAATAATTAACAAGAGTCACAAATCTTAGCCTGTTTTAATACGTAGATTAATCAGTTAGAGCTTTACTAGCAGGGAGGAAGAGAAAGTGGCAAAATCATTTCTTGGTGTTTTGGGCTGAAAGCACATTTATGTATCTTTTGAAGCTGTAATGGGAGCATGTTTCTTTAATCAGGAATGGAAAAGAAAATATCTAAAGTTGGATTCAGTTCTAAATTATATTAAACATCTTTCAGGGTTTTTTTTTCCTTTCAAAAAGAAGAGGGAAAGGGTTCTTACATCAAAGTTTTGATAATCTGCATGTTTAATTAAATTTAATCAAGTCACCAGTCAGTTGAAAAAAAGGTGATGCTGCTGCTGAAACCATTCAGTCAACAGGCAGGATCAGCAAGTCAATGAAAACAACACCTTTATTTGCCTGTTACAATTAAAGAGATGGATAAGAGCCCCCTCAGCTCTCCTGTTATGCAAAGGGAGAGCAGAGTTTTAGCTATTTAAACCATATAAGGGGAAGAGGAGGTTTAGCCATTGGTCAAAACTCTCTGCCTTTTTACCTGCCCGAGATTTTGAGAACGAGCTAAAGGCTGCACTTTGAGACTTGACCTTTGCAAGCTTGCTGATGGCGACTTTTCTCCTGGATTAACATCTTGAAAATATGCTAAGCCTGTTTATTGTGGTACTTAATAAGATGTCTTACTAAAGTATCGGTGAGGGAAAGGATCATAGTCATGTCAACAGGGAGAAAAACAGTGAGTTGGGACTTCAGGTAATGTCAGCCTTCCCAGGTAGACCAGACAGGAAACACGGCCAGATGAGCTGATTCTACTTTATTGTAAGGCTACATTAACAGAATCTTGCAAGTCTGAAAGGACAAATCTCCCGCCGTCTCTTTCACAGCCTGAAAAGTTAGGGAGGATCCTTTCTGAGTTTCTCTCTCTGTCCGTTATGCAGCTGTGGGCTATATCCCCTCTTATCTGATTGTTCCCTAGGCAGCATCTCTTACCCCCATCTCCCAAGGTCATTCCCACATATATTACAGATATGTGAAGGAAGGGAGCCATCAGCTGGAGAACACAGGGGGCAGGTCCATCATGACATCACCCTGCAAAATGCTGACGGGTATGGTCCCCCCTTCATCTCATGCCTTTCACTTTTTTCAAGTGGAGGATTTTACATCGGTCCCCCCTCGCAATCCATCCTGCTGGTTTCTGCCCGTTGTTCCAGCAAATTACATAACTCACATCATCTGCATGATGGCAACACAGTGCCTGAGATGCCATCGTGGCTTGTAACAGATGCCTCTGCTCTGAGAGGTGCAGTTGCTGAGCAGTTCTTGTAAGAGTTATTATTTTCAGCCTCTTGTCAGATTTATGCTGAAGCTCTGCGGTGGAAGTTTGCTTAGGAGCCTGCAAGTGTTTTGCATATCGGCTCAGTCAAAAGAACATCTTAAATACATCCCTCACTTCTACTGAACAGACAATTTGCAACAGCTGGTAAGATTGCAGAGATGTAAAAAGGGTTACCTGCAGAATTTTCAATGTTCCAGCATTGATTCCATCTTCCACTCTTGCCCTTTGTAACACCACTAATGTTTAACTGTGTCTCTATGGGTATTCTCATCAGATTGCACTAGAAAGATTTTTTTTCTCCAACCTTCCCTTAACCACAACATGTAGCAAGAGAGGAAGAAATCCTATCTCTGGGCTACTTGGGGGCTGTTGTTGTTAGAATAAAGGGAGAAAATGACATTGAAGTTGACCCAAGCTATTGGTGAATGAGCAGAGTGTTTTAAAGTGAATGGCACGAGAGAGAGAGAGAGAGAAAGAACTTATTACAGGCTCTCTTTGAACCAGATCCTGTTGCATCTTTATCTAAAAGCAAGTCTGAAAGTATTCAGTAAGATATGAATGGTGGTTGGGGCATTCTTCCTTCAAATTCACTTCTTACCAGTGCAAATCAGAGATGATAACACAGGCCTACTTTCCAGTGTTGTTTTAAGGAGGATTGAAAGGGCAATGAATTTTTTTGTCCAGGTCTTCCTTCTGCCATGTGCTTCCTCCTGTCTCTGGCAAACGTTGTTTGTATCTTTAGAAAAGGAAAAAAAGAGGACTTGAGTAACTATAGACCAACCAATTTGAGGACAATACTGGAAAACTTTGGAACAGATTATTAATCAGTTGGTTTGTGAACATACATTGCTTGGCAGGAGATAACATGCACTCATGAAGAAGTCACACTAAACCAATCTAATCCCCCTTTTTGGTAGCTTGACCTATTTAGTTGACTATGGGAATGCAATAGACATAGTATATCTTGACTTTAGCAAAGCATTTGACAATATCTCCCATAAAATCCTTGTGGATAAGATGGAAAATGTGGGCTGAGCTGGGCTACCCTTAGATGGATATGGAATTGCTTGAACAATCATATCCAGCAAGTGGCCTGGCTCTGCAACAAACTAGAAGAAGATGTCTCATTCTGCAGAGTTCCATTCTGCAACCTGTGCTGTTCAGTATGTTTATAAATGGCTTGGATGAGGGGTCAGAAAAATTGATTATCAGATTTGCAGATGATGTGAAGTTGGCAAGATAGCAAACACTTTGAGGCCTGTATTAGGACTGAGGAAGATCAGGACAGAATTAAGCAACAGGCAGAAACTAGTGTGATGAATTTCAGCAGGGATGAATGCAATATTCTGCTCTAGAGAAAACCCAAGGCAGGAGTATAGGATTGTGTATGTGTTCAGGGAGGGGAAACTATATCAGGTGCAATACCTCCAAAAAGAGATCTGGGCTCCTGATGGATCATAAGCTGAGTGTGAGCCAACTCTGTGATGCAGCTGCAAAAAAAGCAGATACAATCTATGTTGCATCAACAGACATTTAGTATCAAGAAAAGTAGTCATTTCTCTCATTTTGCACTGGTTAAACCACACCTAGAATATTTAGTCTAATCCTGAGCACCACATTATATGAAGATAATCTAGAGCGGTGTTTCTTAAAGTGTGGTCTGAGGACCCCTGGGTGTCCCCCAACACCCTCTCAGGGGTGCACGAAATCAAAATTATTTGCCAGATATTGAAGATATTTGCAATATTTTAAAACAATGTCACTCTTCTCATTATTATTTTCTGTTTGTTAAAAAAATAGTTTTTTTCATGAAAAATATTTTATTTATGTTAATATCTAATAGGCTTAATGTTGTTATTTTTACATGATTCAATAAATAAATATTCTATGAAGGCGTCAGTTTTAATTTTTAATACTGGTAAATATTGGTACATAAATAATCCATATGAACAAAAGCTCTTCTGGGGTCCTCTATAATTTTTTTAAAGTGGGAAGGGGTCCTGAGAGCAAAATGTTTAAGAAACACTGATCTAAAGGATGTCCAGAAGAGAACAACCAAGAAGATAATGGCCAGGAAGGAAAAAATTCAGGAGGAACAGTTGGGTGTGTTTAGCTTGGATTCCAGGGAGTTGATAGTTGTCTTCAAATACCTGAAGGATGGTCACGTAGAGATGGAGCAGAAGCGTTCCAGAAAACAGGGCAAGAAATGGGGGTTGAAATAATAGGGAAGTAGATGTTGGTTGGACATTAGAAAAAAAATCCTTAAAAAATCCTTTAAAAATCCTAAAAAAAACCCCAAAAACCCTAAATGAAAGAAGATACCTTAGGAGGTGGTAGACTCTCCCTTGCTGGAGAGGTTTAAACAGAGGCTGGAGGACCATCTGTCCAGGATGCTGTAGTGGTGAACTCCTGCACTAGGCAAGTGTTGGATAAGATGACCTTCTAACCTTTCCATTCAATGTTTGTTGCATTGACCTTGGTTAAGGAGACGGATAAGTCCATGCTTTGCAGATAACGGCATGTGATGTGCCTTAAAACCAGACCTAGGTAGGGTATTAGTTCTTGCAGGAAAATCTGTTCTTTTGAGGTGGGACACCTTCAAGGACACCTGCCAGTTTTCTTACCCAGCTTCTGCCTCCTCTTCCTCCTCCTGTTTTCATGGAAAAGCATGCAGACCAACAGCTTTCATTTCCAAGAATGTCTCTGTGCCCAAATGGAGCCCATAAAATTGGGAAATTTAAGCTGGATTGGCAAAGAGCAGTGTGGTACAATCATCACAGTAGCCATTGTGCGAATGGGCGAGGTCCTCTGGCATCTAGGTTGCTGGATGTCTTGGAAATGCCCGCTGTACCTAGAAGGGGGGGCCCTGCTATGGCATTTCAGGGAGGGAGGAATTTTATGTTTTATTCTAGCTTTATTCTGCCACGCCTAGCTGTGGATGTTATCACACGTAGGTGGATGGATTTTCAGGAAGGTGAGAAGTTCTGAATTGAAATGAGAGCAGTCTCGTTGAAGTGATATGGTTTTTCTCCCTGGAATGGGATCCTTTTTCTTCCGTTTTATATATTCACTTGACTTGACTTGATTTATACAACCACCCATTCACATACATGACTCTGGGTGGCTTACAATGAAATAGATAAAAACAAATAATATAATTCTTGAAGGAGTTGATTTATTAAATTTATATCCCGCCTTTTATTCAGGAGCTCACAGTGGCATACGTACAAAGCATGCTTTTTGCTTGTTTTTTCCCTACAATAATCTCCCTGGGAGGTGGGTTGGGCTGAGCGGGAGGGGCTGGCCCCACGTCCCCCAGGCCGAAGGTAGACCTGAACCTGCATCTCCCTGCTCCCAGTCCAACCCCTTCCCCACTCCTACACCCAAACTCTCCAATTCCACCCCACCTCCTGGACTCCTCAGCTTGGTGGAGGGGAAACAGTTGGGAACATCCAATGACTATTTATTTCTCTATGTAGTTATTTTTCGAAGCACATTTTCTTGATCTGAAAACACCAATGTAAAAATAATGGGGTCAAGGCACGTGATTTGCAGTGGTTTTGGGAAATGCTGTGGCCCTTTGATTCTGAATGAGGAAGCAGTCACTGGTGCCCACTGACCTTGGAAGTGTCTCCTTTCCTGAGCCAATTTTCAGCAGGTCTGAAGCATTCCCAGATCCCTACTCTGCAGGCAGTCAAAATAATTAAAAGGATGGAACGATAAAAGGTGGGGGAAATTGATTTTAGAAATCTGGGCCTCCTCACAGATGGAATTTGCTTGACCTTACTCCTTAGTTCTGGAAAACTTGGAGTTTCTATTACCGTCTCAATATTTACTGTGAAGCCTGAGTTCCCGATTAAATTATACGCCTGACATTTACCAAATTTTTATGTGACAATTTAGAAGAAAACTGGTTGCACTAAACAGGCTTATTAATATTGCAGTAATGTGATTAGGTGAATATCATAGTCACGGTGCTCAAAAGGGCTCGTAATTTATGGCTGGGGCTAGTTCTGGGCCAAAAGACCATTGGTATACCCACTATTTTGGGGAAAGAGGTGAATTTCAACAAGGGAACAATGACCTGTTTCCTATTCAAGGTGGCAGCGTTAAGGCTGCCTCTTGACATCCATTCAGTGTGTTCAGGAGTTGCTTTGCAGGTGTCAGCCTTGCGAGGTAGACCAGATACGAAGCACAGCCAGATGGGCTAATTCTACTTTACTGTAAAGCTACAATGACAGAATCTTGCAAGTCTGAAAGTACAACTCTCCCCCCATCCCCTTCACAGCCTGAGAAACTAGGGAGGGTCCCCTCTGAGCCTCTTTCTCCACCCCTTATGCAGCTGCAGGCTATGCCCTCTCTTATCTGACCGTTCCTAGGCAGCACCTCTTTGCCCCGTCTCCCAAGGTGTTTCTCACATACCGTTACAGCAGGGCTGTCAGTATCCAGGCAGAATCTAATCCAAGATCTCAGGAATGTTCTGCCATGATGGAAGATGGGAGCAGGGGGAGTTCTCAAAATGTTCAGTAAGCCATTTGCTGAAAAAGATCCTGGCTTAGCGTGCGTGAATCAGGGCAAGGCTAGAACAAACTGACATTTCCAGCAGCCATAAATATGTGGTTTATACATTGACCTGTTTTTATAGCACAATACTAAGCACACACACACACACACACACACACACACACATATACACATATACATACATAAACACACATATTACAGTTTAGTATATGTGAGAACTGAGTAAGAATGAATTTTAGGGAGACCAATGATGATTCTAGGATGCCTCAGCTTCACTAGGTCAGAACAATCTCCTTCTCGCCCATGTTATCAGCTCCTTCGTACAGTAAGTCCTTATTCCACAGCAACTGGGTTTACAAGAAAGGCTCTGGACAATGGGCATTGCTTGTGAACTTTTTCCATTAAGTGTGCCCTTTTGCACACTGATGAAATGTCTTCTGACCCAAGAAATTCAGAGAAGTGCAGAAAAGTAGGGGAGCACTGCCTTTCAACCCTGTGTGTTATTTCTTGATGTGTTGTTCATTGGATTTAGTGGGCCTCCCCTATTTGCAAGAATGACTTACAGTTTGAAGAAACATGCGAACAAGGAATTAAAGATAAAATAAAATATTTTTGGAGCAAAAAAAAAAATCAAGCTAGCAGAATAACAGAAATAACAATAATAATAGAAGTGACTGAAGCCAACCAACTCATATCTTCTTCAAGGGTCCTACATTCTAAATGGGCTCATCTCACGGTCCGGCCCAATGCTTGGGGGAAGAGCCAGGTTTTTAGGACTTTGTGGAAGGACGGAAGGGGGAAGTGATGTCCTGTAGGCCAGGCACCGCAACAGAGAATCACGCCCTCTGAGACTCCTGCAGTGGCATTGTTTTGTGGAAGGCACCCAAAGCAAGCACCTTGAATTGTTGGGTGACTCTTATATGGAACTACTGCAGCTCAGGGAACTGTTGGCACGTCAGTCCATCCGTAACTACTTGCACAGTCCATCTATAACTACTTGCACAGCTGCATTCTGGACCAATTGCAGCTTCTAGGTGGTCTTCAAGGGCACCCGATATACACTGCATTGCAGTAGTCTAGACGGAGGTGACTAGGGCATGAGTGACCACAAGCCGGAACTCCTGATCCAAGAACAGGTGCAACTGGCACACAAGATGGATTTGTGCAAAGGGCTTCCTAGCTACAACTGCCGCCTGTTCTTCCAGCAGGAGCCAAGAGTCCAAGAGAACCTAAAATGTGCACTAATTCTGCTTGGGGGAACCACTACCCCATCCAGAACCAAAGGTGGAGAGCCCCTAGTGTTAGTCCAGGAAGGGTGAATTTGGCCAGTTTACTCTAAAATGCAGACCAGATGAAATCTTCAGGCATCTTGGGGTTATAAAAGTATCTGAGTAGCATGAACCATTAACCAAGCAGTGAAGCGCATATTAGTCTGCATAATGGTGGTGAAAGCAGAGCACAATGTGAACCTTTGGCTCATCCCCTTCTTCTAACCCTCTGTAAAAGATTTGAAATGTACCATCTCCTTCTCGCTGGCTCTGGGTTGCAGTGAATTCGCATGATAACTGGCAGGTATCAGAGTCTCTGCTTCTCATCTTGAGGACTCCTTTGAATGTACAGAAAGGGGCAGTATTTCCAGAACCGGAACAGAATGAGCATGCTTCCTGCAATGCTTGATGCAACTGACAGCCAGGGTGATAAATAGAAGATGGGAGATAGACATCTTAAATTTCATACGCACCCAGGACAGAGAGTGTGTCTGCTTTGAAATGGCTCTTTCTCTTTCCCTGAGGCCTCAAATAAGGCAACCGAAGAGACAAGGGAGCCGTTTTCAAATGCCACAGAGCCATAAAAGAGAAAGAATTCAAAGTTATCATGTAGAGGATGTCCTTAAAATATGCTGCGCTGTCTCAGTGGTGAAACGTTATTTGATACTGGAGAGATAAAGAAATACATTGGGGCAGCAGAGCTGACCTGCAGGGGGATTTGGGCGGGTGGTGAGAACTGACCAACCACAGGATTGGATTTGAACCCAGCAGGGGTTAAACAGGCTGGTTTTATTTTGGAAAGATTTGGGCCAGAATCAGAACTTGATTTGGGAAACCCAGTTTGGAAATCTGATTTATGCTTCAGCTCAGCGGCAACAGTGCTGAGGGTTCGTGTTTGTCTGATCCCAGTTGCCCGCCAGTAAAACATCAGAGATGGCCACTGTCTGTTTAAAAAAGGTCATTCTTAGCCTCAGAAATTAATCCCATTCCCACTGATTTCCCCGGCCCCCCAACATCTTCCCCTTGGCTTATCCCTCCATCTGTTGAAGCTGTGGCAGGCAAGGATGCCCAATCTTCACTTCCCTTTCTATGATCTTGGCACTGAGAGGAAGGGGGTGACCTTTGGAACATGGTATCTTCCCTAGGGCCGCATGGTCACCATGGAATCTGTTGGAAGTCCCACATGCAGAGAAAGAAGGAGGAAGCTTTCATGAACTTCCGTGTTCACAGATGGTTCTTTGCTGGGGAACATGGGGCAAGCAAGCAAGATAGGTGGAGGACCTTGACCTGAATGCCCCAGATTCCAGCACGGAGGAGAATAGAGGTGCTCTGAAGGTTGAGTAGTGCAGGGTTTGGTTGGAGGGCAAGCAAAGACCGAATCTTTGACTTTCCAAACTCTTTCCTCTTTCTTATCAGTTGTTAGCCATGCAAGGTAGCCCAGATAAGAAGTCCAACCAGGAGTACTAGCTCTATCTTTATTGTAAGGTTTATTAACAGAATCTTGCAAGACTGAAAGTATTTCTCCCCTCCTTTCCTTTTACTCTCCAGAAAACTGGGGGGGGGGGGTCCCTTCTGAGATGCTTCCCATGCCCCTTTTACTTCTGTGGGCTCAGCTGCCTCTTATCTGACCATTGTCTAGTCTGCATCTCTTCCTCCTGTCTCCCAAGGTCATTCCCACAGACCATTACATCAGTGGAAACAGGGTGCTTGTGATGCAAAACGGTGCCAGAGAACAGTTGCTGGGTGTCTGGGTTCAAGGCACTGTCTTTGTGGGTGCAGGGTACTGCTCCTTATGAGTGAATGGGGGGGGGGGACCACGGCCACCTGCCAGAAGGAGGATCCTTGCTTGGGATCCAGAGAGATGGTTGTGATTCCCACCTCTTGATTCAGGGTGCTAAATCTCTATTTGTGAACAGGAGGAGCTTATAATATGCATGCCCCCCACCCTGCCCCCAGCCAAACTTTCCGGTTCTAGAGATTAATATTTCTTTATTACTCCCTGCAATATTTAAAGCTAATGGCCTGCACGGCAGTTGTTCCTTCAAGGGACCGGAGAGGTAATAATTTGAGATAATTCTTGCTTCTGATAATGCAGCAGTCTCTCTCCATTTGCATATTGTCCAGCTTCTTCTCTCTTACTCCTGCTTTGCCCCTGAAGGCATGTAATTAAATTACTTGATTCACTTCCTTCCCTTCTGAAGGGGAAGCTGAACCACAACCTGGATTTCTTCTGTGGCCGCTTGTCCTGCTACGTTATGACTTCTTCCAGATCAGGGATGAGGGTGGGGGGGGGGGGGGTCCTTCATTCCTCCTCTTTTTATTAAGGGTGCATTAGGGAGAAAGTGCACTTAATATTCAATGCTAAACAATTTAATAATTCAGTAACAGCAACTAGTCAATAATAGATCTCATTCCTTCCTAGCCCTTGATGGTGAGGGGATGACTCTTGCATTGGGTTCTCTGTTTGGAAAAGGCAGTTGTGCAGAGGGGGGAGAGGGGAGAAGCTTATGAAACTGTGAACATTTTGGAGATAAGCGAGGATGACTAAGTAATTAAAGAGATCGTCTTTACCAGCACCTTCCACCAATGCTCAGCTTGGTGAACGGGGGGAGACGGGCATCATTTTCAGAGTCTACCCAAACTTTAAATGTTGATTTTGCAAAAAGCTGGAGTGTATCATCAATATATCTGGAAGGGAAGGTTTCGAACAGTAGCCCCATTCAGCAAACCAAAACAAGTCATTGAAAAACTGCAAATCTGAGCAGAAGAAAAAAATTAGTCTTCCCCCCCCCCTTCATAATGTTGCTTTCATACTTGTCCACTTATATGTCCACAAGAATATATATATTCTTCTCATCCAGTTTTTTTGGATGCTGCTTTGGGGATATTCTTGGAAAGATAGTTTACAGGAAGGATTAAGGAATAACATCCATTTTAATAATAGAAACTAAGCAGCCAACATCCTAGCTGGGCATTAGAGTCCCTTGTTGAGAGGGACAGCTATTGAAATCAAATAAATAAATATAGCCGGAGCAACAGAATGGGCTTTTTTACATGTAGTTCAGAGCTTCAGAAGAGAATCCTACGCCAAGATGGCTTAAAACTTGAAGAAGCCCAGTGGAGCCTCCATGTTCAGAAGCAGTCTACCCCTCTGAGCAGCTGACAGCTGCTCAAGACAGCCCAACTGATTGTGATGGTCTCCTGAGGTTGTTTGATAAGCAGTGCCTTTGTGTGCCGAAGCACAGATCGTAACACCAGGGAAGCCGCTCTCCTTTTCTGCTCGCGAGCGTCTGAGCGAAATCCCCAAAGAAGAGTTTCTGGGCCAAACCTTTAGGGATGATGGATTGATGGGGGCACGGAGTCTCTCCTCGCGATGTAATGTGGTGGCGGAACATTTGTGTGGAAGATTTGGCTCTCCTCTTGATTGCCTTTGCCTTCAGCCTCGATTTATTATTCCCCACCCCGTCTGTGTTCAAGAGAGATAAGTGGGGTGGGCGGCTTCGCTCCTCAGACCCCTCCCGGCGTCTCTTGCTCCATGCCGGCGAGAAGAAACGGGCAAGGAGCACTTCTGTCAGGGTCAGCTGGACCCTCATCAGTTACGGTGGGCTCGAAGAACCGACCGCTTTCTGCAGCTGAAAGTCTGTTTTGGATGCCCGGGGTGGGTGGGAGGGATTCATATTTTTAATAAAGCAAGGTGGAAAAGGGTAGTCAAGGGCCACGACAATATTTCCTGGGAAGTCTCTGAGCGCATCCAATCTCCCCCCACTAAGTTCAGCTTGAAGGGGGGTCAGAGAGGGTCCTGTCTTTAAGGGTCTGCATGGCACAGCCTTCCTCCCCGGCCATGCTTTGGGGGCTTGGATCCCATCTGGATGCAGCGTCCTCCCTCTCCTCTTCTTCTCCCCACACAGACTTCACCACTGACACAAAATGCGTGGCTTCGGCAGCAATCGTGGCATTGACTTGCAGGATCTGGAATCTGCCCGGCCTTTCTTAGCCATTTCCGGCTGCTGCGGGCACGACTCCCCTCACTGCCCTTTGCCCATGGCCCTGTGCAAAGGGCTGGACTAGGTGAGCTTTGTGGCCCCTTCCCACTCCGCCATTCTCCAATTCTACAACCAGGATCTCTCTAAAGCAGCCTGCCCGGCGGAGAGGGCCTGGTCTACTGCCCTCTCTTGCAAACTTGGTGCTGCTTTGCTGATAACAGAAAGGCCAGAACCTGGTTGGGCACAAAAGTGACACGAAGAATACATTTGACCAGTTCCAGCAACCTATCAAGGCATCTTCTGCCCAGTTCAACCAGCAAGTTGCACCACATTGCTAGCTGTTATTTCAAAGGTCTGAGCGATGGCTAAACTTGCCACTCTAGCCATTGGTCAAAACTCACCTCCTACCCCAGCCCACTGTCCATGCAGCAATTGGTGGAGGTTTTCCTGCCGGCAGGCAAGTCCACCAATCGCTGCACCCTAATTGGCAGCACCACTCCCTGGCTTCCTTAACCGGTGTTTCTCAACCATGGCAACTTTAAGAGGTATGGACTTCAACTCTGGGAGTTGAAGTCCACACCTCTTAAAGTTGCCATGGTTGAGATACACTGTCTTTAACGAAGCTGCCTTGTGTGAAGTCCACACATGCTGGCTGGGGAATTCTGGGAGTTGAAGTCCACACCTCTTAACATTGCCAAGGTTGAGAAACACAACATTAGAGTAATGATCTGTCCAAAGCCACAAGGAGAGATCACCCCAAGTAGTAAAGAACTCAAATCAAAATTTCAGAGACGGGCAAACTTTCAGGCCCGCCACGACAACATACCCCACATTTTTTTCTTGGAGGGCTGCTGTGGAGAAGAAGCTTCCTTCGCAGGGGTCTCCAACAAGCAAGACCCGCCTCACCCGCCCCTTTATAAGGGGAGGGGGCAGCATTAGGAGCCAGGTGGCTAAAGAAACTTGCCAAACTGATTTGATCATTGGGCAATGGCTATATTCGTTTAGCAGACTCGGAGCGCAGGAACAGGATTGAAAAGAGAGAAGGCCTGCATGCTAAGGAACAGTTGGCCTTCCTTTCACCCAGCTTCCTTGCTTCTCTTCCACATCTTCCAGAGATTTACGTGTTCAAATGCTGCCAACTCCAGCTTTTCCCTCACAAGTTGTTTATTGCTGCAACCGCTGCTAATGTTGTTGTATTTCTTTCTGTTCTTGGTGCTCCAAAGCCAAATTACTGTGACTAATGTACTTCTATAAATTTTTGTAACCATCTCCATGGCTGCTGTCTGAGGATGAAGCACGATCTCTTCTTAGTGAATTTTGGTTTAGTGGGGTGCTCGGCGCCCCCCTTCCCCCTTCCCCAAATGTTGCACAAATGTGGCGTTTCCTTTATATCAATTTACCGTACGGTAAAGCGATTGGGGGCGGAGATGGGGGGGAAATATCACCACGTATCAAATGAATTGTGACAGCTGTTTATTGGACAAATGGCTGCACCAGACCTTTCGTTGTCCAACAGTGCCAGAAAGTGCATTTCCAAGACGAAAAGATGTCGAGCTGCATTTAGGAGCAGATGAAGTCAGAGTGGAACTAAAGCAAAAAAAAACGGGATGAAAGATCTAGAGCCGATCTGTGCGTGGGCAGTGAATCTTTTTCTGTCTGGGGAAAAGTGGACGACTGTTTTTTCTCATTGCCGGCACATTTCTTTCAAGCCTACGTAACGGTAGGAAGATAGATGTATCAAAAGGTTGGGCCAAAACTCGTTCAGAAAGGAATGGAAGTTGGCGTGGGCCCCCCAATCATCCATATTTCTGCCCCACCTTTCTGATGCTTCTCTCCCTTCCCCTCCTTTGCAAAATAGTTCTGGACTATAATGCATCAGGATCCAGATGCATGGCCTCATCCTGTTTTCAAAGACTGTTCCGTATCAATAAAATGTGGCCCATGTTATAAGATATAAGGAATTGCAATGGTATGGTAGGGGGGAGCTGCTCCATTCCAAGAAGGAAGTCAAAATGCAGATAGCCTCACGCTAATGTGATGCCAGGCCCTTCAACCCCGGCCTTGAAATGAGTCTACCGTTTCTGTTACTAGCCTCTTCATTCTCCAGATGAAAAAGTTTTCCATGTTGCAAAAGGGGAGGAAGAACTTGGGAAAAAAGTGGGGGGGGGGGAGGGCTGCCATTCCACTCATTGCACTGGAACTGATTGTGCTGTGCAAAGCTAAAGCTTTGGCAGGCAAAGTGGAAAATGCGTTAGGGTCTTCCTTTTCCTAAAACCCAAACAAGATGCCATGATGATGTTTGGAAGTGTTTCAAGGAGTTCCCCAAAACGCAAGGAGGAGCTTATGAGCCTCTCTGGGTAGATGGTACAGCAGGAAGAGCATCACTGATGTTGAGGAACGGTGGCGTACAGGTTCTTCTGGCCCCCTTAAGCAACCTCAGTGTTCCAGGCCTTGTGGAAGGACCCCAGGTCCTGGTTCCGTGCAGTGTCCCAGTTGTGGTGCAAGTAGCAGTCTGTTGCCTGTGAACCTAAGGAGCAGATATGTGCAAAATCTGTTGTGCAAGATAAAGTCAAGGAGAATAGAAAGGAGTCTTGCACCAACCAGGGGCTTGGACTGAATGACTTCAGAGGTCCCTTCCTACTGTATGATTCTACTTGGCATGCAGAAGACTGCTTAGGTTCTAGGTCCACCTACTGAAAAGGGAGCTGAATCCTGAACTGGTTTAAAGCATTCTCTTAAGAGTCTAATCCTCAAGAGACATGGGGATGGAGAAAGGCGGCCTTTGTGGTAGTGTTCATTTCAGCCTCAGTCTAAAAACCACTAATGTAGTAGGATGGCCCCTTCAGAGGTGGTCTTCATAGCTAGGAGGTATTTAGATCCTAGACTGAGCAGGGGGTGACCTAGATGACCCCTGGGCCACTTCCAACTCTATGCTCCTATATGAAGCCAGAAAACCAGTCTGGAAAGTTGAGACTCAGGGGTTCAGAGAGCATCAGCATCAGAGAGAGGAGAACTGTGTACCCACCGAAGCAGACAGCTGGCTTTGCAACCCCAGCTGCTCTGGAGTGCTCTTGGGCCTTTCAGAGTCTGCTTCTTTGTGGCAGATGTATATAAGGATTGGAATATCTCCCCTTCTGCTCCTGAGGAGTGGGGAAGGAATGTGTGGAGAAGGTCTCATGGCTTGGGGTTGCTGTCTGAGCCAACTGAGGTTAAGGGCTTAAATGCAGGAACCCAGTTAGGGCAGTTTATTGTAAACCACTGAGAAGCCCCAGTTGTTGGTGGCCGAGAAATCACTATCCCAGTGCTTCTCAACCTTGGAAACTTGAAGATGTGTGGCTTGCTGGCTGGGGAATTCTGGGAGTTGAAGTCCACACATCTTCAAGCTGCCAAGGTTGAGAAACACTGAAGTATACAGTAGAAGCATGACCTGGGGTGATCCTGTATAATTCATTCTCTGAAAATGCTGTGCAAAGTCTCAATGTACTTCCTCCCTCCTTCCCTTCATCATTGTGAGAACCAGGGAGAGGCTTGTCTGAGATGCTTTCTCAGGTTAGAGTTCTGGCCTGGACTCAGATTTCTTTTATCAGACCATCATCTTGTTTGTGGCTCTTTCTCCTGTTCCTCAAGGCCATTCCTTCTTCCCATCATGTGTGATAAGGGCCTCCAGGGCTCATAGCCCAGATATTGCTCTTCTCTGGTGTAAACCATACCCAAACAGAAATGCCATTTGAGTTTCCCTCCAAGGGTCTCAGAGGGAGGCAGCAGCCCAGCCCCAGAAGAAGGTGTGTTCAGGGTGGAGGCCATTAAGCTGAGAAGGAGTGTCTGCAGGAAGCAAGTGAATGGGCTAGTAGAGTTCAATGCCTGTCCTTCTGTTGTCTTTCAGGCCCCAGAATGGTTCTATGATCCTCTACAACAGGAAGAAGGTGAAGTACAGGAAAGACGGCTATTGCTGGAAAAAGCGGAAAGATGGGAAGACCACCCGGGAAGACCACATGAAGCTGAAGGTGCAAGGCGTGGAGGTAGGTGGTTTGCTGAGACATCTCACGGGGGCTGGCCAGACTTGTCGTCCTTGGCTTCTGAGCCCAGCCATGATACCTCTGCTCCTGTTGGATGGGAAGGATCCCCTCTGCGCGTCGCCTTGGTCTTTCTGACTGTAATCTCCTGAGGTTGCTTTGTTGCTTTGTGGGAAAGAAGGCAATTTATATCCGTCTGGGGCAGAGAGATTCTCTGGTTTTATTTACTTGTTTATGTTGCTTGCGAGGCTAACAGGAGCCACAGTTTGGAAATGGTCTTTCTCACTGTCACGGAGAGATGGACTTCCTCCGTTTTCTGAGTTCCTTCACTTTATCCAAGAAAGGGTAGATTTTCCTCTTGTGCCCGGGAAGGTACCTGTGTTGTGCAATGTAGCTTTCTGGCAAATCATTTGAAAGTTGTTTGCTTAGGAGGTAGCAAAAAAATACAGCGACCAAAGGCCTTTTGTTCATTTTTTCCCATTGTCATTGCAAATTATATTTCCTAAGAAACAGGCTGAGAAAGTCACTTGTGAAGGAAGAGTTGCTTGGGACTCACGGTGCTTTGGATTTAAGTAACAGAGTTACAGCTGAGGAATACCAAGAGTGCTTAAAAACGAACGATTCATTGTGCGCTCAGGGGCCGCTGGATGCATGTATTGTAGAATTTTATTTTTGCTGCATATGATTCCTCCTTAACAAGAGACATCATATCTTGGTTTTGATTGATCTTGTATAACTTTTAGTTTCTGCTGCATTGACTCAGTTTTGACATTAAAAAAAAAGCTTCATGAAAAAAGGAAGCCAAAAAGCGTCCCTCGATACATGTCTGCAGGTTTTTTTTAGAGATGTGTTGCACTTGATGGTGTTTGTCAAACCAAGTGAAGATGGAAAATCCTTGGCTGGTTAAGGAGCTAGGATGGCTGCAGGCCATTGGAGCTTCCCCATGTTGGGGTTAATGTTTCATGCTCCCTAGAGACATCTGGGGGAATGCCGAGTGCTCTGGAACACCTTCGGATGCTTCGCAAAGCTCTCCAGCTCTAACTGACAAAGCCCAATGGGGACTCCTGCCTTTTTGCTGGGGGAAACAGTCAGTCAGTTGCACAAGCCACCTCTCTGCAATGAAGATGGGGAGCAAGGATGCTGCTGAATCAGTAAGGAAGGGAGAGAACGCCTGGGCTAATTTGGCTGCTTCCTTGTGGGTCCTGGCCTCTGTGCCTCCCTTTCCTTGTTGCATTCTGGTTTCAGGAACAGAATCAGATCCAACAATGTTCTCCTAGTCCATGGGAAGCCTCATTTTGACCTCGGTGGTTTCCCTGTCCCAGGAGAAACAGCTGCAGTGGCCAGCACCAGTGCTGTCTGCAGAGAGGTCCATGTTTTTCTTACAATGCATGGAAAAAAGGGCTGGGCTTTGATGCTAGGGTCATCTCTTTCATCTTTATTTTTTTGACCCCATCCCTGCAGGCCAGCACGAGGGATCACTAGTCAAGATCTACTTCTCCATCTTGTTCTTTCCTGCACCCAGCACCAGCCTGGCTGAAGTACTCCAAGCGTCCAGGCCCTGGGCTCTGGGGCTGATTAAAGTCTCCTGGACTTCTGTCCATACTTTGGCCTAGGGTGGTGGGGAGCTAGACACCATCCAGCTGCAAATGCAAGGACCAGTTAGGGGCCAAAGAGCATCCTTGGGAACTAATAGAAAACCCCATCGCAGTATATTCCTTTTTACTCTGCAAAGATGTCTAGTTTCTCTAGGTTTGCAGATGTGGGGGGGAAGCTTCTCATATGTCCTTTCGGAAGGAGAGATTTGGGGTGTGTCTGGTGCCGCTTCCAGCATGATTGATCCCCAGCTTAGGTATCTGGCACCGGCAAGAGGACAATACTGCACATGCTCCTCAATTAGGTTCTGGAATAAGCCAAAGTGACATCATTCCACCGTAACATTTTTTAAAAAATATTATTTAGGCTTGTAGCCAATTCTAAGTGGTGGTATCTCCACTCATGTAATATCCCTAGTCTCCTCTCCCTCCTACTCATGCACACCCCCCCACTCACCTTGGCTGCTATATCTGCAGATGCCAGGACACTCTGAACGTGATAAGAGCTGGGTTTGCGCCAGGTTAAGGCAGGGTATGATAGAAAAGCATGGTCAAAAAAGTCAAGATGGTGGCCAACGTGGTGCCATCAAAGCCTCACCCACCTTGCCAGAGCTTTGATGGAATGGTCATGGCTCCATCTTGACTTTGTGGACCACACCCTGCAGACATCTGTGGTTGTTCCTGAATGAACTCACTTTCTTGACTTGTAGAATACATGGAACCTAATGTAAGCAGATGAGCAACAGAAACAACAAACCCAGGTTAACGTTCATCTTTGCAATGCAGCTGCTAAGTCTCTAGCAGACGTGGCCAAGTGTGTTGTGTGAAACCCTCCAGTCTTGAATCTAAACGATGGCAATTAAATAAATAAATGAAATGAAACCATGAAGTCCAATCTGTCTTCCTTGCAGTATTTGCTGTCTGCTATATATTCAGTGGCATTATGGAATTAATAATACCCACGATTAGACCCTTTTACCTGGATGCAGGACCTAGGAGGTCAAGAGTGCTTAGTAATCAATCTGCTAATGCCTCTAAGACAATGACAAACTAGACGTTATTAGCAATGGCTTTTAGAGGCCATCAAATTCACACTTAATGGAAGTTATTTGTTTGGCTTACTAGTATGGTGTATATTGCTGACTGTTCTTTGGTCTTTGACTAGAAGGATGATGAACTTTTTTGGAAACATCACATGGAGCTTTTCAACTTGGTGGAGGACCCACAATTTCTCAGCCCCATGTAGACATACAGTGCCCCACCTCCTTTGGTTCATTACTTCTGTGCAGGAAAACATTCCCATCCATTCAAGAATCACAGGGGTTTGCACATGGCCAAGTGCAAAAGGTCAAACCAGGCCAACTTTGACGGGTTCTGACAAATTCCCAGGTAGGTGGGATTTGTTGAGAACATGGGAGGCCATCAAGATGTTGATGGAACATTTTGGACACGGGACATCCTGTGCCTCATGTTGCCACTGAGCATGGCTTGCCCTGGATGCTTCTGGTTTCAGATGGATTAGATTAAAAATGGGGCAAGAGGGCTTAGGACATCCTTTGAGGCCTCAGCTGAAGGGACTTTGCTGTTGGATTTCTCTGAGGCAATCCAGGAGAGCATTTTCTGGCGAGAGGGGAAATTTGGCTCCCCTTTTCTAGGAATGTAAAAAAAATATTCTACCATAATTCTGCTGGAAGCAAACTAGGGAGTTTGTTCCTGTTACAAGGTGCCCAAAATAGCAAACCAAATCCACTAATATTTGCCCTCCCCAAATTCAAACATTGCATCTGAAGATCAATACGCTGCTAAAAGTCATGTGCCCCAGTGGCAGGGTCTACACGGAGGCTGGACAGCCATTGTGAGCAGTAGGTTGGTCTTGATGGCTCAAGAGTCCCTTTCCCGTAGAGTTGTTGTTGTTGTTGTTGTTGTTGTTGTTATTCTATTGAACAAAAAGATGGCTTGGGGAGAATTTGGATCTTTCCAAACTCTGCATTTCAAATCTGCCTCTATCACTAGCTATTAATATCTGTCACTCTCTAATAGCAGACACATGTTGTGAGCCCCTACAGGATTTGAGCCTGAACAGGCTCATTGAGAAGAAAAAAAATAAAGGGGGGGGGGCGGAATCAGCATAGGCAGAAGAACTTTGCAGTTTTATTACCATCAACAGACAAAGGCTAAGAGAAGACCACATTTATAATAAATGCAACAGAGAACCGTATGATCCAATACGCACCCAAATATGTAAACAGCCTCTGTCTTACAAAACAGTCCTTCCATCAACCAGTTGCTTTCTCATCCTAAAAGCCAAAGACAGAAACTAAGCAACTAAAATGGTCAGCTTTGGAATTTTATCTTTCCACAAATATTTAACGTAAATCGTCCGTTCTGTTTGCAGAAGTCAAATAGATTTCCACAAAACAGAGAAAGAAATAACCCGATTTGAACTGAACATCTTCAGTATTGTGGGCTAGTCGGAAAACACGGAAGATGGTGCGTGGCTCTGGGTCTGGGTCGGCATCTGTGGCATGAAGCATCTGGAAGAAAAACAAGTTGTTTGGAACATTTGCAGCTTTCTCGAGTGCAGGTTTTTTGGTCAAAATCGCAGGGAAGGAAATTCTGTTCCTCACTCCTCAAGCCATTTTGTCATTAAACTGGTTACGCACATGGTGCGCCGTAATGGGTCAGAGTCATACCGGCATCCATGGTTTTGAATGGGGGACTGCAATGTGCAATTAAGCTAATTAATAGCGCATGCAGCGGTACAAGGATTCCTGTGCATACCATGTCTCGTACATGATTGGGAACACGAAGTGCAATTGCTTTTATTATACATTACCTTAGGAGTTTTATTATAGAAAGGTGATTCATAAGCTTTATAAATAACGAAGTGCGAATTATGCTCAAGCCATGCATAAGAGGGAGTCAGAGCCATTTTGTCAAAGCTGAGCTGGTGGAGAAGCGCATGAGGCCAGCCTGGAGGTGCCAATGCTGGAAATGTCAGGGCAGGAAGGAAACATGATGTCAATATTGCTGCATCTTCTGACTTGCACACCTCTGTGAGAGATGGATGGAGGGCTTCAAGAAAGTCCCTTGACCTCTGAGGGTGCACATTGCAGCAGAAAGAGGTGATCTGCTTTTAGGAAACTTCCTTAGACCCACCAGACCACTGTTTTTAACAAGGTTTGAAGCCAGACTACCTGAATTAATGCATTGCACTGATTAAGCTGTTTCATGGCTGAGTGTAACATGTGAACCCAGACTTCACAAACAGGCAGAGACTCTCCTAAGTGTTTGCCACCCAAATCAGGAGGTACCCAGGGTTGCACCGGAGACCTTGAACCCAGGCTCTGCATGTTTGTTAAGCAAAGATGGGAAAACAGATGAGTGCCAGATTCCTGGTTCCTTCACTGTTTTGCCTTTCCAGTTCACACTACCCAGGTTCCTTAAAGGAAGATGAAATCCTCCATCCCGAAGAGGGTCTTTCTTCTCTCTTAGTCCAGAACTGTAATGGTATGTGGGAATGACCTTGGGAGATAGGAGGAAGACCACAGACTAGACAGCAGTCAGATAAGAGGCAGCTGAACCCACAGAAGAAAAGGGGGCGTGGAAAGCATCTCAGAAGGGATCCTTTCTAGTTTTTTGGACTGTAAAGGCAAAGGGGGGAGAATTGTACTTTCAGACTTGCAAGATTCTGTTAATGTAACCTTACAATAAAGTTAGAGCTAGTATTTCTGGGTGTGCTTCTTGTCTGGACAACCTTGCAACGCTGACAAGAATGCAGGGCACAGAATAATGGACTTAAATTACAGGAAGGCAGATTCCAGGTGAACGTTAGGAAAAACTCCAAACAGAAAAAGTAGTTGAGAGTGAAACCAGCGACGCATCAAGGTGCTGGGTTCCCCTTCACCGGATGTGTTCAATCAGAGGCTGAACAGCCACTCATTTCAAATAGTTTAATTAGGATTCCTGCACTGGGTTGGACTCAGAGGCTTACAGCTTCAGGATTTTGTGAAATAAAATTAAAAAAAAAAAATTGGGCTGCCTCAGCAGTGAGAATTTGCTTGGCCTGACTGTATTTATATCTCTTGGTGGAAGTCATTCAAGATTCCCCCAATCCATCATCCTCCTTGAACTTCTAATTAGTTAGCATCCCTGGTGATGTGTTCATAATCAATTTGCCATAATTAAAAAATTCAACTAATAAATAGAGGTAAAGCTGAGCACTAGAAAGACACACCGGTTCTTTCTGGGCTGACACTGCATGGAATTTACAGCTGGTTGGTTTAGTTAATGGGTCTGCCTTTTCCATGAGCATAAAATTCTATAAATATCCAGGAATTATGTATATGAATGGAAGTGGACTCTGTTCAGGGTAGGGGGGAACATAAGAAATATCAATCTTTTCTTTTTTCTTTAAAGATAAAGTTATGAGCACATTCTACAGGGAAAAAAATGAAGAAAACACCGTTCATTTCAAAAAAATCTTTACAGAAAAAAAGTCATATTTTGTCAACAGATGGAGTGGTGTGTTAGAAAATTCAGCTGCATCAGGAACATCAACAACAGGCAGTCTGGCTTCTCGGAGGAAGGGAAAGTTGTCCCTTTGGGATTTAAAGCTAGCTCCTCCATGATGGCATGAGGTCTGAGCCAAATGGGAGGAGATACGCAAGAATGCAGGGATGAAGATGGTGAAGGAGGAGAGAAAAGTTTGAAAGAAAGAGAGGCAGAGAAGGAGACTAACCAGACAGGTTGAGAAAACCGGGGTCTGGGTTGAAAGACGGACTAACAAAGGACCACATTGTCAGCCCTTCAAGGTAGACCAGGTCAGGAAACAGACACTACAGGAAATACGGGGGCTCTACTGTTTTCACAGAGGCTCTAACAACAAAAACTGGAAAGCTTGATCGCGTTTCCCCTTCCCTCTCTCACACACCAAAGAGAATCAAAGCGGGGCAGTCTTGAGTTTCTTTCTCACCCTGTCCTGTTTTCCTGGGCTAAGCTCATGTTTCCCTAATGATCACCACATTCCTTCTCCAAAGTCTTCTCTGTGCTCCTCTACAGCTACTTAACTGGATCCCCAAATTAATCCATTTTCTACTTTGCACACATTGTTGAACTGGGAACAAACCAAACAAGCTAGGTTTGCACAACCCCGCAACCCACAAAAAAGCAGGTCACAATTAACACTCAGCAAGCTGCGCATGTTGTATGAATGCTGGCAATATTTCACAGGCTAAGAAGGAGCCAGAAGGAAAGCCATATATCCTGGCAGGAGGGCAGAAGGAAGTTTCTGGGGCAGGGCAGGGCAGGGCAGGGAGCCATGTGGAGGCAGGATGCTAAGTTGGGCGTCTAATCAGGCACATCAAGTGCCTCTGTCACCCAGTCTTGTACAAGCCACACTGATGTCATTTGCATCCTGACTTTTCTGCACAAGCAGTGAGAATTACTGTGCAGTGACGTCACGTTGCACGTGATGTCACTCCCCTTCTCCCCTAGCAGACGCTGCAGCATGACATCCACAGCAGAAAGCGCCAAAATAAAACACAGCCGGGCTGCGTTCTTCCATCTTGTGCAGCAAGCTTCTGCTTTCATCTTCTGCTGAATTTCAGGGCACGAGGCAGGGCTGAGGGACGGGAGCTGGAGCCAAGCTGGATCCACTGCAGAGAATCGGCTGCAGTGTAGCTGCAACATCCTTGGTGTGTGGAGGGCATCAGAGGCAGGAGTCCTGTTTGCTGGGGATGGGAGTTGGGCTTCTTGGAGGGGTCAGGTTGGGCGCAGTGGCCAGCAGGACTGGGTGGGCTTTGGGATTCTGCATCCTGTATTTTTTCTGAGTCAAGGACTTGCAGTGTCCTAAAGCGACCCAGAAGTGCTTGGACGCTCCAAATCATGAGAACTGCTGGATCAGGCTGCAACCTATCGTCATCCAGAATTATCTTTCTCACAGGGGCCGACCAGGGGCCCCTGTGGTGCTTTCAAGCACCCTGCCCCAACCTGCAGGTGGCCAGTAGCCCTTGATACACTTCTCCCCCCATGAATTTATCCATCCCTATTCCAAAGCCACCCAAGTCATGGCCTCCACCATGTCTTATGGTGAGAATCCAGAGCTAAAGCAGAAGTTAGACGAAGTGCAACTTTCTTTGGTCCTTCCAGTACCCTTTGTGGAGTAACCCCTTTCTCCAGGCCATGTTGATTTAATACCCCTCAGCCACATCCTCTCTTAAGTCACCATTTTTTCCACCGCGCTCCACATTTTCTAGCCCTTTCCCATTAGGAAGGTAGTCAAGCCCCTGATCTTGGAGGTTACCCTCTTCTGCACTTCTCCACTACATCCTTTTTCCAGTGGCTCCGGAGACCCATCTCCTTGGCTTGCCTGCCTCCCACGCTTGGGGTCCTGCCAGCTGGATTTCCCAAAAGCAGTGCAACTCAGAGGACTTTGGAATCGGGTTGGAGGCTCTAAATACCCAGCTGAAGGAAATCAAAATATTCTCATGAGAGGAGCATTTGCACGTGCTGTGGATGGCCTATTTTTGTGCCAATGTCAAGGGACTTGAAATGATCTGCTGCTCTGAATGCTAAGCTTTGCATTTTATGCCGGTCAGTACTTGGCGGTTCCTTTCTTGGGGGAAAGGAGGCCACCAGATCTCAGTTCTGTATACAAAACTGGAATGATAATCCAGACAGTCCCTTAGCATTACTAAAATGGATTTGTCCATATTTGTGTTTTTTTTAAGTGTTAAATTGTCCTATTTACCCAAAAGGAAGAAGATTCTGAATTTAAGGCACCCGCCCCCCCCCATGGAAAATTGGACAGCAAAAACCACATCTCCCTCCATTACTATATTTTTTAAACCTCAGAAGGAGTCTGATAATACCTTTTCAGTCTAATAAATTTTATTAAAAGGCATAGGCTTTTAAATGTGTTTTAATAAAATTTGTTAGTCTGAAAAAGCTGCTTCCCGATTCCTTCTGATTTTTGGCTGTTGTAGATTATCCCAACTCTCCTCTTGTATTTTCTAAGACCACCTTCCCTTTTAAAAATAAATGATTGGGGAGAAGGCTCATTTTCTTTTCAGATCAATGAGTCCTTTGCAAACACTAGAATGTTGCTGTCAAAAAAAAACCTCACAAAAGACTTTTGCAGCAATTCACTTTAAATGTACAATACACATGCATTGGAAGTTACATTCCCAATATTGCTGGTAATAAAATATTGTTATTAGCACAGCAGGATGGCAGAGAAGGTGTGCTTCAGAATACATAGCTCTTTTCTTTCATGTTTCCTTGTTTTTCTTCTTCCTTTCCAATCCAATGCACCATTGGAAAAAAAGGATGGAAAGGGATTTGGGACTTGGTCCAACAATTCTCCAAAAACTGAACAGAACCGGAGCAAAGTTGGTGTGGTGGGAGAAACCAGCAAAAGAAAGTTCAGGCTTCAGAATGGGCTGGATCCAGCGGGGGGCTGTGGAGAAAAAAAATGTGGGGAAAACCCCCAATGCATCCTATGGGGGAGGCAGCTGGGCAGTGACTCAAGAGGTTGCCAATTCCTATTGCTAAGCCTTCCTCCTTCTGGTCACACGACCCAGAACCCAGAGACAACCAAACATCTGGGCTCTGCTGGCAAAGGAACTGAATGGACCTACCTCGTTGACCCATTTCTTCTGAGCAAATGACCAATCCTTTTTTCCCCCAGCACAAAACAACAACAACAACAAAAAACCTGGCTGGATCCAACATTGCAAAAAAAAATGCTTGCATTATTCAGTCCCTTGCGATGGCTGGCAAAACCCGCTCCGGGGTTATCCCTGAGTGCGGAATCAACTTGTGTGACCCCAGCTAATCTTGCTAAACTATTCCTGGGGTGCCCTGATCTGCTTTAATTTAACACGGACCTTGCGTCAGAGGTGAGCTGCGTCGCTGGCCGGCTAACGAGGCTCCCGTTGCTCCGATTGGCTGCGGAAGGCTTCTCAGCAAAAGGGAACGGTGGGCTTTGAGAAGGGAGCTGGTGGGCTTTGCTGTGTTTATCGGCGCGCAAAGATGACCATCCTTTCCTCAAGACCATCTTTCCCAGACTGCAAGGATCCTTCAAGGCAGGTAGTGGCGTAAAGAACGGGGGGCAGAGAGGACGATGCGGCAAGGCAGGTGTGTCAGTTACCAGCATTTAGGACCCCTGGCCACACTGCAGGAGGTGACCCCAGATTTGTGGGAAATACCCCGGCCTACCTGACAGGTTCTTATGGGGACTCTGGAGGGCTAAATCTGCAGCGATGACTTTCTGCAATGAGCTTCGCACCTGGAATGTGATTTTTTCCCCCAAGAAAGATTTCGTTGAAATTCAAAAACTGTGTCATTGGTTGGGCAGCAAACTAGCACCTGGATTTTGGTCCTATCCTCAACACCTGGAAGGCAGGTCTATCTCCTATTGAGCAGAATATTAAAATAAAAGCAACTGAAATTTTGAGTTATCTTCGGTTGTGGAGATTAACTCTTTCAAAAGTCTAAATCAAGGGTTCTTTTGGACGGTCTGTGACCTTGGACGGGGAAAAAAATTACAGCTTTATTTTCACTAACCTCTAGCTGAAATGTTGCTTTCCACTGAATAACTCATGTATGCAACTAAGTAATTTATGGCTTCTATACCCCCAAATGTTTACTTTGCCAAATATGGAATATCTAAACCAGTCTTCTTAAATTGGAGGAGGGGGGTAATTACCCCCAAGGGAATATCCTGGGGGTAATGGAGCAATTTGTAATGTCTTGTTTGTGAGTCAAGGATCCAGTTTGGGACAGCTGTGCTGAGACACTTGTGTAAAACAAAAGTGTCTTTTTTTCTTGTGGGGGTAATAACATTATTCAAGACTGAGGAAAGGGGTAATTGGGTCAAACGGTTTGAGAACCACTGATCTAAACGGTTTTGTACCCCTTCACTTTCTTTTCTTAGAAAATTAGAGATTTAAAGCACCATTCTGAGCCAGTAAGTGGAGCATCCACCTTCCAAGAGAGTCTATCTCTTCCCAGAATGTCTATCTCTTCTCCGAGGATCTGACTGCTTCCTGCAGGGAGCAGGAACTTGATTCTGAATTCTAAAATTCTGAAACCCGGCTTTGTCTCTGAGAGATGGCTCTTGTTTGTTTATGACATGAAAACACTTTCAATACCAGATGGGACTACTTGACAGTTTTAAGCGGCCCCGGAAGAGAGACAATAAATCCACAGAGGAGTGAAGAGTTGACTTCTTTGTCTGTCTTTGTTCAATGGATTCCTCTGGAAGCACATTGTGAGCACATTCCAACAAAGCTAAAAAGAAAAGAGGAGTGGGGCAGGAGTTGTGCAACGGTGCTGGCATTAGCAAGGAGAAGGCAGAGGATTCACCTTCTTCACACAAGATGAAGAAGAGGGGGGAAATGACGCTCGGGGTTGATAAAAGTCTAGCAAGAGCCCATCTTAAAGAAAATCCAGTTCTCTAGGGCTGGATCCACGAATGACATCCCGGGGGGTTGAAGGGGTGAACTCTGTCAGTGTCAGGTTTAGCCCAGGGAACTCCAGGAGACCATTCAGATTCAATCCAGCAAGGTTTATTTGGCTTCAACCTCTATACAGAAAATCTTCCCAGACTGGGAGTAGTTCCCAGGGTCAATCAGTAAATACCACTAGCATTCCGCAGGGAGGTGCCAGTCTCATCCTCTTATCTCTCCCTCGCGGTTCAGGAGACGAAAGAACATTCTTTACCCCCCCGAACCTGGCCTCTATCTTCCCATATCCCCACAGTCAGGTGTGAACTCAGAAAGTCTTTGAAAACTCCTGGAGGTGTTGAAAGACTGGAGGGGAACAAAGATAGGTGAAGGGGAGATGGGGGATGGACCAGATACCTGTAGGATCCCTTCCCACCTTGAGTCCGGCCCTGCTGCTGGCAGAACATTTTCTTCCTCACGCTTTCTCCCTGGACTTTTACAGACGGTGTCTCCTAGAGAGGTCCCCTCCACAGTCAGTGGAGTTCTGTAACTACATGAGGACTCTCTTTCCCTTCTCCGTGCTTGTTCAGATGGGGTAGACCAGTGCAGCACAGATGGAAGCTGAGTTCAGCTATGACCCGGAGAACTGGATCAGGCTGTCTGGCTACAGGCAGAAGTGATGGAGGCAGACCCACCTTCTGCTGATCAGAGGGGCCATGGTGCTCCGAGACGACCTCTGGAGCTCAGCGGAGCCCTTATGTACCTTTTCTCTGCCTCTGGTTACTCCTCTGATGCCTCTTTGTCCTCACTGGAGACAAAACTGACCTGCAAGGTTTAAGATCATCAGAACTGATTTACTGCTCCTAGGGCAGAATACAAACCGGAGGAAGCCTTGCATTACGAAGTATCATTGTTTCTGCAGCAATAAACAGCAAAACTGAGATTTTTCGCCCCTCTTTCTGCACCACCTCCCCCCCGCCCCCGGTTTGTCCCATTGTTTTTGGGACGGCTTTTGCTGCAGTAACATTTACGGAACGATCCAACAGTTACTACGCGCAAGCACCGTGTTTGTTTCTAAACATTTTGTGTTCCGCATATCACTGAAGGGTAAGGAAACTGAGAGGCAAACATCTGCTGGAAAACATTTAAGCATCAAAAAAAGTGTTTGTCTTGCAGAATATTTCAGGAAGCGTATTTAATTTATTTTGCTTAATTATCTCTCCTTGCATTTTTAATGCCCTTTAATACAGTTATGTTTAGTAGTGCAGTGTCAAGATACTTTTCAGTATATCCAGAATAAGGTGATTAAGATGTTTGTGACCTCTGACAGTCTCCTTCTCCTCCAATCGGTTTATCGGAGGGAATGGCATCGTTCCATTTTCCTCTGAATCAAAACATCGCCGTAACCTGAAAGTTGTGTAAATCAGAAGGTGGAAAATATACCTTGGAAAGTATTATCCTCTTCCTTTTTAGGAATTTTTAAGCTGTCACATAATGCAATAATTACCCACACCGATTTGTAAATAATTTTCCAACACAGAGATCTCTATACATTTTATTACTAATTTGGGTCTTGTAAATTTAAATAGTTTCTCTGGCAAATCTATGTTTAAACTTGTGGATTCAATATTAAATGGATTTCTATCCTCCTTTGTAAATATCCAGCATGGGTATTTCATCTGGGCTCCCCCCTCCTCACCAATATTGCAAAGAAATTATTAATAGGAGAAGAATAACGCAGAAGTGCAAAGAAAAGAAAAGAATAAAAATCTAGGCTCATGTTTTTACTCTCTAATGCATCTCAAATAAATATGGCATTTTCATTTTACATCTAACAAATGTTTCAGGCAGTATAAATTATACAACTCATTATCTTTTCTTAGGAAACCACTAGCAAAACTTTGACTCTCGGATGCTAAAATTCCTGATAGTCTGCCCATAATTTAGGTTATTACTGACTATCTATCTATCTATCTATCTATCTATCTATCTATCTATCTATCTATCTATCTCTGAGGCCTCTTTGCACAAGACAGTCCCACACATAGTGGCAGGGTATAAGATGCAGGCAGGAACAGCATACACTGAACGGCACAAGCAAGTAGCTGGCATTGTGTGTGTGTGTGTGTGTGTGTGAAACCTGGAGTATCCAGGAGTACATCAGTAAGATGGCACCCAAAGATGAGCTGCTGAGAGAATGCCTCAGGCAGCAGCAGACAAGGCAGGAGGTTCAAGCAGAGGAAGTGCCACGGCAAGACAAGCCGCTGCACGGGATGGACCATCGACAGATAGCTGAGCTGGCTGACATTGGGAAATCCTATCAGTGGCTGGAAAGGGCCGGACTAAAAGACAGCACTGAGGCCCTGATCACAGCGGCACAAGAACAGGCACTGAGCACCAGATCCACAGAAGCAGGGGTCTACCACACTAGACAGGACCAAGGTGCAGGTTGTGCAAAGAGGCCTCAGAGACAGTCCAACACATAGCGGCAGGGTGTAAGACGCAGGCAGGAACAGCATACACTGAACGGCACAAGCAAGTAGCTGGCATTGTGTATGGGAACATCTGCACAGCGTATGGGCTAGACCCCCCCCCAAGTCCAGATGGGAGATGCCACAGAAGGTCGTGGAGAATAACAGGGCCAAGATCCTGTGGGACTTCCAGATCCAGACGGACAGGCAGGGACTGGCCGATCAACCAGACATCGTGGTAGTAGACAAAGACCAGAAGACGGCGGTAGTGATAGATGTAGCAGTGCCAAGTGACAGCAACATCAGGAAGAAGGAGCAGGAGAAGCTGGAGAAGGACCAGGCCCTGAAGGAGGAAATCGAGAGGATGTGGAAAGTCAAGGCCAAAGTGGTCCCAGTGGTGGTGGGAGCACTTGGGGCCGTGACTCCTAAGCTGGGAGAGTGTCTCCAACAGATCCCAGGAACAACATCCGAGCTCTCTGTGCAGAAGAGTGCAGTGCTAGGAACAGCTCAGATACTGCGCAGAACCCTCAACTCCCAGGCCTCTGGTGGAGGACCCGAGATTGAGGAAGACACAGACCACTCATAGGGGTGAGAGGGGATTTTTTTTTTATGTATATTTTTTTTTCCAGAGAAAGTTCTCCGCATAGCAGATGCCACTGAAAATAGAATTGTTTTCTAGAGAGAAATCCACATTTTGTGTCCTTTAATGCAGGGTTTCTCAACCTTGCCAACTTTAAGGCGGGTGGACTTCAACTCCCAGAATTCCCCAGCCAGCATATGCTGGCTAGGGAATTCTGGGAGTTGAAGTCCACCCGTCTTAAAGTTGCCAAGGCTGAGAAACCCTGCTTTAATGATGTATAGATGCAGCGCTCTCTCATGGCACTTCCTCTTTCTTCTCTCCCTTCACAATGATCTGCTTTCCTTATTTATTTTATTTTATTTTTTGTAGGCCTAATGTGCTTGCTGCAAATCCATTAACACTTTATTTTCTTGCTGCAAAGCTTCCCTTTGTGTTGATGTAAATTCTGTACCTTTCAGGGTGATTAATGGGGTGGTGGTTACAGTGGGTACCAAGCTATTATTATTATTATTATTATTATTATTATTATTATTATTATTATTATTTAATACAGTGATATTTATATGATATCATTACACATTCTTGACATTCTTTTATTTAGATAACTTAGAGTGATGTTTCTTAAAGTGTGGCCCTTGGACCCCTGGGGCTTCCCCAAGACCCTCAGGGGTCCACGAAATCAAAATTATTTGCCAGCCTATACTGAAAAATAATACAATATTAAAATCCCATCAAGCAATCATGAGAAGTGGTAGCAGCAGCGAATGCGTCAATTTTAATTTTTAATATGGTAAATATCGATAAATATAACCCATACAAACAAAAGCTTTTCGGGGGGGGTCCTCCATAATTTTTAAAAGTGGGAAGGGGTCCTGAGAGAAAAAATTTGGTGGAACACTGTCTCTACTGGAAATAAAGAAAAGAGAAAAAGTAGAAATTCTATTGATATTAACTACAATTTAGGATATTAATGTTACATTAAAATTATTTGGCTTTTTCATTCAAAGTTAAGTATAACATTGGAAAGGAAAAAATTAAAAAAAGAACACGCTGCAATTTGCATTTTTATATAATAAAGGTTTTGGTCTTAAGCTAAATGACTTAATATTAAAATCTCCATTATATTGATACTTGATACACACACATACACCCCCCCCCCCAAAAAGTAAAAAAAGAAAGAGAATAAAAAAGAGAATAAAAAAGCTAAAAAAAAAAAAGAACTATTAAGTTTCTGACTTCCCCCTTTTTATGCATCGGCTAATTTGCAATATTTGTACACATTTAGGTCCCCTTAGAAGCCAAGCTGTGGGTGATTATATTTGCTGTGCGTTATGGATTTAGATTGGTCCTAGATGCTTCATTTGTGCGTGCAACTTTGATGCTTCGTTTGTTAACTTTGTTGGAGTGATGACTCCTAGCTCAGATAGCTAAGCCATAGCAGGAGAGGCGATGGGGGAAATTGTCAAGAGACCGTAGGTGTGATCTCTGATGGTGGAGCTTCCATGTCCTGAAGCAACTAGGAAATGAAAGGAACAGGCCATTTTTCTTAAGTTTTTCAGAGGCTGATTGTGGTTGGCGACAAAATCTTGGCCTTAGACTGGTTTATTTGGTTTCCACCACTCCCCAGGCCACAGAGAAAAAAACCAAGATGGTGGGCTCTCCTTTACTTGGAGGTGTTTTTAGTAGAGGTAGGATGGCCATCTGCCAGGGATGCTGTAGTAATGGATTCTTACGCTGGGCCATTGTTGAACTAGGTGATCTCTATCAACCCTTTGAGGTTAGGAGTTATGAAACTAATCCAACATTGCATGCTGTGTGAATGCAGGAAGTAGGCTTATAATGGACCTGGCTGTGTGTTGTGCAGGACTAGTCCATCTACATTTTCTGTATTTTCCTCAGGCTATCTTCTGTATTCCATTGAGCATACATGCAAATGAAGGTTGACCCATTCTTTCCTTCTTTGTTTATGAAGCTGGCAGAGAGCTTCTGCCTCCATGCCTCCCTGATCATGGTTGTTCTTTCATCTACTAGAAACAGTGCTGGGTCCCCTTTTTCACTGCCCAGTGCCACTAGTCTAGGCTGACCTGAGAGGACACAGTGCCTTAGACCTACCTTTGTGCTCTGAAGCTGTACTAAAATCCTCATCCTTGCCTTCTGGAACCACCAGCTAAAATTGAGTTTGATGTGGCCACAAAAAAAAGCAGAGTTCTCTGCTAATAGAACTATAATTTCCCAATCTCTCTCCTGGTCTTATCTATTTCACATCCAAATGTAATCTCTGTGACCACTTCAGGGTAGTGATAGGAATTGAGCAAGCCTAGTATGGAGAAGGAAGACTTGTGAACACTGCAGAACCTTGAAGAACTGTCACAAAGATGTCCAATCCTTGTTTAATCTGTTGCAGAAGATAGGACTCCATTTAATGTGCATGAGTAAGCTAGATCTCAGATGGACATTAGTAGAAGCATTTCAACACTTGGTAGATTTCAGGAGTAGGACCAATTTTATGGAGGAACTTACCTTGTTGGAGGCTAAACCCATGATCATGGGAGATAGACCCATACTATTCTCAGCCCTTTGCAGTTGAGCAACACTTTGTGAATATTCTCCAAGACCAGTCAGATGATGTAATGGGAAGAAGGAATGACCTTGAGGAACAGGAGGATGAGCCACAACCAAGATAATGGTCAGATAAAAGAAATCTGAGTCTGGGCTAAAATTGTAACCCGAGAAAGCGTCTCAGACAAGCCCCTCCCTAGTTCTCACAAAGATAAAGGGAGGGAGGGGGAAGCGCATTCAGATTTGCAATATTCTGTTGCTATAACCTTATAATAAAGTTGCATTAGCCTGCATGACTTTGGTTTTCTAGTCTGGTCTATCTTGAAGGGCTGACAGATCACAAGCATGTGTGTGTGTGTGTGTGCCCTGTGCTCTCCAGAATGGGCCTTGGCTTGGAAAAGCAGCTCTTTCTTCCATTGGTGCCCCAGTTCCCAAGCCAGACCAATGGGCCTCTCTAGTTTGCATCCAGCAGGGCAATAAACAAACATTGAATTATTTATAATGGTGGAGATTAATTATGAATTGTAACAGTAAGGAACGCTATAGTGATGGATCTGCGAAGCTGAAATTATTTTCATTAAAGGAGCAGGAGAAATCTATTACGGAGTGAGGGTAGTTTGGGAACGCACCCTTGTTGGAGCCTGGTGTGGCTGAATTATGGCCCCGGAAGGGAGCCGCTCAGCCCTTTTTGCAGCATCTTGCAAAAGACCCCTGGGGGACAGGCAGCCTGCGTGCCCCAGTTCAGCGTTTTCCCCCTCTTCCGATGCAATTCCCAAATTAAAACCCGGCACCGGCTTTCAGCACTTGCAACCAGGACCATTTGCTTGGTGACCTTGAGTTTTCCTAGCCCCTTTCTTTGATCTCCTTGCGTTTCTACCTGCCTGGTCCACATTTACATCCAGATGAGGTGGTCTAGCATATATGCATATTAATTATGCATGCATGGCTAATTCTTTTCAGGTGCTATTCTCCGTCCTGGGAATTGTCTCTGCTGTCTTTGCTGCGTATGTTCAGAGGCTAAGAGTGACTTACTCCAATTGCCCCCAAGTGGACCTCAATGTCACTGATTAAAACGCTGCTTGTGCCACGTCCAGCAAACCCTAGCTGAAACTCAGTCGTTCCAGGTCCTGCCGGTTTCAGACGAGCACGTTACTTACATCTCTCCATCTCTCAAAAGGCTGATTCAAGGATTTCCTGCAGATACACGCTCTTCTCCACTTGTCTAAGCGGACCAGGAGCCTGACACAGCTTCCTTTAAATGTTTCTGGCTCTCACTTCAGATGGATGCCCGGCCGATCTTGGAAGATCCGGACACTCCCTGAAGGATAAAGGGGGGTCACTTTGCATAAGTGCTGGTGGGTTATCTGCAAATTAGCTTCAAATCTATCATGTTAATGGGACTGCCCTCAGTAAATTATACCAATTTCCCTGTTCACATTGCTCAGGCTTTGCATCCTTCACTCTCCCTCCCCCCCCCCCTTCTGCCCTGATTTTCATTTTCACAAGCAAGGAAACAGCCTTCTGATGCACAAGCAGGACCAGAGCTGTGACTCAGGAGCGACTCGCCTGGAAATGGGATTTTTGGCCTCCTGACGGGGCCTTTCATTACTTAGGATAATGTTAGGATCTTGAAGAAGCCAGCAGGGAGTTGCCTGGCTGTCCATGTCACGTGTGGGAAGGAGGGGAGGCAAGGGGCTTCTCTGCAGCTTTCTGGATTTCCATCACTTCCTCTCCTTGAGCTTTAGGGATCATGCTTTACTGGCCCCAGTAGGTGGATTCCCTTGCCTTTTTGCCCCACCATTGGTGCAGGGAAAATAAGCACCAATTGCTTTTCCTTCCATGGGCCAAGCCTTGAAGACACCTGGTTTACATTGATAGGCTGTTTGTAGGGGTCTCCCTCCACTGACTTCCTTTGTAGCTGACATTTTGTAGTCTGATACATCCATCTGTGGAGCAGGGAAGGAAGGAAGGAAGGAAGGAAGGAAGGAAGGAAGGAAGGAAGGAAGGAAGGAAGGAAGGAAGGAAGGAAAGACGGGATAAGAGAAACAGAGAAGGAAGGAAGGAGGGAGGGAGGGAGGTATAAGAGATATAGGGGAGGGAGGGAGGGAGAAATAGGGAAGGAAGGAAGGAAGGAAGGAAGGAAGGAAGGAAGGAAGGACGGACGGACGGACGGACAGACCACAGTGTTACATTATTCCTGTCATTTCAGCTAGAAGGCAAAACTGGCAGAATTCCTGTAAATTTCATCCAGTTAAAAAAAGAAGAAAAGGTCCACCTTTTCACTGCACCGTCAGTGAACCTGTTGGAAAAAAAAAGACAGTTCAGTGTTTCACTGTTCCCCAGATGAACTTGTAAAAAAACTTTCCCTGATTAAATGAAGAAAAAACAATAGTTTTTAGCCTGTCCAAATCCCTTCAGAAGAGGTCAGGCAGGCAGTCCTGCAGTCCAGGACAGACGGTTGGGGAGGGCAGTGACCAATGACCAGAGGGAGGGGTCAGTTCTGGCATTGCACAGTAGCCAGTTGAAAGGGAGGGATTTACTTAAACGAACTGAAGCACAGAAGATGAACTGCACAGTACTCTTTGTGCCAGCACAAGTGGGACCACGCTACTTTTAATGTATAGAGACCCAGTTTGGTTAAAGGCACCAGGCTAGAAACCAGAAGACCGTGAGTTCTGGGCCTGCCTTAGGCACGAAGCCGGCTGGGTGACCCTGGGCCAGCCCCTCTCTCTTAGCCCAGGAAGGAGGCCGTGGCAAGCCACTTCTGGAAATCTTGCCAAGAAAACTGCAGGGACTTGTCCAGGCAATAGCCAGGAGGCAAAACGGACTTGAAGGCATGCCCACACCCACCCACCCACCCACACATGGACACTTACTACTAATATGTAGCAGGAAAAGAAGGGTAGAGTTTGCCTTCTTGGTGGGCTTGGGGTGACTAGAGGATAATGTTGTGCATTCCTGCCCATGCGAAACAGTTCCCTGTACTTGTGCTGGGGCAGCTTAGTTATGCAAATCAGCCTCAAGAAAAATCTGGGCTTTCTTTACTTTTGCAGCGCAGTTAGGCATAGCAGCTTGGTGTAAAATATAGACCGATGTTTCTCAGCCTTGGCCACTTGAAGATGTGTGGACTTCAACTCCCAGAATTGCTGGCTGGGGAATTCTGGCAGTTGAAGTCCACACATCTTCAAGTGGCCACGGTTGAGGAATACTGATACAGACTGTCCAAGTTCTTCTGCCCCATATATCAAAGGGACCCACTGAATGGAGTCAAGCTGAGGCTTGTTGACTTTTTTTTGTGCATAATTCAAGCTAAAATGAGGGATGCAGCCCTCACGTAAGCATGTTGTATGACCCAGGCTTCATAGTGCTATTATATGGTTTATTTATCTAGGCACAGCATGTGACGTTGGGCTTTGTTAAATTGGGTTATCTTCATTCTCAAGATATTGAATACCTTTACTATGTTCTCTGGTTCCATGGAAGATGTAAGTCCATCCAACCCAGAGGACTGCTCCATTATTCAGTCCAGGGATGAGATGAATTCTGTGTTGATACTGATGGGTCTCCAGCAGATGTGAATCCAGCATTGGCTCCCATCTTTGACTTGGCCAACACTGTCTTGGCTCAAAACTATGAATTCATAAGCCCAGGATAGCCACAGCCTCTCTCTTAAGAAACTTTAGGGATCTTAGGTATATTTCTGGTATAGACAACTTCTTTTCTGCTGAGATGGAGTTTTGAGGGTACCAAAAAGGGTTCCTAAAGCTTCTGGAGATGATCCCCATCTGCATTATCTGTAGCTGCAATTGTGCCTTGGAGATGGGGTGGTGCATGTGAGCAGAACTGGTTTGCTCTGCTTGCCAGCACTCTTCTTTAGTTGCCAAAATCCAGACAGAAGGAGCAAGGTGTGTTTATGTACAGAGATGCTCTGCCCCCTCACCTTGGTGGTTTTTCTCTCTCCCCCTCACATCTTTCATTAGCCATCTGAAATAGTCCTTGAGGCTATATCTCGTTCATAAAACTAAAGACTTGCTTCAGCCCTTTCTTCCACCCTTTTCATCCGGTTACTGCTGTTTTGTTCTTTTGTTTAGTCTGAATACCTTGCTTTCCAGGACAGGCGTCTAGAGAGCTGAATTTAATGTGCTCATTTGCAGCTGAACTGGGAACTGGAGGTTCTTAGCCCCTTCTTTAATGCTGGGAGAGTTTTGGTCCAAACTAATATTTTTAAAAAGGAAAGCCCAACACAGTTTTATCCTTCTGTGAATCTGAAAAAAACCTTTTTATCCTTCTTAGTATCTCAAATAGGAGAATATTATTATTGTTATTATTATGGTTGATCACACAGTCAGCCAGATGTTTAGACTGGATTTAGCATTTTTATCCACCTATCAAGTCCTTCCCAAGGACCTGAGATAGGCAGATGTTGTTTGATGGTGTTAAAGGTATCATCACAGGATATAAGATGTTCCACATTGTTGTTCTTGTTGTTCCTCCTCCTCCTCTCTTGTTAGGAAGCAAAAGGATTTTTTGAGGGTAAATAGAGTCACATACATGAGGTGGGTGGGTATATAAATTAGAGAGAAAGAGAGCGAGAGAGAGAGAGATGAGAGACAGACAGACTCTTTCTACACTGCTGGGTATAAGCTCAGCAAAGGCAGGAGATATGAAGCTGGTGGAGCAAGAGGGGCAGATTGCAAAGGAGTGATTTTGGAGGCCCTGGCCATTCATTGCTCTGAGTGGCCATCCAAAGCCAGTCTCATCTTTTCTGCCTTGCAACCTAAGGTTGCTCTGTCTCCATTTCTCACACACAGGTTGCTTTCATGGCAAAGGCTAAACTAGAACCAGGGAATCAATAACTAGAACCAGGAAACCAGCCCTTCTGTTAGCCTGGACATTGCATCCTAGGTGAGCCCAGGAATTATGTTTGGTCGCCCTGGATTTAGACTTGTAAACAGCTGGTTCCTGGACTGATTTTCAAGAAGCGGGATATGCAAACAGCCCACTGTAAACTTCCCCGTTATCAGTGAAGAGACCTGCCTCCTCACTGGTCCATCAAAAGGCTGTTGGAGAAAGAATCAGAAAGTCTTTGCCATAATGTACCCAGAGTTATAGTGCCTCTAAATAGAAAATACTCATTTGCTGGCATTCGTGTAACCCTGTTCCATCCATCTCAATAAATCTTGTTAAAGATAATTCTGTGAGAATTGTGTTTTGAGAAGAATCACTTTTGATATAGGCAGCTCCCAAGAGGTTTAGAGGGTTAACCCAGCCTTTGAGCTTCATGATGGCTAGACCCTGAAGGCAGAGTGTCACTTCAACTTGTCTTGCCCAAGAATCAGAGCTTATCAGGGAGACTTTTCTTTCTCTGCCCTGCACTGGTGGATTTTTTCAGATGCAAGCCCCTGGAGCTACAAGGCCTTCACTGGATGCATGGTGATGATGGTTTACAGAGTTTCCTCAACAAGTAGTGAAATAAATAAAACGTTACATGAAGAAGGAAGGAGGGTGAAACCCTTCCTGTTGGGGACAGCCCTTTTCTCCTGCACTCAGCCTGGCTTTTATCTCTGGCAATGCCATTGCACTCCTATAGGGAGTCTGTGTAATGTTCTGTGGGAATGACCTTGGGAGACAGGAGGAAGAGCCACAGACTGGGCAATGGTCAGATAAGAGGCAGCTGAAGATAAAAGACTAATACAAACTCGTATCAAGTAAAGAAGAAAAGAGAAAAAGAAAGAAAGCAAAGAGAAAGCAAAAAGTGCAGGAAAAGAAAAAAAGTTGAAGAAAAATAGAAAGGAAAGAAAAAAGATACAAAGCGATGGCTTCTGATATTCTTCACAGCAGTTATAAGTACAATTATATTTTAACCTCTCTCTCTAAAATTACATTGTAATATTCTTCTTTCTATAATCTATCCTGTCCAATCATCCAAACCATAAATCACAAGTTCATTTTTTTCATTTTTACGCAAAAAGTCCATAAGAGGTTTCCAGTCACCAATAAATGTAGTGTCTTTTCTCTAATCAAAGAAATTAGTTTATCCATCTCAGCAATTGGTCAATTTCGCCAGCCATTCTTCCATAGTGGCTAGTGTCAAATCTTTCCATCTCTGCACATGTAATAATCTCACTGCAGTAATCATATATTGAAATAATCTTCCATGGCTTTTTTCTAACTGTTTATCGATTAGTCCTAAAAGGACAAGTTCAGGCTTCAATTGAATAATAATCTTTTTTTTTTTTTAATGTTTTAATAAAAATTATATATACCAAAAAAAAGAGGCAGTTGAGCCCACAGAAAGAATGGGGGTGTGGGAAACATCTCAGAAGGGACCCTCCCTAGTTTCTTGGGCTGTAAAGGCGAGCGGGGAAGAGGTGTATTTTCAGACCTGCAAGATTCTGTTAATGTAACCTTACAATAAAGTTAAAACTAGTACTTCTGGGTGTGCTTCTTATCTGGACTACCTCATAAGGCTGACAGTCTGAGACTTCTTCTGGACATAGAGATCTCAGATCCCTATTGCTTCCCCTTACTGGGTGGGCTCCAGTACATCTGATCACCCTGTGCATCTACCCTGTGCAGAGATCAGGACCACCCCCCTGTTTCGCCACCATAAGGCATAACGTTGATTGCATGGCATCACCAAAGGCCTTGGCGATCTCTCCATAATTATTTCACCAGCCCCCTTCCACCCTTTTAATAAATATTGTGAATACAAGAGTTAAAATAAATAAAACCCCACCTGGGGTGAGATTGTCATTCAAATCCAATTCACTCAAAGCAAATCACTTCCCATGTACCATGGAAAAGCAACTTGTCAGGGACTTTTTCCCAAAAGGATCTTCGTTAGCGCAATGGTGAGGGGCATTTGGAGTGGTTGATCTTGTAAGCATGCCCTGAAAACAGGAGAGGGAAGCCAGGAAAAAAGAGGAAATGATGATGAAGTTTTTACCAGTTTTCTTCAGACTTGAAGATGACCGGCTTCAACATCAGACAAAGGCCATCTGTCTGGCTGTCTTCTGCAAGACCTCATTACGACATCCTTCCTCTCTACCACCCACATAAAACAACCAGAGAGGCACAAAAAAACAAGAATCCAGGTTGGAGGGAGACCAGTAGCATCTCCGAGGGACCTTTATGGGAATTGGTAGCAATTCAGGAGTCTCACCTAGGCAACTGTCAGCCTTCCCAGGTAGACCAGACAGGAACCACGACCAGATGAGCTAATACTACTTTATTGTAAGGCTACATTAACAGAATCTTGCAGGTCTGAAACTACAAATCTCCCACTGCCTCTTTTATAGCCCAAGAAACTAGGGAGGTTCCTTTCTGAGTCTCTTTCTCCACCCATCATGCAGCTGAGGGCTATGCCCTCTCTTATCTGACTGTTCCCTAGGCAGCATCTCTTCCCCCGTCTCCCAACGTCTTTCCCACCTATCATTGCAGCAGCATGGAAGGCTCTGGAATATCCAACTGTATTGTCCGGTTTTGCAAAACAGAACATCTTTCATCCTGGCTGCTCTCTGTAGTTCTAGAGGTGGCTAAAACATTACAGAGACATTCGAACAAGGATCAGTGCTCCAAGAATCGCATCCACCATCCACAGTTTAAAAACAGAAATGAAGTCAGTTCATCAGTAACTTACATTCTGTTAAAAGCCCCGGTGAATTTGTTTTTTTTAAACTACTGCCAACTGTTGTACACAAACCACCTTAGAAATGCTGATATGTGTTGGACAGCAGGGCCTAGATTACTAGTGTGCCTCTTATTTCAGTTAATAAAATAACTAAGACAGACGAGTGGTATGAAAAGAATTCCACAGGGAAGGGGATCAATGCAGAGGAGGCCTTGTCTCTGACACATCCGCGCCCAAAGCTGTGCAGAACATGAGATGAAGCCTGCAAGGAGTTCTTAGAATGTGTGACTTGGAAAAGGTCTAAAAGGTCATCTAGTCCAACCCCTTTCTTGCTCAGGACAGGAATCTACTAAACTGTCCCCAACTGGTCCATCCAGCCCCCAAAGGAAAACCTCCAGTGAGGAGGAGGCCACCCCTGTTTTAGGCACCCACATCACTTTACAGCTGCGCTTGTCAGAAAGTCCCTCCTCTATTTAGCTTGAATCTCCTTCTTTCAACTTCAGTTTCTCAGTCCTCGGTCCTTTCATCTCCTTTCATCTCCTTTCATCTCCTTTCCTTTCCTTTCCTTTCCTCTCCTCTCCTCTCCTCTCCTCTCCTCTCCTCTCCTCTCCTCTCCTCTCCTCTCCTCTCCTCTCCTCTCCTCTCCTCTCCTCATCCTTTCTCTCTCCCTCCCCCTCTGCAAATTCTAAGTGGGCTCCCACTGCTGGGTGCAAAGGGGCCCTTGGCTTGCTGCTGGAGGCTTGTGGTGCACATTTGCCTCTTTGGGACAGGCAACAGGTCACAGGCTCTCCCCCCCCCGCCCCCCACCAGGCTGGATGCTGGAAGATAGTTGTGGGCGGGGGAGAGAGAGCCCACCAGGCCTGCAGGCATGTTTTTTCTTCCTCTGCCTCCTCTTCAAAGCTCTGCCCTGTGTGTCAGTAGGGAAACCCTGATGACTAAAGTGGAAGGGAGGGGGGGTCCTGGCGTCCGTCCGTCCGTCCGTCCATCCATCCATCCATCCATCCATCCATCCATCCATCCATCCATCTATCTATCTATCTATCTATCTATCTATCTATCTATCTATCTATCCCCGTCTTCCTTCAAGGAGGCCATTCAGGTGAAAGCAAAATGCAGTTTCCATGAATATGGACTGCCTGGGGCAAACCTGGGATGTAAGTTCCCCCTACCCCCAACAGTGTTATTGTTAATAAAACAGAAGCTTGGTTTCAGGGCAAAGAGGCTGCTTTGTAAGAAAAACAGAGGGATTTCCAATCGCAGGGTACAGCGGTTCAGCCGGTTTTGCAAAATGGGGGAAGGAAACGGCAGAGAACGGAGGGCGATCCAGACTGATGGGGATGTGAATTTATCAAGGTATTCCCACCTGCCCTTTGGTTATGTGGTTTTTGAACTTCCCTAGCTCGCTGAAATTCAGACATGGTTAGGTTTTCACTGTGAAGGTTGAAAACCTGGAAAAAATCCTTTCAGCAATAGACTTGCATTGAAAACATCCTTCTCCTCTTCTCCCAGTGCCTCCAGCATTGTTATAAACATTAGGGTAGTGCCAATAAATGCTGCCAATGCTTTAAATTTTTAAATACAGGTAACAGGCTCAATGTTAAGAGTGGGCAAATTATTACGGTCTCATAAGATTTTTTTTCAGCCTTCCACTTGTATGACTCAAACGTGTGTAAAGACATGGCCTGTTTTAACTGCAGTTCCACTTCATTGTAGGGTCTGTGCTCTTCAAGCTTTTTTTCCCCCCTATATAAGTCATTCAAGAATACATGAAATCCTATTTGAAATAGATTCAGCTGGACAGGGATTAAAAACAAACAGGTCCAAAGGGTGAGGGGATTATGAAGCTCCAGGATTCTCCGTGAAATAGTCTTGGAAGAGTGAGAGCCTCCTTCCTGTGCCAAACCTTCAAACAAAGTACATAGATTTCCATAACTAATTGCAGTTTAGGACAAAATGGCAGATTTCACAGATTCACGAGTTGGGGAAAGAGCACAAAAGGGGTCTTGTCTCCTTCAAGGGCTATTTGATTTTCACCGAATCATAGAATCCTAAAGTTGGAAGAGACTTGAGTGGTCATCTAGCCCAACCCCCTGTCTGGTGCAAGATCTGCTAAAACATTTGGTCTGAGAAGTATCCAGCCTCTGTCAGAAGACTTCCTAGGAAGAGGAGCATATTGGTGTAGTCAAGGGATGCATGTTCATGTTCAAGATCTGTGACTCCTGACAGATATGAGGGGAGGGGATGCTGAGCTATTGGGTTCAGCTGGACACCCTGAAACATTATTAGGTCCCTAAAGAGGACAATGTCCTGCTGTACTATTTGGAGTAAAACCTCTTTCAGTTTCTCTGCATCCTTCTTGAATGAGGGGTTGACCGATGCAGAAGAGAATGGAACAATTCCTTCCTGCTATTTGGAAACGCTTCTGTTGATGCAGCCTAATATTGTATTTGTGCATTTGTTATTTGACTTCTGCCTTCAGAAATCTGTTGGGATGCGGAGCTGTTTCAGCGTCCTGATGCAGGAGCTCTTTTGAGATTCTCCTACTGTGAACGCCAGGAGGCTGGAATCAGCTTCCATGAGGCAAGGAGGGCAAAGGTGTTTTGGCAGAGCTAAGGTGCATCACACAGACACCCCTCTGTCCCAGAGGTGTTATCTAGTGGATTGAGCCCAGTTTCTGCAAATTGGTTGTGAAAACTTTTCTAACTATTAAGTGGTGAAGGGCAATAATCCAACGTGTTTCACAGCACAACAGGAAGTGCCTCTCCTGTTGCCATCATGGGGGCAGCAGGCTTAGAAGGATAAAGGGCCGGCCCAGAAGCACTGAGGACAAGCCTGAGGTGGGATGTGACCCTTCGCTGCTGGAGAGCCAAGAGGGAGGAGGGTGTCAGCCTTCCCAGGCAGACCAGACAGGAAACACGACCAGATGAGCTAATTCTACTTTATTGTTAAAACTACATTAACAGTATCTTGCAAGTCTGAAAGCATAATTCTCCCGCCATCTCCTTTACAGCCTGAAAAATTAGGGAGGGTCCCTTCGGAGCCTCTTTCTCTGTCCATTATGCAGCTGTAGGCTATGCCCTCTCTTATCTGACCGTTTCCTAGGCAGCATCTCTTCGCCCCATTTCTCAAGGTCTTTCTCACATCCCGTTACAGAGGGTGATCCCCTACAAGAAGCCGTCTCTAAAGATGTTGGACCGGCCAAGCCATCTTGCTCCCCTTGGCTTGCCTGCTCTTTATCTTCTCAGGATCTGGATGTTGCACAATTTAGATAACAGCCCTTTCCATCCTGTCCTCTCACTCATCGTCATCTGGATGCCCAGAAGGAGCTACATGCTCCTCTCTCTCTCCCTGGAACAAAGGAGATTTTCTTGCCAGTGGCTTGAAACTTTCTCTTTATTCCACGGCTGCTTCGCCAACGAATGCCAGTCACTTTCCCATGGGAATTATTCTGCCGTGGAGGGCTGAAGGTGGCAACCAGCAATAGGGTGATATTAATGGCAGGGCCTGGGGACTGTAATCTGTAGAGGACTCTGTGACTTGTCTTTGGGCTGCTGAAACATATTACAACCAACACCAGGGAAGAAATTTAGTGCATTCTGCCAGGGAAGAGAGAGGGGCAGCCAGAAGCACTGCTAAACATCTTGCCAGCTCATCATATTATTTTACTGATCATATTACTTCTGGATTGCTTGGGTCCCAAAGCAGGTGATGTATAGCTGATAACTTGAAATCAATTTCAAAACTGGAAAGAGTATCAGAAGAGCTAATAGAACAGGAAAAAAGGTGTCATTTGAAAACGAAGAACAGATGTTATTGAAGAGCAGTCAGGACAACAATGACAACAAAAAGGGTGACCATCCATCCCAAACTGAACACAGAAGGGTTTAGTTTGATTTTCTTGCGTTTGGAGTGCCACCACAGAGAAGGCCCTGTCTGACATTCACACCAACCTGATCTTCTCTTAAAGATAGGACATAATGATTGTCCACTGATGTTCTGCATCATGACTTCAACTCCAGGCATGGTCAAGTGGTGGACCATCTTCTTTAATTTGAGGGCTACATTGTCCATGTTGTGCCTGCCTGTAAGCTGCAGGGAGTCTGTCCAGTGATGTTGGGAGGGAACAAGAATTTCAGGACATTTTTTAATCTTTTGGAGGGGGTTGAGTTGATGTGAACAGCTCAAAATGGGAAAATCAGCCTGTTTCCTAAAGGAGGCTGGGTGTTATAAATGTGTCTTAAGTCTGCCTCAGTGAGATTTAAGGCACTATTTTGCCCCTTAAAGACTCTAAAATGAAATAAGGTCAAAACATTATGTTCTCACCCACTCTGGAAGTGCTATGTGACTTGGTTTCCTCTGTCCTAGAAGGACATCATGGCCCATGGTATCATAGAGAGAAGAAGGAATGGCCTTGAAGGACAGGAGGAAGAGCTACTACCAAGGCAATGGTCACATAAGCCTGGATCAAGAAAGTAACTTGAGAGAACGTCTCACACAAGTCCTTCCCTAGTTCACCTCAAGATAAAGGGAGTGAGGGGGAAGCACATTCAGACTTGCAAGATTCTGTTACTAGAGCTTCACAATAAAAGTAGTGTTGACCTGCCTGGTCTTGGTTTCTTAGTCTGGTCTATCTTATAGGGTTGACAGGTATTAAGAGAATTTTTGCTCCCCTCCCCTCCCCTCCCCTGTCCTGTGTCCTCTTGTTTGGACCTCTGCACTCCTTTTCCATATATAAATGCCCTTCAAGATGGGTTGGAAGCAGTAATTTGTCAGCCCTTTGAGACAGACCAAGACATGAATTGGACACCACAAAAAATCCTAGAACTCTACTCTGTTGCTAATGGTCTCTGCATATCTTCTCCAAGGATGTATCTGTGTTTCTGTACATAAGCTGAGAACAAGTGTGTAGAGGGAAGATGTAGAGGGATGAACAGGTTGGGGGGAGACAAAAGAGAGAAAGTGAAGGGGCTTGCAAAGACATGTAAAGGGGAAAGGATGAGGCAGAGGAAGAAGGGAGAAGCAGCAAGAAAAAGAAAAAAATAAATCAAGAAAATAATTCTTCCTGCTTTATAGATAATGGGCTGGAGGCCAATGTCCCATCCACAGCTCTGGCCAGCCCCAGCCTGCTTATTTTCATCAGCAACTCCATTTCTGTTCTTGTGCCAATCCTTGGAAAGTTGGTGCTTCTTTGATAGGCAGCCAGACAGACTCATAGAGTGGAAGGGTTGGGAGAGATCTTGGGGACCATCTAGTCCAATCCCACCTCCACAGCAACCCCAACAGAAGGCCATCCTGCACCCAGCAAAGGAGAGGCTACCCTCTCTTGCTGCTAGGAAATCTAGCTTCCATGTAAGTTAAGCCCGCTGTTTCTTGGTCTGCAACAACTCTGAACCATTCTGCCCTGGCTGCCACATGACATCCTTCTAATAGTTGAAGATGGATATCAAATCTCCCTGCAGCCTGCACTTCTGAAGGCTAAACACAGTCAAGACCTCCAACTGTTCCTCATTATTTTTTCCTGCCAGGACCATTATAATCTTGGCCGGGCGAGCTCCAGTTTGTCAGTGTTGTTCCTAAAATGTGATGCTCAGAACTGGACACAATATTGTAAGTGCAGTCTGGATAGAGAGGAACAATGATCATGGTCTGGACACTTAGGACATTCAGCCTTTGGATAGCCCACCACTTCCCAAGGCATTCTGATTCATCATGTCACAGCTCTTCTTATTGGAAATTCTTCCTGAACTGCAACCCAAGTCTGTCTTCCTTCCTTCCCTCCTTCCTTCCTTCCTTCCTTCCTTCCTTCCTTCCTTCCTTCCTTCCTTCCTTCCTTCCTTCCTTCCTTCCTTCCTCTTTCTTTCTCTCTCTTTCTTTCTTTCTTTCTTTCTTTCTTTCTTTCTTTCTTTCTTTCTTTCTTTCTTTTTCAAATTTGTCACCATCCATCTCACTGTGGAATGACTCTGGGCGGTCGCTCCACAGTGCCTTCCTTGTTTTCATTTAAACCCACTCTTTTTTGTCTGTCTGCCGCAACACAGCTGAACAACTGGAATGTTGGAATACACTTGGAATACTGTGTCCAGTTCTGGTTGCCACAATACAACAACAACACTGAGGATCTGGAAAGAGTGCAGAGAAGAGTGACAAAGATGGTAAGACCTGAAGGCTCAATCCAATGAGCAACAGGTAAAGGAACTTGGTATGTGTAATCTAAAGGAGGGAAGGGTAAGAGGAGACATGACAGCAGTCTCCCAACACGTGAAGGGATGTCACAAGGCATAGGATGTGGATTTTTTCTTTGTAACACCTAAGGATACAGTGGGTAGAAACTGTACAGTGAGAGATCTAAACTTGAACTAAGGAGGAATTTCTTGACACTGAGAGCTATGAAGCAGGGGAACAGCCTCCCTCCTGGAGTCGTGGGGGCTCCATCACTGAAGTTTCCAAGCCAAGGTTGGATGGCCATTTGTTTGGGATGGTCTGAGGACTCCTGCCCTGGACAGGGGGTTGGACTAGAAGACCTCCAAGATCCTTCAAATCCTAGGATACCATGATTCCAATTCTCCCCCCTCTTCTTCATGAAAGATACTTGAAAACATCTTTCAAGTCTCCCTGCAGTCTTTTTTCTTCCCAGTGTCTCCAACTGTTCCTTGTCAGTTTTGTCATCCTGACTGCCCTTCTCTGGCCATGCGCTTTTCTCTCTTTTCCTCTTTGGTCCATCATTCCTGGCATTACCACTGACTCAAAGGCAGAATTCACTTTTGCCTTATACTTCTGGTGAGGAGAATCTATGCCCAGCTCTGGCTAGACAAAGGTTGTTGGACTGAGAGAATCTGGCCCTAATGGCCACATAATTGGATTACTGGAATGAATTTGTCATAGACCTATCTTGGAAGAGATTCCAGCTTCTGCAGTGGTGTCTGGTTTTTGCAGGAGAGTGCAGCCAGCTCCTGTGACACTGATTCCCAGGGTGCTGTCCAGGGTGCTGATGGATTATTGGCCCAGTTCAGGCATTAATGATTTAGGATTCAAGACCTTAAAGTGCTCCCCACCAACCCATGTTTCAAATCAACAAGGGAGACCTGCTCATCAGTGGGGATGCTCAGAGAGTTATGACCAAGATAACACCATTGACAGGCTGTGGAAGTGTGGTTTGGATGGTCCACAGGAAGAGGGTTCCTCAACTGACTGTCTACTAGTGGTGAAGGCACCAGGCTAGAAACAGCAGGCTGTGAGTTCTAGTCCCGCCTTAGGCAGGAAAGCTGGCTGGGTGACTTTGGGCCAGTCCCCCTCTCTCATCCCAACTCACCTCACAGGGTTGTTGTGGGGAAAATAGGAAGAGGAAGGAGTATTAGGTATGTTTGCCACTTTGAGTTATTTATAATAATAATAAAGGTGGGATTATATATATATATATAAATAAACATTGCTGAGTCTACCCCACATTGCAGAGCAATAACCTGCAGGTTTCTGCTGGGATCTGTCTTGAGGTCAGGATTATTCAACATTTTTATTAATTGTTTGGATAATGCATCAGATTTGCAAAAATTGGGAGGTCTGGCTAACACTCAGGAAGACAGAATGAGATTACAATCTAATGTGAACAGGATGGGCTGAAAGAAACAAGAAATCCTTTTACAAGGAAAATGTAAGGTATTATATTTAGCGAGGGCAAAATGTAACATACAAAAATAAGAAGGGAATTCATGGCTTGGAGACTGAATTCTACAACTGAGAATGACTTGGGTGTGAGACAGCTGCTAGAAGTCATTTTTATTCCTCTCTACTCAGCACTAGTGAGATCACAACTGAAGTTCTGGGTATGATTCTGGATACTCCATTTTCAGGGTATTGACAGGTTAGAGAAAATTCAGAGGAGGGCAAAAAGATGGTTTGGGGGCTTGAGGGTGTGCCCTTTGAAGACAGGCTGGAGAACTGGAAATGTTCACAGTGAAGAAAATAAGATTTAGGGGAGACACGATGGCCGTGTAAAGGGAACCTACAGGCAAGATGGTTAGGAAGTATTTTCGATATCCACAGAAACTAGGACTAGAAATAATGAGTCTAGGTAGATTAAATATAAGGAAAAACTTCCTGTCCAACAGTGGAACAGTCTTCCTATGGAGGTTGTGGGTTCTCCATCTCTGGAAGAGGCTGGATAGCTACCTCTCAAAGATATTTAATTGGCTTTTCTACACACTGCTGAAGGTTGGACTCAATGAACTTTGGGGTGCCTTCTAACACCATGGTTCGACCTTGGGATTCCCTTCCTGAGGAAGAGTGCTTAGCCCCTCCGAAGTGGGACTTCCAAGAAATAAAACCGCTTATTCACCTGGTCTCCGGGATCTGAAAACTTTCTCCATGTTGAGAAGTAAGTTGTGGTATGGCAGGAGTGATTTATAGATGCAATCACACACAGAGACACCATGTAACTGGAATGTTATTTCCTTTTTGCAGAGTGTTATTAATTTGAAGAGAAATCAGAGAAAAGAGGAGAAGGGAAAATGGACTGAAGTGACTGAAAAATGCCTCAAACCGTGAACACATCAGTTCTGGAGTTAATTTTAGAATTGTTTCTAATTAAATCGGAATTTAAAAGGAGTGGGATGCAAAGCAGAGGAAACTCAAAGGACAAAAAAGGAGAAAGTGTCAGGGGAGGGAGGGAGGGAGGGAGGGAATCCTCTTTTTCCTATTTTATACATCCCTAAATAAGTTTTTTTGGGGGGGCAGCCTCTGCAGGCAAGATTCCACCAGCCAGCTTCAAATCACAGCATGGGGGACGACCGTCCACAAATGTAGGCTGACACTTATATTGACTCTTTCGCTTTGAGGGAATTTGAAATGAAATATACCTCTCTGCTGGCACTTGGGGGGGAAAAAAGTCATTTTACAGAAACAAAATCCAATTGCAGATCTAAAGATGGAGGACTTGGAATGAAATATTTTAAGAATAAACAATACAGAGATGGTTGAATCTGTAGCCGAGGAGCAGATGATAAGGTTTACAGCTTAAACTTTTTCTCACTGGTTTGTTCTTACCTTTTCAGAACGTGGCCATTTAAATTGCAAGTCTCTATTCCGGAAAGGAAGAAATAACATAGACTTTCCTCTTTCAGGTGTTTTTTTAAAACTGAACATTCAAATGGCAATACAGACTAGAACGTTCAGCAAATTGTTGTTGTTGAAGAGGAACTAGAGCAGACACAAACATGGCATTTTCTGAGAATTGGGAGCTTAACAGCTAGGAATCTTTTGACTAAGGCTTTTCCCTTAGGCCTGTAGAGCTCTTGGACATTTTAGCACCTGGAAGAAATGTTATTTAATTGATGTATTTGTAGCACTTGGCATCAAAGAGATTTCTAAATCAGCATTTGGTCAATTTTTGTCCCAAGCATGACCAGCTTTATGTATCATTCCAGTTCCTTCATTCCCATTATCAAGGTGCACTTGTACATTTAAAATAATCTTGGTCTAATTTTATACATGGTTGCATCTAGGTTCTTGTTTACCCATGCAAAGAAAGGACACAGTGAATCCCAAAATCAATCAATCAATCAATCAATCAATCAATCAATCAATCAATCAGTCAATCTGTCTGTCTGTCTGTCTATCTATCTATCTATCTATCTATCTATCTATCTATTCATCTTTCTATCCCTTTCTCCATCCATCCATCCATCCATCCATCCATCCATCCATTCCTCACACACACACACCCATCCATTATCTATCTATCTATCTATCTATCTATCTATCTATCTATCTATCTATCTATCATCTAGCTATCTATTTCCATTTGGTACGATGTGCTTTTTTTAGAGTGTTTCACCAGAGGGCACGTAAAGGAATGAATAAAAGAAGGGAAATATAGAATTCAGAAAGCGTGGGCAGCAAGACATGGCAATTCCAGGGGCAATAAATAGATATGTCCGTTTGTCCCTTGGGCTCCCCCAACTCCAGGGTGTGGGGTGGGAAGCTAACCCAGTTGTGGAAAGCTCCGTGCAGCACATCCTGCACAGAACAGATTTTGTTTGATGGCTTTTCATAGCTCTGGATCCTGGAAATGAGACCTCATGGAACTTGTGGTAGAGATGGCCATTGTCTGACTCGCAGCTTCTGGAAAGAATTTATCAGAGCAATGCGTTCTCAGTCTGCAGGCCTCTTCTGCCATGTAGGAAATATTCTTAACTCCTTTGTCTTACAAACATTGTGCTGAATGGGTGATGCATTGCATGCGTTCTCTGTGCCATTTGTCCAAAAAAAAAAAAAAAATGGTTGTAGCCATCTATATTGCTGGTGTCCAGTTGGACAGAAAGATTTTTGTTTTGTTTTGTTAAAGTCTTGCATGCCAGGAACATTTAGGAAGATATACTGAAGATGAACCTTTATGGCACTTGTGGTCAGGAGGGGAGAAGAATTAAGCCACATCCCCTTTTCCTTAGAGCATGTTAAACCCTCCAAAATTGATCCACTGTCTGGACACATTGTTAGAGTTATTGTCTGAAGCAAACACAATCCTTGAAAGAATCATAAGGGCAGAACAGGATCACCCCCTGCTCATCCAAGCTTACAGGAAGGCAAAGATGGGGATAACAGTGGGGATTTCCATGCTGCTCTTATTCCAAAAATGGTTCTGGGCAGTGTGCAACAGAAAAAAAGATTAAAAGCATCAAATCAGTGATAATTAATATATATGATGACACCAAACCCTCAGTGGTAGATCATAAAAAGCCTAACATCCCTCCAATGCTGTCCTCCAGCACCAAATTTTCATCTCTTTCCAGAAACTCAGCAGAGAGGAAGCTGTTCTTCTTTGAGGGGGCAAAGGTTGCATGGGAAGGGTTTCACCGTTGGGGAGGGCCTCTGTAGATGGAACCCCTTTGCAGACAGGACCCTCAGTAGGGCTTTTCTCCCACATCTTACCAGACAGGCAATGTTACTTCAGAGCAGACAGTCTTGGAAGTAGCTAGGCCCTCAGCCATGTAGGGCTTTCTATGAACAATGAGAAATAGCCTGTGCCATTCTGCAGAGGGAGGAGTTGTTTTGGTGGGGGTTTCCTTAAGGGTGACACTCAATGGAAACACAGCTTGGGCTCTGAAGAAGCATGGTAGGAAACCCATTGACCCTTTGGAACATTGGTGTTGGAGAAGACTCCATGGACAGCCAAGAAGACAAATGAATGGGTTTTAGAACAAATCAATCCAGAGTTCTTACTCAAAGCAAAAAAGACCAGGATCAGTTTATTACATTTGGGAAACATTATGCAAAGACCTAACTCTCTAGAGAAGTCTAAAATACTGGGAAAAGTGGAAGGAGAGAGAAGAAGAGGATGACTAGCAGTGAGGTGGAACAGCAATGGCTGCACCTTGGGAAGGTCTGAAGGACCAGGTTGAGGACAGGTCATCCTGGAGAACATCTATCTGTGTGGCTGCTAGGAGCTGACATTGACTTGATGGCACATAATCAATTAATCAATCAGTTCTTAAGGGGCAGAGCAGAATGCAGAGATAACCTTGGTGAAAATATGTAGGAGCTGTTAGCAAAAAATAAAAGACTTCGGTCCTAGGAAGAGAAGGCGTGAGAAAGAAATTCAAAGTAATCCCATCTTGATTCTTTCGCTATAAGTGTCAGCAGAGGGAAAGTCTGGAGCAGGCTTTCAAGATTCTATTTTATATCCTAATGAAGTAACATTCCTATCGTCCTTACAATGTCTGTTTGCTGACCTGGGGCTGACATCAGACAGGTGTTGGCCAGATTTTTTTCTAGTTGCGCCTTAATACTTTCCAATACTGCCCTTTCACTCTGCTGGGAGCTTCATGGTTATGAGTCTCAACCATGGGTGAACTCAGATCTTGGAAAAGCCCCAATAAGAGATCTGGGTGGTTTACAGGCCAGTAGGAATCATCTCTCCAAATGGGTGGCCAGCGCCTTGCAAACACATGTTGCATGGGTGACTCAGAAAGATGGGGCACTGGGGAGTTAATGCCCCAGTTGCTTCTTTCACTTTGTCTCGGTTGAGCAGAGGAGGGAAGAGAAATAGAGCTGTTTTTCAGCTAGTTCCTGAATGGCTTTGCTGTGAAAATGTTAAAAATGCAGTTTAAGGACAAGGAGAACTAATGAGAAAGTGATTTGGCCACCTTACCAATGTTGACATAGTAGCAAAGGATGTGAGAAGAGTTGATGGGGCTAAGAAACAAGTGTTGGAGACAAGCGAAACCTTGCCCACCCTAGAGTAAACCCAGGTTAATTTTGTTGTGACTAATCCTAGACCCAACACATTTACCTAGTTTGTGGCTCAGACGATGTTGCAAATGATGAGAATGTGCTAATTTAGTAACCGAATCAAACATGCGTGAACTTTGACAACATGCAGACTTAGCATATTTGGCAGAAGCATATTTTCTTTTTTAAGAGCACTAGCTTTGAAAATCAGCTTTCCTAAAATAAAATTAGAAAACAAGAAGAAGAAAAAACTCGCCTTCAATTATGACTGAAGAAGTTGTGATTTTTATACCTACCTGGAGGTGATCCTGGGCAACGTAGCTGAACCTTCTTCTGTGCAAACACACTTGCAAGTTAGGGATTCATAAACCCCTCAGGGCAATTGTAAATAGACAAAAATAATCCTTATCTGTGGATTATCGGCTTTCTATCCTATTCAGATCCAGTCAGAAATATCTTCTTGAAAATATTAGCGTAATTCAAGATAATTTCTCTAATCTGTGTCAGAAAGAACCAGATCTTTCTCTTCCAATGTTTTATTTGGCTCATCCTAGATTTCAGAAAGGGGATTGTTTTGCACAAACAGGTGGTAACCCGTCAATTCTTTCCCACGTTTACGTGCTTCTTGTTTTTTCTCCTTTCCTTGGCCAGATTGATGTTACAATCTGAATTTAGATGTGCTCAGGCGTTTTCTTACAAATGCTTCCTTGAAGTTCTGTCCCAAAATACATTTTCCCGTGACTCTTGATTATTTTAGGAAGAGTGAAACACTCTTCCCACATCCCTCTCAATATAATCACTTCTCGTATAGCACGATACTTATGTTCCTAAAAGTCCTTGTGCTATGCAAAATCATACAATATGAATAAAAGGGCGAGGGGCAGACCACTCACAAATGAAAACACATTTAGAACCAAAACAAAACACAAAATAACTGAAACACAATCAGTAATCCTAATCTCAGCATTTCTTCTGATTGTCTGAAATATCACCTCATTTAGGCCAGTATCAGGCATGATGTTGCATGTTCTTCCATTTCTTTCAAAACACTTGAGTATTTCAAACCTTTCTTTTTTTTAATGTGAAATTATTGATTTACAGTCCCAGTCCAATAAAACACAAGCACCAAATTTAAAATATGGAAAAACCAAAGCTGAAACCATTAATAATGAGAAGAGTATCAAGAACGTCAATATTCCAGCCAGTTGCCTTCAACTGGTAGTGCTCGTTGTGTTTCTGCAAAACGGCGTGTAAGAGAAGCACAGAAACATAGTTTCCTTATTTATCAATTGCACGTGAGCGATTTCATGATGTATGAACGTGCGCGACAGACCTCAGCCCTTCTTGCAGTTATCATGGAAGTTGCAAAGAGGTTGCTCACCATCCACAGCTACAGATGGGCCTGCCTGGAACATGGGGACCGTCAGTGAATGCTGTCCAAACAACAGCTGATAACAGTGTTGATCTAACGTTTGGTGGATCGTGGATGGGCAACTTCTGAGATAGTTTGTAAAAAGGTAGAAACTGTTGACTTCCCGGACACGGTCATGCAGGTTTCGTGGCTACTGTACAGAAAGATGAGTCTTCTTCAAGGATGTTGTTCTACCTTCCCAGTGGAAACTACAACCCTGGCCTTTCCTAGTGGTGGGAGAACTCTTTATTTTCCAAAACCAGTTAGGTGAATGAGTTTCCTAAGCCCTGATGGCACGTTCAGTAGACCAGCTGGAATTTTTCTGTTTTCCAAGAGTCTTTATTATGTTCTGGGGAAGAAATCACTGTCCTGGGATTAAATAAAGACTGCTGAATAATAGATTGGGCATGATCTGAGTTGTGCACTAAGTAAGACAGCCGTAATGTAAATATACAAACAGATAAATGTGGACATGGGGTTTTAAATCTATCTAAGCAATAATATATAAGTGAAGATATCTCTGCTTTGAGCCATTGCTTCTTTTCTTGGCATAAGATGCTCCCCCTGCTGATGAACCAGATTAAAGATCTTTTTTGTCTCACACCTTGCTTTATTAGAAGGATTCAGGAGCAAAAGGGCCGTCACATCTGCATAGATCATCCCTGCCATCCTCTTTTAAATTTACACATCCTACCTTTCGGCCAAAACTAGCACTGAAGGCAGCTAACTTTAAAATTACAATTGAAATCAATGTTATAATTATAAAGCTATATAAATTAGACAGACAGACAGACAGATAGATAGATAGATAGATAAAGTGTATAATACTATGGTCAGTTGCACAGTCAGCCAGATGTTTAGACTGGTTTTGGCATTTTTGTCCACCTATTGAGTCCTTCCCAAGGACCTGGGATAGGCAGATGTTGTTGTTTAATCATATTAAAGGTATCGTCACATTTAAATGTGTTATAGTTGTCCAGCAGACTCTGGGTGGCTTTAAAAAGTCATAAATGAGAAATAAATTAAGATTGTGTGTGCAGGATATGGTCAAAAATGTTAAGATGGCCACCACGATGGTGCAATCGGTGTATCACATAAGGTGGGCAGAACTTCAAATGCACTTCTGTGGCCTCCATCTTGTGTATCCTGCACACACCCCTGCACTGCGTTCAGTCTACTCTAGCAGGAACTCAGCTTTGATATCCAAAGCCCATTAGATCAAAGGGCTATTGCCTGCAAACAGAAGGGGCTGGCATGGCCATCATTGGCAGAGTTCCTGACTCAGAGACCTACCTTGAGAGGCCCTGCTTTGTATTCCCACTAAGACAACACTGACCATCATCACTGCAGTTCGATTAGGCCCACAGAGAGATGGGTGGCCATAGAGCTTCTACAGTTTGGACTTCCTGAAAATTTTGTGCACTGGCTTTCAGCCTCACAGTGTTTTGTAGTTGCACAAAAGAAATGCAGCTGGGATTCAGGAGGGAGGGAGGGAGGGAGGGAGGGAGGGAGGGGATTGGAACCTCTGGAAGGTGTATGCTGGAGAAATTTTAAATTATCCATCTGTCTTTTGTAACAGAGAGGTTGTGTAATTCATACCTGAGTGTGTTCTGGGAAATTCGTCCATCCTCTTGGCATGTTGTGTGACTCTGGACATCATGTTAAGCCCTAACGTAGCATAAGATATTCTGTAGTCTTAGCCACTGTGCCTTATTAACCCAGGTTTAGGTTTAAGAGTGTTGGATGAACCCAGCTATTCTGTTCTGAAGCGTAAAGCTCTTTAAATTACTCTTATTAATTTATAGGAACCAGCTAGCCATTTCATGTGGATAGAAACCACACATGGATGGCATTGTGAGACGTCTGAATGTGTGATGTCATGATTTCGATGGCCCCTAACTCTTGGATCTGTTTTCCTCAACCTGGAGATATGGTGGGAAGTATTTAGACCCAGGAAAAGGAATTTTAAAAAAAAGGCTTGAGCACGTGTGTGCAATAAATTGATGGAATAAAATGGCAATGGTCAAGCCTTCACCTCATTTCATAAAAACAGAACATCCCTCTAGCTTGTTGCTTCTTCAATTTGAATGGTATCTTTGGTCATGATGAGAAATTCACTGAATAATCTGCCTTTTCCCCTGGCACTACAGATGTAGAATAGAGTCGGTTTGCTTGGCAATGTTGTTCCTCCTGCTGTTAAAATTAGATCGAGACCTCGCCAGTGACCCAAACGGATGTGTCATTTTGTAGTTTTAATCAGCATGTTTTATTGTTCTATTTCTGAATCTACCATTTTAATCCACAAGGCATTTGGGGGGATATTATCGTATTAGTGGCAGTGCTTTTAAGTTTAAGGCAAGGATTGAATTAAAATTGCTTCAGCTTTTCAGATAAGAGTCCAAACTAACTCCAACTTCCTGCAGCTGTAATTTTCTTTGGCCAAAAGGTGATACATTTGCACATTAGGTAGAATCAGAATGTTGAATTCAAAATCCGAAGAGATGTCCCATTCAGACATGGCTTCTCTCTTCTCAACACATCTCACGCCTTACACACTTTCTCTGTCTCTGTTTTGTTTCTGATTGTGCTAATCATCTTATTATATTAAAATTCGGGAGCTCCCCTGGTGTCCAATAAAGTTGGAAGTAGACTGACTCTGACGATCTCATGGCTGCATCAATACGTTTTGGGTACACCTTAAATACACGGAGTGAAGGAGGGTGCGTCTTAAATTGTAGGTGCATCTGGCAAGAAGTGTGCTGTCTTCATGTCCAGAAATACTTAAAGCAGACATTCTCAGCTCCTGTTTCTGTTCAGGGCCTCTCCCCCAGTACTGACGCTCTGAATAGCCATGTTGATTTTCTGTAGCACAGCTTCCCTTTTGCTGTGGGTGACAAACGAATCTTGAGGCTGGGGGATAGGCTGTTGGCTCACCCATCTGACTTCCCAGGTCTCTAGTTGATTTCATAGGCAACCTTAGCAGCAAAGCTGATTTTAATTATTCTAGTCAGTTTCACAGTCGCTGTAAAAAACTGCCTGGCTTGATTTCCCCCGTTAATATGAGCAGTGTTCACCAAACTCTTCCCTTGCTCAACTCACTTATTATTCTGCCCTCCCCACCCCATACACTCACACTTCAGGCTTTCTACTGCAGTGTAAAATAATGGTTGCAGCTATTGGGAAAAGTGCTGGCTGCAAAACTACAAATTGATAGAAATATGGCTTGGGAATACCTATTTATTTTGAAAGAGTTTAAATCTCATTCAAATCCTAGGATACTGAAGGAACTTGCTGGTGTTCTGGTTGAACTTTTCAATACCTTTGAGAAGTTCTGGAGGATTGTTGAATGCAGATGATTGAAGGAAGGCAAAGGGCAAAAGAGAAGGAAGGAATGTCTGCAGAACATTAAGGGGGAAAAAGAGGATCCAGGGATATTGATTCCTGGGAAGATTCTAGAGTATATTATGAAGCAATCAGTACTGTATTTCCAGAAGATAATATGGATTTATCAAAAATAATTCTTGGCAGGGTAACATTTCTTTTTTTTTTTTCACTCAATAATCTCTTCAGTAGACTATGGGAAT